>JAYESD010000004.1:197689146-198945098 GCA_036927565.1 Tuctoria greenei
ATGGAACTACATTTATCTTGACAACTAGTATAAAGCAGTGGATCTTGTAGCTTTATAGTAAAGTTTGTCATCTCTGGTTAATAGATGAAGAGGACAAAACTCTAATTCAGTTCTTGATCTTAGCAGCAAGTTGCGGTGAAGATGAGTGAAAAACTTAGATTACTTTTCTTGTCTTTTAGATTCTCAAGTAAAAAATCAACATAATACCCTAAATATTGTTGCATAATGGTACAAGGGTTTCATGTGTTACTTCAGGTGAAAATATCTATTTACCATTTAGACCACCTTTAACTAAAAAAGAAGTAAATTTTGTCACTGCAATCGTTTTTACCACAATTGCAATGTGTATTAGAGTGGAAAATTCCACCTAGCATGGAAGCACGGTCATAGGATAATTATAGCTTACACTGTTGGTAATAAAAATGATTTTAGGTAATTTAGGAGATTGTTTCTAGTAGGCGCCGGGAGATAAGGCCTTCTTCGGAACACAAGATTCTTAAAACGTAGGACATAATTGCCCTTACATTTGAACTCTACGAAAGAAAAATATAAGAAAATTGCAGAAACCATCATTTGAATGGTTCATTTTTTAATGATGAGTAAAGATTCGATCTTCAACTTCAAAAAGATTATGATCAATTTACTACAAACGAATACAAATACAGACACTCGCAGCTTATTGTCTAGAACAAGTACACAAATATGGACCGTACTTCATAAACTGAATATTACGGTGATGTTGATCCTCTCATATTTTCTATAGGTGCACCTCAGATCCAACACTTATGACCTTCTCTTTAGAGTACCTGCATTTAGCATTGTGAAATTCATTTTGAAATTCGCTCACACCAGGAATCGAACTCAGATTTTGAATAGTACTACTCAGAGTACTTAGTCATTAAACTAATCCCTCTTCCACAATGATTTGCCGTAAATGAATCAGAGAAATCAGAGGAGAGAGATTGAAATAAATGATTTTCCCATGAGGTTGGAGCTGATGTTAAAAATCCTCTAAAGTCCACATGGAACAAGCCATCGCATAGGAATTTCATTAGAGCTTGACATGCACAATTCTCTATTCCAAAGGCCACTTTAGGAAAATTTCCTAAGTATTGAAATCTTTCAATCTTATGAAAAACCCCACAATTCAAAAAAAAACTAGAAAATTCATTTTATTAGTATCCAGTAGGAGATAAAACGGGTGAATTTGATGATGCCTAGTTTATTCTGTGATATGCATGAACGTTGGTTGATATGTGCAGCACCAGCACGTTGTTTTCATTAGTGAGCATTTGTTTACTGTGTAGAGCCAAGTGAGTATTTGCATTTATAACATGAAAAATAAGAAGGAAGGCACCCCAAAAAAGTTGAGTCGCATTCTCGTTGACCCTTCTCGCCTTGAGTTCCCCCTCCACTAACTGAACCTGCATAATATCAAAATGACTAAAAGCCAAAACATCGTCTTTTGATTTTGAAGCTTAAGAGCACATTTAAGGATTATAAAAATATCAAAATCTTTATTTGTAAATAACATTACTATTTTCAGAATGGATAGATTTGCGTCGAAACTCAAAGTTGAACTCATTTTGGGAAGTGCTATTGGAAAACCATAAATGATTTACCATAAAGAAGTACTCCTTCCATACCAAATTACTCGTTACTTAGAAAAAAATTTAGTTTATTTGATATAAATTTTTTTTCTAAGTGACAAATAATTGGAATGGTAAAAATAATCGATAATTATACTTTGTTATTATGTAAACCTTCTTCTTAAATAACCTCATCACAAGAGTAATCGAATACTCCTAAGTCCGTGGTCGAAGTTAGCTGAATTAAAAAATACTCCTACAGTGTACTTCATGGACCGCGCCCATCGTCCTCCCGGAGGAGAGAGAGGGCAGCAGCAGTAAAATTAGACTAATAGCCGTAGTTGTTGGTGCATGGTGCAGGCCGCTAGGAGAGAGAGAGGACATGGACACGCAGAGATGAAAGCGATGGAATTAAAGAAACAAAGCAGCAGGCGTAGAGAGAGAGAAAAAAAAATAAGGAAAGTCGAAGCAAGAAAGAGAAGCCAAGCTAAGCAAACCCAAGGGGAAGCCAAGAAGCGGACGGCAGCTGCCATGCCGCGGTCGCCGTCGCCGTCGCCTACCCCGGCGAGGCACCCACCGGTGCGCCGGAGGGGGAGCGGTAACTCCCATATGGAGCTTCACAGCCACAATCACCACCAACGCCAACGGTCACCGTCGCCGCCGGCCCGACGCTCGCTCCGCCCGCGCCGCGCCGCCGTCGCCGCGTCCTCCCGCCCGCTGGTCGACGATTTCTTTCCCTTCCCGTTATCGCCCTCCTCGTCTCCGCCCCGCCCTCGCCAGCGGAGGCCGTCTCCGGAGCCGTCCATCTCGAACTCCGGCGACGGCGCTGTCTCGGCCTCCGACCGCCGCCGGCGCAAGCTCAAGCTCGTCGTCAAGCTCTCCCAGCTCCCTACCGACCAGCTCCATCGCCGGGTCCCACCTCCGCCCCCGTACTCGGACGACTCCGACGGGGAGGAGGCGCGGGAGGATGGCAGCGGCGACGAGCACCAGGTCAAGCCGCCCAAGAAGCGCCGGATCGAGCCGCGAGGCGACAGATCTCGTCAACGAGAGGTGGGACACCTCG
Source organism: Tuctoria greenei (assembly GCA_036927565.1). Classification (NCBI taxonomy): domain Eukaryota; kingdom Viridiplantae; phylum Streptophyta; class Magnoliopsida; order Poales; family Poaceae; genus Tuctoria; species Tuctoria greenei. The sequence continues at coordinate 197,691,799 of JAYESD010000004.1, forward strand.
GCGTATTAGCCATCAGCCTTGCCTTTGCTTCACCGAGCAGCTGGTTGTTGACGTCAGATCTGCCCTTCGTGCAGGTTGGTGGTGGGAGGAGCGATGCTACGAGCGCGCCGCGGACGAAGCGACTCCCGGTGCCTGGTTCGTTTTGCTTGCTGTTTGCTGGACATCTGCTTGCTCCGTGGTGTGATTTCTAGCGCCTTTTTTCCCTGAAAAATTGATTTTTTTTCTTTTGGGCTCGATTCAGGGACCATGCGGACGACTCCGCTGCCAGACCGGAATGCACTGGACATGATTCTCGACAAGCTCCAGAAGTGCGTATTTCACATTTTTTTTTGATGAAAACTCCGAACGGGATTGTTGCTTTAACATTTTATGAGCTCGACTTTTTATTCGTAACTGTTCAATTCTGCAGGAAGGATACATATGGAGTGTTTGCGGAGCCAGTGGATCTGGAGGAGGTGAGAGATTTTCTTTTTCTTGTCATGCTTGCTGGAGTTGTCACTAATATGGAATAGTCATTGAGTGTTGATGATGTGGTTTCTGATGAATGATGTTGCAGTTGCCTGACTACCATGATGTGATTGACCATCCAATGGATTTCGGTACCGTGAGGAGGAAGCTTGCCAGGAGCCTATATCGCTCATTCGAGCAATTTGAGGTTAGACTATTTTTTTGTCGCATGCTTAGGCTAGCAGAGTATGATGAGAACTGTGAACGTTTGTATTGCCATTTGTTGTTTCACTGGATAATGTTGGGTGTGAGTGTCTTTTTTCAATTCATTACATTTTTGTCTTTGAGTGGATTCCACCTATAACTATCTGCCAACACAGCAACCAACATGCAATACGTTAGCTCCACCTTAGCTCATCAAGTTTGTCGTGAAGCCCGACGAAAGCACAAACTTCTCGAATTCATCCCAAATTTGAAACCACATTTCTAGGTCTTGCCTTCCACAACAGTTTCGGCACATGAGAAAGGTTGAAAGCCTTTTTTTTGTTTGGTCTATTCCAACCTAGTAATTGTGTGAACTGAAATTTGTAAACCTCTCTTTTCTTTGTCAGACCAAATGCAGCCTCATGCAAATGGTTACACTATTTACTTGTATTATTCGACCATGTAAAAGGTACCATTGTATCAAACCCTAAGAATCTGTTTTCTGGTACTCTTTGTAGAGCCAGGACGCTACATTATCATCATTGATAGTAAATGTTACACAATGTTTAAAAGGCGTAGTCACCGCCTAGCCTGGACGCCATGGCCGGTCGACTAGCCTAGTCGCCCGCCGCCCAGGCCACCACCGCCTCCGTTCGCCGCCCAGGCTGCTGCGCCTCTGCCCGCTGCTGCCTCCCAGCCCGTTGCCGCCTTCCCGGCCTGCTGGGAGCCATGGCCAGTCGCCTAGGTGGGCGCCCAGCTGGCACCTAGGCGTCTAGGCGCCCATTGAAAACACTGATGAAACACCAAGAAAACACCCCAAGGTAGCTCGATGCAAGCTTGCTGATATTTAGGAGGTCCAATTTGACCACTATATCGAGATAACACAGCCTTGTGTACAAGGTTCCAAAAGGCGCTAGGCGCTAGGTGGGCGGTGACCGTCCGCCTAGAGCCTAGGCGTGACTAGGCGCCGCCTAGGCGTTTCAAGGCGGTGTGCACTGTAGCAGTGATGAATTCTAATTTTTTTAAAATACTACAATATATTCATATTTCTGCTATGTGGGCTGATTTTTCGCAACCCACTTCATCCCCTGGGGATTTAGCTTCTACAGTCCCAAGCAACAAACCAACCCAACTGTTGCATGTCTCCTTCCACACAAGACACACTCCTGCTTTCTACGCTTCGGATCCTCTACCCCTTCTTCCTCGCAGATTCAGCACCCCGTTTCCTCTCCTCCGCGGCTCACATCCGGATCTGGCAGCCCCGCCACCCCTCCTCCATGGCTCACCTCCCGATCCCCCCTCTCCCCCCTCCCCCTACTGCCTTGCGGCCGCCTACCCCCCAAGGCGAGGCGGTCCACCCGTGCGGAGTGCCTAAGCGAGCCCAGGCGAGCCTAGGCGAACGCCTTTTGGAACGGTGCTTGTGTAAATTGAAGTTCCACAAGGTTTTTTTTTTTGTGTAGTTAGCTTACTCTGGTAAAAGGTATTCCATAAAGGCAATGTTGGTATTTTACATAAATCAATACACTGTGCCTTGTAGATTAGTTCATTTCAAATGTTTGTGAACCATGATTGCACACACTATTGTTTATGACAGATTACACACTTGATGGTTGATTATTCAGCCCTGACTTCTAAAAATAGTGGTTTCTTTGAATATGTAGAGAAAGCAATACTGGATCGATTTTCATTCTGAGGAATGCACTACAAAAGTTGCCACGTGGGTCCTGGTTCATCTTACAAAAATCTAGCGTGCTTAGCTCTACCAAGCTGGTTGCTGCCTCTGGTTTCCCATCCAGCCTGTTCATGTTTAAATAATGCAGAAATAAGATCTAGTGCCAATGAGGATATTGTCAAATCACATAGAACAGCCATTATCCTGATTTGGACAAAAGCTGAAACATCGTTCTTGAATTTTCTGCAACCATGCTACATAATATCTTGTTCATTCTGGCTATTAGTGAGGGTTGATGTCACAGGCAAGGGCGTTGGAAGGCGGATTACAGCGAAGATTGTACTTAGAAGTTGGTGGTTGGATGTGGTCCTGGACCTTGACGGCTTGGAGGAGCCATGACCTCGCTGCACTGGGGAGGCAGGGCAGCGATAAAAAAAAATATAGGGTTTACTTCTTTATTGATTAACTAAAGAGTCCTGGTTGGGCTCTGCTTATCTGGAACTCGAGCCGGTCCTACAATATATACTAATTGATCTGAGTACATTGCATAACTAACTTGACTAAAAATAAACTCCAACTAAACTGACTAAGGATCTGTAGCACCTGCCGTCCTGGCCCTCCTCCTGCGCCTGGTAAACTTGAGGCCATGACAGCTGATGACAAAGGGAGAAACCTTGTGCAATATCTCGAACTGAAATAATAAGCAGTTATATTCTCACTATTTCCAAGCTCAAGTTTCACCATAAAATTTATTGATAAGCCTAACATCTGAAAACTACTGCCTGTATCATTGGTTATATGTGGTGGAAAAGGCTTTACTGCTGTTAGAATATTCCCACTACATTTCAGATCGTTGATACATCTGTCCAATTTGTCAGTGGAAGCATGCTATCATTTCTGACACTCCAATCTAAAATCCTTCATAATTGAGGGTGATTTTGCTCTCCTTGCCAATTATTACTTGACTTTTATGTCATTTTGTCAAATGTTTCTTGAACTTGTTTGATGCATTTTGAGAACAATTTGATTTCTTCTGTAAGTAGGGATGTACCTGCAAAATGTACTTTTAAGGTAATGGTGCTCACACCTCCATGTTGAATAAACCAATTGCAATTGCATCCAAACATTCAGTTTCATTCCAGATTATATCCTTTTCCATTCTGATCTAGTCTGGATGCGCTCAATAACGAACTTAGATGGTTGTTTAGTTTCTGATCTACGCTATAGCTTAACCCTTTACCTAAATATTTGAAAAAGCATTGAGTGATTACGAATGCAGCAGTCAAAACAGGATTCAATGGGCTTGACTTCCTGTTTACAAATTTGTCTTGAAAATGCAACACCTGGTGTAATCCCATAATTGCATTGTCCTTTTGACAGATGACATATTTGATACGTCTATCAAATGTGTACTGGTGTCCAAATGACTGAATGGTTTATATGACATGCTTCTTTATGTTGCAGGATGACATCTTCTTGATATGCAGCAATGCAATGCAGTACAATTCGCCTGATACAATTTACTTCAGACAGGTATGCAAACAGTCACTGGGAAAAATGCTATTCAAATACCATCGTTTGTCTCTTCACGTTGAACATTTCAATCTACGTGCGTGTCTGCAGGCCCATTCCATACAAGAGCTGGCAAGGAAGAAGTTTCAGGAACTGAGAGATGAGGGTATACGAACAGAAAACCAGATAAGGAGTGAACAGAAATTTAGGCCGAACTCTTGCAATAGGGAGCCAATTAAGAAACCTGTTTTGAGGTATTCAGATGATGATGTTGGCTTCCTGTCACACAAAGAGCAAGTTAAGAGACCCAATTTAAAAGGTTCAGAAGATGATCTAAGGTTCAAAGGTCAAGTTAAGAAACCTATCTCCAGGACTTTGCAGGGTGAACGCTCCATATTCCACAATGAACGAGTTGAGAAACCAATCTCCAGAAATTCAAAGGGAGATTTAAGTTCCTCGTGTCAGAAAGAGCGAGCTAAGAAATTGGTTTCCAGAAATTCAGAGGATGATCTGAGGTCCTCAGTCCGAAAAGAGCAAGTTAGAAAAGTCATTTCTAGGAATATAGAAAATGATGAAAGGTCCTCTTTCCACAAACAGCAAATCAAGAAAACTGCTTCGAAGAGTTCAAAGCATGACTTGTCATCCCATAAGAAACACATTAGGGAGCCAATTTGCGGAAATAGAGAAGATCCATATTTCTCATCCTACAAAGAGCCAGTTGAGAACTCTGTTTGCACAAACGGAGAAGATGCAGGTGTTATATCCACAAAAAGGTTAGCTGAGATGCCCATTGGTAAAAATATAGAGGGCATTAGCTACTCCCCCCAAAATTCGCCTAAGAAACATATTTGCAGAGATGAACAAGACGATTTAGGTTATTCATGCAATGAAGAGGCTATTAAGGAGCCGGTACGTGCGGATAGCCAATGTGCCCTGGGATCAGATGTCTCTGGTGCGACCATTGCATCTGCAGGAGATGGTTCTAATGGCTTAAGCACGTCACAGGCTCATGCTACTGAACCAGCTGGTTGCACTGTAGCCAATGGGCTTTTGGATAAAGATATCAGTTCTCCACAAGATGATATCAGATCTGAGAAGACTGATGATATTTCGGGTATTGTACTTTTGTTTTGATGTTTTCTGCTCGTCCCCACTGAATCAGTTCTTTGTGTGAAACTGTGAAGCAATTCATTAGTGAAAAGCAATCCATCAGTCAAAGACCTAAATTGCTACACTTGTGTTGGTGATTGTGTATTGCAATTTTGAATTAGAATTTGACAGCCTAAGTTGTTAAATTGGATGAATTAGCAACTGCATCAGAGTAAGAAACTAGACATAAAGAAAGGTTCTAATTAGCAGGTGTGTTATGGATCGGATTTTCATTCTCACATATCGGGCATCTTTGAGATTTCAGATGCTTTTATTGCAATCAGTAGTTGGTCCTTGAGGCTTATAATGATTATCAAGATAATTGAATGCTTAAGGATGTAATCAAGTTGCATATGTGGAATGGCATGAATGTAGTTAAAAGTTTTATTACTGTCCTACAACTAAATGATCATATCAGCTTCACTTTGTTGAATTCTAATGGCACTTTTGTCTCCCCGTCATCTTTCAGCCAAGTCTAGCTACAAGTTGATTATGGTTGATGAGACTAGAAGAAAAACTTATGATACATCTGAAGAACAGCTTCCATTGGAATCTCACCCTGTTTTTGATGTTTTCTCTGCGGATCGAAAAGAACTCATTAATGTATGTTAATGCATAACATGCTATTGGTTCTTTTCAAACCACTTATTTTTCTTTGTGTTCATCTGGTTAATTGTGCCTTTCAGGTTGGATTTCATACTGATCACGAGTATGCATATGCAAGAAGTCTGGCTCGTTTTGCTGGTTCGCTTGGTGCTCAAGGCTGGAGAATTGCGTCTAAGCGCATTCGGCAAGTATTGCCTGCTGAAGTCAAGTATGACCGTGGTTGGGTTGGAGAGTATGAGCCCCTGTTACCATCTGTTCTTATTGTGAATGATCAATCTAGAAATCTGAAGAACCCTGAGGGAAATGTGCGAATGAATGCTTCTGTGCCTAGAGATAATGAGAGATTGAGACAATCTGAAAGGAATAATCCAAAGGGTATGAGTTTGACTCTAGTTAACCAAATAAACACTGGAAATAATGTAGTTGGGGTGCCCGGTCCACTTGAAAGTCCAGAATTCAAGCCGAGAATATTTGGTGTTACTGCTGAGTCCTTACACAGGAGCACTAATGCATTATCGCCGCATGAGAATCATAGAGTGCCTGGCAATGTTGCAAAGGCTAAAAGAAGATCCAATGATCAGATGCAGAAATCTAACTCATCGTCCAGTGCTCGTCCTCCTGAAATGCAACCGCAGAGGCCCCATTGTTCAAAAGGAGCTTTGACTGGTATGCTTGACGTGCTTTCCTCGAACAAAGTGACTGGCAAGCCTAGATCATTTTCCCAACCACCCCAAGCAGTCAGGACCCAGCAAGTCTCGAAAAACAATTCCCCGATCGAAACAACACCACAGCAGCTTGAGTACACAAAAGGTGCTTCTTTTGTTGTGCATGATATGCCTTCCTCGAATGGGCAGCCTAAGCCCTTCTTCCAGTCACAAGAAGCAACCACTCCACAGCCCAGACATGAAACAACCTGGGTGTACCATGGGCGACCTGGTGATGTAAAAGGTGGAATATCCAACAAGAGTGGACCATCAACCAGTGCTGGAGTCATATCTAATAATCAAGCAGCGAATGCTGCAAATTTTGCAATGAATGTGAGCGGACAAAATCATTTCATTGGGCATGCAAAATCAGTGGGATCAACTGCAGTGTCTGGGCAGGCAAATATACCAAACAGAGGACTTGATGCTCCCGGGAACATGTTCTCAGTGTTTCCAGCTGCTGTTAGGGAGAACCAGAGCATTCCATCTGCCCCAGGGGCTCAGTCTTGGATCTCATTTGGTGCTTCTTCAAAAAACAAACCAGCCATTGTTACGCCAACTTTCCTTGACAGTAATTCTGGATGGAAAATGCCATTTGCAAATGCCCATCTTTCTGATGATGCTAAAGTAAGTGCTGTTCCTCAGTTCTTTAGGCAACCTATTCAGGTAGCTAGAGAAAACCCAGCCCAAAACAAGGGTTTGATGATATTTCCACAGCTGGTACAGACAGATTTCTCGAGATCACAGGGCCAACCACAATGGCAAGGGCTGGTTCCCCACTTGCAACAGAAGCCAAACAAGGATGTACTCCGTCCAGACTTGAACATTGGGTTCCCGTCTCCAGGTTCGCCGCCAGCTCGGCAGTCTTCTGGCATCAATTTGGAAGCACAACAGCCAGACCTTGCATTGCAGTTATGAGCTTGGAACGGACAATGAAGTACATGCGACCACTAGGTTTATCAGAATCACTAAGCATGTAAAAGACATGCAAAGCTTGCGCACAAAACAGGGTGAAAATCGCATTGGGATATCCATTACATGGATCGGCGACAGCCGACAATACAAGGGATGGGTTTCACTTGTCAAATGCCATTGTTGTGACTTGTCAAGCTATCCCTCCGCTGTGCAAAGCTAACAGAAAAATGGATGGATGGACACTGCTTGGAATCAAATCATGTCTATCGGGAGCATTTTGACCAGAGCTCAATCTAGCACTTGGAGAAATGCCAGTGAAAAATTGTAGGTAGCATACTAGGACGCCCACGACCCAAATACTTTATGGTCTTCTGACCACACTGCAGCTTTCTTCGGTGGAAATTTTGGCACCAGGAAATAGGACATCGTTCATTCAGTAGCGTAGGTTCTTGGGCGTCACCCTGTGTAATGGCCAGTGTCAGTATGTGTTGTAAATGGTTAAGCATTGAATAGACTGTTAGAGTAGTGCAGTGGTCTTTATCTCTTCCGAATGAAATATCTTCTGTTCATGATCTGTGCAAGGAAGTGGGCTTCAGACCCATTCGGTTCAGATGGCAATGCTGAATGCAAAGTTTTGTCTCTAGAATGGCTTCTAGCTTCAGCACAAATATCATTCTAATATAACCAGCACGCACTTGCGTCCAACTCAAATATATATCTGTATTTGTGCCACTATGCACAATAAATAAAACTCAAGTTACACAGATGGTGATAAGGTTTTATTTACATGATGCGACGCATCTGGGTAAGAGTAAAACTGCCTCTGATGCTCCATAGAAGCCACAAAGTTCACATGCGTGATGCACTATCTACATGAATGTACTCCGCGAAATAGAACAAAATAAGGAAGCTTTCTGAAAGCAAGCAAATAAAATACAGTTTTTTTCAGGTAAACCGTAAACCTAGTGTTTTGTGACAAGGAAGCTATAATCCGGTGTAAATGAGAGTATGGTCACAAAACCTAGTGTTTTGCGCAATCCACTCTTATCTTTTACACGTCGTTTCTATGTACTCCCTCCTTTCTCGAAAGTTTGTCGCTTTCTAGTTCAATTTTGAACTAGAAAGCGACAAACTTTCGAGAAAGGAGGGAGTATGACAGTTTTCATGAGATCTGTTCCTTTATGTGCCGGTGTTCGGTTTTGCAGAAAAGCGAGAAGATGCGTGTCAACTTACAACGTGGCGAGGTGCCGTGGATCCTGACAGGCACCAAGACCGTCACAAGTGTCACAGGAGCCAGTCGCAGGATTTAAGCCTAGGCTTTTCAACTTATCCCATCGGCACTAGCATATTTATAATTACTTCTGCGACAATGCGACTGCGAGCGATGCAAACAACTGGATGAACAATTAAAAATCGTTTCAGAAAACAATCCGCTACATTCATATTCTTCCTATTATTACGGCTCAAGAACAACTATACCAAAGTCAGCCAAATAAACACCAGGGTTCCAGTGCTATGCACACAATACAATTGTGCCGTTTTACCATGACCTGTGCAAAACGATTTTACACTTGTAACGCTCTCCAAAACAGCAGAAACAATACACGCCAGAGAAGGGAACAGAGGCCAACTGCTGCGGTTGCCTTCCGGTGGTAACAAGGATGTAAAGCAGAAATAACCAGCAGCATAACGTGCGAACCTCATTGTCTGCCATGTCAATAAGTCATGTCAGGGGTCGGCCCGAGGGAAACAGAAGACAACTTCTGGATTAACAGCTCAACGGATAATGGACTTGTATCATCATTAGCTTGGATATTCTGGTGCGAGGCTGGAATGTTCTCCTTTGATGCTTCTTCTGTGGTCACCCGTGGACTGGCCTGGTGCATGAATGCTTCCTTTTCGACTACCTTGACTACTTCCCTTTTCACCACGTTGAGATCGGCCACTTCTAAAGGTCCTGCTCCTGCTTTTGCAATTCTTTCCTCGTGAGGTGCTTCTGTTAGTCCGAAATCCTGTTGAATCAAGGTAGATGCTGCAGAGTTCATTGTCTGAGTATAAGATAGTTGATCGTTCGGTGTGCCAGGCAGAGAAAGCTGAATCTCCATGGGTTGCCCTTGCCTCTTGTCAATGAATTTCTCCTGAAAATATACACGGCAAGATTGTTATAGAAGCTCATCAAGGACGTTTTCATTATAACTAATAGAGGGGTCTAGGTATATATTTATAGATACATAGATGGGCCGGTATACAGGCTAGGCCCAAATGCATAACTCAACACAGTCCAACACCCCCTGCAGTCCCAACATCTAGCCACAACAGATGTTGAGACTAGACCGAAACTCAGAAAACAAAGTCGACGGGAGTCCCTTCGTGAAGATGTCGGCAAACTGTGACGTCGTCGGCACATGGAGAACTCGAACCTCACCGCGTGCAACCCACTCACGAACAAAGTGAAGATCAATCTCCACATGTTTCGTGCGCTGGTGCTGGACGGGGTTGGTGGAGAGGTAAACGGCGCTGGCATTATCACAGTAGACCAACGTGCTCCAGGCGACAGGGGAGTGAAGCTCCTGAAGTAACTGCTGGAGCCAAGACGCCTCTGCTACGCCGTTAGCCACGGCGCGGTACTCTGCCTCAACACTGGAGTGAGAAACCACGGGCTGACGCTTCGAGGACCAGGAGACAAGATTCCCCCCCAGGAAGACGGCGTAGCCAGAGGTGGAGCGGCGGCTATCAGGGCACCCCGCCCAGTCAGGGTCGGTGTAGACCACCAGCTCAGAAGGCGAGTCACGTCGAAGTAAAAGGCTGTAGTCGAGGGAGCCACGCAGGTACCGAAGAATCCGCTTCATCGCCGTGAGATGCGTCTCCCGCGGATCATGCATGTGGAGACACACCTGTGAACCGCGTAGGAGATGTCCGGCCTGGTGAAGGTGAGATACTGCAGGGCACCTGCAAGACTCCTGTAAGAGGTAGGGTCGGCGACCGAGGTGCCGTCGGCCGAAGACAGCTTCGCCTGGGTGTCCACGGGAGTGGAGCACGGCTTGCAATCAGCCATGCCCGCTCGCTCGAGGATATCCAGACAGTACTGGCGCTGGTGGAGGAACAGAGCGTCCGAACGGTGCTCGACCGCAACGCCCAGGAAGTGGTGGAGTTGGCCGAGGTCCTTCATCGCGAACTCGCGCTGCAGGGCGGAGATCGTGCGCTGAAGAAGAGCCGGGCTGGACGCCGTGAGGACAATATCGTCCACGTACAGGAGGAGGTAGACAGTGTCACCCTCATGCCTGTAAACGAAGAGCGAGATGTCCGACTTGGCCTTGACGAAGCCAAGCGAGGCCAGGAAGGAGGCGAACTGGTTGTACCAAGCCTGAGGCGCCTGCTTCAGCCCGTATAGAGACTTGTTCAGCCGGCAGACCAAGTCTGGACGGGCTGAATCAACGAACCCTGTCGGCTGACTGTAGTACACCGTCTCCGTCAGCGTCACGTGAAGGAAGGCGTTCTTGACGTCCAGCTGGTGGACATGCCAAGAACGCGAGAGAGCCAACGACAGAACAGTCCGTACTGTCGCTGGCTTAACCACCGGACTGAAGGTCTCGTCGTAGTCCACTCCAGGGCGCTAAGTGAAGCCCCGAAGTACCCAATGAGCCTTATATCTCTCCAGGAAGCCATCCGCCTTCCTCTTATGCGCGAAAACCCACTTGTCTGTGATAACGTTGCCACGGGAAGGACGGGGAACAAGGTCCTATGTCCGGTTGGCAAGTAGGGCCGCATACTCCTCTTCCATAGCGCGGCGCCAGTAAGGGTCAGCGAGGGCGCTACGGACGGAGGTCAGTATAGGTGATACCGAAGAGGAAGTGGATGGTGTCGGTGTCATCGAAGAGAGTACCACTCCGGAGAACCTCTCAAGAGGCCGGAGAACCCAGCGGCACGTCTAGTCACCATGGGGTGAACGTGTCCTGGGTCCTGGTGGAGCAACGGTGGGTGGTACACCGAGGGCTCTGGACGAGCAGGCGCAGAGGCACCAACCCGCTCTCGTCGCTGGTAGACAAGAGCAGGGTCGGCGAACCGTGGAACAGGGGCCGCGCGTGGCACAGTGGGGGACGCGGGAGCCGGAGTAGTTGTCGGGTCCCCGCACGGCGCGGGAGTCGAGGCCGGAGACGCCGGGGCCGCGCGTGGCGCAGCTGTAGGGGTCGCCGGGGCCTCGTGTGGCGCAGGAGTCGAGGCTGGAGACGCTGGGGCCGCGCGTGGTGCAGCCGTAGGAGACGTCAAGACCTCGTGTGGCGCAGGAGTCGAGGTCGGAGACACCGGTGCCGCGCGTGGCGCAGCCGTAGGAGGCGTCGGGGCCTCGTGTGGCGCAGGAGGCGAGGTCGGAGACGCCGGGGCCGCGCGTGGCGCAGCAGGAGACGTCGGTGCCACGCGTGGTGCGGCACTCGTCCCTAGGGTCGACGGAGCCTGGGCACCAACCCGCACTCGTCGCTGGTAGACGAGAGCAGGGTCCGTGAACCGCCGTGTCGTGGCTGTAGTAGGCACAGCCGGAGTCACCACAGGTGTCGGTGCTGCGTAAGGTACAGCTGGCGACGTCGTGGGAGCCACCTGTGAGCCGGTGGGTGATGTACCTGCAAAAAAGGGCCAAGGCAGCTGTGGTGGAGCAGCCTCGGTGTCAGTAGAAAAAAGAGAGTCCAGCTCTGCAGCTGAACCAGAGGTGGAGGAAGAAAAGGGGAAGGAGGACTCGTCGAAGACGACGTGACGAGAGTGTTAGTAGCTGGATTTTTACTCTCATTGAAGAGAGGATGACACTAGAGAGTTGGGGCAATATTCTTGTCTATTCCTCACACAATGCCATACCAACCCAAGGGGTTGAGGCTACATATTTATAGCAGCACAAGGGCAGCCAACCAGCCATGCATATGCCTTCTTGCTAGTCCAAGATGCCATGCAAGGTGCTGTCCTAAAGATGCTAACAACCGTCCTAAAAGCAGTCAAGATGCTGCTGTCCTAACTGCTGTCCTAAAAGCAGTCAAGATGCTGTCCTCTAGTCTAAGATGAGTACAACAAGGACCAAAGACCAAAGGACTAAGGTACAACAAACTAAGGACAAGGGTACAAGGGACTAGGGGACCAAAGACCAAAGGACTACAAGACCTAAAGACCAAAGGACTACAAGACTTATTCCATCATTCTCCCCCTAAGTCTTGTACGTCGTCTTCTGGGAGGGTTGGACCATCCCGATCCTGGAGCAAAGTTCAATGAACTTGAGCCTCCCAAGGGGCTTGGTGAGCAGATCCGCAAACTGGTCCTTGGTGTTGATGTAGATCGCCTTGATGCTACCTTCCTCCAAGCAGCCTCGGATGAAGTGGTACCTCACCCGGATGTGCTTGCTCCGTTCATGAAAAACGGGGTTCTTTGCCAGGGCCAGAGCAGACACGTTGTCCACCCTGAGCTCCACCGCTCCAATGTCTCTGCCGAGTAGATCACCAAGCAGTCGAACAAGCCAGAGCGCCTGAGTCGAAGCGGTGGAGGCCGCTATGTACTCGGCCTCGCAGCTGGACATGGCCACCACCTGCTGCTTGACCGACTGCCAGCTAACGAGGCACTTGCCGAAGAAGAAGAGGATCCCGCTCGTGCTTTTGCTGGTGTCGATGTCGCCGGCGTGGTCGCTGTCGCTGTACCCGACAAGGTGTGCCTCTCCAGGACACCTCGAGTAGTGAAGGCCGTGAGCAAGAGTCCCCGCAACGTAGCGGATGATCCTCTTCACAGCCTGCTGGTGCTCCGTCGTCGGTCGCTGCAGGAACCGACTAACGTAGCCGACGGAGAATGCCAAGTCCGGCCGTGTGTGGGCGAGGTAGCGAAGGCTCCTCACAAGACGCCGGTACTGTGTAGCGTCCACCTCCTCCGCCGTGCTGTCGCGGCTCAGCTTCAGCCTCTCCTCCATCGGAGTGAGGGCTGGGTTGCAGTTTGTGAGCCCAGCTAGCTCAACAATTCGCCTGGCGTAGGCGGTCTGTCGAAGTGTGATCCCGGAGTCGGCCTGGTGCACCTCAATTCCTAGGTAGAAGGAGAGGGATCCCAGGTCACTCATCTGGAAAGTGGCTTTCATCTCTTCCTTGAACGCTGCCACCTCCGCCTCCTTGGTGCCGGTGATCACCAAGTCGTCGACGTAGACACCCACCAGTAGGTTGTTTCCTCCATTGCCCCGCCGGTAGATGGCCGCCTCGTGTGGGCATTGCCCGAAGCCCATCCTCTTGAGCGTGGAATCCAACTTGGCATTCCACGCCCGTGGTGCCTGCCGCAAGCCATAGAGGGCCTTGCGCAGGCGCAACACCTTGCCCTCCTTGCCAGGGAGCGCAAACCCTGGCGGCTGGTGTACGTAGACCTCCTCCTTCAAGTCGCCGTTGAGGAACGCCGACTTGACGTCCATGTGTTGGACACGCCAGCCTTCTTGAGCAGCCAGCGCAAGAAGGAGTCGCACGGATTCCATCCGTGCCACGGGGGCAAAGGCATCGTCGAAGTCGATCCCCTCCTGCTGCACGAAGCCGCGTGCCACCAAGCGAGCCTTGTGCTTGACGATGGCGCCGGCTTCATCCCTCTTCAGCCTGAACACCCACTTAAGGGTGATCGCACGGTGACCGCGAGGGAGGTCAGCAAGCTCCCAAGTGCGGTTCGTCTCAACCGCATCCATCTCCGACTGCATCGCGGCACGCCATGCCGCGTGTTTCTCGGCCTCCGCAAAAGACCGAGGCTCGCCGTCGTCGCACGCAAGGTGCAACTGCGCCTCCGAATCTTGATCATCCAGATCGTGAGGGGCCAGTCCCGGCACCGGCTGGTCGCCGAGAATGTTCTCCATCTTGCGATACCACAACTGCTCGCCGTCGTAGCACCTGTCGAGGCGCTCCTCGTCGTGGGAGAGCGGAGTGACAAACTCCACTGGGTCGTGCTCGACACAAGCTGGTGACGGAGTGGACGTGGCTGGAGGGGTGGCCGTCGGTGCTGGAGTGCGTGGGGTCGCCGGCTGAGGTGGAGGTGGACGCTCTGGGGCAGGGGTAGACACGCTCGGTGGAGAAGAGCTGCCTACTCCCCCAGCTCCCTTGGAGTAGACGTAGTCGACGATGAAGTCGTCGTTCGTCGAGGTCGAACTATCGTCCACCGCCTTGTCCCATGCCCATCCTCGCCCTTCGTTGAACACAACGTCGCGCGTCGTGCGCACACGCTGTGTCTCTGGGTCGAGAATGCGGTAGGCCTTCGAGCCCTCCGCGTAGCCGATGAACACCCCGGGGGTGCTCCTGTCGTCGAGCTTGCCGATCTGGCCAAGCTCCTTGGCGAACGCGAGGCAGCCGAAGACTCGTAGGTGAGAGACCGCCGGCTTGCGCCCATACCAAGCCTCGTACGGCGTCCTGCCGTGGAGGGCCTTGGTGGGCGAACGGTTGAGGATGTAAACGGCGGTCACCACCGCCTCTCCCCAAAAGATAGCCGGCATTCCCCTCTGCTTGAGGAGGGCCCGAGTCATCCCCACAACCGTCTGGTTGCGCCGCTCGACGACGCCGTTCTGCTGCGGGCTGTAGGGCGCGGAGTAGTGGCGCTGAACACCCTCATCCACGCAATACGACGCGAATTCAGCCGCCGTGAATTCGCCGCCGTTGTCGGTGCGCAACACGCGCAGCTTGCGGCCGCACTCCGCCTCCGCAGTGGCCTGCGCACGCCTGATGACGTTCGCAGCCTCTCCCTTGCTGCCAAGGACCACCACCCACATGTAGCGGGAGAGGTCGTCGACGAGCAGCAGGAAGTAGCGTCGTCCTCCTGGTGTAGCCGGTGTCACCGGGCCACACAAGTCCCCGTGAACGAGCTCGAGCCGCTCCTTGGCTCGAAAGCTCGACTGCTGGGGAAAAGGAAGCCGCCTCTGCTTCGTCACCACGCAGACGTCACAGAGCTGCTCCACGTGGTCAAGGCATGGCATGCCTCACACCATCTCCTTGGCACTGAGCTGCTTCAGGGCCTCAAAGTGAAGGTGCCCAAAGCGCTCGTGCCACTGCCATGCCTCGTCCTCCCGACGAGTGGCAAGACAGACAGGCTGTGCTACCTGCACGTGAAGGACATAGAGTCGATTGGTGCCTCTAGTTACCTTGGCAAGAAGGCGACAATGGCGATCCCAAATCCTCATGACTCCGTCCTTGATCTCCACGCGCGAACCACTCTCATCCAGCTGTCCCAAGCTGATGATGGAGTTTCGCAACGCGGGGATGTAGTAGACTCCGACAAGCAGCTTGTGCTCACCGGACTTAGCGCTGAGGAGGACGGAGCCAACACCCTTGATCTCCACACCGGAGGCGTCACCAAACTTGACGGAGCCTCGGACATTGGGATCAAGCTCGGCGAAGAACTCCCGTCGACCGGTCATGTGATGGGTGGCGCCGGTGTCGAGGCACCACCCGTCAGTCTTGTCGTTGCTGGAGCCGTCGCCGAGGTGAGCGTGTGCTCTCGGCTCATCAAGATGAAAGAGAGCCGCTGCGGTCGATGCCGCTAGAGGTGGCTTGATGCTTCCATGTGCCATGAGCAAAGCTGGCTCCTCCTCCACCTGTGCGACGTGGGCCTCCTCCTCCACTTGTGCGACGTGGGCCTGACCACGTCGTGGCTGTCGACACTCCCTGGCCCAATGACCAAGCTTGCCACAGTTGTGGCAGGTGTCGTCTCGTGCCGGCTTGTGGTTGCCGGCGGCACCGCCCTGGGCACCTCCGCGGACACTTCCTTGCGCCCCGGCCTGGGCGCCTCCGCGCCCCTTGCGCGGCTTGCCGCGCTTGCGGCCGCCTGTCGAGGAAGAGGACTCCCCCTTCTTCCGGTCACCCTGGCTAGCCTCCCACTGCTCGCGAGTGAGATGAAGCTTCCCGCCAATGGTGATAGGCCCCAAGAGAGGCTGTGGTTCGTCGCTGTCGACTGTTGGAGTCGGCAGATCTCCTGACACTACTAAAGTGTTGAAGGAGTTTGTAGTTCGGTGTGGGCGCGCGGAGACTCAAGAAGGTGAATCACGATTTGACACGAGAGACACAGTGGTTTACGTGGTTCGGGCCGCCTGAGCGTAATACCCTACTCCACGTGTGTGTGTGTTGTATTAGCTTGTGTGCCTGAGAGCGTTCGAGAGCCTCTTTTTCGTGTATCGTCGGTCTGTCCTTTTATAGTACAAGGACAAACCGTTACAAGTTAGCCTGGCCCGACATGTGGCCCCGACGGTTACTAGTATTGATACACGATTAATTGTTGTTAATAACCCTGTAATGGGCCCCGACAGTGCCGTTACAGGTGTTAAGATTATCCAATTAAGTGTCATTAACATGGAATTAATGACAATTAATCGGGTCTTGAAGTCCGCGGCTATTCTTTGACGATCCGGAGTCGTTACAACATCTTCTGGAGAGTTGAGGCGGCCAGCTCCGACGTTTGGACACGTGGCAGCTCCGGAGCTTGCTTGTGGGAAGCGGGAAGCTCCGGGGTGGCCTGGCACGTGTCAGGTCCGGAGCTTCTCTCGGTCAGGGGTTAAGTCCGGAGGTGCCGTTTCGGTACCTAGCCCGGAGCTTCACCCTTGTGGGTAGTAGCTCCGGTCTGGCAGTACACGTGGCAACCTAGGGGTTAACCATGTTGGAGAAGCAGGTCCGGTTATGTCTGACAAGTGGGCCTCCGAGGATCTTCAATTTGAGTAGACGTCCTTCCCTTGAGATCTTTGTAACCTCAGGGGGTGTATGGTTTTTAGGGTACCGACAGTGGCCCCCTGGACCTACCTCCGGGGAAAGCCACCGGGGTGAAGTCATTCCGTCGGAGGTGGGTCCATACTCGCGACTCTTGAACTGGGTCTTCAAGGGTCTTCGGAGGTGCCGTTGGCGGGGCTTTACGGTTAAATCCCGACGCGTGGCGCACCTCAGGCGGCAGATAAAATCTTTGACGTGCGGATCTCTCGCAATTGAAGGTCGCCGGTTCCCGATACGAAAACCGTATCGGTTCTGCGCGCCTTGTCAGTTCGCCGCCTTTGGGTTTCCCGCCTCGTGATGACAACTGTTCGCCTGGGTAAGAACCTCGACTTGATCGTCAGGGTGGCCCCGGGCCCTCTTGTCATCGGCAGGGTTGAATTCTTGAGTAGTATCCTTGACTCTCCTGCAGTTTCCATCCAAGCGTTGTGAGGGCTTACTTAAGAAGGAAAGCGCACCGTCGGGAGTTCTTTACGCTTCCCATCTGTTCTTGCGCTCAAACTCCCGACTTGTACTTTGCTCCTCTTCTCTTGCCTAGCTGTGCTGCGATGGAGTTGGGTCTGCGTGAGAGTCGCTTGAAGACGGACAGCGATCTGAAGAAGGTCCGGGCCCTCATGGGGTGGTCTTCGGACTTCTTCAACTGCTCGGTCCGCGCCGGCGGAGAGCTCCCCTTTGAAAAGGAGCACTCTGGCGAGATGGTGTACTTTTCCTCGTACGCCATGGTGGGGCTGATCCCACCGTTTTCTTCTTTCTTCTTGATGCTGCTGGACTTCTATGGTCTGCAGCTGTACCACCTTGGTCCTCACTCCATTCTCCTTGTGTCCATCTTTGTCCACTTCTGCGAGATGTGGGTGGGCATCCCTCCCTGCATCGAGCTCTTCCGAACCTTCTTCACCGTCCAAACCACCGACCGAAGCGATGAGTATCTTGGCTTCTACTACTTCGTGAAGCGCAAGAAGTGCCCATTCAAGTACCTCCGGTCATTCCCTTTCGGGAAGTGGGATGACTGGAAGAAAGATTGGGTAGTCGTCCGGGTGGAGGAGCATGAGCGGTTGGAGTTGCCAGACGGTCTGCCCGGCATTGACACGTCGGTATGGAGCAAAGTTCCGGTGCTGGCGGAAGCTTTCGACCCTGTCCTGACCAGGATCCGCCAATGTGTGGAGGGAGGATTGACTCCCCAGGCGGTGTTCTGCAACTTCCTGTCCAACAGGTGGGCGCCGCTGAAGAGGAGGGAGAAGCTCGCCTGGGCCCTCAACAGCGTGATGGACGAGGACCGGGTTGAGACCGGGTTGAAGTCCAGCATGGTGGGGAAGACCTTGGAGTTTCACCTCAAGAAATTCCAGCACGGCATCGACGTTGACGGAGATTACTTGACTCCGCCGCCGGCTTTCCTCCCTCTGAACGTGGAAGTTGAGTTCAGCAGGGAGCTCCGGCGGAAGATGCCCGCGCTTGACGACCTTGGTGTCGTCGAGAGAAGATCAACCACCCGGTTGGCGATCCTCGGGTTGTCCGGAGACGGCTCCGCCCCTGTCCCACAGCCAAGAGCTGAGGTCATCGGCAAGGGCAAGGAGCTGGCGGAGGAGCCGGAGAGCCGGAAGAGAAAGCTGCGACATGCTGACGGAAGGTCCGTCGGGCCTGCCACTTCCCCCCCAGTTCCCCCTCCTCAGGAAGGAAGATCCTCCGCCGCCGTGGCGACTGTCCCCGTGGTGGGGTCCTTCCGGAACGTTACTGTTCCGGCGGTGGGGTCCTCCCGGAGTGCGACTGTCCCCGTGGTGGATCCCTCCCGTGGTGCTAGCTCCGGGCGTGCGACTCCGACATCTGGAGCGGTGAGGGCCTCCAGGTCCAGGAGTTCCTCCCGATCAGGGAGAGCTCCGACCCGGGAAACGCCCGCGGCTGTGGCAAGTCCTGGGAGTCCTCCCGGAGCTCCTACGCCGACCGTGGCCAGCCCGGATCGTCCGGGAAAGAGGTTCCGCGCAAGCTGGTGCGTGAGCCTCCCAAGGTAATTTTTCTTTTTTACCTCGATTAACTTTTTAATTGTAGCATCTGTTTGCTCAATTTCTTCGTTCTTCATCTGCAGCGTTCCCAAGAAGGGGAGTGAAGCTCCACCCCCAGCCACAGTGTCTGAGGCTGCGAGGGCTTCTGCTCCAGCCCCGGTGCCGCCCCAAGCGGAGGCTGCGACAGCTCCGGCGCCGGCTGTCGTGGTCATGGACCTCGACTCGTCTCCGGAAGTTCCTGTGGTAGCGCCGGACCACGGGAATGAAGATGCGCCAGCGGCACCCGTCCCGGAAGTGGAAGCTCCGGGTCCTGGTGCTGCAGTAGTAGAAGCTCCGGCTGTTGAGTCGGAGGAAGTAACAGTCCCGGTTTCGGAGCCGGAAAGTGCTGAAGCCCCAGCGATTGAGCCGGAGGTGGCTGAAGCCCCGGCATGCGAGCCGGAAGTTGAAGTAGTTCCGGCAGTTGAGCCGGTTACTTTCGAAGCTCCGGCCGCAGAGCCGGTGATTGTTGGAGCGTCGGTCACAGAGCCGGCGGCTGAAGAGGCGAGGGAGCTTGAGCCTCCCTCAGAAGAGGTGTCCCGGCCGGAGCCAGTAGCAGCTCCTGCTCCGGGGGCGACGACGTCGATGGTACCTGTGGCAGAGCCAGAGTGCCTGAACGAAGTCGCCGGCCCCCCGCCTGAGGGGGCGAGTGAAGACTTGGTGGCGGGACCTTCTTCGATGGCGACTGAGGCCATCCCGGAGGAGGGCCCTAGTGCTTTGGAAGCTCGGAGTTCCACTCTCGTAGAGTGGGACCCAATTTTTGTAAGTGAAGACCCGCTGGAACCAGTGGAAGAGATCCCAGCAGGTCCAGAGCCCATCTCGCTGTCGATGTCCATCGACAATGCCTGCTCCAGTCTACGTCAGGTCCAACTGGCCTTCTTCCACGACAGCAAGGCTCTTGAAGAGGAGCGCCAAACCCTTAGGAGGTGGCGTAATCGGCTCCACTTCGAGACTAAGCTGGCGCAGTCGAGGCTTGCGGATGACAAGGAATGGATCAGGCAGGAGAAGATCCGCCTGGAGCTCTGGGGTGAGCTGCTGGACGAGAGGGAGAGCATGACTCACGCCCTCGACGCTCAATCCCGGGAGTTCCATGACCAAGCTAAGGCTGCTAACGACGCGGCCAATGCTCGGTTTGATCAGCTTGAGGCCATCAGCACCGCACTCATCAAGCGCCGAGAGGCACTTGAAGGGAGGGAAAGACGGCTCGAGAATGAGGAGCAAAAACTCCTAGAGCTACGGGATGACGTCTTGCGACGGGAAGAAGAGCTCGCTGAGAAAACAGCTCTGGCGGACAAGGGCCTCGAGGAGCGCACTAAGAAATTGGAAGAGCGCTGCCTCGAGGAAGAGGAGAAGACCTGGGTGCGGGGGCAGGAACTCTACGAATACGAGTGTGCCCTTATCGCCCGGGAGAAGAAAGTGGAGGCTAGGGAGAAGGACCTGGTCGACCGCCGGAACAAGATCCACCTCCGGGAGGAGGAGCTCGGAAGACTTGAGAAGCGGGTTGCTGCGAAGATCCAGCAAAACGACAAAGAAGTTGAGCGCCTCGCCCGCGAGAATTCGGAACTGACGGCGGCCCGGAAATCCTTGGAAGAGATGAAGAACTTGAGGAAGGCGGACTCCCTGCAGATTTGGGAGTTCCTGGGCAAGGCCGACGACGCACTGACGCCGATGGGTTTCAGCCCCGTGCACCCGGATGATCCGGAGCCGGAGCCTGACCTCGCGTTGCAAGCGTTGAGCGCCGCAGGCAGCAAGCTCTCCAAGGTGGGCGATGTCATCGCGGACCAGCTGGAGGTCGAGGGGCAATCCCTGGCTAGGAACGTCACAGAATATGTGTTGACGTGCTACACCAGCCGGAACCCTCGATTTCCTCTGGACCCGGTGCTTGAAGGCCCCGTCGAAGGAGAAGGCGAAGCTACCCGAGCCCGCGTGTCGGAGGTCGCCCAGAAGGTTGCCGAGTTCTTCCATAGGGTCTAGGACCGTCTCTTTTAGCCTTTACTTGTATCTTCTCTTCTTCCTCAATTTTGTAATCCCTTGTCTCCAGATGTAATCTCCGATCTTCAGATGAAATGAAATCCCCAATTTTTTGCGAATTTCATTCTTTTGTCTTCAACATCTTTATCTTCACTTGGCCCCCTGGTAGATGTGCACAATTTGATTGTTGACATGTACCAAAAGGATGTTGAGTTTTGTTGAAGACGAATTTGCTTCGAACTTGTGGAATTTAGGTCCGAAGTTTTTGATAGTGAAGGTCCCCTGAAGTTGTCGGAGCTTAGAAGCTCCGGCACTGTCCATCGCTGGAGCTTAGTAGCTCCGGCAATAGCCTCTATCAACACGTTGAGCGTCGATAGTTAATACTCCAAGGTGTCGGAGCTTAGCAGCTCCGGCAATGACCTTTGCCACACTTGGTTTGTTGGCAACAGACTCCAGTGACGGGGTCTTCTCACCATCTTTTAGTCTACGCCGACGGTTGACGCCCTGGTGGGAGTCGGAACTTGATTAGCTCCGGTTTTTCTCCATCTACGTAGGGTTCATTTTTCCTGCACACTTAAGCCAAGAAAAATAGTAAAATTCATTCCTTGTCTATAACTTCGTCGCGGCTTACGGTTCTTAAGAAAATTTTAAGTTGAACACGATTTTTAATACGACTGGATGAATTGTCTTTTCTTTTAGATCCAATTGTCCATGGACCCACCTTACTTCGGCCTGCCGGGATGTAGGTAGAGTGGCGTACTTAGGGTGCTTGACCAGGCTAAGTCGATAGCGCACTCCGGCCCTAGAATGGCTTGGCGGCTTTCAGGCGAGTTGGCCACAGACGATATTTAAATCCAAAAAATCTGACAATTCAACTCGAATCGTATGTAAGCCGGTCAAACTAGAACTTCTTAAGAATTGCACGTTTCTGTTATAGACAAGAAAGAGAAAAATAAAAATGTCGAGCCTATGCAAAGATGAATGCACGTGGAGTCTATTTCACATGAAGATGTCTTTCATTATAGGTCCAGGGTACAGAGGAAACAAGTACACTCTTAGGGTACGGAACCAGGCTAAGTGTGTTTGGTTTCTCGTTTGACCCAGGGTAGTTAGCCACACTTTTAGTCCGGAGACTGTGTCAAGTGTTGCATGAGCTTTTCAAACCTTTCGGGAAAGGTCTGGCTGCTCTCCCGGAGGAACTACCCGACTCTGTACAATGACTCTATAACATACATTTCAAGTTACTTAAGACTCACCTCCGTGGAATTAAGTGTAGAACTTACGGAGGTGCTCGATGTTCCAAGGATTTGGGAGAGGTGTCCCATCCTCGGTAGCCAAGCGAACGCTTCCGGGACGGGATACTTTGATCACTCGAAAGGGCCCTTCCCAGCTGGGGGAGAGTTTGTTTTGCCCTTCTCTGGATAGTATTCTCCGTAGCACCAGATCGCCTTCCTCGAGCTGTCGGTTGTGTACATGCCGCTGGTGATAGCGTCGTAGAGCTTGGCGGTATCGGGCATTCCGAACAGCTGCTTGGCACCTTCCCTCCTCGAGGAGGTCTAGGTCTTCGCGCCGGAGCTGGTCCTGCGCGGCTTCGTCGAAGGTTCGGACTCGGAGGGAACCCAAGGTGATTTCCGGAGGAAGGATCGCTTCAGCTCCGTACACCAGGAAGAAGGGTGTTTCTCCGGTTGCCCGACTTGGAGAAGCCCTGTTGGCCCATAGAGTGGGCGGAAGCTCTTCGATCCAATTGGCTCCGTGCTTTTTCAAGCGCTCATAAGTGCGTGTTTTGAGTCCTTTAAGGATCTCTGCGTTTGCTCTCTCGGCTTGTCCATTGCTGGCAGGATGAGCTACGGAAGCGTAGCAAACTTGTATGCCGAGGTCTTCGCAATATCCTTGAAATGCGGAGCTTGTGAATTGAGTCCCATTATCAGTGATGATCTTATTTGGGACTCCGAATCTGCTCACGATGGATTGTAGAAAATTGATTGCAGATTGTTTGTTGATCGTCACAACGGGAGTAGCTTCCGACCACTTGGTGAACTTGTCGATGGCGACGTACAGGAACTTGTAACCTCCGACGGCTCTTGGGAAGGGTCCCAAGATGTCCATCCCCCACACAGCGAAAGGCCATGTGGGAGGTATCATTTGTAAGGACTGAGCAGGTGTGTGAATTTGCTTTGCATGAAATTGGCATGCTTTGCATTTCTTCACCAGCTCAGTGGCATCCTGGAGCGTTGTAGGCCAGTAGAAGTCGTGCCGAAAGGCTTTTCCGACCAGCGTGCGGGAAGATGCGTGGTTCCCACACTCGCCTCCATGGATTTCTGCGAGGAGCTCGCAGCCTTCTTCCCTTGTGATGCACCGCATTAGGATGCCGTTGGCACCGCGCCGGTAGAGATCCCCTTCTACCAACGTGTATCTTTTAGCCAATCTGACTACCCGATCAGCGGATACATCATCGTCAGGAAGGATGTTGTCTTTCAAGTAGCTCCGGATCTCCGAGATCCATGCATCGGAACTGACTTGAGCATTTGAGTCTTGCGTGCTGGGTTGCTCGGAGCTTCCGGCAGCACTTACGACCCTTGATGGCTGCCATGGTAACAGGGCCATCGGGACCGTCAGCTTCGGGATGCCGATCTCGCCCCCTTCGTTCAGTTCGGCAGGCTGAACTGTGGGTTTTGACAACCTCCGGACAAAGGTTCCGTCAGGAGCCGGAGCTCCAGTTGACGCCTTGGTCGAGAGTTCGTCAGCTTCAGCGTTGTGAGCACGCTGAACATGGTGAAGGTCTAGGACTTCGAAGTCCTTCTGAAGCCTCTGGACTTCAAGGAGGTAAGCAGCCAGCTGGAGATTATTGCAGGAGCATTCACCCTTCACCTGCTTGATGACGAGTTGTGAATCTCCTTTAACCAGCAATTGCTTGACACCATATGATAGTGCCACCTTTAATCCATAGATGAGTGCTTCGTACTCCGCCATGTTGTTGGTTGCCTTGAAGTCAAGGTGTACCATGTATTTCACCTTCTCCCCGGTTGGTGCAAGGAGAAGGATTCCAGCTCCGGCTCCCTGCTTCTGCATGGAGCCGTCGAAGTAAAGGGTCCAGTGAGGCTTAGTGAAGGTTGGAACTTGAGGTTCCGTCTTCTGCTCGCTGGGGCCCCCAGGGTTTAATGGAGAGGGAGTCCATTCTGCCACGAAATCTGCCAACGCTTGACTCTTGATTGCTTGTCTAGGAATGAATTCAAGATCGAATTCAGCCAATTCCGCTGCCCACTTTGCAATATTCCCAGTTGAATTGGGATTATACAGGATCGCTCGAAGTGGATATGAGGTCACCACCGAGACTTTGTGAGCTTGGAAATAGTGTCGAAGCTTCCTTGAGGCAATAAGAACTGCATAAAGCAGTTTATGCACCTCTAGGTATCGAGTCTTGGCATCATGTAACACTTCACTGATGAAGTATACCGGACGTTGAATGGTCCGGACCCTCCCGGAGGGGTCCGGAGCTTCCTCTTCATTGATCCGGACCCTCTCGGAGGAGTCCAGACTCTCTTCGGGTACCTCCGGGTTCTGGGTGGAGGAACCCGGAGCTTCTTCAGAAATGACCTGGACCCTCTTAGAGGGGTCCGGATCCTCTGAAGTGGCTTCTTGTGGGTTTGAGTCTGGGAGCTGGGACCCAGACCCGCTTTCAGGAACCTCCGGACCCTCCCGAAGGGGTCTGGATTCCTGAGTATTGGGTAGTTCCGGTCTCTCCGCAACCAGAACCATACTGACGACTTCGTCAGTAGCTGAAATGTAAAGCAACAAAGGCTCACCAGGGTTCGGAGCTACCAGGACTGGTAGGGTGGTGAGGAACTCTTTCAGCTCCTGGAATGCCTTCTCTGCTTCTTCAGACCATTGGAATAATCCGGACTTCCTCAGTAACTTGAAGAAGGGAAGTGCTCTTTCTGCCAGTCTTGAAATGAACCGGAGGAGGGCTGCTAGACATCCAGTTAATTTTTGGACGTCTTTGATGCGGGTTGGTGGCCGCATGTCTTTAATGGCTTTTATCTTCGCCGGATTAGCCTCTATGCCCCGGTGACTTACCAGGAAACCAAGAAGCTTTCCGGAACTAACCCCGAAGACGCACTTGTCTGGGTTTAGCTTCGTGCGGGTGGCCCGCAGCTTGTCGAAGACAGCCTGCAAGGTGTCCAAGAGGGACTCCTTGTTTTTGACTTTGACCACGATGTCATCGACGTACACTTCCACTATGTCTCTGATGAGTTCTTCGAAAGTTTTGTACATAGCTCGTACAAAAGTTGATGCTGCATTCTTGAGACCAAACGGCATGGCTGTGTAACAATACAATCCATCCACTGTGATGAATGAAGTATGCTCTTCATCCTCCCTAGACATCCTGATTTGATGATATCCAGAATATGCGTCTAGAAAACACAGTAACTCGCACCCGGAGGTGGAATCCACTATCTGATCTATTCTAGGTAGTGGGAATGGATCTTTTGGACATGCCTTATTCAGTGTGGTGTAGTCGATGCACATCCGAAGTTTCCCGCCGGCCTTGGGCACAACGACTGGGTTTGCCAACCATTTTGGATGGTAGACTTCTCGGATAAATCCGGCTTCGAGCAACTTCTTCACTTCTTGTCGGATGAAGTTTTGTCGCTCTACAGATTGCTTCCGAGGTTTCTGATGCACAGGCCGAGCGTCGGGGTAAATCTTCAGATTGTGCTCAATCACTTCCCTGGGGATCCCAAGCATTTGTGACGGTTGCCAAGCAAATACGTCAACGTTAGCCCGGAGGAAAGTGATGAGCGCGAGTTCCTATTTGTCATTTATCCCACCCGATATGCGGGTGGTTTGAGTGACATCGGAACCAATTTGGACGACTTTGACGGGGATGTCGGTGTCGCCGCTTGGCTGCACACGAGGAGCAGAGGTTGAGCCTCGTTGCCGAATGCTCGGAGGTTTTGGAGCTTGCCCCTGTCTGGAGTCCTCCTCTTGTGCAGTGGTGAGTGCATGGAGCTCCTCCAGAGCAGTTACTCCGGCGGTGCGATCTCCACGAATCCGGAGAACGCCTGCTGGTGTTGGCATCTTCAACACCAAGTATCCATAATGAGCAGCTGCCATAAATTTGTATAGGGCAGGTCTACCCAAGATGGCGTTGAATGGTAAGTTGATCTGAGCGACGTCAAAGACCAACTTCTCGGTGCGGTACTTCTCCCGTGTCCCGAAGGTAACGGGGAGAATTATAGCTCCGAGTGGGGTAATGGCCCCCGGACCTACTCCGGAGAATGGTCGAGAGGGCTGAAGATCCGAAGGTCGAAGCTGAAGTTTGGTAAAAGCTTCAAAGCTTATAAGGTTCAACCCCGAACCTCCATCCACCATAACATGATGGAGCTGGATGTTGTTGATGGTAGGAGATACCATCAAGGGTAATTGGCCAGCTCCGACCATGCTTTGAGGACAGTCCGAAGCATCAAAAGTGATGGGTGTGTCCATCCACTTTCGATGTGGCTCCGGTCTAGCTGTAGGAGCTACAGCAGCCATATCCCGCCGCATAGTCTTGATGACACGACGAGAAGTGATGTCCCATGATCCACCAAAGATGGTGTTCATGGTTTTCCGACGCTCGTTGTCGGAGACGTCGGAGTCATCGTCGACGGAGGTGTAGACGGCTTTCAGGACCTTTTTGGGGTCCTGAAACCCTAACTCCTCTTCAGCCGGAGCTTCGTCAACCTTCTGTTTTCCCTCCCTCTGTCAGAAAGGAGACCCTTCCCGGCGCTTGTTGTAGCGCTCGGCAAGGTTTTGGACCTCCCGGCAGTCTTCCAGCCTGTGGCTGTCCGTTTTGTGAATGGGGCACCACATTTTGGATTTGCCGCCGTCTTCGGAAAACGGTCGAGGTCGCTTCTCAGGGCGTGGCCCCCGGCCACCAGGAGTTGCAGTGGCTGCAACGTTGGATGTGCCGGCCGACGGCTTCTTCTTGCCGTTGGTCTTCTTTTTCTTCTTGCCACTCCCGGAGGTAGCGGCTTCTTCTTTGGAGGATTTTTTGTGACCCTCCAAGGCTGGTTTGGAGTGCATTTCACGGCCCTCCGCAGCTCTGGCACATTTGTCTGCCAAGCTGAAGAGCTCTGTGACGCTGGTGATCTCTTTGATCGCCAGCTTCTCCAACATCTTCTTGTCTCGTACACCCTGTCTGAATGCCACAATGACAGAAGCGCTTGAGATAGAAGGGATTGTGTTACGTACCTGAGAGAACCTCTGGATGAATGACCGCAAAGATTCTCCCCCTTTTTGCACGACCGCAAAAAGGTCCAGTTCAGTGCCCGGTCGGGTGTATGAACTCCCGAAGTTGGCAGTGAACTGACGGCACAGCTCCTCCCAACTGTCAATAGAGTTGGGTGGAAGGCTCATAAACCAGGACCTGGCAGTCCCAGTTAAGGCCACTGGAAAGTAGTTGGCCATTACGGCCTCGTTTCCTCCAGCTGCTAAGATTGCAGTGGAGTATATCTGCAGAAATTCTACGGGGTTGACAGTCCCGTCAAATTTTTCCGGCAAGTGTGGCCGGAACTTCTGTGGCCATCTAACCATGCGCACGTGCATGGCTAGGGCGGAACAGCCTCCTCCTACTCCTTCCAGAGTAGAAAGGTCTTGAGCATCCCGTCTTTCTCGAGCTCGCTCGATATGGACACGGCCATCCTGTTGGCGGTATCGGCGATCAAGCTCCGCCCGGAGGTCGTGTGTAGAAAGTCGAGATGCCGTATGGGTGCGTCGTGCCCCAGAGGGCAACGACGTCACTTGCTGTGACGCAGCTCGTCTTCGGTTGTTGGAGACATGTGGACCAAGTCTTCCAGACAACGTCCGTCGCTGCGACGGGGCTCGCCCTGAAGGAGGAGGACCCTGGTTGTTGAGTCGTTCGGCCGCTGCTGCGACCAAATGCTCAACATCAGCCCTCCATTGCTCCATAGCATCTTGAGATGCATCCGGAGGTGGTGGTCGCTGGAGAAGAGCACGCGCTGCATAGAGCGCGTGTTCTGGGTTGTCACGACTTGCCGGCGCACCATCATGTTGCCCGGCACGTCTTGCCGGAGAAGATGGTGGTGGTGGGAGTGTGACTCCTGCTGGTGCTGAGGCTCCTGCCGGTGGCTGCATGTTAGAGGGATTGCCTCCAACAGCCTGAGCAGCAGGTTGCCCGTTGGATGATCCAGCCGCAGAATTCACCATTATTGAAAATCTCAGGCCCCCCTACCTGGCGCGCCAACTGTCGACTGTTGGAGTCGGCAGATC
This sequence comes from Tuctoria greenei, assembly GCA_036927565.1. NCBI lineage: Eukaryota > Viridiplantae > Streptophyta > Magnoliopsida > Poales > Poaceae > Tuctoria > Tuctoria greenei. The sequence goes on from JAYESD010000004.1 coordinate 197,720,003, forward strand.
TCCTGACACTACTAAAGTGTTGAAGGAGTTTGTAGTTCGGTGTGGGCGCGCGGAGACTCAAGAAGGTGAATCACGATTTGACACGAGAGACACAGTGGTTTACGTGGTTCGGGCCGCCTGAGCGTAATACCCTACTCCACGGGTGTGTGTGTGTTGTATTAGCTTGTGTGCCTGAGAGCGTTCGAGAGCCTCTTTTTCGTGTATCGTCGGTCTGTCCTTTTATAGTACAAGGACAAACCGTTACAAGTTAGCCTGGCCTGACATGTGGCCCCGGCGGTTACTAGTATTGATACACGATTAATTGTTGTTAATAACCCTGTAATGGGCCCCGACAGTGCCGTTACAGCTGTTAAGATTATCCAATTAAGTGTCATTAACATGGAATTAATGACAATTAATCGGGTCTTGAAGTCCGCAGCTATTCTTTGACGATCCGGAGTCGTTACAACGTCTTCCGGAGAGTTGAGGCGGTCAGCTCCGACGTTTGGACACGTGGCAGCTCCGGAGCTTGCTTGTGGGAAGCGGGAAGCTCCGGGGTGGCCTGGCACGTGTCAGGTCCGGAGCTTCTCTCGGTCAGGGGTTAAGTCCGGAGGTGCCGTTTCGGTACCTAGCCCAGAGCTTCACCCTTGTGGGTAGTAGCTCCGGTCTGGCAGTACACGTGACAACCTAGGGGTTAACCATGTTGGAGAAGCAGGTCCGGTTATGTCTGACAAGTGGGCCTCCGAGGATCTTCAATTTGAGTAGACGTCCTTCCCTTGAGATCTTTGTAACCTCAGGGGTGTATGGTTTTTAGGGTACCGACAGTCGCTGTCGACGACCTTGAGGCGACCTATCGCCTCTTCAATCGACATCGTGGAGAGGTCCAACAGAGACTCGATCGAGCGAGCGATCTGCTTGTACTTCTCGGGGATGCAACGGAAGAGCTTCTCGACAGCTCTCTCCTCGTCGTAGGTGTCGTCGCCGAACTGCTCCAACTTCTGCAACAAAGTGTTGAGACGGAGAGCAAAGTCATCGACGTCCTCACTTGGCTTAAAGGCCAGGTTCTCCCACTCCTTGCGAAGCGCCTGCAGTGTGGTCTTGCGGGCGCGGTCGCTGCCGATGCGTGACGCAGCGATGGCGTCCCAAGCCTCCTTAGCAGTCCGCTTCTTGGAAAGCGAGAACTGCATCTCGGGCGGGACTGCAGCAATGAGGGCATCTAGCGCCCGTCGATCCTCGTAGTAGTCGACGTCGCCGTACCGAACTGCTTCCCACATGTGTCGCACCTGGAGCCGCACCCTCATCACCGCAGCCCACTCGACGTAGTTGGTCTTGGTGAGGGTAGGCCACCCACCGCCGGGACCGACATCCCTGACAATGGCCTGGACCCCATGGTGTCCATGGTACCGATCCGGGGAGGGAGAACCGCGCTGCCTGTAACGGCCGCGTTCTCCGTCGACTCCGCCGCCGCCGCCGGGAGCGCCACCGCACGTCCGCGCCGGCCTGGGCTGCGGCTATCGCGCCCACGGGGATGCGCGGCTACTCGATGCATCTCCTGTGCTCGCTCCACTTCCCTTGCCAACCTGAGCTCATCGTCGACGCCGCCGTCGACAGAGCCGCTGGAGCTACTGCCGCGCAGAGCCTCCAGCTCTGCTGCCGCTGCACGCGCTACAGCCGCCGCCGCCGCTGCTTCCACTTCCGCCCTCGCTGCTGCCAGTTCCGCCGCCGCCAACTTTGCCGCTAGTGCCACCGTCGCCGCAACCTCTGCCGCCGCTCGCTCGCGCTCCTCCGCCGCGGCGACCTCCGTCTGCCGCGCGCTCGAGGCGACCGAACGCTGAGACTATCCGTCGGACATCGCGCACTAGTGGGGAGCTGGTGTGTGGGGAAGAGGGATGAGTTGGGGCAGCCGGTGTTCCTGCTACCGGTTGCGGACAGGGAGAGGCGCGGGAGGGAGATGAGCAAGAGATGTTTAGACTACAGGATAGAACGGCTCTGATACCAAGTGTTAGTAGCTGGATTTTTACTCTCATTGAAGAGAGGATGACACTAGAGAGTTGGGGCAATATTCTTGTCTATTCCTCACACAATGTCATACCAACCCAAGGGGTTGAGGCTACATATTTATAGCAGCCCAAGGGCAGCCAACCAGCCAAGCATATGCCTTCTTGCTAGTCCAAGATGCCATGCAAGGTGCTGTCCTAAAGATGCTAACAACCGTCCTAAAAGCAGTCAAGATGCTGCTGTCCTAACTGCTGTCCTAAAAGCAGTCAAGATGTTGTCCTCTAGTCTAAGATGAGTACAACAAGGACCAAAGACCAAAGGACTAAGGTACAACAAACTAAGGACAAGGGTACAAGGGACTAGGGGACCAAAGACCAAAGGACTACAAGACCTAAAGACCAAAGGACTACAAGACTTATTCCATCAGAGAGATCAAAATGCGGTGGGTAGAGAGGTTGAGGCACCGGTATCCCTTATGCTCAAGGGAGTACCCAAGAAAGACACACCTAGTAGAGCGGGGCGCAAGCTTATGTGGAGCAGTGGCGGAAAGATTAGGGTAGCAGGCGCACCCGAAGACACGAAGGTGGTCGTAGAGAGGGGTAGTGCCATACAGGGCAAAGAAAGGAGTCAGTGCTCGAATCGCCTTGGTGGGAAGGCGATTAAGGAGGAAGGTGGCAGTGTGAAGTGCCTCTACCCAGTATCGAGCGGGGATAGATGCCTGAAACATCAAGGAACGCATGAGATCATTAGTGGTGCGAAGCATGCGCTCAGCCTTGCCATTCTGGGGGGATGTGTATGGACAAGACATGCGTAGCTGTGTGCCATGTGTAAGAAGAAACAGTCGCGAATTGTCAAACTCGCGTCCGTTGTCACACTGGAGAGCACGAACAATACGCCCAAACTGTGTGGAAACCCAAGTGAAGAAGTGAGAGAGAGTATCAAATGTCTCAGATTTCAGATGTAAGGGAAAAGTCCAAGAGAAATGTGAGAAATCATCAAGTACCACCAAATAATATTTAAAACCCGAGACACTGATAACAGGAGATGTCCACAAATCGCAGTGAATAAGATCAAAAATATGCTGCACATGAGACACAGAAGTGGGAAAGGGAAGCTGAACATGGCGACCAAGCTGACAAGCGTGACACAATGACTCATGTGTGCCCCTAGTACACGATATAACTGAACTACTAGACAACTTCGACATAGCGTCAACGCCAGGGTGACCAAGCCGACGGTGCCAAGTAGCGGACGAAGCTGTCGTAGCCAGAGCAAAAGACGGAGACGCAACGGAAGAAGGAAGTCGAAGAGTACAGGGCCCCAGACTATCACATCGAAGAAGAAGACGTCGGGTGGAAAGATCCTTCACAGACAAACCAAAAGGATCAAACTCAACAGAAATATTATTATCAGTGGTGAAACGACGAATGGAGAGCAAATTTTGAATAATGTCTGGAGCAACGAGAACATTATTAAGATGGAATGAAACCGGAGAAACTGAGTCACCTACTGAGGTGACTGGAAGAACGGATCCATTGCCAACAACGATCGATGAAGGAAACGAGGGATGAGGTGGGTAGGTAGAAGAGAGAATACCAGCATCTGGGGTGGTGTGGTAGGAGGCGCCAGAATCAGCCACCCAATCAGTAGTCGGCGGTGTAAGGTGCATGGTGTTGAAGGAAGACACCAAGTCCTGACGGTCCCACCCCATGGGCGGCTCCTGGAGGGGTGCTGGTGGCTCCGAGTACCCAGCGGGGTAGGAAGCACCGCCGTAGGCTGGAGTTGGTGCTCCAGCCGCAGGGCGACCAGGTCCGCCATAGCCCGGATGGGCTACGTACGCCGCCTGAGGACGTGGCTGGCGCGGAGTAGAGGAGGTCGATGGCGCCCCAAGAAGACCCGGAGATGGTCCAGGCCACATAGAGATCTGACCAGTCCACGGGTTGTACGGTGTGGGCCAGAGCGCACCTCCCTGGCCAGTGCCACCAGTACCACTACTAGTAGGAGCAGTGGACGTAGGAGTGCCGCCAGCACCTCGTCCTGTGCGCCTTCCGCCGCGACGTCGACGAGTACCACTCCCAGAGCCAGCAGAGGCACCCGGGGCGGTAGGCGGAGTAGGTGGTCGCGGTAGTGGTCCCCCAGAAGACGGTGGGCGTGAGGGCTGCCCAGAGCCATAGAAGGTTGTGGCAGACCCAGAGGTAGCAGATCCACCAGTCGTGATCTCCTCAAGCTCGAGATCAGACCAGACCTTCTTGAAGGTCGGTGGCGGCTCCATACGGAGCAGCCAGAAGCGAAGATGGCTGAAGCGCTCGTTTAGGCCGTGAAGGACCCGAAGTACTAGAGTGCTGTCAGCGACCGGCTCGCCAAGGTCGCGCAAGGAGTCAGCCATGCCCTTCATCTCTCCACAGTAGGCAGAGATGGAGCGGTCACCCTGCACTGTAGTCTGGAACCGTGCGTTAATGTGAAGAGCCCGAGTCGTACGGTTCCCCAACAAGTGGTGCTCCAGTATCTGCCAAGCCCGGCGCGCGGTCCCCCCACCGCGCTGTCCGACAAGCTTGTGCAAATCGTCGGCGAGAGTGCCAAGGATCCAGGCAAGGACCAGATTGTCCATGCTGATCCAAGAGTCATCCCACGGGGCGTCGTCCTGCTGGACGTGGTCCGCAAGCTGGTACCGCCGTAACGTGAGGAGGAACTCGTTACGCCAGCGGGCGTAGGTGGTGGAGGTACAGCTCAGAACAGTCGGCACTAGTGTCCGAATGTTCTGAAATCCAGCCGCCTGGGCATGTAGGGCGGCGGTGAGCGACGCCGAGTATGCGGAGTGCACACTGGTGTCCGAGGTGGGCTCGTACGTCGCGTCCGGCGGTCGGTGAGCGCTCTCCTGGATCTGGTGCGAGAGAGTAGCCGTTGAGGCGCGCTCCTGCTCTAAGGCAAGAGCGAGTGCCCGCTCGCGCTCGCGAGAGGCAGCCAGAGCCGCGAAGACACCAGAGGTGTCCGCGGTCGTCGTGGTGGTGCTGGCGACGCCGTAGAGAGGATCAGTGACCGCACGAGGAGCAGTAGCAGTGCCAACAGCAGATCCAGAGCCCGTCATGAAGGCGACGGTAGTGGGGCCGGCAAGTGGGCCGCCGGCGGCCGGACCAGTCGCAGCACCGTACGCAGGCCGAGCCATGTTGATGAGGGGCGCGCCCGCTGCCGGACCAGTGGCAAGCGCACCGGCGCAGGGGAGTGCCCGCTCGCGCTCGCGAGAGGCAGCCAGAGCCGCGAAGACACCAGAGGTGTCCGCGGTCGTCGTGGTGGTGCTGGCGACGCCGTAGAGAGGATCAGTGGCCGCACGAGGAGCAGTAGCAGTGCCAACAGCAGATCCAGAGCCCGTCATGAAGGCGACGATAGTGGGGCCGGCAAGTGGGCCGTCGGCGGCCGGACCAGTCGCAGCACCGTACGCAGGCCGAGCCATGTTGATGAGGGGCGCGCCCGCTGCCGGACCAGTGGCAAGCGCACCGGCGCAGGGGAGGGAGACGGCGCCAGCCATGGGAGCGCCGGCCAGGGGGGCGCCGGCCAGGGAGGGAGCGGCGCCGGCGAGAGGAGCGGCGGCCAGGGAGGAGGCGGCGCCGGCCAGAGACGCGTCAGTCAGAGGCGCGCTGACCAGGAAGGGAGGGGCGACCGGCGGCGGCTGGGCCAGGGGCGCGCCGGCCCAGGGGATGGAGGCGGCCGGCGGAGGCTGGGGTGGTGGCGCGCCGACGCAGGGAGGGGAGGCGGCCGGCTGCGGCAGGGGCGCGCCAGCGCCAGGGAAGGAGGCGGCCGGCGGCGGTTGGGTCAGGGGCGCGCCGGCGCCAGGGAGGGAGGCGGCCGGCGGCGGCTGGGTCAGGGGCGCGCCGGCCTAGGGGGAGGAGGCGGCCGGCGGCGGCTGGGGCAGGGGCGCGCCAGCCCAAGGGGAGGAGGCGGCCGGCGGCGGCTGGTGCAGGGGCGCGCCGGCGCCAGGGAGGGAGGCGTCTGGCGGCGGCCTGGTCAGGGGCACGCCGGGGAGGGAGGCGGCGAGCGGCGGCTGGGGTGGGGGCGCCATAGGGCGGCGGCCAGGAAGAGGCTAGGGTTAGGGTTAGGTTAACCAGGCTAATGATACCATAATAGAGAGCAAGAATAATTGCTTGATTAACCAAAGGTCTAGGTACATATTTATAGATACATAGATGGACCGGTATATAGGCTAGGCCCAAATGCATAACTCAACACAGTCCAACAATAACAACAAGGAAATGAAATGAACATACAGCTTCATGTTCAGCCACAACTGGGCCAGTCTTGTACAAGCATGCTTCAGGTTCAGCCACCTTTACCAGCTCACTTGTGGAAGCAATGGTTTCCATCTGTGCAACTGGGTTAGGCTCGACATCTATTTGTGCAACTTTGAGAGGCACCACCATCGCCAGATCACTTGTGGAAGCAATTATTTCATCATGAGACACTGCTGTTGATTTTGATACTTTTTGAGTAATTGGTGATGACACAAGAATCATGGTCTGCATGGAAGATTGCTCAGAGTTCAGTGTGGCAAGTAGAGGACACTTGATCTCCATGTGTTGCAGTTGCAGTTGTGAGCTAACAGTTTGGGCAATGCATTTCTCCTGAAGGGATACATGGAAATTAGTTAGAAGCACATGAAGGACATTCAAATTATTTCAGGAGAATAAATGAAAACTTACAGCTTCAGGTTGGACCACAACAGGGCTAGTCTGGTGAGTGGGCACTTCAGGTTCACCCACCTCAAAAGGCACTGCATCCATCTGAGCAACGTTGACAGACAACACCTTTGCTGCCCTGCTCTTGGAAGGACCACTTAACTCAAATGGCGCAGTGGATTTTGGTTCTTGGTCACTAAAAGAAGACGCTCCTGCACTTGTTGTACGACTAGAAGATAGTCTAGATTTCGGCGTGGCAGGTAGCAACCGCTGGATCTTTGCAGACTGCACTAGGTCAGTTGATTTCCCCTGAAGACGGACACATTAACATTGTTAAGCAATCATCAATAAGGGACATGGAAACTATTGTGCAGGAAAAAGCATAAAAATAAAATGCCCGTACAGGATCAAAATATCCAATCTTGGGGTTAGGCCTTCGCAGACCCGATGGCTTAGAATCTTTTCCTTTGCCAGTTGTGCCTGCAGTAGCTATCAAACTATCCCCAGATGCTGCTGTTCCTAAAAACTGCCCCTCTGTGACAACAGGAGGAGGCCTAAGCTTTGTGGTTGGAGGGTTGTCATTGCTCTTCCTGAGGGAGGGGGACAGTGAAGCGGACTGTGAACTAAAGCCCTCAGATGTATGGCTCATCTTCCCTATAGTAGAAGCTGTCGAAGCCCCAGAGATCACAGAGCTCATGCTGTCTATAGAGCTGTTAGGTGAAATCGTCAGCGATGTCCACTCAGTGTGACCCCTAGCTGGGATCTTGTTTCCTGATGATCTTGTTGGGTTAGTTTTGCTGTAATCAGATTTTGATGATGAACAAGTAGGGATCCTCTGGGCTGTCCTTTTTGTGCTGCTTGGAATTACTGATGTGGTTTTTGCATTTGTTTTAGTTGTTGATGCAGTCAAGGAACCCAATTTGGGTATTGAACTGGATTTTATCACCCCACAAGGTCGCACACCAGCTGAAGTATTAACAGATTTACCAACGTCCTGTCTGTTTCCTACACCCCCTGAAAGAAGAAACACATATGAGCTCTGTATGAACATTATGGCATAACAAATAATGTATGTAAACTAACACACCAGTGCTGCTTCTTTTGTCTGAAATTCCTGAAGCGATAGATGTGTTAGTGGATGATCTCATTGTAGCAACTCTTGGCAGAGCCCTCACAGGTCTTGACGAAGGTTTTGCTTCTCCATCTTCAGAAAGATTCTTCTCAAGCAAAAAAAAAAATAAATTTGAAACTTGAAAAACTAAATATGCAATGAGAATGGAATAATGCATAAGAGTAACTTTTTATTAAACAAGCAGATAGAATATTGTGATTTTGATTCCTTGTGAAGTTACATGAGACTTCATGAGCAAGAACTGCAATACTATATACTGGGATTTGATTCCATGTCCAGGTGCATAACTTCATTATTAAAAAGGATAATATATTAGTTCTTTGGTAAGAGAACAAGACAAAATGAAGCATAGATGGTCCTACTCACAAGGTTTTCAGTCAGGAAATATCATAAGCTACATCATCTTTGGCAATACAAAAGTTCTGAAACAAACCGCCAGTTACTGGTGAAATGTCAATGTTACACTATAGAAAAGCTCATGATTACGGAGGAATTACTAGCATGAGACATACCCCTCTTCCAGCTATAGGCTCTTTTGAGGTGACTTGGGGCCTTTGTTTGCCACCAACTCCTTGGCTTGTTGAAGCAGTGGCCCTTGCCTGATGATAAGAAAACATTGGCTAGTGATGGTCATTGACAACTGAATTAGGAATTAAATAAATCGCTAGCCAAATGATTAAACGTACCTTAATCTGTGGCATACAGTCAACCTCCTTTCTTGCTAGAAAGAGCAATAAAATGATTATATCAGTTACAAACAGCAGCCAAATTAGCCAATGTTTGCTAAAGTGACAGTTCTATAGCACATGTAGTAGATAACGTCTACATTCAAGACTTGATACCTGCAACACGAGGAGCATTTGCTGTAGCCCTTGGGGGTTTTGAGCTAGCAGGAGGCCTGGCTGTAACTTTACTGGGTTTGCCAAGTGACCTCTGGATGGAAGCACGGACATTGTGAAACAGATCGGTCTTGACACTTTCCATCACCCAACTCTCACTTTCCAGAGTAGAAGTTGTTGATTCTCCTGATCTTCTACTTTCCTCTGTGATTCCAGGAAGCCGAGAACCCTGTGTCTTGCGGAAGGTGCTGTTTACAATTGCCAGTTCCTCAGTATCCAAAACACCTGCTCAGATCAGGAAATGTTAGGAGCCATTATATAACTGCATCAGAAAATGCACCTCTAATATAATATAAAGGACAGCAAAAAATTAATTGCAAACGGGGAAGGCCGAATTCGAGCCATTATATTGCTGAAATACAAGTGAATTGCCTATCATCCCTTATCAGCTTAAGATTTTGAAGGCAACTGGTCAGCGCATACTAGATTAACATGGTATCAGAGCCAGATGTCTCGAGTTCGAATCCTGGCGGGCGCAATTTATTAAAAAAAATAAAATAAAATTGCAACCGACTCCTATTCCACGTATGCGGCCCAAAGGAGCCTGCACGTGAGGAGGAGTGTTGAAATACAAGTGAATTGCCTACCATCCCTTATCATCTTAAGCTTTTGAGGGCAACTGATCAGCACATACTAGCTTAACATATATAACTGCATCAGAAAATGCATCTCTAATATAATATAAAGGACAGCAAAATATTAATTGCAAACGGGCAAGGCCAAGATTCAAGACTTTTGCTACGTATATGTCAGGATATAGAAGTCTATAACATATAACAATGACTCCAGAAATTTGGCTAGTAGATAGTTGATACATGAGTACTGACCGGGATAAATTAAGCTTTGCCGATGAATATGTGAACAAGCGACAATCAACAACTCGATACAAAAAGGGCGCAATGGATACGTCAGGACACTCTAAATCAAGTTACATGAACGTAATATCTGATTCACGGATAAATATGGCCAACCTTCACTGGTGAAGAAGGCGCTGTCCCACGCCAAGCTCTTGCGGAGGTTGACACCCATCTTGACCTTCCGCTGCTTCGGGGACTCGGCCCGCTCGGGAGCCGACTGATCCTCCGTCACGCCGTACGGATCCGCCGCCCGGCTCGCTGCCGCCGGAGAACCGCCGGCGGGGACCAAATCGGGACTCGCCTCCGTGCCGCCAACTCGAAAACCTACAAATCGAGCCCCGTCGTGAGATCCTGAAACAGCAGCAACAAAGGGAACCTGCCAACACCGTAACCCCCTCGTATCCAGCTCCCGAAACGGCGGCGGAAGGAGAACCGGGTGGCTCGCTGGCTCGCTCGCTCACCTGCACAGGGCGGGGAGGCGAGGCCGAGGAAGAGGTCGTCCTCGGCGGAGACGTCGATGAGCGAGAGCGCCTCCATCGCAGAGGACCGACCAGCCAAGCCCTAGATCGCCGGGGAAGGAGGCGGTGCGATTGCGAGGTAGAGAGACGTTGCGGGGAGGGGAGGGGAGGCGAGGCGACGGGGTTTGGCCGTGTATAAACAATGGTGGGAGGAAAGGGGGGTTGTGGGGCCCAGAGGGACGCGTCGTGAGACTGACGAGTGGGGCGGCCAAGTGGTTTACCAGGCAGGTTTTGTTTTGCCTGTCATTATGGCCATTTGTTTCCAACACAAATGGAAGGAGCCTTGGAGATTGGGTGGTTTGAATTTTGGGAAGTTTGGGCTGGGTTCGTCTTGGGCCGTTGTTGAAGTTTTTTTGGCCCATAATGGTGCTCCCATATATGCACAAACTTGGTGTTATTTTTCATTTTAAAATCATTTTTAATCATTTAATATTAATAGAACCGTCCATGTCGTGGACGACAGTCACGTCAGCGCCTGCTGTCCACAACGTGGACAACTTGCTGACGTGGCAGCCACGTCAGCACCAACTCACTGTGTTGTTTAATTCGCTAAAAATGATGCGCCTGTTGCAATTTGAACTCACAACCTCATGACCGAAACTCACACACTCTACCAACTCAACTAGACAAATTATTTTTTTATAATGCTAATTTTATTTTATTTAACATAGACGTGAAGTTTGAAATATAGAGTTGAAACTTATAAATATGAATTTGAGAATTCAACAAACTTGAAACTTGAATTTGAATTACCATATTTTTCCAAGCAAAAAATTTTGAATTCAAACAATAAACTTTTAAACTTGAGATTTGAATTTAATTTCAAACTTCAAATTGAATTCTAAATTTAAATTCAAACATGAAATTGAATTTCAAACTTTCAAGTTCGAGTTTTGAAGTCTGAAATTAAATTTAGAAATTTAAATTTAAATGTCAAAATTCATATAAAAGTAGAATTTAATGTTTCCTTAAATTTAAAAATATTTAAATTTCAAATTCATATAAAAGTAAAATTTAAAAATATTTTTAAATTTAAAAAATATTAAATTCTAGTTTTATGAATTTTATTTTGAAATATGAAATTGAATTAAAATATAAATTTAATTCAAAAATTCAAAACTTGAACTTGAAAGTTCGAAATTCAATTTAAAGTTTGAATGTTAAATTCAAAATCTCGAGTTTAAAAGTTTATTATTTGAATTCAAAAATTTTACTTGGGAAAAATATGGTAATTCAAATTTGTTGAAATCTCAAATTCAAATTTATAAGTTCAAAGTCTAGATTTTAAACTTCACGTCTATGTTAAATAAAATTAGTCTCATAGACAAATGACATATCTAGTTCAGTTGGTAGAGTGTGTGAGTCTTGTTTATGATGTTGTTAGTTCGAGTGGCAATGAGTGCATCATTTTTAGCAATTTAAACAAAGCAGTGAGGTGGCGCTGACGTGTCGTCCAGGCCGTGAATGGTTAGGTGGCTATTTTGGCAAAAAATATTTGCGGGCTATTAATATTAAATGATAAAAAATGATGTTAAAATGAAACAAATTTCCAAACTTGGACTTGCCATCAAACCGTCTGCTTTTTCGTATCCTAAATCAATACTCTAAATGAATATTTTAATTATTTACATCGTATTTTAAAAGATTTAGTATTTTATACACAATCCTTTGCATTTGTCATACTATAAAATTGTATTTTACATCAAGTTCTATATTACTATATACACTTTTCAAAAACTAAAGTACTCCCTTCATCTCCAAATAAATGATGTTTTTGAACTAGAATTAGTTCAAAAACGTCATTTATTTGAGAATGGAGGGAGTAGTTCTTTAGTTCTATTTCCTCATTTTATTGTTCTTTTTTCTTTTTTCTGTACTATCTTTTTTGTCTCCCTTCTCCTTTTCTCTGTTTTTATCTCATATTGCCTCTTTTCCACTATTATCTTTCTTCTATCCAGTCATCTCTCTCCTCTTCCACTCCAAGGGCAAGGGCGGCGTAGGGCGGGCAAGCTCGGCGAGGCGCAGCGGCGATAGATCTTCGACGAGGCACAGGGGTGGCATAGGGAAGGCGGGCATGAGATGCGTTTCAAGGAGGCGAGTAAATTCTTCTTTGATTTGATTCAGTTCTTGTGGTTCGATTTGATTATTCTTCGATTCGGTTCGATTTGACTCGACCCCTCTCCGATTCTTCATGGATTCATTTCAGAGACAAGTCTGCCCTCACACATGAGCCAACATCTCTTACAGGGCTGGCTCTAAGCCTAGGCAGGAGGAGCGACCGCCTAGGACCCAGGCCGGAGGCGGGCCTAAAATTTTTGTAAGCAAGTAGATACATATAACTGAGTTTGAAATAATTTATTAAAAAGCCCAATATTGGAGAAAGGAGCCCAGCCAAGGCTGAAGGGAACGCAGCACTCACTCCATCTAATTAACTTTTACCTGAGCCTGCTAGTCCGGCAAGGGTTACGACAGTCGGTTTCTATTCCGTAGTATCGAGCTACCGCGGTGTTCGTTTGTCCTTCGACCATTTCTACTTCCTATTCAACTATTCTGCTCCGACAGTCCAGCTCTGCTGGCAGTATAAGAAATACGATCATTTGCGACAGCTGAGTTTATTTGCGACGGCCAGCCGTCGTAAATAAATTAAATTGCGACGGCAAGACGGTGACCGTCGCAAATAACTAGGCCGTCGCAAATAAGTCCTAATTTGCGACGGTATGTCCTAAAGCCGTCACAAATAAGAGTTTATTTGCGACGGTCAACCCTAGCGCCGTCGCAAATCACGAAGCGGTCGCAAATAAGACGTTAATTGCAACGGCTGTGAGTTAAGGCCGTCACAATTAAGTCAGCCGTCACAAATTAGAGCTAATATCGGGACCCTCCGACCCCGACACTTCATTAGATTCACCTCCACCGCCGCCGCCTGCCGCGCCCCCGCCGCCCTGCCGCAGCGCTGCCGGCTCCGCCGCCCTGGCCCCGCCGCCCCCACCGCCGGCCTGCCACCGGCTCCAGGCGCGCCTCCACGCCCCAGCCGCCGTCCGGCCCCGCCGCCCCTGCGCCCCCGCTGCCGGCCCGCCCCCGGCCCTGCCGCCCCTACGCCCCCGCCGCCGGCTCGCCCCCGGCTCTGCCGCCCCTGCACCCCAGCCCCACCGCCCCTGCGCCCCCGCCACCGAATATTCACCGCCAAAGCTTGCTATACGGGAACAGGAGGCAGCAAGCAGCGTCTCCGTTGCATGTATTTCCTCGCCTCTCCCCCTGCTCTCATTGTTTTGAATTGCACATGCATTTGCTTGAAAATTTGCCTGATTTGCACATGTATCGTGTTTACTCTTAATAGAAAATTGTGAAATATGTAGGCACAAGCAAATTATTGACTACAACAAACCCATAAAACCCAGGTGGATTAATATTAGAGATCCAATGATATGATAGTTTACTTCTTCAACACCTTATGTGATGTATAAATAATTCTACTCTTGTTTCCGGTACAGAAAACATACCCTACATCTACTTACTCAACACAACAAACAGATGCTACATATAAATTGTTCTTATGATGTAGTTACTTTTTGTTACATTTTCATATTAACCACAGAAAATGACAGTTCATAGAGGATGTCGTGTTGTACCTAATAATCTCATAATAAGGAAGTCCATGATACTGAAGGTAATAAAAGATACCCTTGCCATGGATAATTCCAGCATCACGTTAAGACTGAACTCTCACTTAAGTCTGTATAATACATTGAAACTTAAAATAAACTGCCTTCTTTTCCTGGAAAAGCATCAAATCCAGCACAACTACTGGCAAAAAAAAATGCGAACTGGAGTAATAAGGTGCACGTGATAACAGAATCATCTACACTTATAAAACTCAACAGTGCAAAAATGATTATTACTCAGAACAAGTACGGCTTTTCAAAAAAAAACTCAGAACAAGTACCAAACAGAAGATTAGAGGAAGAAATTTCAACTGCAACAGTTCATATGCACCTGGTGGCCCGCCCCAGCGGCACCCCGGGCACTGCGGTGCCCCCGCCCCCGCCGCCCCCAGCCCACCGCGCTCCCGCCGCCCCCGGCCTCGCCGGCCCCGGCCCGCCGCGCCCCCATCGGCTAATATGTTTTTTGGCTAATATGTTTTTTAGGCTATCTTTTTGGCTAATAAGTTTTTAGGCTATCTTTTTGGCTAATATGTTTTTTGTCTTGCATAATTGGCTAATATGCTTTATATGTTGTGTTGTATTATACTTGTGATTTCACACTTGTCCATTGTGGCTAATATGTTTTTTGTTCAGATTTTGTAGTAAATGCTTAATTAGATTTTGTATATGCTTTATATGCTTTATATGTTTTTTGTCTATAGCTTGTTCTGTCATTCTGAATTTCTGTTCTGTTTAGTGTATGTTTGGACTTTAATGCATTCATATAATGTTTTTGAGTGACTACTTAATATATATAAATAAAGGGGTTTTGGGTCGGCTCGGACCAACCCGGAAGGGCACGACACGTAATAAGTGTGATCGTGCCGTGTAGACCATTGTAGTGGTACCGTATGCGTCAAGTCGACACGGAAGCGAATGGGTTGGTAAGGATGTCAGTGACCCGCGATTGCGTGGACGGTGAAAATAGATATGGAATTATCATCTAAAACAAACTTTCCTCTCACCCTTTCTCTAGTTCTTTCCTCTCTCTTAAATGACTTCAAAATGAAAATGAGCAAGTGTACCAAGAATGGTTGCCATGATAGCGAAGACGTTGAAGAAGTGTACCAAGAAGAAGAGTTGCTAGACACTTTTATCGTCGAGCTTGGTGTAGGACTCGATCAATTAGTTGGAGATGTTGAAGACGTTGAAGATGTAGAGAAAGATGATATGCGAAAACGAAAATTAGAACAGACCACGATGGAAGATCGTTGGGATGGTTTAAGGAGTAGGGCACAGACACATGATAATGATGTTGATGAATTTTGAAAGTGATTACAAGTAATGTTTTCTTGAAGATAGTAACATAAATTTTGTATATTTTATTTGAATATTTACTGATTATCTAATTAAAATAGGATGGCGTCAAAGAAGGGTAAGAAGGTGCCGCCGACGAGGGGGTTCTACCCCTCTAGACCTGAGGACACTTTCGCTGGTGCCTCGTCGACTGGGAGCAGACGCTCTCAGCTGCTGGGGCACGTTCTGAGCAGCTCTAGAGCTTCGTCATAGGTAAATTTCACTCGTTTTTGACAAATTCTTTAAATTCAATTTCACATGAAACTTATTTATGAATCATTTAAATGTTGTAGTCCTCATCGGCTGACTCAGAGGTTGCAGCGCCAGTTGACCTTGGCTACCCTTCTGGGAGCCAGCCCTTGGCCAGCTAGCCCTTGGCCAGCCAGCCCTCGGCCAGTCAGCCCTCGGCCAGCCAGCCCTCGGCCAGCCAGCCCTCGGCTGTCGATCCTTTTGTTCCTGAGGCCTTTGGCTTGGTTGGTGACGAGCCGTCTAGGTCACCTGACGTGGCGCTCCATCAGACGTGGAGGATGAGGAGGACTCAATTTGTCAGTCCTCCTGCGGTCCCTTCACAAAGGATCGTGATTCGTCCAGTCGGAGACAAGCAATAAAAATTATAGTGTTTAATTTTAGTTTCTTTTGGTTACTTAAGTAATGAACCAATAAATATCTTGCAGGGTTTGGGACGACATGTCTTTCACTGGTGAGAGACACCAAAGACCGGTGAACGGTGTCCTCGTGTCCTTAGTGCGTTTGCACTATCCCGGGGTCATCGACGGGGTGCCTGCTCTTTCGTGGGAGGACTACGCATGCGTCCATCACCAGGAGCACAACAACCTTCAGGAGGCCGTATGGGCCGATTTTATGGTAAGTATGTTAAAAATAGTTTCTAAGTTTTAACTCTTAAACTCTTTTAATGAACATCTCTTCAATATATTCTTTATCGCAGGCAAGGTATACTTTAGAGGACCCGAACGACCCTCGCCTGGTTGAGGATGCCAGGTGAGTGTTTCACTACAACGCTGCCAAGGCGCTTCGATAAGCTTTGTCGAACAATTATTAATGAACACTTGAAGGCGAACTAGCACCACGTGCTACACTTTCGGCAAGAGAGCGAGAGGCACCTGACGAAGGAGGAGTACGCGCAGGTACATGGGGTGTAGTAAGTATTTTTCCTGATAATTTCCTCGATGGTATTTTTAACGACTTCCAACTATGTGCAGGGCCACGTGAGCTGGTTGTATGGTCGGACCGATGCATTTCGGGCCCTTTGTCACTTAGCTAGCGATGAGTTTAAAGCTAAGTCCGAGAAGGCTCAAGAGTGCAGAGGGGTCGAGGGGAAGAGCAGGCACGACCAAGATAACCACTTGCATTTAGATAAACGCATGGTAAGTGTATGTAACTTATGTTTATATATTCATAATATATTGTTCGTACTAACACGTATTGACAGGAGCGCGAGACGGGGGTGCCACCGACCCCTGCTGAGATTTGGAAGAGAGGTCACAGGGACACTTCTCAGCCTCAGGGGTTCAGTCAGGCTGCAGTCCAGCGATTGGTAAGTTTAGAAATCATTCATATTAAATATAACTATATGTATTGTTGAACTTACACGGTTTCCTTGTTTTACAGGCTAAGTACGGGGAGGAGGCTAGGAAGATACACGACGAAGATTTCGATTGGGAACGTGAACCAATCGATCATCAAGTCGCGTATGCAAGCGGAGGTGGAAAAGCACACTGAAGGTGAGTTTATAAGTCATTTTATCATTTTCAATTCAAAGTATTCAAGATATTTCAATTTGATATTACTAACTCTCTTTTTTATAGGCTCTCCATATTTGACGGAGTTGTCGACTCGAGGGCGGGGAGACCTGCGAGAGGCAGCTCCACGCAGGCTTCTTCGGTGGGCATGGCAGGTCGTCGCGTCTCACAGAGGGACATTGAGATGCAGTTCCTCTGACAAACTGTAGAAGAGAACCTCAAGCGACAGGAGGAGGCGGAACGCCAAAGGATCTCGATGGAGGCCACAATCTCTTCCCAGGCAGCCTGGATGGCGCAGATGCGGAACACAATGGAGGTAACAAAATAAAAACTAAAGTTCTCATTAATTCAACGTAAATGACTTACTAATAGGTAACATTTAATGTTTGCAATGACAGGCTATGGCTCGGGCGCAAGGCCTGGGGATCCAGCTACCGCCACTACCATCGGTCCTTCCAGGCGATCCTTCTTTTGCAGGTCAGGTAATTTTCTATGTCAACTTAACAATTCTAGTTTTAACTCAACTTAACCAAAATAAAGCGAGGAAATGGAGTGACCGTGAAAGATAGATAGAGTGAGAGATGAAGTTAGAAGAGGGAGGAAGATACAAAAAAATGATTGAAATAGAAGAGAGAGGATATAGTTAGATAGAAGAAAAGGATTGAGATGGAAGAAAGAGAGATATAAGAAAGAGTGAGAGATAGTTAGATAGAGTGGGGGAGGAATGACGAGAGAGAGGGAGATTGGAGATAGAAGGAGAGGGAGAGAGAGAGAGATGTAGATTGAGATAGAGGCAGAAAGATAGAGGGAAAATGATAGCAATAGAGAGATGAAAGAAAAGAGGAAGAGAGGGGATCTAGATAGAGATAGAGGGAGGGGGAGGGAGAGATGTTGATGTATTTATATTCTAACTCTAAGTTTCATTAATTGCAGGGATCTGCGACGGCTGCACAAACTATGTCGCAGTCGCTACCGCCACCTGGAATGAGGCGCGACGATGACTTCGACTTCGGAGGTGGCTTCGTAGGTGGCTATGGAGGTCAGACGGGCGAGTGAGCCCTTGTTTGGTTTATTGATGTTGATGCCATGTTTCGACGATGTGTTGTGATGTGTTTTGAGACTGTTATGATGTTTATATGACTGTTTGTAATATATATTGCCTGTTCTGTGATTCTGGCCATCGACCCGGGTAGTATTTTCTATTTTTTTTTTAAAAAACCTTATTTGCGACATCTTTTTATACAGTGCCGTCGCAAATAAGGATCTAAGCCGCCGCTGTCGGTACCCTGCGTACCGAATACCCCTTGGAACTGCGAAGAGTGCAACGAAACTCCACCTATCTGAGTTGAAGACCTCCGAAGGCCCCACGTGTCATATGGAACTGAACCTGCCTCCCTTCTATGGTTAGTCCGAGTGCCGCCACGTGTATCTTGAAACCGAAGCTACATTCCATACATGGGAAAGCTCCGGACTAGATACCTGTGTGGCACCCCCGAACCTAACCCCCCGACAGAGGGAATCTCCGGTACCGACACGTGTACAACAGCATCAGACCAACTCGTCCAAGACAGTAAGCTCTGGAGCTGCCATGTGTACAACCGCTAGACCTTCAACCTCAACAAGCAAACTGGTGGACCTCCAACAACTCAGACCTTCAAGGAACAATTAAAGCTTCAAGACCCGATTATGTGTCATTAATGCTATCTTAATGACACACGATCGGACGACTCTTAACACCAGTAACATCGCCATCAAGGCGCGTTCTCACGCTGTTAAGGGGAATTAAGTATATTAACTGTGTATTAAGCATCAGTAACCGCCAGGACCACATGTCAGGCCAGGTTGACGATGTAACGGCCAGTCCTTGTACTATAAAAGGACTGGTCGAGCGGTACACGGGAGGGGAGGTCCACACGCGCCTAAGACTCCCAGCCACTCTGGTCTCTCACACACAAACACTCAAACGCTCAATACAACAACCACTCACACCCGTAGAGTAGGGTATTACGCTCAGAAGGCCCGAACCACGTAAATCCCTATGTCAAATCGCCACCTTCTTCTGAATCTCCGTGCGCCCACAACCGAACTAAGAACTCCGCGGGCTGCCAATAGTAGTACCGGGAGAATTGCCAAAATCACACTCCGACAGTTGGCGCGCTAGGTAGGGGCGCCTGAGATTCAAAGATGGTGAATTCTGCTGCTGGATCATCCAACGGCAACCATGCTGCGCAACCTGCTGGAGGCAACCCCTCCAACATGCAGCATCCAACAGGTGCTGTGGCTCCAGCAGGAGTCATGCCACCACCGCCACTGTCCGCACCGGCGAATCAAGTTGGACAGCGAGATGGGGCGTCTTCGTCGGTCACTGCATCGGCGAACAACAACCCTGAACATGTGCTTCATGCTGCGCGTGCTCTTCTCCAACGTCCACCGCCTCCAGGAGCATCCCAAGATGTAATGGAGCAGAGCTGATGTGGATCATTTGGTTGCAGCAGCAACCGATTGCATCAGCAATCAAGGTCCTCCCCCTCGGGGCGGGCCCAATCGCAACATCAGACCTTGTCGGGTAGACTTGGTCCGCACGCTTCACAGTACAAGAGGCATGCTGCATCCCAACAGGTGATGTTGCTACCTTCTGAGGCGCGACGTACTCACACGATAATGAGGCTTTCGACTCATGACCTCCAGGCTGAACTCGATCGTCGTTACCGGCAACAGGACAGTCGCGTCTACATCGAGCGTGCTCGCGAGAGGCGAGAGGATCGGGACAGCCCTGCTCCTGAAGGAGTAGGAGGAGGCTATTCTGCCTTGCCCATGCACCTACGCATGGTCAGATAGCCACAGAAGTTCCGGTCTCACTTGCCGGAGAAATTTGACGGGACTGTTAATCGCACCGAATTTCTCCAAATCTACTCCATCGCTATCCTTGCGGCTGGGGGCAATGAAGCCGTGATGGCCAATTATTTCCCTGTGGCTTTGATTGGGACTGCCAGGTCTTGGTTCATGAGCCTTCCGCCTGACTCTATCAACAGTTGGGCGGAGTTGTGCCAATAGTTCACCGCCAATTTCGGGAGCTCATACACCCGACCAGGCACATAACTAGACCTTTTTGCTGTCAAGCAAAAAGGGGGAGAGTCCTTGCGATCTTTCATCCAGAGGTTCTCCCAGGTACGAAATACCATTCCTTCTATCTCAAGCGCTTTTGTTATTATAGTATTCAGACAGGGCGTTCGAGATAAGAAGATGTTGAAGAAGCTGGCGACCAAAGAAGCCACCAACGTCACAAAACTCTTCAGCTTGGCAGACAAGTGTGCCAAGGCTGCAGAGGGCCGTGAAATGCACTCCCAACCACCTCCGGAGGCCAACAAAAGGTCCTCCAAGGGTGAAGCCACTACCTCCGGGAGTGGGAAGAAGAAGAAAAAGTCCAACAACAAGAAGAAGCCGTCGGCCGGCACACCTACTGCCGCTGCTGCCACAGCTCCGGTTGGCCGGGGGCCACGCCCCAAGAAACAACCTCAACCATCGTCTGAAGACGGTGGCAGCTCCAAGATGTGGTGTCCCATACACAAGACGAACAACCACAACCTGGAAGGCTGTCGAGAGGTCCAGAACCTCGTCGAGCGCTACAATAAGCGCCGGGAAGAAGCTCCTTTTCGTCAAAGGGAAGGAAAACAAAAAGTCGACGAAGCTCTGGCTGAAGAGGAGTTAGGCTTTCAGGACCCCCAAAAGGTATTGAAGGTTGTTTGCACCCCCGTCGACAACGACTCCGACATCCCCAACAACGAGTGTCGGAAGATCATGAACACCATCTTCGGTGGTTAGTGGGACATCACCTCCTGTCGTGTCCTCAAGACAATGCGGCGGGACTTGGCCTCTGTAGCTCCCACCGCCAGGGCGGAGCCTCATCGGAAGTGGATGGATACAACCATCACCTTCGATGCTTCGGACTGCCTGCGGAACATGATCGTTGCTGGTCAACTTCCACTAATGGTATCTACTTGGTGTTGAAGATGCCGACACCCTCAGGCGTTCTCTGGATCTGCAAAGATCGCACCGCTGGAGTTACTGCTTTGGAAGAACTCCACGCGCTTGCTACAGCGCAGGAGGAATAATCCGGAAAGGAGAAAGCTCCGAAGCCTCCGAGCATTCATCATCAAGGCTCAACCTCTGCACCTCGTGTGCAACCAAGCGGCGACACCGACATTCCTGTCAAAGTCGTCCAAATTGGTTCCGACGTCGCTCAGACCACTCATATATCGGGAGGTCTGAACGACAAATAGGAACTCACACTTATCACTTTCCTCCGAGCTAATGTAGACGTGTTTGCCTGGCAATCGTCACAAATGCCTGGGATCCCTAGGGAAGTGATTGAGCACAATCTGAAGATTTATCCCGACACTCGGACTATGCATCAGAAGCCTCGGAAGCAATCAATAGAGTAACAAAACTTCATACGTCAAGAAGTGAAGAAGTTGCTCGAAGCTGGATTCATCCGGGAAGTCTTCCACCCAAAATAGCTGGCAAACCTAGTCGTTGTACCTAAGGCCAACGAGAAGCTTCGGATGTGTATCGACTACACTACACTAAATAAGGCATGTCCAAAGGATCCATTCCCACTACCTAGAATAGATCAGATAGTGGATTCCACCTCCGGGTGTGAATTACTGTGTTTCTTAGACGCATATTTTGGGTATCATCAAATCAGAATGTCTAAGGAAGATGAAGATCATACCTCTTTTATCACAGTAGATGGATTATATTGTTACACTGCCATGCCATTCGATCTCAAAAATGCTGCTTCAACGTTTGTGCGAGCTATGTACAAAACTTTTGGAGAGCTCATCAGAGATGTAGTGGAAGTGTACGTCGATGACATCGTCGTCAAGATCAAGAACAAGGAGTCATTCCTTGACACCTTGCAAGCTGTCTTCGACAAGTTGCGAATTACACGCACCAAGCTGAACCCGAACAAGTGTGTCTTTGGGGTTAGCCCCAGAAAGCTTCTTGGATTCTTGGTGAAACACCGAGGAATAGAAGCGAATCTGGCAAAGATTAAAGCTATTGAAGACATGTGGCCACCAGCCCGCGTCAAGGATGTCCAGAAGCTGACTGGATGCCTAGCTGCCCTCAGTCGGTTCATCTCAAGACTGGCGGAACGGGCGCTACCCTTCTTCAAATTATTGAGGAAGTCTGGACCATTCCAATGGTCCGAAGAAGCAGAAAAGGCTTTCCAAGAGCTAAAGCAACTCCTCACCACTCTACCAACTTTGGTAGCTCCGGATCCTGGTGAACCACTTCTGCTTTACATTTCGGCAACTGACGAAGTTGTCAGCATGGTCCTGGTTGCGGAAAAACCAGAACCATCCCCAGTTCAGGAATCCAGACCCCTCCGGGAGGGTCCGGTACTACCTGAAGGCGAGTCTGGGTCCCAGCTTCCAGACCCGGATTCTCAAGGTAAAATGCCATAGGATCAATCTCCTTCAAATGAAGGAGTTACTGTTGCTGAACAAGAAGATCCGGACCCATCCAATAAGGTCCGGGTAACTTCAGAAGAAGCTCCGGGTTCTTCTAGTGAGAACCTGGAGGTCTCCGAACAAGGTCTGAACCCCTCCGGGAGGGTCCGAGTTGATGAGGAGGAAGCTTCGGGCCCCTCCGGGAGGGTCTGGACAGTGCATCGCCCAATATACTTCATCAGCGAAGTACTTCATGATGTCAAGACTTAGTACTTAGAGGTGCATAAGCTGCTCTATGCAGTTCTTATTGCCCCTAGGAAGCTTCGCCACTACTTCCAAGCTCACAAAATTTCAGTAGTAACCTCTTATCCACTGTGTGCAATCTTGCATAACCCCAACTCTACTGGGAGCATTGCAAAGTGGGCAGCGGAATTGGCCGAGTTTGATCTTGAATTCATCCCAAGACAAGCCATCAAGAGTCAAGCATTGGCGGACTTTGTGGCAGAATGGACCCCCTCTCCATCAAATCCTGGGGGCCCCAGTGAGCAGAAGCCGAAATCCAAGGTTCCGGTCTTCACCGAGCCTCACTGGACTCTCTACTTCGACGGCTCCGTGCAGAAGCAGGGGGCCAGGGTTGGAATTCTTCTCCCCGCTCCGATCGGGGAGAAGTTCAAATACATGGTTCACCTTGACTTCAAGGCGACCAACAACATGGCGGAGTATGAAGCACTAATCTATGGGCTCAAGGTGGCACTATCATATGGTGTCAAGCAGATGTTGGTAAAGGGTGATTCACAGCTCATTATAAAACAAGTCAAAGGTGAATGCTGCTGCAACAACCCTCAACTAGCCGCATATCTACTTGAAGTCCAGAAGCTTCAGAAGGACTTCGAAGTCCTGGATCTTTGTCATGTCCAGCGTCTCAACAACGCTGAAGCTGACGAACTCTCGACGAAAGCTTCAACCGAAGCTCTGGTTCCTGATGAAACCTTCGTCTAGAGATTGTCAAGACCAACAGCTCAGTCTGCCGAACTGAGCAAAGGGGGCGAGACCAGCACCTCGAAGCTGGCGGTCCCGATGGCCCTGTTACCATAGCGTCCATCAAGGGTCGTAGGTGCTGTAGGAAGCTCTGAGCAACCCAGCACGCAAGACTCAAAAGCTCAAGTTTGCTCCGATGCATGAATCTCGGAGATCCGGAGCTACTTGAAAGACAACATCCTTCCTAAAGATAATGTATATGCTGACTGGATAGTTAGATTGGCTAAAAGATACACACTGGTAGAAGGGGATCTCTACTGGCATGGTGCCAACGACGTCCTAATGAGGTGCA
Source organism: Tuctoria greenei (assembly GCA_036927565.1). Taxonomy (NCBI): domain Eukaryota; kingdom Viridiplantae; phylum Streptophyta; class Magnoliopsida; order Poales; family Poaceae; genus Tuctoria; species Tuctoria greenei. The sequence continues at coordinate 197,743,593 of JAYESD010000004.1, forward strand.
TTACAAGGGAAGAAGGCTGCAAGCTCCTCGCGGAAATCCATGGAGGCGAGTGTGGGAACCACGCGTCTTCCCACACGTTGGTCGGTAAAGCCTTCCGACATGTTTTTTACTGGCCTACAATACTCCAGGATGCAACTGAGCTAGTGAAGAAATGCGAAGCATGCCAGTTTCATGCGAAGAAAATTCACACACCAGCTCAACCTTTACAAATGATACCTCCTACATGGCCATTCGCTATGTGGGGGATAGATATCTTGGGACCTTTCCCAAGAGCCGTCGGAGGTTACAAGTTCCTGTACGTTGCCATCGACAAGTTCACCAAGTGGCCGGAAGCAACTCCAGTTGTGACAATAAACAAGCAATCAACTATCAACTTCTTGTAGTCCATAGTATGCAGATTTGGAGTCTCAAACAAGATCATAACTGACAACAAGACCCGATTCACAAGCTCTGCATTCCAAGGATATTGCGAAGACCTCGACATTCAAGTCAGCTACGCTTCCATAGCTCACCCGGCAAGCAATGGCCAAGCTAAGAGAGCAAATGCAGAAATCCTAAAAGGACTCAAGACGCGCACATATGAGCGCCTGAAAAAATATGGAGTCAACTGGATTGAAGAGCTTCCGCCAACCTTGTGGGCAAACAGGACAACTCCAAACCGGTCAACTGGAGAGACACCCTTCTTCTTGGTGTATGGAGCTGAAGCAGTCCTTCCTCCGGAAATCACCTTGGGGTCACTCCGGGTCTGGACCTTCGGTGAAGCCACGCAGGACCTGCTCCGGTGTGAAGACCTTGACCTCGTTGAAGAGGGAAGGTGCCGAGCAGCTTTTCGAAATGCACGATACCGCCAAGTGCTCCGACGCTATCAACAAAGGCATGTGTATAACTGACAGCTCGAGAAAGGCGATCTGGTGCTGTGGAGAATACAAGCTCGAGAAGGGTTAAAAAAACTTTCCCCCAGGTGGGAAGGACCTTTCCGAGTGATCAAAGTATCCCGTCCCGGATGCGTTCGCTTGGCAACCGAGGATGGGACACCGCTCCCTAATCCTTGGAACATTGAGCACCTCCGTAAGTTCTACGCTTAATATCACGGAGGTGAGTCTGTAATTACATATGATGTATGTTATAGCGTCATTGTACAGAGTCGGGTAGCTCCTCCGGGAGGACAATCAAACCTTTCCCGGAAGGTCCGCAAAGTTCAGGCACCACTTGACACAGTCTTAGAACTAAAAGTGTAGCTAGTTACCCTGGGTCAAACAAGAAATGTAACACACTTAGCCTGGTTCCGTACCCTAAGAGTGTACTTGTTTCCCCTCTACCCTGGACCTATAATGAAAGATATCATTATGTGAAAACAGACTCCACGTGCATTTATTTTGTATAGGCTCAATATTTTTTATTTTTCTCTTTCTTTTCTATAACAAAGTTGTGCAATTCTCAAGAAACTTTAGATTGAACAATTCATGCATAATTCAAGTCGCTTTGTTAATTCTTTCAGGTCTTAACATTGTTGAATGGGCATTGTTGAATGGCCTACTCGCCTGAACGCCAAGCCAATCTAGGTCCGGAGTGTGCTATCGACTTAGCCTGGTCCAACACCCTAAGTACGCCACTCTACGTAGCCCCCGACATGCCTAAGTAAGGTGATTCCAGAAAACGATCGGACCTGGAGAAAATAAGCAAATGCACTTGATTGTATAGAATTACGGTCGACCTAAAGATTTCTTCCGGGAATAGTAAGCCACAAATGAGTTATAGATAAGAAATGGATTTTACTGTTTTTCTTGACTTTAGTGTGTAGGAAAAATAAAAATCTCACGATGATGGTGGATGATGCCGGAGCTATCAAAGCTTCGATATCCCCTAAGGTGGCCTGTTGGCGATGTTTTAAACATTGATAGTAGGCGTCGCCGGAGCTACCAAGTTCTGGCAAATCCAGGGGGCCAGCCGTCAACGTGAAGGAAAGATGATAGAAGGACACCCTAATGGGGTCTGCTGTCGACACTCTACGTGTTGACAGTGGACACTGCCGGAGCTACTAAGCTCCGACAACCCCAGAGCACAAGCTGTTGACGTTCTACGTGTTGAAAATGGTCGCTGCCGGAGCTACTAAGCTCCGACAACCTCAGGGGGCCCTGCTATCGGCGACTTCAGACCTATACTCTGCAAGTTCGAAGCACTCAAGTCTTCAACAAAATGTTACATCCTCTTGGTACATGCCCGCAATCAAATTGTGTACATCTACCAGGGGGCCAAGTGAGACAAAGGTTGAATACAAAAAAAGAAATTCATAAATTTCTTGGATTTCATTCATCTGAGGACAAGAGATTACAAAATTGGAGAAAAAAAGAGAAGATACAAGTGGAAGCTACAAAGAGAAAGTCCTAGATCCTACAGAAGAACGAGGCAACCTTCTGGGCAACCTCTGACACGCTGGCCTTGGCGACATCTCCCTCTCCGTTGATGGGACCTTCCAGCACCGGATCTAATGGGAAGTGAGGATCCCAACTTGTGTAGCACATCAGCATGTACTCTGCAATGTTCTGCGCAAGGTATTTCCCTTCAGTTTCCAACTAATCTGCGATGACATCGCCCATCTTGTTGAGTTTGCTACCCGCCGAGCTCAACGCCTTCAACGCCTGGTCCAGCTCCGGCTCAGGATCATCCGGATGCACGGGACTAAAACCCAGCAGCGTCAGCGCGTCATTGGCTTTGCCCAAGAAGTCCCATACTTATTGGAACTCCTCAACCCTTGAGCCTCACACCTCTTCCAAGGACCTCTTGGTCGCCGCAAGCTCCGAATCTTCCCGGGCAAGGCGCTCGACCTCTTTGGCGTGCTATTGAATCTTTTCAGCAACTTGCCTTTAGAGTTTAGCAAGCTCCTCTTCCCGGACGTGGATTTTGTTCTGGTGGTCGACTAGGTCTCTCTCCCGGCCCTACACTTTTTTCTCCTTGGCAGCAACTTCATTCTCCCTCCTGGTGAGGTCCTGTCCCCGCTACCAGGCCTTCTTCTCCTCACTCTCGCAGAGCTCCTCCAACTTCTTGGTGCGCTGCACGAGGCTCTTGTCACCCAGAGCCAACCTCTGATCAAGCTCCTCCTCCCTCTTCACGAGGTCATCCCGTAGCTCCAGGAGTTTTTGCTCTTCATCTTTGAGCTTTTTCTCCCGCTCTTCAAGAGCCTCCCAGCGCTTGACGAGGCTGTCGTGGATTGCGCTGAGCTTCTCCTGGCAATCGTTCGCTACTTCATTAGTAGCCACAACTTGTTCGTGGATGGCCCGAGACTGGTTGTCGAGGGGTCGCACCATGCTTTCCCTCTCGTCCAGCAGCTGGCCCCAGTACTCCATCCGGGCCTTCTCCCTCTTGACCCACTCCTTGTCGTCGGCCAGTCTTATCTGCGCCAGCTTGGTCTCGAATTGGAGCTGTGTGCCACCTCCTAAGGGTCTGGCGCTCCTCCTCAAGGGCCTGGCTGTCGTGGTAAAAAGCAAGCTGTACCTGACGAAGGCTGGAGCAGGCGTTGTTGATGGACAACGATAGGGGGATCGGCTCTGGACGTGCCGGGGTCCTCTCCGGTGACTCGAGCGGGTTCTCCATAACAAAAATCAGGTCCTACTCTACAAGAGCAGTCCCCTAAGCTTCCGCGACACTAGGGCCGCCCTTCGGGGTAGCCTCGGTCGCCGCCGAGGAAGGTCCTACAACGGAAGATCCTACCTCTGGAGTCAGCTTCGAAGGTCCCGCCGCCAGGTCATCAGCAATTGCTCCCTCTGGCAGAGGACCGGTCGCTTCACCTTGGCACTCTGGCTCAGGCGCGGGTACCTCCAGAACTGCCACCTCTGAGGTAGGCATTGAAGATTCGGCCGGAGCTAAGGCCACTTTCGGCTCCGGTGCTGGCGCCTCCTCCACTACCGGTCCAGGCGCTGGCGCTTCAACCTCCACCGGTTCGGGCGCTGGCACCTCCACGACAACCGGCTCAGGCGCCGGAACTCCATCAACTATCGGCTCCATCGCTGGGGCTTCAACAACATCCGGCTCTAAGGCCGGAACTGCAGCTACCTCTGGCTCTGAGGCTGGAGCGTGCGTCATCACAACATCCAAAACCGGAGCTTCAACCTTCAGAGCTGGTGCCGCTGGTACGTATTCATTCCCATGGTCCGGCGCTACCATGGGAGCTTCGGGAGATGAGTCAAGGTCAAGGACCATGACAGCTGGCGTCGAAGCTGCCGCGACCTCAGCCACCACGTGGGGCGGCGCTAGAACTGGAGCTGGAGCCTCTGCTTGTACAACATCAGTTGCTGTTGCAGGAACCGGAGCTTCAGCCCCTTTCTTGGATACCATGTGGATGAAGGACGAAGAAACTCAAAATATGATTACAACAAAAAATAACCAACTGAGGTAAAAAAGCAAATTTACCTTGGGAGACTTCCGCTCCAGATAGCGCGAAACTCTTTGTCGGACGCTCAGAGCCCGACCCAGTTGCAACTGGGGTAGTAGATCCGGAAGGCCCTCCGGAGCTTGCTGCTGCCGCCAGCAACGTCTTGGTTGAGTCCCCCCTCGACTGAGAAGGACCCTCGGACCTAGAGCCCTTAGCTGGCTCCGGTGCTGGAGTCACCTGGGCGGAGCTGGCGTCCCGGGGAGACGCTGATGCTGGAGTGGTTGTCGCCGTCAAAGACCTCCTCCGCTGGTGAGAAGGAGCTGTCGTGGAAGGAGCAGGTCTGACGGGCCTCCTGTCAGAGTGCTTCAACTTCCTCTTTCGGCTCGAGGGCTCGGCCAACTCCTTGCCCTTGCCTACGACTTCAACTCTATGTTTCGGGGCAGGAGCAGGGACACCCTCAGAAGCTCCGGGGATCACCAGCTTGGTGGTCGGACGCCTCTCAACTTCACTGAGGTCGTCAAGCATCGACATCTTCTGCTGGAGCTCCCTGCTGAACTCCGCCTCCATGTTCAAAGGGATGAAAACCGCTGGCGGAGTCAAGTCATCACCCTCGACGTCGATGCCGTGCTGGAACTTCTTGAGATAAAACTCCAAAGCTGCGTCTTCCAGGTTGGACTTCAAATCGGTCATTGTCCATCACGCTGTTGAGGGCCCATGCGAGCTTATCCCTCTTCTTCAGCGGAGCCCACCTGTTGACCAGGAAGTCGCAGAAGACCGCCTGGGGGGTCACTCCTCCTTCCACACATTGGCGGATCCTGGTCAAGGCAGGGTTGAAGGCCTCCGATAGCACCAGAACTTCACTTCAGGCTTCAGTGTCAATGTTGGGGAGGCCCTCAGGCAGTTCCAGTTTCTCGTGCTCCTCTGCCGTGATGACAATCTAGTCCTTCTTCCAGTCATCCCACTTGTCGGAAGGGAACGACCTCAAGTACTTGTAAGGGCACTTCTTGCGCTTCACAAAGTAGTAGAAGCCAAGATACTCATCGCTCTTGCCGGTAGTGTGGATGGTGAAGAAGGTGCAGAAGAGCTCGAAGCAGGGGGGAATACCCACCCACATCTCGCAGAAGTGGATGAAGGTGGACACAATAAGAATGGAGTGGGGGCCAAGGTGGTACAGCTGCAGACCATAGAAGTCTAGCAACATCAAGAGAAAAGTGGAGAAGGGTGGGATTAGTCCCACCATGGCGTACGCGGAAAAGTACACCATGTCGCCGGCGCGCTCCTTCTTGAATGTGAATGTGGCCTAGAGGGGGGGTGAATAGGCCTTTAAAATTTCCTGCACACTTAATAGAGTTGTCAAAAACTTGTTTGACCGGACTAGTCTGGTTGTGTGGGCGGACTAGTCCGGTGTGCTGAAATAAGTGAATTGATTAAGTGTTGTTTGGGAAACTAGATTCTTTTAGCAACGGAAATGAGAACAACAGATACTTTGGTTTATGATTATTGTATGAATGCACGTGGAAACTTATAAGCAACTTAAATTGATGTTTAGTAATCAAGTGATCTAGTGAACTAAATGTAAAAGAAATAAGGCACAAGAGACACAAATTTTTACCGAGGTTTGATCTCACCACAAGATCTACGTCCTCGTTGAGGAAGCTCACACAGAGCCGGGTCTCCAACCCTTTCCCTCTTCAAGTCACCACACAGGCTGACTTGATTCCACTAGCACGGGTAATCATCGAGTTTTTGGGGCAACCTCACACGTTGAGGGCTCCCACGAGAATTACAGCGAAATAAGTGATGAAATACACTTGAAAGTGTTACAATGCAAAGTATGAGTGTAGTAAGATCAAACCCCAAGAGCTCGCAACGAAGGAACGACGATCTCCCAATCCCGAATCCAAGTGTTCAATTGATTTTACTCTTTTTGCACTTTAGATGTGTGTGGAGATGTGTTTTGGGCTCTTGGGACAAGGTGGCGGCGCTAGGGTTTGTGTTTTCAGCAGTATTCGACGTGTATATTCTTAGGAAAGACGTGGATCCTCTTTTTATAGGGTTTCCAAAAAGTTACCGTTGTAAAACCCTAATACCGGACTAGTCCGGTGCAAGTCCGAACTTGTCCGGTCACAGTGCAACTCAATGTCCAGAAAGTTTGGCGGACTAGTCCGGTTGGAAAACGAACTTGTCCGACCCTATGTGAAGATGGATTCCAGAAAGTCTGGCGGATTAGTCCGGTTGGAAAACGGACTAGTCCGGCCCTATGTGAAAGCAGACTCCAGAAACGCTGGCGGACTAGTCCGGTTGGAAAATGGACTAGTCCGGCCCTATGTGAAAACAGACTTCAGAAAGTCTGGCGGACTAGTCCGGTTGGAAAACAGACTAGTCCGGTGCACTGTGAGAAGTTAGGTTAATTTTAAAACCCTTACCCCTACGCAAGGTCGTGAGATCTTGGTATGTGTGTCTTTCATACACTCTCTATACATTTAAAATCTAATTTGTTCTTCCAAGTTCTGTCAAAGTATTCCTCTTTGGACACCACTCCATTTTTCACCTTTTTGTGTGCACCGAGCTGTTTCACTTTGTTTGTCCTGCAATCATCTCAATAGTTTTATTAGGATCTCATATGTTCGTCATCAATTAGCCAAAACCCATAAGAGATATCCTAGATGCACTTACAATCTCCCCCTTTTTGGTGATTGATGACAACCATTTGAGATATCACAATTGAGAATAAAGTTTTGATTTTCATAAGGTGTGCACATATGAGAATAACGATTAATTCACAAAAAGCTTCTCACATATGCACACACCTTATGGTGGGGTGCCTAACAGGTGTGTGATCAACAAAGTGTGATGAAATAAAGATAAACAATAATGAACATAGAAGTAAGCATTAAAGCAACAATAAGCATCACACATAGGAAAAGAAATGTTGCATTACAAAGTTTTAAAAATAGGTACATGTCCTCGATCACAAAAGCTTAATAACTAATACTAGAGATAGTTTGAGTCTCAATCTAGTCTCAATCTCTCCCCCTTTGGCATCAAGACACCAAAAAGGGAAAAATCGAGGGGAATCACTCATCGCTACTCCCTTCTTCAGTTTCAGTCCGATCTTTATGTTCACCATCATCGTCGTTCACCGGAGCAGGATCTTCCTCTGAGTCCTCGAAGGCAGGCGGTGATCAAACCGGCTCAATCTCCAGCTTCTCACAGATAGACTTGATATTGGCATAGACATACTGTTGATGTTTCCGCTGCCTGACTTCGATCTTGCGGCAGCAGGCAAAGATGGAGGAGAGCATTTTGAGGACACCACCGAAGGGTTCGTGGACAGGAGAAGAACCAAGAGGAGCAGCTGTAGACCTTGTGGCATTCACATTCTGAGATTGTTTAGACCTCCTCTCAGCTCCGGGGGAGGAAGGAGTAGTTGGTGTTGAGGGAAGGGTGTACTCAGTGGGCTTTTGTGGCTTCAACCCCGTATGAGAAACATCCTTGACAAACTCAAGTCTGGTCACTTTCTCAATCATGTACATGATGTACGGGGCATACCCGCAAGACCTATTTTGAGTGATTGAGATGTTCACAATGTCGTTGTAGATGTACTCAAAAACATTGAACGGTCTCCTTCCACTAATGACCTTCATTAGGGTCCTCAAGGTTCCTTGGATAGTCCCCGCATCTCCATATTTTGGGGCTATTGTCTTCCTCAAGATTCTGTTGAGAACCACAAAGAAGGGCTTCAGATATTTGCTGTTGGGAGGAACATAGGGCATCCTTGTGTCATAGAGGAACTTAAGCTCATCCTTCTCCAAGGGTTTCAGATTGTGGATGACAAGATCATGATCCAGAGTGTGTTCAAGGTGAAGAATCCTTGCAAATTCATCATATGTGACACTATACTTGGAACCATGCGTCATCCAAGTAATACTGTCTTCATCACCACGAGCAAAGTAGAGGGTAGAGTAAAATTGGGTGATGATCTCATTGTTCCAGTCATTCTCAAAGGAAAATAGTTCCTTCAGACCGTGCCTCTCCAAAGCCTCAACCACCTCACGAAAAGCAGGAAGCCTCGTCGACTGCATGTATCCAACATTCACCCATTGAATCTTCACAACAGGATTCTTCATCTTCATGTACACGTGCTCGTAGTAGTCGGCATGGATGTTGCTCCAGAATCTTGGGTCAGAGCATTGCCTAGGTTGATTATACACATCAATCTTCCTAAAGTTATTAGCTAGCTCACCCCCTTTTCCAGTGAAATCCTCACTAGAAGGTTGCCTGTTGCGGTGACTGGGGTTTTTCATCTTCAAGGGCCCAATGGGATCACTAGCAAGTCCCTTCCCTTTATTGAGAGCCCTTTTTGGCCTTGATGAGCTCTCAGCAGCAACTTTTCTTTGAGCCTTTTTGACAATAACCTTCCTCTTCTTAGGTAGATTGTCGTCGGAGGGTGGAGAGTGGACATTAACATCATGTCTTTTCTTCATAACTCTCTCCTTGGCTCTCCTCACTCTTTCGCGTTGAGCTTCTTCATCAATGTGGAAAGAGCTATCATCTGAGCCTGAAGACATCGTTCCTGATAGGGAGTTCACAGATTAGATAAGAATGAACCAAGGATTGAAGACAATGTAGGGATTCAGATGTCAGAGACCAGACTTGTCCAGTTTTAGAGTGCGGACTTGTCCGGTGTACCGGACTTGTCCGTATCTGAGCGCCGGACTAGTCCGTCCTAGCATAAGAACCCTAACGATTTCCTTTGAATTCAAAACTTCTGCCTAAAGCTACAAAAGGGTAGGAAAGTGGTAGGAATACATCTATGAAGCCAATGTACAACCTTGGAATCAAAGGAAACGAGCTAGAACTAGAAAAGTTGAGAATTTTGTTTTAGGGTGAAATTTACCGAGATTTGAAGATTCGCGTTGAAGGAGCAAGAATCTGTTCGGATGAGTCCGGAGGGGAGAGTCCACTCGTCAAGGAGAGGATTTCCCACGGAGAAAGCTTCGATTTTGAGGGCTCAACCCAAAAATTGCTTTGGAGGCTAGGGTTTAAGAGAGGAGAGGGAGACCAAGTGGAGGAAGAGGTTTGGGTTTTAAATTTTGGGCTGGCCAACCGCTTATATACGCGATGGACCGGACTAGTCCGATCACGGTGGCGGACTAGTCCGATGCTCCTGGAAAACCTAGGAATTTTGTCTGTCCGGACTAGTCCGGTGGTCAACCTGACAAGTCCGGTTTCAACAGTCTTGATACAATATAGAAATTATTAATAGTGATCCAAGGACAATAGTTTTGCAAATAATCTTGGTAATTACGACCAGTAGATAAGTAACAATGAAAAGTGGTCATAAACTGCAAGATTTCTTCATTAAAATGGTTTTCTTAGAAGAAAAAGAGATGAGGAGCAGTTTTAACAATAAAATGTAACATTTGAAGTTTCAACCAGATATGCAACGTTTCAAGCCACATTTCGAGGGTCAAGAATGTTAAGCTCATTCCTAAGTTCACAAAACCTCTTCTCATCTAATGGTTTGGTAAAAGTATCCGCAAGTTGTTTTTCAGTCCTAACATGTGAAATAGCAATGTCACCTTTTAACGAATGATCTCTAAGAAGTGATGACGGATATCTATGTGCTTAGTTCTTGAGTGCTCTACAGGGTTGTGTGCAATTTTTATAGCACTTCCATTATCACATAGAAGCGGGATATGGCTAAGATTGTAACTGTAGTCCCTAAGAGTCTGTCGCATCCAGAGTAGTTGTGCGCAACAACTACCGGCTGCAACATACGCTGCTTCCACTGTGGAAAGAGCAATTGAGTTTTGCTTTTTAGATGACCAAGAAACTAGGGACCTACCAAGAAATTGACAAGTCCCTGGCGTGCTCTTTCTATCGACTTTGCATCCTGCATAGTCGGCGTCAGAATAGCCTTTCAAGTTAAACTTGGATCCTTTGGGATACCAAAGCCCCAAGTTGGGTGTGTGCACAAGGTACCTTAGGATTCTTTTTACAGCAATTAAGTGACACTCTTTAGGTGCGGCTTTAAACCTTGCACACAAGCAAACACTAAGCATAATATCTGGCCTAGATGCACATAAATAAAGTAAGGAGCTGATCATGGACTGATATACCTTTTGGTCCACATTTGGACCGTCTTCATTGAGGTCAAGATGTCCGTTGATGGCCATATGTGTCTTGATGGGCTTGGCTTTGTCCATATTGAATTTCTTGAGAATGTCCTGTGTATATTTGGTTTGGCTTATAAATGTATCTTCTCTCAGTTGCTTCACTTGGAATCCCAAGAAGAACTTCAATTCGGCCATCATTGACATCTCGAACCTATCTGTCATAATTTTGCTAAACTCTTAACAGAAGGACTTATTAGTGGATCCAAAGATAATGTCATCAACATAAATTTGACATACGAATAGATGATCATCAAGATGTTTAGTGAAGAGTGTATAGTCAGCTTTACCAATTTTGAATCCATTTTGAGTTAAAAAATCTCTAAGGCACTCATACCAAGCTCGAGGAGCTTGTTTGAGGCCGTAGAGAGCCTTACGCAGTTTGTAGACATGATTGGGATACTTTTGATCTTCGAATCCTGGTGGCTGCTCCACATAAACTTCCTCCTTTATTGGACCATTTAGGAAGGCGCTTTTGACATCCATTTGATACAACTTAAAATTATGGTGAGTAGCATATGCCAATAAAATACGAATGGACTCAAGTCTAGCTACAGGAGCAAAAGTTTCATCGAAGTCCAAACCTTCGACCTGAGAATAGCCTTTGGCCACCAATCTCGCTTTATTTCTTGTTACTACTCCATGCTCATCTTGCTTGTTCCGAAAGACCCATTTGGTTCCAACGATGTTCGCCCTTGGTCTCTCCACCAGCTCCCACACTTCATTTCTTTTGAAGTTGTTCAACTCCTCTTGCATTGCCATCACCCAGTCTGGATCCCTTAAGGCTTCTTCTACCCTGTACAGTTCCAGAAAAGACACAAAAAAATAGTATTCACAGAAATTTGCAACTCGAGATCTAGTAGTTACTCCCTTAGCAATATCTCCAATGATATTATTGACAGGATGGTCTCTTTGCACGCTCTGATGTACTCTTGGGTGTGGAACTTGTGTAGTTGCTTGTTCTTCATTATCTTCATGTTCATTGTCTCCCCCTAGATCATTGCTTTCATGATTGTCTTTATATTCTTGATCTTCCTCATCTTGATCTTGTGCAAGAGCTCTCCCTTGATCATTGCCTCCGTGTTGAAGTTCATCTTGTGCATTTGAGTCTAACGTTCGCTCTTGTGGTAAGATATCACCAAGTGCCATTTTCTTCAGCACTTCATATGGAGCTTTCTCTTTATCTAGCATACACTTATCAACTTGCTCCACTTGTGAGCCGTTAGATTCATCGAACACTACGTCACATGCTACTTCAACAAGGCTGGACACGTTGTTGAAGACACGATAGGCGTAGGCATTCGATTCATAACCGAGCAAGAACCCTTCATAGGACTTCGAAGCGAACTTCGAGGCCCTCAATTTCTTGTTCAGAATAAAACATTTACAACCAAAGATTTTGAAATAAGAAACATTAGGCTTTTACCGGTAAGGAGCTCATATGGAGTTTTCTTCAGTAGTCGGTGGAGGTACAACCGATTTGTGGCATGACAAGCGGTGTTCACCGCTTCTGCCCAAAATCGATCTGATGTCTTGTATTCATCCAACATAGTTATTTCCATTTCAATCAATGTTCTGTTCTTTCTTTCGGCCACTCCGTTTTGTTGAGGGGAGTAGGGTGCCGAGAACTCATGCTTTATCCCTTCTTCATCGAGATACTATTCAACTTGGGTGTTCTTGAATTCTGTCCCGTTGTCACTTCTGATATTTTTTATGGTTGATGAGAATTCGTTCTGAGCTCTTTTCAAGAACTTCTTGAGGATTCCCTGAGTTTCTAATTTATCATACAAGAAAAATACCCAGGTAAATCTTGAAAATTCATCAACAATTACTAAACCGTATTTGTTACCACCGGTGCTGATGTATGCAATTGGACCAAAGAGATCCATGTGGAGAAGTTCCAGTGGTCTTGCGGTAGTCATCACATTCTTGGCGGGGTGTGGTGTTCCGACTTGTTTTCCTGCTTGACAAGCATTGCACGACCTGTCTTTTTCAAAAACCACATCCTTAAGACCACGGATGTGACCACCTTTTAGAAGTTTCTGCAGATTTCTCATCCCAACATGGGCTAGCCGTCTATGCCACAACCATCCCATGTTAGTCTTAGCAACCAAGCAAGTGTTGAGTTTGGCTTTGTCTTTGTTGAAGTCAACAAGGTAAAGCTTTCCCTTCAACATTCCCTTGAATGCAATCGAGGAATCGCTTCTTCTAAAAACGGTCACACCCTCATTAGTGAATAAATAGTTGTAACCTTTGTCGCATAGTTGAGATATTGACAAAAGATTATAATATAGAGAGTCTACATGTAAAACATTAGATAAGGTGTGTTGAGAGGATATTTCAATGTTACCGCTACCAAGGACCTTTCCTTGGCTGTTATCTCCAAAGTATATGCCTTCACCTGGATCCTTGTTGTACTCGTACTCCACAAACATACCTCTCTCTCCGGTCATGTGATTTGTGCATCCACTATCTAGCACCCATTTAGATCCACCGGAGGAGTAAGCCTGCAAAACAGAATTATTCCTTGGTTTTAGGTACCCAAGCTTGCTTGGGTCCTCTCAAGTTAGTCACAAGAGTCTTGGGCACCCACACACAAGTTTTCAAGTTCTTGTGGCCTGGCCCTGTATATTTAGCAATGACTTTTCCATATTTGTTTTTCATAAGAACATAGGAAGCATCAAATGTACGAAACAGTATTTGTAAATCAGATTCATGGGATTTCTCCTTAACAAAAGTGATTCTATTCTTAGCATGATTAGGAGTAGACATGTGTTTGTTCCTGTCAAAACCAAGACCATCTTTGACATTAGGAGGTCTAGTGACCATATATGCACTCCGTGCATATTTGATCTTATCCTTATCAAAGATGCCGCTTGTGGAAGGATGCATATTATGAGAAGTTGAAGTATTAGAAATAACATTCTACTTACTAGAGCAAGTGCAGATTCCGATTGTTGTCGAACTCATATATTTGGAGGAAGAGCTCTTGGAGGAAGAGGAGTCACTTTGCTTGAGCGACCCAACTTGCACCTCAAGGATCTTGTTAACTTTTGACAAGTTAGCAAGTTCTTCCTTGATTGCAATATGCGAGTCCTCTAGCTTTGAGTAAGCTTCCTTACTCAAGGCTAGCTCTAACTCAAGTGACTCGTTCTTCTCTCTTTCAAGCTCAAGAAGCTTTTCAACTTCTTGACATCTCTTCCTTTCACGGATGAGCATATCTTCTTGTCGGTTAACAAGTTCCTCCTTTTCAAAGATTTCGTTCGACAACATTTCCATTTTCTTTAAAGCAATTTTACTTAATCCTCTAAACATTTCTTCACTATCACTGGAGCTATCAAAGTCATCAACAGAAGAATTTAGCGTAGGAGGAGTAAGTCAAACCTTTTTCTTGTCTTCCTTAGCCATAAGGCAAGTGTGGTTGTTCATATCCCATCCTCCCATGTTTGGGAAGAGTGTGGCTCTCATAGTGGGTTTCTTGACTGCGATAGTGGCCATCTCTTCTTCTTCATCGGAGGAGGACTCGTCATTTGAGTCCCACTCCTTGCTAATGTGAGCTTGATGCTCTTGTATTCTTTTTCTGAAATTTTTCTTTTCTTAAGGTCTGGTTTCCTTCTTCTTTTTGTTTTCTTCATAAGGGCAGTCCACCATGAAGTGACCATACTCTCCGCAGTTGTAGCAAGTGCGTCGAGCCTTGGATTTACCTTTATCCTTGCTTTTGCCTTCATTTGAATTGTTGCCATGTCTTCTTTTCATCATGCGCTTGAACTTCTTGATAAAGAGTACCATTTCTTCATCATCAAGATCGGTGCTCTCATTGCTTGTATCTCCGTTGTCTTGGTTTGCACGAGTTTCTTTGAGTTTGGGTTTGCACGTTGCTTTGAGAGCAACTTCTTTCCTTTTGGAAGAGGTGAGTTCGGCTAAGTCTTTGACGTATTGAGACTCTTTCTTCATCATTTCATGATTTATGATCTTCCCCAATAACTCATCGGGAGTCATTTTGTGAAATCCGGGGCTTTCTCTAATCATTGAGCAAAGTGTAAAATTTCTTGGCATGAAGGCTCTAATCATTCTTTTGACCACCTCGTGATCCGTCCATTTCTTACTTCCATAGGCACAAATTTTGTTGATGAGTGCCTTCATCCGGTTGTACATGTCTTGAGGTGATTCGCCTTCTTCAATAGCAAATCTCCCCAACTCTCCTTCAAGCATCTCAATTTTATCTTCATGAACCGACCTATTTCCTTCGTGAGCTGTCTTAAGTGTATCCCAGATTTCTTTTGCACTTTCTAAACCATCGATATTGGTGAATTCCTCTCTGCTTAGTGATGATGTGATCACCGCGACGGCTTGTGCATTTCTGTGAATCTCTTGTTCTTGTTCTGGAGTGAGTTCCTCATCCGTGTCCGGGATATCTATGCCTGTGCAAACAATGTGCCACAGACTAGGATTCAGAGATATTAGATGCATTTTCATGTTGTACTTCCACATGGTGTAGTCACTTCCGTCAAACTGTGGAGGCTTTCCCATAGGAATAGAGAGATAGTGATTGTTTTAATTGAGACAGTTGTAGTTGTAAGGATATCGGGAGTAGTCGTGAGGACCACTCCCGGTCGTATTGTCTTCTTCTTTTCCTTTTTGTGCCAACAACTTCTTTCTCAGGAGTGCCTTTAGCTATCGCACTTCTTCATCATCATGTGGGCTTTCTTTCAGCACATCAAAGGCTTTAGCTTCTTGTTCCTCCTCATTGATGTTCGTCTTCGGGATATCATTGTTCTTCTCAGCGGCCATTGATCTCTCCGAGATGTGAGTCTCGTTGACGGAGAACCAAGCTCTAATACCAATTGAATGTGGCCTAGAGGGGGGTGAATAGGCCTTTAAAATTTCTTGCACTGAATAGAGTTGTCAAAAACTTCTTTGACCGGACTAGTCCGGTTGTGTGGGCAGACTAGTCCGGTGTGCTGAAATAAGTGAATTGATTAAGTGTTGTTTGGGAAACTAGATTCTTTTAGCAGCGGAAATGAGAACAACAGATACTTTGGTTTACGATTATTGTATGAATGCACGTGGAAACTTATAAGCAACTTAAATTGATGTTTAGTAATCAAGTGATCTAGTGAACAAAATGTAAAAGAAATAAGGCACAAGAGACACAAATTTTTACCGAGGTTCGATCTCACCACGAGATCTACGTCCTCGTTGAGGAAGCTCACAGAGAGCCAAATCTCCAACCCTTTCCCTCTTCAAGTCACCACACAGGCCAACTTGATTCCACTAGCACGGGTAATCACCGAGTTTGTGGGGCAACCTCACACGTTGAGGGCTCCCACGAGAATTACAACGAAAGAAGCGATCAAATACACTTGAAAGTATTACAATGCAGAGTATGAGTGTAGTAAGATCAAACCCCAAGAGCTCGCAACGAAAGAACGATGATCTACCAATCTCAAATCCAAGTGTTCAATTGATTTTACTCTTTTGCACTTTAGATGTGTGTGGAGATGTGTTTTGGGCTCTTGGGACAAGATGGCGGTGCTAGGGTTTGTGTTTTCAGTAGTATTCGACGTGTATATTCTTAGGAAAGACGTGGATCCTCTTTTTATAGGGTTTCCAAAAAGTTACCGTTGTAAAACCCTAATACCGGACTAGTACAGTGCAAGTCCGGACTTGTCCGGTCACAGTGCAACTCAATGTCCAGAATGTTTGGCAGACTAGTCCGGTTGGAAAACGGACTTGTCCGGCCCTATGTGAAGATGGATTCCAGAAAGTCTAGCGGACTAGTCCGGTTGGAAAACGGACTAGTCCAGCCCTATGTGAAAGCAGACTCCAGAAAGTTTGGCGGACTAGTCCGGTTGGAAAACAGACTAGTCCAACCCTATGTGAAAACAGACTCCAGAAAGTTTGGCGGACTAGTCCGGTTGGAAAACGGACTAGTCCGGTGCACTGTGAGATGTTATGTTAATTTTAAAACCCTTACCCCTGCGCAAGGTCGTGAGCTCTTGGGATGTGTGTCTTTCATACACTCCCTATATATTTAAAATCTAATTTGTTCTTCCAAGTTCCGTCAAAGTATTCCTATTTGGACACCACTCCATTTTTCACCTTTTTGTGTGCACTGAGCTGTTTCACTTTGTTTGTCCTGCAATCATCTCAATAGTTTCATTAGGATCTCATATGTTCGTCATCAATTAGCCAAAACCCACAAGGGATATCCTAGATGCACTTACAGAATGGGAGCTTGCCGGCGCGCACCAGGTGGTTGAAGGAGTCACTAGACCACCCCATGTAGGTTCGGACCTTCTTCAAATCGCTGTCGGTCTTGAGACCGCTTGCGGAGACCAAACTCCATCATAGCACGGCGGGGCGAGAGAGGAAAAGCAAGAAAAAGTTTGGAGGATTCGAGCGCAAGTTCAAATGAAGTCATAAGGAATCCCCAAACGATGCACACTTTCCTTCTTAAGTAAGCCCCCACAACGCTTGGATGGAAACCACAGAAGGGCCAACGATACAGTTCAAAAACTTCACCCTGCCAATGACAAAGGGGCCCAGGGCCACCGTGACGATCAAGTCAAGGTCCTCACCCTAGGCAAACAGTTTTCATCATGAGAGGCGAGAAACCCGAGGGCGGCGGCCTGACAGGCCACGCGAAACCGATACGGTTTTCGTATCCGGAACTGACGACCTTCAATTGCGTGAGATCCGCACGCTTAAATCTCACCTGCCGCATCCTGAAGATGCCACGCGGCGGTGGTTTAACTGTGAACCACCACCTCAATGGCACATCCAAAAATCCTTGAAGACACGGCGTCAAAATCGAAAGATGGACCCACCTCCGGCAGAATGACTTAATCCAAAAGGTCTCTCCCAGAGATGGGCCCAGGGTGGCCAATCTCGGTACCCTGCGTACCGAATACCCCTTGGAACTACGAAGAGTGCAACGGAACTCCACCTATCTGAGTTGAAGACCTCCGAAGGCCCCACGTGTCATATGGAACTGGACTTGCCTCCCTTCTATGGTTAGTCCTAGTGCTGCCACGTGTATCCTGAAACCGGAGCTACATTCCATACATGGGAAAGCTCCAGACAAGATACCTGTGTAGCACCCCCGGACCTAACCCCCGATAGAGGGAAGCTCTGGTACCGACACGTGTACAACAGCACTGGACCGACTCGTCCAAGACAGTAAGCTCCGAAGCTGCCACACGTCCAGCCGCCAGACCTTCAACCTCAACAAGCAAACTGGTGGACCTCCAACGACTCGGACCTTTAAGGAACAATTAAAGTTTCAATACCCGATTATGAGTCATTAATGCTATCTTAATGACACACAATCGGAGGAACCTTAACACCAGTAACGCCGCCATCAAGGTGCGTTATCACGCTGTTAAGGGGAATTAAGTACATTAACTGTGTATTAAGCATCAGTAACCACTAGGGCCACATGTCGGGACAGGCTGACGATGTAACGACCAGTCCTTGTACTATAAAAGGACTGGTCGAGCGATACACGGGAGGGGAGGTCCACACGCGCCTAAGACTCCCAAACACTTTGGTCTCTCACACACAAGCGCTCAGACGCTCAATACAACAACCACTCACACCCGTGGAGTAGGGTATTACGCTCAGGCGGCCCGAACCATGTAAATCCCTGTGTCAAATCGCCACCTTCTTCTGAATCTCCGCGTGCCCACAACCGAACTAAGAACTCCGCGGGCTGCCAACGGTAATACCGGGAGAATTGCAGGAATCACACCCCGACAGTCACAAACTAGCCTCTGTTATTTGCGACGGCCTGGCCGTCGCAAATAGCTGCGTGGGTCCCGAAGGATGTCACGTGGGCCCTGTCGGCTGAACTTATTTGCGACGGCCCGGCCGTAGCAAATAAGCATTAATTGTGACGGTCAGGCCGTCGCAAATACTGTTGCGAGGCCCACCAGCCCCCCCGGGCAATATCTTGCGATGGCCGCTGTGAGCCGTCGCAAATAGACTTATTTGCGTCGGTGGCTATCACAAATAAGCTTAATTGCGACGGCTAGAAACCGTCGCAAATAGCTTATTTGCGACGGTATTTACCTTAGGCCGTCGCAAATCGTCGGGATTCCTGTAGTGTGGTCACTAGCTTGACGAGACTATGCCCGCCCGCTCTGATCATCTCGTTGAGTAGATCAACTCTGATAATCTCGCCGAGTCGATCAAATTGAGGGGAGGAGCTGGAGGGAGGCTACGCCATCAAGGTGATCAAATTGTAAGTGCAGGCGCGGCCACGAGGCGCAATTAACGTGCAAGTAACACGCCAAGGTAAGAAGATACAGTGACCACAGTTGAGTAAAAAAAGAAATATAAGGTAAAATGATTTGATTTCATTTCCCAAATCTCTTAATTACGTTTGTCAATCATTTTCATCATTAATTCGTATATATCATATGCTATTAGCAGTGGTATTTTTTTGTTTATAATTATATGTGTTACCATACAACAACAACAACAATCAAGCCTTTGTCCCAAACAAGTTGGGGTCGGATAGAAATGAAATCCAACAATTTTTGAAGAAAAGTAATAGACAATAAGATGAGAGTAAAAAAATACAAATAAAATAAGATTATACATTTTATTTATTTTAGAAATGTATTAATACGAAAGAAGATAAGAGTAACAAAATATGAATAAACAAAGATTCTGGTACATGAATTGCTAATTTCCATGCAGTTCTATCATGAGCCAAATCTCTAGGTATGTCCCACTCCTTTAAGTCTCGTTTCATGCCTCCTGCCATGTCAACCTTGGTCGACTTCTACCTCTCCTAAAATTTTCTCTACTCTTTATAATCCCACTATTAACCGGTGCTTCTGGAGGTCTCCGCTGGATACGTCAAACCACCGTAGGCGATGTTGGACTAGATCTCCTCAAGTGTCACTCCTACCCTATCACGTATCACTTCGTTCCTAATTTTGTCTCTTCTTGTGTGATAGTACATCCATCATAGTATGCGCATCTCAACAACACTCATTTGTTGGACATGTTACCTTTTAGTTGGCCACACTCCGCTCCATACAACATCCTGTTATATGTGTTATAATGTTGCCTAAAAAAATACACATCCGGTGCTGCGAAAAGAAATGAAAGAAAACGAGAGAATCAATTGAAATTGTGATAGTAGCCTGGCCAAAAGAAGTTGATCTAAATTGAAGCTGCTGAAAAATTATTTGAGATTGACTATGTTACAAGATAGATTGAATGAATTGGCTATATATTGCATTGAGAAGGATATCTTGGACAATATTGATCTTGATATTATTTTAAATGATTTTGCATCTATAAATGCTCGAAAACCTTTTTTTGAAGTACTGAACATTATTATCAATGAAGTTATCATAAAATGATTTTTATTTGAGGTAATTATACGTTCATTATAGCATTTTTTGTCTTTATGTCGTAATATATATCACTATATATTTTATATTTATATACTTATATACACATACATATATATAGTTCTAAGGACCCGTGCTCGATTTCGCCCAAGGGCCCTAAACTTAGAGCGGGCTCTATGTCTCTATCGTATTAGTGCTCCTTTTAGCGGCTGATTGTAACATCCGTTTCCAACACACATCAGCGGTGCACGTCATTGTAACCATCCCAGCCGTGAACTACACAAACTTTGGCGTAGCACACAGCTATAGCGCACCCGATGTGGATGATCTTATGGAATACTATGACGCATACATCTCTTTAGTGTAATTGTAGAAACAACTTGTCCATACCTCTGTCACAGTGGACGTCGGACTTCTTCCTTGGCCACAGATTATACGGGTGGAACGTAGTGTGTTGAAAACGTACTCGCCGAACTGCATGCTTGGAACCCGACGCCGTCGTGATGACTCGTCGAAGACCAAGGTTCGATAATAGATAGGTAATAGCTAAACTCAATCTTATTCCCCAATGAACCTGGCTCCTAGCTTTAAATAACCAGAGCACAGACACCCTGAATGGGAGTCGAACTCTGTCCTAGACTCCGAGTCTTACAAGACTCCTAAAATGACTCAGATTCAAAAACACTCCTGACATGGACTAAAACACATAGAATTTTATTACACAACTTAATATTCTAATAGAACTTTTCCTAATCAGACTCCTACTAATTATGGATCTTTAATGCCTTGCACGATCCTCACTTATGCGTCTGTCCGGTGCTCTCCGGCGATACTGCAACCCCACCATGACATCTCTCCCTCCCTCGGAAAAAAGCTTGTCCTCGAGCTTAAATGTCGGGTAAACTTTCTTGAATTCTTACACATCCTCCCATCAAGCTTCCGAAGGTGGTTGATTTTCCCATCGCACAAGAATTTGCCAATGTCCTCTGTTCAATCCGGAGCCCAAGACTGCTGTTGGAGTAGGAATAGTCCTGCCATTTTGTAGCATGGGCAATGATGGTGGCTACAACGGAGGTACTCCCGTAAATGATTTTAGTAGACCAACATGAAAAACTGGGTGAAGTACTGCTCTAGATGGAAAATCAAGCTTGTAGGTCACCTCACGATTCCTTTTAATTATCTGATTGTTGGTGATGTGACTAAGAGGCAATCATAACAATTCGGGTTGAGACCTATTGGATATTTGATCCATAAGCAATTAGGGTACTAATGAGCCTGCAACCTAAAAGCCCATTAATACGCCTATAAATATGAGGAGTAGGGTTAGGGGCTAATCATCCCACCACGTGACAGCCCTAGCCGCCACCCCTCGAAGGCCTCACGCCAAGACCCTTGCCGCGCGCGCGGTGCTAGCACACCGGCGCACGGCGTTCCTCTCCGTACGTGTGGACTCCGTGGAGGCGCTGCTGCTACTGCTGCGCTGATCGGCTACGACGATCGTGATCGTCTACCTGCTGTTGTGACGAGGACGAAGAGGAGACGAACGAGATCATCTACTTCCCTTACACCGACGCGCATCTACGTTCCGCTGCGCTGCACGTCTAGTGGTAACGGTCCATGACCTCTGTACTTGCATGTTTCCTGGGTGATGCGGTAGAGTTGCTAGAGTAGCGTACCGTAGATTACAAAACACTGATATGGTCCATAAAACTTAGGAGACATCTTTCCTTTAGGGCCTCTTAATAATGCTGTAGCATCTTGATGATGTAGGCGCAACCAAACCCACTGTCCTACATGGAACTCCAATGGTCTATGTTTTCCATCATAATAATATTTGGCATGCTGCTGCGCTTGATGTAATAGTTCTCTGACTTCCTTTAGAAAATTATCTCTATCAACTAAAGTATTTTCCACTGCCAAAACCCTTGCTGAACCTTGACTGTATAACTGAATAGAAGGGGGATCTCGTCCATATGCCATTCTAAAGGGTGTGGTTTTAACTTTAAGGGCTGTATGATATGACATATTATAGCAATACTCTGCCAACCATTGAATCCACTGTTTTGGTCTGTCCCCAGTCATGCATCTCAAATACATTGCAATTACCTTATTGACAGCTTCCGATTGACCATCAGTTTGAGGATGAAAAGCAGTAGTCAATAACAGATTGACACCTTGTAGTCTGAACAACTCTTGCCAGAATTTGCTTGTAAAAATAGTATCACAATCTGAAACTATTGTGGATGGTAATTCATGTAAGCGTATGATGTCTGAAAAAATGTTCTTGCCACCGTTTCAGCTCTATAGGGGTGTGCCAATTGAATAAAATGTGCATATTTTGAAAGCCGATCTAGTACTGTCAATATAACTGTCTTTCTTTGTACCTTAGGCAATGCTTCAACAAAATCCATGGCAATGTCTTGCCAAACTTGGTTAGGAATTGGTAAGGATTGCAAGAGACCCGCTGGATGTAAATATGATGTTTTATTTTGTTGACAAATAGTGCATCCTCGGACATAGTTCTTAACTGACCGTCGTAACCCATGCCATAAAAAATCCCGTTGAACCCAATGTAAGGTTTTCTCTGTACCTTCATGCCGGCCATGATGAGCTGATGATAAAATAGCTGGTATTGAGAAAGAGCTTCAATGCAAATATATTTTCTTCTTATGTAGGATCAGACCTTCACACACAGACCACTCGGCCCCATGTCTCCCTTCATAATGCGCTGACTCAAATTTTTGAGTTCCTGATGATCTGCAGTTTCTCTCCTTAACGCTTCAAGTAGCTGAAAATTAGGTCCTGATAAAATTAAAAGTTCTGGATGGTCTGAATCACGTCGGGACAAGACATCAGCAACCATATTTAGCTTTCCTGGTCTGAATTCCACTGTAAAGTCATATCCAAATAATTTTCTAACCCAGTATGCTGTGGAATTGTTGATAACCGCTGGCCAAGAAGATATTTGAGGCTAAAATGATCGGTTTTTACCAGGAACTGTCGGCCCGAACGATATGGCCTCCAGTGACGTATTGCGTATACTAAGCCGATGATTTCTCTCTCCTACGCTGCTAGTTTTGTATGACGAGGTGACATCGGCTTGCTGAAGAAAGCCACTGGCCCACTTCCTTGATGAAGAACTCCCCCAAATCCGATTCCTGATTCATCACATTCGAGGACAAATGTTGCATTGAATTCAGGCAACTGTAAAACTGGTGCCGAGGTGAGGGCTTTCTTCAGAGTGTTGAACGCTGTTGTAGCTTCACTTGTCCATAGGAATCCTTGCTTGAATAATAATTTGTTTAGTGGAGATGTATTCATACCGAAGTATTTTATGAATTTTTGATAATATCCAGGTAAATCAAGGAATCCTCGTAGAGCTCGTATTGATTTCGGTTGAGGCCAATTCTGAACCGATTCCATTTTGGAGCTGTCCATCGCTACTCCATGTTTTGAGACGATGTGTCCCAAATAAGCCACTGAATCTTCACCAAACGAACACTTGGAGCTTTTGAGGAACAACTGGTGTTGCCTGATGTCACGCCCGGTCATCATAAAGATGAACAGACGCTTATCACATGTACACTAGGATCAGTTGAATCGTACATACGTCGACGAAAGCGAAATATCATTACATAGCCATGTTCGAGTACATAAATAGTCTTACAATATGAACCGAAGGTCTACAAATACACACCACAACTATTTACAACACTTAAACAGTTCAAAGACTCCAAACTACAGCGGAAGGGGAAATAGGTAAGCATGGCTCCATCTTCACAGACAACAGTTGCGCGTACGGTCGCCAGCCTAGTTCAAGTCCTCCGGATTGACGAAGAAGTCCTCCGGTGCCGCTTCTTCTTCTTCATATTCTAATGGAAAATAAAACGCTTGAGTACATAGAGTACTCAGCAAGTGTGGGAAGAGATGACATGATCGACTAAAGCAAGAGAAAGCCAAATACGGCTTAGCACTATGCTTAAATCCTAACCTTAGCTTCCATTTATCAAAATCATAGTTCAAGAAGTAATCAACACATGAGTAATGATAATGAATGTAACTTGAATTATAATTAACCACCATATCCCAACCATAGATTAATTATGAACTAGCCCCAAGCCGCTCTTGTCTGTGAGCACGGCTGTCATGACAGTTTTTTCAAATCTCTGCAGAGAGTGTACCCTTTTCCCACAAGCAGTGATTCCATCTCCTGTTACCAAGTGGACTGAGTAAACCTCCATGTAGCCTGTGGTGATCAACCACATTTCACACTTCCGTAGGTGTGTGGCCAAGAGATCACTACATGGTCTTTACAAAGGTACTCCCGACTAGTGCTAGCCCTCTAAGGTTTCCACCACTGAGGATTCTCGGAGTAACCCTCCGCCTCAGAGCCCCCTCTTGAGCCTTGCGGATCCCAGAGCAGTTCCCCTGCATCATTCTCCGCACCATCCAACTACTAGCAATTCATCGGGAGAAACCTAATTAATTGACCAAGCTGCCCCATCTCAGTCTCCTGGTGGTACTATAAAGCTTAGTGGCTTCCTCCATAAACCGGTCCTTAGAATCCGGTGGTAACAAACCCCAATCTCGGGTCTCGTGCAAACTGCACCATACCAAAACTATCCAACCACCAGATTCCTATCCACTACTATTGTGTAATCACCACAAATTATAGTAATCATAACGTTTAACATGGAACAATTGTATGAAATCCCAATCCCAATGTCTAAGCATGGCTAAGCATAATATATGACCTAACTACTTCCCAACCCCTTTCAGGTAACAAGGAATTATATGGAATAGGGCATGTAAACATGAAATAGGACATCAATTTAATTAGCATGCATCTATCTAAATTCCTAAAATTGGTACAAGATGGTCAAGGGCACTTGCCTTCGTTGAAGACTTGAGTGTTGGAGAAGTCTTGGTCTTGGAGGTTATGATTAGGGTCATAGTACGACTCTAAATATATACCCAAGCATGACAAGAATAAAATAAAGCTAAATAAGTAAAGAGCACGCAAAACAATACATCACAACATACACATAGGCACAAAACCCTATACTAATGCGTCCCTACGAAGTATTTATTACTTAACATGGCCAAAGTATGCATTTTAGATTTATCCTACATTTTTGGGATTTAATTATAGCCTAAAACCATTTGTATTGAATTTTCTATGGCCAAAAATGTATTTTTAAACACTTATAATAAATATTATATGGACAAAATATATTTTATATGAAATCTACAATTTAATCATAGCATAAAGTAGTTTATACTAATTTTCCCTAATATTTTTACACTTAATTACCATTTTTATCTATCTTCTACACCTCAAATACACCTAAAAACCATATTCAACAAATAAATAAAAGTCCAGGGACTAAATAAATATTTTCCTATACTGTTCAGGTGCTAAATCCATGATTCTACAAGTTCACAGGGGCTAGATTGCTTATTTAAATGATTAAATACAATTCCAGAAAGTCCAGGGGCTAGACTGTGAATTCTGGGGGCTAGATCCGAAATCCAGCAAAGGTCAAGGGGTAGCCCGCAAGTTTCCAGGGGCTGCGGTGTAAAAGCGACGGCGGGAAAAGTAAATTCAATGAGGGCCGTTAGATCTTAAATGGACGCGCGGGATTTTATTACGCGAACCGTTACGATGTTATAATCGTGGCCGTTCGGTTGAAACCGACGGCAGGGAGGCGGCCATGTCGCCTCTGGCGACGTCGGCGGCGCACGGCGCGGTGGCGCTAGACGCCCGCGACGGCGAGCTCGCCGGAGGCGGCCAAAACGGCGAAAACGCCACTGATTCCAAGCGTATTTTGCACTAAACGAAAGAAGAGAGGGTGGGGAGCATACCTAGGGGGGTCGCGAGGTCCGATATTGACCGGAGAGGGGTCGGCGGCGAGAGGTGGCGGCGGCTGGCGTCGGCACCCGATGATCCCGGTGAAACCCTGGCTAAATCTCCGCACCGACTTGCACGGCGTGCTCCTGGCGACGGGGAGAAGAGTTAGGGAGGGAGGAAGAGGGAAATAACCGGCGAGGCATCGGGAACACGCGAGACCGACCTCGACGACGGCAATGGCTAGGGTTGCGTGCGGGAAGGGGGAAAGAGAGGGAGAGGGTGGGGTTTTATAGAGAGGGGGAGTGGGGCGGTTGCAGGCGCACACGAAGGGAGTTTCCCCAGGGGTGATCCATGCGTGGAGCGACGATTCTAGGGGGGGGGTTTCGACGTGGGCGCGGCGCGGGAAAAGGTGACGGTTGCCAAGGAAAGAAGAAGGGGGGGAGGAAGGCAGCGCCGACAGGCGGGCCCGAGGTGGTAGCGAGATGAGAGAGAGGGGAGGGTTCGGCTGGGCCGCGGGAGAGGGGAAGGAAGTTGGGCCGGGGGGGGGGGGAATTTGGCCCAACATGGGGTTTTATTTCTTTTTCTTTTTCTTTTTATTTTTCATTTGTTTTCTTTTGATTTGAATTCAAATTCAAATTTAAATCGTTTGCTACACGTTTGAACTTCAAAAATCATCCAAAAATGCATACAATAATGTACAAGGGTTTGCTCAAATTTTTTTTGTACATGAAATATGGATGTTACAACTCTACCCCCCTTAAAAGGAATCTCGCCCTCGGGATTCGGACGTCCTAAGAGAAAAGGTGAGGGAAATCAGCCTTAAGATCTTCTTCTCTTTCCCATGTTGCTTCTGCTTCCGAATGATGCTTCCATTGCACCTTACACATGCGAATAACTTTGTTTCTTGTGACCTTTTCAATCGTCTCAAGTATCTTGACAGGTTGTTCCATGTAAGACAAATCTTCTTGTACATCAACTGCTTCCATAGGTAATTGCTCCTCACGCACTCTCAGACACTTCTTAAGTTGCAAAACATGGAATACATTATGAACATCTGATAAGTGCGGTGGAAGCTCAAGCTGATAAGCCACTTCTCCTCGTCTTTCGAGTATCTTGAACGGGCCAATGTAGCGGGGTAACAACTTGCCTCTTACTTTAAATCTTCTCAATCCTCTCATAGGTGACACCTTCAAGTACACATAATCACCAACCTCAAATGTTAGATCACGTCTTCGAGTATCCGCATAACTCTTCTGTCTTGTTTGGGCTACCTTTAGGTTCTTCCGAATTTCTTGCACTTGTCTTTCAGCCTCTTTCAATACATCAGGCCCAAAGACTTGACTTTCCCCAGTTTGATTCCAAAACAATGGTGTCCTACATTTCCGCCCATACAACGCTTCAAAAGGAGACATCTTCAAACTGGCCTGATAACTGTTGTTGTAAGAAAATTCAGCGTATGGCAGATTCTTGTCCCAACTTTTGCTATTCTTTAGAGCACACACCCTCAACATGTCTTCTAATATCTGGTTGGTGCGTTTTGTCTGAGCATCAGTTTGAGGATGATACGCCGAACTAAAATTTAGACGGGTATCCATTGATTCATGCAACTTCTGCCAGAATCTTGAGGTGAATTGAGTGCCTCTGTCTGAAATGATCTTCTTAGGAAATCCATGTAAGCATACAATCCTGGAGATGTACAGTTCTGCCAACTTGGGACCATTGTACGTTTCTTTCACGGGAATAAAGTGAGCAACTTTAGTTAGACGGTCCACAATAACCCATATAGAATCATATCCAGACTGTGTTCTTGGTAGTCCCACAATGAAATCCATGCTAATTTCTTCCCACATCCATTCTGGCACTTTGATTGGTTGCAATAACCCTGCTGGTCTTTGATGTTCCGCTTTAATCAATTGACATGTATCACATATGGCCACATATTCTGCTACATCCCGTTTCATTCCATGCCACCAATATCGGTCTTTGAGGTCTTGATACATCTTTGTGCTTCCGGGATGAATGGAGTATGATGAGTTATGAGCTTCCCTTAATATCAATTCTTTAATCTCCTTGATATCTGGAACACAAATCCTCTTTCCAAGCCATAAGGTTCCTTGTTCATCCTCTCTAAAGTTCGGAGCTTTTCCCTTCTTCATCAACTACTTGATCTCCTTGACCTTCTCATCATTCTTTTGTCCTTCTCGTATATCACGTTCAAGGGTTGAGTCCACTTCCATAGCAACTGCTTCAGTGCTAGACACTAGACATAAGTTTAACCTGGCAAACTCTTCACATAACTGGGGTTGAAGAGTTTGTACTGACAAGTTATTACATTGTCCTTTTCTACTTAGAGCATCAGCGACCACATTAGCCTTTCCTGGATGGTAGTTGATTTCCACATCGAAATCATTTATTAACTCCAACCAACGACGTTGTCTGAGATTAAGATCTGGCTGTGTGAATATGTACTTCAAGCTCTTGTGGTCCGTGTATATCTCAGTCCTTTTTCCCATCAAGTAGTGTCTCCATATCTTCAAAGCATGGACAACCGCTGCCAGTTCTAAGTCATGTGTTGGGTAATTCCTCTCATGTTTCCGAAGCTGTCTTGAAGCATAGGATACAACATGTCCTCCTTGCATTAAGACACATCCTAAACCATGACCAGATGCATCACAATAAACCACAAACTCCTTCTGCATATCAGGCATTACCAATACCGGTGCGCTGGTTAACCTCTTCTTCAACTCGGCGAAGCTTACTTCACATTCGGGGGTCCACTTGAAAGCAACTCCTTTCTCAAGTAACTTGGTTAGTGGTCGAGAGATCTTTGAAAATCCCTCGATGAATCGACGATAGTAACTAGCCATACCTAAGAATCTTCGTATATCATGCACACTCTCGGGTGTTTCCCACTTAAGAACATCGGCCACTTTGCCTGGATCCACTGCTATTCCTCCTTCGTATATGACATGACCCAAAAATGACACCTCCTTTAGCCAAAACTCACATTTACTAAGTTTGGCATACAATTGGTGTTGACATAGCTTCTGTAGAGCCATCCTGAGGTGCTCCTCATGCTCTTCTTCAGTCTTGGAGTAGATAAGTATGTCATCGATGAATACCACTACAAACTTGTCCAAGTACTCCATGAATACCTTGTTCATTAGATACATAAAATATGCCGGAGCATTGGTCAATCCAAACGACATAACTGTATACTCATATAATCCATATCGAGAGACAAATGCCGTCTTGGGAATGTCTGAGGGTCTAATCTTCAGTTGGTGATAACCTGAGTGAAGATCAATCTTAGAGAACACACATGCTCCTCTCAACTGATCAAATAAATCTTCAATTCTTGGCAGTGGGTACTTATTCTTGATTGTTACCGCATTTAAGGCATGGTAATCCACACATAACCTTTGAGTTCCATCCTTCTTAGGTACAAATATAACTGGTGCTCCCCAAGGTGATGAGCTAGGATGAATATATCCTTTTTCCAGTAACTCCTCAATATGATCCTTTAGTTCAGCTAATTGTTTAGCATCCATTCTATACGACCTCTTATATATTGGGGCCATTCCAGGTACTAACTCAATGACAAATTCAATCTCTCGATCAGGGGGCATACCTGGTAAGTCATCTGGGAATACATCTGGAAATTCCTTCACAACCCTGATGTCTTCGGTACTCTCAAGATGGTTGAGTTGTACTACTGCCTCTTGTGTCTGATCTGGCTTGAACTCCACTGTAGTGCCATCCGGTTGTGTTAAGCAAACTGTTCTAGTTGCACAATGAATTACTCCTTGATTCTTCGTCAACCAGTCCATTCCCAGAATGATATCTAATCCTTGTGAGTCCAACACTATTAGGTTGGCCCAAAAGACCCCCCTTATGTTTATACTCACTTTTCGGCATAGATTCCTTGCCACCATCTCTCCTCCAGGAGAGTTTATCAATAATGGCCGATTCAAGAATGTAACTACCATGTCATGCTTCTTTATGAAATCCTTGGATATAAATGAATGTGTAGCACCCGAATCAAACAATATGGTGGCAGGGTGGGAGTTAACAGAAAACATATCGATCACCACATCAGGCGCTTCCTGTGCTTGCTCTAGTGTCACATGGTTGACACAGTCGGGTGGGTTTTGTTGCTTCTTTGGACAACTGCTGGCGTAGTGTCCCCATTCTCCGCACTTGTAACATTGAACTCCCGCATCATTACTTTGGCCCTTGTTGCCTCCTGATTGGTTTCTTGGGGGTTGGCCATTTGGACGGTTAGCTGGAGCTGAAGGGCGGGATGGCTGCATCTGCTGACGTGGGGGTTGCATTGGATGGCATGGTGGCTGCTGCTGCTGGCGCATTTGCTGGTTATAGGGAGTGGGTGGCCTGTAATTGGAGTTTGGAAATCTCTATCCCGAGTAGTTCATAGGACGAGTCATCTGGTTTGCAGGCGGAGGGTTAAGACGGGGGCGTACATTGCTGCTAGAGGCATGTGCTATAGTCAACTTCCTTTTTCTTTCATCATCATCCAATTCCTTTTTAGTCCTCTCCACTTCAAAAGCTTTGTCAACTAGCTTTTGAAAGTCGCTGTAGTCGCTGGAAGACATGGCAAACTTCAACTCCTTATTCAGTCCATTCTTGAAGCGGAATTGTTTCTTGGAGTCAGTATCCACATTGGTTGGAGCATAGCGGGACAACTGGGTGAATGCATTCAAATAGGCCCTCACAGTCATACGGCCCTGCTTCAACATAAGAAACTCTTCGCGTCTTGCTTGTATTTCTCCCTCAGGCACAAAGTGATTACAGAAGTTGGTCCTGAATTCTTCCCAGGTAATGTTTTCTGGATCCTGGTGAGCTTCAGTAAAGGCGACCCACCAGTCGGCTGCCAGTCCTTGGAGTTGATGGGAGGCTAATAATACTTTCTCTCTTCCTTCACAGTGGATGAGCCTCAACTTGCTTTCAACTGTTCGGAGCCAATCATCGGCATCCATAGGTTCGGTGACTGTGGCAAAAGTGGGTGGATGGGTGTTTAGGAAGTCCCTTAGAAAGGACCTAGGTGGAAAAGGTGGTGGTGGCAGAAGGTTGTAATTTGGTGGTGGTGGGGGTGGGGCTTGCTGCATGTTGGTGACAATCTGGGTAAGGTTGTTAAGTAGCTGGGTTTGGATGGCCATTATCTGCTGCATTTGCTGCGCGGCTGGGGCTCCTCGAGCACCCTTGCCATTCCATCCTGGTACACCTCCAAGTCCTTCATCTTGGGGCACAGCACCCCTTCCACAACCTCTACCTCTACCTCTTCCAGACATCTGTATAGGGAATGATTGAAACTTTAGGACAATAGATGAGATATAGAAGGGTACGCTATGGCAAACGGTCCTAACTACATGTATCAAGGGAAACATATATATATATATATATATATATATATATATATATATATATATATATATATATATATATATATATATATATATATATATAAAGCAAGCAAATTCATTAATCAACTAGTGCGGATGTGGACAAGATGCTAATGCATTCCACAACTCGCACGACACCATAACAAGCCTATATACTAATGACATGGATGTGGACAGGATGCCGAAGCATTCCACAACTCACGTCGCACACACACAACATAAAGAAAACTAATACAATACCATAGATAACACAACTCAAGACTAGAGAGGGCGCAGCTACACGCTCCTACATACTAAGGATAGGTGTCCTGAGTCGTCCAGCGGGGAAACAAGTCCACTCCTACTCATCGGAGTCCTCCTCAACCTCCATCTTTGGGTCTTCTTCTTCCGAGTCCTCTCTTGATTCCTGGGGGGAGTTCATACGACGATCTGGAGAGTTCGGGTCCCAAGGCTCAACGTCCGAAGCGTACTGAGGAGAGTTAGGATCAGCTGTAGTGATCCTCGCGTAGCGTCGGCGAAGTCGCTCGTAGCGGTCAACCAGGTCCCTGCTGTCCTGTAGCTCCTGCTGACAATGCTGGAGTCGCGAAGACAACTCCACCACGTCGTCCACAAGCCTCTCGCACTGGGCGTGGTACAAAGGCCCCTCGACGTCACGTCCCGTGAAGTCGGCCGTGCCACTAGGGCGCTGAGGGGTGAAGGCGTGCTCCGTGCACCCGAGGTGGAACCTGTGGGCGTGACTCCAGTAGGTAGTCGCCTCCCACATAGCATCCTCCTCAGCCGCACGCTGGGAGCTCCTCCAGGCCGGAGAGAAGTGTGAGTGCAGCAGCTCCGAGTCGTAGTAGACGACCAGCTGGGAAGTCCACTCCAGTCCACCAGTATAGGGTGCAAAGACCCTAGTGTTGTGGTAGACTAGGCAAACACGGTACTCACGGTACCCCGCAGCACGAAGAAGAGAGAGAAGACGGAGACGCATCCTCGAAGCAGCACTCCCAGTGGAGAACAGCGTCGTCTCCCTTCTGGGGTGTGAGGTGCGGAGCGACTGGCTAGGGCGTGGTGAGGAACACGACCCCCAGTCGACTTACGAGCCGTCTGCATGGTTCGCGCCATCTACAAACATTTGAAAAAGAAGAGAGTGAGATCAATAATCAATAAATTAAGTTAGAATTAAAACAACAAGCACAACAAGATAAGAAGCACAAGGGTTGAGATGGAGAGCATAAAGTTTTGGAAATACTATTTTATAAGAAAATAGTATAGCCCTTAATTTTCGGCCATTTCTAACTAGGCTTGCATCCTATGGGCAACACGTCTCTGATACCACTTTGTCACGCCCGGTCATCATAAAGATGAACAGACTCTTATCACATGTACGCCAGGATCAGTTGAATCGTACATGCGTCGACGAAAGCGAAATATCATTACATAGCCATGTTCGAGTACATAAATAGTGTTACAATATGACCCGAAGGTCTACAAATACACACCACAACTATTTGCAACACTTAAACAGTTCAAAGACTCCAAACTACAGCGGAAGGGGAAATAGGTAAGCATGGCTCCATCTTCACAGGCAGCAGTTGCACGTACGTTCGCCAGCCTAGTTCAAGTCCTCCAGATTGACGAAGAAGTCCTCCGATGCCGCTTCTTCTTCTTCATATTCTAATGGAAAATTAAACGCTTGAGTACATAGAGTACTCAGCAAGTGTGGGATGAGATGACATGATCGGCTAAAGCAAGGGAAGGCCAAATATGGCTTAGCACTATGCTTAAATCCTAACCTTAGCTTCCATTTATCAAAATCATAATTCAAGAAGTAATCAACACATGAGTAATGGTAATGAATGTAACTTGAATCATAATTAACCACCATATCCCAACCATAGACTAATTATGAACTGGCCCCAAGCCGCTCTTGTCCGTGAGCACGACTGTCATGACAATTTTTTCAAATCTCTGCAGAGAGTGTACCCTTTTCCCACAAGCAGTGATTCCATCCCCTGTTACCAGGTGGACTGAGTAAACCTCCATGTAGCCTGTGGTGATCAACCACATTTCACACTTCCGTAGGTGTGTGGCCAAGAGATCACTACATGGTCTTTACAAAGGTACTCCCGACTAGTGCTAGCCCTCTAAGGTTTCCACCACTGAGGATTCTCGGAGTAGCCCTCCGCCTCAGAGCCCCCTCTTGAGCCTTGCGGATCCCAGACCAGTTCCCCTGCATCATTCCTCGCACCATCTAACTACTAGCAATTCATCGGGAGAAACCTAAGTAATTGACCAAGCTGCCCCATCTCAGTCTCGTGGTGGTACTATAAAGCTTAGTAGCTTCCTCCATAAACTGGTCCTTAGAATCCGGTGGTGACAAACCCCAATCCCGGGTCTCGTGCAAACTGCACCATACCAAAACTATCCAACCACCAGATTCCTATCCACTACTATTGTGTAATCACCACAAATTATAGTAACCATAAAGTTTAACATGGCACAATTGTATGAAATCCCAATCCCAATGTCTAAGCATGGCTAAGCATAATATATGACCTAACTACTTCCCAACCCATTTCAGGTAACAAGGAATTATATGGAACAGGGCATGTAAACATGAAATAGGACATCAATTTAATTAGCATGCATCTATCTAAATTCCTAAAATTGGTACAAGATGGTCAAGGGCACTTGCCTTCGTTGAAGACTTGAGTGTTGGAGAAGTCTTGGTCTTGGAGGTTAAGATTAGGGTCGTAGTACGACTCTAAATATATACCCAAGCATGACAAGAATAAAATAAAGCTAAATAAGTAAAGAGCACGCTAAACAATACATCACAACATACACATAGGCACAAAACCCTATACTAATGCGTCCCTACGAAGTATTTATTACTTAACATGGCCAAAGTATGCATTTTAGATTTATCCTACATTTTTGGGATTTAATTATAGCCTAAAACCATTTGTATTGAATTTTCTATGGCCAAAAATGTATTTTTAAACACTTATAATAAATATTACATGGACAAAATATATTTTATATGAAATCTACAATTAATCATAGCATAAAGTAGTTTATACTAATTTTCCCTAATATTTTTACACTTAATTACCATTTTTATCTATCTTCTAAACCTCAAATACACCTAAAAACCATATTCAGCAAATAAATAAAAGTCCAGGGACTAAATAAATATTTTCCTATACTGTTCAGGGGCTAAATCCATGATTCTACAAGTTCACAGGGGCTAGATTGCTTATTTAAATGATTAAATACAATTCCAGAAAGTCCAGGGGCTAGACTGTGAATTCTGGGGACTAGATCCGAAATCCAGCAAAGGTCAGGGGGTAGCCCGCAAGTTTCCAGGGGCTGCGGTGTAAAAGCGATGGCGGGAAAAGTAAATTCAATGAGGGCCGTTAGATCTTAAATGGACGCGCGGGATTTTATTACGCGAACCGTTACGATGTTATAATCATGGCCGTTCGGTTGAAACCGACGGCAGGGAGGCGGCCACGTCGCCTTTGGCGACGTCGGCGACGCGACGCCCGCGACGGCGAGCTCGCCGGAGGCGGCCAAAACGGCGGAAAACGCCACTAATTCCAAGCGTATTTTGCACTAAACGAAAGAAGAGAGGGTGGGGAGCATACCTAGGGGGGTCGCGAGGTCCGAAATTGGCCGGAGAGGGGTCGGCGGCGGAGAGGGTGGCGGCGGCTGGCATCGGCACCCGATGATCCCGGTGAAACCCTGGCTAAATCTCCGCACCGACTTGCCCGATGTGCTCCTGGCGACGGGGAGAATAGGTTAGGGAGGGAGGAAGAGGGAAATAACCGGCGAGGCGTCGGGAACACGCGAGACCGACCTCGATGACGGCAATGGCTAGGGTTGCATGCGAGAAGGGGGGAAAGAGAGGGAGAGGGCGGGGTTTTATAGAGAGGGAGAGTGGGGCGGTTGCAGGCGCACGCGAAGGGAGTTTTCCCCGGGGGTGATCCGTGCGTGGAGCGACGGTTGTAGGCGGGGGGGGGGGGGGTTTCGATGTGGGCACAGCGCGGGGAAAAGGTGACGGTTGCCAAGGAAAGAAGAAGGGGGGGGGGGGGGGAGGAAGGCAGCGCCGATAGGCAGGCCCGGGGTGGCAGCGAGATGAGGGAGAGAGGGGGAGGGGTTCGGCTGGGCCGCGGGGAGAGGGGGAAGGAAGTTGGGCCAGGGGGGGGGAAATTTGGCCCAACATGGGGTTTTATTTCTTTTTCTTTTTCTTTTTCATTTGTTTTCTTTTAATTTGAATTCAAATTCAAATTTAAATCGTTTGCTACATGTTTGAACTTCAAAAATCACCCAAAAATGCATACAATAATGTACAAGGGTTTGCTCAAATTGTTTTTGTACATGAAATGTGGATGTTACACCTGAGTAGCGAGAAGACTACTCGAACGTGGCGGAGATGATCAGACCATGTCTTGCTATAGATCAAAATGTCGTCAAAAAACACGATAACAAAAAATTTTAAGTAAGGTTTTAGTACTGAATTCATCAATGCCTGAAACATAGCCAGAGCATTCGTTAATCCAAATAGCCACAAATTCAAAAAGTCCTTCGTGTGTCCTGAATGCGGTTTTGTCAATATCAGCCTCGAACATGTGAACTTGATAATATCCTGATCGAAGGTCCAATTTAGTAAAGAAG
Source organism: Tuctoria greenei (assembly GCA_036927565.1). Lineage (NCBI taxonomy): Eukaryota > Viridiplantae > Streptophyta > Magnoliopsida > Poales > Poaceae > Tuctoria > Tuctoria greenei. The sequence continues at coordinate 197,779,448 of JAYESD010000004.1, forward strand.
TACATCCCCTTTAGCTCATCCAATAATTCATCGACCACTGGTATTGGAAACTTATCCTTTATTTCTTTGTTGAGTGCATGATAATCGATGCATAAGCGCCAAGATCCATCTTGCTTCTTAACTAATAAAACTGGTGATGAGTAGGCCAAAGTGCTTCATCGGATTAATCCTTGTGCTAGAAGTTCAACACATTGTCTTTCTAGTTCATTCTTCTGGGTGGGAGGATATCTATATGGTCGAACCACTACTGGGTCTGTCCTAGAACGAATATGTATTCTATGATCACAACGACGAGATGGTGGTAGGCCTTTTGGAGATGCAAAAATATCTTGAAATTCATCTAATAACGAATCCATGAGTAGTTTGGCAGAACAGACCTGTGGTACCTGGTGTTTCATTGTGGGTTCGTAGAGCCCTTCCCATGTTATATTGTGCCCATGCAATTGGAAGGTCATTTTCATGGTGTCAAAATCCCACAGTATCAGCCCCAACATTCGCAACCATTGTACTCCGAGAAAGACGTCATGTTCCCCAAGAAGAATGGCAAATAGATCGATAAGAAAGATTTCATCTTGTATCTGCAATGTTACGTTACGACATGCACCAGAGCTATCAACCATGTCCCTATTTGCCACTGCTACTTTTAGTCCTTGGCAAAATATAGGATGGAGGCCTGCCGACTTGGCTGTTTCTTCTGAGATGAAGTTGTGTGTGGAACCCGAGTCGATGAGGGCTGTTAGATTTTTTCCTCCAATACGTACTGGTATGCACATGGAATCTTTGTGACGTATACCTGTGATTGCGTAGAGAGATATCTCAGGTTTTTCTTCATAATCATTTGTCTCTATAAGTAAGGTTTCTCCAAGGAGATCTCAGACCATCCAACGTCCGGTCTACTTCATCAGCGAAGTCCTACATGAAACAAAAACAAGGTACCTTGAAGTGAACAAGCTGCTCTATACGATACTAATTGCGTCGAGGAAGCTCCACCACTACTTTTAGGCTCACAAAGTTTTGGTGGTGACTTCGTTCCGACTGGGGGCGATGCTGTGCAACCCCAACGCAACAGGCAATATCGCCAAATGGGCGGCCAAACTGGCAGAGTTCGAGCTCGACTTCATACCGCAACATGCAATCATGAGCCAAGCTCTGGCAAACTTTGTTGCTGAGTGGATTCCTTCACCAAGCAACCCAGGGGCCGGGAAATCAGCAAGACAGAGCCCAGAGCACCGGTGCTTACCGGACCTCACTGGACACTCTTCTTCGACGGATCCTCACAGAAGCAAGGGGCCGGAGCTGGTGTACTGCTCACCTCTCCAACAGAGGAGCAGTCCAAGTACGCAGTGCGCCTCAACTTCAAGGCGACCAACAACATAGTAGAGTGCGAGGCCCTCATCTTTGGACTCACAGATGCGTAGGGTCTTGGTGTCCAGCAGATGCTGGTCAAGGGAGACTCCCAGCTGATCAACAAGATGGTCCGAGGAGAGTGCTACTACAATGACCCCCAGCTTGAGGCGTACCTATTGCACACCAAGAAGTTGGAAGCTAGTTTCGAGGCCTTGGACCTCTGCCATGTGCCACACGCTGACAACTCCATCGCCGATGCCTTGTCAACCATGGCATCCACAGGAGCTCCAATCCCTGAAGGGGTCTTCGGTAGGAGGTTGGTGCGGCCAACTGCTAGGCCTGCGGGTCGTAACGAAGAAGGTGAGCCCAACACCACAGAGCTGACGATCACGGCGAACCTGCAACCATGGGACCCGTCGAGGTTCTTGTGCATCACCGGGGACCCCAGATTACCCGACGCCCAAGAAACATAAGCTCAGGAGAGTCCTGATGTATGGATCACGGAGATCTGGAACTATCTGAAGGACAAAATCCTCCCGGAGGATCCAATATCCACTGAGAGGATCGTAAGGATGGCGAAACGCTACATGCTGATAGAAGGTGACCTCTGCCGGTGTGGCACCAACGACATGCTGCTACGATGCATAACTCAGGAGGAAGGCTACGACTTGCTCGCAGAGATCCACGAAGGAGAGTGCGGGAATCAGGCAGCTTCTCACACGCTGGTTGGCAAAGCTTTCCGGCATGGCTTCTACTGGCCAACAACACTACAAGACACGTCAAGCTGGTCAAGAGATGCATGGCGTGCTAGATCCACGCCAAGCAAATTCACACTCCAGCACAGACATTGTAGATGATCCCGACCTCCTGGCCTTTCACGGTCTGAGGGCTGGATATCCTGGGACCCTTACCCAGGGCAGTTGGAGGGTACCGGTTCCTCTACGTCATTGTAGACAAGTGCACCAAGTGGCTGGAGGCAGCCCCAATGATCAACATCAACAAGGAGTCTGCAATCATGTTCATCAAGTCGATTGTCTACAGGTTTGGGGTCCCGAACAGGATCATCACCGACTACGGGACCCAGTTCACCAGTGCAGCTTTCCAGGACTACTGCGAAGACCTCGACGTCCAAGTTTGTTATGCATCCGTGGCTCATCCAAAGAGCAACGGCCAAGTCAAAAGGGCTAACGCTGAGATCCTCAGGGGCCTCAAGACACACACATATAACAACTTGGATAAGCATGGTGCCAAGTGGGTCGACGAACTCCCCTGCACTTTATGGGCAAGCCGAACATTAGCCAGCCACGCCACTGGAGAAAAACCTTTCTTCCTGGTGTATGGGGCCGTGACTGTCCCCCCCCCCCCCCCCCCAGAGATCGCAGTGGGCTCACTATGAGTCCGAGCGTTCGATGCAGAGGACCAGCTTCGACGAGAAGATGTTGACCTCATCGACGAAGCAAGGCGGCATGCCACCATCCAAAACGCACGCTATCGACAGGCACTGAGGTGCTACCATGAGCGGTTCATGCAGAGTAGAGAGCTCCAGACAGGTGACCTGGTGCTGCGGCGTATACTTTCTCGTGAAGGGTCACACAAACTCTCCCCCAGCTAGGAGGGCCCCTTCCGAGTGACATCAGTATCACGGCCCGGGTGTGTCCGCCTGGCCACAGAAGGAGAGCCCCTCCCCAACCCTTGGAACATATAGCACCTCCGTAAGTTCTATTCCTAAACATATAGTAGGACAGTGTAGGGTGTCATGGTGCCAAGGAACGACACTTATGACAACCAAGCTCTATGGGAGACAGGTCCAGAGTGTTCAGCTGTTTAGCTTGGTCCCGTACCCTAAGCATGAACACTCTACCTCCCTCGCCGACCGGAGTGGGTCATTGTCTTATTGTAAAGCCAGTCTCCTCCTATGAATGCCAATTTGAAAAAATCACTGTCTTACCATGTGCTTTCTCCTATGTTAACTTAATTACCTGCTAATTTTGTGATCAATTAGACTAGTCTCGTTCTTTCGTATAATATCTTCATATACCCGGTGAAATTTTTTCCTATACAACCCCTAGTGGAGTTATGCAACGCTGATGAAGGCAGACTGGTTTGAGGTACCTGCAAGGTGTTCTGCGTCATCATGGCTGCTCTCTTACTTGGGGTCATGTGGTGCTAAATGTTCTCCCGCGAAAGGCCTACGCCGAGCTAGAGGTCCAGAGCGTGCAGCCTGCTTAGCCTGGTTCTCTACCCTAAGCATAGGACGCTCACACCCCGAATAAGGTGGGAGCGTGGTCCCGGGTGCTAACGCACTGAAATACCCAAATCCCGCGTACTAGCCCAGGACTGTAAGACATGACAAAGCTAAAAAGGATAGGGAAATATCACCAACGAGCGAAAAATATGCACCCCTATTATGTGTGTAGAACAAACAGAGCAGATTACTATGATGAGCGACGCCAGATCATCCAGCTCTGGCACCTCCCAGGGGGCCTACCGTCAACGTCTCTACGACGATGTTGGACGATGCCGGAACATCTAGCTCCGGCACCTCCCAGGGGGTCTGCCGCCGACGCATCTACGATGATGGTGGGCAACACCGGAGCATCCAACTCCGACATCACCTAGGGGGCCTACCGTCGAAGAATCTGCGATGATGGTAGACGACGCTGGAGCATCCAGCTCCAGCATCACCAAGGGGCCTGCCGTCGACGTCCAAGCACACCGACGACAGCAACAAGTGGGGATAAGTTAGTAAACTCTCCCGCCCATCTCTTGTTGCTAACAAGGTTCTCTATTGGTATCCTGTACACTAGGGGCCTGCCGTCGACGCATCTGCGATGATGGTGGACAACGCCGGAGCATCCAGCTCTGGCACCTCCCAAGGGGATTGCCGTCGACGTCTCTACGACGATGGTGGGCGACGCCAGAGCATCCAGCTCCGACACCTCCCAGAGGGTCTGCCGTTGATGTCTCTACAATGATGGTGGACGACGTCGGAGCATCCAGCTTCGGCATCACCCACGGGGACTGCCATCGACGACGCTACGATGATGGTGGGCGACACCCTAACAGCTAGCTCTGACACCTCCCAAGGGGCCTTCCGTCAACATCGAAGCACGCTGACGACAAAAACAAGCATGGATAAGTGAGTAAACTCTCTTGCCCATCTCTTGCTTCTAACAGGGTTCTCTTGTGCTAGCCTGTAAGCCAGGGGCCTGCCGTCGACGCTCCTACGAAGATGGTGGACGATGCCAGAGCATCCAACTTCGACACCTCCCAAGGGGCCTACAACATTTCTATGATGATGGTGGGCGACACCAGAGCAGCCAGCTCTGGCACCTCCCAAGGGGCCTGCCGTCGACGTCTCTACGATGATGGTGGGCAACGCCGGAGCAGTCAACTCCGGCACCCTTCGAGGGACCTGCCGCCGACGATGGTGGGTGACATTGAAGCAATCCACTCAATCTTCCCTGCTCCGTTGGGGACCATTCAAAGACATTCTGCGCTCAAGTGGTAGGTGTACCCAACAACCTGGCCACGCCTATTAAGGGGCCTCTAAGGGGGTTCCATAGGCAGGACGTCAACTAGGGACAAATCGGTCGTGTCAACTCTGCAAGTGTTGGTTCCTCAAAAGCTAACGACATCATCAAAAAGCTCTTCAAGACCTTACACGGAGAAGGAATTGGGGCAACAAATTTGAGAAGCACATGACAAGCCAACAAGCAAAACAACATGGATTCAAATTCATTGGCAATTATTTACCAAGGGGTCACCCCTGGTTACAAAAGCACTGTGCCTTGGTGCCGCCGGTCTCAACTCCGTTGGAACGAAGAAGCCACCACCTTGGCGAGGTCCTGGACTTTGGCCCTCGCCTCCTCCTCCCGCTCGTCAAGGGGTCTTTCTCCACCGGCTCCAGCGGGATCGTCGGGTACCAGCTCGGGAAGCACACCAAGACATGGGAAACCACTAGCTCAGCTAGCTCCTTTCCTTCGACCTCGAGCCACCTTGCGAGGACAGTGTCCACTGACCCCAACAACTAGCAGAGGGAGTCCAAGGCGGAAGTAGCTGGGCCACCACCTGAGATGGCTCCCCGCACGACACGGAACCAAGGCTGAGGGGTTGCAATACTGCCCCAACACGAGTCAGGAAGTCCCAGATCCCTTTGGAATCGGCCGCGCGGGAGGCCCGGAGGCTCTCCACCTCTCTCCGCGCAGTCTCCTCCCGGCCAGCTGAAAGTGCATCTAGGACTCCCTTGTGGGTTTTGGATGATTTATGACAAGCAATTGGGATCCTAACCTCTTTGTTGAGATAAGTGCAGGATTTTAATAGGAAAATGAGCAAATTGGAAATGAGCTCAAGGAAGAAAAATAGTAGATCATTGTGTATGGAGTGTGTTAAGAAAACACATCCAAAGAGCTCAATCACAACTTAACACACACATTGCACAAAGTTACACATGACCGGACTAGTCCGCTCCTAGCTGGACTAGTCCGATATCCTTTCTGTACGAAATTGGACAAGTCCGATATCCAGCGGACTAGTCCGATATCCTTTCTGACTAGAATCGGACTAGTCCTCCGTAGTGCGGACTAGTACTCAAAATACTTCACAAGTCCCACAAAATTGGACAACTCCAATCACAACTGGACTAGTCCGATATTCTTTCTGATTCAAATCGGACAAGTCCGATGTTTGCACGGACTAGTCCGATATACCCTCTGATCTGAATCGGACAAGTACTCTAAGTGCGTACTTGTCATCCTATACACTTAGGGTTTCACATGTCCGGACAAGTCCGATGACTATCGGACTAGTCCGAAGATTTCCAGTAGCAAAATCGGACAAGTCCGCTCCTAGCCGGACTAGTCCGATATTTCAGGACACTTAGGGTTTGCTACACACAGCACACGGACTAGTCCGGTGACCACCACAAACTAGTCTGATCTTTCTGTACCCTATAGGTCACTTTTAGAAACCCATATAAATAGAGTTGTACGACCATATTTTACACTCTCTCGAATCCTAGTGCCGTCACACCTCCCAAGAGCCTCAAAAACCACATCTTTCCACGAAATTAAGTGCAACAAAGATCAATCCTTTGAGGATTTACTCTAGTTCATTGGAGAGACACATTCAACACCACATTGAGCTCTTGGTTTGATTCTCTAATACACTCCTGCATTTTAATTGTAATCTTTTGAGTGTGTTCTTGGTAGTATTTTGTGTTGTTATCTAACGGAGCTCTCAACGTGTGAGAAAGCCCCTTGAATTCGATTATTCACCCCTTTGAGATAAGTGGAAGAGGATTGGCCTTCGTGGCGATCCGACGAGGGTAGGGTTGGAGAAGACCCGGTCCTTTTGTGGGCTCCTCAATGTGGATGTAGGTTGCCTTTGTGGGAACCGAACCACAGGATAAATCTCTTGTGTTCTCTATTGTGTTCGTTGTTCTTACTTCATATCAATCTAGGATTACAAACTGATCTTGATTACTTTACATTGAAATATCAAGTATAAGTTTGATTTGTGATATAACCGGATTCATAAACTTGTGACACTTTGTTTAATCGTATACTTCCGCTGCATATATTGAAGAACAAAGTTAATCGATCAAACCTAATCAATCTAGTCCGTATACGTCAGACTAGTCCGCACTTTACCGGACTAGTCCAATTTCTCTATTTTTGAACTGGTTGTTAAGTGTTGCAGGATTTGACAATTTTCAAAAAGGCATATTCACCCCCCTCTAGGCCACATTCAATTGGTATCGGAGCATGTTATTCAAGAAAGAGACTAATCGCTCGAAGGAGATCATGTCGTACATGAAGGACACCCACAAGATCAACAACCAAGAGAAGGTTGATGATGAAAAGAATCTCAAGGTGGAAAAGCTCCTCGAAGCCATTCAAGACTTCGAGGACGACGATGAGGAGACACTTGAGCTTAAGGCGCTACTAAGAAAGAAGACACTTTCCGAAGGGAAAGTAAAAGTTGAAGAGAATAAGAAGGGGAGTAGTCACACCGACTACTCCCAATATCCTTTTAACTATGATCGTCTCAATTCCAATAGCAATCATTATTTATCTATCCCACTTGGAAAAGCCCCACACCTCAATGGAAGTGATTACTCAATGTGGAGGCAAAATATGAAAATGCATCTAATTTCCCTCAATCCAAGTTTGTGGCATATTGTGTGCACAGGGATAGATATTTCGGACGACGACAAAGAGCTCACCCCAGCCAAGAGGAGGCAATTCACCGAAATGCTCAAGTCGCGGCCGTAATTACCTCTTCACTCAGTCGGGACGAGTTCACCAAGGTGGATGGACTCGAAATTGCAAAGGAGATATGTGACACACTACAAACTGCACATGAAGGTGACCGACATGTGCGTGAAGCAAAAATCGAGATGATTGAAGGCGAGTTAGTAAGATTTGCAATTGAATAAGACGAGTCACCCCAAGACATGTACAATCGATTAAAGACACTCGTCAACAAGGTCAGATCATACAGAAGTAAGAAGTGGAATGACCACGAGGTGGTAAAGCTCATCCTTAGAGCTTTTATGCCTTGCAACGTCACACTATGCTCCATGATCAGAGAAAGCCCCGGATACAAAAGGTTGACTCCGGATGAACTGCTTGGAAAGATCATCAACTTCGAGATGATGGAAAAACAAGCAAAACATGTCAAGGAGATTGCCGACCTCACTTCGGCAAAGAAGAAAGGGGTTGCTTTGAAGTCCACTCTCAAGCCACTATCCAAAGAAGCTAGAGAAGCACAACTAGAGGAAGATAGTGACAATGAGAGCAGTGAATTGGATGAAGAAGACACGATATTGTTCATGAAGAAATTCAAGAGAATAATGAAAAAGAGACAAGGTACAAAGTCAAGCGAAGGAAAGTACAAGGAAAGAACGAAGCCAAAGTTGAGGCGGGCATGCTATAATTGTGGTGAATACAACCACTTTATAGTTGACTTCCCATATGAGGAGAACAAGAAGAAGACCAAAGAAGCCAAGCCTCAACCCAAGAAATTCTTCAAGAAGAAGAAACAAGCCGAACAAGTGCACATCGGAAAGGAATGGGACTCAAATGACGAGTCCTCATTGTCCGAAGAAGAAGAGATGGCTACCATAGCCATCGAGAAGACATCCAAGAAGTCTACCCTTTTCCCCACACTTGGCGCATGGAAGGGAGATGGCACTTGCCTTATGGCAAAAGAAGGTAAACGCAAGGTAACCATTAAACCCTCTTTCGTGCATTCCTATTCTAGCGATGATGAACTCAATAGTGATAATGAGGACATGCTTATTGGACTAGATAGGAAAACTGCTACTAAAATGAAATTTTTGCTTGATCAACTTGTTGAGAAGGAGAGATTAATACATCGTCAAGAGGACATGATCATCTCCCAAAAGGAGGAATATGTCGAACTTGACAAACTTCTAGAACTTGAAAAGGAATGAAGCAAATCACTAGAGCTTTAGTTAGCTTCGAGCAAGGAAACTTGCTTGGAGCTAACTGACTCAAATGCCACCATCAAGGACCAACTTGCTGACCTGATCAAGGTCAACAAGATCCTTGAAGTGCAAGTTGAGTCACTCAAGCTAAGTGAACCTTCCTCCTCTTCGAGTTCACCTTCTCAACTAACTAAAACTAATTTTGCTCATGCTTGCACATGTGAGAAAAGTGACACCACTTTGAAGGATAAGCCAACTTCCACAAAGGAAAAACATCTTGCCCCAAGTGGCTTATTTGACAAGGAGAAGATCAAATATGCACGTAGTGCATACTTGGTCACAAGACCTCCAAATGTCAAATATGGCATTGGTTATTCTTATGGTGAAAAGCAACATGCTAGAAGCCATAAGAATAACAAGGAGAGTATTACCTTTGTGAAAGGAAGCCCCCCTCAAATTGGAAAGTCATAGATTAAGACTGTGATTGCACAGGAACACCGGACTAGTCCGGTCGGTGTCCGGACAAGTCCGGTCCTCCGGACAAGTCCGGCCCCCCAGACTAGTCCTGTACATAAACAACAACAGCCATTGTTTAAAACTTTTGATACCTCCTATGTTTTAATGAGAAATAACTTTGGCAAGGTTTATGCTCATTATGTTGGGCCACGCCATGGGAACACCAAGTCTCATGTGTGGGTGCCCAAATGCATTGTAACTAACCTCCAAGGACCCAAGCAAGCTTGGGTACCAAAAACCAAGGCATGATTTTTTTTTGCAGGCCTATTCCTCTGGTGGATCTAAATGGATGCTAGACAGTGGATGCACCAATCATATGACCGGGGAAAAAAGAATGTTCGTGGAATATGAAGAGAATGAGGACCCAAACGATGGCATCTACTTTGGAGATAATAGTCAAGGAAGGGTGCTCGGTACCGGTAAAATTGCAATATCCTCCAAACACACACTTTCTCATTTTTTATATGTTGAATCTCTAGATTATAACCTACTGTCCATATCTCAATTATGCGACAAAGGTTATAATTGCTTGTTCACTAACGAGGGTGTGACCGTTTCTAGGAGGAGTGATGGTTTCGTTGCATTCAAGGGTATGTTAAAGGGAAAGCTCTATCTTGTTGACTTCAACAAGGATAAAGCTGACTTGACACATGCTTGATTGCAAAGACCAAAATGGGTTGGCTGTGGCATAGACAGCTAGCGCATGTTGGTATGAGGAACCTTCAAAAACTCCTCAAAGGCGATCGCATCCGAGGTTTGAAGGATGTTGTATTTGAGAAAGACAGGCCCTGTAGTGCGTGCCAAGCCGGGAAGCAAGTTGGAGCACATCACCCCGCCAAAAATGTCATGACTACAACAAGACCACTCGAGCTTCTACACATGGACTTGTTTGGTCCAATAGCCTACATAAGCATCAGCGGTAACAAATGTGGTTTAGTTGTCGTTGATGATTTTTCACGCTTCACTTGGGTTTTCTTTTTGCATGATAAGTCAGAGACACAAGGAACACTCAAGAAGTTCTTCAAGCGAGCTCAAAATGAATTCTCATTGACAATCAAGAATATTCGAAGCGACAACAGCACAGAGTTCAAGAACACGCAAGTGGAGGAGTACCTTGATGAAGAAGGCATACAACACAAATTTTCAGCGCCATACTCCCCACAACAAAACGGAGTTGCCAAAAGAAAGAATCGAACACTCATAGAAATGGCAAGAACAATGCTCGATGAGTACAAGACATCAGATCGATTTTGGGCGGAAGCGATTAACACCGCTTGCCACGCCGTAAATCGACTATATCTTCATCGACTACTCAAGAAGACATCATATGAGCTACTCACCGGTAACAAACCAAATATTTCATATTTTCATTTTTTCGGTTCTCCATGTTATATCTTGAACAAGAAGCCTAGGACTTCAAATTTCGCTTCAAAGTCCGATGAAGGTTTCTTGCTTGGTTATGATTCGAACACTTACGCCTATCGTGTTTTCAACAAGACCTCCGGACTTGTTGAAGTAGCACGTGACGTAGTGTTCAATGAGACTAATGGCTACCAAAAGGAGCAAGTTGATCCATGTGAACTAGGTAAAGAAGAAGCTCCTTGTCAAGCATTGAAGAGAATGGCTCTAGGTGAGGTTCGACCACAAGAGCCACCTCCACACGTACATGAGGAAGATGAACCACAAGAGGAGACCAACGATCAAGGGGGAGCTTCAACACAAGATCAACCACAAGAATACAAAGATAATCAACAAGTCAACAAAGGCAATCACTTAGGGGGAGAAGAAGATGATCATGAAGATACAACTCCTCAAGTGCCACACCCTAGAGTACACCAATGCGTCCAAAGGGATCACCCAATCGACAACATCATCGGTGACATCCAAAAGGGAGTAACCACTAGATCTCGCATAGCTAACTTTTGTGAACACTATTAGTTTGTATCCTTTTTGGAACCATGCAGGGTTGAAGATGCATTGAATGATCCAGACTGGGTGGTGGCAATGCAAGAAGAATTGAACAACTTCAAGCGGAACAAAGTGTGGGAACTTGTGGCAAGACCCAATGCAAACATCGTCGGCACCAAATGGGTCTTCCGCAACAAACAAGATGAACACAGGGTGGTGACAAGGAACAAGGCATGACTTGTGGCCAAAGGGTATTCACAAGTCGAAGGTTTGGATTTTGATGAGACTTTTTCTCCAGTAGCTAGGCTTGAATCTATTAGAATATTACTTGCATATGCTACTCACCATGATTTCAAGCTGTATCAAATGGATGTGAAAAGCGCCTTCCTCAACGGACCAATCAAGAAAGAGGTGTACGTGGAGCAACCACTCGGGTTTGAAGACGAAGAGTTCCCCGACCACGTGTTTAAATTGCGTAAGGCTCTCTACGACCTCAAACAAGCTCCTAGAGCTTGGTATGAGTGTCTTAGAGATTTCTTAATTGAAAATGGCTTTAAGATTGGCAAAGTAGATTATACACTGTTTACAAAGAATTTTGATGATGATCTTTTTATTTGTCAAATTTATGTTGACGATATAATCTTTGGATCAACTAACCAATCTTTTTGTGAAGAATTTAGTAAAATCATGACAGAAAGGTTTGAAATATCAATGATGGGAGAGTTAAAGTACTTCTTGGGATTCCAAGTACGTCAACAGAAGGAAGGGTGTTCCTAAGCCAAACCAAGTACACGCAGGACATACTCAAGAAGTTTGGCATGGACAAGGCAAAGCCCATAAAAACCCCCATGGCAACGAATGGCCACCTAGACCTCAATGAAGATGGACCTAGCGTCGACCAAAAGGTATATCGCTCCATGATTGGATCTCTGCTCTATTTATGTGCATCTAGGCCAGATATTATGTTATGTGTATGTTTGTGTGCAAGATTTCAAGCCAATCCTAAGGAATGTCACTTGACAACCGTAAAAAGGATCTTGAGATATTTAGTTCATACACCCAATCTTGGCCTTTGGTACCCAAAAGGCTCAAAATTCAATCTCATTGGTTACTCCGATGCAGATTATGCTGGGTGCAAAGTAGATAGAAAAAGCACTTCCGGTACATGCCAATTCATAGGGAGATCCTTAGTTTCTTGGTCCTCCAAGAAACAAAATTCCATTGCCTTATCCACAGCCGAAGCGGAGTATGTTGCAGCCGGGAGTTGTTGTGCTCAACTCCTTTGGATGTGACAAAATCTAAGGGACTATGGTTACAATATGAACCATATTCCACTCCTTTGTGACAATGAGAGTGCCATTAAGATTGCCCACAACCCAGTTGAGCACTCCAGAACTAAACACATAGACATAAGACACCACTTTTTGAGAGATCATGCCATGAAAGGATACATAGCCATTTCACATGTCAACACTCAAAAGCAATTGGCCGACATATTCACAAAGCCACTTGATGAAAAATGTTTCTGTGAAATCTGAAATGAACTAAATATCCTTGATGCTCGGAGTGTGGCTTGAAATGCTACATACCTGTATGAATTCTTCAAATATGTTGATTGGATTGTGAAAATCATCTCTCTCATTTTCCCCCAAAAAACTATGTCAATTACTAGATCTTGGTGAATTATGACCATTGCTTGATTGTTGTATGCTTACTAATCATATTCATCAAGATTATTTGATGTGTTTTGCCTCTCTTTTCTATAAATATGTACCTTCAAATATATATGAATGGGCTAAGATTCTTTCCTGGTGACTACGGACTAGTCCGTGGTTGCCCAGACTAGTCCGCCCATGCAGACTAGTCTGTAGAGTGCCGGTTAGGCCGGACTAGTCCGATAGACAATGGACTAGTCCGATATAGCCCCTGGAAAAGTTCGGACTAGTCCGGTCATCTCTGGACTTGTCCGATTTTTCGTGTCCATAACCCTAGCCGCCGCTAAACCTTAATTTCCTCACCTCCACTCTTGCCTCACGCGCTCTCTCTCTTCGTGCTCGAGCTCCCAAGGCGATTCCTTGCTCCCTCCACCAAAAAGCTTCGCATTGGGCGGAAATCAAGCTTGTCCACTTGAGAATTGAAGCTAGCGGACTTGTCCGGCCTTCAACACCCTCATCTCCAAGTTTCAAGTAATTTTTCGATAATTTTTGCTCAAACCCTAGAAATCCCAAATTTCTTCATTGTTGATCAAATAGCCTAGCATTCCTCGCTATATACATGCTTTCTTGATGTATTATGTGTATGCTAAGGTCGTTGTGCATTAAAATTCACCATTTATCCAATCTCTTAGGTTTTTGAGGATGAACACCGAACTAATCCAGTCCATGCACGGACAAGTCCGGTCCCCCGGACTAGTCCGTGCCTGTGCACCAAACAAGTCCGATGTTTCTGAACTCAAAACCTAATTCTTCAATTCCCTAATGCAATTCCTTGCTACCCTTTCACACCTATGCCTTGTGTCATTCATTATCATTCATTCCACTCATTCTCAGGTCATGTCGAGCTCCGGCAATGATGTCTTCGATTTTGAGGCCGAGATGGACCATGAGGTGGCACCTCGGACCTCGACAGGTCTTGGCAAGAAGCGCCAAGAAATACCGTCCGAGCTAGCTCAGTCTCCTCCACAGGCTCGGAGGAAAGTGCTAGCTAAGAAGCCAGTCTCCAAGGCAGCTGCATCATCGAGTGGCCCTTGCCAAGCAAAGGGCAAGGGCAAAGGGATTGCTACGGGTCCGGCTGGCCCGTTGAAACTTCATGCTCCAAGGGAAGGGGTCCGGGACCCAAATGAAGAGAAGTTCAACGGGAAGGGCAGTGACTCAGCGGCCAAGTTCAGAAGCATCGATTGGTATGGCCGACCGAAGCAAGTGGCTGATGGAAGATTCTGGTGCAACTTCCATGCTGATTTCTACAGATCGGTGTATCTCTCAATGAAGACACCAGTTGTGCGCAGTCAGTGGATTGACTGGGCACATTTTGAGAAGAAGGGCTGCTCACCGTTCACTGATGTAGTGAGAGCCATTGAGAAGCATGGACTGAGAGATCTTTTTGCTTTCAGAAATAACTGGAATGATGAAGTGATTGCGCAGTTCTTTGCGACCTGTCACTTCTCAAGTGAGGATGAGGAGAGTGTCACTTGGATGACCCATGGATCCAAGTACAACATTACTCAAGAAGATTTTGCTAACCTGCTTCACCTTGACACCACAAGATCTAATTGCTTGGTCATACACAACATTGGTGTCATTGACAAGGATAGGATGAAGTTCCTATATGAGCCAAACTCAAAGTTCAACCCTCCTTCCACCAAAAACATGAAACCATTCTTTGGGGTGTTGAACAGAGTGTTAAGGAAGACAATTGCTCCCAAGGATGGAGATGCTGGGAGTGTGCAAGGATACCTCCGGACTCTGATGAGGGTCATAAGAAAGGACCGCCCATTTGATGTGGCGGAATACATTTGGAATGATATGGTGAACATATCCTGCACTCCCAACAGATCTTGCGGATATGCTCCTTACCTAATGTTCATGATTGAGAAAGTCACCGACATTGAGTTTGTGAAACATGTGGAGCATCTCCCCTTGAGGCCTCAAATGCCTCAAAAGCCGAGTGTGCAGGCCGCTTCCTCGTCGGCCTCCAGTCTCGAGGCACCAGCAAAGTCAAGTGAAGATGCTAGGGCTGCCCCTGCTTCTAGTGCAGCCCCTCAAAAAGGTTCAGCCAGCGGAATTCTCAAGTACCTGGCTGCAATCTTTGCCTCCTGCAAAAAGGCCGAAGTGAAGGCCCATAAGCTCAACAAGAAAAGAAAGGAGGACATGAAGTATATCAAGGCAAATGTCAAGCAAATTTGCCAAAAGCTGGAGATTGAGCCAATTGGGTCTCCAACAATCTCTGAAGACTCAAATTCTGATTTCACTGAGCTCGGTCCCTTGACCCCCTCCGAGCTTGCCTACTTTGGCGTTGGGGGCTCGAGTACCTCTGCACCTCCTCCTCCTCCTCCTCATCAAGCTGAAGATGAAGATGATGAAGACGACGATGAGAGGACCGACAGTGAAGAGTGAAGACCCTAGGACCCTCCTCTCCTTCTTTTTGGTGTCTTGATGCCAAAGGGGGAGAGATTGAGGGGGAGTCTCAGTCTTAGCTTAGCTGCAGTTTGCGAGGAGAGAGCTCTATGCTTTGTTTTTTTAAGTCTTTTGTGGCTTGTAATGTTTTCACAATGATCTTATGTTAATTATGGTTCTGTGATGCAATGATTTGATCCTGTGAGTAGTGTTTATGAAAACTGTGATTTTGCTCTAGAATGACATATATGCTTGCTATTGGGTAATAAATGTCAATAATGTCATTCTCAATGTTTCAGTGCACTTAGTTATGCATCCCACCATAAAGAATGCACATATGGACTATGCTTTCACTACTTGATGTATTTTGGACCCATATGTGCATGCTTTATGAAAATCTCAATTTTTATCATATTTTTGTGAAATCTCAATTGGTTGTCATCAATCACCAAAAAGGGGGAGATTGAAAGTGCATCTAGGACTCCCTTGTGGGTTTTGGATGATTTATGACAAGCACTTGGGATCCTAACCTCTTTGTTGAGATAAGTGCAGGATTTTAATAGGAAAATGAGCAAAGTGGAAATGAGCTCAAGGAAGAAAAATAGTAGATCATTGTGTATGGAGTGTGCTAAGAAAACACATCCCAAGAGCTCAGTCACAACTTAACACACACATTGCACAAAGTTACACAGGACCGGACTAGTCCGCTCCTCGCCGGACTAGTCCGATATCCTTTCTGCACGAAATCGGACAAGTTCGATATCCATCGGACTAGTCCGATATCCTTTCTGACTAGAATCGGACTAGTCCTCCCCAGTGCGGACTAGTCCTCAAAACATTTTACAAGTCACACAAAATTCGACAAGTCCGATCACAACCGGACTAGTATGATATTCTTTCTGATCCAAATCGGACAAGTCCGATGTTTGCACGGACTAGTCCGATATACCCTCTGATCTAAATCATACAAGTCCTCCAAGTGCGGACTTGTCATCCTATACACTTAGGGTTTCACATGTCCGGATAAGTACGATGACTATCGGACTAGTCATTTCCAGTAGCAAAATCGGACATGTCCGCTCCTATCCGGACTAGTCCGATATTTTGAGACACTTAGGGTTTGCTACACACAGCACACGGACTAGTCCGGTGACCACCACAGACTAGTCCGATCTTTCTGTATCCTAACGGTCACTTTTAGAAACCCATATAAATAGAGTTGTACGACCATATTTTACACTCTCTCGAACCCTAGCATCATCACACCTCCCAAGAGCCTCAAAAACCACATCTCTCCACGAAATTAAGTGCAACAAAGATCAATCGTTTGAGGATTCACTCTAGTTCATTGGAGAGACACATTCAACACCACATTGAGATCTTGGTTTGATTCTCTAACACACTCCTGTGTTTTAATTGTAATCTTTTGAGTGTGTTCTTGGTGGTATTTTGTGTTGTAATCCAAGGGAGCTCTCAACGTGTGAGAAAACCCCTTGAATTCGGTTATTCACCCCTTTGAGATAAGTGGAAGAGGATTGTCCTTCGTGGCGATCCGACGAGTGTAGGGTTGGAGAAGACCCGATCCTTTTGTGGGCTCCTCAACGTGGATGTAGGTTGCCTTTGTGGGAACCGAACCACGGGATAAATCTCTTGTGTTCTCTGTTGTGTTCATTTTTCTTACTTCATATCAATCTAGGGTTACAAACTGATCTTGATTACTTTACGTTGAAATATCAAGTATAAGTTTGATTTGTGATATAACCGGATTCATAAACTTGTGACACTTTGTTTAATCGTATACTTCCGCTGCATATATTGAAGAACAAAGTTAATTGATCAAACCTAATCAATCTAGTCCGTATACACCGGACTAGTCCGCACTTTACCGGACTAGTCCGATTTCTTTGTTTTTGAACTGGTTGTTAAGTGTTACAGGATTCGACAATTTTCAAAAAGTCCTATTCACCCCCCCTCTAGGCCACATTCACCAGCGAGCTCCCGAGAACGACGCTCCAGATCGTCCTCCTGGCACTTGATGGCGAGTTCCAAATCCCGCAAAGCCTGGCGCTTCTCCCCCAGGCTCCGGGAGACCTCCTCCTCATTCGCCGCCAAGTCCATTCCACGTCAGCAACGACAACTTTGCGGTGGACCAACTCCAGCCACTGATCCTCGCACAGCTTCAGGCGGGCATCGGCGGCAGCATAGGCCTTCACCTCAAGCTCCTCGTTCTTGGCGTCGACCAGCTTCACCAAGCGCCGCTACATTGCAAGCTGATCCCACTCTCGGGCGAAAGCAACTTGCGTCTGGCGCAAAACGGACTGGGTTGCGGCAACAACATCAGCGAGAGGGATTGGCGCAATCATAGCCACGGACGATTGCCCCTCCTCCCCTCCTACCGACGTCGCAACAGACACCAGCGCCTGGGGACCAGATGGTTCCCTAGCTGGAGCTTCAGGAACCGTTGCACCATTGCTCAGTGCTGAAGTCCCCTCCTCCGCTGCAAGGACATCGCTGGCTATTGGTGGTGAGTCGCCATCTTGCACGCCAATGACATCAGGCGCCGGTGCCACTTCCACGGTGGGCGGGTCAGCTCCACCAAGGGAAGCCGCCACGACCAAGGTAGCTGCCTCCTCGCCGAGCACCTCCTCGTCTGGCACTCCCTCGCCTGGCGCCACCTCTGCCCCGCCTACCTCAACGGATGGGAGTGCGGAGACATTGACAGCACCAAAGGCCGACGCACCTTCAGGTGTAGGATGTGGTGCGACAGACCCCGTTCCAGCTCTGGGAGAGGCAGGGGCTTTCAAGCCCACCCCTTGAAGCACTAAGGGTATCAAGTCGGCTGACGATGGCCTGAAAAGCCAAGATAAAACTCCGTCTGAACGAAAAAGAAAAGAAGAGAAATAGCAGAGGGAGAAGCTGCGAATTACCGGCTAGACGAGCCGCTCCAACGACCCTGACCTTCCGCCCCACGCGATAGATCGAGGTCGTCGGGACCGGACGATAAGGCCGACGCCGCCGTCTCTTGCACCAGCTCTTGATCGACCCGCGTCGGCGCGGTCACCTACGCAGACCCCTCTGTGCCTCCTCTGGAACCAGAGCCACCGTGGAGTCAGAAACCAAGTTGACAACGGGAGCATCAGCCACACCGGCCCCATCGCGAGGGGAGATGGGGGTACCGTCCCCCCGCGTCATCTTCTGCTTCTTCAATGCAGTGGTAGCGAAACCTGCGGCCAGAGGGCGAGAACGCTTTCCCGGCAACAAAACTGGTGTTGGTTGGCTATCTTCCAGCCTGACACAAGATGTTGGGGGCCCTACCTCCGCCCTTTCCGAAGAACGGGAGGAGGACCCCGACCTTGGTTGCATCATGGCGCGACACCGCGTCAGACCGCAGATGCCACGGATATCTACTTGGGGTGCAGGCGGGTAACACCGAACAGATTGACCTCAAACATTGATCTCAGCAATTCGTCTATCAATTTTTTGCGATGGATATGTGCTCGTTGTCGATCGTGTCGGAGGTCACCACCTTCACAAAGCCCTCCAGCACCTCCGGGGTGGGGTCGTCTAGATCGAACCAGCACCGATCATAGGTACCGACGTAGTGCCAGGCCCCGTACTTGTGCTTCTGGAGAGGGGCGGTGCGGCAGCGCAAGAAGTCGGCCAACACCATCAGGGAGGTCAAATCTTTGCGCGCTAGGGACCGGATCCTCCTCAATATCGGCGTGTACTGCTTCATCAACCCCTGGAAGGCTTTCCAGGTGGTCGGATCAGAGGTCGGACCTTCAGAAGGCATCTTCAGCGTTGGATGGGCCTCAACTCGCACGATCTCCCAATCTTCCCTACAGGTCTTCCATTTGCCCCCTTTGAGCAAAGGAATGTAAGAATGGGATGTCTTGTCCCGGTCCCAAAAGTAGTAGACACCCACCTGGGTCGTCTCTCTCTTTCCGGTGGTCTTCATCTCGAAGAAGAACCAGAACATCTCCACCGTTGGCTTGCAGCCCACGAACGCCTCACAGAAGTGGACAAACACCGCGATCATGGTGATGGAGTTCGACGACAGGTGGTGAAGCTACAACCCGTACTCCTCTAGCACTGCAAGGAAGAACCTCGATGGCGGAAGCCCAAGCCCCGCAGACACGTAGGTGGCAAAGAGGATGGTCTCGTCTTCGCACAAGTCTTCAAGGGTGGGAGATCCGCTCTGGATCATCCACACACACTCCGCCGCTAACCAACCAAGCAGTCGCTGCATCGACAATAGGCCATCGGTCGACTGGAAGCGAGAAGGAGGCAGTCGGGAAGCCATTGGAGCCATCGAAGGTGAGATCTTTGGCTAAGAGGTGAAGGTCTGGGTACTCTAGGAAGAAGGCGAAAACTTAGGATGCGGGGTGTGAGTAAGGGAGGAACCGTTCCCTCTAACAAAGGTTTCCTTTTTGATCACCCCCGCGATGCCTGAGTACTTCGTGCAATGGTTCGGCCCGCACCACTCAACACACAGCGCCCATGACAATGGCCCCTACGCCCTCTGGTAGAAGCACTAACCCAGGCGGTCAGCCACCTAAAGAAACATCTAAAGCGGCTCCTGTAACACCCTCATTTTCATGCATCATGCATTACATAGGTTAATATACATGTTTAGCATTAATCCACATAAAAAGGAATGAGTTTAAAATGAATTAGGAGCAAAACCACACTTAAAAGTTCTGAGATGTGCGGACTCATCCGATTTCGGTGCAGACTAGTCCGATTCCTCTCCGACTAAGTTCGAACTTGTCCAATGTCCTGTCCAGACTTGTTCAATTTCTCTCTGACTAACTTTGGACTAGTCCGACCTCTTGCGAACTTATCCGGTGATCGTGATTCCGAGTTGATCTTTTGTTTCACGATGTGTTTTTGGGTTTTACCTTAAGTGAGCCTAAGGACGTCGTGTCTAACCATTTTTGGATCCCATGTGGGACCCTACACCGGCCTCCACCCACCCCAAACTCAAAATCCATCAACCCTATCCCTCCACCCTTATATAAACAACCCCACCCCTTGTCTTAGGGGTGGGCGTTCGGTCTCCCCAATATTTTGGTTTGGGTATTTCAGTCTTTTTCAATATTCAGTTTCTTGAAATCACTACCCGAATTGTTGTAACAATATTAGGTACCTGAAAATTTTGGGTACTAAAATTTTGGTTCAGTCTTCGGTCCTATCCGAAATATCCGAATTATACATTATATCCATATGATGTACACACAAGTTCAATATGATTCATGAATTTAATCCCATGAGATAGTTTAATATAAATTGAAAAATGACAAATCATGAATAAACGGGTAAATCCAACGACTTCACACATCACAACTTGAAAATAAAATATCAAAATTTGAATTGTTCATTGTTTACCACACATAATTCAACTTAATATTTGATGGACCGATTTTTCGGTTATTTCGGTTACCCAAGGGTGGTACCTGAACCCTGCTGGTATTTCTTAACACCACAGAGTTATTCGCAAGCGCACGGAAACACCGTTGTAGCACTTCCCCTTAAGGAGTACTCCCAGGGGTATCAAATCCAAAGAACGTGTGTGCTAATCTTTCGAACTAGCTCACCCAAGGACACAAAGTTGTTTGGTAGGCAAGGAATAGAGAGAAATTCAAAGTATTGATTCTAATTCAAGGTAGTTTGCAGTAGATGCTTGCTTCGGGCACGGGCTTACTCCTAGCAATACTAGGACGACTCCCGCCAAGAGCCTATGACATAGCTGAACATGGAGGATTACGAAGGACAGATAGGGCTGTCACTACCTACTGCCTACCTCTTCAATCCGTGGGTCTACGAGATATCCAATGATGATTTATAACCTAAGCAGCACGCTTTCATTCTAAATCACTTCTCTAGTTGTTTTGAACACAAAGCTACAACTAGAGTCTTCAATGAATTAAAGTAGTGAACCCACAAGTAACTACTTGTGCAAACTACTAAGGATAAAAGATCAAACTTGTATTGAATTCACAATGGCTTACTTGATTGAGTAAAACCTTTGTAGGGGTACAAGTGTAGAAGAGGGACTTGACAAGCCCAAGCCTCCTTCTCCTAGACTTTTCACCACACTGTCCTTCTACTTTGGTAGCCTCTGGGACTACTCTAAACCTTTGGCGTGTAGCACTATTCTCAAATTTTGGTGTGTTTGAGAAGTGAGGTAAGGGGGTCTATTTATAGGTGGATAAGGGTCGGTTCCTGCCATAATTAACGCGCGAATCAGTCACCATTGACTCCAGAGAGTCGGGAGGAGCCAACATGTGTCATTTGACCGAGTTTGGCGCCAGGAAGAGGTCGGTCGAACCCCTGGTTCGGCTGACCTGGTCAAGGCTCCCCTCGGGGAGTGCTTCCTCCAGGTGTCTTCCAGGTGGGCCCCCTTGATATATATGGGTGCAACACCATTGGATCTCCTAGTATTCTTCTACTTGTGGGCCATTTGATCCATGTGTTGCCACGTGTCATCGTCTGTTTTGTTGAAATCCATTTTCATGGATTCATCCCTGCATGTTTTGGTATTTTGGGTAATAATTCACCTGCATACAAATAGACACCAACACTGGAATTGGGTTAGTGTATAACCCTACCACTATGTTTGGTGTTTCTTTTATGCTCATTATGAGGTGAATTGATGATCAAAATATGATACTTAAGGACCGTCAACAAACTCCCCCACACTTAGTCCTTTGCTCGTCCTCGAGTGAAGGCAAGAAGAACTAGAGTGTTGTCATTAATTTTCTATAACGTAGAAAATAAGGATACTAGATATTTCAACTTATACCTTAATTCATGGATCCCCTTTGTGTATGTGGCTACCACATCAATCTTGGGTGTTTGAAAAGTGGAACAGTTAGAATGAAGTTCCCTTGGATCATTCTCTACTAAAATGATTTGGCAATTGCTATATTTGAAAGTCATAGGAACTTTTGCCCTTGCCTTCTCGATTGGAATATCTCAAATCTCTCAAAGTGTTTGTGTCCTCACCATGTCATGTTTTGCCAATTCTTGTCCCTATACTAAAAGTGGCTATATCTGGAGCTTGGTAGGGATGAATGTGGCACACATTTGCAATTCATATGTTACTAAGTCAAAAACTTGATCCTATAAGAGACTTATGCAATGAACAAAGTGAAGGGAAAATTCTTGTGCACATGAATGGAGGGGCGATGTGATAACTCCCATGAATTTGCTCTCTCTTAAGGATGAAACATGTCTACTTTTTTCTAAGCACTCTTACTCTTTTTCAAGAGTGGATGCTTTTTTTTCTTTTTTTTTTGTAGCTGTGTCTTCTACTCCTTTTTATTTTTTTAGAGAGGCTTCTATTTGTATTGTATGGAGTTTCTTTTTGGCGGATGGGTAGTCAATGGATGCATACTCTCAATGTGAGAATTTTTGCATGAATGGAGTGCACAAGAGTTTTCAATTCAAAAAGTTCATGCATTCACTCAATTGGGTCACGGTTTTGACAAAGTTCAATGAAAAGCAAAGTGGCATATGCGTGTGGTTTTCAATGAATATATCATATGTCCTTGGTGGGTATATAAATTTCCAATGATAGATTTAGACAAAGTTCAAGACTCCAAATAGTTACAAATGTCAAAATCAATTTCAAGCAAAAGGATGATTTCTAAAGAACTCATTTACCATATCACACTAGTCAAATACCTAGATGATATATTTTTTCTATTGAATTATGGGAATCATAAACAAGGTAATGAATTGAAATATAAAGTATCCAGATTTTCAGCTTAAGCAAATTCTTGACTACCAAATTTTATTTCAATTTGTTGAGTTGATTTATTTTAGATATGCAATGAAAAATATGAAATCAACTCAAACAGCAGGGTAGCGCATAAAAGTGGGGATAGGAAATCCAAACCAATTTTTTGGAGCGAAACGGAGTCGTACGGAGTAGAGATCAGGTTGGCCGACCAGGGGGTTCGACCGACCTCCTGGTGGCTCTTCTGTGGCTCTGTTTCATCGGGTCGTTTGGTTTATTCGGTCGCGACGTGTTTTGATATGCAACGTTAATTTTTCACGTCAGGATTTCGTGACTTGGGGACATGTTTCCCCCACACTTGTTTCCTGAATTCTATATTCAACAAAATAAACTAAAGGGGGAACTTCTACCGGTGTTAGATGAACCGGTAAGTTCACTTTATTGAAATCAAAATATGGGGATGCTTACATTATTCAAACTAGCTTTGGAAAACAAATGATTGGAAAAGAATAAAAATCCTAAGTAGTAAGCATCCTATGCTGTCGGGACATCTAAACTATGGTGCGTTGTAGATGTCGGGCTCCCCGACGGCACTGCACAAGCGCCGCAGTTTGGTGCTCATGCCACGGCGAACACCGTCACTCTCCTCCTTGAGGGCCATGATATAGTCCTTTAGTTCTGCCCTCTCGATGCGCCCTTCAACCACCAAGTCAATCAACTTCTTGTTCTCCAAGCGGAGAGAAGCGAGCTCCTTGGTCAGCTGTGCCACTTTAGGGGCACGAGGAGAATCCTCATCACTGCCCTCAAACTGATCGGGTGGCCCGTTGATGGCAAGGGAACGACACATTTCAATGAGGATTTTGTGGAGGATAACGAGGAGGATCAACACGAGAAAACAGAACGCGAACGGTGCGAAGGGAGAGTCGGCCGACCCTAGGGTTCGACCAAACCCCTTCTGGCTCCGTTCGGGCCACATTTTCTCGGGTCGATTGAATGGGCCTTCTAGAAGAAGAATTGGATGGGCCCGTTAGTTGGACGTGGAGAATTTAAACAGAATTTAAAGAAATGGCATGGAAATCTATTAGATTTACCACGTCAAATTCTTTTTCTGTATCCTTTTGGGAATCGAGAAATAATTTGAGTCGGTGGCCATTCACTTTGAATAGTTGACCGTCATCACCTTGGAGTGTGATTGCTCCATGGGACGAAGTCTCTACTACAGTGAAGGGTCCTTCCTATTTACTTCTAAGCTTCCCATGTCCAAAGAGTTTAACCCTAGAGTTAAAGAGTAAAACTTTATCTCCAGGTTTGAACTCTTTCGGCGTAATACTCTTATCGTGCCATCTTTTTGTTCTCTCTTTATAAATTCTGGAACTGTGGTACTCCTTATCTCTCCATTCCTCCAACTCAGAGATTTGCTTCAATCGGTGATTTCCAACTTCGTTAAGATTCATGTTCCACCACTTGATGGCCTAATACGCCCTATGTTCCAATTCTACGGGAAGATGGCAAGTCTTCCCATAGATAAGTTGGAAAGGAGACATGCCGATAGGTGTCTTGTAGGCAGTTCGATATGCCCACAATGCGTCGGGTAGCTTTTGCTTCCATCCTGTTCCCATTTCCAAGACAGTCTTTTGCAGAATATTCTTAATTTGTTTATTAGATATTTCTGCTTGACCACTTGTCTATGTGTGGTATGGGGTAGCAATGTTATGTTGGACTCCAAGTTCCCTTAAAAAGTTCCGGAAGGTCTTATCTATGAAATGAGAACCTCCATCACTTATGACCATACAGGGAGTTCCAAAGCGTGGCAAAATGATCTCATGGAACATTTTTCTTGCTTGCTTGGAATCAACATTTTTGCATGGTAATGCTTCTACCCATTTTGACACAGAATCGACGGCAACCAGAATATACTCGCAATCATAAGACCTAGGAAAAGGTCGCATGAAATCAATACCCCATACATCAAATAATTCCACTTGGAGATTGTATATTAGGGGCATCGTATCGCGAGCAGGGATTCCTCCATGCTTCTGGTATTTCCAACATCTGCGAATGAATTCCTTGGTATCTTCATACATTGAAGGCCAATAGAATCCACTCTGCCAGATCTTTGCCTGAGTACGGTAAACATTGTAATGACCATCGTAGGGGCTAGCATGGCATTTCTCTACAATTTTGGTGCCTTCGATTGATGGGACGCACCTTCTAAGAAGTCCATCAGCACATACTCGATAGAGGTAAGAGTCATCCCAAAGCATGGGCGGACCCACAAGGTATGCCAGGTAGGCCACGGCATACCCTGGGCCCAGCCGTCATATGTAGGAGCTCAAGTGGCTGCGTACACTTTGTTGCTGACCTTTCTTTCCTAACGCGCGCAGTGCAAATGCTGGATGGACGATCGGCCTTCCAGCTACCAGTCATGAGATTGTAAATCCAGTGCTTGTGGCTGGAGCTTTCACTTCGCCTGGAAGGACCTATTTTTCTATTGGTTTTGGATAAATGACACCTTTGTTACGTGTGCTGTTACAAATGAGTTAGAACGTAAGTAGGCTAGGAAATCCTTCCAAATTTATTCGTCTCTTTTGATAAAAAAATTATATACACTATGTTCTACTCTAAAAGTTTTCAAATAATAATTTGCTAAAATTTGAATTATAACTTGATGATTATATTGATGACCATAAACAAGACAATAAATTCAAAGGTCCAACGATATTTTGAACTCTTAGTTAACCTTATTAAAAATACAAAGGCATACAATTTATTGGTATGATTTACTTATTTCTTAAATGGGTACTAGTTCCACTGGTGACAACAACTCTTGAAAAAATATTTTCTAAAACGAAGTTAAGAAATAAGACGGTGACAATCTTTTGGATTATTGTCTAATCACATTCATTGCGTAGGATATTTTTTCTAAGTGTATAAAAATGATATAGTTAAGACAATCATGGTATTTTGAAAACTGAGGGCAAAAACCTCGAACAAAAAGTATTTTAAATCTCTCTTATGTCTATATTTTGGAATTATCAATATTGTATTTGAACTATTTTTATTAAAGTATTGTTAAATTTAAAATTTATCATGTTATTTACTATCCCAAATTATGTTACAAAATTAATAATTATTTCATGAATGTATAAAAAAATTAACCTGGCATACCCTTTGAATAAATCCTAGGTACGTCACTGTTAAAGGTGTCTACGACTCTCATAAATGAGTTTCTTTTTGTTCTCCCCTGGTGGTACGTATCCCGTGACCATAAAGTTCATGATATCTGCATACCAAGGGTGAGAGTCTGTCACCTTGAGGAGCATATCATCTCGTAGGAAGTCATTGATAGGTATGTCCATGGTTTATGTGACTTCCATACGTGAAATATGATATGCTACTGAATTCTCTACTCCTTTCTTATCTCTTATTTCTAGATCAAATTCTTGGAGTAGAAGAATCCATCGAATTAGCCTGGGTTTAGCATCCTTTTTGGTAAGCAGATATTTCAAAGCAGCATGGTCTGTATAGACTATGACCTTTGCTCCAACCAAATAGGATCTAAACTTGTCGATAGCAAAAACTACTGCTAGGAGCTCTTTCTCAGTTGTGGCATAATTGAGTTGGGCTCCTGTCAGAGTTTTGCTAGCGTAGGCTATTGCGTGATGCTTTTTATCCTTGGTTTGGCCTAAGACCGCACCACAGCAAAGTCACTAGCATCACACATGATTTCGTATGGCAGCGTCCAATCAGGAGGTTGGATAATTGGAGCTGAGATGAGCGCCTTTTTGAGTATATCAAATGATTTAAGGCATTCATCATCGAAATCAAAGGGAGCTTCTTTAGCTAATAGGTTGGTGAGGGGTCTAGCGATTTTGGAGAAATCCTTGATAAATCGTCAGTAGAACCCCGCATGACCTAAAAGGCTGCGGATTCCCTTAACATTGATAGGAGGTGGAAGTTTTTTCAATAACTTCAATTTTAGATTTGTCCACCTCTATCCCTCTCTTGGACACCAAGTTTCCAAGAACGATGCTTTCCCGGACCATGAAATGACACTTTTACCAATTAAGCACAAGGTCCTTCTCCTGGCATCTTTGTAAGACCCTGTCTAAATTTTCTAGACAATGATCAAAAGTTTTTCCATAGACGGAGAAATCGTCCATAAAAACTTCCATGATATCCTCGATCATGTCAGAAAATATAGACATCATGCATCTTTGGAAAGAGGCAGGAGCGTTACACAGTCCAAAGGACATACGCCGGTAGGCATAGGTCCAGTAAGGACATGTGAACGTGGTCTTACTTTGATCATCGGGGTGGATAGGAATTTGATGATATCCCGAATACCCATCAAGGAAACAGAAGTAGGAGTGTTTTTCCAATCGCTCTAACATCTCATCGATGAAGGGCAATGGAAAATGGTCTTTCCTTGTTGCCTTGTTAAGTTTTCGGTAGTCAATGCACATCCTCCATCCCGTGATGGTCCGTTGAGGAATTAATTCATTCCTCTCGTTTTGAACGATCGTCATACCTCCCTTCTTAGGCACTACTTGAACTGGACTTACCCATTCACTATGAGGAATATGGTAAATAATCCCGACATGCAGAAGTTTCAAGACTTCTTTCTTGACAACTTCCCGCATCGCATTATTCAATCGCCTTTGAGGTTCCCTTGAGGGGACACTCTCAGGGTCAATATGAATACGATGGGTGCATAATGATGGACTAATTCCTTTGAGATCCTGAAGTGAATATCCAAAAACAGCTCTATGCCTTTCTAACATGGCTATGAGTTTGAGCGTTTCATCATCTGAAATCTTGTCACTTATGAGGACAGGGGCTTCCAAATCGCCATTTAGAAAGGCATAACGTAGGCCTAGAGGTAGAATCTTGAGCTCAACAGGAGGTTTTGGGGAGGGCTCTTCTTTTGGCAATTCAATTTCCTCCTGAAATTCATCCTCCTCTTGGATGAAGTCTTCTTCTCCTTCAACTTCAAGGGGCTCTAAAAATTAAAGAGTCCTAACCTCCTCCATTGTCTCATCTTGGATGGGAGATTCTGCAGATGTGTTCTTTGAACGCAGTATAGGCATGGATAAATTTCTCCCTCCAAGATTGATATTGAGGCTTCCTTCCAAAGGAACTTCCATGAGAAATTTCTCTATGGGAATCCCTATCATGATGTCGAAATCTTGGATTTCGAACACGTGAAAATCAAGGAGAGCCTCAACATCTTTGTGTCTAACAGACACTTGTTGCAGAACCCCACATCCTTTAAAAATGGTTCCAAATGAATCTCGGACGAATTTGTGTGTTGGTGCCAATGGCACATCGCCAAGAATGGCGAGAGCACAAGAATCGGAAATGAGATTTGCTCCAACAGTAGGGTTGTATAGGATTCTCATTGGTGTACCTCTAATATAACATAAAATGGTAGCCAAAGGTGAAGTCATCCGAAGAATTTCGGGTGAATTCTCGACTTGAGCTGTCCATTCTCTACTCAGGATAAAGGTCAACTCCTTTGGCTACCATTGACGGACGAACACCCCGTCAGGTGGTTCAGGTGGAGTTGGTGGCAATGAAGGTTTCCTACAGCAACAATACTTCGAGGTATTTCCAAAATCTTCAAAAAGCTCTTCCTCGAAGTAAAATGGAAACTGCGAGGGTTGAATTTCTTCTACCTTCGTAGTTTCAGGTTCGGGAGAGGATTCCTCTGACAAGGCTTGGGGTAAACAAGAAATGGGTTCATCCTTGTCCAAGAGTGTATCCTCCGTTCTTGGCACGACTTCCTCTTGGGGAGGCTCATTAAGAACCATAATGAAAGAAAAATTTTCTAGAATTCTGTGCAGAAGATCCTTGCCTTCTTCTGGAGTCTTATGGAGGAAAGATCCTCCAGCCATAATGTCAAGATATAGGGCAGACTCTTTGTTCAATCCCATGAAGAAATGTTGCAAAAACATTGGATCAGGGATTAACAAATCTGGGCCATAATTTTTCAAAAGAGAAAATCTGTCCCAAGCTACACCCATGGATTCCTTCTCCATTTGCTGGAAGCATAGTACTTCCTTTTGTAAGGAAACAATTCGGGCAATGGGAAAGAAAGCAAGACAAAATTTGTCTCGTAATTCACTCCAATCACTGTTTGTCTTCCCAACGTAGTGGTTGTACTATTGTTTGGCTTTTTTCCTTGAGGGAAAAAGGAAACAACTTCCATTTGAGAGTTTCCTGTGTCATACCTTTGATTAGAAGGCATGAACACAATTGTTCGAACTCTCGTAGATAGTGGTAAGGGTTTTCACAATCTGTTCCTGAGAAGGATTGTTCCCGAACCATGGCTATAAAGCCAAGGCGAAGTTCATAGCTGGTTGAACAAATAGGTTCCGCCGAAGGCGGTGGCTCACATAACTTGCCCTTCGGAGCAGAATAAGAAAGAATGGTGGGTTCTCCATTTATATGGTGGTGGTAAGGTAAGAATAAGAAAGGTAAGATGACAGATGAGGGGGATATGATACGAGGGTGATCTTGGTTCGAAGATTAACAGCAGCCGTTCCCCGACAACGGCGCTAGAAATGCTTGTTGGCATTTCTTAACACCACAGAGTTATCCGCAAGCGCACGGAAATACCATTGTAGCACTTCCCCTTAAGGAGTATTCCCAAGGGTATCAAATCCAAAGAATGTGTGTGCTAATCTTTTGAACTAGCTCATCCAAGGACACAAAGTTGTTTGGTAGGCAAGGAATAGAGAGAAATTCAAAGTATTGATCCTAATTCAAGGTAGTTTGCAGTAGATGCTTGCTTCGGGCACGGGCTTACTCCTAGCAATACTAGGACGACTCCCGCCAAGAGCCTATGGCATAGCCGAACGTGGAGGATTACGAAGGACAGATAGGGCGTCACCAGCTACTGCCTAACTCTTCAATCCGTGGGTCTACGAGATATCCAATGATGATTTATAACCTAAGCACCACACTTACATTCTAAATCACTTCTCTAGTTGTTTCAAACACAAAGCTACAACTAGAGTCTCTAATGAATTAAAGTACTGAACCCACAAGTAACTACTTGTGCAAACTACTAAGAATAAAAGATCAAACTTGTATTGAATTCACAATGGCTTACTTGATTGAGTAAAACCTTTGTAGGGGTACAAGTGTAGAAGAGGGACATGACAAGCCCAAGCCTCCTTCTCCTAGACTCTTCACCACACTCTCCTTCTACTTTGGTAGCCTCTAGGACTACTCTAAACCTTTGGAGTGTAGCACTATTCTCAACTTTTGGTGTGTGTGAGAAGTGAGGTGAGGGGGTCTATTTATAGGTGGAGAAGGGTCGGTTCTCGCCACAATTAACGTGCGAATCAGTCACCATTGACTCCAGGGAGTCAGGAGGAGCCAACACGTGTCATTTGACCGAGTTTGGCACCAGGAAGAGGTCGGCCGAACCCCTAGTTTGGCCGACCTGGTCAAGGCTCCCCTCGGGGAGTGCTTCCCCTAGGTGGCTTCTAGGTGGGCCCCCTTGATATATATGGGTGCAACACCGTTGGATCTCCTAGTATTCTTCTGTTTGTGGGCCATTTGATCCATGTGTTGCCACGTGTCATTGCCTGATTCATTGAAATCCATTTTCATGGATTCATCCCTGCATGTTTTGGTATTTTGGGTAATACTTCACCTGCATACAAATAGACACCAACACTTGTGGAATTGGGTTAGTGTATAACCCTACCACTATGTTTGGTGTTTCTTTTATGCTCATTATGAGGTGAATTGATGGTCAAAATATGGTACTTAAGGACCGTCAACAAACCCGAAATTTATTTTTCGGTTATTTATATTTGCTACCCGAAAAGTACCCAATACCCGGTATTTCAGTCTTTTCAGTTTTGGTCTCAGTTTTTTCGGTTTCGATTTTTTGGTTCCGATTTTTATGCCCACCCCTACCTTGACTTTACATCCTTTTGCCTCAATTGAAAGACCCCAAACCCTAGTTCGTGGAGAGCCGTCATCAAGGAGGGAGGAGGAGATCCTGAGCAAGAAGAAGAAGAGGAGGAAACGAAAGAAGATCAATTGATCAAGATCTCCATCGAGTTTTCGTTCTTGATCAACAATTCACCTTCAAGTTTCTTCATCAACCCTAGATCGTCGAGATCCAGGTGTTGCCTCCAAAACCCTTGATTCATTGGAGTCCTAAACACCTGGTATACCTTCTACTTCCTATTTCTCACGTGAATTCAACCCCGTTTCTCCAAATTCACGTCGATCTAGAAAACCCTAATTCGCTGTTTCTGCGAAGGGCGAACTAGTCCGACCCTACCACAGACTAGTCTGATTTTGCTGACTGTTTCTTACTAAATTAATTCTAAATTGATTTGAATCAATTCCAAACGTGTCCAAACTTGTTAAAAGCTATTAGAACTAGTTAGTAAACATCATTAATAACTCATTAACTAGCTTTGGTTTGCATTTGCATTAATCGTGCATGTCATGTAATATTGAGTAATATATGTGCACTTATTGATTGTGATTCTTGTATTGTATGTTTATTGCGCGGTTTAGACGGATTTGCACTAGAGAGTGTTGCGGAGGACCTCCAGTACCAGAATTTTTAAGACTTTGATCCCAACCAAGCCCAAGAGCAAGACAAGTGTACTTGAACATATTGATCCTGTTTTACAATAAATGTTTTGTTTGCAAAACTGTATTGCTTGTGTCAAATTGATGGGAAACCCAAGATAGGAGTTAACTAGTTTTGTTTAACCACCCTTGTCACCTGGAATACATGGTAGAGAGTCGAGAAGGGCTTTTTACCTTTGCTTCGCTTAATTAATTGGGATGGGAGAACCACTATACTATTTAATTATGCATTAATGAGACTATGGTTAATATGAACTGGTTAATATCATATGGTAATGGGTGATCTATGAAAGCATGGTATGTGGATGGGTTGGATGTCATGGTGGTTGCTTGCTTTAGATCTAAGGACTAGTTCATGCGAGAATAGGCCAAGACAATAATGCCGCCACGAGGCCAAGTATGGGTGCGACCTAGCTGATTAATTAGGTTATTGCTATTATTGCATGGATCATTTGGCGCACCGGGGAATGAGAGTCGGTTGGGTTTGGATTTGAGGCGGGACTCCCCGGGATCCGAATGGCACAAGAGGGGGCCTTGGTTGAAGATGTGCTCAGTTGGAGACATCACCACCGGTGAAACCTCAGTGGGTCCGTACATGCTAGTAGTCCCTTTGTAAAGGCTATTTTGTGATCTCTTGTCCATACACCAAAGGAAGTGTTATTGGCATAAGGAGGTTCTTTAGTCGCCGATGGGTGATGAAATTACAAACACATGGATAAAGTGGTACAAACTCTGCAGAGTATTAAAACTATCATGATAGCTGTGCTCCCGGTTAAGAGCACCTATATGACCTACATGATTAGGGGAGAGTTTTGGTATTGGGGTGGATTGGTACTGGTTATGTTTGGTAATATGGTTATGGCTGATTATGGATTGAATTATGGCATTGAACATGGTTAATGGTATTTGAATGATGGTAATGAAGTTTGGACTGGTATTATGATAACTACATGTTTTATGATGGGTTTACTTCACATACATATAATGTATTGCTTTTAAAATGTTTTAATGTACTTTTCAGCACAAAACCTTTATTAATGTCATCATTTGTATCAGCTACATGTCATACTTTCGACACTTGCTGAGTACGACATGTACTCACCCTTGCAATTCCCCATTAACAGTTGCAGGTCAGGATTGGGAGTATAACGTTGATAATGCGGAGTTCTAGGCCGTGTCTGATGTCAGCTTGCGTGTGGATTGATTGGAGCTGCGCTACCCTATTTGCTTAGATGCATAGTTGCTTATCTAGTTATTTCCGCTGCATTAGTTCAAACTTGTCATTAATATTCATTAGAGCTTGTATTCGAGGATATTCTAAATTCTATAATAAAATTGGTTAATTAATCTTGTTCTATGGTAATTTTCTATATATCCTTTTGTGAATGCACTCGTGTATGTGTGTTGAACGTCCTGGGCACACATGCGTTCGCTTGGTTCATTTTCGAAACCGGGTGTCACAACTCCCATAAAGGCGGAGCAAACAAAAGCGCTATAGATGCATTGGGAACCATCATGGTTAAAGGCACCGCAGAAGACAGAGATACTACAGCAAGCAAAGATCCCGTCGCCATAGTCCCGCCACAAGATATGGACGCTTGGTGATGTTGGCAGAAGCACCCACCGCTTCAGTTGTCCAAGACAGAATTCAAAGCACAATGCGGGAAAACATGGAAAGGGATCCACCATTGGGCTCTTCACCTCGCCCCAAGGTGGACCTAGGGGCCACTGTCGGTACCCTGCAGACGGAGTACCCTCGCACACAGGATAAAGACACCAAGGCACATCCGGAGGCGCCACGTGCCCCGGGGGTACCCAAACCTCAGTCTCCCTTAAGATCGAGCTCTGGTACTGCCATGTGGACCTTGAAGATGGGACTTGGCCCCTCTAGTGAGGTAGGCTCCCAAGACGCCACGCGTAGGGATGGGACCTCACCCAACCTTGGGGGAGAGCTCCAATGCAGCCATGTGGCTTAGAGCGCCGGAGCTCAGCACCCCCCACAGGAAAGGGTCCAGAGCTGCCACACCCCCTGGAGAGCCCCAGAGCTGCCACGTGTCACGAAGGACTGGGGCTGGCCTCCCCAGCGGGGGTCAGCCCTAACGCTGCCACGTGTCTCGCAGCTCACCTCGGACGGTAAGATGCTGGAGTTAAGAGATGGTGCACCCTGCCTAAGTCAAGCATTGAAGACACACACCCACCTCCGGCGGACAACGCGGGGCATGCCAACAGTCAGAGACCTCTATGACCAACCGCATCACAGTGAATGCGTTGCAGGCCTATCTCACTCGACCAAGTGGGTAGCTTGCGATAACAAGACAAGCTGACGAGACACCTTCTGCCATCGTCAGCAACGGCACGTGGGCTACTGACAAGAGGGGCGGCAAGACAGCGAGTCTTTACTGCCATGGTCAGAGAAAGCTTACGCGAGAAGTTTTACATCTTTCGGGTAAGATCGCCTCGGGACCACCTGTCGAGCCCCAGACCCCACTTGTAAGGAGTCCGGCCTTAACTATAAAAGGTCCGTACCGCCACCATTACAAAGGACCGAACATCAAACACACGCATACACACACACCAGCAATTCCATCCACCATGGAGTAGGGTGTTACGCTCCTTGTGGCCCGAACCACGTGAAAACCACCGTGTCATACTCTCTCACCCGCTCGCACACTTGATTGAGGCCTAAGCCCCACCGAACAAGAACTTCTGCGGGTTGCTCCTTAGCAGATCCGGGGAAAGTGTCACATTAACACTTCGACATCTGCTTTGAGGGAAGGTATTGATTCTGTTTGGGAAAATAATTTCTTCATCTATGAGCTGATATCATTGAGTGCTGAGTTTAATGATTCATTTGACTTGTTGATCTGGTCCTGTAGGGCATCGTTAGATCTGTTGATCTGTTCCTGCAGCCTGTCGAAAAGTTTCTCAAATTTTTCTGCCATCAGATTGTTGCCAGCGTTGTCTGATACCAAATTGTCACAGTGGACGTCGAACTTCTTCCTTGGCCACAGATTATGCGGGTGGAATGCAGTGTGTTGAAAACATACTCGCCAAACTGCACGCATGGAACTCGGCGCCGTCGTGATGACTCTCCGAAGACCAAGGTTTAGATAATGGCCAGGTAATAGCTAAACTCAATCTTATTCCCCAATGAACTTGGCTCCTAGCTTTAAATAACCAGAGCCGGGACACACCTCTGAACTAGGGTCGGACTTTGTCCTAGACTCTGAGTATTACAAGACTCCTAAACAGACTCAGCTGGATGAAAACGGTCGGAAACGGACGGAAAAATAGTGAAATCATTTTCATTTTCATATAAAATTTCCAAAAACGGAATCGGAAACGGTTACGGTATCGGAAATTTCGAAAATATTGAAAACGGATACATCAGATCGAAAGTATGTCGATATCGGAATGGTTTCAAATTTATTCGGAATCAACACACCAAAATATTATTCATCTATAACATCAACAACTTAAGTACAAAATATGAGACAACTTTTACTTTCATTTTATAAAAATTTCAATATGAAACAAAATCACTTTAGAAACACATTTTAAAGTAAATAAATATTTATATGTAATTAAAGTTAACTTCTTATACAAACCAGTGTCTGAATAAAAAATTTAAAAAATTGAGCTTATTGCATGTGAGTCCATTAGACCCAATCTACTATTCGGAAATTATTCGGTTATTGTTCTGAAATTTTCCATTAAAATACGGTATTCCGACAATTCGGTCGGAAATCAGCCCAAATCATTTCCGTTCCGTTTACCAAATTTCAATGTCCGATAAAAACGGTAATCAGATCAAAAATATCGGAAATTGTCAAAAATGATAATTGCATCAGAAATTTTTGAAAACGACATCGAACGGTACGGGAATTTACCGTATCGTTTTCATCCCTATCAAAAACACTCCTGACATGGACTAAAATACATAGACCTTTATTACACAACTTAATATTCTATTAGGACTTTTCCTAATCAGACTCCTACTAATTATGGATCTTTAATGCCCTGCATGATCCTGACTTTTGCGTCTGTCCCGTGCCCTCCGGCGATACTGCAACCCCACCATGACAACCTCTCATATTCTTCATCCTATAGTTATTATTTTTCACTTAATTAATCCATATAAGCACGGTGTTCACACTTCAATTTTTAATTTGCATTGCTAAGTGAAGGAGCTTAAGTAAACAAATACAATGACCTTAGTATGGATATATATAACCTAGGAGAGTTGTCTACACATTACATTAAAAAAGCATTTACATCCTTAGTCGAGCACTGCCATTATAATCTGCACATGAGAAGCAACCATTTTATCTTCTTGCTCTAGACGCATCTCAAGCGAGCCTCATGTTGTCAGATACACTAGGATATCAGAGCATCTCCAACCAACTTAGTATTTTTAGAAATACGGTACTCATATTTAGCAACTTATTATATGTATCACTCCAACCGATTTTCTAAAACCGAGTTATGGATAGCAAACCAAGAGTCGATTGTCACTTGTAGCACACAAAAAACCTTTGGATAGCAAACACGTAAAAGTAAAAAACCAAATAGAATATCAGTTGAAGCTGTTTTTTTATCTGTCTTAAATAATAGGATAGCAAACTGAGTAGAACGTCAGTTGGAGATGCTCTCAGTCCTAATTATATATTTAAGAGAGGAAAAACAAAAACTGATCCTATATCATTACAGGAAAACGCATATAGTGCACCGGCCATGTAAACGTCGGTTGTGTACTAAAACGACGTACATAAACTATGAACGTCGGTTGCCCGACGTATATAGCTGACGTCACAAATTGGACGTCTTTAACTTTTAGAAATATCGGTCCCGACACTCTTAAGGTATTAAGGTTGTCGGTGACGTTGGACCGACACACATAAATTTAAGACCGTCGGTACAACAGACCGACGGATTTATGGCGCATTTATAAGCGTCGACCGAAAAACCGACGCATTTAAAGCTTAGAAGCGTCGGGTTTCTGGACATGCCGACGGCCTTAATGTTTATATGACCGTCGGCCAGTGCGTAACCGATGGCTTTAGCAATCTTATGACTGTTGGCCACGAGGCGAATCGACGGCTTTAGCAATCTTATGACCGTCGGCCACGAGGCGAACCGACGGCTTTATCTGTTTTTTTTTTCGCGCTGTTTTTTCTGCCTCCCCGGCTAGGGAGCCTCCAGCCAGCATATACAGCCAACATATACAGATTTATACAGCCAGCATATACAGGTTCATTGCAGCAACATACAGGTTTCCGATATTAACATATCAACAAACATACAAGTTCGTTGTATAAACTCAAACATAAGAAGATCAACCCGCAAGCAAGTTCATACAAGCTCATAACAGATATTAACATCACACAACATTGTATCAACTCGAAACATCACAAGTAACTCCAACATAAAAACATCTATTCAAGTCTAGATAGTAAACAACTATGAAGATCAATCCGCACGCATGTTGTGAGAGCTTCCGCCACTCGCTCCTCCACCGCTCGCATCCATGTTATCATTCAAATTTAGAAAATCATCACAACCTTTGGGCGTCAATTGATAAGAACCCTACAAGAAACACATTCAAATTAAAGTTTACATTAGTAAAAATGATTTCGCATGTCTCGATATCAAAGTAGGGCACTACTTCACTAATATGTTATAAATCTTGCATAACTATAAACATTAGTCTTAATTTGACTTTGGTTTGAGATTAGAAAATCATACCGCTGCCGCATGAGTTGTTGATGGTTCATGCACAGGACCTGCTGGCGGTGGTAGAAAACCTGGATATGGTGGATATGGATTTGGTGTCCAAGCTGGAGGAGTTGCGCCCAACATCGATAGAAATCCTTGAGCTGGTGGAATATATCCTTGGCCACTCTCGGAACCCTGTGGCAAATATTATTACTATTGTCTAGTGTTACTCGAATGAATAATACACAAAGTCGAAGTTATACCTGTGACGACGAAGCAAATGGAGTACAAGGAGCACCGAACTGCGATCCAATTCTACCTTGAGGGAATAACTACATCAAGTAAAGATAATGAGTTAATTAATGTAACATACTATAATAAGTAATATTTAACTCGAACAAAACAATCATGTGTACCTGCAACATATAGGCCATTTGTTGTTGCATTTGCATATTCATCTGTCGTATCTTACGCATCTCTTCCTTATTGCGTCTCAGTTCTTCTTTTAATTCTCTCTCCGTATTAGACTCGGACCTACTAGAATTGACGCTAGACGACCTTCGTCTAGCATAAGCCTCGCGCTCCACATACCCATCACCCAACCCAAGTCTAGAAAATATGTAAGTGTTATGAGTTGATAGCCATAAAAATATAAATTATCAATGTATTTTCACATACCTTCCATGCGGTAGACCTCCACCGGCTTCGTACGCCGCCGCCACATCCAAAGGCTCTCTGACATAGTCCGCGTCATCACCATGAGTTTTCTTAAAACACTCAACATATTTTGCCTGCAATACATTAAAATAACATATAGATCTAGTAAAAGATAAATTGACTTCATGAACACATGTAACAAATAGTGAACATTCATAGCAATTTTTGTGTTGATGCCTAGTCACACAACTGCTCCGAATGATTTGGATCTCGACCTCTGTGTCCCTTAAGATAAAGCACAAAAAAAGTAGGAGGCACCCCAATTTTAGCTGTCTGCAATACAAAACTTCAACATTTCAATCAATACTGTCGGAGTGTGATTCCAGCAATTCTCCCAGTAGTACTGTTGGCAGCCCACGAAGTTCTTAGTTCGGTTGTGGGCGTGCGGAGATTCAGAAGGAGGTGGCAATTTGACACAGGGATTTACGTGGTTCGGGCCACCTGAGCGTAATACCCTACTCCACGGGTGTGAGTGGTTGTTGTATTGAGCGTCTGAGCGCTTGTGTGTGAGAGACCAGAGTGTCTGGGAGTCTTAGGCTCGTGTTGACGCCCCCCCCCCCCCCCCCCCGTGTATCGCTCGGCCAGTCCTTTTATAGTACAAGGACTGGTCGTTACATCGTCAGCCTGACCCGACATGTGGCCCTGGCGGTTACTGATGCTTAATACACACTTAATGTACTTAACTCCCCTTAATTGCGTGATAACGCGCCTTGATGGAGGCGTTACTAGTATTAAGGGTCCTCGAATCGTGTGTCATTAAGATAGCATTAATGACACATAATCGGGTCTTGAAGCTTTAATTGTTCCTTGAAGGTCCGAGCCGTTGGAGGTCCACCAGTCTGCTTGTTGAGGTTGAAGGTCTGGCAGCTGGACGTGTGGCAGCTCCGGAGCTTACTGTCTTGGACGAGTAGGTCCGGTGTTGTTGTACATGTGTCGGTACCAGAGCTTCCCTCTGTCAGGGGTTAGGT
The DNA here is from genome assembly GCA_036927565.1 of Tuctoria greenei. Lineage (NCBI taxonomy): Eukaryota > Viridiplantae > Streptophyta > Magnoliopsida > Poales > Poaceae > Tuctoria > Tuctoria greenei. The sequence continues at coordinate 197,818,556 of JAYESD010000004.1, forward strand.
CCGGGGGTGCCACACATGTATCTAGTACGGAGCTTTCCCATGTATGGAATGTAGCTCCGATTTCAGGATACATGTGGCGGCACTGGGACTAACCATAGAAGGGAGGTAGGTCCAGTTCCGTATGACACGTGGGGCCTTCAAAGGTCTTCAACTCAGATAGGTGGAGTTCCGTTGCACTCTTCAGAGTTCCAAGGGGTATTCGGTACACAGGGTATCGACAAATACAATTTTTTCAAGCAAAGTATGATTGTAAGAATTCATACCATCCTTTGCTCCATCCGCACATATCCATCCGATCCATAGAAGTTCTTTCCGGGCTTGCTCTTCTAGTTCCTTCGATTTCTGTTAGATTTATTCTTGAACTCATCTGACGCCCAATACTCGCATAGCCATTGCCAAGCCTCCATATCCAAACAAATCCAATAGACACTACTCTGTAAGTACTCCTCCTTATGTAGGTGAATTTTAGCTGCATATTTATTTGTCATGGGCTGTAATAGCACTGTCTTGTAGTACACGGTCACAACTTTGATCCGTGCATCAGAGAAAGAGTCCTTGGTAGGTCTTCTAGCTACATTCTGAAAAATGAAACTTGCATAAGCTTCACTCGCACCCTCCTCAAAGCGAAAGAAACCCTGCATATAAGTAACAATTACTGTCATCCAAATCAATACGCAATGTGATTAAATCGATAAGAAGAAACTTACCCAAAACATCTCCCAAATTCTATCCTGACAAGTACCTCTACCATACTGTTTTAGTGCATAGTGATTCCAACTATGCGCTGCCTTTCTTTGGCCTTCCACTAGAAGCATACCGGGAAAACAGTATCGAGTGGAATTTCCCAACTCCATGTTGATTACCCGTTGATGCCCCTTGCCACTCCAACCAGGCTCGATCCAGCACCTGGTACCATTTGGCTTAATAATTGTCCGCTCGTCAATGCTTCTAACTAGATTACATAAAAGATGTCTCCGTAACCTGTACAAATAATATTAGTTAATTAGCTGATAAGAAAACAAATATAAAAGATATTGAGCTTATCAATAAATCTAAAATAATATCAGAGGGACATTGGTCAAGCCACCCCAACTCAGCTAGCTCTGCTGCTCTTGCCAACCTTGCATCTCGCTCCGGATCATCGACCTCCTCTTCACTCTCATCGTCCCCCTCAGTGCCACCTTCAGAGGAGGGCGACTGCTCAAGTACCTCCACCCTCGAGCCTGCTGCTGAGCCTCCTCCATGCTCTAAGCCTCCTCCCTGCTCGAAGCCTCCTCCCTGCTCTAAGCCTCCTCCCTACTCAAAGCCTCGTCCCTGCACTACCTCCTCCCCGTACAACTCCTCGTATGTAGGGCATCGATCAAGCACTCTCATCTCCACCCTTGAGCCTGCTGGTGAGCCTCCTCCCTGCTCTACCTCATACTCCAACAACTCTCGTCTCCTCCTCTGTGTACTCTCAGTAGTACCCTGCAAATGCAAATAAAAATGTAACACATAATAGATAAATAATTATGACATTGAAATAAATTTTGAAAAAACCAATTACCTGAAATAAGCCTGTTTGGTCTGAACCAATACTAGGCTGAGACGTGGATGACGAAGATCCATTATTTTTCTTGCCCTTCTTACCAAATCCTAATGCTTCAACATCTACACAAATTTAGACGAATGATTAGTATATGAGAATATAAAACACTAAGATTTTCCGTGCATATGAGGATATAAAAGAATGCATACACCAACAATCAGAAATCATCAGCATCATAATCTGCTTCTATCACACGTGCATTAAGATGCTCACGTATCTTTTGTTCCATCTCGTCTTCAAAATCTTCTTCACTCTCTTCCTCAAATCTGACATGCTCTTCCATACTACATTTGTGTTTTTCAATAATTCTTTGTGATTGTCGAAGTCATTTCTCAAAGGGCCAACTTGTTCTTCAGACATTAACTCTTGGGTACCTCTATTTATTTCTGTGAGTTCTGTCCCACAAGATATCTTAAAATCTTCTACTTCCTCGACTTCATCTTAGTAGACAGTGTCACCATCATCTTCTTGACTCCCTATGTAACCATCATAACGATGAGGTGCACTTCACGATTCACATTATATACTACCCACCAGTTTTTCAAACTTGGGTGAAGATAACTTAAATAGTACACTTTTCGACTTGACTCGCAAGCACAACATTGTTGTTAAGAGATGTGTACCGTGAGTTATGGTTGACCTCCACCATTCTAAAATCATCCACTCGAGTTCCCGATGTTGGATCAAACCATTGGCAGTAAAAAATGACAAGCTGAAGTACTTTTGGACCGCCAAATGTATACTCAATTATTTTTGAAGAACTCCGTAGTATTCTTTCACTTCTCCACCACCTTCTACGGCTGCTATCATTACTCCACTATATGTAGTGGCAGCAAGTGGACGGTTTGCTTCTAAACTGGCTGTCCGAAAATGGTATCTGTTGATATCGTATTGTTTAATATCATTTGCTTTCAATTGACCACGCGACATATGTCGCAAGTCATCAGAGATGTTGACATCATTCATACCCTACATAAATAAGCAAAGTTAGAATATTACGATAGTCATGGTGAACTATGATTGTAAGAAAAAGGACGAATAAAGAACTTACATGTCCACGAAACCAGTTCACAAAGTTTGGCCCACTGTTTATGCCCTTTTGATGTAACTTATCAAATTCACATTGCATAGGTTTTCGTGGAGATGTCCAATATAGCTTGTCAAACATTTCAAAATATGGCAACACTTCCTCCATGTTGAAAAATATATAAAGCATCGTGTAGTTCCTCTCTTCCTCCAAAATATGATGAGAATTAGCAGCCCCTACACACTTTCCCTTCCAATGAAAAATCTAAAGCTCACTCGATATGTGGTCCTCTACATTTAATATCGTGTTGTAGATGCATTCACATTGTTGACACGTGGAAAATGCTAGAGAAGTTAATAACCTCTTTGGATGCAAATGCCTCTGCAATACAACCCTCAACTCTTGCCTTGTTATGCACTGTAGCTTTAAGTTTCTTCAATTCTCTTTCTTGGCTGTACATCCACCTGAATTGTGCAGGACCTGCTACCAATGCTTCATAGGGTAAATGCACCAGCAAATGTTGCATAACATTCATAAAACCAGGCAGAAACATTTTTTCAATCTTACATACAAGCACAACAATTTCTTTCTCCCACTGCTGCATCATCTTTTTCGACACTTCTTAGCACATATCTGCCTATAAAAGAAGCTATGTTCGGCAAATATCTTCCACAAATCAGGTTTGAAGTAGCCACGGAACATTACCGGTACAAGTCTCTCCATTAAAATATGGTAATCATGACTCTTCAACCCATTCAGTTTACCGGTGTTGAGATTAACACATCGTTTTATGTTGGCTGCATAGCGATCAGGAAACTTCAATGTTTTCAACCAACTAAGTATTTGCTTTTTTCTTCTGGCCTGACACAATATGGAGCTCGTGGCCTACTTTCATTTCCACTTGCATTGTTACAACATCAAGTCCAGGACCGATCACAAATGTCAGTTAAGTCTTTCCTTGCAAGTTATCTTTGGTTTGACCAGTAAAATCAAAACACATGCTTATGATGCTTTCAGCGACATTACACTCCTGGTGCATCAAATCTATGTTGTGTGGTAAAAGCAATGCCTTTGCGTATGGTAACTCCCAAAGAAAAGAAATATGGGTGCATGTAAAAGCCCTAAATTCAAAGTACAAAGTTCAGAGAGAAGAATTAAAAATGTGAAGGGGAAAAATAAATTGAAAGGGTAATTTAAAATTCAAACCAATTCAAACTTCAATGGAGGGAATTCAAATATTCAAAACTTTCTCCTATTCAAACTTTGCCAAAACAAACATCTGAGTTCACCATTCAATTCCAAATATTCCAATAAGTCCTCTCTGCAAAGTTTCAAATTTTTGAAGCTCATTTGCTATTTAATTCAGTGGCTCCATTGAATTACATTCAAATTTCAAATTCAAATTTGAATTTCATTTGAAACTTGGTGAATTCAAAGTTTTGATTCCATAATCAAATCCTAGATATTTAATTGAGCCTATATGAAAATTTTCATGATTTTTGGGCACAAGTTGGTGGGATATTTCAGTGTCCAGAGAAGATGGAGTTGAAGGGAATTGTGGGACCCATTGGTCAGTGGCACCATTACGTGAGTGCTCTGTTTCTTCACCGTGGCGACATCTCCCGACATGCATGCCACGCACCTGTGTGCTTTCTTGCTGATTGCCGTCGAATCCAGGGCCCATATATATATCTAGCAAGCCTCCTCATCGGTCTTTCGAGCATCCAGTGCAAGCCACCCAAAGTCTTTCCCCTATTCTTGGCCGCCGGCGACAAAGCTTTCATTCGAGCTGGAAATCCAAGCTAACCAGATGTTGTTAATTCTTTCTCTTCTGGTTTGAAGCTTGGTAACTATCTTGCACATCTTCCTAAACCTTTTTGTGGACAGCTCCCTGAAGGTGGTTCGCTAAATTGAAGTTTTCGCGGGCGTCGCAGTTGAGCCGCCATTGGACCTTCTCTGTTCCGCCGTGGAGCCGAAGCTAGGAGCAGTTTCTTGGCCGGATTCCAACAGCAAAAAGATTCACTTCTGCACCTGCTAACTCACGGTGAAAACCGTTCTTCATTTACCCCACTCTTGAATTCATATACAGTAAGCTATTCATATGAAGAACGCACTAGGTTTCACTCTAATTCTTTGCACCGGCCTGATAATCGATCGTGGATGTGAGATATAAGCTTCCTGGTGGTCTAGCGCAACCCCCAACCAAATATCAATGAAAATAATTGAGTAATGACTGAGTTTATCGAGTTTCCCCTTCCGCCGTCCAAAAACAGAGCACCTCCTCGTCGCGCTAGACATTGCAAACCATTTCCCTCATTTTTCTCCCCATATTCATCTTCCCCAAGATCCTAGGAACGTTTATATGACCGTCGGCCAGTGCGTAACCGATGGCTTTAGCAATCTTATGACTGTTGGCCACGAGGCGAACCGACGGCTTTAGCAATCTTATGACCTTCGGCCACGAGGCGAACCAACGGCTTTATCTGTTTTTTTTTTCGCGCTGTTTTTTCTGCCTCCCCGGCTAGGGAGCCTCCAGCCAGCATATACAGCCAACATATATAGATTTATACAGCCAGCATATACAGGTTCATTGCAGCAACATACAGGTTTCCGATATTAACATATCAGCAAACATACAAGTTCATTGTATAAACTCAAACATAAGAAGATCAACCCGCAAGCAAGTTCATACAAGCTCATAACAGATATTAACATCACACAACATTGTATCAACTCGAAACATCACAAGTAACTCCAACATAAAAACATCTATTCAAGTATAGATAGTAAACAACTATGAAGATCAATCCGCACGCATGTTGTGAGAGCTTCCGCCACTCGCTCCTCCACCGCTCGCACCCATGTTATCATTCAAATTTAGAAAATCATCACAACCTTCGGGCGTCAATTGATAAGAACCCTACAAGAAACACATTCAAATTAAAGTTTACATTAGTAAAAATGATTTCGCATGTCTCGATATCAAAGTAGGGCACTACTTTACTAATATGTTATAAATCTTGCATAACTATAAACATTAGTCTTAATTTGACTTTGGTTTGAGATTAGAAAATCATACCGCTGCCGCATGAGTTGTTGATGGTTCATGCACGGGACCTGCTGGCGGTGGTAGAAAACCTGGATATGGTGGATATGGATTTGGTGTCCAAGCTGGAGGAGTTGCGCCCAACATCGATAGAAATCCTTGAGCTGGTGGAATATATCCTTGGCCACTCTCGGAACCCTGTGGCAAATATTATTACTATTGTCTAGTGTTACTCGAATGAATAATACACAAAGTCAAAGTTATACCTGTGACGACAAAGCAAATGGAGTACGAGGAGCACCAAACTGCGATCCAATTCTACCTTGAGGGAATAACTGCATCAAGTAAAGATAATGAGTTAATTAATGTAACATACTATAATAAGTAATATTTAACTCGAACAAAACAGTCATGTGTACCTGCAACATATAGGCCATTTGTTGTTGCATTTGCATATTCATCTGTCGTATCTCACGCATCTCTTCCTTATTGCATCTCAGTTCTTCTTTTAATTCTCTCTCCGTATTAGACTCGGACCTACTAGAACTGACGCTAGATGACCTTCGTCTAGCATAAGCCTCGCGCTCAACATACCCATCACCCAACCCAAGTCTAGAAAATATGTAAGTGTTATGAGTTGATAGCCATAAATATATAAATTATCAATGTCTTTTCACATACCTTCCATGCGGTAGACCTCCACCGGCTTCGTACGCCGCCGCCACATACAAAGGCTCTCTGACATAGTCCGCGTCATCACCATGAGTTTTCTTAAAACCCTCAACATATTTTGCCTGCAATACATTAAAATAACATATAGATCTAGTAAAAGATAAATTGACTTCATGAACACATGTAACAAATAGTGAACATTCATAGCAATTTTTGTGTTGATGCCTAGTCACACAACTGCTCCGAATGATTTGGATCTCGACCTCTGTGTCCCTTAAGATAAAGCACAAAAAAAGTAGGAGGCGCCCCAATTTTAGCTGTCTGCAATATAAAACTTCAACATTTCAATCAATACCGTCGGAGTGTGATTCTGTAACATCCTAAATTTTCGCATCATGCATTGCATACAAGATCATGCAGTAACATTAGTAGAATAAAGAAAAAATATATAATAAAGATGAAGCATATATACAAATGTATGTAGCAAAAGAAGAAAAAAAATAAAATAATAGCATAAAACTTGTAATACGGAATAAGTATAAAAATAACAATAATATATATAAATAATATATATAATAATATATATAAAAAATAAAATAAAATATAAATAATAAAATATACAATAATAATAATAATAATATATATAAAAATAATAATAAAAGAAAAATAAAAAAAAAAAGAAAAAAACAAAACGACCGCCCGCTGGCCAGGCCGAGCGGCCCAGCCAGCAGCGGCCTCCCGCACGACCCCCGCTGGGCCCCAGCACCCAGCCTCCCGCGCGACCGACGAGAGCAGCGCGACTCCCGCGCCCCGCCTGCCGCGCCCGGCCCCAGCGCCGTACCCGCGGCCCGCGACTCCCGCTGGACCCCCACCCCGCGAATCGCGCCCCCGCGCCAACTCCCGCGCGATTCCGCCGCCCTCCCGCACGCGACTCCCGCGCGATGCCCCGATCCGCCCGCGCCTTGGGCCCCGCACCGCAGCCCCGCATCTCGCCGATCCGCCCCGCTCACGCCTCGCGCGCCCAGCGCTCGACGCGCCCACGCGCGGTGCCGCCCGACCGAGTCGGTTACGCGCCGAACATTCGGCCTCCCGTATCACGCTAGCGCGCCTATAAATACCGATGGTCTCCGTAGGGTTTTTCCTCGATCCCAGGAAACGCCGCCCTCCACGATAAAAAGCCCCGCCGCCAGTACAGAAAAGAAAAGGCACCAGAGAGCTGCGCTGCCAGGGAAAAAGAGGGGAAGGAGAGGAAGAAAAAGAGGAGGGCGCCGCCGTCCGCCGGAGATCGTCGTCGCCATCGCGTCGCCGTCGTCGTGCCGCCGGAGGACCTTGCGCATCTACTTCGTCTACGCATTGTCCCCATCCCGCGATCATCGAAGCCATCGCATCTACGGTAGGCCATGTTCCCGATGCGAATTTTAGCGACCATAATGAATCTAATAGACGTAAGTTGATCGTAGTTGCGTCGTCTTTTTATTTTCAGCAGCATTAATCCACTCTAAAACCCCCGTAAACTCATATGAACACGTATGAACTAGTTGCATCTAATTAATAAACTACCGTAGTTAATTAATAATTGATCTTTGCATGCATGCATATCATTGCATGTTGATTAATGTGTGTGCATCATGTTGATTGTATATGTTTTCTTGTATGTCTGATCACGAGTAGAGGGAAGTGCTCAAGAGATCGTGTACGAAGATTTTCGGAATCAAGACTTTGAAGCGCTTGAGCAACCCCATCCGTCGGAACAAGGCAAGTGTCCTTGAAGCATATTGATCCTGTTTTTAAATTAAATGTTTTGTTTGCGAACTTGCATGCTTGTGTCAATATGATGGGAAACCCATACGTAGGAGTTTACTAGCTTTGTTTAACCACCCTTGTCACCTGGAATATATGGTAGAGAGTCGGGAAGGGTTTTTACCTTTTTGCTTCGCTTAATTAATTGGGATGGCAAACAACACTACACATTTAATTATGCATCAATGATATTATGGTTAACGTGAACTGGTCAATACGATGGGTGATCTAAGCAAGCCTGGTATGTGGATGGGTTGGATGTTATGGTGGTTTGCTTGCCTTAGATCTAAGGACCAGTTCATGCGAGAATATGCCAGATCAACAGTGCCACCACAAGGCCAAGTATGGGTGCGGCGTAGCTGAATAATTAGGAGCGCTGCTAGTATTGTATGGATCATTGGATGGCGCGGGGAATGGGAGTCGAGGAGGACTGCCCTGGGATCCGCATGGCACACGAGGGGGCCCGTGGGTGGGAGAATGGAGATTCAAGCTTGCCGGTGAAACCTTAGTGGGCCCGCACATACTAGTAGTCCCTTTTGAAAGGCTATTTTGTGATCTCTTGGCCACACACCTACGGAAGTGTGAGATGGCATAATGGAGGTTTCTTAGTCATCGAAAGGTGATGAAATCACGAACATGTGGGTAAAGTGGTACAAACTCTGCAGAGTGTTTAAAACTATCATGATAGCCGTGCTCCCAGTTACGAGCACCTGGATGACCTACATGATTAGAGTAAAATTGGGATTTGGGATGGTTATGGTTGGATTATGGTTATGGGTTGGTAATGGTTATGGATGGTTTTTGGCTTATGGTTACGGATATGAATTTGAGTTACGGTAACTGGACATGGATAATGATGATGTTGGCAATAATTGGATATGGTTTATATTTTGTTAATATGATGGTTATGACGGGATTGTTTCACATAGACATAGTATAATGCTTTTCAAATGTTTTACTGTACTTTTCAGCACTTAGCCATTATTAAATTCGTCATTTGAATAAGCCACATGTCATACTTTCCACACTTGCTGAGTACGACATGTACTCATTCTTGCAACCCCCCCCCCCCCCCCCCCCACAACAGTTGCAGGTCATGATTGTGAGTTTAATAGCGATAATGCGGAGTTCTAGGCCGTGTCTACCATCAGCTTTGCCTGTGGTGTTGCATGGAGCTGTGCTATCCCTTTTGCTTAGTTTGCTTTGTTGCTTAATTAGTTTATTTCCGCTGCATTAGTTGAACTTGTCATTAATCTTCATTAGAGCTTGTATTCGAGGATAATATGGTTTGTGTAATAAAATTTGATAATTAACCTTGTTCTGTGGTAATTTTCTGTATACTCTTTTGTGATTGCACTCGTGTATGTGTGTTGAACATCCTGGACACACATATGCGTTAGCTTGGTTCATTTTTCGGAACCGGACGTCACATATTGGTATCAGAGCCACAGGTTGACCGTAGGACGCAACCTAGATAGAATGGACACTTTAGAGCACATAGGAGCACTCAGGAATCGATTTGATTTTGTTGGTGTGCTGTTTGCTATATATATTGCTTGCTTGTGTGCTTAATAGAGGATTTTGGTATGCTTTAGCATTGCCATGTCCACCTAGGCTAGTATAGCTAGTTGGTTAGCTTCATATCCCTTGATGCATATAGTTGGGGACGTTTCTAAATTCTTACCTATTGCTCTTCTTCAGATGGTGAGGACTTGCAATCAGAGGGATGTCAATGGTGAGGAGGAGAACCATGGAGTACCTTAGAACAATACTGGACAAGGACCTCCTCATGGAGCCATCAACATCGAGCAACTACTGGCTATGCAGAACCAGCTCATGCAGACCATGATACAGACAATGGGACAGCTGCAGGCTGGCAATAATATCAACAATCAGCCCCACATGCCTCCACCGCCACCCCCACCTTCTCATAACCGACTGGGAGAGATGAGGACAAATATAGTATGTCCAAAAGTAAGCCTTTGAATAAGGGGGGTAGACTTCTCCGCCAACGTCATTGTTTTGGATTCACAAGGATCGGACATGACGCTTGGAATGGATTGACTACATAAGCATAATGGAGTGGTCCAATATGCCACAAGGACAAAGCAATCGACAGGTGATAAGGAAGTTAGCATTGGAGTTGATGCGTCGCAATAAATATCAAAGCTAACCAATCATCAAGGACTACTCCAACTAGTGAAGCGCATGACTGAGTTGCTAACAGGGGGAAAGCTTCTCAAATGTACTATATCTTGCTAGGACGACATTGAGGAGGTGAAGAAGAGATTTATAACTGCACCGATGCTGGTATTTCTAGACGTGAGCAAGAAATTTGGATTTGTACGACGCATCAAGACAAGGACTCAGATGCGTGCTTATGCAAGAAGGTCAAGTGGTCGCCTATGCGTCCAGACAATTGAAGAAACATGAGCAGAATTACCCAACACATGATTTAGAACTTGCAGCCATGGTACACGCCTTGAAGATATGGAGACACTATGTTTTTGGTCACCGATGTGAGATTTATACGGATCACAAGAGTCTCAAGTACATATTTACGCGAACAGATCTGAATCTGAGGCAACGCCGATGGTTGGAGCTCATCAAGGATTATGACGTGGGAATCAACTATCACCCAGGAAAGGCCAATGTAGTGGCCGATGCTTTGAGCCGAAAAGGAGTAAGTCGTCAACTCACAGTTCGAGAGCTGCCATCCGAGTTATGCAAGGAGTTTGAACGGTTGAACCTTGGATTCATAAATGAGATGGGAACGATGGAAGTCAACCCAACATTAGAGCAGGAAATACGGGAAGGACGGACAAAGGACAAGGAAATACAGGAAATCAAGGAAAAGACCCAAGAAGGAAGAGAATTCAGATTTGATGAGGACGAACAGGGTATCTTATGGCTTGGAAGAAGATTGTGGTACCAAATGTTAAGCATATTCGGGAAACAATATTGAAAGAGCCACATGACTTATCTTACTCAATTCATCCCGGCTGTACAAAGATGTACAAGGACTTAAAGACATGCTATTGGTGGGCCAGCATGAAAAAGGACATAGCCGAATATGTAGCACTTTGTGATGTGTGCCGACGAGTTAAAGCTGAACATCAAAGGCCAGCCGGATTGTTACAACCATTAAAGATCCCGGAGTGGAAGTGGGAAGAGATTGGTATGGACTTTATAGTTGGATTACCGCGAACTCAGTCTGGCTATGATTCAATATGGGTTATTGTGGATCGGTTGACAAAATCAGCTCACTTTATTCCTGTCAAGATCACATATACCACCGCGAAGCTAGCAGAATTGTATATGGAGCATATTATGTGTCGACACGGAGTACTGAAGAAGATAGTCTCGGATAGAGGTTCTCAGTTTACCTCTAGATTTTCGCAGAAATTGTATGAAGCAATGGGAACAAGGTTGAACTTCATTTTAGCGTATCACCCTCAAACAGATGGACAAACCGAGAGGAACAACCAAATTTTGGAAGACATGTTAAGAGCTTGTGCATTAAAGCATGGGAAAGTTGGGATAAAAGTTTACCGTACGCTGAATTCTCGTACAACAATAGCTACCAAGCAAGTCTGAAAATGTCACCCTACGAAGCATTGTACAGAAGGAAGTGTAGGACTCCCTTGTTTTGGAATGAAACCGGAGAGAATCAAGTGTTTGGTCCCGACGTGTTACAAGATGCTGAAAGGCAAGTCCAAATAATACGGGAAAACTTAAAGGCTGCCTAGTCTCGACAGAAAGGTTATGCTGATAATAGGCGAAGGAGTCTGACTTTTGAAGTTGGAGATTTTGTATACCTCAAAGTGTCACCAATCAGAGGTCAGCGATGGTTTAACGTCAAAGGAAAACTGGCACCACGTTACATCGGACCGTTCAAGATTTTGGACAAACGAGGAGAAGTGGCATATCGACTTGAGCTACCGACGTATCTCTCCGATGTACATGACGTATTTCACGTCTCTCAACTCAAGAAGTGTCTCAGGGTGCCGGAAGAACAAGTGCCGATGGACGAGTTAGAACTTCAAGAGGATTTGTCCTATGTCGAGCAACCTATCAAAATTTTGGACATGAAGGAAAGGGTCACAAGGAATAAGAGGATCCGTTGGTGCAAAGTGCAATGGAAACACCATACGGAAACCGAAGCTACATGGGAACGTGAAGAAGACCTGAAAGCAGAATTCCCTCATCTTTTCTCCACGCTATCGAATCTCAAGGGCGAGATTCACTTTAAGGGGGGTAGGTCTGTAACACCCTAAATTTTCGCATTATGCATTGCATACAAGATCATGCATTAACATTAGTAGAATAAAGAAAAAAATATATAATAAAGATGAAGCATATATACAAATGTATGTAGAAAAAGAAGAAAAAAAATAAAATAATAGCATAAAACTTGTAATACGGAATGAGTATAAAAATAACAATAATATATATAAATAATATATATAATAATATATAAAAAAATAAAATATAAATAATAAAATATACAAAAATAATAATATATATAAAAAATAATAAAAGAAAAAGAAGAAAAAAAAACAAAACGACCGCCCGCTGGCCAGGCCGAGCGGCCCAGCCAGCAGCGGCTTCTCGCGCGACCCCCGCTGGGCCCCAGCACACTGCCTCCAGCGCGACCGACGCGCGCAGCGCGACTCCCGCGCCCCGCATGCCGCGTGGCCGCGCCCGGCCCCAGCGCCATACCCGCCGCCCGCGACTCCCGCTGGACCCCACCCCGCGAATCGCGTCCCCGCGCTGACTCCCGCGCGATTCCGCCGCCCTCCCGCGCGACGCCCCGATCCGCCCGCGCCCTGGGCCCCGCACCGCAGCCCCGCATCGCGCCGATCCGCCCCGCTCACGCCTCGCGCGCCCAGCGCCCGAAGCGCCCACGCGAGGTGCCGCCCGACCGAGTCGGTTACGCGCCGAACGTTCGGCCTCCCGTATCACGCTAGCACGCCTATAAATACCGACAGTCTTCGTAGAGTTTTTCCTCGATCCCAGGAAACGCCGCCCTCCACGATAAAAAGCCCCGCCGCCGGTACAGAAAAGAAAAGGCACCAGAGAGCTGCGCCGCCAGGGAAAAAGAGGGGAAGGAGAGGAAAAAAAAGAGGAAGGCGCCGCCGTCCGCCGGAGATCGTCGTCGCCATCGTGTCGCCGTCGTCGTGCCGCCGGAGGACCTTGCGCATCTACTTCGTCTACGCGTTGTCCCCATCCCGCGATCATCGAAGCCATCACATCTACGGTAGGCCATGTTCCCGATGCGAATTTTAGCGACCATATTGAATCTAATAGACGTAAATTGATCGTAGTTGCGTCGTCTTTTTATTTTCAGCAGCATTAATCCACTCTAAAACCCCCGTAAACTCATATGAACACGTATGAACTAGTTGCATCTAATTAATAAACAACCGTAGTTAATTAATAATTGATCTTTGCATGCATGCATATCATCGCATGTTGATTAATGTGTGTGCATCATGTTAATTGTATATGTTTTCTTGTATGTGTGATCACGAGTAGAGTGAAGTGCTCAAGAGATCATGTATGAAGATTTTCAGAATCAAGACTTTGAGGCGCTTGAGCAACCCCATCCGTCGGAACAAGGCAAGTGTCCTTGAAGCATATTGATCCTGTTTTTAAATTAAATGTTTTGTTTGCGAACTTGCATGCTTGTGTCAATATGATGGGAAACCCATACATAGGAGTTTACTAGCTTTGTTTAACCACCCTTTTCACCTGGAATATATGGTAGAGAGTCGGGAAGGGTTTTTACCTTTTTGCTTCGCTTACTCTCTGTCTGTTTTTCCAGCGGAACACCAAAGGCCAGCTGGATTATTGCAACCGTTGAAGATTTCGGAATGGAAGTGGGAAGAAATTGGTATGGACTTTATAGTTGGATTACCGCGAACCCAATATGGCTATGATTCAATATGGGTCATTGTAGATCGGTTGACAAAATCAGCTCACTTTATTCCTGTCAAGACCACATATACCACCACGAAGCTAGCAGAATTGTATATGGAGCATATTGTGTGCCGACATGGAGTACCGAAGAAGATAGTCTCGGATAGAGGTTCTCAATTTACTTCCAGGTTTTCGCAAAAGTTGCATGAAGCTTTGGGAACGAGGTTGAATTTTAGTTCAGCATATCATCCTCAAACGGATGGACAAACCGAGAGGACCAATCAGATTTTGGAGGACATGTTAAGAGCTTGTGCTTTAAAGCATGGGAAAAGTTGGGACAAAAGCTTGTCATACGCAGAATTTTCATACAACAATAGTTACCAAGCAATTTTGAAGATGTCACCGTACGAAGCGCTTTATGGGAGGAAGTGTAGGACACCTTTATTCTGGAATGAAGCAGGGGAAACTCAAGTATTTGGTCCGGATGTGTTGCAAGAAGCCGAAAAGCAAGTCCAAATAATTCATGAAAACTTGAGGGCTGCCCAATCAAGACAAAAAGGCTATGCGGATAATAGGAGAAGGAAATTAGCCTTTGAAATAGGAGATTTTGTTTACCTCAAGGTGTCACCAATGAGAGGTCATAAGAGGTTTAACATAAGAGGCAAGCTCGCACCTCGTTATATTGGACCATTCAAGATTTTGGACAAAAGAGGAGAAGTAGCATATAAGTTGGAGATGCCAGCTCATCTTTCAGACGTACATGATGTGTTTCATGTTTCCCAACTCAAGAAGTGTCTCAGGGTACCGGAAGATCAAGTGCCAATGGGAGAATTGGAACTAGAGGAAGATTTGACGTATGCCGAGCAACCGGTCAAAATCTTGGAAACCAAAGAGAGAGTCACAAGGAACAAGGTGATTCGATGGTGTAAAGTGCAATGGAAGCACCATACCGAAAAAGAAGCAACTTGGGAGCTAGAAGATGATCTCAAGAAGGAATTTCCCTATCTCTTCTCTTCCGCGTTGAATCTCGAGGGCGAGATTAATTTAAGGGGGGTAGGTTTGTAACACCCTCATTTTCATGCATCATGCCCTACATGCACTCATATACATGTTTAACATTAGCCCACAACAAGAGGAACGAGTTTAAAATTGATTCAGAGCATTTAAAATTGATTTGGAGCAAAACCGCTCTTAAAACGCAGGAAAGTGCGGACTAGTCTGATTTTACTGAGGACTAGTCCGATTTCTCTCTGACTAAAAACGGACTTGTCCGTTTTTGCTGCGGACTAGTCCGATTTTGGCTCTGGAAACTTTCGGACTTGTCCGATTTTGTGCGGACTAGTCCGATATTCCATGAATCCTTGAAAATTTGCTAAGTCCCTGGACTTTTCCGGACTAGTCTGGTGTTCCAGCGGACTTGTCCGTTTTTCCTCTCTGTTCAAATTCGGACTTGTCCGATTTTTGACCAGACTTGTCCGATTTTCTCTCTGGACGACTTCGGACTAGTCCGGTCCTGTCCGGACTTGTCCGATATTTTGCGACTCCGAGTTGATCTTTTGTTTTACGACTTGTTTCTTGGGTTTCACGTTAAGTGGGCCTAGGGACGTCATGCCTAACTCTTTTAGAGCCCATGTGGGACTCTAAACCGGCCTCTACTCATCCCAAAACTCGAGATCCATCTAACCCTAGCCTCCACCTCTATATAAACAGCCCAACCCCTTGGTTTGACATCTATTTGCCACTTTTCCACCCACCCAAACCCTAGTTCGTGAGGAGCCACCATCAAGGAGGGAGGAGAAGATCCCAAGCAAGAGGAAGAAGAGGAGGAAACGAAGGAGGATCAAGATCTCCACCAAGTTTCGTCCTTCACCACCAATTCATCTCCAAGTTCATCACCAACCCTAGATCATCAAGATCCAAGTGCTACCTCCAAGTTTCTTGATTCATTGGAGTTCTAAACACCTGGTATAACTCCTATTCTCTTTTCCTTACGTGAATTCAACCCCTAATCTCCAAATTCACGTCGATCTAGAAAACCCTAATCTGCTGATCTCGTCAAGTGCGGACTTGTCTGGTCCCTAGCGGACTAGTCCGATCTTTATGGTTAAATTGTGTTGAATTAATTCTAAAATTTGATCTAATCGACCCCAAACTTGCATAAACTTGTTAGTGATCATTAAAAGCAATCTAGTAACAAGTTCTACCTTGCATTTGCATCGATCATGCATGTCATGTCATATTGAGTAATATTTGTGCACTCTTTGATTGTGTTTCTTGTCTTGTATGTTTATTGTGTGGATTAGACGGATTTGCGCTAGAGAGTGCCACGGAGGATCTACAACATCAAGAGTTTGAAGGCTTTGACCCTAATCAACAGCAAGAGCAAGGCAAGTGTCCTTGAAGCATATTGATCCTGTTTTAAAATAAATGTTTTGTTTGCAAAACTGCATGCTTGTGTCAATGGAAATCCTATGGTAGGAAGTTTACTAGTTTTGTTTGACCACCCTTATCACCTGGAATTTATGGTAGAGAGTCGGGAAGGCTTTTTACTTTTTGCTTCGCTTAATTATCTGGGATGAAAAACAACTATGCCAATCAATTTATTTATGCATGGATGAGATTATGGATAACATGAACTGGTTAATATGGTAATGTAATGGGTGATCTAAGCAAGCCTGGTATGTGGATGGGTTGGATGTACGGTGGTTTGCTTGCTTTAGATCTAAGGACCGGTTCATGCCAGAATAAGCCAGGACTACAGTGCCACCACGAGGCCAAGTATGGGTGCGGCGTAGCTGATTAATTAGGGCTTTGCTAGTGCTGTTTGGACCATTGTGGATGCTCGGGGAAGGGGTAGTCGGATTGGGTTTGTTGATGATTGGTGGGACTACCCTGGGATCCGAATGGCTCAAGAGGGGGCCCTTGGTTGAAGATGTGCTCAGTTGGAGGCATCGCCACCGGTGAAACCTCAGTGGGGTCTAAATAGGCTAGTAATCCCTTTGTAAAGGCTATTTTGTGATCTCTTGGCCACACACCAACGACAGTGTGTAATGTGACCGACGGGTCATGGGCATAAGGGAGGTTCTTAGTCGCCGAAAGGTGATGAAATCACGAACACGTGGGTAAAGAGGTACAAACTCTGCAGAGTCAAATAAAACTATCTTGATAGCCGTGCTCCCGGTTATGAGCGCCTGGATGACCTACATGATTAGAGGGTATTTGGTATTGGTAATGGTTATGGTAATGGTTATGGTGATGGTTATGGATGGTTATGGATTAATTTCTGGTATTAAATATGGTTATTGGCAATGGTGAAATCTGGACTTACTGATGATGGTAATGAATTCAGTTTGGTATTATGGTATTACTCGTGATTATGATGGGATTACTTCACATACATATAATATATATAATAATGCTTTTCAAATGTTTTACTGTACTTTTCAGCACTTTGCCATTATTATTGTCGTCATTTGAATCAGCCACATGTCATACTTTCCACACTTGCTGAGTACGACATGTACTCACTCTTGCAATCCCCCCCCCCCCAACAGTTGCAGGTCAGGATTGGGAGTTTAATGGCGATAATGTGGAGTTCTAGGCCGTGTCTACCGTCAGCTTTGCCTGTGGTGTTGATTGGAGCTGCGCATATATACCCTGTCGCTTATGCTGCATAGTTGCTTAGTTTGCTTAATTAGTTTATTTCCGCTGCATTAGTTGAACTTGTCATTAATATTCATTAGAGCTTGTATTCGAGGATAATCTGGTTTGTGTAATAAAATTTGGTTAATTAATCTTGTTCTGTGGTAATTTTCTGTATATCGTTTGTGATTGCACTCGTATGTGTGTGATGAACATCCTGGGCACACATATGCGTTAGCTTGGTTCATATTCGGAACCGGGCGTCACAGATTGGTATCAGAGCCACAGGTTGACCGTAGGATGCATCCTAGATAGAATGGACACTTTAGAGCACATAGGAGCACTCAGGAATCGATGTGTTTTTGCTTGGAGTGATGTTTGCTATATATATTGTTTGCTTGTGTGCTTAATAGAGGATTTTGGGATGCCTTAGCATTGTCATGTCCACCTAGGCTAGTGTAGCTAACTGTTTAGTTTCATATCCCTTGATGCATATAGTTGGGGACGTTTTCTAATTCTTACCTACTGCTTTTCTTCAGATGGTGAGGACTCGCAACCAGAGGGATGGCAATGATGAAGAGGAGAACAATGGAGTGCCTCAGAACAACAATGGGCAAGGATCTACTCAGGGAGCTATCAACATCGAGCAGCTATTGGCCATGCAAAACCAGCTCATGCAGACCATGATACAGACTATGGGACAGCTGCAGGCTGGCAATATCAACAATCAGCCCCACATACCTCCACCGCCACCCCCACCTCCTCATAACCGATTGGGAGAGTTTATGAGGACTAGACCGCCAACCTTTGCTCAAGCCGCAGACCCTATGGATGCGGATGATTGGCTCAAGTCCGTGGAGAAGAAACTAGCCATTGTCCAATACAGTGACCGGGAGAAGGTGCTATTTGCTTCTCATCAACTCGTTGGAGCAGCTGCTGATTGGTGGGATTCTTATTGCAACGCTCATGAGAACCAAGAGAGAATTACCTGGGCGGAATTCAAGGAGAGTTTCTGTTCTCATTATGTGCCGGAAGGTGTTATGATCTTGAAGAGGCAAGAATTTGAGAACTTGAGACAAGGAAAATCAAGCGTGAGTGAATATCTCAATAAGTTCACTCAACTCTCAAGATATGCGCCTGAGGATGTTAGCCGGGACAGCCGGAAGCAATACTCGTTCATGAGGGGATTGAACAATACGATCCAAGTGCAATTGCTCAACTGTGATTATGTCAATTTCCAGAAGCTTGTGGACAAAGCAATTGTGGTTGAGAACAAGATCCGTGAGATGGAGCAAGAAATCAAGAGGAAGGCACCATATCAAGGACAGCAACAAGGAAGTAATGTGCGCCCTCGCTTTGCGCCGCCCAATGCGCCTCATTACAGCTCCTCTATTCCTGCTCAGTGCCCTAGTTATGCACCACGCCCAACTCAGTTTGTGCAGCAGTGCCCTGTTATGCAAGCACCTAGGCCTCCAATGCCTTATGCACCTCGTGCTGATTTTCCTGGAGCCAATGCTCAAAACCAAGCTCGTCCCTTCTAGTGGGGTTAAGAAGTGTTATACTTGTGGAGAAGCTGGACACTTTGCGCATCAATGTCCTAAGTCGGGCCTTGGTCAAGGAAGCAATGCATCGAGGCAAAACCCAAGACCTAATGGAGGACAGCCACAAGGAAGCCGTGGACAGCAGAATTTTGCTCGTGGCAACGTGAACCATGTCTCTACGGAGGATGCTCAACAAGCGGATGACGTGGTCATCGGTATGTTTCTCGCCAACTCCAACCCCGCGACTATGTTATTTGATTCTGGAGCATCGCGTTCATTCATTGCATCGAAGTATGTTGCCAAGTATAGTTTGCCTATCTCTCATATGAAGTTTACTCTGTTGGTTAAGTCTCCTGGAGGAGAGATGAGGACAAATATAGTATGTCTAAAAGTAAGCCTTAGAATAAGGGGGGTAGACTTCTCCGCCAACCTCATTGTTTTAGATTCTCAAGGGTTGGATATTATACTTGGTATGGACTGGTTGAGGAAGCACAATGGAGTTATTGAGTGTGCCACGAAGACGGTGAAGTTGACCAATGAAGAAGGGATCACCATAGAATTTGAAGCATCTCAAACCGCACCGAAGCAATTGGAATTGAATCATATGGACGGTGCCGCAATTGAGGAGATTCCGGTAGTGTGTGAATTTTTGGATGTTTTTCCGGACGAGTTGCCAGGTATGCCACCCGATCGAGACATTGAGTTTGTTATTGATTTAATACCTGGAACTGCACCTATAGCTAAGAGGCCGTATAGGATGCCTCCTATGGAATTAGCAGAGCTCAAGAAGCAAATTCAAGAGCAATTAGAGAATGGTTTTATTCGCCCTAGCTCTTCACCTTGGGGAGCGCCCGTTCTATTCGTGGACAAGAAGGATGGATCCCAAAGGATGTGTGTGGATTACCGAGTTCTCAACGAGGTAACAATCAAGAACAAGTATACCTTGCCCCGTATAGAGGATTTGTTTGATCAGATGAAAGGTGTCTGTGTGTTTTCCAAGATTGATTTGAGGTCAGGTTACTTTCAAATGAAGATTAGACCATCGGACATACCCAAGACAGCTTTTAGGACACGGTATGGATCTTATGAGTACACTGTGATGTCTTTTGGATTGACAAATGCGCCTGCCTACTTTATGTACCTCATGAATAAAGTCTTCATGGAGTACTTGGACTAGTTCGTTGTGGTGTTTATTGATGACATTATGATCTACTCGAAGGATGAGAAGGAACACGAGGAACACTTGAGGCTTATGTTGCAAAAATTGAGGGAGCATCGATTGTATGCCAAGTTCAACAAGTGTCAGTTTTGGTTGAAAGAGGTGCCATTCTTGGGTCATATAATCTCAGGAGGAGGAGTATCAGTTGACCCCGGAAAAGTAAGAGACGTGTTGAAATGGGAAATGCCGCAAAATGTCAAGGAAATAAGGAGTTTTCTTGGGATGGCTGGATATTACCGTCGGTTTATCAAGGATTTTTCCAAGATAGCCAAGCCTATGACGGAGTTGCTAATGAAGGGAAAGGCATTCCAATGGACTGAAGCTTGTCAAAACAGTTTTGAGGAGTTGAAGAAGAGGTTAACAACAGCCCCAGTTTTGGTATTGCCGGATGTAAGCAAGAGTTTCGACATCTATTGTGATGCATCAAGACAAGGACTTGGGTGTGTATTGATGCAAGAAGGTCAAGTGGTCGCCTATGCATCAAGACAATTGAAGAAACATGAGCAGAATTACCCAACACATGATTTAGAACTTGCAGCTGTGGTACATGCGTTGAAGATTTGGAGACACTATATTCTCGGACATAGGTGTGAAATTTACACGGATCATAAGAGTTTGAAGTATATTTTCACACAAACGGATCTGAACTTGAGGCAACGAAGATGGTTGGAGCTCATCAAAGATTATGATTTGGGGATCAACTATCATCCGGGAAAAGCCAATGTAGTGGCCGATGCTTTGAGTAGAAAGGGAGTAAGCCATCAACTTACAGTTCGAGAGTTACCGTCCGAGTTATGTAAGGAGTTTAAACGGTTGAACCTCGGGTTTGTAAATGAGATGGAGATGATGGAGTTAAATCCGACCTTGGAGCAAGAAATTCGAGAAGCACAGACCACAGATGAGGAGATCAAGGAAATCATGGAAAGAATCGAAGAAGGGAGAGAATTCAGATTTGATGAAGACGAACATGGTACCTTATGGCATGGAAAGAGGATTGTTGTGCCTAATGTAAAGCATATTCGGGAGACAATATTTAAGGAGGCACATGACTCGCCGTACTCAATTCATCCCGGGTGTACAAAGATGTACAAGGACTTGAAGACATGCTATTGGTGGGCCAGCATGAAAAAGGACATAGCCGAATATGTCACATTGTGTGATGTGTGCCAACGAGTCAAGGCGGAACACCAAAGGCCAGCTGGATTATTGCAACCGTTGAAGATTTCGGAATGGAAGTGGGAAGAAATTCGTATGGACTTTATAGTTGGATTACCGCGAACCCAGTATGGCTATGATTCAATATGGGTCATTGTAGATCGGTTGACAAAATCAGCTCACTTTATTCCTGTCAAGACCACATATACCACCGCGAAGCTAGCAGAATTGTATATGGAGCATATTGTGTGCCGACATGGAGTACCGAAGAAGATAGTCTCGGATAGAGGTTCTCAATTTACTTCCAGGTTTTGGCAAAAGTTGCATGAAGCTTTGGGAACGAGGTTGAATTTTAGTTCAGCATATCATCCTCAAACGGATGGACAAACCGAGAGGACCAATCAGATTTTGGAGGACATGTTAAGAGCTTGTGCTTTAAAGCATGGGAAAAGTTGGGACAAAAGCTTGTCATACGCAGAATTTTCATACAACAATAGTTACCAAGCAATTTTGAAGATGTCACCTACGAAGCGCTTTATGGGAGGAAGTGTAGGACACCTTTATTCTGGAATGAAGCAGGGGAAACTCAAGTATTTGGTCCGGATGTGTTGCAAGAAGCCGAAAAGCAAGTCCAAATAATTCGTGAAAACTTGAGGGCTGCCCAATCAAGACAAAAAGGCTATGCGGATAATAGGAGAAGGAAATTAGCCTTTGAAATAGGAGATTTTGTTTACCTCAAGGTGTCACCAATGAGAGGTCATAAGAGGTTTAACATAAGAGGCAAGCTCGCACCTCGTATATATTGGACCATTCAAGATTTTGGACAAAAGAGGAGAAGTAGCATATAAGTTGGAGATGCCAGCTCATCTTTCAGACGTACATGATGTGTTTCATGTTTCCCAACTCAAGAAGTGTCTCAGGGTACTGGAAGATCAAGTGCCAAAGGAAGAATTGGAACTAGAGGAAGATTTGACGTATGCCGAGCAACCGGTCAAAATCTTGGAAACCAAGGAGAGAGTCACAAGGAACAAGGTGATTCGATGGTGTAAAGTCCAATGGAAGCACCATACCGAAAAAGAAGCAACTTGGGAGCTAGAAGATGATCTCAAGAAGGAATTTCCCTATCTCTTCTCTTCTGCGTCGAATCTCGAGGGCGAGATTCATTTTAAGGGGGGTAGGTTTGTAACACCCTCATTTTCATGCATCATGCCCTACATGCACTCATATACATGTTTAACATTAGCCCACAACAAGAGGAACGATTTTAAAATTGATTCGGAGCATTTAAAATTGATTTGGAGCAAAACCGCACTTAAAACGTAGGAAAGTGCGGACTAGTCCGATTTTACTGAGGACTAGTCCGATTTCTCTCTGACTAAAAACGGACTTGTCTGTTTTTGCTGCGAACTAGTCCATTTTGGCTCTGGAAACTTTCGGACTTGTCCGATTTTGTGCGGACTAGTACGATATTCCATGAATCCTTGAAAATTTGCTAAGTCCCTGGACTTTTCCGGACTAGTCTAGTGTTCCAGCGGACTTGTCCGTTTTTCCTCTCTGTTCAAATTCGGACTTGTCCGATTTTTGACCAGACTTGTCCGATTTTCTCTCTGGACGACTTCGGACTAGTCCGGTCCTGTCCGGACTTGTCCGATATTTTGCGACTCCGAGTTGATCTTTTGTTTTACGACTTGTTTCTTGGGTTTCACGTTAAGTGGGCCTAGGGACGTCATGCCTAACTCTTTTAGAGCCCATGTGGGACTCTAAACCGGCCTCTACTCATCCCAAAACTCGAGATCCATCTAACCCTAGCCTCCACCTCTATATAAACAGCCCAACCCCTTGGTTTGACATCTATTTGCCACTTTTCCACCCACCCAAACCCTAGTTCGTGAGGAGCCACCATCAAGGAGGGAGGAGAAGATCCCAAGCAAGAGGAAGAAGAGGAGGAAACGAAGGAGGATCAAGATCTCCACCAAGTTTCGTCCTTCACCACCAATTCATCTCCAAGTTCATCACCAACCCTAGATCATCAAGATCCAAGTGCTACCTCCAAGTTTCTTGATTCATTGGAGTTCTAAACACCTGGTATAACTCCTATTCTCTTTTCCTTACGTGAATTCAACCCCTAATCTCCAAATTCACGTCGATCTAGAAAACCCTAATCTGCTGATCTCGTCAAGTGCGGACTTGTCCGGTCCCTAGCGGACTAGTCCGATCTTTCTGGTTAAATTGTGTTGAATTAATTCTAAAATTTGATCTAATCGACCCCAAACTTGTATAAACTTGTTAAAATCTATTAGAGCTAGTTAGTGATCATTAAAAGCAATCTAGTAACAAGTTCTACCTTGCATTTGCATCAATCATGCATGTCATGTCATATTGAGTAATATTTGTGCACTCTTTGATTGTGTTTCTTGTCTTGTATGTTTATTGTGTGGATTAGACGGATTTTCGCTATAGAGTGCCACGGAGGATCTACAACATCAAGAGTTTGAAGGCTTTGACCCTAATCAACTGCAAGAGCAAGGCAAGTGTCCTTGAAGCATATTGATCCTGTTTTAAAATAAATGTTTTGTTTGCAAAACTGCATGCTTGTGTCAATGGAAATCCTATGGTAGGAAGTTTACTAGTTTTGTTTGACCACCCTTGTCACCTGGAACTTATGGTAGAGAGTCGGGAAGGCTTTTTACTTTTTGCTTCGCTTAATTAACTGGGATGAAAAACAACTATGCCAATCAATTTATTTATGCATGGATGAGATTATGGATAACATGAATTGGTTAATATGGTATTGTAATGGGTGATCTAAGCAAGCCTGGTATGTGGATTGGTTGGATGTACGGTGGTTTGCTTGCTTTAGATCTAAGGACCGGTTCATGCGAGAATAAGCCAGGACTACAGTGCCACCACGAGGCCAAGTATGGGTGCGGCGTAGCTGATTAATTAGGGCTTTGCTAGTGCTGTTTGGACCATTGTGGATGCTCGGGGAAGGGGTAGTCGGATTGGGTTTGTTGATGATTGGTGGGACTACCCTGGGATCCGAATGGCTCAAGAGGGGGCCCTTGGTTGAAGATGTGCTCAGTTGGAGGCATCGCCACCGGTGAAACCTCAGTGGGGTCTAAATAGGCTAGTAATCCCTTTGTAAAGGCTATTTTGTGATCTCTTGGCCACACACCAACGGAAGTGTGTAATGTGACCGACGGGTCATGGGCATAAGGGAGGTTCTTAGTCGCCGAAAGGTGATGAAATCACGAACACGTGGGTAAAGAGGTACAAACTCTGCAGAGTCAAATAAAACTATCTTAATAGCCGTGCTCCCGGTTATGAGCGCCTGGATGACCTACATGATTAGAGGGTATTTGGTATTGGTAATGGTTATGGATGGTTATGGATTAATTTCTGGTATTAAATATGGTTATTGGCAATGGTGAAATCTGGACTTATTGATGATGGTAATGAATTCAGTTCAGTATTATGGTATTACTCGTGATTATGATGGGATTACTTCACATACATATAATATATATAATAATGCTTTTCAAATGTTTTACTGTACTTTTCAGCACTTTGCCATTATTATTGTCGTTATTTGAATCAACCACATGTCATACTTTCCACACTTGCTGAGTACGACATGTACTCACTCTTGCAATCCCCCCGCCCCCAACAGTTGCAGGTTAGGATTGGGAGTTTAATGGCGATAATGCGGAGTTCTAGGCCGTGTCTACCGTCAGCTTTGCATGTGGTGTTGATTGGAGCTGCGCATATATATCCTGTCGCTTATGCTGCATAGTTGCTTAGTTTGCTTAATTAGTTTATTTCCGCTGCATTAGTTGAACTTGTCATTAATATTCATTAGAGCTTGTATTCGAGGATAATCTGGTTTGTGTAATAAAATTTGGTTAATTAATCTTGTTCTGTGGTAATTTTCTGTATATCGTTTGTGATTGCACTCGTATGTGTGTGATGAACATCCTGGGCACACATATGCGTTAGCTTGGTTGATATTCGGAACCGGGCGTCACACCTTGTAGGTCTTCTAGCTACATTCTGAAAAATGAAACTTGCATAAGCTTCACTCGCACCCTCCTCAAAGCGAAAGAAACCCTGCATATAAGTAACAATTACTGTCATCCAAATCAATACGCAATGTGATTAAATCGATAAGAAGAAACTTACCCAAAACATCTCCCAAATTCTATCCTGACAAGTACCTCTACCATACTGTTTTAGCGCATAGTGATTCCAACTATGCGCTACCATTCTTTGGCCTTCCACTAGAACCATACCGGGAAAACAGTATCGAGTGGAATTTCCCAACTCCATGTTGATTACCCGTTGATGCCCCTTGCCACTCCAACCAGGCTCGATCCAGCACCTGGTACCATTTGGCTTAATAATTGTCCACTCGTCAATGCTTCTAACTGGATTACATAAAAGATGTCTTCGTAACCTGTACAGATAATATTAGTTAATTAGCTGATAAGAAAACAAATATAAAAGATATTGAGCTTATCAATAAATCTAAAATAATATCAGAGGGACATCGATCAAGCCACCCCAACTCAGCTAGCTCTGCTGCTCTTGCCAACCTTGCATCTCGCTCCGGATCATCGACCTCCTCTTCACTCTCATCGTCCCCCTCAGTGCCACCTTCAGAGGAGGGCAACTGCTCAAGTACCTCCACCCTCGAGCCTGCTCGAAGCCTCCTCCATGCTCTAAGCCTCCTCCCTGCTCGAAGCCTCCTCCCTGCTCTAAGCCTCCTCCCTACTCAAAGCCTCGTCCCTGAACTACCTCCTCCCCGTACAACTCCTCGTATGTAGGGCATCGATCAAGCACTCTCATCTCCACCCTTGAGCCTGCTGGTGAGCCTCCTCCCTGCTCTGCCTCATACTCCAACAACTCTCGTCTCCTCCTCTGTGTACTCTCAGTAGTACCCTGCAAATGCAAATAAAAATGTAACACATAATAGATAAATAATTATGACATTGAAATAAATTTTGAAAAAACCAATTACCTGAAATAAGCCTGTTTGGTCTGAACCAATACTAGGCTGAGACGTGGATGACGAAGATCCATTATTTTTCTTGCCCTTCTTACCAAATCCTAATGCTTCAATATCTACACAAATTTAGACGAATGATTAGTATACGAGAATATAAAACACTAAGATTTTCCGTGCATATGAGGATATAAAAGAATGCATACACCAACAATCAGAAATCATCAGCATCATAATCTGCTTCTATCACACGTGCATTAAGATGCTCACGTATCTTTTGTTCCATCTCGTCTTCAAACTCTTCTTCACTCTCTTCCTCAAATCTGACATGCTCTTCCATATTACTTTTGTGTTTTTCAATAGTTCTTTGTGATTGTCGAAGACGTTTTCTCAAAGGGCCAACTTGTTCTTCAGACATTAACTCTTGGGTACCTCTATTTATTTCTGTGAGTTCTGTCCCACAAGATATCTTAAAATCTTCTACTTCCTCGACTTCATCTTGGTAGACAGTGTCACCATCATCTTCTTGACTCCCTATGTAACCATCATAACGATGAGGGTGCACTTCACGATTCACTTTATATACTATCCACCAGCTTTTCAAACTTGGGTGAGGATAACTTAAATAGTACACTTGTTCGACTTGACTCGCAAGCACAACATTGTTGTTAAGAGATGTGTACCGTGAGTTATGGTTGACCTCCACCATTCTAAAATCATCCACTCGAGTTCCCGATGTTGGATCAAACCATTGGCAATAAAAAATGACAAGCTGAAGTACTTTTGGACCGCCAAATGTGTACTCAATTATTTTTTGAAGAACTCCGTAGTATTCTTTCACTTCTCCACCACCTTCTACGGCTGCTATCATTACTCCACTATATGTAGTGGCAGCAAGTGGACGGTTTGCTTCTAAACTGGCCGTCCGAAAATGGTATCTGTTGATATTGTATCGTTTAATATCATTTGCTTTCAATTGACCACGCGACATCTGTCGCAAGTCATCAGAGATGTTGACATCATTCATACCCTACATAAATAAGCAAAGTTAGAATATTACGATAGTCATGTGAACTATGATTGTAAGAAAAAGGATGAATAAAGAACTTACATGTCCACGAAACCACTTCACAAAGTTTGGCCCACCGTTTATGCCCTTTTGACGTAACTTATCAAATTCACATTGCATAGGTTTTCGTGGAGATGTCCAATATAGCTTGTCAAACATTTCAAAATATGGCAACACTTCCTCCATGTTGAAAAATATATAAAGCATCGTGTAGTTCCTCTCTTCCTCCAAAATATGATGAGAATTAGCAGCCCCAACACACTTTCCCTTCCAATGAAAAATCTAAAGCTCACTCGATATGTGGTCCTCTACATTTAATATCGTGTTGTAGATGCATTCACATTGTTGACACGTGAAAAATGCTAGAGAAGTTAATAATCTCTTTGGATGCAAATGTCTCTGCAATACAACCCTTAACTCTTGCCTTGTTATGCACTGTAGCTCTAAGTTTCTTCAATTCTCTTTCTTGGCTGTACATCCACCTAAATTGTGCAGGACCTGCTACCAATGCTTCATAAGTTAAATGCACCAGCAAATGTTGCATAACATTCATAAAACCAGGTAGAAACATTTTTTCAATCTTACATACAAGCACAACAATTTCTTTCTCCCACTGCTGCATCATCTTTTTCGACAC
Organism: Tuctoria greenei; assembly: GCA_036927565.1. Taxonomy (NCBI): domain Eukaryota; kingdom Viridiplantae; phylum Streptophyta; class Magnoliopsida; order Poales; family Poaceae; genus Tuctoria; species Tuctoria greenei. The sequence goes on from JAYESD010000004.1 coordinate 197,846,876, forward strand.
TTCTTTAGCACATATCTGCCTATAAAAGAAGCTATGTTCGGCAAATATCTTCCACAAATCAGGTTTGAAGTAGCCACGGAACATTACCAGTACAAGTCTCTCCATTAAAATATGGTAATCATGACTCTTCAACCCGTTCAGTTTACTGGTGTTGAGATTAACACATCGTTTTATGTTGGCTGCATAGCAATCAGGAAACTTCAATGTTTTCAACCAACTAAGTATTTGCTTTTTTCTTCTGGCCTGACACAATATGGAGCTCGTGGCCTACTTTCATTTCCACTTGCATTGTTACAACATCAAGTGCAGGACGATCACAAATGTCAGCTAAGTCTTTCCTTGCACTCAAGTTATCTTTGGTTTGACCAGTAAAATCAAAACACATGCTTATGATGCTTTCAGCGACATTACACTCCTGGTGCATCAAATCTATGTTGTGTGGTAAAAGCAATGCCTTTGCGTATGGTAACTCCCAAAGAAAAGAAATATGGGTGCATGTAAAAGCCCTAAATTCAAAGTACAAAGTTCAGAGAGAAGAATTAAAAATGTGAAGGGGAAAAATAAATTGAAAGGGTAATTTAAAATTCAAACCAATTCAAACTTCAATGGAGGGAATTCAAATATTCAAAACTTTCTCCTGTTCAAACTTTGCCAAAAAAACATCTGAGTTCACCATTCAATTCCAAATATTCCAATAAGTCTCTCTGCAAAGTTTCAAAATTTTTGAAGCTCATTTGCTATTTAATTCAGTGGCTCCATTGAATTACATTCAAATTTCAAATTCAAATTTGAATTTCATTTGAAACTTGGTCAACTCAAAGTTTTGATTCCAGAATCAAATCCTAGATATTTAATTGAGCCTATCTGAAAATTTTCATGATTTTGGGGCACAAGTTGGTGGGATATTTCAGTGTCCAGAGAAGATGGAGTTGAAGGGAATTGTGGGACCCATTGGTCAGTGGCACCATTACGTGAGTGCTCTGTTTCTTCACCGTGGCGACATCTCCCGACATGCATGCCACACACCTGTGTGCTTTCTTGCTGATTGCCGTCGAATCCAGGGCCCATATATATATCTAGCAAGCCTCCTCATCGGTCTTTCGAGCATCCAGTGCAAGCCACCCAAAGTCTTTCCCCTATTCTTGGCCGCCGGCGACAAAACTTTCATTCGAGCTGGAAATCCAAGCTAACCAGATGTTGTTAATCCTTTCTCTTCTGGTTTGAAGCTTGGTAACTATCTTGCACATCTTCCTAAACCTTTTTGTGGACAGCTCCCTGAAGGTGGTTCGCTAAATTGAAGTTTTCGCGGGCGTCGCAGTTGAGCTGCCGTTGGACCTTCTCTGTTCCGCCGTGGAGCCAAAGCTAGGAGCAGTTTCTTGGCCGGATTCCAACAGCAAAAAGATTCACTTCTGCACCTGCTAACTCACGGTGAAAACCATTCTTCATTTACTCCACTCTTGAATTCATATACAGTAAGCTATTCATATGAAGAACGCACTAGGTTTCACTCTAATTCTTTGCACGGGCCTGATAATCGATCGTGGATGTGAGATATAAGCTTCCTGGTGGTCTAGCGCAACCCCCAACCGAATATCAATGAAAATAATTGAGTAATGACCGAGTTTATCGAGTTTCCCCTTCCGCCGTCCAAAAACAGAGCACCTCCTCGTCGCGCTTGACATTGCAAACCATTTCCCTTATTTTTCTTCCCATATTCATCTTCCCCAAGATCCTAGGAACGTTTCTAAGGGATTTCCAGGGAGTCTGAGCATCGGGACAGCAGTTTCGACACCGCCGGAACCCTAACCGCCTCCGCCATCGTCGTGCCGCCGTTTCCGGCCATCGCCGGCGTTCGATGACCTCCCCATCATGCTCAGCACCCTGGAAAAGGGTTAGGTGGTGAGTTTCGAGGTGAAGGAGGGTTGGGAGAAGGGAGCCGGCGAGCTCGCTTGTGCAGCGCCACCGTGGCCGCGTCGCGCGCCCGATGTTGAAGACGACCTCGTGGGCCCCGCGTAAATGCCGCTATTTCCCTCTCCCAGGATCTGCTGTGAATGTTTGATCTAGTGTGGCTGCGTGGTTTAATTCCGTGGCCCTTCGTGCGGCCCAGTTGTGATTGGCCCATTTAAATGAAGTGGGGCCCAATTTGATTAATTCAAACTTTCCCCTTCCCAAATAATTCCAGAAATTGAGCAAACTTCAAAAATCCATTACTCCTAGCATACTTGCTCAAATAATTCCCAATAAATTCTGGTAGACTCATATTGACCTTAAATTTGCAGTGGTGCAATTTGTTGGACATGAAACTACCAAAATTTTCATAATTAATTCCTTTGAGCTAACTGCTTGGGAAATTAATTACACCTGTTCTGCTAATTGGAAAATTCCAAATTTTGGTAAGGACACTCTTCGAAATACACTTGATCACCTGTAAAAATTGCAAGTTCATTGGACTTAATTTATTGGGTGAATCAGTGTTTCAAATGTCTATGTAGTTGGAAAATTGTGAAATATACAGAAACATTTCCAGAATTTTCCCCAAACTTGTAAAATCAATTTATCCGTCTAGGAAGCTCAGAAAATTATGAAACACATTTTCATAGAACTAGTGAGACATCGTTTACCATGATCATCCACTGTTAGCCATGACAAAGCTCCAAAATTACAACGAAAATTCAAAGAAGGCTTTTAATTGTTGGAATTTTAGAGACAACAAGCTTCCTTGAACATCTACAATTTTTGGTCTAGATATTCCTCATAGAACCTAGTATCCACTGTAAAAATCCCAAAGCCAATTAAAATCATTTGCATACCTGATCAGTAATTATAGATCTTTTCTGTAGTTTTACTATCACTCATGTAATTTATATATTGCATATCATATAGTGACCGAGATCGAGGAGGAGCCGGAGACCTTGGAGAGTATACTTACAGAAGCTAACTATGACTCTGACTCACGGCCAGGCAAGCCCCGGTTTGCATTTAAGTGTTATTTCAAAGTTTCTATTTGTATCACTTAAGTCTAGGATGATTTTTGTGTATTAGGGCTAAGGTGCTTGTTACTCCACTTGCATGACCCACAAATACCTTGGAGTATCGGGTAGGTCTACAAACCGAAGAGTAGAAAATGTCATGCTTAATTTTTCAGGAATCCGGTAGAAGTCGAGTAGTTGGAATCTACCCGCGAGATATGATTTTATCACACGGGAAAGATTTGATCAAAGAATGATTTCGGAATATGAATTTGAGACCGGGCAACGGGTTGGATGCAGGGAGACGCGGTCTCACGTGCATAGCCCTTCTTGTGTCAATTGAGGACCGATCCGTGTGCGGCCCTGCTTGACAAGTTTGAACTGTATCGGATGCATACTGGACATATGGAACCCAGGAAACTGATGTAACTTGATAACTTGGATGTCGAGGCATAGCCTACTTTCGATAGGGGTGGGTTGAGGGAAGCAAGGTGTAAGTCGGCCGGCGGGCAAAGACACGCTCTGTACGGGGACCTTGTGCCCGTGATGGTGGGACCGGTTTGGCGTTTGAGTTTCTTGTGAAAGGTTGCTGCGTATGACGTGGTGAGGAGCACGACATGCTCCTTAGGCACGGGTGTATGTGACGTGTTATTCGGGTGTCTACTGATTGCAATCGCCGCCCCTCGCGGTTATTTGTGTACCGCTTTTTCACTGCGCTGTGACGTAGTAAATACTAAAGAAGCCATGAGAATATGATGTATTGAAATATAATTGCTTTGTAACTACGATTGCTGTCCAATATGCTCACTAAAGTTACTGTTATTAAACTTGTAAGCTGTTGTTAATAACTTGAAAATTCAAGATCAACATATAGGCGAGTCATTCACTGCTATATCTATTCCTATGTTAGGTATCCCTGCATGTAGAGTTCCATGTTTAGGTGAGACGGTTAAGTCTTGCTGAGCCTTCGTGCTCACGGTTGCTATATTAAGTTGTTTGCAGGTGAGACGTATGAGGAAGGGCCCGAAGATGAGGCGATGCCCCCGTCGGGGTATACCGCTGAGTGGGAGCCCTACACGCCGTCGTAAATTTGTGTGCTGCTAGTGTGTAGTGTTCCCGGGCTGGACGGCTGCACTTTTGCATAGCTAGGTTGAGAGTTTAGCTATGAGTATTACTCCCGCGATACATTATGTATTGTAAAAGACTTCCGCTGTTTCAATAAATAAAAATTTGTATTTTTTTCGTATTCTTTGCGTGTGTGATGTTGGGTGCCGCATCGCACGACACCACCCTCTGCAATTCCTGGAATGTGTGGACCCGGACCTCACAGTCCAGTTGTGTTCTTTACCATAACCTCCAAAAATACCTTCTGCGGACTTTTTTAACTTTGCATGCCATGCCATTTTTTGTTTGCCTATCAATCGACAAGGTGGTCCTTCTGTAACCCTTTTGCCTCTTTGAAATGATTGTGTATCACTCCTAAAAGGACGGTTTGGAGGAAGGAATCATCGGTGGCAATCAAAGAAGGTGACTTTCTTTCCATACTTGAACCTGATGGCATCGGTGTCAGCCATACATATAGGACAACATAATTGTCCATGGACACACCAACCAGCCCAAATGCCATATGCCAACAAATCATGCACAGACCATAGATACGCAACACGTAAGGTAAATTCACATTTTAGATGACTGTTGTATGCCTTTACACTTTGCCATAGCTCTTTCAGCTCCTCAATCAACGGCTACATAAATACATTGATTTTCTTTCCAGGATGTTTAGGTCCAGGAATAATGGCCGTGAGGAATATGTATCCTTCTTTCATGCACATGTTGGGAGGGAGGTTGTAAGGCATGATAAAAATAGGCCAACAAGAATATGGAATCTTACTGGTGCTAAAAGGAGTGAAACCATCTGTTGACATCCCAAGACGAACATTTCTTGGATCTGTACCAAACTCCATATCAAAAAGGTCCAAGCCGCGCCATCCGAAGGATGCGCCATAATATCTTTGTCATCACTCTCACGTATCCCTTCAGAATGCCACCTCATCTGCTTCGTTGTTTCTTGAGACAAAAATAACCGTTTAAGCCTCGACGTAATAGGTATGTACCATAATTGTTTAATCGGTACTTTTGTAGTTATTTCCTCTCCATCATCATTCTTAACCGTCACATGTCTAGAGGCATTTCAATGCATACAATGAGTATCATTTTCGTGTTCCTTCCAAAACAACATGCAATTACTCTCGCACGCATCAATCTTCTCGTAACTCATGCCCAAACCAGCCAAAATCTTCTTAGATTCATATATGTCTTTCAACATCTTATTATTTGACGGAAGGAGATCATTGAACAACTTTAGGATACCATTGTAGCAATTGTTCGCAAAATTGAACATAGAATTCAATGCCATAAGTCATGTGACCGCCTGCAAAACGGTCAATGTGGTGCCCTCATACACTTTTTCATCTAAGGCGGCAATAATTTATAAAAAAATTCACCTCTTCAGGCAGTAACTCTTCTTCGTACTTTCGACCAACATCCGCCATCATCTCATCCATACAATCTTCATCCTCGTTTTCGTCCGACTCACAAGCATGATCCATCCCCCCATGCTCGTGCCACACTAAGTAGTCGGGCATAAATCCGTGCTTGCAAAGGTGCAACTCAATTTTAGGTCTTTTTAGACGCACACAATTCTGACACTTGCTACAAGGACACTTCACCAAAGAAGCACCACTAGCAAAAGCTTGGTTCATGAAAACATTAGCAATATGAGACCATTGCATACTGTGACCACCAGTTGAACTCCATCCATCATACATCACCTTACGGTTGTCACCCATTTTTCAGTTTATACATTCAAAGTAGATAAATCATTATTAGTTTCATTGTTATGTTATGTCACGGCCCCTATAACCTAGGCATATAGATCCTAAACCCACCCAAGAGTGACCGAGCAGAGCATGATCATGACGAGACACGTGATCTGGATCCGAACAAAATTTTGACAGCATAACCCCACTGTTCTCCACTGCATGCCCAAAAATGTGCAACAAAGAACAACAGAGTTATGACGTCGAAATCTCGTCCGGATCCAGACTCACGTCTCATCACAAGCCATGCCCCCTCCGTCACTCTCAGGCTGTCCAAAAAGGGATAATTCCAAACCTACACGTCTCACATGCCAATAGCATGTGAAATGTGCCCATTCGAAACGGGTAATTAAATTCTATAGGTTACGTTGCTCATTTCCATTTTTCGATCATTTACGAGAGAGGAAACAACGAGACAGAGGGGAAAAGTTAGTCAGAGTTGAAAGTTCCAAGTCCAGATCTACTGTCCACGCTTGTCTTGACGCCGTACACAAATGTGCTTGTCTTCACATGTACGTTACGACTACAATCATCTCTCAGCATTCATGCACGATATTGAGTATAACTAAACTTCCAAATTTAGTATAACTGTCGGTGGTTTTGATCCTGCAGATCTCCCAACACTACATAAGTGTTTGCGGAGTTTGAAGTTCGGTGTGGGCGCGTGGGGATTCAAGAAGGTGAAATGTAAAATGACACAGGAGACACAAAGATTTACGTGGTTCGGGCCGCCTGAGCGTAATACCCTACTCCACGAGATGTGTTGGTGTTGTATTGGCTGTATGAACTCAACTCAGGTGACGTGAGTTGAGTGCGCGTGTGAGCCGATTAGACCAGATCAGATCAGAGTAGGTCAGATCCTTCCCCATGTATCGTCGGTCTGTCCTTTTATAGTACAAGAACATGCCGTTACAAGTTGGCCTGGCCTGACATGTGGCCCCGACAGTTACTAATATTGATACACATTTGATGCACTTAATTACCCTTAATGACCGAGTTACGGGCTTTGATAGCACCGTTATTGGTAATTAAGGTCATCTGATCGTGTGTCATTAACATAGAATTAATGACACTTAATCGGGTCTTGAAGTCCTTGATTCCCCTTTGAAGATCCAGAGCCGTTGTGGAGTCTACCGGAGGTTTGAGGCTGAAGATCCGACGGTAGGACACGTGGCAGCTCCGGAGCATGCTGTGAGGAACAGATAGGTCCGGTGCCACCAGACACGTGTCAGTTCTAGAGATTCCCTCGGTCTAAGGTTAGGTTCGGGGGTGCCGTTATGGTACATAGCCCAGAGCTTCCCCCTTGTGGGCGGTAGCTCCGGTTTGGTGGTACACGTGGCGACCCTGAGACTAACCATATTGGGGAGGCAGATTATGTCTGACATGTGGGCCTCCGAAGGTCTTCAAATCAAGTAGATGACATTTCCTTAAGATCTTTGCAATCTCAAGGGGTATACGGTAACCAGGGTATCGACAGTGGCCCCCTGGGCCCACCTCTGGGGAAGACCCCTTGGGTGAAGTCATTCCGCCAGAGGTGTGTCCATCCTTCTACTTTTGAGCCAAGTCTTCAAAAGTCTTCAGATGTGCCGTTGGCGATAGTTTTGGAGTTAAATCTTCGCCGCGTGGCATATCCAGGGTGCTGCAAATGAGATCTTTGGCGCGCGAATCTCGCGCAATTGAAGGTCGCCGGTTCCCGATACGAAAATCGTATTGGTTCCGCGCGCATTGTCAGGCTGCCGCCTTCGGGCTTCCTGCCTTTCATGATGACAACCGTTTGCCTGTGTAAGAACCTCGACTTGATCGTCGGGGTGGTCCCGGGCCCTCTTGTCATCGGCAGGGTGAAACTTTTGAATAGTATCTTCGACTTCCCTGCAGTTTCCCTCCAAGCGTTGCGAGGGCTTACTTAAGAAGGAAAGCGCGCACCGTCTGAGGTTCTTTACGCCTCTCATCTGATCTTGCGCTCGAACTCCCAAACTTTTGCTTGCTTTTCCTCTCTTGCCTCGCTGTGCTGCGATGGAGTTGGGTCTCTGCGAGAGCCGCTTGAAGACCAAAGGTGACCTAAAGAAGGTCCGGGCCCTCATGGGGTGGTCCCCGAACTTCTTCAACCACCTGGTCCGCTCTGGGGGAGAGCTCCCATTCGAGAAGGAGCACGCCGGCGAGATGGTGTACTTTTCTGCGTACGCCATGGTGGGGTTGATCCCACCTTTTTCCTCCTTTTTCTTGATGCTGCTAGACTTCTATGGTCTGCAGCTGTACCACCTTGGTCCCCACTCCATTCTTCTAGTGTCTGTCTTCGTCCACTTCTGTGAAATGTGGGTGGGCATTCCCCCTTGCATTGAGCTTTTCTGGACCTTCTTCACCGTTCATACCACTGGAAGGAGTAATGGGTACCTTGGCTTCTACTACTTTGTGAAGCGCAAGAAGTGCCCATTCAAGTACCTCCGGTCATTTCCCTCTGGAAAGTGGGATGATTGGAAGAAGGACTGGATAGTCATCCGTGTGGAGGAGCACGAGAAGCAGGAGCTGCCCGAAGGCCTCCCCAACATCGACACTACAGTCTGGAGTGAAGCTCCGGTTCTGTCAGATGCCTTCAACCCTGCTCTGACCAGGATCTGCCATTGTGTGGAGGGAGGATTAACTCCTCAGGCGGTATTTTGCAATTTCTTGGTCAACAGGTGGGCACCGCTGAAGAGGAGAGAAAAACTCGCTTGGTCCCTCAAAAGTGTGATGGACGACGACCGGGTCGAGACCGGGCTGAAGTCCAACATGGAGGGGACAACCTTGGAGTTTCATCTCAAGAAATTCCAGCACGGCATCAACGTCGCGGGTGATGACTTGACCCCGCCACCAGCTTTCCTCCCTCTGAACATGGAAGTAGAGTTCAGCAGGGAGCTCCGGCGAACGATGCTGGTGTTTGACGACCTTGGTGTCGTCGAGAGACGATCAACTTCCAGGGTGGTGATCCCTGGGACTACTGAAGGTGGCTCCGACCCTGCCCCGAAGCCAAGGACTGAAGTCGTCCGCAAGGGAAAGGAGCTGGTGGCCGAACCCTCGAGCCGGAAGAGGAAGCTGAAACATGTCGACGGAAGGTCCGTCAGGCCTGCATCCTCTGCATCAGCTCCTTCTCCCCGGAGGGGGAGGTCTTCTACAACTGCCATGACTGTACCTGCAGCAGCGTCTTCCCGGGGTGCTAGCTCCGGGCATGTGACCCCAGTACCAGGGCCAGCTGAGGCCTCTGGGTCCGGAGGTCATTCCCGGTCGAGGGGTGCTTCGACTAAGGAAATGCCAGCGGCTGCAACAAGTTCCGGGGGGCCTTCCGGAGCTAGCACGCCGGCGGCGGCCATGGTCAGTCCAGAACGCCCGGGAAAGAGGTTCCGTGCAAGCTGGTGCGGAAGCCTTCCGAGGTAATTTTTAATCTTTACCTCAGACAGTTGTTTTGTTGTAGTAACTGTTTTTTAAGTTTTTTCATCCATCGTCTGCAGCGTCCCCAAAAAGAGGAGTGAGGCTCCACCCTTAGCCACAGCAGCTGAAGCTGTGAGGGCAGAGGCTTCTGCTCCTGTCCCGGTGTCGCCCCAAGTGGTGGCTGAAGCTGCGGCAGCTCTGGCGCCAGCTATCGTGGTCATGGACCTCGACTCATCTCCCGAGACTCCCGTGGTAGCGTCGAACCACGGAAGAGAAGATGCGCCAGCGGCACCTGCCCCGGAGGTTGAAGCCCCGGGTCTTGATGCTGAGATGATGGAAGCTTCGGCCGTTGAGTCGGAGGAAGCAGTGATTCCGGCCCCAGAGCCAGAAATTGTCGAAGCCCCAGCGGTTGAGCCGGAGGTTATTGAAGTCCCGGCGAGTGAGCCGCATGTTGAGGAAGTCCCGGCGGTTGAGCCGGCTACCTCCGAAGCTCTGGCCTCAGAGTCGGTTGCCACTGAAGCTCCGGCTGCAGAGCCGGTTGCAGTTGAAGACCTTCCGGTGCTTGAGCCGGTCGTTGCGAAGGCATCAGCACTCGAGCCCACGATGGTCAAGGTGCCAATACCCAAGCCACCAGCGGAGGAGGAGCCCAGGCCGGAGCCGGAAGTAGCCCCTGCTCCGAAAGTGATGACAGCAGAGGTGCGTGCTGCTGAGCTAGGGTGCCCAGATGAAGTTGCTGGCCGCCTGCCTGAGAGGGCAAATGAAGACCTGGCAGCAAGGCCTTCGGAACCACTTCTGGAGGTCGGAACTTCTTCTGCGGGACCCTCCTCGGTGGCGACTGAGGCTATCCCAGAGGAAGGCCCTAGTGCCGTGGAGGCTAAGGGGACCACTCTTGTGGATTGGGACCCAATTTTTGTAAGCGAGAACCCGCTGGAACCAGCGGAGGAGACCCCAACAGGTCCGGATCCTATTCCCCTATCGTTGTCCATTGACAATGCTTGCTCTAGTCTGCGTCAAGTCCAGCTGGCGTTCTACCACGATAGCAAGGCTCTTGAAGAGGAGTGCCAAACCCTTAGGCGGTGGCGTAATCGGCTCTACTTCGAGACCAAGCTGGCGCAGTCGAGGTTGGCAGACGACAAGGAGTGGATCAAGCAGGAGAAGGTCTGCCTGGAATACTGGGGCAAATTACTGGATGATAGGGAGATCTTGACTCGTGCCCTCGACGCTCAATCCCGGGCCATTTATGTGTAGACCAAGGCAGCTAATAGTGCAGCTGATGATCGCCAAGAAAGGCTTGAAGCCATTAACACTACTCTCATCAAACACCGAGAGGCACTTGAAGAGAGGGAGAAGAGGCTCGAAGATGAAGAGCAAAAACTCCTAGAGCTGCGGGATGATGTCTTCAAGAGGGAGGAGGAGCTCGCCAAAAAGGTGGCTCTGACTGACAAGGGCCTCGAGGAACGCGCCAAGAAATTGGAGGAGCGTTGCATTGAGGAGGAGGAGAAAGCCTGGGTGTGAGGGCAGGAACTCTACAAGCAAGAGTGTGCCATCGCTGCCAGGGAGAAGAAAGTTAGGGGCCGGGAGAAGGACCTGGTCGACCGCCGGAACAAGATCTACCTCCGAGAGGAGGAGCTCGGAAAACTCGAGAAGCAGGTTGCTGAAAAGATTCAGCAAAATGCCAAAGAGGTTAAGCGCCTTGCTCGCGAGAATTCTGAACTGGTGGCGACCAAAAGATCCTTGGAGGAACTGAAGGGCTTGAGGATGGCGGACTCCCTACAGGTTTGGGAGTTCCTGAGCAAAGCCAACGAGGCGCTGACTCCAATGGGCTTCAGTCCCGTGCATCCGGATGATCTGGAGCCGGAGCTGGCATTGCAAGCGTTGAGCTCAGCGATTAACAAACTCTCCAAGGTGGGTGACGTCATTGCGGACCAGTTGGAGGTTGAGGGGCAGTCCCTGGCGAAGAACGTCACAGAGTATGTGCTGACGTGCTACACCAGCCGGGATCCCCAATTTCCTCTGGACCCGGTGCTTGAAGGTCCCGTCGAAGGAGAAGGTGAAGCCAACCGAGCTAACGTGTCGGAGGTTGATCAGAAGGTAGCCCAGTTCTTCCATAGGGTCTAAGACCAACTCTGTAGCTCCCACTTGTATTCTCTCTTTTTCTTCCCCAATTTTGTAATCCCTTGTCTCCAGATGAATGAAATCCACAATTTGTTAATGAATTTCATTTTTTGTCTTCAACACTTCTGTTATCACTTGGCCCCCTGGTAGATGTACACAATTTGATTGTGAACATGTACCAAGAGGATATTGTGTTTTGTTGAAGACTCATTTGCTTCGAACTTGTAGAGTGTAGGTCCGAAGGCTTCGATAGTGAAGGCCCCCTGAGGGTGTCAGAGCTTAGAAGCTCCGGCATCGACTACCGTTGGAGCTTAGTAGCTCCGACAATAGTCCCTACCAACGCGTAGAGCATCGATAGTTAGCCCTTCGGGGTGTCGGAGCTTAGTAGCTCCGGCAGTGACCTTTGCCAACGCGTAGTTTGTCGGCAGTAGACTCCGCTTGTGGGGTCTTCTCACCATCTTTTATTCTGCGTCGATGGCTGGCCCCCCTAGCTTTACCGGAGCTTGGTTGCTGAGGTGATGCTCGTTTTCAATGTTTAACATCGATTACAAGCCACCTAGGGGGAGTCGGAGCTTTGTTAGCTCCAGCTTTTCTCCATCAACGTAGATTCTTTATCTTTCCTGCACACTGAAGCCAAGAAAAATAGTAAAATTCGCTCCTTGCCTATAACTTCGTCGCGACTTACGATTCCCAAGAAATTTTTAGGTCGAACACAATTTTGAATACAACCAAATGCATTGCCTTCTTTCTTCCAGATCCAATTGTACTTGGACCCGCCTTACTTCGGCCTGTCAGGGTGTAGGTAGAGTGGCGTACTTAGGGTGCTTGACCAGGCTAAGTCGATAGCACACTCCGGCCCTAGATTGGCTTGGCGGCATTCAGGCGAGTGGGCCATGAACAATATTTTAATCCAAAAGAATTGACAATACAGCTCGAATTGTACATGAACTGGTCGAACTAAAATTTCTTAAGAATTGCACAACTTTGTTATAGACAAGAAAGAGAAAAATAAAAAATGTTGAGCCTGTACAAAATAAATGCACGTGGAGTCTTTTTCACATGAAGATGTCTTTCATTATAGGTCCGGGGTACAGGGGAAACAAGTACACTCTTAGGGTACGGAACCAGGCTAAGCGTGTTTTATTTCTCGTTCAACCCAGGGTAGCTAGCCACACTTTTAGTCCTGAGACTGTGACAAGTGTTGCATGAACTTTGCGGACCTTCCATGAAAGGTCCGACTGTTCTCTCAGAGGAACTACACGACTCTGTATAATAACTCTATAACATACACCTCAGGTTACTACAGACTCACCTCTGTGATATTAAGTGTAGAACTTACGGAGGTGCTCAATATTCCAAGGATTTGGGAGACGTGTCCCATCCTCGGTAGCCAAGCAAACGCTTCCGGGACGGGATACTTTAATCACTCGGAAGGGTCCCTCCCAGCTGGGGGAGAGTTTGTTTAACCCTTCTCTGGATTGTATTCTCCGTAGCACCAGATCGCCTTCCTCGAGCTGTCGGTTGTGTACATGCCGCTGATGATAGCGTCGAAGGGCTTGGCGGTATCAGGCATTCCGAACAGCTACTTGGCACCTTCCCTCCTCAAGGAGGTCTAGGTCTTCACGCCGAAGCTGGTCCTGCGTGGCTTCGTCAAAGGTCCGGGCCTGAAGTGACCCCAAGGTGATTTCTGGAGGAAGGATTGCTTCAGCTCCGTACACCAGGAAGAAGGGTGTCTCTCTAGTTGACCGGTTTGGAGTTGTCCTGTTGGCCCATAGAGTGGGCGGAAGCTCTTCAATCCAGTTGGCTCCATGTTTTTTCAAGCGCTCATAGGTGCGCATTTTGAGTCCTTTCAGGATTTCAGCATTTGCTCTCTCAGCCTGGCCATTGCTTGCCGGGTGAGCTACGGAGGCGTAGCAAACTTGAATGCCGAGGTCTCCGCAATACCCTTGAAATGCAGAGCTTGTGAATTGGGTCCCGTTATCAGTAATGATTTTGTTTGGGACTCCAAATCTGCATACAATGTACTACAAAAAGTTGATAGCAGATTGCTTGTTTATTGTCACAACTGGAGTTGCTTCCGGCCACTTGGTGAACTTGTCAATGGCGACATACAGGAACTTGTAACCTCCGACGGCTCTTGGGAAAGGTCCCAAGATGTCCATCCCCCACACGGCGAAGGGCCATGTAGGAGGTATCATTTGTAGAGGCTGAGCCAGTGTGTGAATTTGCTTTGCATGAAATTGGCATGCTTCGCATTTCTTCACTAGCTCAGTTGCATCCTGGAGTGTTGTAGGCCAGTAGAAGCCATGCCGGAAGGCTTTACCGACCAGCGTGCGGGAAGACACGTGGTTCCCACACTCGCCTCCATGGATTTCTGTGAGGAGCTCGCATCCTTCTTCCCTTGTGATGCACCGCATTAGGATGTCGTTGGCATCGCGTCGGTAGAGATCCCCTTCTACCAACGTGTATCTTTTAGCCAATCTGACTGTCTGGTCAGCGGATACATCATCGTCAGGAAGGATGTTGTCTTTCAAGTAGCTCCGGATCTCTGAGATTCATGCATCGGAGCTAACTTGAGCATTTGAGTCTTGCGTGCTGGGTTGCTCGGAGCTTCCAGCAGCACCTACGACCCTTGATGGCTGCCATGGTAACAGGGCCATCGGGACCGTCAGCTTCGGGATGCTGATCTCGCCCCCTTCGCTCAGTTCGGTAGGCTGAGCTGTGGGTTTTGACAACCTCCAGACAAAAGTTCCGTCTGGAGCTAGAGCTCCAGTTGACGCTTTCGTCGAGAGTTCGTCGGCTTTAGCGTTGTGGGCACGCTGGACATGGTGGAGGTCTAGGACTTCGAAGTCCTTCTGAAGCCTCTGGACTTCAAGGAGGTAAGCAGCTAGCTGGTGATTGTTGTAGGAGCATTCACCCTTCACTTGTTTAATGATGAGATGTGAATCTCCCTTGACCAGCAGCTGCTTGACACCATATGACAGTGCCACCTTTAGTCGTAGATGAGTGCTTCGTACTCCGCCATGTTGTTGGTCGCCTTGAAGTCAAGGTGTACCATGTATTTTACCTTTTCCCCGGTTGGTGCGACGAGAAGGATTCCAGCTCCGGCCCCCTACTTTTGCATGGAGCCGTCAAAGTAGAGTTCCCAGTGAGGCTTGGTGAAGGCCGGAGCCTTGTGTTCTGGCTTCTGCTCACTGGGGCCCCCAGGGTTTGATGGAGAGGGAGTCCATTCCGCCACAAAATCTGCCAATGCTTGACTCTTTATTGCTTGTCTTGGAATGAATTCGAGTTCGAATTCAGCCAATTCCGCTGCCCACTTTGCAATATTCCCAGTTGAATTGGGATTATGCAAGATTGCTCGAAGTGGATAAGAAGTCACCACTGAAATCTTGTGAGCTTGGAAGTAATGGCGAAGCTTCCCGGAGACGATAAGAACTGCATAGAGCAGCTTATGCACCTCTAGGTATCGAGTCTTGGCATCATGAAGTACTTCACTGATGAAGTACACTAGGCGTTGGATGGTCCGGACCCTCCCGGAGGGGCCCAGAGCTTCCTCTTCATTGACCCGGATCCTCCCGGAGGGATCCAGACCTTCTTCGGGGACCTCCGGGTCCTTGCTGGAGGGACCTGGAGCTTCTTCATAAGCGACCTGGACCATCCCGGAGGGGTCTGGGTCTTCTGAAGTAACCTCTTGTGGACTCAAGTCTGGGAACTGGGACCCAGACTCGATTTCAGGAAACTCCGAACCCTCCCGGAGGGGTCTGGATGCTTGAGCATGAGATAGTTCTGGTCTCTCCGTGACCAGGACCATACTGACGACTTCGTCAGTTGCTGAAATGTAAAGCAGCAAAGGCTCACCAGGGTTTGGAGCTACCAAAGTTGGTAGGGTGGTGAGGAACTGTTTTAGCTCCTGGAACGCCTTTTCTACTTCTTCACACCATTGGAATGGTCCGGACTTCCTCAATAACTTGAAAAAGGGAAGTGCATGTTCCGCCAGTCTTGAAATTAACCGGCTGAGGGCTGCTAGACATCCAGTCAGCTTTTGGACATCCTTGATGCGGACTGGTGGCCGCATGTCTTCTATGGCTTTGATCTTCGCCGGATTAGCTTCTATGCCCCGATGATTTACCAGGAAACCAAGAAGTTTTCCAGATCTAACCCCGAAGACACACTTGTCCGGGTTTAGCTTTGTGCGGGTGACCCGCAGCTTGTCGAAGACCGCCTGTAAGGTGTCAAGGAGTTATTCCTTTTTCTTGACCTTGACCACGATGTCATCAACGTACACTTCCACTATGTCTCTAATGAGTTCTTCAAAAGTTTTGTACATAGCTCGTACAAAGGTTGAAGCTGCATTCTTGAGACCAAATGGCATGGCCGTATAACAGTACAATCCATCTACAGTGATGAAAGAGGTATGCTCTTCATCTTCCCTAGACATTCTGATTTGATGATACCCAGAATATGCATCTAGGAAACACAGTAATTCACACTCGGAGGTGGAATGCACTATCTGATCTATTCTAGGTAGTGGGAATGGATCTTTTGGACATGCCTTATTTAGTGTTGTGTAGTCAATACACATCCGAAGCTTCCCGCCGGCCTTGGGCACAACGACTGGGTTTGCCAGCCATTTTGGATGGAAGACTTCTCGGATGAATCCAGCTTCGAGCAACTTCTTCACTTCTTGTCGAATGAAGTTCTGTCGCTCCACGGATTGCTTCCGAGACTTCTGATGCACGGGCCGGGCGTAAGGGTAGATCTTCAGATTGTGCTCAATCACTTCCCTGGGGATCCCAGGCATTTGTGACGGTTGCCATGCAAACACGTCGACATTAGCCCGGAGGAAAGCGATGAGCGTGAGTTCCTATTTATCATTCAGTCCCCCCGATATACGGGTGGTCTAAGCGGCATCGGAACCGATTTGGACGACTTTGATGGGAATGTCGGTGTCGCCGCTTGGCTGCACACGAGGTGCAGAAGTCGAGCCTCGTTGACGAATGCTCGGGGCTTTTGGAGCTTGCTCCTATCTGGAGTCCTCCTCTTGCGCCATAGTAAGCGCCTGAAGTTCTTCCAGAGCGGTTACTCCGGCGATGCGATCTCCACGGATCCGGAGAACGCATATTGGTGTTGGCATCTTTAACACCGGGTAGCTATAATGAGCATCTACCATGAATTTGTACAAGGCAGGCCTACCCAAGATGGCATTGAAAGGTAAGTAGATCTGAGCAACGTCAAAGACCAACTTCTCAGTGTGATACTTCTCCCGGGTCCCGAAGGTAACGGGGAGAGTAATAGCACCGAGTGGGGTAATGGCTCCCGGACCTACTCCAGAGAAAGGTCGGGAGGGGTGAAGATCTGAAGGTCGGAGCTGAAGCTTGGTAAAAGCTTCAAAGCTTATGAGGTTCAGCCCCGAACCTCTGTCTACCATAACATGGTGGAGCTGAATGTTATTGATGGTAGGAGATACCATCAAAGGTAACTGGCCTGCTCCAACCATGCTTAGAGGGCAGTCCGAAGCATCAAAAGTGATGGTTGTGTCCATCCACTTCCGATGGGGCTCCGCCCTGGCTGTAGGAGCTACAGCGGCCATGTCCTGACGCATTGTCTTGAGGACGCGGCGGGAGGTGATGTCCCATGATCCACCAAAAATGGTATTCATGGTCTTCCCACGCTCGTTGTCAGAGACGCCAGAATCATCGACGGAGGTGTAGAAGGCCTTCAGGACCTTTTTAGGATCCTGAAAACCTAATTCCTCTTCAGCCGGAGCTTCATCAACTTTTTGTTTTCCTTCCCTCTGTCGGAAAGGCACTTGTTCCTGGCGCTTGTTGTAGCGCTCGGCAAGGTTTTGGACCTCCCGACAGTCTTCCAAACTGTGGTTGTCCGTCTTATGAATTGGACACCACACCTTGGGTTTGCCACCGTCTTCAAAAGACGGTCGAGGTTGCTTCTCGGGGCGTGGCCCCCGGCCACCCGGAGCTGCAGCAGCTACATCATTAGATGCGTCGGCCGACGGCTTCTTCTTGTCGTTGGTCTTTTTCTTCTTCTTGGCACTCCCGGAGGTAGTGGCTTCGCCTTTGGAGGATTTCTTGTGATCCTCCAGAGGTGGTTTGGAGTGCATTTCACGGTCCTCCAAAGCCCTGACACATTTGTCAGCCAAGCTGAAGAGTTTCGTGACACTGGTGATCTCCTTGATCGCCAGTTTCTCCAACATCTTCTTATCCCGTACGCCCTGTCTAAATTCCACAATGACATAAGCGCTAGAGATAGAAGGGATAGTGTTTCGTACCTAAGAGAATCTCTGGATGAATGATCGCAGGGATTCTCCCCCTTTTTGCACGACTGCAAAAAGGTCCAGTTCGGTGCCTGGTCGGGTGTATGAACTCCCGAAGTTGGCGGTGAACTGCCGGCACAACTCCTCCCAACTGTTGATGGAGTTGGGTGGAAGGCTCATAAACCAGGACCGGGCGGTCCCAGTTAAAGCCACTGCAAAATAATTGGCCATTACGGCCTCGTTTCCTCCAGCTGCCAGGATTGCAGTGGAGTAAATATGAAGAAATTCGACGGAATTAACAGTCCCGTCAAACTTCTCCGGCAGGTGAGGTCGGAATTTCTGTGGCCACCTGACCATACGCAGATGCATGGCCAGGGCTGAACAGCCTCCTCCTACTGCTTCAGGAGCAGGAATGTCTTGAGCTTCTCGTCTTTCACGAGCACGCTCGATATGGACTCGGTCGTCTTGTTGACGGTATCGGCGATCAAGTTCCGCCCGGAGGTCATGAGTTGAAAGCCTTGATACCGTGTGAGTGCGTCGCGCCCCGGAGGGCAACGTCGTCACTTGCTGTGATGCATTACGTCTCCTGTTGTTGGAAACGTGCGAACCAAGTCTGCCAGTCAAGGTCCGTCACTGCGACGGGGCCCGTCCTGAAGGAGGAGGACCCTGGTTACTGATGCGGTCGGCTGCTGCTTCAACCAAGTGTTCCACATCGGCCCTCCATTGCTCCATTGCATCCTGGGATGCATCTGGAGGTGGTGGGCGCTGAAGGAGAGCACGTGCTGCATGGAGCGCGTGTTCCGGGTTGTCATGATTCGCCGACGTAGTGACTGACGCCGGTGCACCATCGCGCTGCCCAGCTTGATTTGCTGGTGGAGGCGGCGGTGGTGAAAGTGTGACTCCTGCTGGAACTGTGGTTCCTGCTGGTGGCTGCATATTGGAGGGATTGCCCCCAGCAGCTTGAACAGCGGGATGACCATTGGATGATTCACCAGCTGAGTTCACCATTCTTGAAATCTCAAGCGCCCCCTACCTGGCGCGCCAACTGTCAGTGGTTTTGATCCGGCAGATCTCTTGACACTACTAAAGTGTTTGCGGAGTTTGAAGTTCGGTGTGGGCGCGCGGAGATTTAAGAAGGTGAAATGTAAAATGACATAGGAGACACAAAAGATTTACGTGGTTCGGGCTGCCTGAGCGTAATACCCTACTCCACGGGATGTGTTGGTGTTGTATTGGCTGTATGAACTCAACTCAGGAGACGTGAGTTGAGTGCTCGTGTGAGCCGATTAGACCAGATCAGATCAGAGTAGGTCAGATCCTTCCCCATGTATCGTCGGTCTGTCCTTTTATAGTACAAGACAGACCGTTACAAGTTGGCCTGGCCCGACATGTGGCCCCGGCGGTTACTAATATTGATACACATTTGATGCGCTTAATTACCCTTAATGACCGAGTTACGGGCTTTGACAACACCGTTACTGGTAATTAAGGTCATCTGATCGTGTGTCATTAACATAGCATTAATGACACTTAATCGGGTCTTGAAGTCCTTGATTCCCCTTTGAAGATCCGGAGCCGTTGTGGAGTCTACCAGAGGTTTGAGGCTGAAGATCCGACGGTAGGACACGTGGCAGCTCCGGAGCATGCTGTGAGGAACAGATAGGTCCGGTGCCACCAGACACGTGTCAGTTTCGGAGCTTCCCTCGGTCTGGGGTTAGGTCCGGGGTGCCATTATGGTACATAGCCCGGAGCTTCCCCCTTGTGGGCGGTAGCTCCGGTTTGGTGGTACACGTGGCGACCCTGAGACTAACCATATTGGAGAGGCGGGTCCGGTTATGTCTGACATGTGGGCCTCCGAAGGTCTTCAAATCAAGTAGATGACATTTCCTTAAGATCTTTACAATCTCAAGGGGTATACGGTAACCAGGGTACCGACAATAACTAAGCATTCGAACATTTTAACATAATACAAAATTGAATAATAAATGCTTCAAGTTAATTAAATTTTTAACATGTAATCAAGATCACATATACAAGATAATCATTGCTAATTCATAAAATTTTATTTGTCATATTAAAGAGTTAAGCATTGCCAAAATAATTAACAAGTAATCAAGCTCACATGATCGTATTAGTGTGACGCATTAATATCACCATGTCCATTTTCCACATTGCTAAGATCTTCATTTTTAATCATCATTTATACAAGTTAATAGTTTACTAAAATTACAACTTAGTCATCAACAAATAATAATTTGTATATTTAGATACAATCATTTCTAGCTAAATAAGAACATTCACTACATCGAGAACACAATCATCGACAAATATTCATCCACAATGCAAGGATTCATCCATAATGTAAAGATTTTACCTTGATCGGCGACTGGTGGTGGGGAGTAGGGGCGGCACAACCAGTGGTAGGGAGAAGGGTGGTGCGGCCGGCAGCACGACCGGTGGCCGAGAGTAGGGGCGGCACGGCCCAGCACAACCGGCAGCGCGGCCCGATGGCTGCGGAGAGGGCCGACGCAGCCCGGCGGCAGGGACTTGGGTGGCGCAGCCGGCGGCAGTTTCGTCGGCGGTGTGCGTAGGGAGAGGCAGCGGGGAGAGCTCTGGGCGGCGGCGGCGGCGGGGAGAGCTCTCCGAGCGGCGGCGGGGAGAGCTCTCTAGGCACGAGCGCAGGCGCGTGAGAGACGAGCGATGGATGATGGAGATAGATATGGTTGGCGCACACGAGACGGAGACAGTGGTGGGCTCCACTTATGAACGTTGGTTTTCGGCCGACGGCTTTAGTAAAGACGTCGGTTCCCGTAGTTCAGCCGATGTAGGTATTATGACCGTCAGTTCTTATTGATCGACCGACGGCTATAAGTTAAAGCCGTCGGTTCCTCCTGGGCAGCCGACGGCTATAATTTATATGCGTCGGTCCTCAGAAACCGACGGTTATAAGTTATTTAAATGCGGAGAGATTACAATATTTATAGGCCGCGCCCCGCTCGGGACGCCGGCGGGGGTGCGGGGGCGAAGCCCCGTGGTATAGATCGTAACAGAATAGGACTCCAGGTCGCCACTTATAAATATATCTTGTAAGCTGTCAGGAGAAGGCATGAAAATATTGTAATCTCCCACATTTGTAAACTTTCTAATATAGTGAAGATTTCCCGACCATCATTCGTAGTTTTTTTTTCCCTTCGCCTTGGAGCGGTTTTCCATATTAAATATGCGTCTCCTCTGTTTTGATCTACGTTTTGTTCGTCGTTTGATTCTAAGAGTATTAGCGGTAGACGTGTAGAATCGTCCACATTATTCATTCAGTTACGATCTCGTCATGCCCACAATTTTTTTTTCGAAAACCCTCATCATGCCCACGTTAGTTGAACCTTCCACCTCATCCGCTGGCCTGATCAGCTACACGTTCGGCCTCATTCAGTTGAGACTCTCATGTATAAATACTCCCTCCATTGATCAATATTAGATGCGCATTCCACTCTATTCAATCTACATGGTATCAGTGACCTTAGATCCTATTCTTCCGCTCATCATGGCGTCTAGGACCTCTTTTCCGTCCAACGCCTCCACAACTCAAACCATTCTAAAATGCACCGCCAATTTCATCAGCCGCGATGACTGTCAAGCTCATCAACATCCGCCCCATGTTCCAATGGTCTTGGACATGGCGGAGGTCAACTTCTCGGCATGGCGCGAGCTGTTCGAGCTTACCTTCAGCAAGTTCGACATGTAGGACCACATCAAGTGCATGCACAACTGACGCCCACAATAACTTGGATGATGCCGAATGGACTCAGGTCGATAAGTGCATCGTGTCTTGGTTGTGTACATCCGTGTTGTCGGCAATCTAAAACATGATTCGACAACCAAACTCTACTGCTTTCTTCTCCTGGCATCGAATTCTCGAGCTCTTTCTCGACAAGGGATGCAGCGCGCCATGTATGCTGTCTAAGAATTTCATAGCCTTTACCAAGGTGAGCTGTCTGTTGATGAGTATTACAGTCGCCTGAAGAAACTTGATGATATCTGCGAATGTTGGTTCGCCGATCTCCTACTGGACACTCGTCATCAACACCCTTCACAGGCTGAATTCCAAATTCAGCCACCCGACCACCAACCTGATGTCCCGAGTTCCACCGCCGGACTTCTTCTACAGGCAAAACTACCTAGTGCGTGAAGAAGCCCGTCTCGCCGATACTACCAAAATTGAGGCGGCGACGGTGCTCGTGGCGACGACCTCTTCCAGTTCAACAACCCCCACCTCGCGCTCCTGATGCTTTGAGTATTCCTACAAATAATAATCACTTGGGCAATGATGGTAATCGTGGATGCAAAAGGGCAAGGGCAACGGTGGTAACCATGTGCCTGGCGGCGCACCAAACGACGCTTCACCACAACAGTCTTCCTCGCCGCGGGTTCCCAAGACCAATCCTTGGATGGGAATGGTCCAAGCATGCAGATACCTCAGTAGCGGAACGAAATCCCCTGCAGTAATTGCAATGCAGTTACTGCATCTGACAGATGGGGTCAGGAGGCGTGGGACCCACCTGCCAGCTGCAGTAACTGAAGAAATTTTTTTTGTTTTAGCGTTAAAAAAAACTGTATTAGCAAAATTAGCATGTTACTTTATTTTTTACTAAAAATAGCAACTTATTCGCATTGTTATTGTGCGAGTCGCACTATAGTTGTGCGACTTGACACGTGTCGCACAACGGATAGTCGTTGACCGAGTCAACCGTGGCTGAGGTGTGGGGCCCACCAAGTGGCACACTTAAAGTGTGACTCGCACAACTGATGTGCGACTGGCCTCAACGGTAGTACTAGACTATTGTTTGTGAATCACAAGTCTTGCCAAGCAGCAATTCCAACGAACCCAACCAAAAGTTTTCCATCGCATTGAAAGCTGTAGGTTCTCCTATCCCCAGCCACACAGTACACCATGTCGTCCTACCCATTCCCTCTTCTCAACGCAGAGAGAGAGATGCATGAACACTTGCTGTTCTTTGTCTGAGTATTCAATTAGCGTACGTACATTAGATGCATGTAGTCCATTCAATGTGCTGGAGTCCAGTGTTGCTGGCAGGCCGGTCGCGCCCAGGGCGATATGCAAGTCGCATATCAGTTGTGCGACTCGCACTTTAAGTGTGCGACTTGGTGGGCCCCGCACTTCAGCTACGATTGACTCGGTCAGCGACTATCCGTTGTGCGACACGTGTCAAGTTGCACAACTATAGTGCGACTCGTACAATAACAGTGCGAATACGTTGCTACTGTTGATAAAAAATAAAGTAATATGCTAATTTTGCTAATACAGTTTTTCTTAACGCTAAAACAAAAAAAATTGTAACAGTGCAGTTACTGCTCAAGCCGTTCACCTTCCATGAACTACTTCGTTCCTCCAACATCAGGTCAATCACATCAGGCACTAGCTGCAACCGTTCCACCACCAGGCTACGGCAACATGCTCTAGTACGTGCCTCCCTCTGCACCATCGCAACATCACCTGTCACAAGGTGTTTTCTAAGCTGTTCATGGCATGCCGACCTCTGCACCGTACAATGTCAATGATTGGTTTCTTGACACCGGCACATCGTCACACATGTCCAACAACAGTGTTATACTTTCTTCCCGGCTTTCTGATAACTCATCATCTCGTATTGTTGTTGGTGATGACTCTTCCATGTCTGTCCAATGCACTGGCAATGCTATATTTCCTACATCGACTTTGTTATTGCATCTTAATCATGTCTTGATCTCACCAAAGCTTGTCAAGAACCTCATTTCAGTACGCTAGTCGAGTTTGATGCCTTTGATTTTTCCATTAGGGACCTTCTGACCAAGACGGCTCTGCTCCTCTGTGATAGCAATGGCGACCTTTACCCTCTTCGGCAGGCAACAACATCAACCAACAACAACTTCTCCGCTACAAGCACGTTCAAATTGTGACATTCTTGGCTTGGACATCTTGGGAATGAGTCACTCTCCAGGATTCTTGACATGCAAAAAATCATTTGATCATGTTTTTCATGCATGCCACATGGGAAAACATGTGAGGATTCCATTTGCATCTTCTTCACACATTTCATATTTTCCGTTTTACTTTTGCATTGTGACATTTGGACATACCCATCTCTAGTAATTCAGGGTTTCAATATTATTTGGTATTACTTGATGATTACTCTCATTATGCATGGATTTTTCTGCCGCGTCACAAATCAAATGTTCTTGCCATGATAATTTTGTTTCATGCTTATGTTCGAACCCAATTCCAACGTGACATATTCTGTTTTCAATCCGACAACGAGAAGGAGTTTGATAATTCAGCATTACAGTCATTTTTCTTTCAACTAATGGTGTTACTCTTCGGTTGACCTGTCCTTATACTTCGCAGCAAAATGGGTGTGCTTAATGAATACTTCGCACTCACAACGATTGTGTTTGTTGTTTGCTTCTACATGCATCCATCCCTGCTTCATTCTGGCCAGACACATTAGCTACAACCACATTCATTATTAACCGACACCCATGCAAACCACGACAAAATACAAACCATATCAGCTGCTCTTTGGCTGTACACCGGACTATGATCATTTATGTGTGTTCGATTGTGTTTGTTACCCAAACACCAACCACAATTCCAATCACAAACTGGCCCCACACTCTCTTCTTTGTGTGTTTCTCGGATACCCTTCAAACACCAAAGGATATCGATGTTATGACCCAGTTGGGCACATGTCCACACCTCACATCATGTTTTCTTCCATTAAAACCCTTCAAAGAATTGGCTGCTCCTACTCCAATCCGAGCATCGCACCACATCCCACCATCACCCGATGTCCTGCCATTAAATCTACCCACCCGCACATGCCAATGGGTGACACCTAGCACTAACGTGCAAGCTCCTGCACTGCTACAATAAGCCTCATATCAGGCGGTTCCAAACGTATTAACACACGAGGTTTCTAAAACCACCTGAAACGAAGAGACTATGATAATCTGCAATATCACAGGCGGAAAGTGAAACCGCCTATGACAATAGTGTTATCACAGACGGTTTTTTACTTATGACTAGCCGCCTGTGATGAAACATTATCACAGGCGGGTCGTACAGTACAGGTAACCGCCTATGATAATTGTTTTATCACAGGTGGATCTTTATCTATGACAAGCCGTCTGTGGAGAGAATTTATGCAGTTGGTTTGTACCGTAATAGTAACCGCCTGTGATAATGGAGTTATCACTGGTTGTTCTTTACCTATGTCTAGCCACCTGTGATAATATAATTTCACAGACAGGTCTAGCCGTAGATAAAGAACCGTCTGTGATAAAGTATACCATATGCAGTACTACCTGCTGTTATTTTATAATTTCCAGGTCAATTCAATAAAATCACAGAAGTCAATAATATAATCATAGAAGTAAACAATATAATCACAGAAGTCATCTCACAGAAGTCAATTTCACTAAAACAATATACATATGTACAAGTTACACATACAAGTCATCTCATAGTTTACAAGTTTCACTAAAAACTGTTTCTATTGTCATAGTCACAAAGTTCTGGCACATCTTTTATTACACCATCCTCATCAAAGAACACCCCTCTTTTGTGCAAAATTTTGCGATGCATGAACTGACACAGTTCACCAGCGTCGGCTCCTCCACCAGGAATACTTCTACAAATCGGCCATTCTTGATACACATTCTTCGTGTGCTGCAATGAAACACATAACAATGTTTATAATGTGTTGATTTGAACAATCTCAAAGTATAGATAAAAGTGAGTATACAAGAATTTATTTGGTATTTTTGGAGCAGTTGTACTATGGGCAATTGAATTTTGAAGTTGGAATCAAAATATGAAAATAATATTTTTGGTAATATTGAACAGAAGATAATATAAGTATTAAAATACGCTAGTTACAATGAAAATGAAACTCAAAAGTAAGAAAATAAGATATCGACATTAAGGATAACTTACATCCTCACGATTCACTATATATTCGCTGGCCGTCTGAAGATGCTCGCATACATAATACCCGCATAAGACACTCCCAACAGGCTGCTTCGGACAAGAATAATATGTTTTAATGTCCAATGCATTCGTATTAGGAGGTCTCTGACCGCCAAGCTGTTCCGCGTAAAACCGCCAAGCGCTGTGATACAAGAAATGTCATATAAAACTTGTCAACATATTCTAAATGTGTGTAAATTAAAAGTATCGAATAAAAGTACAGTTTCAAAATGGAAAGGAAATCTTTGTAACGATATGGTGTAATCGGCTGAGTCCAAGACTGTTGCTAAACCCTGTGTTGGCTTGATGAAGATCATTATATAGTGTTTACTGCACACATACAAACACACGTGTTAAGTTAACAATTAGCAATAATTGCTATTTCAATGTCATATATTGAACTTACTCGAAGTGGTATGGAGCCTTTACGAGGTCCTTGCCATCTCTAACAAAGTTAAACATAGCATGTCCTATGTAAGCTGCAACCTTGGTACTTTTATCCTTCTTTTGTTTGGCAATTAATTTATCAAATTCTTTTTTTATGTGCTTGTACTGTTCTGAGTCTCGATCCACCTTAACATCCAATAGCGTTTTTGCAATCCATGTAAGGTCAAGGATACCTATCTTGCGTTTCATCTTTTTATTATACATGTATTGCATCTTATTGAAGAAGTCCAGAATTATTTTTATCTCATGAAATGTGTATGCATGTAGTAAAAAAAGAAAATACAAAATATTAGAGACACTCACAAGCACCAGACGAGTAGCAGGTTGATTTCGAGCATGCCCCGATGGAAACGGATATGTAGATCTTCAAAGAAAAAGGCTCATTTTTCTGCTCTAGTGCTCTAGAATGCTTCTTTTGGCAAGAAATATGACGTAAGAAAGTTCATATTTTGCGCTGACAGTAATGTACCACTCGTGCATTCTTTTGAGTGGGACAGGTTGTTTGCTAAGTTGTACCGATGTCATGAACGGCTTCCCATTCTCATATTTAGGAGGAACATCCTCAAGACTATAAATTAGAACATTTGGTTTAACTAAAGCCGTCTGCCGATTATACATGACACCGTCTTCTCCCCACTCCTCAATATCTTCTAATGCTGGCTCATGTGAAGAATGAGATGCACTCAATTTCCCTTCAGGTTTTCCAAATATTTTGACACTTATGTAGAAGGTTTCTTATTTTCGTATGAGCTAACTTTCATAGGCACGAATGACCAAGGAGTAGTCGTCAGAAGTTGGTCACTGGCTTGTTGTTGAACCTGTCGTTCAACTGATTGCTCTTTACTACTAACATCTTGCTCTAGTACTACTTCAATTGTTGCTCAACTGGTTGCTCTTTACTAACAACAGCTTGCTCTGGTACTGCTTCAAGCTGTTGTTCAACAGGTTGCTCTTGGTTTACTAGCAAGGTTACTATCATCCTTGCTAAGACATAGCGGGACTGGATCTTCCTGGAATGGGAGTGGATCTTCATGTACTTTTACCTTAGAAGATGGGGTTGCAGTATTTTGGGATGCGACGGGGCTAGAAATCGGTTCATCGCCAACACGATATCGCGTCGGTGATAAAGGATTAATTGGTTGACAGTCTGCCCCAGTGTCGTGATCCCCTCATGTGTGATGTGGTCTATTTCATAATCTTCATAATCATTATCAATTATCTGAAGAACTTGCACCACATCATAATACAACGGAAGTGAATTGCTGTTGAAGTCACGATCAGGCTTTGTCATAGCAGTGGCAACCTGTTTGGTTATGTTCCTTGCTCTGCTGATCGGGACAAGAAGACGACAAGATCTATCCTTAACAATATCATCAACAACGAATTTATGGGTTGACCCTCAGCCTGGCACAGAACCTACGCTGCTAGGATAGGCAGTTGAAGATACCAAATGCTCCTTAGGCACGAGAACCATCGCTGTACTCGGTGCCACTAATTGTCCCGATTGTCTAAGTTCTTCCTAAATCTCTCTTGCCATTGCAGCGCCCTTTTCTTCATTAATCTCTGCAATGCCCTTTTCTTCATTAATCTCTGATTCTTTTTTCAGGTTTGCAGGTTGGATCTCTTTCGCTTTAAGTCCGATTCTTTTTTCTTTAGTGCTTCATTCATTCGCGACACAAGTTTTCTTCTTCTGCTGCTGCTGAAATCAGGTGGCAGTTGTTCAATGTAGACAACCTTCCAATCCAAGGTAGTAACTGATTTTTGTTCACAATATTCTCTATTTTGATCTCATGTACTCTTTTCATTCTAAAAAATTGTTACTTTATAGTTCAAAATGAACTACAAAGTGATAATCTGTTGGGGACGGAAAGAGTAGCTTAAAAAATTTGCGTTAATTCGACTCCTAATCGGGGACCGCACATTGGTAGTCTATACATCAAATATATAGTTTAAACTGTTGGTATTAAGTAGAACATGCCTTCTTGTCCTGGTTTAGTGTGCAGATACCTCATTTTAACATTTTGTACGGGGCCTTGGATTTTACCGGCCCGACCCTGCTCTGCATAGTACTATTGATGACTCCACGCACGCTCCTACTGCAGCATCATCACAATCACAAGATGGACAACATCAAATGGCACTGCTACAATAAGCCTCATCACAGGCGGCTCCAAACCTATTATCACAGACGGCTTTTAAAACCGCCTGAAACGAAGAGTCTGTGATAATCCGCAATTTCACAGGCGGAGAAGTGAAACCGCCTGTGAAGACTAATTATCATAGGCGGTTCTTCACTAAGGATAGCCGCCTGTGAAGACCGATTATCATAGGTGGTTCTTTACTTAGGCTAGCCGTCTGTGAAAATACTTTATCACAGACGGGTCGTGCAGCATATATAACCGTCTGTGATAAACGTCTTATCACAGACGGTTATTGAAGAATAACTAACCGCCTATGATAAGAAGTTTTCACAGGCGGGTATTGAAGCATAACTAACCGCCAATGATAATTTGTCTTCACAGGCGGATTTTGAAGCATAACTAACCGCCTATGATAATGAGTCTTCACAGTCGGTATTGAAGCATAACTAACCGCCTATGATAATGTGTATTCACAGGCGGATTTTGAAGCATAACTAACCGCCTATGATAATATGTCTTCACAGGCGGGTTTTGAAGCATAACTAACCGTCAATGATAATGTGTCTTTACAGACGGTTATTGAAGCATAACTAACCCGTCTATGATAATGGTGTTATCACAGATGGAGTTTACCTATATCAGCCGTCTATGAAGACCCTTTAACGCAGCCGGTTTCTACCATAACAGACACCGCCTGTGAAAATTAGGTTATCACAGATGTTTCTTTACTTGTATCTAGCCGCCTGTGATAATTGTTTTTCACAGTCATGCAGTACTACTGTTGTTATTTCTAATTTCCAGGTCAATTCAATATAATCACAGAACAAAAAACAACAATCATCACGGAACAAAAGACAACAATATTATCATCACAGAAGTCAATTTCACTAAAACAATATACATACACACAAGTTACAGATACAATTTCATCTCAAAGTTTACAAGTTTTCACTAAAAACTGTTTAGATTGGTATAGTCGCAAAGTTCTGGCACATCAGCTGCTGAACCTCTCTTATCAAAGAACTTCCCCGTTTTGTGCAAAATTTCGCGACGAATGAACTGACAGAGTTCAGAAGCAATCCCGTCAGCTCCTCCATCAGGAATACTTCTACAAACCGGCCATTCTTCGTTCAGATTCTTCTTGTGCTGCAATATAACACATAACAAGGTTTAGAATGTGTTGGTTTGAACAATCTCAAAGTATAGATCAAAGTGAGAGTATACAAGAATTTAGTAGGTATTTTTGGAGCAGTTGTACTATGAGCAATTGAATTTTGAAGTTGGAATCAAAATATGAAAATAATGTTTCTGGTAATATTGAACAGCAGAGAATATAAGCATTAAACTATGCTAGTTACAATGAAAATGAAACACAAAAGTAAGAAAATAAGGTATCGACATTAAGGATAACTTACATCCTCACGATTGACTCTATATACGGCGGCGGTCCGAAGATGCTCGCATACATAATACCTGCATAAGACACTCCCAGCAGGCTGCTTCGGACAAGCATAATACGTTTTAATGTCCAATGCATTCGTATTAGGAGGTCTCTGACCGCCAAGCTGTTCCGCGTAAAACCGCCAAGCGCTGTAATACAAGAAATGTCATATAAAACTTGTCAACACATTCTAAATGTGCGTAAATTAAAATTATTTAATAAACGTACTTTTTCAAAATGGAAAGGAAATCTTTGTAACGATCTGGTGGGTAATCGGCCGAGTCCAAGACTGTTGCCATTCCCTGCGTTGGCTTGATGAAGATCATTATGTAGTGATTACTGCAAACATACAAACACACGTGTTAACAATTACCAATAATTGCTATTTCAATGCCATGTGTCGAACTTACTCGAAGTGGTACGGAGCCTTTACGAGGTCCTGGCCGTCTCTGACAAAGTTAAACATCGCATGTCCTATGTAAGCTGCAACTTCTGCCTTTCTATCCTTCTTAAGTTTTGCAATTGCTCTTTCAAAATCTTTTTTTTCATGTGTTTGTACTGGCTTGATTCTCGATTCGCCTGGACGTCGAATAGCGACTTTGCAATCCTAGTAGGGTCAAGGATACCTGTCTTGTGCGCCAACTTTTCATTATCCATGTATTGCATCCTATTGAAGAAGTCCAGAATTGTTATAATCTCATGAAATGCGTATGCGTGTAGTAAGAAAAGCAAATACAAAATATTAGAGCACTTACAAGCACCAGACGAGCAGCAGGTTGATTTCGAGCATGCCCCGATGGAAAAGGGAAAGCAGCTCTTCAAATAAAATGACTCGTTTATCTACTCCAGTGCTCCAGAATGCTTCTTTTGGAATACGAAATGTGACGCAATCAAGACCATATTTTGTGCTGGCAGTGATGTACCACTCATGCATTCTTCTGAGCGACACGGGTTGTTTGCTAAGTTGTACGGATGTCATTAACGGCTTCCCATTCTCAAATTTAGGAGGAACATCCTCAAGCTTGTATATTGGAACTCCTGGTTTAACTAAAGCCGTCCGCCGATTATACATGACACCGTCTTCTTCCCACTCCTCGATATCTTCTAATGCTGGCTCATGAGAAGAACGAGATGCACTCGATTTTCTAATATTTTCCTTCATAGCTTCCAAATACTTTGTCACTTTTGATGAAGGTTTCTTATTTTCGTATGAGCTAACTTTGACAGGCACTGATGATCGAGGAGTAGTCGTCGGAAGTTGGACACTGGCTTGTTGTTGAACCTGTTGTTCAACTGATTGCTCTTTACTCCCAGCAGCTGGCTCTAGTACTACTTCAAGCTGTTGCTCAACTAGTTGCTCTTTACTAGCAACAGCTTGCTCTGGTATTGCTTGAAGTTGTTGTCCAACTTGTTGCTCTTGGATATCATCATCCTTGCTCAGACATAGGGGGAGTGGATCTTCCCGGACTGGGAGTGGATCTTCATGCACTTTCGCCTTAGAAGATGGGGTTGCAGTATTTGGAGATGCGACGGGGCTAGAAATTGGCTCATCGTCCAACACGATATCGCGTCGGTGCCAAAGGATTAATTGGTTGACAGCCTGCCCCAGAGTCGCGATCCCCTCAGGTGTGACGTGGTCTATTTCATAATCTTCATAATCATTATCAATGATCTGAAGAACTTGCACCACAGAATAATACAACGGAAGTGGACTCCCGTTGAAGTCACGATCAGGCTTTGCCATAGCAGTGGCAACCTGTTTGGTTTTGTTCCCTGCTCTGCCTATCGGGACAAGAAGACGACAAGATTTGTCGTTAGCAATATCATCGACAGGGAACTTATGGGCTGACCCTGAGCCTGGCACGGAACCAACGCTGCTAGGGTAGGCAGTTGGAGATACTAATTGCTCCTTTTGCACCGGAACCATCATTGTACTCGGTGCCACTAATTGTCCTGATTGTCTAAGTTGTTCCATTATTTCTTGCATATTTTCTTTGACCTTTTGAGCAATTGTTTTATCAAGTGTTTTCTTAAACTTCTCACGTCTTCTATATGTGTCTTTATCTTTAGGGAAACCATCTAGCCAAGACATTTGAGAAGAGACCGCTCGAACCCGTCCGCTGTGTTCAGGGTTTCCCAAGATAGCGGTAAGTTGGTCATTCTCCCTCTTCGGCTTGAAGAGACCCTTCTGTTGCTTTTCAATTACCTCTTTCATTTTATCCTCTACTTCATTCAGAGAGTCGGGCTTTTCAAGTTTGCCCTCGCTGGTCAAACCTGACCGAGCAAAGACCGAGCGTTGAGTTCGCTCATCGCACCCTTCTAATGGGTGAGGATTGCCCTTACTAAGAATTTCGTCTATTATCTTATTCCATTTCTGGACTTTGGGGCCATATCCGGCAGAC
Source organism: Tuctoria greenei (assembly GCA_036927565.1). Taxonomy (NCBI): domain Eukaryota; kingdom Viridiplantae; phylum Streptophyta; class Magnoliopsida; order Poales; family Poaceae; genus Tuctoria; species Tuctoria greenei. The sequence goes on from JAYESD010000004.1 coordinate 197,878,966, forward strand.
CCCAAGCGATGATGGTATTTGTTCTTTTTTGCAAGCTCTGACCTAGTTGCACTTAGAGCTTTAGCATCAGGTGTGCTCTTTTGACGAACAAACTCTTGTCACTGAGCTTGTGTGATTTTCCCATCTTCCTCGGGCTAGGGACCTTATTGGCCTTAACATAAGCATTCATTTCACTCTTCCAGCATCGAAACTTCTTGCCGCAAGAGACCAATGTTGCTTTCTTTACAGCTTCTTCTGTGCCTTTCGGGAACTTGAATTGTTTCTTTATCTTTTCCCACAACTCATTCTTGGTCTGCTCGGGTAATTTCCTCTAATTCTCGGTTGTGATCGGCACAACCTCCCTAACAAGAAAACCGCATGCATTACGGTACTTGGTAACTGAATCCAGTGGTTCTTGGGGAAGCCCACCTGGACCGACCCTTGTTATGTACATGATGCGGTCCATTGGACCCTTATTGGGACCTCGTTGCCCTCGTTTCCGCTTGAGTGAAGCTGAGGATTCATCCATTGGTGAACCTTCTGCGGTTTTAGGAGCCGATGTCACCTCATTGTCTTCGAGATTAATCTAGGTAGAAAAAAATTATAAGACTTCGTATACTTGACAACCAACATTAACTTGAACTGCTGAAGTTAAGATTCGTGATCCATACCTCGTCGGCAGGATCATATTCCGGGTCTAGATCCACTGAATTCTTTTTAATTTTTATATTCAGAAAAGGATCCGAAGGACTGTGATAGGAGCCTGAACTGCTGGAGTCAGTAAACTCCATATTGTCTTCTTTGTTGTTACTATGAGGACCAGTCTTCTTAGGGCTTTCCATGCTAGATCTAATAAGACAAAAAATCTAATAAATGGCATAACTAAATTTGGTCATATTTAAAACAAATTTTCTCAATTTTGGCTCAATTAAGTAAATTTAGCCAAAACACATTTTTGAAGTTATATAGGTCTAACTAAATTCTTGTATCATAGAGATTGGCATCATATGCTCAGACTCCATCGCCACACCTAGTGTTACCTAGATATGGGCGTGAGGATGCTCCTGGCATCACAAATGAGTTGGCCAGCAACTTTTGTTTGGCTTCAGAGCTAAATATAGCATAACTTTGGTAGCTCAGATTAGGTACAATTGCTCAAATGAAGCTGATGGAGCCACAAGTGCAGACATCTTTGGTAGCACAGATTAGTTACAATTGCTCAAATGAAACTTAGAGAAATAAAGGCAAACTTTGCCAAACTTAGTCTAGCATAGCTAACTCTAAGCAAAAGTAGCCAAATATAGCTAAATATAGCATAACTTAGTCAAAATTAGTCAAGTATAACTATATCTAATGTAACTTAGCCAAAATTAGCCAAATTTGGTCAACTTAACCAAATATAGCTAAACCTTGCCCCTAATAGAGAATTATGTGGCATATGCAAGGCCGATGACAGAAATAGGGAATATACTGCTGTTACTAGAGTCTAGAATCATGTTTACCACTAATGTGTCAGAACAGTTTCAGACACACAGAACCAACTACCACCGAACTTGACAGTTTTTCGAATTCCACCGAACCCTAACCAAGGATGCCTACCATTATCTAATTCCCGAACCCTAACCAAGGATATGCAAGGCGGCAGCGAGGGCGGGGAGGGAGGCGGCACGGCGAAGGAGGATGGAAGGTCGAAGGGTTTAGGGTTTACCTTGAAGCTCGGCGGCGACGGAAATGGCTTCGCTCGGCGTACCTGGAAGTGAGGAGGACGAAGCTCGGCGGCGACGGCGAAGCTCGGCGACAACGGCGAAGCTCGGCGACGGCGAAGCTCGGCGGCGTACCTGGAAGTGACGAGGGGGAACACTTGGCGGCAAACGAAATTTTGGCAGCCTAACGGCGTCTAAGTGTTTCGCCCGGGTTAGGTTTTTCCAATGCTGCCGAGGGGTATATATAGACTCACATTTTCTCAGGAGGATTTTAAGTACCGACTGTCAGGAAAGACTGTTATCTCAGTCGGATTTTACTTACCAACCGCCTGAGAAGCTACAATTATCTCAGGCGGTTGGTTAGTAACACCCGCCTGAGAAGATACAATTATCTCAGGCGGTTGGTTAGTAACACCCGCCTGAGTTAAACATGGGCCTGTGAAGATATTTACTTCTTCTTAATTTGATGAACGCCTACATAAAGACCCCTCACCAACCGGGATGAGGATCCCCTGACTTAATCAGCGGTCACTGACATGTGGACCCGGTCCCACACATCAGTGACCATGTCACGCGTGCGCGACCTTTCTTTTCCCCGAGGTGCGACCTTTCTTTTCCACTCCGCGCGGCCTTAAAGACGCGCTATCGCTCACAAGCGCATCGCTCACTTTGAATCCTCTTGTTTTCTTCGTCTTCCTCCGCTCCGACGACCCAACACCACTATGGCCGACCTTCCGCCGCCAAGCCCTCCGAGGGAGCCACCTTGCAAGAAACAATGTTGCAGCTCCCCCGAGAAGATCAACACCGAGCAGCGCCTCCTCATGGCGCGAGAGGCGTACAACAATACGTCTCGCGCCATGAGTGCCTTGGGGCTGGGTACCCTTCCAGAGTATACTGGAATGGGTACCTTGGGCCACTACCTCTACGCCCTCGTGGGGGTGGCTGATCGTCTCGACATTCTGTTCGCGACGATGGCCCAGGTTCTTGGCCCCGAGGGCCGTAGAACGCTGGTGGAGGCGACGGCTAGCAACCTCGGGGTTGCACTGCCGGTGCAGCCGGTGCAGCCGGTGCAGCCGGTGCAGCCGGCCCTGTCTCCTGTTGCACCGGTGCCGGAGTCGCCGCCGGAGGACGAGGAGGAGGAGGAGGAAGAGGAGTAGGAGTAGGATTTAATTAGTTTTTCTTTTTGTTGTTTTTAGTTGCTTCTGTTTTGTAAATATTGTTAATGAATGAAATCTATCTTTTTTCATCTATGTGATTGAATATTACTTGTGTATCTTTTGTGTTCTTGTGTGTTCTTGTGTAAATATTGTGCATCTTGTGTGTTCTTTTGTGAGATGTGCATATTGTTAATGAATGAGTATCTTGTGTGTTCTTCAACTGTGTGAATGATTGAATATTGTTAATTAATGTAGTGTGTTCATCGTTAATTAAAATTTCACGTCTGAGAAGAAATTAATTTGATATTTACCAAAACATTACAATGTCAGCTATACAAGTTTTAAAAATATTTTGTTCAGGTGGTAGATGTTAATTTTATACAAATGTAGAAGAAAGAATCATCGAATTTGGACACAATTTGCAGAATCTAAACATGTTTGAGTATTTATATTGGAATCTAAATAAAAAAGAAGCAAGGGATAAGGAAACTGAAGAACAGTATCAGGCATTATCTCAGGCGGTTGTTAAGCAATAACCGCCTGTGAAGATATTTACTTCTTCTTAATTAATATTCTTGATTAAATGTGGTCCTTTAAAAAGGCAAAAATCCACTTTCTTGTAATATTATTGATAAGTAAAGGTTACCATTAAATTTCACTTCATAAATCCTTTGAAATTGGTCAGAACATAAAAAACATACAACAAATGCTATTTTTCATTTTTCTATCTTGATGAATATAATGCTTTTTTCATTTATTTTTTCAGTGGACATTTTTAATCATCATACCAACATCTACGAATTTTTTCATATTTTTTTAAATTTTTTGGAATCAATGTGTGTTCATAATTTGATGAATGCCTCATATGAATATGAGCATTTAGTTAGAATGGTGGATAATTTGAAGTTTGACATGTTGGAATGCTTTTAAAAAAATTAAAAAAATTCATACATGTATAAATTATACAAATATGTTCATACCAACAATTTTGAGTGAAGGAACTTTTTTTTATGAGATACACAAATGTGAATAATATGTGAGTAGAAATTAATTTGATATTTACCAAAACATTACAATGTCAGCTATACAAGTTTTAAAAATATTTTGTTCAGGTGGTAGATGTTAATTTTATACAAATGTAGAAGAAAGAATCATCGAATTTGGACACAATTTGCAGAATCTAAACATGTTTGAGTATTTATATTGGAATCTAAATAAAAAAGAAGCAAGGGATAAGAAAACTGAAGAACAGTATCGGGCATTATCTCAGGCGGTTGTTAAGCAATAACCGCCTGTGAAGATATTTACTTCTTCTTAATTAATATTCTTGATTAAATGTGGTCCTTTAAAAAGGCAAAAATCCACTTTCTTGTAATATTATTGATAAGTAAAGGTTACCATTAAATTTCACTTCATAAATCCTTTGAAATTGGTCAGAACATAAAAAACATACAACAAATGCTATTTTTCATTTTTCCATCTTGATGAATATAATGCTTTTTTCATTTATTTTTTCAGTGGACATTTTTAATCATCATACCAACATCTACGAATTTTTTCATATTTTTTTAAATTTTTTGGAATCAATGTGTGTTCATAATTTGATGAATGCCTCATATGAATATGAGCATTTAGTTAGAATGGTGGATAATTTGAAGTTTGACATGTTGGAATGCTTTTAAAAAAATTAAAAAAATTCATACATGTATAAATTATACAAATATGTTCATACCAACAATTTTGAGTGAAGGAACTTTTTTTTATGAGATACACAAATGTGAATAATATGTGAGTAGAAATTAATTTGATATTTACCAAAACATTACAATGTCAGCTATACAAGTTTTAAAAATATTTTGTTCAGGTGGTAGATGTTAATTTTATACAAATGTAGAAGAAAGAATCATCGAATTTGGACACAATTTGCAGAATCTAAACATGTTTGAGTATTTATATTGGAATCTAAATAAAAAAGAAGCAAGGGATAAGGAAACTGAAGAACGGTATCGGGCATTATCTCAGGCGGTTGTTAAGCAATAACCGCCTGTGAAGATATTTACTTCTTCTTAATTAATATTCTTGATTAAATGTGGTCCTTTAAAAAGGCAAAAATCCACTTTCTTGTAATATTATTGATAAGTAAAGGTTACCATTAAATTTCACTTCATAAATCCTTTGAAATTGGTCAGAACATAAAAAACATACAACAAATGCTATTTTTCATTTTTCTATCTTGATGAATATAATGCTTTTTTCATTTATTTTTTCAGTGGACATTTTAATCATCATACCAACATCTACGAATTTTTTCATATTTTTTTAAATTTTTTGGAATCAATGTGTGTTCATAATTTGATGAATGCCTCATATGAATATGAGCATTTAGTTAGAATGGTGGATAATTTGAAGTTTGACATGTTGGAATGCTTTTAAAAAAATTAAAAAAATTCATACATGTATAAATTATACAAATATGTTCATACCAACAATTTTGAGTGAAGGAACTTTTTTTTTATGAGATACACAAATGTGAATAATATGTGAGTAGAAATTAATTTGATATTTACCAAAACATTACAATGTCAGCTATACAAGTTTTAAAAATATTTTGTTCAGGTGGTAGATGTTAATTTTATACAAATGTAGAAGAAAGAATCATCGAATTTGGACACAATTTGCAGAATCTAAACATGTTTGAGTATTTATATTGGAATCTAAATAAAAAAGAAGCAAGGGATAAGGAAACTGAAGAACAGTATCGGGCATTATCTCAGGCGATTATTAAGCAATAACCGCCTGTGAAGATATTTACTTCTTCTTAATTAATATTCTTGATTAAATGTGGTCCTTTAAAAAGGAAAAAATCCACTTTCTTGTAATATTATTGATAAGTAAAGGTTACCATTAAATTTCACTTCATAAATCCTTTGAAATTGGTCAGAACATAAAAAACATACAACAAATGCTATTTTTCATTTTTCTATCTTGATGAATATAATGCTTTTTTCATTTATTTTTTCAGTGGACTTTTTTAATCATCATACCAACATCTACGAATTTTTTCATATTTTTTTAAATTTTTTGGAATCAATGTGTGTTCATAATTTGATGAATGCCTCATATGAATATGAGCATTTAGTTAGAATGGTGGATAATTTGAAGTTTGACATGTTGGAATGCTTTTAAAAAAATTAAAAAAATTCATACATGTATAAATTATACAAATATGTTCATACCAACAATTTTGAGTGAAGGAACTTTTTTTTATGAGATACACAAATGTGAATAATATGTGAGTAGAAATTAATTTGATATTTACCAAAACATTACAATGTCAGCTATACAAGTTTTAAAAATATTTTGTTCAGGTGGTAGATGTTAATTTTATACAAATGTAGAAGAAAGAATCATCGAATTTGGACACAATTTGCAGAATCTAAACATGTTTGAGTATTTATATTGGAATCTAAATAAAAAAGAAGCAAGGGATAAGGAAACTGAAGAACAGTATCGGGCATTATCTCAGGCGGTTGTTAAGCAATAACCGCCTGTGAAGATATTTACTTCTTCTTAATTAATATTCTTGATTAAATGTGGTCCTTTAAAAAGGCAAAAATCCACTTTCTTGTAATATTATTGATAAGTAAAGGTTACCATTAAATTTCACTTCATAAATCCTTTGAAATTGGTCAGAACATAAAAAACATACAACAAATGCTATTTTTCATTTTTCTATCTTGATGAATATAATGCTTTTTTCATTTATTTTTTCAGTGGACATTTTTAATCATCATACCAACATCTACGAATTTTTTCATATTTTTTTTAAATTTTTTGGAATCAACGTGTGTTCATAATTTGATGAATGCCTCATATGAATATGAGCATTTAGTTAGAATGGTGGATAATTTGAAGTTTGACATGTTGGAATGCTTTTAAAAAAATTAAAAAAATTCATACATGTATAAATTATACAAATATGTTCATACCAACAATTTTGAGTGAAGGAACTTTTTTTTATGAGATACACAAATGTGAATAATATGTGAGTAGAAATTAATTTGATATTTACCAAAACACTACAATGTCAGCTATACAAGTTTTAAAAATATTTTGTTCAGGTGGTAGATGTTAATTTTATACAAATGTAGAAGAAAGAATCATCGAATTTGGACACAATTTGCAGAATCTAAACATGTTTGAGTATTTATATTGGAATCTAAATAAAAAAGAAACAAGGGATAAGGAAACTGAAGAACAGTATCGGGCATTATCTCAGGCGGTTGTTAAGCAATAACCGCCTATGAAGATATTTACTTCTTCTTAATTAATATTCTTGATTAAATGTGGTCCTTTAAAAAGGCAAAAATCCACTTTCTTGTAATATTATTGATAAGTAAAGGTTACCATTAAATTTCACTTCATAAATCCTTTGAAATTGGTCAGAACATAAAAAACATACAACAAATGCTATTTTTCATTTTTCTATCTTGATGAATATAATGCTTTTTTCATTTATTTTTTCAGTGGACATTTTTAATCATCATACCAACATCTACGAATTTTTTCATATTTTTTTAAATTTTTTGGAATCAATGTGTGTTCATAATTTGATGAATGCCTCATATGAATATGAGCATTTAGTTAGAATGGTGGATAATTTGAAGTTTGACATGTTGGAATGCTTTTAAAAAAATTAAAAAAATTCATACATATATAAATTATACAAATATGTTCATACCAACAATTTTGAGGGAAGGAACTTTTTTTATGAGATACACAAATGTGAATAATATGTGAGTAGAAATTAATTTGATATTTACCAAAACATTACAATGTCAGCTATACAAGTTTTAAAAATATTTTGTTCAGGTGGTAGATGTTAATTTTATACAAATGTAGAAGAAAGAATCATCGAATTTGGACACAATTTGCAGAATCTAAACATGTTTGAGTATTTATATTGGAATCTAAATAAAAAAGAAGCAAGGGATAAGGAAACTGAAGAACAGTATCGGGCATTATCTCAGGCGGTTGTTAAGCAATAACCGCCTGTGAAGATATTTACTTCTTCTTAATTAATATTCTTGATTAAATGTGGTCCTTTAAAAAGGCAAAAATCCACTTTCTTGTAATATTATTGATAAGTAAAGGTTACCATTAAATTTCACTTCATAAACCCTTTGAAATTGGTCAGAACATAAAAAACATACAACAAATGCTATGTTAATTAACTGACGCGCCGCACGAGGTCTGCGGAGAAGTTAAGAAGCCGTGGTGCAGGGGACGCGTGCGACGGAAGGATCTCTGAAGATCGTCTTCCACAGTGGTTTAATTGTGCGCCGCACGAGGTCTGCAAAGAGTTCAATGCGCAATGAACAAAATATTTTGTTCAGTTGGTAGATGTTAATTTAATACAAATGTATAAGAAAGAATCATCGAATTTGAACACAATTTGCAGAATGTAAACATGTTTGAGTATTTATATTGGAATCTAAATAAAAAAGAAGCAAGGGATAAGGAAACTGCAGAACAGTATCGGGCATTATCCCAGGCGGTTGTTAAGTTATACCCGCCTCAGATAAACATATTTGTAGACGGTTGTTAAGTACCAACCGTCTGTGAAGATCTTTACTTCTTTTTTCTCAGGCGGTTTATAAGTAATACCCGCCTGAGATAATCATTTTTAAACTACAATATGTTAATTAAAGGCCTGAGAAGTGTTAATTAACTGACGCGCCGCACGAGGTCTGCGGAGAAGTTGAGAAGCCGTGGTGCAGGGACGCGTGCAAGGATCTCTCAAGATCGTCTTCCACAGTGGTTTAATTGTGCGCCGCACGAGGTCTGCAAAGAGTTCAATGCGCAATGAACAAAATATTTTGTTCAGTTGGTAGATGTTAATTTAATACAAATGTAGAAGAAAGAATCATCGAATTTGAACACAATTTGCAGAATGTAAACATGTTTGAGTATTTATAATGGAATCTAAATAAAAAAGAAGCAAGGGATAAGGAAACTGCAGAACAGTATCGGGCATTATCCCAGGCGGTTGTTAAGTTATACCCGCCTTAGATAAACGTATTTGTAGACGGTTGTTAAGTACCAACCGTCTGTGAAGATTTTTACTTCTTTTTTCTCAGGCGGTTTATAAGTAATACCCGTCTGAGATAATCATTTTTGAAACTACAATGTTAATTAACGGCCTGAGAAGTGTTAATTAACTGACGCGCCGCACGAGGTCTGCAAAGAGTTCAATGCGCGGGAAACGAACCGCTCCCTCGTCTACTCCGCACAGACCTATATAAGGCGCGTCGTCGGTTATGGACAAGCACAAAACTTAATTTCTCCACTCCTTTCTTCTTCTTCCATCGTTCCACCTCTCCTAGCCCGCCGCCGATTAACCACCACAGCCATGGCCAACCTTCCGCCACCTAGCCCGCCGAGGCAGCCACCCTGCAAGCGGATACGCTGCAGCTCCCCCGAGAGGGTGAATGACGACCAGCGCGTTCCACCGCCGGTGCAGCCGGAGCCACCGGTACAGCCGGAGCAATCGGCTCAGCCGGAGAAGCCGACCCTCTCTCCTGCTGCATCGTCGCCGGAGGAGGAGGAGGAGGACGACTTCGACGACGACGACGATGATGACGATGATGACGACGAGTCGTCCTCCGACGACGGCGACGACGAGTCGTCCACCGACGACGGCGACGACGAGTCGTCCACTGACGACGGCGATGACGACGACGGCGACCACCACCATGGTGACGACTACGACGACGACGACGAGTCGGAGGAGGACCGCTTGGCTTGGTTTGAGAAGCTGGCGGAGAGGATGGAGGAGGCGGGGCTGTAGTGTAGTTTTAGGATTTCAATCAAGTGTTCTTGTACATTTTTCTTGTGTTTTGTACATATTTCAATCAAGTGTCAATGAATACTGGTGGATAATTTGAAGTTTGACATGTTGGAGTGCTTTTAAAAAAATTAAAAAAATTCATACATGTATAAATTATGCAAATATGTTCGTACCAACAATTTTGAGTGAAAGATCTTTTTTTATGAGATACACAAATGTGAATAATATGTGAGTAGAAATTAATTTGATATTTACCAAAACATTTCAACGTCAGCTATACAAGTTTTAAAAATATTTTGTTCAGTTGGCATTATCTTAGACGGTTGTTAAGTAATACCCGCCTGAGATAAAAATCTTCCTTGGCGGTTATTAAGTACCAACAGCCTGTGAAGATATTTACTTCTTAATTAATAAACATCATCTCAGGCGGTTGGTAAGTAAAACCCGCCTGCGATAAAGTTAAAAACCGTCTGTGAAAAACCTACGTCTATATAAGGACCCCTCACCGCAGTCAAAACGCAACCCTGGAGAATTTATATCGACGCCGCCAGGCTGTTGAAATTTCCACTGCGCCGCGCCGCCGCTCCGCCGCCCAGCCCATACTGCCGCGCCGCCGCTCAACCCCGCACCGCCACTTTTCCACCCAGCCGGCCCACCGTGCTGACGCCTCCCCACCGTGCTGACGCCTCTGCAAGGTAAATGTAGTTTCCTTACTTTTTCTTTGTATATTTTCATTAGCTGATAAGCTGTTAGTTTTGTGTGTTCTGGTATATGGATTCTGTCCTTTTGCATGTGTAAGGACTGTATGGATTGTGTTCTGGTATATTGATGTATGGACTATATGGATTGTTTCCTTTTTGTACCTATTATGTGACATGAATATGATGTTTAATTAACAGATGCTATTGTAATATATATAAGATGCATCTGGGCCTTGTTTCCCGATATAACGGACTGGATCCCACCCAGACCTAGCCCATGCTGCTGGGCCTGTTTCTCCCCTTTGACTCCGTCCGCCTCAAGACGTCGCCCGTCTCCTACATTAGTCGCCCTAATCATACTTGTTATGTCTCTGTAAATTCATTTTATAGAAGACCTTTAGAGAATATTTGTGGCCAAATTTTGTAAATCTGACAAAAAATTCTATTATTGAAGCATGGACCGTCGAGCGTGGATGTATAACATGCCAAGACCCGATCCTATGTACATTCATAATGTTGCAAATTTTATTGAAGCATCCAAGAGACATGCGAAGTTGCAAAAGATAGATGACATATTATGTCCATGTATCGACTGCGAAAATAAGATTGCTTGGACGGATACTATAGTAATCCAATCTCATTTGGTGAAAAGAGGTTTCAAAAATAACTACACAATATGGACAGAGCATGGTGCGTTAGATACACATGATGTGGATAAAGATGATGAGAGAGGCTCAGATGATGATAATGTTCATATCGATGATGGTAGTGACAATCAAGCTGGTGATGATGATGATGAGTTCGATTGTGAGGAGATGTTGCGTCACATTGAACCATATGTACTGACTTCTATGGGAGCAAGCAAAGGTTTAAGTAAAATGGAGACATTGTAGAATGCGGCCACAGAGCTTTTATATGATGAATCAAACGGTTGTGATAAAGAGTTTACTACATTGCGTGCAGTCTTAGAACTACTAAAGTTGAAAGCTACGCACGGATGGTCCGATTGTAGTTTCTCTGATCTTTTGAATCTTCTGGCAGAAATTCTTCCAAATCCAAATAAACTGCCTAGAAGCACTTATAAAGCGAAGAAACTTCTTTGCCCGATGGCACTAGGTGTGACAAAAATACACGCTTGTGTGAACCATTGTATTCTGTATCGCAAAGAGCATGAGCTCGCAACTAGATGCCCCATTTGTGGTGTCAGTAGATATAAGAAGGACTACAATCACCAGTATGTTACCAACATGAAAAAGACTCAGAAGAATAAGAAGTTTATTATTGGTCCTGAAGGTGACGATGACGATACTTCTGGCGATGCAGACGGGAAGAATAAGAGAAAAATTCCTGCATTGGTGATGTGGTACCTTCTGGTAATTGATCGCTTGAAGCGTTTGTTCTCAAACCCTAGGGAGGCTGAACTTATGCGTTGGCATTCCGAGGAACGCAAGAAGAATGAAAAACATATACGACACCCTGGTGATGCAACGCAGTGGAAAAATTTTGATATTCAGTATCCAGAATTTGCGAAGGAAATCAGAAATGTGAGGTTTGCCTTGGGTACAGATGGAATTAATCCGTTTGGTGAAAAAAGGATCATACACAGCACATGGCCTGTGGTCTTAACTATGTACAACCTACCGACGTGGTTGTGTCACAAAAGGAAATATATCTTATTATCTGTTCTTATCCAAGGTCCGAAACAACCCGGCATCGAAATTGATGTGTTCTTGGAACCTTTAATGGAAGATATGGCGAAATTGTGGAATGAAGGGGTACGTACATGGGATGAGTACAAGCGGGAGTATTTCACGCTAAGAGCAATGATATTCGTTACCGTGCATGATTATCCCGGACTGTTTACATTATCGGGACAAATGAAAGGGAAGAAAGGTTGCGTTAGGTGCGTGGATAGAACTGGATATCTATACCTCACTTCATCCAGAAAGACGGTGTACATGAGACATCGACGGTTCTTGACAGATACACACAAGTATAGGAAGATGAAAGAACAATTTGATAACAAAATCGAAAAAGATACTGCACCGAAACCTTACAGTGGAAAACTTGTGTTTGAAATGGTCAAGAACATTCATATTGCTTTCGGTAAGGGAAAAAAGAGTAAAGGAATTAAGAGAAAGAAAAGTACATCTTCGGATGATACAACTGACATGGCTTTCAAGAAACAATCAATTTTTTTCAAGTATCTTCCGTATTGGAAGAATCTGGAATTTTGCCATAGTATTGATTTGATGCACGTTACAAAGAATGTATTTGACAGCATCATTGGGACCTTGCTGGACATGCCGAGGAAGACAAAGGATGGATTAAATTCACGTATGGACCTAGTAAATCTTGATTTGAGACTAGAGCTTCATCCAGTAGAAAAGGCGAACGGGAAGCATTACCTTCCCCCAGCCAGCTACAACTTGACGCTAGAAGAGAAAAAAGCAATTTGCGAATGCTTGCGTGGGATCAAAGTGCCCACAAGTTTCTCATCCAATATCCGCAAACTAGTCTCGATGAAAGACTTGTCTTTATTCGGTTATAATTCTCACGACTGTCACATGATGATGACAATTTTCCTTGCCATTGCAATAAGAGTAATCAAACCTGAGCATATAAAAGTTGTCATCACACGTTTGTGTTACTTCTTCAATGCAGTATCGCAAAAGGTGATAGCACGTGAAGATTTAGACTATCTGAAAACATACATTGTCGAGACAATGTGCAAGCTTGAGATGTGTTTCCCACCATCCTTTTTTGATATGCAAGTACACCTAATCATACATCTTGTTGATCAGATAAAAGCATTGGGGCCACTATATTTACATCATATGTTTTCGTTGGAGAGATATTTAGGACTATTAAAAGGTTATGTGCGGAACCGTGCTCATCCAGAGGGTTCAATTATGGAAGGATACACCACTGAAGAAGTGATTGAGGGTTGCGCTGATTACATCAAAGATGGAAAATCGATAGGTGTGCCTATACCGGTACATGAGGGTAGACTACGTGGGAGAGGCAAAGTGGGTAAGAAAACTTTTATTGTTCAAGATTACAAGAATGTACACCGTGCACATTTTGGTGTACTACAACAGCTCGCAATAGCTGAGCCGTACATCGAGGAACACCAAATTGAGCTTCGTGATAAAAACCAAGACCGCAAAGAGGACTGGATCATGAAAGAGCACAGAAGATGTTTCACTGAATGGTTAATGGACAAAAATATATCATACGGAAACACTATAGAAGAGGCAACAATGAAAAAGTTAGCTTGTGGCCCATCTGCTTTGGTAACATCATGGCAAGCATATGACATCAATGGTTACACATTTTACACTAAAGAAAAAGACGGTAAGAGTGTTGCACAAAATAGTGGTGTTCGTATTGAGGCTTATGATTCACAAGGGCAGAAGACCACATACTTCGGGTTCATAGAGGAAATATGGGAACTCGATTATGGCGAAAGAATGGTAATGCCCGTATTTAAGTGCCAATGGGTCAAACATCCTGATGGTTTGAAAGTGGACAATTACGGACTGACACTGGTAGACTTGAATAAAGTGGGTTACAAAGATGACCTGTGGGTTCTCGCCGATAATGTTTCACAAGTTTTTTATGTTCAAGATCCAGAAACTGAGAAGTTGCACGTAGTTGTTTCTGGAAAGCAAAATATTGTTGGGGTTGACAATGTGGGAGATAATGAAGAGGAATATAATCAGTATGAAGAGATGTACCTTTTCACCGAACCAGAAAACATCAAGCGCGTAGAGAGAAGCATTAAAAAGAATTTGAAACCCTATATGCGAGAAGATGTCAATGCTGGAAAAAATGTATATAGCAATGCGAGATGATATATATTGTATATATTTGTATCTTCTGAAATCAACTTAGAACAATGTTGGTATATGGATTGTGTCCTTTTGCATTTGTGTACATATGCGTTTGGACTCAATGATTTGGAAGTTTGGAAGTTTGGTCTTTCTTCAGATAATGATGTCTCGGGCGTGTAGCCGATTGAAGGAGAAGCGCTTGGCGTGGCGCAAGAACCATCCCCATGTATGTACATATGGCACACCGGTCACATGGTTGTATATACATATGTATCTGTAATGGACTGATGAACTTAACTGTAGTTTGTTTTTCCGTGTTGTTTGTTTTTGGTATTTTCAATTTCTCCGCGTAGGGTTTCTCCGCGAAGCCTGAATCGGGAGATTCGTTGAAGTGGCAGTGCATCGTCCCCGGTAAAGAAGGGGTAAGTCATGAAGAACAAGCACAATATGAGTTTAACTATCGTCCTCCTATTAATAAATTTCTTTTGCAGACTGAATGGGAAGATGGTTACTACCCCCTGACAATCTCCTTCTCTGAGGACTATCCCTTGGTGCCTCCAAGATGCTCCTTTCCAATTGGGTTCTTCCACCCAAATGTCCATCGTTCGGGAGCACTCTGCATCGGGATTCTTGATCAAGAGACTGTAAGATAGACCTATTTTGTTCATGTAATTATTACTTATAATTTTTGTCGAACTTATTTGAACTGGTTTCTTATATTGCTTAAATTATATTTCGTAGGGGTGGTGCAGTGCTTTTACAATCAAAACTATACTACTTGAAGTTCAGCGTTTGCTGCATCAGCCAAATGTGCCTGATGTTGAAAATGATTGCTATAATCTACTTATCAAGGTTAGATGACACTTTGACTTAGTGACCAATGTAGGTTATTCATTCCTCCTTCGACATTTGTTAATTTAAATAATGTCAATATTTTCAGGATCCAGCGGAATATAAGAGACGTGTTCGGGAGCAAGCAGGACGGTACAATTTAGATTGATCGATGGGAGCTTCATCGTCGATCTACAATGAATGTAGCATGATTTTTGTTCAGTGTGTAAAGAAATTATCTTTGAACAATTGTAAAGCCTCTAATGGTGTATTATCACAATTAAGCCAGCCTCACTGGTGATCGAGCATTTCCTATAATGCATTACTGTACTAGTATCCGCTAGCTCATCTGTGTTTTTTCCTGATACAATTTTGCCTGCACGACTACATGCGGCTGTGATATATAATTGCAACTACATCCCTGTAATTTCAATGAAAACCGCTTATGATAATTAAACAATGACCGCCACTGAAAATACATGATCTTCTCAGGCCGTTGTTAATCAAGAACCGGCTATGAAGTTCATTGCATTACAGACGGTTATTAATTAAGAACCGCCAACGAAGATCATGTATTTACTCAGACGGTTGTTCCTTAAAATCCATCTGTGAAGTTCATTGCATTACAGACGGTTATTAATCAAGAACCGCCAACGAAGATCATGTATTTACCCAGACGGTTGTTTCTTAAAATCCGTCTGTGAAGTTCATGGCATTGCAGATGGTTGATAATTAATAACCGTCTGTGAAGATCATGTATTTACCCATACGGTTGTTTCTTAAAATCCGCCTGTGAAGTTCATTGCATTGCCGACGGTTAATAATTAATAACCGTCTGTGAAGATCATGTATTTACCCAGACGGTTGTTTCTTAAAATCCGTCTGTGAAGTTCGTTGCATTACAGGCGGTTCTTAATTAAGAACCGATTCTGAAGATCATGTATTTACCCAGACGGTTGTTCTTTAAAATCCGCCTGTGTTGTTCTTTCATCACAGATGGTTATTATATCATTCTTCATCACAGTCGCATATTTTTAAGGACCGCCTGTGTTTGAAAAATTGAGGCGCCTGTAAAAATGCTTTTTGTAGTAGTGTGGTCACCAGACTCAAGGCAGATATTCTAAAACCCAACCCGAAGTATGCTTATGTCAGTGAAGAAGACAATGTACCCAAACCACCAGACTTAAGGCAGATATTCTTAAAACCCAACCCGAAGTATGCTTATGTCAGTGAAGAAGACAATGTACCCAAACCAGTACATGCAGCATTTCGAGATCCATCATGGCACTCAGCAATGGAAGAGGAATTCCATGCCCTGCAAGCTAACTAAACTTGGACGCTAGTACCATGTCCACCTGGAGCTCATGTAATCTCAGGAAAATGGATACTCAAAAACAAATATAAAGCCGACAACACTCTTGAATGTCATAAGGCTAGATGGGTTGTTCGCGGTTTTCTTCAGCGCTCAGGTATTGACTTTGATCAAACTTTTTCTCCAGTTATCAAACCAGCTTCTATTCGGATATTGCTTCAACTTGCTGCATCATCATAGTGGTCGGTACATCAATTAGATGTCAAAAATGCCTTCTGGCATGGTCACCTCAAAGAACAGATATATTGTCTGCAATCAATCGGTTTTATTGATGCTCATCGTCCAGATCATGTTTGTCTCTTATCAAAGTCATTATATAGCCTTAAGCAGGCACCACACACATGGTTTGAATGGATTTCATCTAACTTGGAACACATTGGCTTTCGTTCATCTGCCGCTGACACATCCTTGTTCGTCTACAAACATGGTCAAGATATTGCATATTTACTCCTCTATATCGATGACATTATCATCACAGCTTCGTGTCATGCCCTCTTAAAGAAAGTGATTTCTCAATTGCAGGCCACCTTTGCATTGAAGGATCTTGGACCCTTGCACTTCTTTCTTGGCATACATGTTCGTTGCAACTCATTTGAATTTTTCCTCTCGCAATCAAAATATGCAGAAGATATTCTAGACCGGGCAGGCATGTCTTAAAGCAAGATTACATCTACACCAAGTGGATACTAAACCGAAATCATCTACCTCAGAAGGACAAGAAGTCAAGCATCCATCTTTTTACCGCAGCATTGTTGGCACCCTTCACTATCTAACTCTCACACGCCCAGATCTCGCCTATATATGCTGTCAACCAGGTTGCCATGCACATGCAATCGCCACAGGGTGCTCATTGGACGCTCGTCGAGAGGATCCTACGATATATTGAGGGCACAATATAGATCATGGCATTCACTTGTCCGGATCATCAACTCTTGATCTTGTGGTTATTCAGATGCCGACCGGGCTGGCTACCCCAATACAAGGCGATTGACTTCTGGATATTGTGTGTTCCTCGGTGGATCACTCATTTCTTGGTCCTTTAAACGACAAACAATTGTATCAAGATCTAGTGCTGAAGCTGAATATCGAATTGTCACCGATGTGACGACCAAATGTTGTTGGATTCGCAATCTCCTACATGAGCTTCACGTCCCACTCAACAAGACATCACTCATCTATAGTGATAACATTTTTTCAATTTACATGTTCGGCAACCCAGTTCACCATCATCGGACTGAACACATAGTTCGATATTCACTTCGTACGAGGGAAGGTTGTGCCATCAGAGACCTGCAAGTACTACACGTGCCCGCATCTCTACAGTTTGTGGACATAATGACTAAAGGTCTCACTAGCTCGGTATTCAAAAGTTTCTGTAACAGTTTGGGCGTATGTTCTATAAACGCACAAACCGTGGGGGGCATTAGCAGTAGACGTGTAGACTCCGTCCACATTCATTCAGTTACGATCTCCTGAAGTCATGCCCGCTTTAGCTGAACCTTAGGCATCATCGGCTGGCCTGATCAGCTACACGTTCGGCCTCATTCAGTTGAGACTCATGTATAAATACTCCCTCTATTGATCAATAACAGATGCACATTCCACTCTATTCAATCTACAAAAAAGTATCAAAAATGTGAAAATTTTATGAGTGTGAAGCCACACAACTGACAACCGCAGTCGACCACTATTATCAGCGACAAAGTAAATTTTCTTACACCGAAAAACTCATGCACACGCTTTCCATTGAACGACAAAGATGACAGGAGTTAACAATTGCTATTGACCTTGGGTGAACCTAACTTTTCACCCTAGTGCAGACGCTATGTCTCACTTTTCTCATTTTGAAACTGTATCACCTTTCAAGGAGAACACGGAGACCAGCCGAAGTTCATAGAGTTCTTCCCCATGGGTAACAGCCAAGGACACGCAGGAAACTTGTGAATTCCTGCAAATAGTAATTAGCAAAGCATGCTGAGTTTACCAACTCGAAAAGTATGCTAATTATATTGTTCATTCCAAATTATATTTCATAGTTCATCCAGAAACATCCTAATGGATGTTTGATACCATTCTGTTTTGAAATACTTGACCATGCATCTAAGTCAAATAAAAAAATATTTCATCTTTACCCCTTCGGTCTATAATATCTCCACCTCTTTATTTAAGCACAATTGTCTAAGCAAAAATAAAGAGGGTGGAATGACTAATGGGATATTAAAATTGTCATTTCACGTTTTTTATTATTTTTGTAAAGTTGTCTGAACATCAAGTATTTCAGAACGAAGTGTGTACTAGTTAAAGTTTTTTGAATATCTTAATCATGTCATTACTCGATTATATCGTTGACACATGCATATATAGAAGGTTAACCTTTAGGTCTTTCAAAGCACTCTGTGCACGGACTTCAGCCGTTGATGCTTCAAAGTCGACGAAAAAAATGTAGTTGAACTGCCTGCAAACAAGATACTTGAGTTTAAAGAAACTGGAAGATGGCATTGCCAATCGAATGCAGGAACCTCTACATATTAGATCAATGCACTCACGTACAGCATGCTATTTGTTATTTAAAAATTAAGACGAAAAACCTTTACAGGTACTACATACATGTTTTCGATACAGCTAGAAGCGGTATAAGAATGCATTTCAAGTTGGCCTAAGAACAATAAGAGTGTAATTTTTCTCTCAGATATTTCATTTCGGAAATAAATACTAAATTGCTTTAATGCAATTTTTCGTATGTAGAGGAAATTTTTGTGCTGTCAATATCTGATCGGAGAGTGAATTAGTTGGTCCACAGAATAGAGTATTGAAGCTGGAAAATTAAATACGTCGTTAACATCTTTACAGATATTTTAGTCTCAATAACAATTATTAAATAAGGAGTTAAACAAGGAGAGCCCTGACACAACGATAAAGGTGTTGTTTTGTTATCATAAGGTCATAGGTTGAAACAGCCCCTGCATAAGCACTAAAAAAACAGATCATCTACGACGGCTTATGTTATTTACGACGGTCGAGGTATCATCGTCGTAAATAAAATTATTTACGATGGCTAACTTTGGCCGTCGTAAAGACCAGATTAAGTTACGACAGTCATGTCTCCGCCATCGTAAGTAAGATTAATTTACGACGGTCAACACCTGGTCGCCGTAATAAGGTTTATTTACAATGTCCGCTTTCTGGCTGTCGTAAATAAGAAACCCTATACCCGACTTTGACCCCCACGACCCCAGACTTGTCCGCCCGCTGCCCATAACTCGCCTCATACATTACCCCCCCCTGCTGCGCCGCCATCGCACCGTTGCCGCCCCACCCCACCTGTCATCACCGCCGCCCTGCCCGGGCCACCGCCGCACCCTCCCTGCCGCCACAATCGCCGCACTACCCGGCCACGCCGTCACCGCCATGCTCAGGCCACCATGGCGCCAACCCTGTCTTCGTCGTTGCTGCCCCGCTAGGTCCACCGTGCACCATCCTAGCCGCCTCCATCGTTGCACCACCCTGGCCGCGCTATTGCCGTCTGGCTGCTACTACGTCGGCCTAGTCACCATCATCGCCGCATCGCCCCGGCTTCACTATTGCCACCCAGCCAGGGCCGCAACAGCCTGACCTAGGCCGCTACCGCATGGCAGCTGCCCGGTCCCGGTCGCCGCTGCTCCACCCTGGTCGCCGCCTCATCGCAGCCGCGCCATCGCCACTGCTCCGCCCTGGCTGTTGTGCAAGGTACCCCATTGTTTAGTGTTGATCCTTGATGTTTAGTATTGACATTTAACATTTATGTTTGATGTTTAGTGTTGATGTTTAGTGTTGATATTTAGTGTTAATGTTGTAAATAGTTTTGTGTTATGTTTAGTTTTAGCTGTTGTGCATTATTTATCCTTGATTTCGCCTGTGCCGCCCCTTTCGCCCTCATTTGCGCCTGTTGAAGTGTAGCAACGACACTTTCCTTGGTACTACTTAGAAGTAGTCCGCGGAGGTTCGTATTTAGGCGTGGCACTAAACAAGATCCAAGAACGAGGTGACACAGGAATTTTACGTGGTTCGGGGCGCCTGAGCGTAATATCCTACTCCACGAGATATGCGTTGTTTGTATGAGAATGCGTAAGCTTGATCTTCGTTGTGTCTGATATGCCTTTCTATCATGCAACACAACCCTTTTTATACGCCAAGGACACGCTGTTACAGTGCGCCAGGGCCCGCCAGGTGGCCTTGGCAGTATTAACCACCCTATGCACGATCTACAGGCATAACGATGGTTAATAGCGTGTTAACATGCCTTGATGGCAGCATTACTCGTCTTGATAGCCTGTCGAACATGCGTGATTAAACAGAGTTAAAAACACGTTAACCAGGTCTTGCAATGACAATTTTATTGCCCTTAAATGTTAGTGTCATTGAAGATCCCGGAGTTCTCCCGTTATAGACGTAGATCTAGACACCTGACACGTCTCAAACGAAGCTTCCCTCAGTGGGGAGGTAGGTCGAACACGTGGCAGCACCAGAGCTTCTCTCAGCGGGGAGGCAGGTCTGGCACTACAGACACATGGCAGCGCCGGAGCCACCCTAAGGAGGGAGGCAGGTCCATCACTGCGGGACACATGACAGCACCGGAGCCACCCTAAGGAGGGAGGCAGGTCCGACACTGCATGACACATGGCAGCGCTGGAGCCACCCTAAGGAGGGAGGCAGGTCCGGCACTGCGGGACACGTGTTGCCTCTAGAAGTCCACAATACCGGAAGGTGTAACTCAATCTTCTTGTACGAATGGATACTTGGTATGCAGGGTATTGACAGCGCCACTCGAATGTTGCAGAATCAATACTATAAGAATTTATTAGAATGATTTATGCAATCTATACATCCTTTCGAACCAACACGTCTCACATTCACCATGCATGCATGGCGTGTAGGTTCGGAGTTCTACCTTTTTGGCAGTCTGGGAGTGACCGATAGAGTATGCTTATGTTGAGGCGCGAGGTCTAGACTCTGACAAAATTTCCGTGGCATAACCCTAATGTTTTTTGATGCATCATTTTTGAACGTATAGATAGATAATCACGTGCCAAAATTTCATCCAGATCCAGATCTCATGTCTCCTCATAAGCACACTCTCTCGATCACTCTTTGTTGGTTTTAGGCATATCATTTCCAATAGATGTAGGAGCGTGATATAAAGTAAAGTATAAGCTTAGTCTGGTTTTAATCGTAGTTTCAAATATGGGTGAGATCGCAAATGGATGTATAATAGTTGTGATAAGAATGATGCTCACTCAGATGAGTGGGTGACCAAGATTACGACTTTTACGGACCGTGCTTTTTTGTTGTCAAAGACCAATAAGGTGTGATGCTCATGTAGTTGATGCCAGAAAATAAGATGTTTGGAGAAGAGAACAATTTCATTATACTTGTGTCCAAACGATTTTGTGACACATTATGAGGTGTGAGTCTTTCATGGCGAGTCAGCTACTCAAGCCTTAGAAAAAGAGGAAGATAATTATTATGATGTAAGGGTTGATAAGATGAACAAGATAGTTGAAGCTATACAATCTGAGTTTACCAAGGATCCTCATACATCGGAGGTTGGAGTGGTCTTCAAGCTTCTCAAGGCTTCAGAAGAACTGCTGCATGAATACACAAAAATGACTCTCCTTACTTGCATGATCCGCATTATGACAATTAAGTCTAGATATTTATTCTCCAATAACTGTTACAAAGACCTCATCAAATTGATCAGCAATATCCTTCCAAAGCCCATAAAACTCCTAAAGCCATGTACAAGTTAAATAAAATTGTCGAAGTGTGCGATCAACACTTCCCCCGGTACTACTAAGAAGTAGTCGGCGAAGGTTCGTATTTAGGCAGGGCATAATCTCAAGAACTCAGGAATAGGTGACACAATGGTTTCAACGTGGTTCAGGTCGCCTGCGCGTAATACCCTACTCCACGGAGATGTTTGAGTGTTGAATTACTTTGAGCGAGTATGCTAGTGAGCTAGACTGAATGACCTTAGTCTCCCATGATATTGGATGGGACTCTACCATGCAGCGCGATCCTTTTATTCGCTAAGGGCTAGCTATTACAGTGTGTCGTGGCCCGACAGGTGGCCCCAACAGTATTCACCATACCCTGCACGATCGAAGTGTATAGTCGCGGTTTTATTAGGGTGATAACGTGCCTGAATGGCAGCGTTTTCAGGCTTGATGGTCCTCTGATCGTGCGTCATTAATACAAAATTAATGACGCATTAACCAGGTCTTATAACGGCTGATTGATTGCCTTTGAATGTCTGTGCCACTGATGATCCCAGAGTTCTTCCCGTTGAAGACGCAAATCCAGACACGTGACACGTGGCAGCACTAGAGCTTACCTTAGCAGGGAGGCAGGTCCGGTGCTACAGGACACGTGGCAGCGCTAGAGCTTCCCTTAGGAGGGAGGCATGTCCGGCGCCACGAGACACATGGCAGCGTTGGAGCCTCCCTAAGGAGGGAGGCATGTCCGGCACTGTGGGACATGTAGCAGCACTGGAGCCACCCTTAGGAGGGAGGTAGGTCCGACACTGCGGAACACGTGGCATAACTGGAGCCACCCTTAGGAGGGAGGCAAGTCCAGCACTGTGGGACACGTGTTGGCCTTTTGAGGTCCACTTTCCTAGATAGTGGGACATGATGCTTCTCTTTCTGGTACGAAGGGGTACCTGGTCTGCAGGGTACCGACAGTGGCCCCTGGGCGCACCTCGAGGTGAGGCTCTGATCCCGCAGGTGGGACCACCATCACTTCCCGAATTGCTGCTTGAACTTTTCACTTGGGCGGTTGAAACAACGACATACTCCCGTGCCATCGCTATGTGGCCCTTCTTGGTTTGGCGGGTGAGATACATGACATGCGGATCTTACGCAATTGAAGGCCGTCGGTTCCCAATACAATTTTCATATCGGTTCCCAGCACAATCTTGGTAGAACTGTCAGGCCGTCGCCCTCAGGCTTCCAACTTCTCATCATGACAACGGTTCACCTGGTGTGACTTTTTTGGTAAAGTGGCCTCGGGCCCTCTTGTCATATATAGACGAGGTAACTTCATAGTGCGTATTCGAGCGGTTGCCATCCAAGCGTTGTAGAGGCTAATAAAGGAAGAGGCTTTGCAGGAGGAGAGAACTCTTATGCCTCGATATGTTTGTTTGCACATTGTGTTCTTCGCTTCATCCCCCGCATTGCGTTCTCCGCTTTTGCTCTTCTTTACGACGATGGAACTCGGACTCCCCCCCACCAATCTTGTGAGCCAGAAAGACATTGAGAGGGTCCGGAAGTTGATAGGGGTGGTAGAGCCCCTCCTTCGACAATGCAATTCACTGTGGGAAGCTCCCTTTCAAGAAGGAGATATCCAACGAGATGGTCTTCTTCATGGCGTACGCCATGGTTGGACTAGTTCCACCGGTCTCCAACTTCCTCCTAATGTTGCTGGAAGTGTGCGGGCTTCAACTTCAGCACCTCAGCCCCCACTCAATCTTGCTGTTGGCGATCTTCATCCACTTATGCGAGATGTGGGTGGGTGTGTGGCCTTGCTCCGCTATTCAAGACCTTCTTTACCCTTCGGACGACCGGTAAAGGTAATAGTCTAATTGGATTCTACTAGTTCATGAGATGTAGGAATCCTCTGTTCAAGTACATCAAATCCTTTGCCTCTGGGAAGTGGGAGACCTAAAAGAGCGACTGGGTGGTTGTACGAATGGACCAGCACGACCAATTGGAGTTGCCAATCGGACTTCCAACGACAGATAATGACTTATGGGAGCTACTTTCGGAGCTATAAGAGGAGTATAACCCAGTGCTCACCAGGATCCGGCACCTGGTTGAAGGAGGATTGACGTCCCTAATGGTGCTTGGCAACTTCTTGACCAGACGTTGGGCTCCACTTAAGCAGAGGGAATTTCCTTCTTGGAACTACAGCGGAGAGATGGACTTCCTTCGGATCGAAGTTGGCCATGGAACCGATTTGAATGAGGAGGCTCTACATCTCCAACTGCAGAAGCTGTATAGTGGTTCTGTCGTAAGAGATGACCTGGTGCCACAATCAGAATTCCTGTCGCTGTCTGTACTCCCGGAGATCAGAAGGAAGCTGCAGAAGGGGATGTCGATCCTCGATGATACTGGTCTTGTAGTGCGATAGATGAGTAACCTACCTGGAGGGACTATCATCCCCGGAGCTTCGGTTCCCTGTCAGCACGGGAGGTACGAACCTGCCTCTATCGGTGGCAAAGGCAAGGCTGTTGCAGAACCGAGCCAAAAGAAGGAATCTGACTCAAGCAAGGCTGGTAGCTCCATCAGGACAGCTCCGACAGAAGCATTGGCATCATCGGTGTCGTGCTTGACTCTGAGGTCCATGGTGGTTGTACCTCTGACAACTACATCTTCAATCCCGGCACCCAAGACGAGCTGAAGGTTCGGGAAATATCATCTTCAGTCCTAGTGCCAACGGCGGGCACTGGGTTTGGCAAGTCTTCACCTTCGGTCCCAGTGCCAACGGTGGGCACCGGGTCTGGAATATCTTCTCCAACGGTAGCCCCAGCAGCACAGAGTGGAGCAACGTCTGTTCCGGAGGTCCTGGCTGCTGTGATGCTAGTGGCTACTTCAGAAACTCATGCGAAGAAGTATGTACCATCTACCACACCAGCGATGGTGGGTTCAGGTGACTCCAACCGCCTGAGAAAGAGTTTCCACACCAACTGGGGCTGCGGTGCCCCAGGTAAGAATCAACAATAGAAACCTATCTTTTATTTCACTTCTTAATTTTTGTTGAATTTTGCATTTCTTCTATTTCCAGAGTGTCGAGGCCAGCCGATATTGCTGCACCACCAACCAGCCAGGCCAGCGTTGATTGATGTCGTGGCTCCTACTGTGGTCATGGTGGGTAGGGTGATGATTTTGGAGTCAACTGACGCTGAGATGACCTCGGCGACGGTAGCTGGAGATACAGCGGTTGCACTGGACCATGCAGAAGAACCTGCGGCAGCTCCGGAGCAAGCTACAACATCATCGGAGTCAACTCTGGAACCAGCAATGGATGCTGTAGTGGCGCTGGAGGTACCGGCTGAAGCCTCAGAGGTGCTGAAGCTAGCGATCGACGCTGCGTTGGTGGCTGATGCCGCGATGGTGCCAGAGCCAACGGTCGCCATGCCGGAGCCTGTGATTGATATCGTGCCGATCTACCGGCAGACACCATGATGGCGCCTGGGCTTGCGCTTTGAGAATCAGCTGCTGGTGCTTCAACATCTGCACCGGGGGTAGACGACCTCCCGGATCTTGGCAAAGCTGATGAAGACTTCTTTGGGTCCATGCTTGTGCCATGGGCTCCAATGACTATCCCGGAAGCTATGGGAGCTCCAGCGGGTCCGCAGGAAGGTCCAGAGTCGATCCCCCTATCGCTCTCGATTGAGAACGCTTGCTCAAGCCTTCGCCAAGTTCAACTTGACTTTGACTGCGAGCGAAGTTCTCTGGAAGCAGAACGAGAAACTCTGCGACGCTGGAGGAAGCTTCACAACTTCAAGACTAAGTTTACCCAGGCCCGTCTAGTCGACTTGAGGGACCTGCTTGTAGCCGAGAAGATGCGGCTGGACGAGCGGCTGGATGATAGGCAGGCTGCCATAGAAGCTTTGAGCGAGAAAACTCGCGAAATCTGAGACAAGGCGACATAAGCCAACATTTTGGCAGATGCTCTCTTTGAGACCCTAGACAAGCTAAGGGATGAGCTCCTCAAGCAACAGGAGGTTGTCAAGAATAAGGATCAAGAGCTCTAGAGGAGAGATGGTAAGATCTGTCAAAAGTTGGAGCGCGGTGAGCATGACTTGGCTAACTGTGTTGAGAAGTTCAAGTCCCGGTGCGAGCAAGAAAAGCACCAAGTGTGGCTGGCTAGAGAAGGAGTCTCCAAACGGGAGCTTGTTGTCTCTGTGAGAGAAGACATGGTGAAGGCAGAGGAAAAGGACCTAGTAGCGAAGAAAGACTGCCTGAACCTTTTCGATAAACAAATTGCAGACCAAGAAAGGCTGCTAGCTGAGCGGATGTAGCAGCACGCCGAGGAGGTCGAGCAATTCTCGAAGAAAGGTTTCGAGGAGCTAGCATCCGCTAGAAGGTCTCTGGAGGAGCCTCGGACCACATAGAAAGTCAAAGCCCAGCAGATCTGGGACTTCTTTGGGCATGCAGAGAATGCACTGGTGCCTTTGGGCTTCAGTCTGGTTCGACCCACTCACCCAGAGCCAGAAGTGGGGCAAGCCTTAACAGCTCTGAACTCAGCAGGAGACAAGCTGGAAGTGCTGGAAGATGTCATCATCGACCAGCTTGAGACCGAGGGGAAAAATCTGGCCAAATGAGTCGCATAGTATGTGCTAACTTGTTTCCACAGCCGGGACCCCTCAATATCACTAGCTCCAGTGCTTGATGGGCCCGTCGCAGAGATGAACAAGTCTACCAAGGCAAGCGTACAAGAAGCCACCCAGAAGATCGCCGCGTGGTTCAACTGCAACTCCAGCTAGTAGCTAGGATCTTTTTTTTCCTTTTGTACCTTCAACTTGTAAAGACTTGAAATTTGAATAAATTAAATCCTCTCGAACATCATTTTTTGTTTTGACTTTTGTCATTGCCATAATCTTCTTGGCCACCTGGTAGATTGCTCAATTGATTGAGGGTATCTACAATATGAAGATTGGCAATGTCTTGCAGTATTCCTATTAGCTCTGAGCTCTCATCTTTTGTGTTATCTCCGAGCTCCGAGTTTGGCCTCCAAGAGCTTCGAGAACCCCTTGCCAATGTACGGGACGGCAATAGCGGGCCCTCTAGGAGGTGTCGGAGCTAGGTACTTCGACGGCGCCCATCATCAACGTGTGAAATGTCGATGTCGGCCCCCCTGGGTGGTGTCGGACTAGATGCTCCGGTAGCGCCCATCATCAACATGCAAAACGTCGACGCCGAGGCCCCTAGATGGTGTCAGAGCTAGATGCTCCGGTGGTGCCCATCATCAATGTGCAAAACATCGATGATAGGGCTTCTGGGTAGTGCCGAAGCTAGATGCTCCAGTGGCGCCCATCATCAATGTGTGAAACGTCGACGCTAGACCCCCTGGGTGGTGCTAGAGCGGTATGCTCCGAAGGCGCCCATCATCAATGTGCGAAACGTCGACACCTGGCTTCCTGGGTGGTGCTGGAGCTAGATGCTCTGGTGACGCCCATCATCAACATGCGAAACGTCGACGTCGGGCTCCCTGGAGACATCAGAACTCCCAGAACGAGCATGAAAATCATTTGTCCTGCACATGAGAGACAAGAAAAGTAGTAAAAGTGCTTCTTCTTGCCTATAGTTTAGTTGTGGCTTACTATCCTTCATTGAATTATGGGTCCTAATCAATTCAACATGATAATACATTGTATATCAGTTATCTCTCATAGGACCATGTGCTTCCCGGACCCGCCTTACTTTGACACAATACCAGAATATGTAGAGTGGCGTACTTAGGGGTTGGACCAGGCTAAGTCTATAGCCGACTCTGGACCTGTCATTGGCATTGGTTTTCAAGCGAGTAGGCCATTCAACGAACACTAGATCCTGAAAAATACTACCAAGAATACTTGAATATGTATCACATTAATTCTTAGAAACCAATTTTCAAAAAGATTGCACAGCTTCACTATTTGCAAGAAGGAAAAGATGAAATTAAATAAGAGCATGCACAAAGTAAATGCACGTAGAGTCTGTTTTCATGTAATTGTATTTCATAGTTGGTACGAATAACAGAGGAGACAAGGACACACTTAAAGTAAATGACCAAGTTAAGTGTGCTATACATCTTGGACCAACCCGACACCGTTCACGGACTCTATGAAATACTATACAAAAATAGACTCACCTCCGTGCTAAGTGTAGAACTTACAGAGGTGCTCTATGTTCCAGGGTTTGGGAAGTGGTATCCCATCCTATGTTGCCAAGTGAACGCATCCGGGGCAGGAAACTTTGATGACTCAGAAGGGACCCTCCCAGCTGGGGGAGAGCTTGTTCACTCCTTCTCGAGTATTTGCCACAGCATCAGATCGCCTTCTTCAAGCTGCCAATTGTGCACATGCCTCGAATGAAGTAGACAGGCCGTTGGATAGTCTGTGCCCTCCCAGAGGGGTCCGATCCATCCTCTCCATCATCCCGGGCCCTTCTGGAGGTGTCCAGATCTCCTTCTTGAGCTGTCGGGACCCTCCGGGAGGGGTACGACGAGTTGTGTTGTAGAGGTAGGTCCATAGGCACCTAGCCTTTAGGACCTGTGCCTGGGGGCTGGGACCCAGACTCACCTTGATGGTTGTCTCCTGCAGGTGGCTCCGGACCCTCCCGGAGGGTTCCGAGTCTCTGTGTGGAGGAGCTTGAAGATGTGTCTGGTCTCTCGGCGATGAGGACCATGCTGACAACTTCCGTAATTGCAGCAATGTAAAGCAGAAGAGGCTCACTAGGTTTCGGAGCTACCATGATGGGCAGTGTAGTGAGGAACCGCTTAAGCTCCTGGAACGCCTTGTCTGCTTCTTTAGACCAATGGAAAGGTCCGAACTTCATCATAAGCTTGATGAAGGGGAGTGCCCATTCAACCACCCTAGAGATGAACCGGCTAAGTGAGGCAAGACACTATTGACGGCTGTGATATACCAATTTCACCCGTCAATATAACTCAATTATGTGAAGGAAATATCATTTCTTGCACACATCACCTTTTTATTTAACCTATTTCTACTTGTCCATGGAAAAGTAGTGCATGCAGACATTTATTGCAGGAATTGAGGTAAAAAGAGGGGGAGCAATCCTATAAAATATCATTTCAATCAATCAAGCACTAACATGAGGCACCACATGGATCATATGGCCCGTAAACAGAAGTACCCGAGGCCATCCAATAGTGTATCACCCATATGAGTAAAGGGGTCCCACCTGTCAATGACCTGGTGGAAACACAGCTCCAATAGATCCCTGACCAGGTCGGTCGACCCCCCTAGTCGGTCGACTAGGTCTTGGCGCCAAACTCGGTCAATCGACACGTGTTGGCTCCTCCCGGCTTTCTGAAGTTGTTGATGACTGATTCATGCGCAATTAGTTGCGAGAACCGACCTTTCTCCACCTATAAATAGGACCCCCTACCCTCACTTCTCTCACACACCACTTGAGTATTCATTCTATTGTATCCACTACTCTCTATAGGTTTAGAGGAGTTTAGGCTGTAGAGAGGAGAGCCTCTAGTCCATAGTCCAAGTAGGAAATGAATAGAAGGAATCTCTTCCCAATTCCAAATTGGGAAAGCTAGGACTCTCATATTCTTATTGTATTTGTGACTTTATTCTTAATAGAGATGTGATCTTTAGTGTTCTTTTATTCATATACTTGTATGAAGTGTTTCTTATTTGATTGTGGATTCCATGTATGTGGTAGGAGTAGTATTTATGATTACGCTATACCATTCTCATTATATCATCATAAACACTACAAACCCCCACTATAGTCTAAATAGTTATGACATGATCATGTTAATATGAATGACTTATGCTATGTTTCAACATTGGTTCAATGATGTTTAGGTTACTCATTGCCTTAGGATGGCTTGTGCTGTAGCTCTTAAGGTATTACTTAATATGCTAGCATGGTGCTAAGATAGTTAAGTAGCGTTTGATGTATCGTAGACCCACATATTGAAGAGGTAGGCAGTAGGTGGTGACAACCCTATCTCTCCTTGTAATCTTCCACGTTCGGCTATGCCACATGATCTTTGCGGGAGTGGTCCTAGTGTTGCTAGGGGTAAACCCGTGCTCGATGTGTTGAACAACTTAGCGTGAGAATTCACCATTGGTATGATAATTAGTAAGTACCTTAGGCTATGTATATGTATACTAGAAGCATAGTAGGAGTATCTACCTAACTTTTAGCCTAATCCCTCTTTGACCCATTTATCCCCCTTAGAATAGGATACTCTTGTGTGTGTCAGACTACCTTCACATATCTCTTACCCATCATCACTATAACCTTACCTAGACAAACATATCCCTTCCATTTGATGATTGTTATGCTTCCACCTAGCCTTCCTTTGAGAGAATATAAATGACACCCTTAGAATACTCTTTTAAGGGGAAATGCTACATCGATAGTTTCTGTGCGCTTGCGGATCTTTCTCCATGATGTAAGAAACGACAACAAGCATTCTTGGCGCTGTTGCCGGGGAAGGCAACTCAAGTATTGCATGATTGAGTGAATAGGATAGGACCCTGGGTAGGTTTTAGTAGGATAACCTTTTTTTGTTTTTGCATTTTATGTGAAAATAGGGTAGTGTATGTTTGGTTTCGCTTGTCGGAAAACTTTGTTGAAGATCTCAAATACCTTCTGAGAGATCGACCTCATGGTGTTACTCCTCAGAAGCTTCATGCGACAGAGCAAGCTAGCGCAACTACACCACAACCGAACACAAATGGCCCAGAAGACCCTTCGTGAGTTCTCGGCTCCCTCTGCTAACAATGTACCTGTTGGGCCCACTGTTAACACGGGAGATGTGAACTTTGAAATCAAGACTGATCTGATCACTATGGTGCAAGCTAACCCATTTTGTGGGAAGGCTGACGAGGATGCAAGTGCTCACATGCAACAGTTCCTTGAGATTTGCAGCACTTTTAAGATCAAAGATGTATCTCTTGATGTCGTTCGTCTTAGGCTGTTTTCGTTCTCCCTTCTTGGGAGGGCGAAGCAGTGGTTCTACGCGAACCGAAGTGATGTAGACACTAGGGAGAAGTGTTCTACAGCATTCCTCACCAAGTTATTTCCATTGTTCAAAACCAGTGCCCTACGTGGAAGGATTTCCAACTTCCAGCAAGATGCCAAGGAGTCTATTCCTGAGGCTTGGGAAAGGCTCCAGGAGTACATCCTGGCCCTTCCCCACCATGGGATGGATGACTGGCTGATTATCCAAAACTTCTACAACAGGCTGATCCCTTCCGCCCATGACCATGTTGATGCTGCTGTTGGAGGTGCCTTTTTCTCATTGACGGTTCTCAAAACCAAAGACTTAATCAAGAAGATGGTGTCAAACATGGGTTGGAACGACAAGTGTCTCCATACCCGTTAGCGAGGCATGCACCTTGAAGGAGGTGGACATGATCGCTGCCAAATTAGACCTCCTCATGAAGAATATTGATGGAAAAGCCAGTGGTGATGTATGTGGTAATCCCTATGCCCTAGACTCTCACATCACATGTGAAGTCTTTGGCAACACATGCCATTTGGGCAATCACTGCCCAGAAACCTGTGAGGATGCCCTATACGTAGCCAACGATAGGAACAACAGTGGCTATTGTCCAGGAGGTCAAGGGTGGGGCCAACTACGCCCATTCTTTCAAGGAGGATACAACAATAATGGCAACAATGGAAATCAACCCAACTTGAGAGAACTTTCCATTAGCCAACTGAAGATTATTTCAAAAAGAATACAACATCCTATGGAAAGAATTAAGAGAAATCCTAGGCTTCCATAAACATTGTTTGCTAGATTTAGACACTTTGCTTAAGTTTAACAAACAAAGTTTTTGTATGAATTGACTAGTGAGGTCAGATGTAGTGCTCCTAGGAACAGTCACTTGCACAATCTTTGGGTGGTTATGACTATGTTCCCTAGAGGAGATGTTATAACATTGTGTGATGATGAGCTAAAATTTTATTTGCCATAATTAAAAAGATAAAAGTTGCTCTAGTTATTGCCATGATGATACAATGGTTGGATTACATTTCAAGGACAGGGCCAATTGAATGCACTTTATTGATTACCCGCATTGTTACTAGGGTAGGAGCACTAGAATATACTTCATTTGAATATATTGAAAATGAACAAGAATTAATTAATGAAGATTATCTAGTGCAAGGACATACCCTTAAGTATGATCAAGATGGCTCCTTGATTTTATTATCCCGGCTTTGTCAATGAAATTCGGTTACCTAATATGGAATATCATTTGTACAAATTCCGGAGGCTAAACATTGATCTTCTTCCCATCGAGGAAGCCCGAAGAAGTAATGTCTCTGGCAGGGTAACTAGAAGCCATACAAGTAGAGAGGCCATGCCTCCGACAACGTCCACGACCCATGAGTACGGAGAGGACGAGAACCCAATGGGTGATGCACCCGAATGGACTCAACCTCTATCGTATGAGACCGAAGGTCCGTCATGGCATGGATGGTCGGGTGCCGCATGGGAGCCACCCCTATCCGCTTCAAGATCTAGCAGCTTGCCTCCAACGTCCATGAGAAGATGTCGTTCCTCTTCGGCTAGAAGTCATCATGACTATAGCCAAGGAATGAAGGATCTCACTAGACGTATGGAAGACCTTGAAGTGAGGACAATAGACATCTACAACACTCTCCAAGAGCATGTCCAAGGTACCTGAAAGTGCATCTAGGAATCCCTTGTGGGTTTTGGATGATTTATGACAAGCAAATGAGATCCTAACTACTTTGTTGAGATGAGCACAGGTTTTAAGTTGAAAATAAGCAAAGTGCCAAAAGAAGGGAGAATGAGGAGCACTGTGGAGAAGAGCTCAAGGAACAAGTTTAGTAGATCATTGTGTGTGGAGTGTGTTAAGGAAACACACCCCAAGAGCTCAAACACGAATAAACACACACATTGCACAAATTTATACAGGACCGGACTAGTCCGTCTGACACCAGACTAGTTCGATATCTCTCTGCACAAGATCGGACAAGTCCGATATCACCACGGACTAGTCCGATATCTCTCTGACTAGAATCGGACTAGTCCTCCCCAATGCGGACTAGTCCTCAAAACACTTCACAAGCTGCACAAAATTGGACAAGTCCGATCACACAACGGACTAGTCCGATATCATTTTGATCTAAATCGTACAAGTCCGATGTTGGCACGGACTAGTCCGAAAACCCTCTGACCTAAATCGGACAAGTCCTCCAAGTGCACACTTGTCACCCAGTTCACCTAGGGTTTCACTAATTCGGACAAGTCCGATGTCTATCGGACTAGTCCGAAGATTTCCAGAAGCGAAATCGGACAAGTCCGCTCCTAGCCGGACTAGTCCGATATTTCGGGACACTTAGGGTTTGCTACACACAGCACATCGTACTAGTCCGGTGTCCACCACGGACTAGTCCGATCTTTCTAAACCCTAACGGTCACTTTTAGAAACCCCATATAAATAGAGGTGCACGGCCCAACTTTAATCTCTCTCGAACCCCTGCGCTGTCACACCTCCCAAGAGCCTCAAAAACACATCTCTCCACGAAATCAAAATCCAAAAAGATCAATCCCTTGAGGATACACTTTGGAACATTGGGGAGACACGATTCATCACACTTGAGCTCTTGGTTTGATTCTCTAACACACTCCTGTGATTTTCATTGTAATCTTTTGAGTGTGTTCTTGGTGGAGTTTTCATTGTAATCTAGGGGAGCCCTCAACGTGTGAGAAGGCCCCTTGAATTTGGTTATTTACCCTTTGTGATAAGAGAAGAGGTCTCACCTTCGTGGCGATCCGATGAGAGTAGGGTTGGAGAAGACCCGGTCCTTTTGTGGACTCCTCAACCTAGATGTAGGTTGCCTCTGTGGGAGCCGAACCACGTGATAAATTGCTTGTGTTATTGCTTTGTGTTCATCGTTCTTATTCATCATATCAATCTAGGGTTTCAATCAATCTCACTTACTTTACGTTGAAACATCAAATATAAGATTAACTTTTGGTATACCCTAGTTCATAATATTGCAACACTTCTATTAACTGTATATTTCCGTTACATACATTGTAGAATCAAATTAATCGATCAAACTTAATTAACCTCATCGGTACCCACCGGACTAGTCCGCACTTGACTGAACTAGTCTGATATCTCGTGTTCTGATCTGGTTGTTAAGTGTTGTAGGTTCTGACAAATTTCAAAAAGGCCTATTCACCCCCCTCTAGGCCATATTCAATTGGTATCAGGGCAGGTTCTTCAAGAAAGAGACTAATCACTCGAAGAGATCATGTCGGACATGAAGGATGTACACAAGAGCAACAACCAAGAGAAGGTTGATGATGACAAGAATCAGAAACTGGAAAAGCTCCTCGAAGCCATTCAAGACTTCGAGAATGACGATGAGGAGATGCTTGAACTAAAGGCGCTCCTAAGAAAGAAGACTCTTTCCAAAGGGAAAGTGGAAGTTGAAGATGAAAAGAAGAAGAAGGTGAGTAGTCACACCGACTACTCCCGATATCCTTTCAACTATGATCGTCTTAATTCCAGCAATAATCATTATTTATCTATCCCTCTAGGAAAATCTCCACACTTAGATGGAAGTGATTACTGAATGTGGAGGCAGAATATGAAAATGCATCTAATCTCTCTCAATCCAAGTTTATGGCATGTTGTGTGCACAGTGATAGATATCCCGGACGACGATGAAGAGCTCACACCAAGCCAAGAGCAGGCAATTCATCGAAATGCTCAAGCCGTGACAGTTATTACCTCTTCGCTCAGTCGGGACGAGTTCACCAAGGTTGATGGACTCGAGATTGCAAAGGAGATCTGGGACACATTACAAACTTCACATGAAGGTGATCGTCATGTGCGTGAAGTGAAGATCAAAATGATCGAGGGCGAATTGGGAAGATTTGCAATCGAAGAAGATGAGTCACCTCAAGATATGTACACCAGACTTAAGACGCTCGTCAACAAGGTTCGATCTTACGGAAGCAAGAAGTGGAACAACCACGAGGTGGTGAAGCTCATCCTTAGAGCTTTCATGCCTCACAACGTCACCTTATGCTCCATGATTAGAGAAAGCCACGGATACAAGAGAATGACTCTGGATGAGCTACTTGGGAAAATCATCAATTTTGAGATGATGAAAAAGCAAGCGAAGCATGTCAAGGAAATTGCCGACCTTACCTCGGCAAAGAAGAAAGGGGTTGCCTTGAAGTCCACCCTCAAGCCCTTATCTAAAGAATCACGAGAAGATCAATTAGAGGAAGACGGTGACGATGAGAACAGTGATTTGGATGAAGATGACATGATACTATTCATGAACAAATTCAAGAAAATGATGAAGAAGAGACAAGGCGCCAAATCAAGTGAAGGAAAATGCAAGAAAAGAACAAAGCCAAAGTTGAGGCGGGCATGCTATAATTGTGGTGAGTATAGCCACTTTATAGTTGATTGCCCATATGAAGAGAACAAGAAGAAGACTAAAGAAGTCAAGCCTCAACCCAAGAAATTCTTCAAGAAGAAGAAACAAGCCGAACAAGCGCACATAGGGAAAGAGTGGGACTCAAATGATGAGTCCTCATCATCAGAAGAAGAAGAGATGGCTAGCATAGCCATCGAGAAGACATCCAAGAAGTCTACTCTCTTCCCTCCACTCGGCGCATGGAAGGGGAACGACACTTGCCTCATGGCAAAGGAAGGTAAACGCAAGGTAACAACAAAACCCTCCTCCATGCATTCCTATTCTAGTGATAGCGAGATTGCTAGTGATAATGAAGATATGCTTATTGGATTATATAAGAAAACAGCCACTAAAATGAAATTTTTACTTGATCAACTTGTTGAGAAGGAGAGGTAATACACCGTCAAGAAGACATGATTGTGTCCCAAAAGGAGGAATATGTCGAACTTGACAAACTTCTAGAGCTTGAAAAGGAGCGAAGCAAGTCACTAGAGGTTGAGTTAGCTTCAAGCAAGGAAGCTTGCTTGGAGTTAAACGACTCAAATGCTGCAATCAAGGAAGAACTTGCTAACCTAATCAAGGTTAACAAGATCCTTGAAGTGCAAGTTGAGTCACTCAAGCAAGGTGACCCTTCATCCTCTTCAAGTTCACCTGCTCAACCCATTAAAACTGAAGTTGCTTCCACTTGTACATGTGATAAGGTTGACACCAGTTTGAAAGACAAGCCAACTCCTACCAAGGACAAGCATCCTACACAAAATGGCATATTTGACAAGGAGAAGATCAAATATGCACGTAGTGCATACTTGGTCACAAGACCTCCAAATGTCAAATATGGCATTGGTTACTCTTTTGATGAAAAGCAACAAGCTAGAAGCCATAAGAATAACAGGGATAGCAATGTCTTTGTAAAGGGATGACTCTTTCAAACTGGAAAATCAAAAATTAATAAATACAACACGAATGACCATCATACTAGTCCGGTCAGGGTCCGGACAAGTCCGATGCTCCGCACAAGTCCGTCCTCCCAGACTAGTCCTGTGTATAAACCACAAAAGTTACTATTCAGAACTTTTTATGCATCTTATGTCTTAATGAGAAGTAATTGTGGAAAGGTTTATGCTCATTATGTTGGGCCACGCCATGAGAACACTAAATCTCATGTGTGGGTGCCCAAATCCCTTGTGACTAACCTAAGAGGACCCAAGCAAGCTTGGGTACCTAAAACCAAGACATAATTTGTTTCTGCAGTACTATTCCTCCGGTGGATCCAAATGGGTGCTAGACAGTGGCTGCACCAACCATATGACCGGAGAAAGAAGGATGTTCGTTGAATATGAAGCAAATGAGGATCCAAGCGAGGGCATCTACTTTGGAGACAATAGTCAAGGAAAGGTGCTCGGTACCGGTAAAATAATCATATCACCACAACACACTCTTTCTCACGTATTACATGTAGATTCCTTAGATTATAACCTGCTGTCCATATCTCAATTATGTGACAAAGGTTGCTTGTTCACTAACGAGGGTGTGACCGTCTCTAGGAGGAGTGATGATTCCATTGCATTCAAGGGTATGTTAAAGGGAAAGCTTTATCTTGTTGACTTCAACAACGATAAAACCGAACTTGACACATGCCTGATTGCAAAGACCAACATTGGTTGGTTGTGGCATAGACGGCTAGCGCATGTCGGTATGAGGAATCTTCAAAAACTCCTCAAGGATGATCACATTCGAGGTTTAAAGGATGTTGTGTTTGAGAAAGACAGGCCGTGTAGCGCATGTCAAGCCGGGAAGCAAGTTGGAGCACCTCATCCCGCGAAGAACATCATGACTACAACAAGACCGCTCGAGCTACTTCACGTGGACTTATTTGGTCCAATTGCCTAAATAAGCATCGGCGGTAACAAATATGGTTTAGTAGTTGTTGATGATTTTTCTTGCTTCACTTGGGTTTTCTTTTTACATGATAAGTCAGAAACACAAGGAATACTCAAGAAGTTCTTCAAGCGAGCTCAAAATGAATTCTCATTGACAATCAAGAACATTCGAAGTGACAACGGCACGAAGCTCAAGAACACTCAAGTGGAGAAGTACCTAGATGAAGAAGGCATAAAGCACGAGTTTTCAGCTCCGTACTCCCCTCAATAAAATGGAGTTGCCGAAAGAAAGAACAGAACTCTCATAGAGATGGCGAGAACAATGCTCGATGAGTACAAGACCTCGAATTGATTTTGGGTGGAAGCGATTAACACCGCTTGCCATGCCATAAATCGACTTTATCTTCATCGACTACTCAAGAAGACATCCTATGGGCTACTTACCGGTAAAAAACCTAATATCTCATATTTTTGAGTTTTCGGTTCCCCATACTATATTTTAAACAAGAAGACTAGGACTTCAAAGTTTGCTTCGAAGTCCGATGAATGTTTCTTGCTTCGTTATGATTCAAACACTTACGCCTATCGTGTTTTCAACAATACCTCCGGACTTGTTGAAGTAGCACGTGATGTAGTGTTCGATGAAACTAATGGCTCCCAAAAGGAGCAAGTTGATCCATGTGTGCTAGATAAATAAGAATCCCCATGTCAAGCATTGAGAAGAATGGCGTTAGGCGAGATTTGACCACAAGAGCCACCTCTACATATCCATGAGGAAAACGAACCACAAGAGGAGACCAATGATCAAGGGGGAGCTTCCATACAAGATCAACCTCAAGAAAGTGAAGATGATCAACAAGTCAACAAGGGCAACCATTTAGGGGGAGAAGAAGATAGTCATGAAGATTCAAGACAGCAAGTACCACACCCAAGAGTATACCAATGTGTCCAAAGAGATCACCCAATCGACAACATCATCGGTGATATCCAAAAGGGAGTAACTACTAGATCTCGCATAGCTAATTTTTGTGAGCATTACTCGTTTGTGTCCTTTTTGGAACCACGCAGGGTTGAGGATGCATTGAAGGATCTGGATTGGGTAGTGGCCATGCAAGAGGAACTCAACAATTTCAAAAGGAACGAGGTGTGGGAACTAGTCGAGAGACCCAAAACCAACGTCGTCGGCACCAAATGGGTCTTCCGCAACAAACAAGACGAACACGAGGTGGTGACAAGGAATAAGGCATGACTTGTGGCCAAAGGGTATTCACAAGTCGAAGGTTTGGATTTCGATGAAACCTTTGCCCCCGTAGCTAGACTTGAATCTATTATAATATTACTTGCATATGCTACTCACCATGATTTCAAGCTCTATCAAATGGATGTGAAAAGCGCCTTCCTCAACAGACCAATCAAGGAGGAGGTATATGTGGAGCAACCCCCCGAGTTTGAAGATGAAGAGTTCCCCGACCACGTATTTAAATTGCGTAAGGCTCTCTACGGCCTCAAACAAGCTCCTAGAGCTTGGTATGAGTGTCTTAGAGATTTCTTAATTGAAAATGGCTTTAAGATTGGTAAAGTAGATTATACATTGTTTACAAATAATTTTGACAATGATTTTTTGTTTGTCAAATTTATGTTGATGACATAATCTTTGGTTCAACTAACAAATCTTTTTGTGAGGAATTTAGCAAAATTATGACAGATAGGTTTGAGATGTCCATGATGGGAGAACTAAATACTTCTTGGGCTTCCAAGTAAGGCAACAAAAGGAAGGGACATTCATAAGCCAAACTAAGTTCACTCAAGACATACTCAAGAAGTTTGGGATGGACAAGGCGAAGCCTATAAAGACTCATGGCAACGAATGGCCACTTGGACCTCAATGAAGATGGACCTAGCGTCGACCAAAAGGTATATCACTCCATGATTGGATCTCTACTCTATTTATGTGCATCTAGGCCAGATATTACGTTGAGTGTATGCTTGTGTGCAAGGTTTCAAGCCAACCCAAAAGAGTGTCATTTGACATCCGTTAAGAGAATCTTGCGGTATTTAGTTCATACACCCAACCTTGGTCTTTGGTATCCAAAAGGCTCCAAATTCAA
The DNA here is from genome assembly GCA_036927565.1 of Tuctoria greenei. Taxonomy (NCBI): domain Eukaryota; kingdom Viridiplantae; phylum Streptophyta; class Magnoliopsida; order Poales; family Poaceae; genus Tuctoria; species Tuctoria greenei. The sequence continues at coordinate 197,918,600 of JAYESD010000004.1, forward strand.
TCTTATTGGCTACTCCGATGCATATTATGTCGGATGTAAAGTAGATAGAAAAAGTACCTCAAGTACATGCCAATTCCTAGTTAGATCCCTAGTTTCTTGGTCCTCCAAGAAACAAAACTCCATTGCCTTATCCACAGCCGAAGCAGAGTATGTTGCAGCTGGGAGCTATTGTGCACAACTCCTTTGGATGGGACAAACTCAAAGGGATTATAGTTACAATATGAACCGTATTCCACTCCTTTGTGACAATGAGAGTGTCATTAAAATTGCCCACAATCCATTTGAGCACTCTAGAACCAAACACATAGACATCCGGCATCACTTCTTGAGAGACCACTCCATGAAAGGAGATATAGCCATCTCCCACGTCAACACCGATAAACATTTGGCCGACATATTTACCAAGCCACTTGATGAAAAACACTTTTGCGAGCTTCAAAATGAACTAAACATCCTTGATGCTCGGAATGTGGCTTGAAATGTTGGATACCTGTATGAATTCTTCAAAATATGTTGATTGGATTGTAAAAATCATCTCTCTCAATTTTCTCTGAAAAACTATGTCAATTACTAGATCTTGGTGAATTATGGTCATTGCTTGATTGTTGTATGCTTACTGATCATATTCATCAAGATTATATGATTTGGTTTGCCTCCCCTTTTCTATATATGTACCTTCAAATATATATGAAGGGCTAAGAAGTTCTTGCCTGGTGACCACGGACTAGTCCGTGGTTACCCGGACTAGTCCGCCCATGCAGACTAGTCCGCAGAGCGCTGGTTAGGCCGGACTAGTCCGGTAGACCACGGACTAGTCCGATATAGCCTCTGGAAAAGTTCGGACTAGTCCGGTCGTCTCCGGACTTGTCTGATTTTTCGTGTCCATAACCCTAGCCGCCGCCAATCCCTAATTCCCTCACCCTCACAACTTGCCCCAAGCTTCTCTCTCCGCGCTCGAGCTCCCAAGGCGATTCCTTGATTTCTCCATCGAAACTTTGCAAGTTTGGTTGAAATTTGACCTTCATCGCATAGGGATTGAAGTTCACGGACTTGTCTAGCCTTCAACACCCTCCTCTCCAAGTTTCAAGCGATTTATTCGGTAATTTTCCTCCAAACCCTAGAAATCCCTATTTTATTCATTGTTGATCGAATAGCCTAGCTTCTTTCACCTAATACTAGTGTCCTTGATGTATTACATTGCTGGTAGGCTAATTTTGCATTGAGTAAGTCCATTTGTCTCATAAGTTAGGTTTCTGAGGATGAATATCGGACTAGTATGGTCCATGCACAGAAATGTCCGGTCACCCGGACTAGTCCGTGCCTGTACACCGGACAAGTCCGATTTTTCTGAACTCAACCCTAACCTTTTAATTCCTCAATGCAAATTCTCTTGTCATCCATTCTTATCCATACCTTATACAATTCATTCTCAGGGCATGTCGAACTCTTACGACGAAGCTTTAGACTTCGAAGTCGAGATGGCCCAAGAAGCCCCACTTCGGTCCTCAACGGACGAAAGCAAGAAGAGACCTTCCGAGCCAGCCCCATCTCCTCCTCAGTCTCAGAAGAGGGTGGCTCGACGAAAGATGCCTGCCTCCAGGGCCTCCGCCGGCGGTAGCCCTAGCTCGGCGGGTGCCCGCCTAGCCAAGGGCAAGGGCAAGGGGATCATGATGGACCCGATTGGCCCACTAAAGATGTCAGCCCCGTAGCAAGGGGCTCGGGATCCCGCGAAAGAAAGTTTCAATGGGAAGGGCAGCAACTCGGCCGCAAAATTCAGAAATGTTGATTGGTATGGCCGTCCGAAGCAAGCTATGGATGGCAGATTTTGGAGCAATTTCCATGCAGATTTCTACAAGTCTGTGTACCTCCCCATGAAGACACCTGTAGTGTGCAACCAGTGGATTAATTGGGAACACTTCGAGAAGAAGGGCTACTCACCGTTTGTTGAAGTGGTGGAGGCGGTTGAGAGACATGGCCTGAAGGATCTTTTTGCCTTCAGGAACAATTGGAATGGTGAGGTCATAGCACAATTCTTTGCGACTTGCCACTTCTCTAGTGATGATGAAGAGAGTGTTACTTGGATGACTCACGGATCCAAGTACAGTATAACATATGAAGACTTTGCAAGCCTACTGCACCTTGACACCTCAAGCAATGACTGCTTAATCATCTACAACATAGGTGTCATCAAGAAGGATAGGATGAAGTTCCTCTATGAGCCCAACTCCAAGTTCAACCCCCCTTCTACGAAGAACATGAAGCCATTCTTTGTGGTGTTGAACAGATTTTTGAGGAAGACAATTGCCCCCAAGGATGGGGATGTTGAGAGTGTGCAGGGCTATCTCCAGACCCTGATGAGGGTCATAAGCAAGGACCGCAAGTTTGATGTGGCTGACTATATCTGGAACGATATGGTCAATATCTCTGGCACACCCAACATGTCGTGTGGCTATGCTCCGTATCTTATGTTCATGATTGAAAAAGTCACCAGGATTGAGTTTGTCAAAGATTTGGAGCACCTACCTTTGAGGCCCCAGATGCCTCAAAAGCCAAGCATTCAGGCTGCTCCTTCTCCAGCCTCCAGTCCTGAGGCCCCGGCAAGAGGAAGTGAAGATGCCGGGGTTGTCCCTGCCACTAGGGCAGCTTCTCAAAAAGGGGATACGAGTGGCATCCTGAAGTATCTTGCGGCCATCTTCGAATCTTGCCGCAAGACTGAGATCAGAGGCCACAAGCTCAATCAAACGAGAAAGGAAGATATGAGATATGTGAAGACAAATATCAAGCATCTAAGTCAAAAGGTGGAGATCGACCCCATTGGATCTCCAGCAATTTCTAAGGACTCCGACCCTGACATCACCGAGCTCGGGCCCTTGACCCCCTCCGATCTTGCCTACTTTGGCATTGGGGGCTCGAGTGGCTCCGCTCCTCCTCCTTCTCATCATCAGCCTGAAGATGAAGATGAAGACGATGAGAGGACAAACAGTGAGGTGTGAAGACTTTAGGTCCCTCCTCTCCTTCTTTTTGGTGTCTTGATGCCAAAGGGGGAGAGATTGAGGGGGAGTCTTAGGTCTTAGGTCTTAGGTCTTAAGCTGTAGGATGCGAGGAGAGAGCTTCTTTTATGTTTTTTTTTCTATTTTGCGGGTTGTAAACTGTTTAATATGCTATTTTGTTACTTAATGGTCCTGTGATGCAATGCTTTGAACTACTTGTCGATTAATCTATTAAATCTGTGATTTTTCTCCTAGAATGACATATATGATTGTTGTTAGTGTGCTAATGTCAATCATGTCATTCTCTTCATGATTATTGTTTCAATGCACTTAGTTATGCATCCCACCATAAAGAATGCACATATGAATCATGTTTTCATTGCTTGATGTATTTTAAACTCATATGTGCATACTTTATAAAAATCTCCACTTTTTATCATATTTTGTGAAATCTCAATTGGTTGTCATCAATCACCAAAAAGGGGAAGATTGAAAGTGCATCTAGGAATCCCTTGTGGGTTTTGGATGATTTATGACAAGCACATGAGATCCTAACTACTTTGTTGAGATGAGCACAGATTTTAAGTTGAAAATAAGCAAAGTGCCAAAAAGAAGGGAGAATGAGGAGCAATGTGGAGAAGAGCTCAAGGAACAAGTGTAGTAGATCATTGTGTGTGGAGTGTGTTAAGGAAACACACCCCAAGAGCTCAAACACGAATAAACACACACATTGCACAAATTTATACAGGACCGAACTAGTCCGACTGACACCGTACTAGTCCGATATCTCTCTGCACAAGATCAGACAAGTTCGATATCACCACGGACTAGTCTTATATCTCTCTGACTAGAATCGGACTAGTCCTCCCCAATGCGGACTAGTCCTCAAAACACTTAACAAGCTGCACAAAATCGGACAAGTCCGATCACACAACGGACTAGTCCGATATCATTCTGATCTAAATCGGACAAGTCCGATATTGGCACGGACTAGTCCGAAAACCCTCTGACCTAAATCGAACAAGTCCTCCAAGTGCGCACTTGTCACCCAATTCACCTAGGGTTTCACTAATCCGAACAAGTATGATGTCTATCAGACTGGTCCGAAGATTTCCAGAAGCAAAATCGGACAAGTCCGCTCCTAGCCGGACTAGTCCGTTATTTCGGGACACTTAGGGTTTGCTACACACAGCACACCGGACTAGTCCGGTGTCCACCACGGACTAGTCCGATCTTTCTAAACCCTAACGGTCACTTTTAGAAACCCCATATAAATAGAGGTGCACGACCCAACTTTAATCTCTCTCGAACCCCTGCGCCGTCACACCTCCCAAGAGCCTCAAAAACACATCTCTCCATGAAATCAAAAGCCAAAAATATTAATCCCTTGAGGATACACTTTGGAACGTTGGAGAGACACGATTCATCACACTTGAGCAATTGGTTTGATTCTCTAACACACTCCTGTGATTTTCATTGTAATCTTTTGAGTGTGTTCTTGGTGGAGTTGTCATTGTAATCTAGGGGAGCCCTCAACGTGTGAGAAGGCCACTTGAATTTGGTTATTTACCCTTTGTGATAAGAGAAGAGGAATGGCCTTCGTGGTGATCCGACGAGGGTAGGGTTGGAGAAGACCCGGTCCTTTTGTGGACACCTCAACGTGGATGTAGGTTGCCTCTGTGGGAGCCGAACCATGTTATTAATTGCTTGTGTTCTTGCTTTGTGTTCATCATTCTTATTCATCATATCAATCTAGGGTTTCAATCAATCTCACTTACTTTACGTTGAAACATCAAATATAAGATTAACTTGTGGTATACCCTAGTTCATAACCTTGCAACACTTCTATTAAATGTATATTTCCGCTGCATACATCGTAGAATCAAATTAATCGATCAAACTTAATTAACCTAGTCGGTACCCACCGGACTAGTCCGCACCTGACCGGACTAGTCCGATATCTCGAGTTCTGATCTGGTTGTTAAGTGTTGCAGGTTCCGACAAATTTCAAAAAGGCCTATTCACCGCCCCTCTAGGCCACATTCAGTACCCTAGATTGGCAACAACACATGGACGCTCAATTCACCAACTTCGACTCCACACTACAACAACAACAAGCCGATCTCGCGACATACTTCCGCCATCAAGGGTTTAACCCTCATCACGGAGGTGAGTAAAGAACAAGCTTGGGGGAGGACCCCCACTTGAGGTAAATTGTATTACATCCCTTGCATATTTATTTTCCACTCATCCACCATTCACCATGCATATAAAAAAGGTAGAATATATTTGCTTTCAAATAAAAAAAAGGATGTGCGGTAAGAATGGTTTAGAATTCACATAGATGAAATGATGAATAGTTGCTCCGTTTTAATTTCCTAAGTCCCTAGTTTACAACTTACTACTCTCCAAAATACTGCTTCTATTGGCTAAAAATTATTGTTGCCTTGATTTATAAATTGTGGGTAGCAAAAGCTTATCCAATTCTAAGTTGTTGTGAGATATGATATAGTGATAGGGCTGCTATTTCTAGTTTGAAAGGGAAACTTAGATTTCTGAAGAAATTCTAAAAGGATTTAAGTTACTCCCATTTGATTGGAAATACCTACCAAAGCCATATGATATTTTTACCTATATAGACCTTATGCATATGCTATTCGTTTTCACATTGAGCCTAGTCAAACTAGTATAGACCTATGTGAGAATTTATTCATTTCTTTTTGAATTCAAGACTTCACTTGCACATGTTATACTTCTACACTAGAAGTAAGCAAAATGTCATCATACCATCATTCCACGATAAAAAGAGAAACTCTATACCCTTCATGCTTAGTGCTCTCTCCAAGTTTATTGCATAAAAAGAAAGTAGAAAACATGGCTACAACAAAAAGAAAAAGAAAATGCATGCTTACATCATAAGCATGAGAAAAAGAAAGAAGAGAAAGAAAAAGGTATCCATGTTTCATCCCTGCAAAATAAGAGAGTCTACACAAATAGAAATTGTCTCAAAACATCCACATCCACTTCCACTCCGTCACACATGCTAAGTCTTGAATCAAATAGTTTTGAATTGATTTCTGCTAAGGCTTGCTTGTTTGACTTAGCAATATTATGTGTTGCAAATATGCCTACTACATTCCCTACCAAGCTCCACATACAAGCCTTATTTAGTGGTAGGATGAGTTTAGGGCAAAATGCCTTGGTGAGGAAATATTTCCAATACACACAAGAGTGATTGAGAGAATCAAGTTGAGGTACTTAAAATCTAAATTGAACTCTCCGGAATTTGAGTGGAACTCGATCTCTAGGGTATGCTTGCTCCATATGTTGTTCTATCTTTCAACCACCCATAAATAGGAGAAGGTGTAAGCCCCATAATGACTTGAGATGGGTGAAGTACCATGCCAATTTTTGCAACACTAGGTAGAGTATTTTGTTGTCACATGGTACTTGTGAAAAATAGAATATTATAGCTACTCCTAATCATCAACCTTAAGTCTTGACTTTGCTCGGAACGAGTAAATGATAAGCTTGGGGGAGTTTCTTGACGGGTGTTATATACCAATTTCACCCGTCAATGTAACTCAATTTTGTGAAGGAAATATCATTTCTTGCACACATTACCTTTCTATTTAACCTATTTCCACTTGTCCATGAAGAAATAGTTCATGCAGGCATTTATTGCAGGAATTGAGGTAAAAGAGGGGAAGCAATCCGTAAAATATCATTCTAGCCAATCAAGTGCTGACATGTGGCACCACATGGATCAAATGGCCAACAAATAGAAGTATCTGAGGCCATCCAACGGTGCATCACCCATATCTGTAAAGGGGATCCACTTGTCATTGACATGGACCAGGTCGGCCGACCCCCCTAGCCGGCCGACTAGGTCTTGGCGCAAATCTCGATCAATCGACACGTGTTGGCTCCTTCCGGCTTCCTGAAGTTGTTGATGTGTGATTCGCGCAAAATTGGTAACGGGAACCGACCCTTCTCCACCTATAAATAGGACCCCCTACCCTCACTCCACACACATACCACTTGAGTATTCATACTATTGTATCCACTGCTCTCTGTAGGTTTAGAGGAGTTTAGGCTATAGAGAGGAGAACCTCTAGTCGATAGTCAAAGTAGGAAAGGAGTAGAAGGAGTCTCTTCCTAATTCCAAATTAGGAAAGGTATGGCTCTCATATTCCTATTTGTATTTGTGACTTTATTCTTAATAAATATGTTATCTTTAGTCTTCTTTTATTCATATACTTCAATAAAGTGTTTCTTTTTGATTGTGGATTCCATGTATGTGGTAGGAGTAGTTTTTATGATTACGCTATACCATTCTCATTATATCATCATAACCACTACAAACCCCCACTATAGTCTAAATAGTTATACATGATCATGTTAATATGAATGACTTATGCTATGTTTCAACATTAGTTCAACGATGTTTAGCTTAGTCATTGCCTTAGGATGGCTTGTGCTGCAGCTCTTAAGGTATTTAATTAATATGCTAGAATGGTGCTAGGATAGTTAAGTAGCGTTGGATATCTCATAGACCCACAGATTCAAGAGGTAGGCAATAGGAGGTAACAACCCTATCTGTCCTTGTAATCCTCCACGTTCGGCTATGCCACAGGCTCTTGCAGGAGTCGTCCTAGTGTTGCTAAGGGTAAACCCATGCCCGATGCGGAACTCACATGTAACTCTTCTTCTTGAGTGTTGAACAACTTAGCATGAACATTCACCATTGATATGATCATTAGTGACTAACTTATACTATGTATATGTATACTAGAAGCATAGTAGGAGTATCTACCTAACTCTTAGCCTAATCCCTATTTGACCCATTTATCCCCCTTAGAATAGGATACTCTTGTGTGTGTCGCACTACCTTCACACATATCTTACCCATCCTCACTATAACCTTACCTAGACCAACCTATCCCTTCCATTTGATGATTGCTATGCTTTCACCTAGCCTTTCTTTGGGAGAATATAAATGACACCCTTGGAATACTCTTTTAAGGATAAATGCTACATTGATAGTTTCCGTGCGCTTGCAAATCTTTATCTGTGATGTAAGAAAGGTCAACAGACACTCTGTGAGCTTCTGGACATCTTTGATGCGGTAGGAGGCTACATCGCTTTGATAGATTTTATTTTGGCTGGATTTGCTGCTATCCCTCGGTGAGTCACCAAGAATCCGAGAAGCTTTCTGGAGGAGACCCCGAAGACGCACTTGTCGAGGTTCAGCTTTGTGCGCGTCAGGCGCAGCTTGTCAAAGACGAACTGGAGTTTGGACAGTAAGGAGTCTTTGTTCTTGACCTTCACGATGATGTCATCAACATAAACCTCCACTAGGTCCCAAATAAGCTCCCCAAAATTTTTGTGCATAGCTCGCACAAAAGTTTAGTGGGCATTCTTAAGACCATAAGGCATTGCAGTGTAGCAGTACATACCATCTACTGTAATGAAGGCGGTGTGCTCTTCATCTTCCTTAGATATTGGTATTTGATGAAAACCAGAGTATGCGTCTAGGAAGCAAAGTAGCTAACAACCATAAGTAGAATCCACTATTCGATCTATTCTCGGTTGTGGAAAAGGGTCTTTAGGGCATGCCTTATTCGAAGTGGTGTAGTCGATGCACATCTGAAGCTTCCCGCCGGCCTTTGGCACGACAGCTGGGTTTGCCAGCCATCTTGGATGATGTACCTCCCGGATGAATCCAGCATCAAGAAACTTCTTGACTTCTTATCTGATTAAGTTCTATTGCTTAATAGATTGCTTTCGAAGCTTCTGTTATATAGGTCATGCATCTGGGTAAATATTCAGATGGTGCTCGATCACCTCCCTGGAGATCCCAGGCATTTGTGATGGTTGCCATGCAAACAAGTCAACATTTGCCCAAAGGAAAGTGACGAGCGCGAGTTCCTATTTGTCGCCCAGACCTCCCGCAATGCGAGTGGTCTGAGCAACATCAGAATCAATTTGGACGACTTTGACGGAAACATCAGTGTCACCGCTTGGCTGCACACGGGGTGCAGATGTTGAGCCACGCTGGCGCGAGCTCAAAGGTTGTTGAGCAGTCTGCTCCATGCTGGATTCAGCTTCTTGCGCAGCTGCGAGTGCATGAAGCTTTTCCAACATAGTAACTCCAGTAGCACAGTCCCCTCGGATCCGGAGGAAACCTGATGAAGTTGGCATCTTCAACACCAGGTAGCCGTAGTGGGCCACCGCCAGGAATCGGTACAGTGCTAGTCTAACGAAGATAGCGTTGAAGGGAAGGTTGATGTGCGCCACATCAAAGACTAGCTTCTCCGATCGGTAGTTCTCTGGTGTCCCAAATGTAACTGGGAGAGAAACAGAACCGAGTGGAGTAATGGCTCCTGGACCCACCCCGAAGAATGACGCCAGGGCCTAAGGTCCAAATGGGGATTTGCAGCTTCATGAAGGTAGCGAAGCTGATGAGGTTGAGCGCAGCTACATCATCAACCAAGACATGGAAGATCTGGATGTTATTGACAGTTGGGGAGACCATCAATTGTAATTGCCCAGATCTGACCATGTTCTTCGGGTAGTCGGAGGCATCGAAAGTGATGGGAGTGTCCATCCACTTCCTATGAGGCTCCACCTTGACGGTGGAAGCCGCAACAGCTATTTCCCGACGCAAAGTTTTCACTGTGCGCCGAGGGGTAATATCCCAGGATCCTCCATACATCACGTGGAGAGTCTTCTGATGCTCGATGTTGGAGCTGGTGTCAGAGTCGCCGACATTGTTGTAGACTGCATTTAACGCCTTTTGGGCATCTTGGAAGCCTAGCTCCTGTTCTGACGAAGCTTCATCGACTTTTTGTTTTCCTTCCCGCTGGTGGAAAGGCGCGTCATCTCGATGCTTGTGTTGGGCATGCTCAGCGAGCCTCTCGACCTCGCGATAGTCTTCAAAGTTGTGGCCTGTGGATTTGTGGATCGAGCACCACATCTTGTCACCGTCATCGGATGATGGTCAAGGTCGCTTGTGGGGACATGGACCCCGGCTACCTGGTGCTGCCACAATAATAGCAGTAGATGGGCCAACAAGTGGCTTGTTCATGCCACTCAACATCTTGTTCTTCTTTTTGCCACTGCCATGGGCAGTAGCTCTGGCCTTGGAGGAAGATGGCGCTCCTGCCCCTACCTGGCGCGCCAAATGTCAAAGTGTGCCGTCGACACTTCCTCCAGTACTACTAAGAAGTAGTCCGCGGAGGTTCATATTTAGGCGAGGCATAATCTCAAGAACTCAGGAACATGTGACATAGTGGTTTTCACGTGGTTCGGGCCGCCTGAGCGTAATACCTACTCCACGAAGGTGTTTGAGTGTTGGATTGCTTTGAGCGAGTATGCTGGTGAGCTAGACTGAATGACCTTCGCCTCCGATGAGATTGGATGGGCTTCTACCGTGCAGCGCAATCCTTTTATATACCAAGGACTGGCTGTTACAGTGTGTCGTGGCCCGACAGATGGCCCCAACGGTATTCACCTCGTCGTGCACGATCTAAGTGTATAACAACAGTTTTATTGGGGTGATAACGTGCCTTGATGGCAGCGTTATCAGGCTTGATGGTCCTCTGATCGTGCATCATTAATGCAAAATTAATGACACGTTAACCAGGTCTTGTAACGACTAACTGATTGCCTTTGAATGTATGCACTGCTGGTGATCCTAGAGTTCTTTTGTTGAAGACGTAGATCTGGACACGTGACACGTGGCAGCACCGGAGCTTACCTTAGCACGAAGGCAGGTCAGGTGCTACAGGACACTTTGCAGCGCCGGAGCCACCCTTATGAGGGAGGCAGGTCCCGCGCCACGAGACTCGTGGCAGCGCCGGAGCCACCCTAAGGAGGGAGGCAGGTCTGGCACTGTGGTACACATGGCAGCACCGGAGCCATCCTTAGGAGGGAGACAGGTCTGACACTTTGGAACACGTGGCAGCTCCGAAGCTACCCTTAGGAGGGAGACAGGTCCGACACTGCGGGACACATGTTGGCCTCGAGAGGTCTACTTTCTTGGAAAGTGGGACTCGACGCTTCTCTTTCTGGTACGAAGGGGTACCTGGTCTGCAGGGTACCAACAAAAAAAGCTTTTGATCTCGATATAAAATATCAAGCAATTGATGTGTCCTAGACAATTGTATGCTTTTTTGAAAAGAACATGCAAAAAAGTGCTTAAATGTGGTAAATGTAGGTTCATCAAACTTGTTAACAAGGACGATGACAAGGTGACAATAAAAGTCTCACATAAGTAGCTTCAATACCTCCCTGTCACACCTCGGTTAAAGCAGATGTCCCTCTCAAAAAGAAGTGTCAGGCACATGAGGTGGCACAAAAATGGTGTACGTGAGAATGCTTGAGTCATGGTGCACCCGTCCGACGGTGAGGCATAGATAGCTCTGCTCAGTTTTGATGCAGACTTCACCACTGATGCAAAAAATATTCACGTCGGATTAGCAATAGATGATTTCTCACCGTTCAGTACAAACATCTTGCCATACTCTTGTTGACCCGTCTTTACTATTCCGTACAACCTACAACCTTCTCTTTGCATGAAATATAAGTTCATGTTCCTTTACCTCATCCTACGTGGTTTAGATCATCCTGGTCCACACCTCAACATAACTAAACTTGCTTGAATTAGCTAAATTTTGGTCATATTTAAGATAAACTCACTCAATTCTAGCTCAATAAGTAAATTTAGTTAAAATTACACTTTCAAAGTTATATACGTGTCTAACTACACTTATGTATCATAGGAATTGAAGACAGATGCTCATATTCTATCATCACACCTGAAGGCACCTGGATCTCAGTGCGAGGATGACTTGTTTAGCTCCGGAGGTGCAAACTTTTGATATGATGTTTGTGATGATAAACTGTTGTTTGTATGTGTTCTGATGATATGTGATGATAATGTGCTAGATCTACTGTATTTTAGGTTTTTTTAAAAAAGAATGACCTTATTTACGATGACTAGAGGCTAGACCGTCGTAAATAAGACAATATTATTTACGAGAGTTTGTCTGATCGTCGTAAATAAACCATGATTTTTTAAGACGTTCATAGACTGATCATCATAAATAAACCATGTTTTTTTAAGAAAATCATAGGCTGATCGTCGTAAATAAGCCGTTCTTATTTACGACGACTTAGACAAGACCGTCATAAATAAGGCGTCCTCGACCCACATGGTACGGGTCGCCATATTTACGATGATAAGACCTAACCATTGTAACTAAGCTTATTTACGATGGCGACAGTCGACCAAAATTCAGTGACAACTAAATGCCGTCGTAAATAAGATAAATTTGTTATAAATAAGTTATTTACGATGACTTTGCTCTTATTTACGACGGTATGTGGCAGTCATAAATGTGCCGGTTTCGTGTGGTGAAGTGGGGGCTACACACTGGCTGTCCTTTTTAACAATTATTAAACAGAAACATACACTTCTCCGCTGAAAGTATAATTGCTTACTTTTCAGCTCCCAGAGTCTTCATTGGCTTCCCCTTATTTGGCTTGCTCTCAATCTTCAGTTTGAAAATAAACAGTCAACGTTTCAGAACTAGTTTCTACTTGCAAACAAGTACTGAAAGAAATAAAAGACAATGAGATTTGATCCTAAGTGTCACCTTAGTCAATTTTATTTCTCTCTTCCATAATGCCCCTAAAGCTTTGTAAAGTATCCCGGGGCCTTCTTCAAGACCGAAAACTATGCTTGTCTGACAAAATTAAGATATAAGTTTCATAACAAAACACTAGATTAAAATTGCATTTGGAAAAAAATAGCGAAAAATCAAGCACCTTAAATTGTCCATGTTCTTTGGGAAGGTTAGCAATTGTAGACAATGCCAAGTATCTTGTGATATTGGGTGAAGCATCCTGTGACATTTTACAATATTCACCCGTGTCAAAATAAATAACCCTAGTTAATTCAGTTTTGAATTAACCATCATCATTTATTTTGAAATGGTGGAGCATATAATTGTTACTTAAATCGACCATGAACTAAAAAGGCTGGTATATGGTTAAGCATATTTCCATACAATATGTCAGACAATCTGAAATTGGATATCAGGAACGAAATGCTGGTAGTTACTATAAAAACTAATTATCTCAGATGATTCCCCTAGAAAACGTTCCACATGGAGCTGTCATCAACGACAGCTGAGCTAGCAGATACAACTGTGAAAGTTATGCAAATTAGTAACATGCGATTGATCAATAAAAAGAGACTGGAGTATAAGAGAATCCTAAAAATGGAATATAAATTGCATTTGTATTGTAAGCCTGTGGGGCCGGTGAAAATGGATCTATAAAGAGGTAAAAAGACTTCAGACCCTCATACCACAGCAACAGAAAAAATTTGCACCACTTTCAACACTATATATGCCGATATTGTTGTGGATTATATTTCCTCAATTCCTCTAGGGTATGTACCAAGATGTATCCAACCCTACGAACACACCAATTTGCAGGATATGCCTGAGGGTTAGATAAATATATCAATCAGAGTGGCCACACACATTATTATACAAAACCTTTTAATCTGCCAAACTGATATATGTCCAGCAGTCTCTTCAAACAAATGAACACAATTAATGGCCCAAATTCAAGTAATAAGCGCTTCTAAAGAATTCAATTCTTAAATAATGTATTCCTTAAAATGGTTTGTGATGTGCAACATTGGCGAGAGAGAGAAAAGAAACGAAACAGCCACCGTATTGAGGGTAAGTATAACACAGGACATTCTTGCCAATCAAATTCATTTTAACCACTCAGCACAAATAAATCGTTCATAAAAAAACACCCACCATACCATATGTACCTGTCCACTTGGCAAGCAATAAACTTAATATAATTATACAGAAGATTTTCCATACCTGAAAGTTGTATTCTAATATGTTAAGCCCATACAATTCTGCTGCTTGAGCACTGCCTATAACTCCAGCATCCCTTAATTTTTGCTTGGATATAATCTGAAAATGGGCGTTCATAATCACATAGACAATATTCAACACTATAATAACATTTAGGTTTTTATCAGGGGGTATATACGGTGTAAATGACCCTTGTAATACTAACATGCATTTGCAACCATCAGATCTATCACGAGAGATCATGATTAGGAGTGGTGGAAGGTGGGTCTTCCACCATCTCTGACTGTGACTGCTCGTGATGGATCTGATGATCACATATGATTGTTAGCATGTCAGCACTAAAAAATACATTTGCACTAGATATGTTCCCTTTATCAGGTACCTGAGCACCGTCAGCCCCATGGTCCACAATTTTCTTCAGAACACATAAATTAGAAAGTGAATGCTCACATTGAGCAAGATCCTGCATGTAATTTTGGGAGATTAAATATTCTCCTAAGATTGGTGCATGCTCTGTTTTTTTGTTTATCTTGTATTCTCCTAAGAGTAAATATTCTCCTAAGATCACATCTTTAGATTAGACAAATCAATTTAGTCATGCATCTTGCTCAAGGTGATGGACCAGAGCAGGTGCCCACACATACAACTACCAGTTGGGAGCAGACATATGAATATTCAGTTTTAGCAAATCAAAACCTGTGGATGGCTGAAAATTATCTGCAAATCCTCCTTTCGCACTCCAGGTAGAGCTAAGAGAGATAACTCTACATCCATTTGCATTTCTTGCACAATTTGTGGATTGTGAGAAAGAAGGAAGTCATAACTTTGATGAAAGCTTCCAGTGGTTGAATTTTCAATTGGAAGAACAGCTACATCAGCAGTCGAAGATTCAACAGCCTATATTAGTTAGAAAATGACTAAGAATATAGTGTATTTCTAAGATATGTGAGTTTCAGAAATATATGAAATTATCAAGCATGACAACCTTAAATGCAGTTTCAAACCTTTTGAAGGGAATAGGTGTAGACCCTGGAAATGCTTTTAACACCATTATCTCATTGACCGTACCAGGTGAGCCCTACATACGGGAGAATAAGCATGAACCTTTATATAAGCGGTTAAGGAATATGATCACCTTGATACTGCTGAGTTTAATAAAATGGCCATTATCGAAAAAAATGAATATGGTCACCTCTTATACCTGATATGCAACACGGACACTAGATTTTTCAGTACAAAGTGACCAATCAGTGGAAGGCAATGGTCCTGCATAAGAGAGAGGGATACCACATATTAGGCATAAAATGGTTGTGGATCATGCACAGTATTTGGCAAATAGAGTCGTTAAAATATACATCATCAAGTGCTCTTGTCTCCTTAACAATAATAGATGCAAGAAATAAGGTTGAAGAAATAAAACACAGTCTGAATGACGAACGCAATTAAGCTACTTAATCACACTGCATAAATGGGAGTAAATGGTAGAAACAGTATTATTTTGAAAGATTCAAAATAACCAACAATCGGAGAGAAATGAATGGAAAAGTAAATTATAAACACGGATTGCAGTTTGGGTGGCTCTTGCTGAATGGCAATGTTATATTAATATCACCAGGTTCAACATGATGTATACTTTCATAATATGTACTCCCTCCAATTTTTTTAAAAAAATATTATATTACCATAGAAATTACTGACCAACGGTTGATGGATCTATATGGTTGATGCATCGTACGCAGCGATAGACACACAAATGGTAAAAATACTGATTAGAGAATTTATAAAAACTGAACTCTAACATCACCCTCTGCCAGTCTTGTCGATGATATTTTGGTACTAATGTCGAATTCCCCATATTTCAACACTACTCACGAGTTTCTTAATGCCAAATTGATTATTTAAAAGTGGCATGATCTTAACATCAATCTGTCTTATACCATCTTGGTTGGTATAGAGGTGATGTGCAGACGTTAGGGACTCAAAGACTACTCTTTAACCATCTGATATGGAGTGGATGGCTCAGATGGAATAGAGGCATATGAGAAAATAGAAATTAAAACATGTGCATCCTAATGAGTTAGAGGGGTGTCATGAGCGGGGCACGATGTTGCCGAAAAGAGGGGAGTATGTCACCATTCTTTTGTGGTATGAAAATACTTCCAGATATGTGATAAGTTTTTTTTTGAACTGTATATATTTGAATATATCACTTGGAATTATATCCATGGGTAATGCATCTCTTGAAAGGTTCGATGGTGTCAAAGTTGATTATTGAGATTTGGGAGATCTGTAGGATCACCCCTTTAGAGTTCGGCTAGGGGCGTAAAAGCTAATCTGCATCCTAGAGAAAGAGTGAGATCAACAATGGCAGGACATAGTGCTTTACCCTAGTTCAGGCCGCCCGGAAGCTAATAAGCCTACGCCTTGCTATATGTTTGTATTAAGCCAAGTATGGGTCACGGTGTTAGTGTTTTTGTCTAAGGATCGAGTGCTGCTTTGGTCCAACCACTAAGGTATTCTTCGTGGCCAATCGTCTCCCTCCTTGGTTTGGCCCAAGGTCTCCTCTTTTATAGTTCAAAAGGGGGCTCTCACACGTCAGGCTGGAGAGGGTGCATTTATGGAGTATGCTAGCCCGTATTTTCATGCGTGAGGGGCATCTTCAATAGCACATCTTGTCACATCTCATCCTGCATGGATCAGCTTTTGATCAGGTGACTGACAAGTGCATGTAGGGTGCCTGTTAGATACACATATTAAGGTCATAGTGAGGAAATGGGGGCTCGTGATGGGCCCCATGACTTGACCCTAAGTTTCCACCCACAGTGTGGCAGATGTTGTTTGCCATGTCCACTAGTGCAGGGTAGTGGGAGTGTTTTGCCCAAGGGGTATGGCAGGGCGACACCTTTACTTAATTGGTTAAATCAAGCCTATGCCCAATGGTGTGACACTACGTGACACCGTATGCCCCTTCATCAATGTTTTTCTTGGGACCGAGCGGAAGCACTCGATTAGGGCTTGGGACAATGGAGAGGTGGGTCTGAGCCCGACTTGGCCAGGTCGGGGGAAGCGAACGCTCTCTAGGGCGTGTTGTGCCCCGACTCGAGGTATGTGACATCACCAGGTCGGGTTGGGGTACCCCTAACCCGACCCCCTTCTACTAGAGTTTTGTCATATGTCTTGTGGGTTGATCTTCTATGTGGTCTTAAAAAGGTCCGTGTGCCGGACCTTTTCTTGAGCCTTAATTATCTCTAGGAAACGTGCAACGGCACCACTAAAGATGATTGATGGGAACTTCTGTTACCCATATAACGACAGATAGTATCAGAATGTCAAGATTATGTGGTGTGGCAATGATATGGTGAGGTTGCAAGTGGCACAAGATGATGCCTCCCTCATGGAACAATCCCACACTTTCAATTTTACAAGCCTAGGGTTACGATGTTGCCTAGGCCTGATGGTCCTGATGTGCGGACATTAGGGACTTGAAGACTACTTTTTAACCATCTGATAGGGAGTGGATAGCTCAGATAGAATAGAGTCATATGAGAAAATAGAAATTGAAACATGTGCATCCTAATGAGTTAGAGTTAGAGGGGTGTCATGAGTGGGGCACGATGTTGTCGAGAAGACGGGAGTATGTCACCATTCTTTTGTGGTCTGAAAATACTTCCAAGATACGTGATAAGTTTCCCTTTTTGAATTGTATATATGTTAGTATATCATATCCATGGGTAAGGTATCTATTGAGGTTCAACAGTGTCGATGTTGATTATCGAGATTTGGGGAATCTTTAGGATCACCCCTTCAGAGTTCGTCCGAGGGCACAAAAGCTAATCTGCATCCTAGAGAAAGCGTGAGATCAACAATGGCAACACATAGTGCTTTAGCCAAGTTCGGGCCGCCCAAAGGCTAATAAGCCTATGTCATTCTTTATGTTTGTATTAAGCCAAGGCTCGAGTGACACTGTTCTTATCTAAGGCTCGAGTGTTTGTGGGTCCAACCACTAAGGTATTCTTTGTGGCCAAGCGTCTCCCTCCATGATCTAGCCCAATCCCTCTTCTTTTATAATTCGAAGGGTGTCTCTCATAATGGCGGACTTGAGAGGGTGCATTTATTGAGCCTGCTAGCCCGTCTTGTTGTGCGTGATGGGCATCTTCAATAACACATCTTGTCACGTCCCATCCTGCATGGAGCAACTTTTGATCAGGCGACTGACAAGTGCATGTAGGGTGCATGTCAAATACACATTTTTAGGTCATAGAGAGGAAAGTGTGGGCTCATGATGGGCCCCACGACTTGATCCTAAGCTTCCACCCACAGCGTAGCAGATGTTCTTTCTCGTGTTTACTTGTGCGGAGTAGTGGAGTGTGTTGTCTCATCTGTTGTCTTGTCCGGCTTCTACCCAATGGGTATGGCAAGGCAACGAGTTTACTTAATTTGTCAAATCGAGCCTATGCCCAATGGTCTGGCAGTGCCGCCTGACACTGTCTGCCTCTTCATCAGTGTTTTTCTTGGGACCGAGCGGAAGTACTCGGTCAAGGCTTGGGACAAGGGCTAGGTGAATCAAAACCCGACTTGGCCAGGTCAGGGGAAGCGAACGCTCTTCGGAGCCTGTTGTGTCCCGACTCGAGGTAGGTGACATCACCGTCACCAGGTTGGGTTGGGGGTTCCCTTCCGCTGGAATTTTTTCATCTGTCTTGTGAGCTGATCTTCTCCGTGGTCTTGACCAGGTCGGTGTGCCAAAAATTTTTCTTGAGTCGTCATTATCCCTAGGGATCGTGCAGCGGCACCACTAAAGACGATTGATGAGAACTCGTACGTGTTACCAATGCACCGACATATAGTATCATAATGTCAAGATTTATGAGGTACGGCAATGAGTTGCTGAGGGTTCATGCGGCACAAGATGATGCCTATAACTCATGGAACAACCCAACACTTGCGATTTTACCAGCCTAGGGCTGACAGTGCTGCCTAGGCTCTAGCTCGCCAATTGGAAGGCTAAATGGACGAGCACGAGGTGTGAGAGGTTTGGTCTCTGGCCCAAGCACGTCTCGTTTGGACCAGTGTGGCTGGCAATGCTTGGGGCCTTGGGCCAGAAGCATGACAGGATGGACAAACCAAGACGACATGTATTTAATTAGACTACATACTCATGGAGTCATGGTCCATTTCAACCGCTCAAAACAATTGACAAGAACGGATGAGAAAATTCGTTATACACGTAATTAATTTAGGCAATTACCAAAACCATGGACAAGAACTCAACGTCGTCCGGCATCTTGGACGTGAGCTACGTACCGTCCACCGACAGCTTCCCGGCGCCGGGCGTGGTTTTGCCAGGCAGCGCAACGAAGTTTCGCGACGGTTCGTCGTTGTCCCGGTCATCGTGCACCTTCTTCGCGCGGCCTACAAACGGCGAGAATTCCAGACGTCGTGGCTGTGGTCGCCGCCGGTTCGGCCTCGCGGTGGCCGGACAAGCAGCCAGTCGCGGGGGCGCTGCTATTGCAGAGATGAAAGGCGGCGCCGGCGCGGTGCGGGCCATGGGTACTGAGAGAGGAGTCCCGCCGGGGGACGACCCAGAGGGCGTGAGCATCTGCGGCTGCGTCTGCTTGCGAGTTATTAACCGCGGCTATGGTTGGGACGGAAGATGAGTTCGCTGTTCCTATTTTGGAGCGTCTCGTTTCAGTTTTTGTTGGGATGCACGAGCTTTTCCACGCGAAACTCGGCGGACGCGTTTCCTGCCATTTTCGCCGGCTTCTTCCGCTTTCTGTTTGAGTCTTAACGGGCCAGGCGACGTCAGGCATGCATGCATGAGGTCAAAACGGGATGTAGTACTACTGTACTAGTTTGTTTATTTAGTCAGCGCGAGAGAGCCGACGTCACCGCCGACCGACGAGCCAGGATGCTGCTGTCAAGATCGGTGGTATGGTATCTCAGCGTGCGGGGGCATGTAGCGTGCACATTAATGAGCTTGCAGAAACGTTCTCGCGCGTGCATTCATGACGGTGGTGTTTGCCCCGTACACGCGTTATTTATGCTGCGTGTGGTACAATGAACGTTCACCTGTACAAGAACGAGCCATGGAGATGGAGAGATTAGTTTGACTTGCTGCAGCCTAATCTTATTCACGCCGTTCTATTGACCACGCAGGAAATGATGTCAAGCAGTCTAAAATCTCAAGTGGAGAGAGAGAGGAGGAGCGGCCAGTCCTCTGTACTTGCCCGCATCTTGTTCACACGGAGCTGACAGTGCAAGCAGGCGTCTTGTTTTGCCGCGTCGCGTGGGAGCCAAAACTTTTTGGCCATCTGGGCCGTGCTTAATGGGCCGGCACGAAAGCCCAGTAAATATAAAGCTCGGCAAGAATCCGGCACGGCCCGAGATGACCGGGCCCGTGCTAGCCGAGGCCCGTAGTGGGCCATGCTCGGGCTGCGCATCGAGGCCCACGGGTAGGCACAAGATGACCCGAATTCCATCGGCCCGTGAGGCACGGTGCCTTGGCCCGACAGGACCAGCCCGACACGTGCTTGGCCCGGCTGGCCCGTCGAGAGGCGCCGCTCCGCTGGGGCCATGGCATATAAATGCCACCCCCGGCCGTCCCCGCTCCCCACATAGAAACCATAATTCCCATTCATCATTTCGCTTCGCTGCCTCCGCTCAGTCGCCCTCGCCCTCGGTGAAACCCTAATCCTCTCCGCCCGCGCCCAGCACGCAGCTCCCTTGTAGCTTCGCCGCCGACGAAAGCGGTGGCTTTTCCACTCCGCTCGCTCCCTCTTCCGTCTTCCCTTCCGGCGCTCAGACGCTTCGCGCTTGGCTGCTCCTGCTCGCTGCCTTGGTGTCGCCAGATATGTGAGCTTAGCTAGATCTGTGAGCTTCACTGAGTTGCGGCCTCGTTGGCTCGCCGGATCTGTGAGATCAGAGGTTGAGAGACTCGGTGCCCCCGCGTGGTGCCGTAGTCGGTGCCTATCCGTTGTCAGTGACTCGGATCCCCTCCCCTCGCCATCCCTTTCGGATCTTGGCCGTCGACCTCGACCCCTGCGGAGAGTTAGCATCGACGACACCCGCATAGTCGTCGTTTTGTGCGACGACCGACAATGCCCCCGCGAAGCTTTGGTGGTGCCGACTACACTGTGCTTAGTCAGTGCCCCCGCGTAGTGTTGGTGCCGTCTGCGGTCTGCTGTGTTCAAGATGGCTGCCAACGGAGAGGAAACTGGCTCCATTAATGAAGATCTGCTTATGCAAGGCCTTCTTGGTGATGACCAAGATGATGACATCGCGACAAGTGATGTGTGCTCTGTACACTTGTTTGATTTTGGTTGGTTCAAATGTAGCTGCTAATGTTTAGATCTAGTCCTTAGATGTGCAATATTTTGAGGATTTGAGCACTTGTGTTACGGTGTAGGTGTGGAGACCTTATTTGGTTCCGCAGATGCAACGACTGTTGCAGATGCAAGTGGCTCCTTGCAGCCAGTGGCTGACGCTAGTCCGTCCACCATAACAGGCACCACTGGGAGGAAGAATAAGAGGAAATAAGAGGTATGAGATGATTTGGATGAATTGAAAAAAAAAATGTCGACGGTAAGGAAGTGGTGTATGCTAAATGCAAGCATTGTAAAACTATTCTAACTGCTAGGTCTGTTTCTGGTGCTGGCCATTTGATCCGTCATGTTGCATCATGTAGAAGAAAACGTTTAGCTGCATCATCTCAAGCTCAATTGCATTTCAGTTCTGATGGTGTAGTGTGTCATTTTCAATATGATCAAGATGTTGCTAGATCTCAACTAGTTAGATTGATAGCTTGATTAGATTTACCTTTGTCAATTGGTAGTACTACTGCTTTTGAGGGTTATATTAGGATTGCTCACAACCCTAGCTATAAAAAAGTCTCTCGGCAATCTACAACTAGAGATCTGAAGAATTACTTTGCATCTAAGAGGGCTGCTGTTATTGAACTTTTAAATTCAGCTACTTGTGTATGTTTAACTAGTGACATCTGGTCTGGTAATGCTAAGGAAGATTACTTAAATGTTGTATTTCATTTTGTAAATTTTGAGTGGGACTTAGAAAAAAGAATAGTTAATATGTGTTTGATTGTCTGTTCTCATTCTGGACATAATATTGCTAAGCGTATTACTAATATTGTTATTGAATTTGACATGACTGATAAGGTGCTTTCTATTACACTTGATAATGCATCATCTAATTCACGTGCTGTACAAAAATTAACTCCCTTGTTGTCTTCATATATTGGTTCAACTTTATTGCATCAACGATGTGCTTGTCATATTATTAACCTAATTGTTAAATGTGGACTAAAACGAGTAAAACAACATGCTGAAGATTTTAGGACAGCTATCTCTTTCTTGAACTCTTCTAATCAAAGAATTGCTTCTTAAATAGCCATTTGTTTGTCTGTGGGAGTTCGTCCATGTAAGTTTGGCTTAGATATGGATGTTAGATATAATGCGACTTACCTTATGTTAAAGCATGTAACCCCATATAAAGATACATTTTCTGTTTGGATCCTTACATATTATCCAGGAGGAACTTTGCTTATTGAGACACACTGGTACGTTGCTGAAATTATGTTAAAGTTTCTAGAACTATTTTACCTTGCAACAATTTCTTTATCTGGAATTTACTATCCCACTTCTCCTTTAATGATGCATACTATAATTGAAGTTGTTGATCATCTAAATCAATATGAAAATGATGATAGATTTAGACCCATTGTGGTTCCAATGAAATCAAAATTTCTTAAGTATTGGGGTGACATACCTCTCTTGTACTCTATTGCATTCATTTTAGACCCTAAAGCTAAACTGATAGGATTTACCATTCTGAATTTGTTATCCCAGTTACTTAATCTTGATTACAGTTCTTATTATAACTGTGTTAAAACCGAACTAAATAGGTTGTTCTCTAAATATGAGAGTAAGTTTGAGTTTGTTAGATTGAACAGACCTTCACAAACAAACACAGCAGCTGGTAAGCAGATAAGTTCATGGAATCGAATATATGGTAGTGCTACTACTGCTACTTCTACAGCTACTATCACTTCTGCTACACTGACTTGTAATGTATCTGAATTATCCTCATACTTAGATTCTGATTCCATTTCAGATTTTGATGATTCATTTAGCATTCTTACTTGGTCGCATGAACACAAAAGAACTTACCCAATTTTGTCCACTATTTCCTTCAAATCTTCTTTTAGTTTATGTGGCAGGTTAATCGAGGAGCATCATTGTGCTCTCACTCCAGAGCACGTTGAAATGCTATCTTTGATCAAGGATTGGGAGCAAGGTGACACAAGGCAACAACACAATATGGTTGATCAAGATCTGGAGGAGAATATGGACAACATGTATTTGGATGATTTATTCTGTTTAGTGTTGTGCTAGTCTGATCTGGTGTAGTTGTAGTGTTTTGAACATTGAACATTTGAACTGTTTTAATTTGATCACTAAAAGAGTTGGTTGTACTCTTTTTTCTTTTATGGTTTTCTCCTCATGTAGAGGTTTTACCTAAAGGTTTTTAATGAGGCAGCTATTGTAAAAAACTCTTTTAAGCCTGGTGATATGAAATTCGAAATAATTATGTGTATAACTCTTTTAAGCCATTTTTTTGTACTCTCTGTCTCTTTTTGACACCCGTGCTTCGTGCCGGCCTGGCCCGCCCAGCACGTAATCGGGCCCGGCATGACCCGACACGAGAAAAGGTTCATCGTGCCATGCTCTGGCCTGATCGTTTAGCCTGCGTGTCAGCACGACCCGACACATGAATGAATAGGGCTGTGCCGGGCCCATGCATTTCAGGCTCGAGCCCGACTGTGCTTGGGCTGGCATGGCCCGTTGGCCACCTATAACTTCTCTTGCATTGCATCACCGAGAAACCGATGGAGCCTGCACAAGCATCACAATCGCTTCATCTTTTGTGTACTACCATGAGGCACATCCGTTCAAAAGGACCCGACGTTCGATGGGGGAACTGTGGATCCGATCCTGGCGGAGATGCTGACTTCTTGTTCCAAAACACCAGCAAGACCTATCTAGCTTAACTGAATGGTATGTCGTCGGCACGAGCTACTGTCTTTCAGTCTTGAGGGTCAAATCTTTATGACGTTGAAATTTTAGGCTAGAGATAATTCCAAATAAATCTCAAAGGTCCATTCACCGCTACAAAAAGAATTTTCACAGACGCCTCGATTTTTTTACATTGGCGGTCTGTAATAAAATGCGCTTGTGATGTCGAATGATACAATAATCGATTGTGATGCTCAAACATCACATGCGTTATTTTAGGAACCATCGCCTGGGTAAATACATGATATTCATAGGCGGTTATTAATAAAGAACCGCTTGTACTGGTTCAAACATAACACACGGTTTTTAATAAACAACCGTCTGGGTAAGGACAATGTTTACACAAGCGGCTATTAATAAAGAACCGCTTGTAGGGGTGCATATATTTCATACGGTCTTTTATACGGACCGCCTGTGATGCTCCCTATGTTTTTACAAACGGATTTTACCTACTGACCGATTGTGAAGGAGACTAAAGGAAAAATATCTAATAATATTTTTTCAGAGCATTTTATAGTAATATATTATGTATATGTATATATTATACTATATATACATATATATCATTTATATGTATATATAATAATATATACACATAGATACATATAACTACATATATGAACAAATTCTTAAAAAGAAAAAATGTCAAATTAAAATATTTAAGCTTCATTGTAATATTTCAAATATATACATTATATATCATACATTTTTTCCACCATTGTCATCTTCTTGCATATAGGGTTTCAAATCCTTTTTAATGTTTCTCTCTATGCGCTTGATGTTTTCTGGTTTGGTGAAAAGGTACATATCTTCATATTGATTATATTCGTCTTCATTATCTCCCACATTCTGAACCCCAACAATATTTTCCTTTCCAGAAATAACTACATGCATCTTCTCAGTTCCTAGATTCTGTACATAAAAAACTTGTGCAGTACGATCGGCGAGAACCCACGGGTCATCTTTATAACCCACTTTGTTCAAGTCTACCAGTGTCAGCCAGCAGTTGTCCACTTTCACACCATCAGGATGTTTGACCCATTGACACTTAAATACGGGCATTAGCATTCTTTCGCCATAATCAAGTTCCCATATTTCCTCTGTGAACCCGAAATATGTGGTCTTCTGCTCTTGTGGATCATAAGCCTTTATATGAACACCACTATTTTGTGTAACACTCTTATCGTCTTTTTCCTTAGTGTAAAATGTATAACCATTGATGTCATATGCTTGCCATGATGTCACCAAAGCATATGTGCCAGAAGCCAATTTTTTCATTGTTGCCTCTTCTATAGAGTTTCTGTATGGTATATTTTTGTCCATTAACCATTCAGTGAAATATCTTCTGTGCTCTTTCATGATCCAGTCCCCTTTGCGGCCTTGGTTTTCTCTGTGAAGCTCAATTTGGTGTTCCTTGATGTACGACTCAACTATTACGAGCTGTTGTAGTACACCAAAATGTGTTCGGTATACTAATTTATAATCGTGAAAGATAAAAGTTTTCTTACCCACTTTGCCTCTCGCATGTAGTCTACCCTCATGTACTGGTATAGGAACACCTATCTGCTTTTCATCTTTGATGTAATCAGCGCAACCCTCAATCACTTCTTCAGTGGTATATCCTTCTATAATTGAACCCTTTGAGTGAGCACGGTTTCACACATGACCTTTTAATACTCCTAAATATCCCTCTAACAAAAACATATGATTTAAATATAGTGACCCGAATGCTTTTATATGATCAACAAGATGTATCATTAGGTGTACTTGCATATCAAAAAGGATTGTGAAAAACACATCTCAAGCTTGCACATAGTCTCGACGATGTACGTTTTCAAATAGTCTAGGTCTTCACATGCTATCACCTTTTGTGATACTGCATTAAAGAAATAACACAAACGTGTGATGATAACTTTTACATGCTCAGGTTTGATGACCCTTATTGCAATGACAATGAACACTGTCATCATCATGTGACAGTCGTAAGAATTATAGCCAAATAAAGACAAGTCTTTCATGAGACTAGTTTGCGGATATTGGATGAGAAACTCGTGGCCACTCTGATCCCACGCAAGCATTCACAAATTGCCTTTTTCTCCTACAGTGTCAAGTTGTAGCTGGCTGGGGGAAAGTAACACTTCCCGTTTGCCTTTTCTACCAGGTGAAGCTTTGGTCTCATATCAAGATTTACTCCATACATGATTTTAACCCGTCCTTTGTTTTCCTCGTTATTTTTAGCAAGGTCCCAATGATGTTGTCAAATACGTTCTTTGTAACGTGCATCAAATAAATACTATGGAAAAATTTCAGGTTCTTCTAGTACGGAAGATACTTGAAAAAATCGATTGTTTCTTGAAAGTCGTGTTAGTTGTATCACCCAAAGATGTAGTTTTCTTTCTCTTTATTCCTTTACATTTTTTGCCCTTACCGAAAGTAATATGAATGTACTTGACCATTTCGAACATGTGTTCCACTGTATTTTAGTGCAATATCTTTTCGATTTTGTTATCAAATTATTCTTTCATCTTCCTATATTGGTGTGTATCTATCAAGAACCGCCGGTGTCTCATGTACACCGTCTTTCTGGATGAAGTGAGGTACAAAAATATAGTTCCATCCACGCACCTTTCACAATCTTTCTTCCCTTTCTTTTGTCCAGATAATATAAACAGCCCGGGATAATCATGCATAGTAACGAATATCATTGCTCTTAGCGTGAATTACTCCCGCTTCTACTCATCTCATGTACGTACCCCTTCATTCCACAAATTTTCCATATTTTCCATTAAATATTCCAAGAAGACATCAATTTTGATGCCGGATTGTTTTGGACCTTGGATAAGAATAGATAACAAAATATATTTCCTTTTGTGACACAACCACGTCGTTAGGTTGTACATCATTAAGACCACGTGCCATGTGCTGTGTATGCTCATTTTTTCACCAAACCAATTCATTCCGTCTGCACCCAAGGCAAACTTTATATTTCAGATTTCTTTTGCAAATTCTGGATACTGAATATCAAAATTTTTCCACTGGGTTGCATCACCAGGGTGTCGAATATGTTTTTCATTCTTCTGCGCTGCTCGAAATGCCAACGCATAAGTTCAACCTCCCTAGGGTTTGAGAACAAGCGCTTCAAGCAATCAATTACTGGAAGGTACCACATCACCATGGCAGGATTTCATCATTAGAAGTATCATCATCATCACCTTCAGGGTCAATAATAAACTTCCTATTCTTCTGGGTCTTATTTATATTGGGAACATACTGGTGATTGTAGTCCTTCTTGTATCTACTAACACAGCAAATTGGGCATCTAGTTGTGAGCTCATGCTCTTTGCGATATAGAATACAATGGTTCACACAAGCGTGTATTTTTTTCACACCTAGTGCTATCGGGCAAAGAAGTTTCTTTGCTTTATAAGTGATTTTGGGCAGTTTATTGGGATTTGGAAGAATTTCTGCTAAAAGATTCAAAAGATCAGAGAAACTACAATCGGACCATCTGTGTGTGGCTTTCAACTTTAGTAGTGCTAAGACAACGCGCAATGTAGTAAAATCTTTATCACAACCCTCTGATTCATTATATAAAATCTCCGTCGCCGCATTCTGCAATGTCTCCAATTTACCTAAACCTTTACTTGCTCCCATAGAAATCAATAGTTGTGGTTTGATGTGACGCAACATCTCCTCACAATCAAACACATCGTCATAATCACTATCTTGATTGTCACTACCATCATCGATATGAGCATTATCATCATCTGCACCTCTCTCATCATCTTTATCCACTTCATGTGTATCTAACTCATCATGCTCTGTCCATATTGTGTAGTTATTTTTGAAACCTCTTTTCACCAAATGAGATTGGATTACTATAGTATCTATCCAAGCAATCTTATTTTTGTAGTCGATACATGGACATTATATTTCATCTATGTTTTGCATCTTCGCATGTCTCTTGGACGCTTCAATAAAATTTACAACATTTTGAATGTACATAGAATCATGTCTTGGCATATTATACATCCACGCTCGGCGGTCCATCTTCAATGAAAAAAGTGATATGTGATTATATGTGATAATGCTCAAACATAGTCAAAATGATACAACCTTACTCATACATAGACAAACATAGCCAAATTTGATCAAATTTAGCCAAACTTAGTAAAATATAATCTCATAGTCAAACTTACGCAGATATAATCAAGCATGCACTTTCTAATAGCTCAAACTTGCTAATTAATGAAACATAAACTTGCTAACTTGCATACAAAGGAAGACGACGACATACAAAGGAAGATGGTGAGGATGAATCCGCTTGGAGGCGAGGTCGAGGACGGTGGCAGTGGCAGCGACGTCAGCGACGGCCAGGTCCGGGGCGATGGCGGTGACTAGTGACCAGGACGACGGCGGCGGCGAGGGGCAAAAGAAAATTTTGGCAGCCCGACGGCATCAATGTAAAATCTCCCGAGTTAGGTTTCTGTGGTGCCCGAGTGGTCCTTTATATAGTCAAACATTTGCACAAGCAGTTTTTAAGGAAGAGCCGTCTATGATAAGCATTTGCACAAGCGGTTATTATTGAAAACCGCTTGCGATAAAGGCCCGAGTATGTTCTTCAGTTTTCTTTTCCCTTGTTTCTTTTTTATTTAGATTCCAATATAAATACTCAAACATGTATAGTGTAATACCCTCATTTTCATGCATCATGCATTGCATAAGTTCATATACATGTTTAACATTAATCCATATAAAAAGGGGCAAGTTTAAAATGAATTTAAAACAAAACCACACTCAAAAGTTTTGAGAAGTGCGGACTTGTCCGTTTTTGGTGCGGACTAGTCCGATTTATCTCTGACCTCCATCGGACATGTCCGTTTTCTTGCGGGCTGTCCGATTTCGTCTCTGTACAATTTTTGGACTTGTCCGATCCTGTGCGGACTAGTCTGGTATCCCAGATCCTTGAAATTTTGCCAAGTCCCTAGATTTCTCCGGACTTGTCCGACATCTAGCGGACCTGTCCGTTTTCCCCTATGACTAAAATCGGACTTGTCCGGTTTTGGCCAGACTTGTCTGTTTTTCCTTTGACTAAGTTTGGACTTGTCCGATGTCCAGTCTGGACTTATCCGATATCTCTCTAACCAACTTTGAACTAGTTCGGCCCCCTGCGGACTTATACGGTGATCGCGATTCCGAGTTGATCTTTTGTTTCACGACGTGTTTTTGGGTTTTACCTTAAGTGGCCCAAAGGACGTCGTGTCTAACTCTTTTTGGAGCCCATGTGGGACCCCACACCGGCCTCCACCCACCCCAAACTCGAAATCCATCAAACCCTAGCCCTCCACCCTTATATAAACAACCCCACCGCTTAACTTTGCATCTTTTTTCCTCAACTGAAAGACCACAAACTCTAGCTCGTGGGTAGCCGCCACCAAAAAGGGAGAAGAAGATCCTGAGCAAGAAGAAGAAGAGGAGGAAACAAAAGAGGATCAAGATCTCCATGAAGTTTTCGTTCTTCATCAACAATTCACCTTCAAGTTCTTCATCAACCCTAGATCGTCAAGATCCAAGTGTTGCCTCCAAAACTCTTGATTCATTGGAGTTCTAAACACCTGGTATACCTTCTACTTCCTCTTTATCACATGAATTCAACCCTGTTTCTCCAAATTCAAGTCGATCTAGAAAACCCTAATCCGCTATTTCTGCGAAGGGCGGACTAGTCCGGCCCTACAGCGGACTAGTCCAATTTTGCTGACTGTTTTCTGTTGGATTAACTCTAAATTGTTTTGAACCAATTTTTCAAACCTGTCCAAACTTGTTAAAAGCTATTAGAACTAGTTAGGAAACATAACTAACAACTCATTAACTAGTTTTGCTTCGCAATTGGATTAATCATGCATGTCATGATATATTGAGTAATATATGTGCACTTATCGATTGTAGTTCTTGTCTTGTATGTTTATTGCGTGGTTTAGATGGATTTGCGCTAGAGAGTTCTGCGGAGGACCTCCAGTACCACAGTTTTGAAGACTTTGATTCTAACCAAGTGCAAGAGCAAGACAAGTGTCCTTGAACATATTGATCCTGTTTTTACAATAAATGTTTTATTTTTAAAACGACATGCTTGTGTCGATTTGATGAGAATCCTGTGATAGGAAGTTTACTAGCTTTGTTTAGCCACCCTTGTCACCTGAAATACCTGGTAGAGAGTCCGGAAGGGCTTTTACTTTTGCTTCGCTAAATTAATTGGGATGAGAAAACAACTATACTATTTAATTATGCATTAATGAGATTATGGTTATATGAATTGGTTAATATGACATGGTAATGGGTGATCTAAGCAAGCATGGTATGTAGATGAGTTGGATGATATGGTGGTTCCACTTGCTTTAGATCTAAGGACTGGTTCATGCGAGAATAGGCCAGAACAACAGTGCCACCACGAGGCCAAGTATGGGTGCGGCGTAGCTGATTAATTAGGGTATTGCTAGTATTGGATGGATCATTTGGCGCACCGTGGAAGGGTAGTCGGAATGGGTTTGGATTTGAGGCAGAACTCCTGGGATCCGAATGGCACAAGAGGGGGCCCTTGGCTGAAGATGTGCTCATTGGATACATCGCCACCGGTGAAACCTCAGTGGGTTCGTACATGCTAGTAGTCCCTTTGTAAAGGCTATTTTGTGATCTCTTGGCCATACACCTAAGGAGTGTAATTTGCATAAGGGAGGTTTCTTTAGTCGCCAATGGGTGATGAAATCACAAACACATGGGTAAATTGGTACAAACTCTGCAGAGTATTAAAACTATCATGATAGTCGTGCTCCCGGTTAAGGGCACCTGGATGACCTACATGATTAGAGGGGTTTTGGTATTGGGATTGTTTGATACTCGTTATGGGATGGTATTATGGTTTATGGAAATGGATATGGTTAATGGTAATGAGGAATCTAGAATATGGATGATTGTAATAAAATATGGACTTGTATTATGATAACTACATGGTTTATGATGGGTTATTTCACATACATATAATGTACTGCTTTTCAAATGTTTTAATGTACTTTTCAGCACTTAGCCTTTATTATATTCGTCATTTGAATCAGCTACATGTCATACTTTCCACACTTGCTGAGTACAACATGTACTCACGCTTGCAATTTCCCCACCAATAGTTGCAGATCAGAGTTGGGAGTATAACGATGATAATGCAGAGTTCTAGGCCGTGTATGCTGTCAGCTTTGCCTGTGGTATTGATTGGAGCTGCGCTACCTTATTTGCTTAGCTGCTTAGTTTGCTTATTTAGTTATTCCCGCTGCATTAGTTCAAACTTGTCATTAATATTTATTAGAGCTTGTATTCGAGGATATTCTGAATTCTGTAATAAAAGTGTTAATTAATCTTGTTCTTTGGTATTTTTCTATATATCCTTTTGTGAATGCACTCGTGTATGTGCGTTGAACGTCCTGGGCACACATATGCGTTCACTTGGTTCATTTTCGGAACCGGGTGTCACATATAGATTCTGCAAATTGAGTCCAAATTTGATGATACCTTTTTCTATATTCTTCAAAAATTAATATCTACCACCTGGACGAAATATTTTAAACTAATATAGCTAACATTGTAATGTTTTTGTAAATATCAAATTAATTTATATTCATATTTTTATATCCTCTAAAAAATGGATCTTTCACTGAAAGTTGGTTTGTATGAACATATTGTCTTATTTCTACATGTATGAATTTTGTTAATTTTTAAAGCACTCCAACATGTCAAAATTCAAATTATTCATCATTCTAATCAAATTCTCATATACATATGAGACATTCTTCAAATTTTGAACACATATTGATTCAAACAATTCTGTAAAAATCTGAAAAAAATCATAGAGGTTGGTATGATGATTAAAAAGTTCCATAGAAAAATTAAATGAAAAAATTATTATATTCATCATGATAGATAAATGACAAATAAACTGTATTATTTTTTTAAGTTCTCACTGATTTGAAAGGTTTTCTCAAGTGAAATTTAATAAGAACCTGTAATACTAATGCATATTACAAAAAAGTTGAATGTGGGCTTTTAAAAGGCCCCTAATTTTGGTCAAGAATATTAATTAAACCTAGATTTAGTACACATCTTTTCACATGCGGTTCTTAACAACCCCACAAGCGGTTTTTAATGAATAACCACCTATGATAATGGCCCGAGTCTGTTCTTCAGTTTTCTTTTCCCTTGTTTTTTAACTTGGATTCCAATATATATATCTATATATACTCAAACATGTATAAATTCTGCAAATTGAGTCCAAATTCGATGATATTTTTTATATTCTTCAAAAATTAATATCTACCACCTGGACCAAATATTTTAGAACTAATATAGCTAACATTGTAGTGTTTTGGCAAATATCATATTAATTTATATTCACATATTATTCACATTTTATATCCTCTAAAAGAATGGATGTTCCACTGAAAGTTGTTTTGTATGAACATATTGTCTTATTTATACATGTATGGATTTTTTATTTTTTGAAAGCATACCTACATGTAAAAATTCAATTTATCCATCATTCTAATCAAATGCTCATATACATATGAGGCATTCTTCAAATTTGAACACACATTTATTCAAACAATTTTGTAAAAATCTGAAAAAAATCATAGAGGTTGGTATGATGACTAAAAAGTTCCATAGAAAAATTTAAAGAAAAAATCATTATATTCATCAAGATAGAAAACAAAAAATAACCTGTGTTATTTGTTTTCTATGTCCTGACCAATTTCAAAGGTTTTCCCAAGTGAAATTTAATGGGAACATGTAATACTAAAGCATTTTATAAGAAAGTGGAATTTAGGATTTTAAAAGGCCCCTCATTTTCATCAAGAATATTAATTAAGCCTAGACCTAATACATATCATCGCAGACGGTTTTTACTTAATACTCGCCTGAGATAAGTCTTACACTCAGGCGGTTATTGCTTAATACCCGCCTGAGATAAGTCAGCCGCTAAGGTGATTTTTAATTAGCAACCGCCTGAGAAGATATGCGACTACATAACATCGCTTAGCCTCTTAGAAAAAACCTAACCCAAGAGATTTGACTTAAATGCTGTCAGGCTGCCAAAATTTCCTTTGCCGCCAAGCCCTCGCTGTCGAGCGCCGCACTCGTCGCAGAGCTTCGTCCTCGCCGCCCTCGCCGTCGAGCATCAACCTCACCGTGCGCCCTCGCCGCTGCGCTTTGTCCTCGATGCCCTAGACGTCGAGCTTTGTCTTCGTCGTCGTCGCCGTTGCTAGTATGTCCGCCTCTTTCCTCCCTTCTCTACCTCCTCCCTTCTCTGTCCCCTGTGCCGCCTCCTTCCCCTCCTCCCTCTCTAGGCCGCCTCCCTCCTCGCCCTCGCCCTCGCTGCCGGTTTGGGTTCAGGCTCAGAACCTCTCGGGGAGGGCGAGTCTAGGTTACTCTTGCTAATCTATCAAGATCCATATCATGCTAGATGCATTTGCTAACAGAATTTTGAAGCCGCATCTCAGTTGGATAGAGAAGATGCTAATTTATTTAGGTATAAGTATTTTTATGGGTTGATCGAGTTCAAGAAAGACCAAATGCTTCTTTATTATCATTTTATATAAACCATCTGCCTGTAATTGGTTTATGCTCTGCCAAAATTTTACAATTTGAATTAAGGGCTATAGATTGCAATTATACATGTGTCGAATCCCGCTATCTTTTAAGGGCTATGCATCGCAATTGTTTTGCACCAGTAATTACACATCATGCTGTTAATAATAAGCATCCATCATATTTTGTAATAATCCAGTGACTATTATTCATTTCGTCGAGTATTACTTAGGCTAATAAAATGTTGTCAGTTTTCAAGAGTTTTTGGTCGTAACAGAGCAAGAACGGTTTCTTTGCCTCTCGGGGATGGCATGCGTATTGGGTTCAGACTTAGGCTCCTGGTTCGAAGATGGTTTGACTAGGGTGAGGCATCGAGAGGTGAGATGGACATAGCATCTTAGGATATGATTTGCCATATTTGGATGCTAAGTTCTATATTTTTCAGTAGGATGCGATTTGACACCGTGTTAGGGCATTTATTTTTGTAGCTTTCATTGAAGTGGGACATATTTTTTGTCTTATTAGTTCTAGAATGAAAAGCCCTAAGAAGACTGATGTTGGTCGTAACAATAAAGAAGGCAATATGGAGTTTAGTGACTCTAGCAATTTAGACTCGTTTCACAATCCATCAGGTCATTTTCCAAATATAAAAATTAAAATGACTTCAGAGGATCTCGACTTGGAATATGATCCTGCCGGCGAGGTATGAATCACGAATCTTAATTTCAGCAGTTTAAGTTAATGTTGGTTGTCAAGTATATGAATTCTATAATTCTTTTCTACCTAGCTTAATCGCGAATACAACGAGGTGACTTTGGCTCCTAAAACCAAAGAAGGTTCTCCAATGGTTGAATCCTCAGATTCACTCAAGCAAAAACAAGGGCAACGAGGTCCAAATAAGGGTCCATTGAATCGCATCATATACATAAAAAGTGTCAGTCCAGGTGGACTTCCCCAAGAACCACTGGATTCAGTTCCAAAGTAACAAAATGCATCGGTTGTCTTGTCAGAGAGCTCGTGCCGATCACAACCAACAATTCAAGAAAATTCTCTAAGCAGAACAATAATGAGTTGTGGGAGAAGATAAAGAAACAATTCAAATTCCCAAAAGGCACGAAAGAAGCTGTAAAGAAAGCAACATTGGTATCTTAAGGGAAGAAGTTTTGTGGCTGGAAGAGTGAAATGAATGCTTATGTTAAGGCCGATAAGGTCCCTAGCCCGAAGAAGATGGGAAAAATCACACAAGCTCAGTGGCAAGAATTTGTTCGTCAAAATACCACACCTAATGCTAAAGCCCTATGTGAATCCAGTTATAGCTTGCCAAAAAGAACAAATACCATCATCGCTTGAGGTCTGCCGGATATGCCCCCAATGTTGAGAAATGGAATAAAATATTAGAGGAAACTATCAGTAAGGGCAACCTCACCCATTATAAGGATGCGATGAGAGAACTCAGTGGTGGTTCTTTACTCGGTTAGGTTTGACCAGCGAGGGCAAACATGAAAACCTACTGGCAGTAAAGAGCAATCAGTTGAACAACAAGTTCAATAACAAGCCAGTGTCCAACTTCCTACGACTACTCCTCGGTCATCAGTGCCTGTGAAAGCTAGCTCATACGAAAATAAGAAACCTTCTAAAGAAGTGTCACAATATTTGGAAAATTGGAAGGCAAAAATTGGAACATCTAATGCATCTTGTGCTTCACATGATCCAGCATTAGAAAATATTGAGGAGTGAGAAGAAGATGGTGTGAAATATAATTGGGAGACGACTTTAGTTAAACTAGGAGTTCCAATATACAAGATTCAGGATGTTCCTCCTGAATATGAGAATGGGAAGTCGTTAATTACATCGGTACAACTTTGCAAACAACATGTCTCGCTCAGAAGGATGCACGAGTGGTACATCACTGCCAGCACAAAATATGATCTTTTTTACGTCACATTTTGTGTGCCAAAAGAAGCATTCTAGAGCATTGGAGAAGATAACTGAGCCCTTCTCTTTGATGATCTACATAGCCTTTTCCATCGAGGCATGCTCGAAATCAACCTGCTATTCATCTAGTGCTTGTAAGTGCCTCTAATATTTTGTATTTGCTTTTCTTACTACACGCATACACATGTCATGAGATTATGACAATTCTGGACTTCTTCAATAGGATGCAATACATGGGTAATGAAAAGTAGAACACCAAGACATGCATCCTTGACCCTACAATGATTGCAAAGATGAATTTCAGCTTTCAGGTGGAACGGAACTCAAAAGAGTACAAGCACCTGACGAAAAAGAATTTGAAAAATCAATCGCAAACCAAAAGAAGGATAACAAGAAAAAGATTGCAGCTTACATAGGATATGCCATGTTCAACTTTGTCAGAGATGGCAAGGACCTCGTAAAGGCTCCGTACCACTTCGAGTAAATTTGACACATGACATTAAGATAACAATTATTGCTAATTCTTAACTTAACACGTGTGTTTGTACATGTGCAGTAAATACTACATGATGATCTTCATCAAGCCAATGCAGGTTTTGGCAACGGTCTTGGACTCAGCCGATTACCAACCAAATCATTACAAAGATTTCCTTTCTATTTTGAAATTGTACGGTTATTCGATACTTTTAATTTACACACATTTAGAATGTGTTCACAAGTTTTATATGACATTCCTTGTATTACAGGTCTTGACAGTTTTACGTGAAACAACTTGGCCATCAGAGCCCTCCTAATAAGGATGCATTGCATATATCAACATATTATCCTTGTCCCAAGCAGCCTCCTAGGAGCGTCTTATGGGTTTTATGTATGCGAGCATCTTCGGACCGCCTGCGTGTAACACCCTCATTTTCACCATCATGCATTGTATAAGTTCATATTCATGTCTAACATTAATCCACATAAAAAGGAATAAGTTTAAAATGAAATTAGAAACAAAACCGCACTTAAAATTCTAGGAAGTGTGGACAGTCCGATTTTGGTGCGGACTAGTCCGATTTGTCTCTGACTTCCATCGGACTTGTTCGTTTTGTTGCGGACTAGTCTGTTTTTCTCTTTGGACACTTTTGGACTTGCCAGTTCTGTGTGGTCTAGTCCGATGTTCTAATTCCTTGGAAATTTTGCTAAGTCCCTGGACTTGTCCAGACTAGTCCGATATTCCAGCGGACTTGTTCGTTTTTCCCTCTGGCTAAAGTCGGACTTGTCCGATTTTGGCCAGACTTGTTTGATTTTCCTCTGACCAAGTTCAGACTTGTCCGATATAGTCTGGACTTGTCCGATATCTCTCTAACCAACTTCGAACTAGTCCGGCCCTTTTGCGGACTTGTCCGATAAATCGCGACCCCGAGTTGATCTTTTGTGTCACGACTTGTTTCTTGGTCTTTATGTTAAGTGGGCCTAGGGATGTCGTGCCTAACTCTTTTAGAACCCATGTGAGACTCTAAACCGACCCCTACTCATCTCAAACTCGAAATCCATCTAACCCTAGCCTCCACCTCTATATAAACAACCCCACCCCTTGGCTTGACATCTATTTGCCACTTTTCCACCACACCCAAACCCTAGCTCATGATTAGCCGCCACCAAGGAGGGAGAAGGAGATCTAGAGCAAGAAGAGGAAGAGGAGGAA
Organism: Tuctoria greenei; assembly: GCA_036927565.1. Classification (NCBI taxonomy): domain Eukaryota; kingdom Viridiplantae; phylum Streptophyta; class Magnoliopsida; order Poales; family Poaceae; genus Tuctoria; species Tuctoria greenei. Next base: position 197,955,834 of record JAYESD010000004.1, read on the forward strand.
ATGAAAGAGGATCAACATCTCCATCAACTTCGCGTTCTTCATCACCAAATCATCTCCAAGTTCTTCATCAACCCTAGATCATCAAGATCCAAGTGTTGCCTCCAAAACCCTTGATTCATTGGAGTTCTAAACACCTGTTATACCCTCTGTTTTCTTTTACTTATGTGAATTCAACCCCAAATATCAAATTCAAGCCGATCTAGAATACCCTAATCTGCTGTTCCTGCGCGGTGCGGACTAGTCCGACCTCCTGTGGACTTGTTCGATTTTTGCAATCTATTTCCTGTTGAATTAAATCTAAATTGTTTTGAATCAGTTTCAAACTTGTGTTGACTACTCAATAACCATTGTAATTGATTAATAAACATCATTAATAACTCATTCAATTGTTTTGCCTTGCATTTGCATTAATCCTGCATGTCATGTCATATTGAGTAATGTTTGTGCACTCTTTGATTGTGTTTCTTGTCTTGTATGTCTATTGTGTGGATTAGATGGATTTGCGCTAGAGAGTGCCACGGAGGATCTAAAACACCAAGAGTTTTAAGGCTTTGACCCGAACCAATCCCAAGAGCAAGGTAAGTGTCCTTGAACATATTGATCTTGTTTTAAAATAAATATTTTGTTTGTAAAATTGCATGCTTGTGTCAATTTGATGGGAAATCCTATGGTAGGAAGTTTACTAGCTTTGTTTGACCACCCTTGTCACCTGGAATTCAAGGTAGAGAGTCGGGATGGGCTTTTTACCCTTTTTGCTTCGCTTAATTAATTGGGATTGGAAGACAACTATACCACTAAACTTATTTATGCACTTATGAGATTATGATTATCATGAACTGGTTAATATGATATGGTAATGGGTGATCTAAGCAAGCCTAGTATGTTTATGGGTTGGATGTTATGGTGGTTCGCTTGCTTTAGATCTAAGGATTGGTTCATGCGAGAATAAGTCTGGACTACAGTGCCACCACGAGGCCAAGTATGGGTGCGGCGTAGCTGATTAATTAGGGCTTTACTAGTGCTATTTGTACCATTAAGGTTGCTCGGAGAAGGGGTAGTCAGATTGGGTTTGTTGATGATTGGTGGGACTACCCTGGGATCCAAATTGCTCAAGAGGGGGCCCTTGGTTGAAGATGTGCTCAGTTGGAGGCATCACCACCGGTGAAACCTCAGTGGGGTCTAAATAGGTTAGTAATCCCTTTGTAAATGCTATTTTGTGATCTCTTGTCCATACACCAAAGGAAGTGTAATTGGCACTAGGGAGGTTCTTTAGTCGCCGACGGGTGATGAAATCACAAACACGTGGGTAAAGTGGTACAAACTCTGCAGAATCTAATAAAATTATCATGATAGCCGTGGTCGTGGTTAAGAGCACCTGGACAACTTCCATGATTAGAGGGTACTGTGGATTCAGGATGGTTATGGTTGATAACATGGTTATAGTTATGGACGATATTATGAAATATGGCAATGGACATGGTTAATGGTAATGGTGAATAGGGCTGTCAATGAAGCTCGAGGCTCGTGAGCTACTCGAGTTTGGCTCGTTAAAAGCTCGATTCGAGCTCGGCTCGACCAATAAACGAGCTGAACTTGAGCTTCATCTCGAGCTCACGATCTTGACGAGCTCGAGCTCGTTAAGCTTGATAAGGCTCGTTTCGATAAATTATGTTTTATAAATATTATTTATTAATATTTTTCTCTTGATTATTATTCATTTTTACAGTTTAAACGAGATTCTCGAGCTCGAACTCGAGCTTTTACGAGCTTTAATCGAGCCTAACTATTTAAACGAGCCTTATCGAGCCGAGCTCGAGCTTGACTGCAGGATCGACCGAATTTTAGGCTCGACTCGAGCTCGGCTCGAATTCTTAACGAGCTCGAGTCACAGAAGGCAAGCTCGCTCGAGGTCGGCTCGTTGACAGCCCTAATGGTGAAATCTGTTATGATGGTGATGGATATGGAATATGGACTTGTACTATGTTAATAATTATGGTTTATGATGGGTTTACTTCACATACATATAATACATTGCTTTTCAAATGTTTTGATGTACTTTTCAGCACTTAGCCATTATTAAATTCGTCATTTGTATCAGCTACATGTCATACTTTCCACACTTGCAGAGTACGACATGCACTCACACTTTCAATTCCCCCACCAACAGTTGCAAGTCAGGATTGGGAGTTTAATGATGATAATGCCGAGTTCTAGGCCGTGTCTACCGTCATCTTTGCCTGTGGAGTGTTGGAGCTGCATTATACCCTATTTGCTTAGTTGCTTAGTTTGCTCAGTTTTGTTTATTTCCACTGCATTAGTTGAAACTTGTCATTAATATTCATTAGAGTCTGTATTCGAGGATATTATGAATTGTGCAATAAAAATGGTTAATTAATCTTGTTTTGTGGTAATTTTCTCTATATCCTTTTGTGAATGCACTTGTGTATGTGTGTTGAACGTCCTGGGCACACATGCATTTACTTGGTTCATTTTTGGAACCGGGTGTCACGAATTGGTATCAGAGCCACAGGTTGACCGTAGGACGCAACCTATATAGAATGGAAACTTTAGAGCACATAGGAGCACTCAGGAATCAATGTGTTTTTGCTTGGTGTGTTGTTTGCTATATATTGTTTGTTTGCTTGTGTGCTTAATAGAGGATTTTGGGATGCTTTAGCATTGCCATATCCACATAGGCTAGAGTAGTTAGTTGCTTAGTTCATATCCCTTGATGCATATATCTGGGGACGTTTTCTAAATTCTTATCTCTTGCTTTTCTTCAGATGGTGAGGACTCACAACCAGATGGATGGCAATGATGAGGAGGATATCAATGGAGCACCTCAGAACAACAATGGACAAGGACCTGCCCAGGGAGCTGTCTATATTGAGAAGCTATAGGCTATGCAGAATCAGCTCATGCAGACCATGATACAAACTATGGGACAGTTGCAGCCTGGTAACATCAATAATCAGCCCCACATGCCTCCAGCGCCACCCCCGCTCCTCATAACCGGTTGGGAGAGTTTATGAGGACTAGGCCACTGACCTTTGCTCAAGCCGCTGACCCTATTTATGTTGATGATTGGCTCAAGTCCGTGGAGAAGAAGCTAGCTATTGTCCAATGCAGTGATCGGGAGAAGGTTCTATTTGCTTCTCACCAACTAGTTGGAGCAGCTACAGATTAGTGGGATGCCTATTGCAATGCTCATGAGGACCAAGATAGAATTACTTGGGCCAAATTCAAAGAGAGATTCCGTTCTCATTTTGTGCCAGAAGGAGTTATGATTTTGAAGAGGTAAGAATTTGAGAAACTGATGCAAGGAAGATCGAGTGTGGGTGAATATCTCAACAAATTCACTCAACTTTCAAGTTATGCCCCTGAAGATATTAGTCGGGACATCCGGAAGCAATACTTGTTCATGAGGGGCTTGAACAATGAGACCAAGTGCAATTGCTCAATTGTGATTATGCCAACTTCCAGAAGCTTGTGGACAAGGCAATTGTTGTGGAGAACAAGGTTCGTGAGACGGAGCAAGACAACAAGAGGAAGGCACTATATCAAGGACAACAAAAAGGAAGTAATGTGCGTCCTCGCTTTGCACCGCCAAATGCGCCATATTACAGCTCGTCTACGCCTGCTCATCGCCCTGGTTATGCATCACACCCAACTCAGTTTGTGCAGCAGCGCCCTGTCATGCAAGCACCTAGGCCTCTAATGCCTTTTGCACCTCGTGCAAACTTTCCTGGTGCAAACGTTCAGAATCAAGTCCGTCCAAATTCTGGTGTAGCAAAGAAGTGCTATACATGTGGAGAAGCTATACACTTTGCGCATCAATGTCCTAAGTCAGGCCTTAGTCAAGGAAGCAATGCGTCGAGGCAAAACCCAAGACCCAATGGAGGACAACCGCAAGGAAACCATGGACAACAGAATTTTGCTCGTGGCAACGTGAACCATGTCTCTATGGAGGATGCTCAACAAGCAGATGACGTGGTGATTGGTATGTTTCTCGCAAACTCCAACCCGACGACTATGTTATTTGATTCTAGAGCATCACATTCATTCATTGCATCGAAATATGTTGCCAAGTATAGTTTGCCTATCTATCATATGAAGTTTACTCTATTGGTTAAATCTCCAGGAGGAGAGATGAGGACAAATATAGTATGTCCAAAAGTAAGCCTTAGAATAAGGGGGGTAGACTTCTCCGCCAACCTCGCGATCTTGGATTCTCAAGGATTGGACATTATACTTGGTATGGACTGGTTGAAGAAGCACAATGGAGTCATTGAATGTGCCACAAGGACGATGAAGTTGACCAATGAGGAAGGGACCACCGTAGAATTAGAAGCATCTCAACATGCACTGAAGCAATTGGAGCTGAATCACATGGACGATGCCACAATTGAGGAGATTCCTATGGTATGTGAATTTTTGGATGTATTCCCAGATGAGTTGCCAGGTATGCCGCCTGACCGAGATATTGAGTTTGTTATTGATTTAATACTTGGAACTGCACCTATAGCTAAGAGGCCGTATAGGATGCCTTCTAAGGAATTAGCGGAGCTTAAGAAGTAGATTCAAGAGCAACTAGATAAAGGTTTTATTCACCCAAGCTCTTCACCTTGGGGAGCGCCCTTTCTTTTCGTGGATAAGAAGGATGGATCCCAAAGGATGTGCGTGGATTACCGAGCTCTTAACAAGGTGACCATCAAGAACAAGTACACCTTACCATGCATAGAAGATTTGTTTGATCAGATGAAGAGTGCTTGTGTATTCTCCAAGATTGATTTGAGGTCGGGATACTTTCAAATGAAGATTAGACCATCGGACATACCCAAGACAGCTTTTAAGACACGATATGGATCTTATGAGTACACTGTGATGTCCTTTTGATTGACAAATGCGCCTGCCTACTTTATGTACCTCATGAATAAGGTCTTCATGGAGTGCTTGGATAAGTTTGTGGTGGTGTTCATTGATGACATTATGATCTACTCGAAGAATGAAAAGGAACATGAAAAACACTTAAGGCTCACGTTGTATAAATTGAAAGAGTACCAATTGTATGCCAAGTTCAGCAAGTGCCAATTTTGGTTGAAAGAGGTGTTGTTTCTGGGTCATATCATCTCGGGAGGAGGAGTATCGGTCGACCCCGGAAAAGTGAGGGACGTGTTAAAGTGGGAACCACAGCAAAATGTAAAGGAAATAAGGAGTTTTCTTGGAATGGTTGGGTATTACCGTAGGTTCATCAAGCACTTTTCCAAGATAGCCAAGCCAATGACGGAATTGCTAATGAAGGGAAAGGCTTTCCGATGGACTGAAGCTTGTCAAAAGAGTTTTGAGGAGTTGGAGAAAAGGTTAACTACAGCCCCAGTTTTCATATTGCTGGACGTGAGCAAGAGTTTTGATATATATTGTGATGCATCGAGACAAGGACTTGGATGTGTGCTTATGCAAGGGGGTCAAGTGGTTGCTTATGCATCAAGACAATTGAAGAAACATGAGCAGAATTATCCAACCCATGATTTGGAACTCGCAGCCGTGGTACACGCATTGAAGATTTGGAGACATTATATCCTTGGTCATAGGTGTGAAATTTATACGGATCATAAGAGTCTTAAGTATATTTTCACACAAATGGATCTGAATTTGAGGCAACGAAGATGGTTGGAGCTCATCAAGGATTATGATTTGGGAATCAATTATCATCCGGGAAAGGCTAATGTTGTGGCTGATGCCTTGAGTAGAAAAGGAGTAAGTCATCAACTTGCAGTTCGAGAGCTACCATCCGAGTTATGCAAAGAGTTTGAACGACTGAACCTTGGTTTCATCAATGAGATGGGGATTATGGAGTTAAATCCGACTTGGAGCAAGAAATTCAAGAGGGACAAACGAAGGATGAGGAAATCCAAGAAATCAAGGAAAGAACCCAAGAAGGGAGAGAATTCAGGTTTGATGAGGATGAACATGGTACCTTATGGCTGGGAAAAAGGATTGTCCTGCCTAATGTGAAGCATATTCGAGAAACGATACTAAAGGAGGCACATGACTCGCCATATTCAATTCACCCCGGTTGTACCAAGATGTACAAAGACTTGAAGACTTATTATTAGTGGGCTAGCATGAAAAGGGACATAGCCGAATATGTAGCCTTGTATGATGTGTGCCAAGAGTGAAGGCGGAACATTGCCAGCTGGATTATTGCAACCATTGAAGATCCCAAAATGGAAGTGGGAAGAAATCGGAATGGACTTCATAGTTGAATTACCGTGAAATCAGTCCGGTTATGACTCCATATGGGTAATTGTGAATCGGTTGACTAAGTCGGCTCATTTCATCCCTGTGAAGACCAAGTATACCGCTACACAATTGGCCAAAATATACATGGAGCATATTGTGTGCCGACATGGAGTACCAAAGAATATAGTATCGGATAGAGGTTCTTAGTTTACCTCTAGGTTTTGGCAAAAAATTGCATGAAGCATTGGGAACAAGGTTAAATTTTAGTTCAGCATATCACCCTCAAACGGATGGACAAACCGAGAGGACCAACCAGATTTTAGAGGATATGTTAAGAGCTTGTTCCTTGAAGCATGGGAAGAGTTGGGACAAGAGCTTGCCATATGCAGAATTTTCATACAACAATAGCTACCAAGCAAGTTTGAAAATGTCAGCATACGAAGCACTATATGGAAGGAAGTGTAGGACACCTTTATTTTGGAATGAGACAGGGGAAACTCAAGTATTTGGTCCGAATGTGTTGCTAGAAGCTGAAAAGCAAGTTCACATTATTTGCGAGAACTTGAAGGCTGCTCAATCAAGGCAAAAAGGCTATGCGGGCAATAGGAGAAGGAAACTAGCATTTGGAGTGGGAGATTTTGTATATTTCAAGGTGTCACCAATGAGAGGTCATAAGAGGTTTAACATAAGAGGCAAGCTAGCACCTCACTATATTAGACTATTCATGATTTTGGACAAAACAGGAGAAGTAGCATATAAGTTGGAGATGCCAACACATCTTTGAGATGTCCATGATGTCTTTCATGTTTCCCAACTCAAGAAGTGTTTGAGAGTACCGGAAGAACAAGTGTCTATGGAAGAATTAGAATTAGAGGCAGATTTGACGTATGCCGAACAATCGGTCAAAATCATGGAAACCAAGGAAAGAGTCACAAGAAACAAGGTCATCAGATGGTGTAAAGTTCAATGGAAGCATCACACAGAATTAGATGCAACATGGGAGTTGGAGGACGATCTCAAGAAGGAATTCCCCTACCTCTTCTCTTCCGCGTCGAATCTCGAGGGCGAGATTCATTTTAAGGGGGGGTAGGTTTGTAACACCCTCATTTTCATCCATCATGCATTGCATAAGTTCATATTCATGTCTAACATTAATTCACATAAAATGGAATAAGTTTAAAATGAAATTAGAAACAAAACCGCACTTATGAAATCTGTGAAGTGCGTACTAGTCTGATTTTGGTGTGAATTAGTCCGATTTCTCTCTCACTTCCATCGGACTTGTCTGTTTTGTTGCGGGCTAGTATGTTTTTCCCTCTGGACACTTTCGGACTTGTCCGGTCCTATGTAGACTAGTCTGGTGTTCCAATTCCTTGGAAACTTTGCTAAGTACCTGGACTTGTCCGGACTAGTCCGATATTCCAGCGGACTTGTCCATTTTTCCCTCTGACTAAAGTCGGACTTGTCCGATTTTTGCCAGACTTGTCTGATTTTCCTCTGACCAAGTTCGAACTTGTCCAATATAGTCTGAACTTGTCCGATATCTCTCTGACCAACTTCGGACTAGTCCGGCCCTTTTGCGGACTTGCCCAATAAATCGCGACCCCAAGTTGATCTTTTATTTCACGACTTGTTTCTTGGGTTTTACGTTAAGTGGTCCTAGGGACGTCGTGCCTAACTCTTTTAGAGCCCATGTGGGACTCTAAACTGACCCCTACTCATCTCAAACTCAAAATCCATCTAACCCTAACCTCCACCTCTATATAAACAACCCCACCCCTTGGTTTGACATCTATTTGCCACTTTTCCACCACAACCAAACCCTAGCTCATCATTAGCCGCCACCAAGGAGGGATAAGGAGATCTAGAGCAAGAAGAGGATGAAACGAAAGAGGATCAAGATCTCCATCAACTTCGCATTCTTCATCACCAAATCATCTCCAAGTTCTTTATCAACCCCAGATCGTCAAGATCCAAGTGTTGCCTCCAAAACTCTTTATTCATTGGAGTTCTAAACACCTGGTATACCTTCTATTCTCTTTTCCTTACGTGAATTCAACCCCAAATCTCCAAATTCACGTCGATCTAGAAAACCCTAATCTGCTGTTCCAGCGCAGTGCGGACTAGTCCGGCCTTCTGCGGACTTGTCCGATTTTTGCAATCTATTTCCTATTGAATTAAATCTAAATTGTTTTGAATCAGTTCCAAACTTGTGTAGACTTCTGAATAACAATTGTAATTGATTAATAAACATCATTAATAACTCATTCACTAGTTTTGTCTTGCATTTGCATTAATCATGCATGTCATGTCATATTGAGTAATATTTGCGCACTCCTTGATTGTGTTTCTTGTCTTGTATGTTTATTGTGCGGATTATACGGATTTGTGCTAGAGAGTGCCGCGGAGGATCTACAGCACTAAGAGTTTGAAGGCTTTGACCCGAACCAATCCCAAGAGCAAGGCAAGTGTCCTTGAACATATTGATCCTGTTTTAAAATAAATGTTTTGTTTGCAAAATTGCATGATTGTGTCAATTTGATGGGAAATCCTATAGTAGGAAGTTTACTAGCTTTGTTTGACCACCCTTGTCATGGTAGAGAGTCGGGATGGGCTTTTTACCCTTTTTGCTTCGCTTAATTAATTGGCATGAGAAGATAACTATACCACTTAAACTTACTTATGCACTTATGAGATTATGATTATCATGAACTGGTTAATATGGTATGGTAATGGGTGATCTAAGCAAGCCTGGTATGTGGATGGTTTGGATGTTATGGTGGTTCGCTTGCTTTAGATCTAAGGATCGATTCATGCAAGAATAAGCCAGGACTACAGTGCCACCACGAGGCCAAGTGTGGGTTCGGCGTAGCTGATTGATTAGGGCTTTGCCAGTGCTATTTGGACCATTAAGGATGCTTGGGGAAGGGGTAGTTGGATTGGGTTAGTTGATGATTGGTGGGACTACCCTGGGATCCGAATGGCTCAAGAGGGGTCCCTTGGTTGAAGATGTGCTTAGTTGGAGGCATGGCCACCGGTAAAACCTCAGTTGGGTCTAAATAGACTAGTAATCCCTTTGTAAAGGCTATTTTGTGATCTCTTGGCCATACACCAAAGGAAGTGTAATTGGCATGAGGGAGGTTCTTTAGTCGCCAACGGGTGATGAAATCACAAACACGTGGGTAAAGTGGTACAAACTCTGCAGAGTCTAATAAAACTATCATGATAGCCGTGCTCCCGGTTAAGAGCACCTGGACAACTTCCATGATTAGAGGGTACTTGGGATTCGGGATGGTTATGGTTGATAACATGGTTATAGTTATGGATGGTATTATGAATTATGGCAATGGACATAGTTAATGGTAATGGTGAAATCTGTTATGATGGTGATGGATATGGAATATGGACTTTTACTATGTTAATAATTATGGTTTATGATGGGTTTACTTCACATACAAATAATACATTGCTTTTCTAATGTTTTGATGTACTTTTCAGCACTTAGCCATTATTAAATTCATCATTTGAATAAGCTACATGTCATACTTTGCACACTTGCAGAGTACGATATGTACTCACTCTTGCAATTCCCTCACCAACAGTTGTAGGTCAGGATTGGGAGTTTAATGATGATAATGCAGAGTTCTAGGCCGTGTCTACCATCAGCTTTGCCTGTGAGGTGTTGGAGCTGCGTTATACCCTATTTACTTAGTTTGCTCAGTTTTGTTTATTTCCACTGCATTAGTTGAAACTTGTCATTAATATTCATTAGAGCTTGTATTCGAGGATATTATGAATTGTGCAATAAAAATGGTTAATTAATCTTGTTCTGTAGTATTTTTCTGTAGATCCTTTTGTGAATGCACTCGTGCATGTGTGTTAAATGTCCTGGGCACACATATGCGTTCACTTGGTTCATTTTCGGAACCGGGTGTCACACTGTGAATATAGAGTGAATCGTGAAGATTTAAGTTACCTTTAATGTCGATATTGTATTTTCCTACTTTTGAGTTTTATTTTCATTGTAACTAGCGTATTTTGATCTATACTTATTTGTATACTCACTTTGATCTATACTTATCTGTATACACTCACACACTCATAGAATTGCAGCTTCAAAATTACCTCAAAGTTTGTATACATATTTGTATATATATCCATATTTTGATTCCAACTTCATAATTTAATTGCTCATAGTAGAACTGCTACAAAAATACTCACTTTGATCTATACTTATCTGTATACACTCAAACACTCACAGATTGCAGCTTCAAAATTACCTCAAAGCCTGTATACATATCTTGATACATATCCAGATTTTGATTCCAACTTTGCTCATAGTAGAACTGCTCCAAAAATACTAAATAAATTCTTGTATACTCACTTTGATCTATACTTTGAGGTAGTTCAAACCAACACATTCTAAACCTTGTTATGTGTTCCATTGCAGCACACGAAGAATGTGAACCATGAATGGCTGGTTTCTAGAAGTATTCCTAGTGGAGGAGCCGACAAGATTGCGAGTGAACTGTGTCACTTCATGTGTCGCGAATTTTCCACCGAAGAGGGTTGTTCTTCGATCATGAAGGTGTAATAGCTAATGTGCCAGATCTTTGCGAGTATGACCATATAAACATTTTTTAGCGAAATTTGTAAACTAGGAGATGACTTTTAGTGTAATAGTGTTTTGGAGTTATGTATATGAGATGACTTGTATTTCAATTGAAAGTGTAACTTGTACATATGTATATGAGATGACCTTTTGGTGATTTTGTGTCGATGATGCGTGTGAGATTATATTGTTTCTACTGTGAATGAATGTCGTCTTATGTGATTATATTGTTTTAGTGAAATTGACCTGAAAATTAGAAATAACAGCAGGTAGTACTCCATAGGATATACATTATCACAGGCGGTTCTTTACCTACAGCTAGACCTGCCTGTGAAACTGTATTATCACAGGTGGCTAGTCATAGGTTAAGAACCACATGTGATAAATCTATTATCATAGATGATTACTCTTACGGTACAAACCCGCCGTGATAAAGTGTCTTCACAGGCGGCTAGTCATAGGTAAAGATCCGTCTATGATAACTCCATTATCATAGGCGGTTACTCTTAAGGTACAAACCGCCTATGATAAAGTGTCTTCACAGGCGGCTAGTCATAGGTAAAGATCCATCTGTGATAAATTCATTTCACATGTGGTTTTAGTTTCCGCCTGTGAAATTGCAGGTTATTACAGGCTCTTCGTTTCAGGCGGTTTTAAAAACCGCCGGTGATAATATGTTTGGAGCCGCCTGAGATGAGGCTTATTGTAGCAGTGATTAGTGCAAGAGGGGGTGATGCTAAATGTTTAGTCTCTATAGAAAGTTGGAGGAGAGGAATTGTTCTTCCACTCTCTATGGGAGTAAGAATAGGAGTGATCCACGCGCGCTCCTCCTCCTCCTCAATCGCCACACCCCGCACAGGCACGCGCATGTGAGTTCAAGCCGAGTCCAATTTTTATTTTTGCTGTGGGCCTTTTGGGTTTCTGAATTGGCCTATGTCCAAGTTGGAGACGGATGCGTCTATAACTACCGAGTTGGATCAGATGCAGGTCGTACGGATCACAACCGAATAGCCTCTTAGAACTCAATAAAAAGCAAGTGTGCACGGCAGGAAAGAGTACCCTATGATCAAATCTATTCCGTGTTTGAGTTCCTTGCACTTCCATCATAGTCTACTCCAACCCGAGCATTGGCGTGCACGACGATTGGGAGAGCAGGTCTCTAAAATCACACGCTCTTGCGATCCTGCGGCGGAAGAGGGAGAATAAGATTTTTGGTAAATGCTCTGCATGGCTGCTCGTGTTCTTCATCACGGGTCGCCTACCGCCGAAGTCGGGTGTTGCTGTCCAACATTGCCACCAACGTCTGAAGTCACGACCGTCGTCAAATCTGTGACAACATCTACAGGCAGTTCCTCTGGCTAGAAATCGGTATGCGTAATTTGCTCGTCCCGCCATTCTTCCCGGCGTTTATTGTTGTTGTTTTCACGAGTTTTTTTCGGAATTATTCAGTAAATTGCCATTTTTTCTAACAATCCAAAAAAATTATTTAGACACTTTCTTGAGTTGAACATGATGACTTTAGCCGATGCACTGAGGTCGAAAAAATTCTCCGGTGTGCACTTCAAGAGGTGGCAAGTTAAGACCACGCACTGAATTAAATCGATTAAGATATTCTGGGTAACCGAGGGTAGGCTTTAGAGTCCTTTGTACGCTAAAGAGTAGACAAAGTTCAGGAAGCTAATTCGGTCATGAGAGGATACATATTAAGTACTCTTGACAATAAACTCTATGATGTTTATCTAACTATCACATATAGGAAATAGCTTTGAGATGTACTTAACGCTAAGTATGATGCAGCCGAAGCAGACAATGAACTGTATATCATGAAGAATATTCATGACTACAAGATGGTTAACAACCGTCACGTAGTTGAACAAGCTCATGAGATACAGCGCCCCACGAGAAAGTTTAATCTCCTTAACTGTACTTTACTTGATAAGTTTGTGGCCGATTGCATTATTTCAAAGTTGCTTCCTTCATGGAGGAATTTCACCACAACTCTCAAACACAAGAGACATAAAATATTAGTTGAAAATCTGATAGCATATTTTGATGTTGAGAAGGAGGCTCGGACTAAGGACGCTACAGGGAAATGAAGAGAGGGTCAATATAGCGCCAATGCAAATATGGTGCATAAAACCAATGTCAAGAATAAAGGAAGCAATAAGTCTCACTCATGCGAAACAAAGGCAATGAGGATTGCTATACCTGTGGCGAGCAGAGGCATTTTTCCAAAGACTGTCCTGATAAGGCATACCGTAGAGGGAAAAATAATGTCAATATTGTGGCGTCTAGCAATGAGGATGGGTACAATAATTCTTTTACTATTATTTCTCTTTCTCAAACACCCTCTTCGTGGTTTGATACGGGTGCTAATGTTCATGTATGTTCTGATATGTCTATGTTTAGTTCTTACCAGTTTGTTTGAGATTCCTCCATCCTAATAGGGAATGAGTCACATGCTTTTGTTCGTGGTGTTGGCACGGTCGATTTTGAAGTTCACTTCAGTAAAGATTGTCTAGCTGAAGATTGTGCAACATGTCTCCACTATGAACACAAATCTTGTTAGTGACTCTCTTCTATGTAGAGATTGGTTTAAAGTAGTTTTAGAGTCTAATAAAATAGTTGTGTTAGAGTCTAATAAAATAGTTGTTTCGAAGCATGGACAATTTATTGAGAAAGACTATGAATGCGATGGTTTCTTCTGCTTTTCCCTTTCAGAATTTAATAATAAGTCAGTGAACCATATTTGTGGTAGTGTTGATGATAATACGAACATTTTGCATTCTTGTTTATGTCACATTTATTTTAGTTTAATGAATCAGCTATCTAGTCTCAAATTAATTCTAAAATTCACTGTTGCCAAAGGTTCTAAGTGCCATAGTTGTGTGAAATCAAAATAGTCTTGAAAGCCTCACAAGGTGATCGAGGAGAGAAACTTAGCACCACTAGAACTGATACATTCTGATCTATGCAAGATGAATGATGTGTTGACAAAAGATTGAAAGAAATACCTCATGACATTGATAGATGGCTCTACTAGATTTTGCTATGTTTACTTGTTACAAACTAAAGATGAAGATTTGGACTACCTTAAAGTCTATAAAGCTAATGTAGAAAATTGATTAGAGAGAAATATCAAACATCTAAGGTCAGATTGTGGTGGTGAGTATTTTTTCAATATATTTAATGATTTCTATGAGGAACAGGGTATTATACATGAGAGGATGGCTCACTATTCACCTGAATCAAACGGGATAGTCAAGAGGAAAAACTGCACATTGTGTAACTTGGTGGATACCATGTTTGACACTTGCTGCATATCTTGACCTGCAAGTACCAGCAAAACCTCTTCTGCAAACAGCGAAGGGCAGAAAAGAAGTTATTCAATATTTTGTGAAAACAATGAAACAGTACAGTGATAAGGACCTCCTAGTCGTACCGTTCAACACGAGTAACCATTGGGTAACCATAGCAATATCTACACGGTACAAACAGGTCTGGTACTGTGACTCCTCAAGGCCGACAGATGAAAAAACTGGCGAGCGAAAGACCCGATCATGGAATCATATCTCTTCCGTTATTGACGAGTAAGTTTCTTCTTCACTTTAATTTCCTTGCATGATAATTTTACATTAATTGTGAATGTTTTTGTTTTGGGCTTTTGGACAAGTAAAAGGAAAATGCCGACAGCTTACACATGATGTTGCATTCGGCGTCCCACAACAAGCTTCGGGTAACACATGCGACTTCCACGTCTGCATACACATGGTTTTATTTGGAGAGCAACCTAATTGCAATATATGTGTAAGTACATTTATTTTACTTTATTACAAATATTTTGCTAAATCTCATTTTATTGTGTGGCAGGACTACGAACCCGGCTTAAGGAACGCTAAAGATCGTATCCTTGAGCAAGTTAGAGACGTCCTATGCAGGTTTATCTTTTCTGAAATCATTAATTCAAATGGAGAATTTCGTTACCCAATAGAGGATTAGGTGACACTTGGTGTAAATTAGTTACATGTTAAGTTGGATGAACAGGGGAATTCTGTGTAAATAGTTACTTGATAACCACAATTTACACTTGTTAATATTTGATTGGTCAATGTGTGTATACTTTGTTAATATTTGATTAGTTACATGTTAAGATGGATGAATGGGAGACATTTGGCTACATATGTTTCTATATGTGTATATTGCTGACACAGGCAATGCGGTTGCCAAATCCTGGCTAGCTCCAGGATGCAGCCGGGAACCAGGATAATCAGGGGTGGGGGTACCTAATAGGAGACGTGCGTCTAGCAGGGAGCGTCTCCTGTTAGCACCGAGCTGAACTTGCCTGTAAAGAATCCGCTACGCCTTGTAACAGAGGATGTCTTGGATTATCTAAATAAAGGAGACACACTTCCTTATAGCACATCTCAGATAAGTCAACAAATGTGCGACGGGCTTTAATGAAGAACGTCTTGGATCATTCAAAATATCTGGGACGCGCTGCATTAGAGCGTGTCTCTCATTCACAATGATGGGCGACACGTGCCTTGCTCATCTCCAATGACCTTGTAAAGCCCGTCTGTTATGACACAGCGAAAGGAGACACGCTACCTTTAAGTGTGCCTCACACCTAGTCTGATCGGCGACGCGCCTTGACGCCCGTCTCTGATGGCAACGTAATGCGAGACGCAAGGAGATGCATAGTTTGTTCATCTCCCTTCTTCGTTCGGGCACGTCTCATATGAGCCTTTCTTATGTAGTGGTGGAGGCTCTATTGATTTTATGTCATGTCATAAATCGTGTTCTAAACAAGAATAAATATAAAACCCTTTATGAGGAGTGGGTTGGGAGAAAACCATCACTTTCATACTTGCCTACTTGGCGATGTTTAGTAAAGATCAATATTCCAATCATAAAAAACATAAGCTTGGACTAAAAATAGTGGATTGTATCTTTCTAGGCTATGCTAAACAAAGCATCACATATAAGTTTTTTGTAGTTAAATCTGAGATAACTGATATGCATTGTCAGTACCTTGCGGACCAGGTACTCCTTCGTACCAAAATGAGAAGCGTCGATTCCCACTTTCCAGGACTCCGAGATCACCAACGTTGCAAATATTCAAAGGCAATCAATCAGCCATTACAAGACCTGGTGTTGACGGCTCCTAAGATATACTAACAAATCATCTCCGGCAACGGCGCCAGAAATGCTTGTTGGTATTTCTTATGCACCATTAACCAAACATCTCCAACTAATGTGTCAGAAATGCTCGTTAATGGTTCTATTGGGTCACAGAGTGAGTTCCGCAAGCGCACAGAGATATCATTGCAGCATTTCCCCTTAAGAGTATTCCCAAGGGTGTCATTTATTTGATCCCAAAAGAATGCAGGGAAGAGATATAACAATCATCGAGTGGAAAGGGTAGAAAGGTCTAGGTAAGAGTCTAGTAAGGATGGATAAAATAATAATGGAGGTAGTGCGACATACACAAAAGCTTTCAAGTCTAAGGGGGATAAGAGGATCCTAGAGGTTAGTTAAGGTTGAGAGTTATGGAGGTACTCCTACTATGCTCTATTGTACATATACATAGTCTAAGCTAATTATTCATAAGCTAGATCAATAGTGAATACTTATGCTATGTGGTTCAACACATCGGGCACGGGCTTACCCCTAGCAATACTAGGGCGACTCCCGCCAAGAGCATGTGGCATAGCCGAACATGGAGGATTACAAAGGACAGATAGGGCTGTCACCACCTACTCCCTACCTCTTCAATTCGTGGGTCTACGATACATCCAATGCCACTTAGCTATCCTAGCACCATGCTAGCATATTAATTAATTACCTTAAGAGCCTAGGCACAATCCATCCTAAGGCAATGAATTGAATCATCATTGAACCAATGTTGATACACAACATAACTATCCATACTAACCTAGTTATGTTATAATTAACTAGACTATAGTGGGGGTCTATAGGTTCTATACTAATGAGATATGTTCATGATGAAATAGTCATAGAAGCTATACCTTCCACATACATGGACTCCACAATCAAACAAGAAACGCTTTGCCCAAGTATATGTATAAGTAGAGACTAAAGATACTATCTTTATTATGCATAAAGTCACAAATACAAGAAAGAATACATGAGTCATACCTTTCCCAATGTAGTATTGGAAAGAGAGAGACTCCTTACTCCTTTCCCAATTTGTACATGGGACTAGAGACTCTCCTCTCTACAACCTAACTCCTCTAAGACTATGAATGATAGTGTATACAATAGAGATGAAGCTCAAGTGGTGTGTGTTGAAGTGAGGGGCAGAGGGTCCTATTTATTCTAGTGTTGAGGTCGGTTCCCGCCACCAAAAGCGCGCAAATCAGTCACTATTGACTCCTTCAAGCCAGGAGGAGCCAAACGCGTCGTTTGACCTCGTTTGGCGCCAGGAAGGGGTCGGACGAACCCCTGGTTCGGTCGACCCGTTCAGCACTCCAAACATGGAGTGCTTCCTCCAGGTGGCTGCCAAGTGGGCCCCCTTGATGTATATGGGTGATACACCGTTGGATCTCCTCGGATACTTCTGTTTGTGGGCCATTTGATCCATAGGATGCCACGTGTCATCGCCTGATTGGCTGGGATGATATTTTATAGGATTGGTCCCTCTACATTTCCTCATTTCCTACATAAAATGCTGCATACACATATTTCTCCAAGTCCAAGTTGGATTGGGTTAGGTAGAAAGGTGATGTGTGCAAGAAATGACAAATCCTTCACATAATTGAGTTAAATTGACGGATGAAATTGGTATATAACAGCCGTCAACACCTGGCTAACACGTCATTAATTCTGCATTAATGACGCACGATCAGAGGACCATTAAGCCTGGTAACGCTGCTATCAATGCATGTTATCACACTAATAAACCACCGTTATACACTTAGATCGTGTACGATGTGGTGAATACCGCATGGCCACCTATCGGGCTACGACATCCTATAACAGCCAGTCCTTGGCGTATAAAAGGTTTGTGCTGCACGGTAGAGAACACTAGTCATTCAAAATAGCTTACCAACATACTCCCTTAAAGTAATCCAACACACAAACACCCCCGCGGAATAGGATATTACGCTCAGGTGGCCTGAACTACGTAAAATCGCCGTGTCACCCTGTTCCTCAGTTCTTGAGTTTGTGCCCCCGCCTAAATACGAACCTCCGCGGACTACTTCTTAGTAGTACTGGGGGAAGTGTTGATCGCACACTTCGACATTTGGCACGCCAGGTAGGGGTATCATTTCAAGAATCTTAGCATCAACAATGGTGAACTCCACTGCTGCTTCCACCAACCCGGATGCACGGGCTGGTAGAGGCAGTGAAGTTGGCGACACCTCTTTTCGTTTGTTGACGGTCCTTAAGTACCATACTTAGACTGTCAATTAACATCATAATGTGCATAAAAGAGAAACACAACGTAGTGGTAGGGTTAAAAAACTAACCAATTCCACAAGTGTTTGTGTTTATTTGTATGCAGGTGAATTTAGACCCAAAATACCAAGACATGCAGGGCGTAATCCATAAAACTAGACTTCGACAAATCAGGCAATGCCACATGTCATCACATGGATCAAATGGCCCACAAAAAGAAGTATTTGAGTCCATCCAACGGTGCAGCACCCATATCAAGGGATGGGACCCACCTAGCAGAGACCTGGAGAAAGCACAACCCCAACGGAGTTGTGACCAGGTCGGCTGACTAGGGAGTGGCGCCAAGCCTGGTCAAATGGGTGACTGATTTGTGTGCATGGGTGAAGAAGACATTGGTGACTGATTTGCGTGCATTTTGTGGCGGGAATCGACCCTTCTCCCCCCTATAAATAGCACCCCACACCTCAATTCACACACACACACACACACACACCAAAAGCTGAGAATAGAATACCACTCCTAAGGCTTAGAGTAGTCCTAGAGGCTGCCAAGTCGAAGGAGAGTAAGGTGAGAGTCTAGGAGAAGGAGGCTTGGGCTTTTCAAGTCCCTCTTCTACACTTGTGCCCCTATAAAGATGTTATTCAAATCAAGTAAGTCCTTTGTGAATTCATTTCAAGTTTGATTCTCAGTTCATAGTAGTTTGCACAAGTAGTTACTTGTGGGTTCATTGCTTTAATTTATTAGAGGCTCTAGTTGTAGCTTTGTGTTCGAAACAACTAGAGTTGTGATTTAGAACGTAAGCGTGGTGCTTAGGTTAGAAATCACCAGTGAATATCTTATAGACCCACATATTGAAGAGGTAGGCAGTAGGTGGTGACAGCCCTATCTGTCCTTAGTAATCCTCCATGTTCGGCTATGCCATAGGCTCTTGGCAGAAGTCGTCCTGGTGTTTCTAGGGGTAAATCCGTGTCCGAAGCAAGCAGCTACCGCAAATTCCTTTGAATTAGAATCTATACTTTAATTCCTCTCTCTTCCTTGCATACAAAACAACTTTGTGTCCTTGGGTGGATTAGTTCGTAAGATTAGCACACACGTTCTTTGGACTCGATACCCTTGGGAATACTCCTTAAGGGTAAGTGCTACACGACAGTTTCCGTGCGCTTGCGGATTTTTATAGGTGACGTAAGAAACGTCGACAAGCAATTCTGGCGCCATTCTCGGGGAACTGTTGTTGTTAATCTTCAAACCTTGATCACCTCCGTATCTATCTTGTTAACTTATCTTTCCTTTTCCTAGCACCACCTCATATATGGAGCAACCCATCAGTCTTTCTTATTCTGCCCCAAAGGGCAAGCTCTGTGAACCACTGCCCTCGACGGAACCCATCTGTTCTACTAGCTATGAACTTTGCCCTGACTTTATAGCCATGGTTATCACAATCCTTCTTAGGAACGGATTGTGAAAACCCTTACCACCATCTACAAGAGTTCGAACAATTGTGTTCATGCCTTCTAATCAAGGGTATGACGCAAGAAACTCTCAAATGGAAGTTGTTTTCTTTTTCCCTCAAGGAAAAAGCCAAACAATGGTACTACCACAACGTTGGAAAGACGAATGGAAACTGGAATGAATTATGAGACATGTCATGTCTCACATTCTTTCCAATTACCTGAATTGTTTCCTTACGAAAGGAAGTACTATGCTTCCAGCAGATGGAGAAGGAGTCTTTATGTGCAGCTTGTGATAGATTTTCTCTTTTGAGAAATTCCGGCCCAGATTTGTCCATCCCTGACCCGTTTCTCTTGCAACACTTCTATATGGGATTGAACAAAGAGTCTGCCCTATATGTTGACATTACGACTGGAGGATCTTTCCTCCATAAGACGCTGGAAGAAGGCAAGGATCATCTAGACCAAATTCTAGAAAATTCTTCCTTCATTATGGGTCTTAGTGAGACTCCTCAAGAGGAAGTAGTGTCAAGATCCGAGGATAAATCCATGAACAAGGAAGAACCTATCTCTTGCTTATCTCCAACCTTGCCGGAGGAATCCTCTCCTGAACCCGAAACTACGAAGGAAGAAGAAATTCAACCTTTGATGTTTCCCTTCTACATCGAGGAGGAGATATTTGAAAATTTTGGAAATACCTCAAAATAAAATTGCCATAGGAAACCATCAATTGCATTAACTCCACCTGACCCGCCTGACGGGTTGTTCGTCCAATAGACGGTCAAGGAGTTAATATCTATTCTAAGCAGGGAGTGGACTGTGGAAGTTGAGTAGTCACCTGAAATCCTTCGGATGACCTCACCTTTGGCAACTATTCTATGCTTTATTAGAGGGACGCCAATGAGGGTCCTATACAACCCCACTGTTGGAGCAAATCTCATTCCCGATTCTTGTGCTCTCGCCATTCTCGGTGATGTGCCATTGGCACCAACATATCAATCCTTCTGAGATTCTTTCAGAAACATCGTTGAAGGGTGCATCGATTACCAAAACTTAACAAGGCTACAAGGAATGATCATTTTCCACTGACCTTCATCAATGAGATGTTAGAGCGGTTGGAAAAACACTCCTACTTTTGTTTTCTTAATGGGTATTCGGGGAATCATCAAATCCCAATCCATCCCGACGATCAAAGTAAGACCACATTCATTTGTCCCTATGGAACTTGTGCCTACCGGCGTATGTCCTTTTGATTGTGTAATGCTCCTGCCTCTTTTCAAAGATGCATGATGTCTATCTTTTCCAACATGATTGAGAAGATCATGGAAGTTTTCATGGATGATTTCTGCATCTATGGAAAATTTTTGATCATTGTCTGGAAAACTTAGATAAGGTCTTACAAAGATGCCAAGAGAAGGACCTAGTACTTAATTGGGAAAAGTGCCACTTCATGGTCCGGGAGGGCATCATTCTTGGACACTTAGTGTCTGAGAGAGGGATAGAGGTGGACAAAGCAAAGATCCAAGTCATTGAAAAACTTCCACCTCCTATCAACGTTAAGGGAATCCACAACTTTCTAGGTCATGCGAGGTTCTATCGGCGATTCATCAAGGATTTCTCAAAAGTCACTAAGACCTCTCACTAACCTATTAGCTAAGGAAGCTCCCTTTGATTTTGATGATGAGTGCCCTAAATCATTTGATACACTCAAAAAGGCACTCATCTCAGCTCCAATCATTCAACCTCCTGATTGGACGCTGCCATTTGAAATCATGTATGATGCTAGTGATTTTGCTGTTGGTGTGGTCCTAGGCCAAATCAAAGATAAAAAGCATCATGCAATAGCCTACGCTAGCAAAACTCCGACAGGAGCTTAACTCAATTATGCTACAACTGAAAAAGAGCTTTTGGTTGTAGTTTTTGTTATAGATAAGTTTAAGTCCTATTTGGTTGGAGCCAAGGTCATTTTCTACACAAACCATGCTTCCTTGAAGTATTTGCTTACCAAAAAGGATGCTAAACCAAGGCTAATCCGATGGATTCTCATACTCCATGAATTTGACATAGAAATAAAGGATAATAAAGGAGTATAGAATTCCTGACAGATCATCTCTCGTGTATGGAAGTCACTCAAACCATGGACATTCCTATCAATGACTTCCTACGAGATGCTATTCTTCTCAAGGTGAATGACTATCACCCTTGGTATGCGGACATCATGAATTTCATGGTCACGAGATACATACCACTGGGGGAAAACAAAAAGAAACTCATCTATGAGAGTCGTAGACACCTTTGGGATGACCCATACCTATATCGAGGTTGTGTTGATGGACTTCTTAGAAGGTGCGTCCCATCAATCGAAGGCACCAAAATTATTGAGAAATGCCATGCTAGCCCCTATGATGGCCATTACGGTGTTTACCATACCCAGGCAAAGATCTGGCAAAGTGGATTCTATTGGCCTTCTATGTATGAAGATACAAAAGAATTCATTCCCAGATGTTGGAAATGCCAAAAGCATAGAGGAATCTCAACTCGCAATGCGATGCCCCTAAGCTATAATCTCCAGACGGAATTATTTGATGTGTGGGGTATTGATTTCATGGGACCTTTCCCTAGGTCCTATGATTGCAAATATATCCTGGTGACCATAGATCAAATTTCCAACTTGTCAATGAGAAGACTTGTCATCTTCCTGTAGAGTTGGAACATAGAGCCTATTGGGCCATCAAGCGGTGGAACATGGACCTTCACGAAGCAGGAAGACACCGACTGAAGCAACTATCCGAGTTGGAAGAATGGAGAGATAAGGCGTAACATAGTGCCAAAATCTACGAGGAAAGAACCAAAAGATGGTACTATAAGAGGATTACGCCTAAAGAGTTCAAACTTGGAGATAAATTTCTACTTTTCAACTCTAGGGTTAAACTATTTAGACATGGGAAGCTTAGAAGTAAATGGGAAGGACCCTTCACTGTGGTAGAAACCTCATCCCATGGAGCAATCACACTCCAAGGTGATGATGATCAATTATTTAAAGTGAATGGGTACCGACTCAAATTATTTCTTGAATCCCAAGAGGTGGAGGCGGAAAAAGAAATTGACATGATAAATCTTATCAATTTTCACGCCATTTCATTAAATTTTGTATAAATTCTCCACGTCAAATTAATAGCGTTGCATCTCGGAACACATCGCGACCGAACATACGACTTGACACATCAAAACAAAAAAACATAGAAACCAGAAGGGGGTCGGCTGACCTGGTGTGGGCCCACACGGCTCCGTTTCGCTCCACAAATTTGGTTTGGATCTCCTACCCCTGAATATGCATGCTACATTACTGTTTGAGTTGATTTAATATTTAATATTAAATATTTGAAAGCAATTCAACTCAACAATTTAAAATGTAAGACTTGGTAGTCAAAATTTGCTTAAGCTAAAAAATTGAATACTTTATATTTCGATTTATTGCCTTGTTTATGATTCCCACAACCAAAAGTTGGAAAAATACGTCATCTAAGTATTTCACTAGTGTGATATGATAAATGAGTTACTCGAGGAGAGATTTTGATGTTTGCACAATTAGGAGTCTTGAATTCATGAATTGAGGTATGAGTTGAAATATCTAGTATCCTCATTTTCTAACTTATAGTAAATTTATGACAACACTTTAGTTTTTCTTCTTGCCTTCACTCGAGGATGAGCAAAGGACTAAGTGTGGGGGAGTTCATTGACGGTCCTTAAGTACCATATTTAGACCGTCTATTCACCTCATAATATGCACAAAAGAGAAACACAACATAGTGGTAGGGTTAAAAAACTAACCAATTCCACAAGTGTTGGTGTTTACTTGTATGCAGGTGAATTTAGGCCCAAAATACCAAGACATGCTGGGAGTTATCCATCAAATTGGATTTTGATGAATCAGACAATGCCACATGTCATCACATGGATCAAATGGCCCACAAACAGAAGTATCCGAGGCCATCCAATGGTGTAGCACCCATATCAAGGGATGGGACCCACTTGGCAGAGACCTGGAGAAAGCACAACCCCAAAGAAGTTATGACCAGATCGGCTGACCTCCCTAGTCGGCCGACTAGAGAGTGGCGCCAAACCCGGTCAAATGTCACGTGTTGGCTCCTCCCGGCTTGAAGAACTCATGGGTGATTGACCGATTCACACGCATTTGGTGGCGGGAACTGAACCTTCTCCCCCCTATAAATAGCACCCCACATCTCACTTCACACACACACACCAAAAGTTGAGAACAAAATACCATTCGTAAGGTTTAGAGTAGTCCTAGAGGCTGCCAAGTAGAACGAGAGTGAGGTGAGAGTCTAGGAGAAGGAGGCTTGGGCTTGTCAAGTCCCCCTTCTAAACTTGTACCCTATAAAGGTGTTATTTAAATCAAGTAAGCCCTTTGTGAATTCATTTCAATTTTGATTCTCAATTGATAGTAGTTTGCACAAGTAGTTACTTGTGGGTTCATTGCTTTAATTTGTTAGAAGCTCTAGTTGTAGCTTTGTGTTCGAAACAACTAGAGTTGTGATTAAGAACTTAAGCGTGGTGCTTAGGTTAGAAATCACCAGTGAATATCTTGTAGACCTACGGATTGAATAGGTAGGCAGTAGGTGGTGACAGCCCTATCTGTCCTGAGTAATCCTCCATGTTCGGCTATGCCATAGGCTCTTCGCGGCAGTCATCCCAGTGTTGCTAGGGGTAAATCCGTGCCCGAAGCAAGCAGCTACCGCAAATTCCATTGAATTAGAATCAATACTTTCAATTCCTCTATCTTCCTTGCCTACAAAACAACTTTGTGTCCTTGGGTGGATTAGTTCGTAAGATTAGCACACACGTTCTTTGGATTCAATACCCTTGGGAATACTCCTTAAGGGGAAGTGCTACACAATAGTTTTCGTGCGCTTGCGGATTTTTATCTATGCCGTAAGAAACGTCAACATCGTCCGGGTGGTAATCCTGCCACTGATCCACAAGGTAGAGCTCCAAGAGAACAGCTTGGAAACAGCAGACCACCATCCGCTGTAGCAGGAGCCGTTGCTGGTCAACAGCAGCATGGTGTCTTCGCGTCAGTCACGGAATCGACCAACAACCCTAAGAACACGCTGATTGCAATGCGCGCTCTTCTTCAATGTCCACCTGCACTGGATGCACCTCCGGTAGTGCGGACTAGTGGTGCAACGACATCGACCATCTAGTCACCGTTGTAGTCACGATGCTCAACAATCTGCCACGGCCTGAGCTTAGGTTGGGACCTGAGCACAATAGAACCTTGTCAGGACGACTTGGACCTAGGCGATGTCACACACCCCTTCTATGGCTCTCCGTACTCACACCGTGTTGAGGCTGCCAACTGGAGATCTCTAGGTAGAGTTTAGCCGCTGGTACATGGAGCAGGATGGCCGCGTCTCCGTAGACCATAGTCGTGAAAGGCGATGCGCTCATGAAGAACCTTCTCCTTTGGGAGTTGGAGGTGGTTGTTCAGCACTTGCCCTGCATCTCTGCTTGGTAGAGTGGCCACCCAGGTTTTGGCCTCATCTGCTAGACAAGTACGACGGGATTATCAACCCCATTGAGTTCCTGCAGATCCACTCTACTACCATCCTCACTGCAGGAGGGAATGAGGCAGTCATGGCCAACTACTTCCCAGTGGATTTTACTGGGACTGCTAGGCCTTGGTTCATTAGCTTGCTTCCCGAATCCATCTATAGTTGGGGAAAATTATGCCATCAGTCACTGCTAACTTCGAGAGTTCCTACACCCGACCTAGCACCGAACTGGACCTCTTTGCCGTACGGCAAAACCCAGGAATGACACTGCATTCCTTCATCCAGCGGTTCTCCCTGGTACGGAATACAATTCTTCTATCTTCAACACCTGTGTGGTTGTTGCATTCCGACAGGGTGTTAGAGATAAGAAGATGTTGGAGAAGTTGGCCACCCAAAACATCAACAACATTACGGAACTCTTCAGCCTGGTTGATAAATGTGTGTGGACTGCTGAGGGACGTGAGATGCACTCCAAGCTAGCTGCGGAGGCAGAAGCACCATCTGCCTCCAAGACCGGAGCTACTGCCCATCTTGTCGGTGCACCTACAGCTGTTGCTACGGCAGCACTAGGAGGCCAGGGGCCACGCCCCACAAGCGACCTAGACCATCGTCTGAAGACAGTGACAAGATGTGGTGCCCGATCCACAAATCCATGGCCCACAAACTCGAGGATTGCCACGAGGTCAAGAAGCTAGGCAGCTACCATTGATGGTCTCCCCGACTATCAATAACATCCAACTCTTCCATGTCTTAGTTGATGGTGGAGTTGCACTCAACCTCATCAGCTTCGCCACCTTCATGAAGATGCACATCCCCATCTTGGACCTTAGGCCCTCACATCCATTCTCCAGAGTGGGTCCAGAAGCCATTACTCCACCCGGTTACATTCGGTTTTAGAGAACTACCGATCGGAGAAGCTGGTCTTCAATGTGGCACACATCAACCTTCTCTTCAAAGCTATCCTTAGCGGACCGACTTTGTACTGGTTCTTGGCGGTGGCTCACTATGGCTACCTGGTGTCGAAGATTATCATTGCACATACAAACATGGCACAATGTTTATTTGTTTGGGATCCTGGCTCAAGAGAATGTGCTTGCTTATTTGATGGAGAACATGAAGATAGTGCACTATGTCGTCCACCACCTTGGCCTCGTCCTTTCATGCATACAAGAAGATTTGATAGAGTTGCACATTTGGACCAACACATTAGAGAAGATGAACTTGAGTCAAGGATGACTTCAATTCAAGAAGGGGAGGATGATGAGGTCATCAGTTCTATGGATACAAATAACACTCCATTGAACATACAAGATGCAATCAATAGAGTTCACACACAACAATTAATTTCAGGGGTGAGCTCATTCTTATATGTTTCCTTATATATTTTTGAGAATAGATTGCTACCTAATAATTTAATTGTGATTGGAATACATGGAGAGGTTCAAAGACTAAATGGAGGAAGGTTTAGGGCCGTGGAGGACCATAGAATACATTCAAAGAAGATGGAAACCAACCCCAACTCAGAATCATGTCCAACTCGGAGTTTAGGAGCTGTTTGCACTAAAACGGACGCCCATAACTCATAAGAACTCCATTTTGGAATTTCTACATATGCACGAAAAGGGGAGAGGATAACCTTTCCAATGCCGCTTGTCCCATGGCAAAATTCCTTTTGAGCCTATGGTAACCTTCGGAAATAAATAAAGTTCAGAATCTGTCAGGTTGCTACGCCACTGTATTGGGCTATTGGGCCTTGTATCAAGTCTACATCCCTTATTTTCATGTCTTAGGGTTAGGTCACGACTCCAACATCTTTTGGACGTCCTCCCACCTACACATACTCTATAGTAGCCTCCACAAACAATTGGGTTTTGCTTAGATTAATAATATCGTCGTTCTATGGTTTGTGAGACCCCAATTTCGCGATTTCAGATCGTGTACTCTACGATCTTGCTTGTGTTCTCAGTTGCATTTGCATGGATTAGTCTTCTTGGTGAGGTCAAGCGTGTGCAGCATGGTTGATAATCAACAGAGTGGTGGTGTAGTGATTGCAGGTGTATTCGAGCTGCTCGAGTACTATGGATTATCAACGTCAAATTCTCCATCAATCAACTTATCCATTACCTTTCGGAAGATGGAGCCTAAACCTCTTATCACCAGTGTTGCCATGTGTCACGTGGCACCGGAACTGCCTCCCTACTATGGGTGGCTCCAGTGCTACCACGTGTCCTACAGTGTTGGACCTGCCTCCCTCCTTAAGATGGGTCCGGTGCTGCCACATGTCCCGCAGTGCAGGACCTGCCTCCCTCCTTAGGGTGGCTCTGGCACTGCCACGTGTCCCGTAGCGCCGGACCTGCCTCCTTACTAAGGGAAGCTCCAGCGCTGCCATGCATTCTATAGCACTGGACCTGCCTCCCTGCTAAGGGAAGCTCCGATGCTGCCACATGCCACGTGTCCAGATCTACATCTCCAATGAGAAGAATTCTGAGATCACCAAAAGCGCAGACATTCAAAGGCAATCAATTAACCGTTACAAGACCTCGTTAATGCGTCACTAAGTCTGGATTCATGACGCATGATCAGAGGACCATCAAGTCTGGTAACACTACCATCAAGGCACATTATCACACTAATAAACCGCCGTTTTACAGTTAGATCATGTATGGCATGGTGAATATCGTTGAGGCCACCTGTTGGGCCCTGACATCTTGTAACAGTGAGTCCTTGTTCTAGAAAAGGACTGCGCTGCACGATAGAACACAAGTCATTCAGACTAGCTCACATCATACTCGGTTAAAGCAATCCAACACAGAAACACCCCCGTGGAGTTGGGTGTTATGCTCAGGCGGCCCGAACCATGTAAAATCGCCGTGTCACCCTATTTTTGAGTTCTTGAGTTTACGCCCTTGCCTAAATACAGACCTCTACGGATTACTTAGTAGTAGTACCAGGAGAAGTGTCGATCACACACTTCGACATGCCTGATGATACTATTACGAAATCTCAGGAGGCAACATATTTTGAGAATATATTTTCTATGAAAGATATACATACACTATTGTCGAAGTGTTCTTGCGACACTTCCCTCGGACCTGCTATGCGAGCAGCTCGCGGAGGTTCTTGATCGGTAGGGCTTAGTCCTCGGGTGAGGTTGTGCATTTGGAATATGGTGAGAGCGTGGTTTTACATTATTCGGGCTGCCGAAGCATAATACTCTACTCCACAGTGTGAGTTCTATTACTAGTGTGAATGCATGTGTTCAGTGTGTGTGAGCTGAAGTCCTTTGTAATGATGGTGGTCTGGTCCTTTTATAGACAAGGACGGGTGCCTTAAAAGTGGGGTCCGAGGCCCGATAGGTGGCCCCGAGGTGATCTTATCCTAAAGATCTAAGGCTTCTCGCATAAGCTTCCTCTGACTGTGGCTTGAAGACCTAGCATCTTGCCACCTTAGATGATAGTGTCCCATGCGTAGTCGTTGATGGTGGCAGAGGATGTCCCGTTCAACTGTCTTATCATCGTAAGCTACCCACTTGGCGGAGCGGGGTAGGCCTACAGCGTCTTCATGGTGATGCGATTGGGCGTAGCGGTACCTGACAGTAGGCGTGTGCCGCATCATCGCACACTTCGACATGCACACTTCAACAGTAGGTGATGAGCCCTAGGGTGGAGCCCTATCCTTGCTTTCTCGCGTCGCCTTTTGATTTCGTCTTGATTTGTCGAAGCGGTGCGCACCTCTGCCATCGTGGCCACGCATCCCCTTCTGGTTAAGGGGTTGTGGCGATGAGATCTTTACTTGTCGTAGCTTTTTTATCGAGATGGTTCCGAATGTGACTGTTGCGCTTCTGCTGCTCTTGCTCCGCTTTTATGGGAACCGCTGGGTTGCCTTCTCAGGTGGTGGCCCACTCGGGCCAGTCTTTTCGACAAGGAACCTCGGCTCCTTTGTTGTAACACCCTCATTTTCATGCATAATGCATTGCATACATCCTCATACATGTTTAACATTAAGCCATGTAAAAAGGAACAAGATTAAAATGAATTTAGGGCTAAACTAGAAATTTTAGTCTGTCAGGGTGCGGACTTGTTCGGCCTCTGAACCGGACTAGTCCGGTATCCCTAGTCCCCATTTTCATTCAGAAAAAATCAATTCTTCAGAGTTCGAACTTGTCCAACACAATGTGCGGATAGTCCGGTTGAGCCTCTGAAGTTTTCCCGGACTTGTCCGATCCCTAGCAGACTAGTCCGTTCTTATTGAAATTTCAGTCCAGATCAGCCTTTTTCCTTGAACCCGGGACTTGTTCGGCCATGCCAACCGGACTTGTCCAATTTCTTCCCTGTTGCCCAGCGGACTTGTCTGATTTTTCCCTCTTTTGCCAATATGGACTAGTCCGGTCCCTACTGCGACTAGTCCGGCCTTCGGAAATCAACTCGGATTGTGTTATTTCTCCATGAATTGTTTTTGGGTAATTGCCTAATTTGGGCCCAAGAACTTCGTGCCCAACCTCAGAGGAGACCAAGTGGACCCCACCTCGGCCCCTACACGTCCCACTACGTAAGAAAGGCTCATACGAGATGTGCCCGAACGAAGAAGGGAGACTAAAAAATTGTGCATATCCGTCGTCACGTCTAGCATTACATTGTCATCAGAGATGGGCGGCAAGGCTCATCGCTGATCATAATAGGTGCGTGACACGCTCAAAAGTAGCGCGTCTTCCTTCGATGAGTCATAACATACGGGCTTTGCGATGTCATTGAGACGCGTGTGGCGCGCGTCGCCCATCATTCTGAATGTTAGACACACTCTTATGAAGAGCGTCATAGATATGTTGATTGATCTGAGATGTTCTCTATTACAGCCCGTCGCACATTCATTTATGGATCTGAGACAGGCTATTAAAAAGCTTGTCTCCTTTAATTAGGTAATTTAAGACAATCTCTATTACAGTGCATCGCGGATTGTATACAGGCAACTTCAGTGAGGCACTCACAAGAGATGCTCCGTGCTAGACACACGTCTCCTATTAGGTGCCCACGCCCCTGATTATGCTGGTTCCCGGCTGCATCCTGGAGCTAACCAGGATTTGGCAGCCGCATTGTCTGTGTCAGCAACATACACATATAGAAACATATGTAGCCAAATATCTCCTGTTCATCCAGCTTAACATGTAACTAATCAAATATTAACAAAGTGGACACACATTGACCAATCAAATATTAACAAGTGTAAATCGTGGTTACCAGGTAACTATTTACATAGAATTCCCCTGTTCATCCAGCTACATGTAACTAATTTACACAAAGAATAACTGCCACCTAATGATCTAGTGGGTAATGAAATTCTCCGTTAGAATTAATGATTTCAGAATCGATGAACCTGCATAGGACGTCTCTAACATGCTCAATGCTACAACCTTCAACTTTCCTGAAGGCGGGTCCATACTCCTGCCACACGATAAAATGAGATTTAGCAAAAGATTAGTAATAAAATAAAATAAATGCACTTACACACACATTGCAATTAGGTTGCTCTCCAAATAAAGCCATGTGTAAGCAGACGTGGAAGCCGCACGGGTTGCCTGGAGCTTGTTGATAGACGTCGAATGCAGTATGATGTGTTAGATGTCGGCGTTTTCCTTTTACTTGTACAGAAGCCCTAAAAAAACATTCACTTTAATGTAAAATTATCGTGCAAGGAAACTAAAGTGAAGAAGGAACTTACTCGTAAATAACAGAAGAGATAACATTCCATGACCGGGTCTTTCGCTGGCCAGTTTTTTCATCTGTTGGCCTTGAGGAGTCATAGTACCAGACCTGTTCGTACCGTGTAGATATTGCTATGGTAACCCAATGGTTACCCGTGTTGAACGGTAGGACTAGGGGGTCCTTATCACAGTACTGCTTCATTTCCTTCACTAAATATTGAATATCCTCTTTTTTGCCGCTCGACCTTTGCAGAAGTGCTGGTATTTGCGGTTCAAGATATGCAGCAGACACGTTTCACGTGTTATGGCGAGAATGTTGTTGCTGGTGCCTACACGCAAAATGACCATTTTGTCACATATAACACTTGTATTGAGTATGTATTGAAGAACCTAGTTTTTGAGGATACTTACAATGCGAAGCAGCATATTAGGGAGATATCCAACGCGTCGAGGTTGAAAAGGTTGTAGAGATCGGACCATGCGATGACAAAAGCGCCATCACCCGAGAGAAAGTGTTTATCCTTCAATAACACTGTTGATGGCTGTTATATACCAATTTCAGCCGTCAATATAACTCAATTATGTGAAGGATTGATCATTTCTTGCACACATCACCTTTCTACTTGACCTATTTCCACTTGTACTTGGAGAAATATGTGTATGCAGATATTTATACAAGAATTGAGGAAAATTATGGGGAGCAATCCTATAAAATATCATCCCAGCCAATCAGGCGACGACACGTAGCACCACATGGACCAAATGGCCCACAAACAGAAGTATTCGAGACCATCCAACGGTGTAGCACCAATATCAGTCAATGGGACCCACCTGGCAGCCACCTGGAGGAAGTACGGGCCGTTTCGAGCCCAGACCAGGACGACCGAACCAGGGGGTCGGCCGACCTGGTCCTGGCGCCAAACGCGGTCAACTTCCACGTGTTGGCTCCTCCTGGCTTCCTGGAGTCAATGACGACTGATTCGCGCGCTTTTGGTGGCGGTAACCGACCTCAACACTAGTATAAATAGGACCCCATACCCCTCACTTCAACACACACCACTTGGGCATCATTTTATTATATACACTATCTTCCATAGTCCCTAGAGGAGTTAGGATGTAGAGAGGAGAGCCTCTAGTCCCAAGTCCAAATTGGGAAAGGAGTAGAAGGAGTTTCTCTTCCCAATTCCACATTGGGAAAGGTATGCCTCATGTATTCCTTCTTGTATTTGTGACTTTGTGCTCAATAAAGATATTATCTTTAGTCTTCTTTTATACGTATACTGGACAAAGCGTTTCTTGTTTGATTGTGTAGTCCATGTAAGTGGAAGGTATAGTCTTTATGATTGTACTCTCATGATCACATCTTATGGTCATAAACACTATAGACCCCCACTAAAGTCTATGTAGTTATGATATGATTATGTTAATATGAATAACTATGCTATGCAATCAACATTGGTTCAACGATGATTTAGTTCATTGCCTTAGGATGACTTGTGCTGCAGCTCTTAAGGTATTTGCTTAGTATGCTAGCATGGTGCTAGGGTATTTAAGTAGCGTTGGATGTCTCGTAGACCCACGAATTGAAGAGGTAGGCAGTAGGTGGTGACAACCCTATCTGTCCTTTGTAATCCTCCACGTTCGGCTATGCCACAGGCTCTTGGCGGGAGTCGCCCTAGTATTGCTAGGGGTAAGCCCGTGCCCGATGTATTGAATAGCATTGCATAGGAATTCATCATTGACATGACTATTAGTATCTACCTTAGGCTATGTATATGCATTAGGAGCATTGTAGGAGCAACTCTCTAACTCTTAATCCAATCTCCCTCTATGACCCATTTACCCTTTAGAATAGATTGCCTAGGCGTGTGTCACACTACCCCTATTATCAACTTACCCCCTGTCCGGATAATTGATTAGTATTCCATAGCTTGACCATAAGAGAAGTATATACTTTACTCCATTGCCTTCCTTCGGAATAAATACGATACCCTTGGGAATACTCATGGGTGAAATGCTACAACGGTATCTTCCATGCGCTTGCTATCACTTGTGATTAAGCTATAGGTACTAATGGTTATTAGACAGGATTACCCTTGTTTGTTTTCTCCTTTGTGTGAAAACAGGGTAGTGTTGGCAAACCCATTGTATGGGATGGCCAACGAGGACGCAAGTGCTAAACTACAAGATGATTCAGGCGTACCTCAACAAATGTCCGCTAGGCAACACCATTGCTTTTTGCGGGAGAATTTCAGCTTTCACTAGGAGCCAAAGTCATCCATACCCAAGCTTGGGGAAGGATCCAAGAAGTTCTTCTTGGTTTGCCTCCACCATGGGGTGGATAGTTGGCTCTTCATCCAACACTCGTGTCATGGGTTGACTCTACCAATCCATGAACACATTCATACTGGAGCTGAAGGAGTCCTATTCTCATTCATCATGGATGAGAAGAAGGTCTCCACTCAAGGGGTGGATTGAAAAATGCTCGAGTTCCCATAGATTGTCATGCACACCACTTCACAAGGTGGATATGCTAGTTATGGAACTACACCTCCCATTGAAGTGTCATGAATATCCAAGTCATTGAAGATTTGTTTGGATAATCCAAGTCGTGGATATTCACATGATTTGTGAAAATCCATGTCATCATGGGACGCGTGGGAATTATTTTCCTAAGACCCATGAGGACCTTTTACTCCAATGGCTACCATTCACAAGGAGGTCAAGGGTGGAATTAACATCTCCCTTGTATTCAAGGAGGCTATGGCTTTCCAAGGGATTTAAGTTCAACTAGCCTACCTTCAAGTATCTTTGCCAAGAAGAAATCAAGACAACATTCACATGAAGATCTTGGCCAAAGACAAGAACTTAAGGAGCATTCAAAGTCCAAGATATCCCACATCACTTGTTGGGATTCCCACACTTCGACCAAACCCATTCAACCTAGGGCAAGTGACATTGTGGATGAAGCGTTTCTTGTTTGATTGTGGAGTCCACATGTCATCATGCCCAAGGAAGCCTTTGATCCATGATCAAGGTATGGGTTGATTCAATGGAATATTAATATGGTCAGAGTGGCACCCCTAATAAGGACAAAGCCTCACCATGCTCATGAAGCAATACATTCAAGAGGGAGAACCCGTTGCTACAACAACATGTCTATATCAATACAATGGGAAGAGGCTAGGGCCACCAGGTGGCCCACATGTCCAAATGACAGCCAAATGAGTTTGGCATGTCAAAACAGAAGAAATCATCCACATCTTCAACTCCGGGATTGGACAACATATCATCACGCTGAACAGAACGGAGGTAATTCCTACTCATCGGACTTCAAAAATTTAGTGAGTCCTTGCCAATAGGTTAATTGGTAGTTATCACTCACCGAACTTCAAAAAATTGGTGAGTCCTTGCCAATAGGTTAATTGGTAGTTATCTCATATTTGTTTTCCAAATTGCATCAACCTTGCATTTGCATGTTTGAAATTCCACACTTGCATGTTGGAAAGTAAAAACCATCATAAAACTAAAAATTTGAATTAGGGGAGAAATTTAATTAGATATGAACTACGTGCATGACCACTTGAATTTATCTTCCTAGTTCAAACCAAAAAGATTTGCTTTGACCCTCATTGCATTTACAAGTTATTTCAAGCCGTGCAAGACAATTTAAAAATTGGGATCAATTTGCTTTTGGCTAACGTAACCCGTTTTCGAGTTGTTTTGTGTGTTCTTGATTAAAGTGCAGCTAGGTCAAAATTGTGAAGAGGTGGTATGGCAAGAAAGTGGAAGGTTTCATCAAGCTCAAGTCACCATTGGGAGGATTTGAGAACACTTCTCTCCTTCAAACTCATTTTGAGTTTGAGGAAGATAAATGTTCAAGATGATGACCCAATGGAGGAGCCAGAACCAAATCCATTGCCAAATCCAATCTCAACTTGGCATTTGACATCAACCGTCAAGCCTATGCCGAAAATCAAGGTTGTGAGTTTCTCACACAAAGACTTTCGTCACCAACTGCTCTTCAAGTGAGGTATGAGTTTAGAATTTTTCATTGTTTGATTTGCCATAGAATTGAATGTATTTGCTTGCATTTGTGAGGAAGGTTGACACTTCCTCATCATTTAATTCTCATGCATCCTCACAAAAGTAAGTGTGGGTATTGAATTTTGGATCTCCAAAAAGAAATCCCACCTTACTTGTATAAATCTAAAACAAGTACCTAGAATCCTTTAAGCATTGTTTTGTAGACTAAGTCATTTTTGTCTAGGTTTAGAAAATAAAACTTTTGGGCATGACTTAATTGGTGAATTGGCATACAGAAACTTGGGCATAGTGACAACCATAATTTTTAATTGAGCTTCATGCATAGATGGTGTCACTAGATTTCAAACTCATAGGAATAAGTGATATCCTTGCTCTAACATTGAATTGCATTTTTGGGAGGATTCACTAAATTTTAAATTCCTAGTGAAGTTTAGGAGGATAAAATTGAGAATCTTGTTTGTCATGGTCTAAATTATAAAATTTTCTCTTGAAAGCTAAGATGGTTAGAAACTTTAAAAGATGTAGGGATCCATATAGTATATTTCTATCACATGCATTGCTATGAGTAGGAGCTTTAGAAAATATACAACATGAATTATCCATAAAGCTCCACTCTTATCAATGAATACCATATTGATCATGGATACACTTGATATTGGAACCAATGCATCTTTGATTTTGTTCTTCCCTGTATGTACAAATGAAAGTTCGGTTACCTAACCCGAACGTTCATTTGTACAAGTATCGGGAGCTAACCATCCCTCTCTATTCAAAAGAGGAAGTTTGCAGGAGTAATATTACTATGCAGACATTCAAGAAGCTGATTATTGGGATCCCTAGAGGATCCCATTTCAACATCTCTTGGCCAAAGAGTAAATGAGGATGGTTGCTACCTATCGGAAATTATGCCCGAAGGTCAATCATAACTATACGAGGCTAGAGATTTGAAATGGGAACCCTCTATGAGCAACCAATGGGCTGCCACGAATGGGTGAGATCATTATGCTCTCAACTATTCTAAGCACTCATTCAAGCTCAAGGGATTTACCACCATCATTGGGTACAAGTTATTCCTATGTGGCTGTAGGATTGAAGAGCACGTGAAAAGCTACCAGAGGGGGGGGGGTGAATGGTAGATTTAAAAATCTTACGCAGCGGAAACAATTAAACCCCAAACCCTTTCGGCAGAAAAACGATCTATTGAAGAAATCGTGTGTGAGACTAATCTAAACGTGTTTCACCGTGACAAAAGTGATATATATCAGAGATAATGAAGTCACGAAGACAACACAAAAAGAATCACTCAATTCCGACGAGAAAAACTCAAGTTATGATCGAAAGATCAAACAATGGTCAATCTGTCCTACCCGAGAAAAACAGTTTTGGAACGCTGCAAAGAAACTCGTGTAGATCAGAAACCACAAATCCAATGACCGTGAAATTTTGACATATGATAGATAATCAAGTTTTGAAGACAACCGAAAAAGAATCACGTCAACTGGATCTGTAAAACTCGAGTTATGATGAAACCACCGACAAAAGGTAGTGCTGTCCAGAAACTCGACGAGTAAAACTTGTCTGGAACAAGTCGGACGAACAAGGCACAAAAGTTCCTTCAAACTACGAATTTTATTTTATAGAACACAAGAGGAACAGCCCCAAAGTCGTCTACCATGAGCTCTGGGCTCCCTTGCTTATATAACCAGCTCTTAGGCCAACCCAATATCCACTAGGACTCCAATCCTACTCAGATCACGAATCGTAACTTTCCATAACTGCTCAAGATTCTTCTATACGCAGATAGAAGCAATCTTAAGACTCCCAAACACCTAAGGAACATATCCCACATTCCTAAACAACTCAAATTCGTGACCCACACGAAATACTATCATAACCAACTCAAATCTTTCCATATTTGAGTCAAACCCGACTCAGCCGCAGCCTGAGTCCATAACCTAGTCGGTTGGACCATTCCGACCAATTCTTTACGTCCACTTCTCTTCATCACGTCTCAGAACCATGCAGCCACGTCCATGCACTCCTTGCACACGTGCAAACATCTTCCAATGACGTCCACGATACCTTCATATGCATTGTTCTTGATTCAATCATGCTGCGCAACCTCCTGATCAGCTCAACCACAATTCCACCTGAATTTGGTTGTTGGAACCTCATCTCCTCCCTGAGACTAGTCCAATGGATCCCGTCACCAGCCATGTCTTGAACTCAAGCAACACCTGCGCATGAATAAACAACCAATCCTTATGAGCCCAAGTCCTCGACTTGACTCAAGTTAGTTCCGAACACAACACCTTACGTGAGAGCCTCACATAAGCATGTTGCAAAACCACGGTAACATGATATCATCCAGATCAACCAAAATGCACCAAAAACTTAGCAAATGAATACTAAGCAATCTTTCCAACAATGTAGAGCAAGTACAAAACATTGCAAACGAAAAGCAGAAGTATCGCGGTCAAGTTCCGGACCTTGCCAGAGCAACCTGGAGCTTGAGCCGGAGCTATCAAAAGCTAGTAGAACCTAGCGCCGAAGCTTACCAAAACTAGTACAATGAAGCACCTGCCGGAGCTTACAAAAACTAGTAGAACCTAGCACTGGAGCTTACAAAAAACTAGTCAAAACTAGTCAACCCAAAACCGGAGCTAGACAAAGTACGTCGAAGTTTAGCAAAAGCATGCCAGAGCTATCAAATATATGCCGGAGCTATCAAAGACATGCCGGAGCTAATAAAGACATTCCGGAGCTAAAGATAAAGCTCACCGGAGCTGACCAAAGCTAGTCGGACCTTACCAAGAAGCCAGACCTAGCATCTAACATAACCGAAGCTACCCAAAACAAGCCGGACCTACCGTCGGACCTTGCTGTAGCTCAGAGCTAGAGTCGGACCTTGATAAAAAGGTGTTTTGGTGATATTTAAAACTTTTATCATCAAAGCCAACTGTATTCACTACAAGCCAATGTATTCAGCACATATAGGTCTTACAATCTCCCCCTTGATGAATGCATTGGCAACACCATTTAAAATCCGAACATTGGCTTATTCACATAAAAGTTTTGAAGGCAATTTCTCCCCCTTTTGTAAATCAAAAGTAAAATGAGAAGAAAAATTATCCCATATTATCTCCCCCCCTTTTATTATCTCTCCTTATGCACATATTCTCTTTCTCTTCATGCTTATCTCTCCCCCTTTGACAATGTATTCAGCAAGTCATGAGCATATAAACAAATTATCTCTTCCTCTTTAGTTGTTATGAGCATATTATAACATATACATATAAACAAAGCTCATCCAAGTCATACTATCAAGTACCTTACACTATCATATCAATGAAATACAGAAAGTAGTGTAAGCCATGCTAGAGATCAAATGTAATTTTCAATTTAAGCAAGTCATGATCTCACAAACTTAACTATTTCAAAACCTGAAAGCATGACACTAGTTGCTGCATTTTAATATTTTTCAAAGCATAAATTTAGATCATATGATATTTGCAAGAGATTATATGCGCATCTACCTTATTCTAACCAACCAAGCCAAGCCTATGTCATTTGACAATCAGAAGCTTAAGGACATAGTTTTAGTCATACACAACTTCTTCCAAGTTCATATCTAAGTGCAATGACAAGCCATCTCAAAAGAAGAAGTGCGATGCATGCATATTCTCTTGATCTTTTCTCAATTTATATTTGTTCATAAAAACTCAACATGTGAGTTGATTACTTGATTAATTCTTAATGATTAAAAGCATTTGTGAGCATGCAACAGGTTCAAAACAACAA
Source organism: Tuctoria greenei (assembly GCA_036927565.1). Classification (NCBI taxonomy): domain Eukaryota; kingdom Viridiplantae; phylum Streptophyta; class Magnoliopsida; order Poales; family Poaceae; genus Tuctoria; species Tuctoria greenei. The sequence goes on from JAYESD010000004.1 coordinate 197,994,681, forward strand.
GAAAGTTCGATCATGACCAGTTTTAGTGTAAGTAATTATTCCAATTACTAGACATGGCAAAAACTACAAAATCTATAACACGAGTAATGTAGTAAGAACTTTCAGCATGTAAAAGGAATCACAAAGTCATATATGTATGAAATACTATGCTCATATTATTTTAATTTCAGATTCACACATAGACTTCCCAAGTTTCAAAACTCCCCCTCAATTTAAGCCATGAGGATGCATAACCCCTATTTCACTACGAATGTAACAAAAATGAGTGAAATCCAAAGGTTTTGTAAAAATGTCAGCCAATTGTTGTTCGGTATCTACATGGTGAAGCACAATGTTTCCTTTTTCAACATTATCTCGGAGAAAATGATACCTAATGTCAATGTGCTTAGTTCTAGAATGTTGCACGGGGTTTTTAGCAATTCAAATGGCACTAGTGTTATCACAAAACAGTGGAACAGTATCTAGATCAACCCCATAGTCCTTAAGTGTTTGAACAATCCAAAGAATTTGTGAGCAAGCACTAGCAGCAGCTACATATTCAGATTCGGCTGTGGATTGTGCAACTGAATTTTGTTTTCTAGAGGACCAAGCAACAAGAGAATTACCAAGAAAATGTCAAGCACCGGAAGTACTTTTCCTATCAATCTTACAACCCCCAAAATCAGCATCCGAAAAAGCTTTCAAAGTAATGGTTGAGGAAGAAGGAAGAAAAATGCCAAATTCTTGAGCTTCATGTAAGTACCTGAGAATCCTTTTGACGGTTTGACGATGTGAAGCACGTGGGGAGGCTTGAAACCGTGCACAAAGACATACGCTGAATTGTATGTCCGGTCTTGATGCCGTGAGGTACAAAAGTGATCCAATCATACTTCTATATTCTTTTTGATTCACGGGTTCACCATCTTCATCAAGTTCAAGTGTTGTTGCTGTTCCCATTGGTGTCCGAAGAGGCTTGCTTTTGTCCATGTTGAAGTGCCTTAGAAGGTCTTTGGTATACTTCGTTTGATGCACAAAGGTACCCTCCTTGGTTTGCTTGATTAGCAGCCCCAAAAAGTAAGTGAGTTCACCCATCATACTCATTTCAAATTCGGAACTCATCATTGCTGAGAACTTAGACATAAGATCATGAGAAGCACAACCAAAGATAATATCATCCACATACACTTGAACGAATAATGAGTCATTGCCATGTTTAAGCATAGAAAGAGTTTTATCTACCTTGCCCATGGTAAACCCCTTGTGAAGTAAGAATGTTTTTAACCTATCATACCATGCTCTAGGGGCTTGTTTGAGGCCGTATAAGGCTTTGGACAGTTTGTAAACATGATTAGGAAAATCTGGATTTTCAAAACCCGTTGGTTGTTTGACATAAACCTCCTCATCTATGTAGCCATTAAGAAAAGCACTTTTAATATCCATTTGAAATAGCTTAAAACCTTTAGATGCTGCAAAAGCTAACAAAATTCTTATGGCTTCTAATCTAGCGACAGGAGCAAAAGTTTCATCAAAATCTAGACCCTCAACTTGAGTGAAACCTTGAGCAACCAACCTAGCCTTATTCCTAACCACAACCCCATCCTCACTTTGTTTATTTTTAAATACCCATTTAGTTCCAATTAAAGTGTGACCTTGAGGTGGAGGTACAAGTTTCCAAACATTATTTCTTTCAAAATTTTCTAACTCTTCTTGCATGGCAATAATCCAAGATTCATTAGTGAGTGCGTGTGATATATCTTTGGGTTCAAAAGAAGCAACAAAAGCAGAATGAGCATGAGAGTTTGGATCGCAAAACCTGGACCGTGTGACTCGTTCGTGCAAGCTTCCAATCATCTGTTGTGGGGGATGATCTTTGTAAAACTGTAGGGGAACAGATGTCTCACAAGCTTCTTCTTCATTAGGTTCATCGTAGATTGATGAGCTTGTGACTTGTGGACGATCAGGACCATCAGAGGTGATAGCCGGAGCTTGTTCAATGTCCGGAGCTGGACACGTGTCAACTTCGGAACTACCAGGAAGTATCACCGGCTCTTCTTCATCTTCGAAAATACCCTCCCCCTGAGGATACGGATCTGGTCCTGCAACACCGGAGCTAGTACCTGGGCTAGCTTCATCAAAATACACTTCACAAGTCTCCATAATTTTGTTAGTGTCAAGTAAAAGCACACGGTAGCCTCTAGTATGAGATGGATAACCAAGAAACATGCCATCAATAGATCAAGATTCAAATTTATCAAGATTATCATGTTTCTTAACAAAGCATTTGCAACCAAAAACCCGAAAGTGTGTAACACTAGGCCTATGTCCAAACCGGAGTTCATATGGTGTTTTACCTAGCTTAGCACGCAAGAAAACACGATTTGAGACATAACAAGCGGTTGCTAACGCATCAGCCCAAAATTTCCTAGGAGTTTGATATTCATCAAGCATAGTCCTAGCCATCTCAACTAAGGTTCTGTTCTTTCTTTCTACAACACCGTTTTGCTGAGGTACATATGGTGAAGAGAATTGATGATCTATTCTATTTTCAGCACAAAAGTGATCAAAAGATTGATTTTTAAATTTAGTTCCATTATCACTTCTAATTGCTTTTAATGATCCTAGGTGATCAATTGATAATCTAAGAAATAAAGTTCTAAAGTGACTACAAACTTCATTCTTAGACGCCATAAAGTAAACCCAAGAGTATCTAGAATAATCATCAACAATAACAAGAACATACCATTTACCTCCGAAGGATTGAACACGTGAAGGTCCTACGGTGTCAAGATGCAAAAGTTAAAATGGTTCAGTTGTCATGATCATTGTGAGAGGAGTATGTGAACCTGCAACCATCTTAGCATGTCTACAAGAAGAGCACACAATTTCTTTGTCCCCTTTAAGCTTAGGCAGCCCACGTATGCGATCAAGAGCACTAACACACGTTAGGTGATCAAAGCCTACGTGACCAAGTCTACGATGCCAAAAATATAAGTCCTTTGAATCATTAGCAACTAGACACCTATGCTTAGAGGAAGACATATCAAAATCAGCTTTAAAAACTCTTCCAAACCGAGACATGTTAAAAATAAGCTCACTATTTGAACTTACAACTTTGCAGCAGTTTTTACTGAAAATAATTTCCAGATTTTCATCTAGCAATTGTGAAACAGAAAGCAAGTTGTATTTCAAATTTTTGACAAGTGCCACATCCTTCAAAGTGTAGTGATCATTTACTCTAACCGAACCCTTAGCAATTATAGGAGTTGAGGAATTATCGGCAAAAGTAACATTCTCTACACGTGACACAAAACAGAGGGAGGAGAACCAATCTTCGTTACCGGTCATGTGGCGTGAGCAATCTGAATCCACAATCCAAATGTTCTCCTTCCTCAAACGTGTAACCTACATAGAAGCACAATACGTCGTTGACTCAATACTGGGGTTAGTCAAAAGGCATTTAGGTATCCAGTACTGAGTCACACGACGTGCAGTAGGAAAAACACACGAAGGCTGAGATAAAACAGCAGGTTTATGAGTCGAAGTTTGAGGTTTTCTATTCTTAACTCTTTTAGCACAAAAACCAGTAGCTCCGGAGGTAAAAGCAGCAGTTCCAAAAGACAAGGCTGAAGCTCCAGAAACAAAAGCTGAAGTTCCGAAGGAAACAACAGAAGGTCCAGGGGCTCTCGGAGCTATCGGAACTATCGGAGCTGCTTTTGCGGATTTCTTACCAGAAGGTCCGAAAGCTACCTTTTCAAATTTCTGACTCACTAAAGCAGGTTGTGTTTTTCTAATTGCATGAAAGTTATAAGATCTAGCAATTTTTCTTTCCTTTTTCTGTTGTTTAGCTAGTCTATAATAAAAATCTATGACATGACCATCTTTACCACAGAAGGTACAATGAAATTTAACTTTGTGTTCATGTCTAGATGAGCAAGCAATATTTTTATTTGAAACCGAATGAGGCAACACTCCTGCAGATTTGAAAACCACTCCTTTTTGTTTAGGAACTGTTTGAATCAAACCACTTCCTAATAACTTTACAATTTTAGGTGGATGTGCCTCAGCATGAGCATGAGAATCAAAACCTAAACTAGTTTTATCATTGAAAGACTTGGAAGAATTTAGCAGTAAGTTTAGGTTCTTATTCCCATTACAAAACCGATCTAATGTCCTATGCATGTCATCAAGTTTATTGGACAGATCAAGGCAATTTTCACATGAAGTTTTTCCTTTTAGTTTGCAATTGGAACAAAATTTAACTTCATGAGAACGTAAAGCATTGTTCAATATAGAAATTTCATTCATAGCATCCTGTAGTTTCTTATCAAGATCCTCACAAGTAGAACAATGCAAATCAATTGTAGAACAGCTAGCATCTTTCAAGTTTTTATCATTAAGTGCAGCAAGCTCTTTGTTCTTTTCAATTTCTTCATCAAGTCTATCTAGAGTGGAGGATTGTGCACTTCTTAATGTGGACAATTGTTCATAGATTAAGTCACATGAGGGACATGCATCATCACCAGGAATCAAAGTTTTTAAACGGTTAATTTCAGATTCTAGTGATTCAATTTTAGCAGCATTATCCCTAAGCTTTTTGTCCTTTTTCTTGACAATAATAGTTGCACGAGAAATAGCATCACACATTTCATTGCAGGTAGAACATACGTCATCGTCTTCACTGTTGTGTTCTGCATCCTCCTGACTTGATCTTGATCTTGTTTTGCCCGCCATGAAGCATAAGCTAGCCACATCGTCATCATCTTCATCACTTTCAAAGTATACATCACTTGAACTAAGTTCTTGAAGTGCGGTGATGAAGCTATTAATCATCTTACGTCCTATGGTACCCTTCTTTTTCTTTTTGTTGGAATTTCCAGAGGAGGTCCGGACCTTGCTTTGTTTTTCTTCCCGGGTGGTCGGACCTGAAAGGTTAGGGCATTCTTTACGAAAGTGTCCTGTTTTACCACATTCAAAACAGCGTTGAGGTCCGGAGCTTCCTCTCCTTCTAGTTCTCACATTTTGCAATGCTTTTGAGAATCTAGTAGAGATGAGTGCCAACTCCTCTTCTGGAAATTCTTCGATCTGCTCCAGGGTTAGTGAGTACAACAAAGCAAGAGTATTGCAGGATGATGATTGGTCGGAGCTAGACATATCACGTTGTGAGACAAATGCAATAGACTTGTTTGGGTTCTTACGTGCTAGGATGTCAATTTCATGAGTTTTTAGTTTAGAATAAAGTACATCTAATGTAAGAGAACTCATGACAGTTGATTCACAAATAGATATTACTTTGATCTCCCAAATTGACATGTCTAATGCACTAAGAAGTTGTCTAGCATTTTCAGCATCTGAAAAATTAACATTGACACTGCGCAAGTTGCTGAGAATTTTATTAAAGCGAGCAAAAAGGTCATCAATAGACTCACCGGGTTGCATCTCGAAGCGCATGTATTCCTTTTTGAACATGTCTTGCCTTACCTCTTTGATCGTGTTGGATCCTTCGTGATAGTCACAAAGTGCTTTCCACACATCGTATGCAGATCGGAGGTGTGCAACACGGTCGAAGTCGCTTTGAGTTAATCCTTGTATGATCAAGTTCCGAGCCTTGTTGTTGTTGTCGACATCTCTCAGATTTGTAGCTGTAACTTGATCATTTGATGGCATTTCGTAAGGCTTGTATACCTTCTCCCATATTGCAAAGCCTTGTGCCTGGATGAAAGCCTCCATGCGTGCCTTCCAAACCTGAAAATCAATACCAGCAAACACACAAGGTTTGGCGGAGTACTTCTCCATGATGATTAGTCAAAAACACGTGCAAATCACAAAGATTAGAGCACCGTGGCTCTGATACCAATTTCAGGATCGAAGAGCACGTGAAAAGCTACCAGAGGGGGGGTGAATGGTAGATTTAAAAATCTTACGCAGCGGAAACAATTAAACCCCAAACCCTTTTGGCAGAAAAACGATCTGTTGATGAAATCGTGTGTGAGACTAATATAAACGTGTTTCACCATGACAAAAGTGATATATATCAGAGATAATCAAGTCACGAAGACAACACAAAAAGAATCACTCAAATCCGACGAGAAAAACTCAAGTTATGATCGAAAGATCAAACAATGGTCAATCTGTCCTACCCGAGAAAAACAGTTCTGGAACGCTACAAAGAAACTCGTGTAGATCAGAAACCACAAATCCAATGACCGTGAAATTTTGACATATGATAGATAATCAAGTTGTGAAGACAACCGAAAAAGAATCACGTCAATTGGATCGGTAAACCTCGAGTTATGATAAAACCACCAACGAAAGGTAGTGCTGTCCAGAAACTCGACGAGTAAAACTTGTCTGGAACAAGTCGGACGAACAAGGCACAAAAGTTCATTCAAACTACGAATTTTATTCAATAGAACACAAGAGGAACAGCCCCAAAGTCGTCTACCATGAGCTCTGGGCTCCCTTGCTTATATAACCAGCCCTTAGGCCAACCCAATATCAACTAGGACTCCAATCCTACTCAGATCACGAATCGTAACTTTCCATAACTGCTCAAGATTCTTCTATACGCAGATAGAAGCAATATTAATACTCCCAAACACCTAAGGAACGTATCCCACATTACTAAACAACTCAAATTCGTGACCCACACGAAATCCTATCTTAACCAACTCAAATCTTTCCATATTTGAGTCAAACCCGACTCAGCCGCAGCCTGAGTCCATAACCTAGTCGGTTGGACCTTTCCGACCAATTCTTTACGTCCACTTCTCTTCATCACGTCTCGGAACCATGCAGCCTCATCCATGCACTCATTGCACACGTGCAAATATCTTCCAATGACGTCCACGATACCTTCATATGCATTGTTCTTGATTCAATCATGCTGCGCGACCTCCTGATCAGCTCAACCACAATTCCACCTGAATTTGGTTGTTGGAACCTCATCTCCTCCCTGAGACTAGTCCAATGGATCTTGTCACCAGCCATGTCTTGAACTCAAGCAACACCTGCACATGAATAAACAACCAATCCTTACGAGCCCAAGTCCTCGACTTGACTCAAGTTAGTTCCGAACACAACACCTTACGTGAGAGCCTCACATAAGCATGTTGCAAAACCACAGTAACACGATATCATCCATATCAACCAAAACGCACCAAAAACTTAGCAAATGAATACTAAGCAATCTTTCCAACAATGTAGAGCAAGTACAAAACATTGCAAACGAAAAGCAGAAGTATCGCGGTCAAGTTCCGGACCTTGCCAGAGCAACCCGGAGCTTGAGCCGGAGCTATCAAAAGCTAGTAGAACCTAGCGCCGAAGCTTACCAAAACTAGTACAATGAATCACCTGCCGGAGCTTACCAAAACTAGTAGAACCTAGCACCGGAGCTTACCAAAACTAGTCAAAACTAGTCAACCCAAAACCGGAGCTAGACAAAGTACGTCGAAGTTTAGCAAAAGCATGCCGGAGCTATCAAATATATGCCGGAGCTATCAAAGACATGCCAGAGCTAATAAAGACATGCCGGAGCTAAAGATAAAGCTCACCAGAGCTGACCAAAGCTAGTCGGACCTTACTAAGAAGCTGGACCTAGCATCTAATGTAACCGGAGCTACCCAAAACAAGCCGGACCTACCGTCGGACCTTGCTGTAGCTCAGAGCTAGAGTTAGACCTTGATAAAAAGGTGTTTTGGTGATATTTAAAACTTTTATCATCAAAGCCAAGTGTATTCACTACAAGCCAATGTATTAAGCACATATAGGTCTTACAGTGGCTAAGAGGGTATGTTGTACCTTACCCAAGGAACAACTGATCATACCCAATGCACGTTGGGCACATGTCACTCCCTTATGGCAAAAAAGATATGATACACCTTAACCAAAGAATGACGAAACATACTCAATGTATGTTGAGTGCACATCATTCCTTTGGATCTAAAGGTTATCATTATCCTAGCCAAGGAATGAAAAATCACACCCAACACATGGAGATCCTGATGTGCGGACGATCAACATCGAAAACACTATATTCAACCACACTCATGGTGTCCATGGGAGGCAACACAACAATCAACACTCAACCCTCCATTGTCAAAGCCACGCTGCAAAAAGGATAGGCCAACTCATGACCTGCCTCCAATGTTAGGGTTTCAACCCCTATCACAGACCTTGATCAAGAATAAGCTTGGGGGAGGACCTCCACTTGAGGTAACTTGTATCACACCCACTGCATTTTTATTTCAAATCATCCATTGCATATTACTTTACATTCATCCACCATCCACCATGCATCTAAAAAAACATAAAAATAGGAACTTAGATTTGCTTTGCTTATCAAATAAAGATGTGCGGTAAGAATGATTTAGAATTCACATAGATGAAATGATGAATAGTTGCTCTGTTTTATTTTTCCTAAGTCCCTAGTTTACAACTTCCTACTCTCCGAATATTGCTTAAATTGGCTAAAATTAACTTTGCCTTGATTTGGAAATTGTGGGTAGCAAAAGCTTAATCTACTTCTAGGTTGTTGGGAGATTTGAATTAGTAATAGGGCTGCTATTCCTATTTTGAAAGTGGAACTTAGATTTCCGGAGAAATTCTATCAAGATTTAAGTTTCCCTCATTTGATTAGAAATACCTACCAAAGCCATATGATATTCATACATAGACAACACCTTATGCATATGATATTTGCTTTCACATTGAGCCTAGTCAAAGACCTATGTGAGAAAGCATCCAATTCTTTTTGAATTCAAGACTTCACTTGCACATGCTATACTTCTACACTAGAAGGAAGCAAAATTCCATCATATCCACCATTCCACAATAAAAAGAGAAACTCCATGCTATTCATAGTTAGCACTCTCTTCAAGTTATTGCATAGAAAGGAGTAGAAGACATGGCTACAAGAAAAAGAAAAAGAAAATGCTTGCTTATATCATAAGCATGAGAAAAAAAAGAAGAAATAATATGCTTACTCCATAAGCATAAAAAATGGGGTAGCCATGTTTCATCTGCAATAAAAAGAGTCCACATCAAAAGGAGTCATCTCAATGTTTCCACATGCACCTCCATTCAACCACACATGCACAAGTCTTGATTCAAAAGTTTGAATTGATTTCTCCTAAGGCTTGCTCTTTTGACTTAGCAATATTATGTGTTGCAAATATGCCTACTTACTTTCCCTACCAAGCTCCACATACAAGCCATATTCAAAGAGTAGGAATAGTATAGGCATAATGCCTTGGTGAGGACATATTTCCACTATACACAAAGGAGTGATTGAGAGAATCAATTGAGGCACTTATAATCTAATTTGAATCTATCGAGAGTTTAAGTGGAAATTGATATCTAGGCTATGTTTGCTCCATTTTTTGTTCTATCTTTCAATTACCCATGAATAGGAGAAGGCATAACTCCCATAATGACTTAAGAAGGGTGAAGTACCTTAGCCACTTTTTGCAATACTAGGTAGAGTATTTTGTTGTGCACTTGGTACTTTTGAAAGGTAGAACATTGTAGCAACTCCTGATCATCAACCTAAAGTCTTGATTTTGCTTGGGACGAGCAAAGGATAAGCTTGGGGGAGTTTGTTGATTGTTATTATATACCAATTTTAGCCGTCAATAAAACTCAATTATGTGAAGGATTGATCATTTCTTGCACACATCACCTTTCTACTTGACCTATTTCCACTTGTACTTGGAGAAATATGTTTATGCAGATATCTATACAGGAATTGAGGAAAAGTATGGGGAGCAACCCTATAAAATATCATCCCAGCCAATCAGGCGACAACACACGGCACCACATGGATCAAATGGCCCACAAACAGAAGTATTCGAGGCCATCCAACAGTGTAGCACCAATATCAGTCAATAGGACCCACCTGGCAGCCACCTGGAGGAAGTACGTGCCGTTTGGAGCCCTGACCAGGTCGGCTGAACCAGGGGGTCGGCCGACCTGGTCCTGGCGCCAAACATGGTCAACTTCCACGTGTTGGCTCCTCCCGGCTCCCTGGAGTCAATGACGACTGATTTGCGTGCTTTTGGTGGCGGGAACCAACCTCAACACCAGTATAAATAGGACCCCATACCCCTCACTTCAACACACACCACTTGGGCATCGTTCTATTGTATACACAATCTTCCATAGTCCCTAGAGGAGTTAGGATGTAGAGAGGAGAGCATCTAGTCCCAAGTCCAAATTGGGAACGGAGTAGAAGGAGTCTCTCTTCCCAATTCCACATTGGGAAAGGTATGTCTCATGTATTCCTTCTTGTATTTGTGACTTTGTGCTCAATAAATATATTATCTTTAGTCTTCTTTTATACGTATACTTGGACAAAGCATTTCTTGTTTGATTGTGGAGTCCATGTAAGTGGAAGGTATAGTCTTTATGATTGAACTCTCATGATCACATCTTATGGTCATAAACACTATAGACCCCCACTGTAGTCTATGTAGTTATGATATGATTATTTTAATATGAATAACTATGCTATGCTATCAACATTGGTTCAACGATGATTTAGTTCATTGCCTTAGGATGGCTTGTGCTACAGCTCTTAAAATATTTGCTTAGTATGCTAGCATGGTGCAAGGGTATTTAAGTAGCGTTGGATGTCTCGTAGACCCATGGATTGAAGAGGTAGGCAGTAGGTGGTGACAACCCAATCTTTCCTTTGTAATCCTCCATGTTCGGCTATGCCACAGGCTCTTGGCGGGAGTCGCCCTAGTATTGCTAGGGGTAAGCCCGTGCCCGATGTGTTTAATAGAACTGCATAGGAATATATCATTGAAATGACCATTAGTATCTACCTTAGGTTATGTATATGTATTAGGAGCATTGTAGGAGCAACTCTATAACTCTTAATCCAATCTCCCTCTAGGACCTATTTACCCTTTAGAATAGATTGCCTAGGTTTGTGTCACACTACCCCTATTATCAACTTACCCCTTGTCTGGATAATTGATTAGTATCCCATAGCTTGACCATAAGAGTAGTATATACTTTACTCCATTGCCTTCCTTTGGGATAAATACGATACCCTTGGGAATACTCATGGGTGAAATGCTACAACGGTATCTTCCATGCGCTTGCGGATCTCATCTCTTTACCAGAGATGATCTGTGGTGTTAAGAAATACCAACAAGAATTTCTGGCGCCGTTGCCGGGGATGATTTGTTAGTATATCTTAGGAGCCGTCAACAAACACTAGTATGGTATCACACTTATTGCAATTTTCCATGTAGTATTGATGAAGCTGAACATAAGGTTTAGGAAGTTGTTTAAGTGCCGCCGCGGTTAAAATCGGCTTTCCCATTTCATACTTTGGGTTTTGATGCGTCATAGCTTTTGGCACCCTCGGGTTAGGTTCCAACTGTTTCACTGATTTCTTCCAATCTTCCTTCATAGATACTCACTGCTGCGGCACACCCTTTTGGTGGACACGCTTTGCCGACGGCTGATCGGGTGTAGGGTGCAGGCACTTTGAGTGCGAGGTAGCAACCAACACGGCTGCTATTCAAGTGGAGAGTTCTGCTGCAGCTCTACAGTTGGAGACAGATGCAGGTTCTCTGTAACTAGAGGCCACTTCTCTCCAATTGCAGACTTCTGCTGCTTCTCTATAACTAGAGGCAACAATAGCTCTGGAATTGGAGACAACTCCATCTGTTCTGGATTTGGATGCAGAAGCAGACGTGCCTCAGGAGACATTGAAGCGGTCAACGTGAAAGCTGCTGCTGCTGCTGCTGGGTCAAGAACAATAAGGCTCCATCTCCACTGAACCCTTCTAGTAACTGCATCCCACATAGTTAGCGTTGTATCGTCCGGTGGCACTTCGAGCTCCACGTTTTTTGTATTTTCATGCACCATGTCCACCTTGACCACATCATATGATGTTGTGTCCACCTGAATGTTGTCAAGCATGGTCTAATCGGGATACACTAGCCCTCTTCGGACCTCCATTTGAGCAATTCCTCTAACCATTAGCAGAAGGCTGCATGTTGTTTGTTGAGCCAAGTTATCTATCGTGTCCGGTTCAATTGAAGGTCCAGACGCTAGTGCCTGAAGATCCTCCTGTGGTTGTCCACCCCCAGCTGCTGTAGAAGCAAAGCTGCTCCTACGCTCGTTGTCATTGAATAACGTGTTATAGATTGGTATACCTGCTCCCTCCAACATTTGCTTAACATCTCATAGGAGGTCCCTTCTCAGCTGTGTTTTCAGCTCCTCGACGTCGACCTGTGATTTCGAGGCCATTTTCTGCTTCCGATAAGTAGTTTTGTATTCCGGAAAACCCTCCCTCCAGGTCAACTTACTGGAAACACCACGAACACGGCCTTGTTTCTCTGGTCTTTGCAGGGCCTTGGTTAGGGCATCATTTTCCCTCTCACCATTTTCCTTTTCGCTGCTCAGGTTACAGGCTCTTTGAGCAACATTTGCAGTGCTCGGGCTATAGAAGATGATACTGCCTGAGTCAGACAGCTATGAACGAGCACACATAAATGGTTTCAGTCGTCCACTAAAACTGTCGTATGGATTCTGATAACCTAGCTCGGCCAACGTTGAATCCTGTTCTTCCCGAATCCTTCTTTTACGTGCATAACCGGTGTTGCCGAGGTGGTGGTCAAGCTCGTTCTGCGATCGGAGCCACTTCATATGTTCACTCCTCTTGGCAAATTCCTGTGATTCGCACATTTCAACAAATCTCGTCCAGTCCTCTTCTCACACATGTGGATACTTATGGAAGGGGGTTTCACGATTCTTCACAAACTCGCAAAGCTTAGTTTTGTAGGTCCTCCATGCATGAGAGATTATCTTCATAGCTAGCTTCTTCCCTTCTGTTTCATATGTTCTGGATATTGAACATATGGTCGGATAGAGCATTCGAAGAGTTCATCCTTTTAATTTTTGGTCAAGTGATCGAATCTCTACAGGTTTAGCGGCACCCTTTCCCGAGTAGCATGACCACAAATTATGGATAGTCTTGTATTCACATCATGGTCTAGAGGTACGCCTTCATCATTGGACTCATTAACAGTCACAACGTCTGTCGGCCATGTCATCCGCAACCTTTTCTTTCTTGTGTTACTAGAGGCATATGCATCCTCTTCATGTGTCTGCTGCTGAGTCTGCTGATGGGCCTCCTCTTCAATATGCTAGTGATGCTCCAACTAAGACATCTTCAAATTCACAAAAAACACTGAAATCCTGTAAAACATTATCAAATTCCAGTCACATTCGCACAAACAGTCACATAAGGGAGCAAATTCTCTCATGGCATTTGTACCAAAGCGAGATTTTGACTCGAACCAAAGCGCGAACAAACCTTATTAGGGCAGTGCCGAGCTGGTCGACAGGGAGTCGAGGGTCGATGGCAGCAGCGCAACAATGATCAAGAAGGCAGTGTCAAGGCGGCAACCAGCTCCGGGGAAGCGGACCGGCACGCGGCGTTCTACGAGGAAGGGGACGATACGACGGTGGTTTCTAGGCCGAGAAGTGATCAGCGTGCGCGGGAAAAGTGAAAAGTTGTGCTAAGTGTTGCGAAGAGAGCGTGCAAAAGAGCTAAAAGTACCTGTCAAGGCGGCGACAAGCTCCGGGGAAGCGGACCGACGCGGCGACGTGCTCCATGGAAGGGGATGATGCGGTGGCAGTTTCTAGGGCGAGAAGTGATCAGCGAGCGTGAAAAGTGAAAAGTTGTGCTAAGTGTTATGAAGAGAGCATGCGAAAGAGATAAAAGACCTTAGGGTAGTGTCAAGGTGGCAACGAGCTCCGGGGAAGCGGACCGACACGGCGGCGTGCTCTGGGGAAGGGGATGATGCGGCGGCGGTTTCTAGGGCATGAAGTGCTCAACGCACACGAAAAGTGAAAAGTTGTGCTAAGTGTTGTGAAGAGAGCGTGCGAGAGAGGTAAAAGTACCTAAAGGCAACTATTGCAGACACACCTCAGAAGAGCCACCGCTAAGCGCGTCTCACTTTCGGAATGAGCATCTCTTTTCTTTTGAATTAATGTGCGTCCGTTGCCATAATGCCATTTGCACAGAATTCGAAGCACTCCGACCTCATTGTCGATGACATGTGGGACCGTACCAAAACTAAATAACAAAAGAAAAGTTCCGCGTGGACCGTCCCTATCAGGGACCATCCACGCAGAACTTCACGAAGATGTTGCAACGCCACGCCTTATATGCTCATTGCAACGCGCTTGGAGCATCGAGGTGGGACAAAAGCAAGGGTCTAAATTGGAGACGTGCTTTTTGGAAACTCGTCTCACATTATCTTGCCTGGCAGACGCGTCTTCATGAGGCGTGTCTCGCATCACTTTCGTAGGTAGAGCAATGGTCTAAATCAGAGACGTGCTTTTTGCGAACTCGTCTCACATTATGTTTTCTGGCAGACACGTCTTCATGAGGAGCGTCTCACATTACTTTCGTAGGTCTAAATCGGAGACGTGCTTTTTGCAAATGCGCCTCACATTATCATTCCTGGCAGACACATCTTCATGGGGCGGGTCTCGCGTCACTTTTGTAGGCTTAACTTGTGAGGCGCATCTCACATAACTTTCCCAATTTTTCAGGGGAGAGCAAATGCTACATTTCAGCACTGCTTCATTCAGAAACAGAACACTAATAAACAGAGCACATGGAATATTTTCACACATTTGAGCATATATCACACAAATATCCAAATGGAAGTCCATTTTACACTCAATCGTCCATTTTACACACAATCAATTTGGTACTTTATGTTGCGGTCTTGGTTTTTTGAAATTCTTAACTTTTTCATGGTGACCGTTCTGCAAGTAAAGAAGTTCGTTGGCCGATGGTATTCTTAGCTTGATCATTGAGGTGACAAAAGGAGGAATCTCATCAAATTGGTCAAACTCTTCCTCATCGATGGCATTCTCGACTCTGATGATTCGTCGTTTTCCATGTATAACCACCTTAAGTCTTTTATTTGTTGTGTCTGGAACATAGAAAACTTGAGCAACATGTTGTGCTAACACGAAAGGCTCCCACTTATATCCTTGACGGTTAAGATCAACGCTAGTGAAACTGTACTTGTCTTGTACAACACCTTTGATTCTATCAACCCAGTTGCAACGCAAAAGAGGAATCTTGAATCCTTGAAAGTCAAGCTCCCAGATCTCTTGTATTATACCATAGTACATTGCTTTGTCTTGGAACGCAGCATTATAAGCATCAACACGGACACCACTATTTTGATACGTGCTTTTCTTATCTTGTTCTATAGGTTAGAATGTGTATCCATTTATGTTGTACCCTTGATATGTAATAACTGTGAATATAGGACCACGAGCCAACTTTTTTAGCTATTCACTTGTTTGATTATCCGATGAGTAAGAAATCCAATCCCGGAGCCAGCCAATGAATTTTTTCCCGTGTTCATTTGCTAACCATGATTCATTGCGGCCAGGATTGTCTCTTAGCACCACCTCCTTGTGCTCATCGAGGTACTCTGACACAATGGACATGTGCTGCAACATGTGGAAATAAGCGCAGAAGAATAAATGTGAATCTGGAGTTATAACCTTCTTCCCAATGGTCCCTTTTCCTGTGAGCCTCCCCTCATGACGAGACTTGGGAAAGCCAGTTGGATTACTCGGGTAAGTGTAGTTTAGATCCCACTCCACAGCTTCCTCTGTAGAGTATCCTTGTACCATGCTGCCCACAGGGTAAGCTCGATTTCTAACGAAGGACTTCAGTATTCCGTTGAATCCCTCGTAAGCATACATCTGGTGAAGGAACACAAGGCCAAGTAGCTTTATCTCCTTAATAATATGAGTTGTTAAATGGACGCTTATGTCAAAAAAGGCAGGTGGAAAATACATCTCAAGGAAGCATAAAGTTTCATAGTGCCTTTTTTCCAATGAGTCGAGATCTTCTTCACATAGTACTTTTGACCAATTGCATTGAAGAAAAAGCAAAAGTTCATTATAGCCTCCCAAACATTGACCAGTAGGATATTCCGAATTCCAACAGCAATCATCTGCGTAAGCAATACATGGTAATCATGAGACTTCACATCGGGAGCTACTTTTAGATCTGGAAATGAAATAAGCCTTGAGACGTTCGTCGAGTAGCCGGATGGTACTTTCACATTTTTCAAGAACCCACATAACTCTTTTTTTTTAATTTTTGAAAGGGTGATGCATGATGTGGGTAGTTCCGTTCCTTTTACCGAGTCATCGATCCACAACTCAGGCCTAATTCCCATTTTCTTTAGATCTGCCCATGCATGTCCATGGTCCCGAGTTTTCCCATCTGTGTTAAGCAATGTTCCGAGTAGGCTCTCACACACATTCTTCTCAACATGCATCACATCAATCGAATAAAGGACGTCTAAGTCTTTCCAATACGGTAGCTCCCAAAAAATTGATTGCTTTTTCCACATGTCATCTTCACCAGTATTTTTGCCAGTCCTTTTGCACTTACCAAGGACGACATGGATATC
This sequence comes from Tuctoria greenei, assembly GCA_036927565.1. Lineage (NCBI taxonomy): Eukaryota > Viridiplantae > Streptophyta > Magnoliopsida > Poales > Poaceae > Tuctoria > Tuctoria greenei. The sequence continues at coordinate 198,011,138 of JAYESD010000004.1, forward strand.
CTTGACCATTTCATAGACTTCATGACCCGTGGTGTCAGGTGGAGGATGCCTCTTCTCAGTGTCACCATTGAAATTATCCTTCATACTCCGAAACGGGTGCTTCATTGGAATGTAGTGTCGATGTCCCATGTACACTGTTTTTCATGACTCGCTCAAGTATTGTGAGTCTGTTTCTCTCAAACAATGTGGACATCCACAACTTACTTTGTTACTCTGTCCGGACAAGTTACGTGCCGTTAGAGAATCACTAACAGTCACAAATAAAATCGCTTTGAGGCGAAAGTACTCACGCTTGTGGTCATCCCAGGCCTGCACTCCGTCGTTGTACCACAACTGCTTCAGGTCTTTAACCAGAGGCCTGAAATAAGTGTCGATGTCATTCCCAGGTTGTTGTGGCCCCGGTATCGGTCCTGACATCATAATATATTTCGATTTGTTGCACAACCAAGGAGGAAGGTTCAGAATTGTAAGCACAATTGGCCACGTGCTATGTGTGCTACTGTTCAAAAATAGATTCATGCCATCGGTGCTCATTGCGATCCTAACATTCCTCCGATCAATGGCAAATTCAAGATTTCGTGAATCAATGTTTCGCCACTGTGTGGCATCAGCAGGATGTCTTATCATTCTAACATCCTGCTTATGCTTCTCTTTGTGCCATTGCAACAATTCTGACTCCTTCTTGTTTGAATACCAATGCTTCAAATGAGGAACGATAGGAAAGTACGAAAACACCTTTTTAGGCCCTCTTTTCCTTCTATTGCAGTTCTCGTCATCACCGTCGTCTTTCCTACAATTGAATCTGTCCACTCCACAAATAGGGCATTTCTCGAGGTTTTCGTACTCTGATCCATGATATAAAATACAATCATTCTTGCATGCTTGGATTTTCTCCACCTCCAAACCGAGTGGACAGATTATCTGCTTTGCCTCATAAACTGTCGTAGGGACTGTGTTGCCTTGGGGTAACATGTCCTTAAGTAGCGAAAACAATTCCTTACTACAATCACTCCATCCATTGCTTGCCTTCAACTTGAAAAGTTTTACCATCACAAACAGTCTGGTGTACTTAGCCGCACAACCATGATACAATGACTTCTTTGAGTCTTCGATCATCTTATTGTAATTTGTAAGTTCACCATTACTGTACCGATCATTGTCGCCATGTCTCTCGACATTGTGTACCATCTCCTCTATGTTATGCACCTGAAACTCAATGTCATCATTAGTGAACCCTGATATATCTAGCTCGTTCACATCCTCGTCGTGATCTTCTTGGACACTGGTAGGGACCTCCCTCTCCAGATATCAATCTATCATCTCTGCTTCATTAAGCCCTTCCTCCCCATGTTTGTTCCAACATCGATAATCCACCATGAATCCATGCGCGATCAAACATGACCTCAACACTTCATCTATGCGATATCTCTTCTCATTCTTTGTAGTGTTTGCAAGGACAACTAATAGTCCCTCTAATGTTGTCCAACATGTGTTTCTTCGCGAAAGCGAGAAATGCATCTACCCCTTGGATATATTCATTGCAAAGGCGTGGCCCATACATCCAACTTCGATCCGACGACATCTACGTACAGAAAAAAGCTAAATCAAAGAAATTCAGAGCCACTGATAATCACCGCAAGCCAACTTCAATCAAAGAAGATCTAAAGTAAAAAATAGTAAGGAACATGAGAGGAGGAGAGGACTAACCCTTTTGTTTTAATATCCACTGATAATCACCACAAGACTTTTAGATTGAAAGAGGGAAAGAACAGGGCAAGAATAGGGCAGATCTGGTAGCCACTTGTTCTGCCACAGCAGGGAGGTCATAGAAGGGCAACAGAAAATCGAGACAGACCGATATAAAGCACGTCTCTCTATAGAGGGAATGGGAGATGGGCAAGCTTCCAAAACTAAAGGAGACAAGCCAAACCGGTGGTTATGGGAGACGCGCCTTATTCCACAATGAAAGGAGACGGTCTGAAACCAAAGTTCGTCTCAATTACCTAAAATATATGAGTCGCGCGTAGTTAAAGCGTGTCTCCCGTTTGTCAGAGAGGAGGGCGCGTCGCGGATATCTACTTAACTGAGACGGGCTATATTGTAACACGTCTCCTTGTATGTTCAACTGAGCCATGTCAGATCCTCACTGAAGCGGGCTCGTCTCGCTTAAGCTTATCAGAGACGTTCTCCTTTTAGCTCGTCACCCATCTTTGGCTCCTATTTAGGTTTCTTACATAGTGTCCCCCAATCAAATTCTACTTGGAATTCACCCCAAAACCCTAACTCTCCACCCCTATAAAAACAATCAAATACCCTCACCGCTCTACCTCAATTGAAAAACCCTTGCTACCACTTTTGCTTGTTGTCAGCGTCAAGAAGGAGTCCAAGAGCAAGGAGGAAGAGAGAAACACGAAGAAGGGTGTAAGACCTATGTGTGCTGAATACATTGGCTTGTAGTGAATACACTTGGCTTTGATGATAAAAGTTTTAAATATCACCAAAACACCTTTTTATCAAGGTTCGACTCTAGCTCCGAGCTACAGCAAGGTCCGACGGTAGGTCCGGCTTGTTTTGGGTAGCTCTGGTTACGTTCAATGCTAGGTCCAACTTATTGGCAAGGTCCGACTAGCTTTGGTCAGCTCTGACGAGTTGATTTTTCTAGCTCCGGCATGTTTTTTGCTAAGCTCCGAGTTGATTTTTCTAGCTCCGACTTTTGGGTTTACTAGTTCCGACTAGTTCTGGTTAGCTCCAGCACTAGGTCCTGCTAGTTTTGTAAGCTCCGGCGGGAGCTTGATTATACTAGTTTTGGTAAGCTCCGGCGCTAGGTTCTACTAGCTTTTGTTAGCTCCGGCTCAAGCTCCGGGTTGCTCTGGCAAGGTCCAGAACTTGACCGCAGTGCCTCTGCTTTTCATTGGCAATGTTTCGTACTTGCTTTACATTGTTGGAAAGTTTGCTTAGTATTCATTTGCTAAGTTTTTGGTGCGTTTTGGATGATATGGCTGATATCATTTTGCTATGCTTTGCAACATGCTTATGTGAGGTTCTCACGTAAGGTGTTGTGTTTGGAACTAACTTGAGTCAAGTCAAGGACTTGGGCTCCTATGAATTGGTTGTTTATTAATGTGCAGGTGTTGCTTGAGTTCAAGACATGGCTAGTGACGGGATCCATTGGACTAGTCTCAGGGAGGAGATGAGGTTCCAACAACCAAATTCAGGAGGAATTGTGGTTGAGCTGATCAGGAGGTTGCGTAGCATGATTGAATCAAGAACAATGCATATGAAGGTATCGTGGACGTCATTGGAAGATGTTTGCACGTGTGCAAGGAGTGCATGGACGTGGCTACATGGTTCCGAGACGTTATGAAGAGATGTGGACATAAAGAGTTGGTCAGAAAGGTCCAACCGACTAGGTTATGGACTCAGGCTGCGGCTGAGTCGGGTTTGACTCAAATATGGAAAGATTTGAGTTGGTTATGATAGGATTTCATGTGGGTTACGAATTTGAGTTGTTTAGGAATGTGGGATACTTTTCTAAGGTGTTTGGAGGTCTTAAGATTGCTTCTAACTGCGTATAGAAGAATCTTGAGCAGTTATGGAAAGTTATGAGTCATGATCTGAGTAGGATTGGAGTCCTAGTTGATATTGGGTTGGCCTAAGGGCTGGTTATATAAGCAAGGGAGCCCAGAGCTCATGGTGCACGACTTTGGGGCTGTTCCTCTGTGTTCTATTGAATAAAATTCGTAGTTTGAAGGAACTTTTGTGCCTTGTTCGTCCGACTTGTTCCAGACAAGTTTTACTCGTCGAGTTTCTAGACAGCACTACCTTTCGTCGGTGGTTTTATCATAACTCGAGTTTTACAGATCCAATTGACGTGATTCTTTTTGGATTGTCTTCAAAACTTGATTGTATATCATATGTCAAAATTTCACGGTCATTGGAATTGTAGTTTATGATCTACACGAGTTTCTTTGCAGCGTTCCAGAACTGTTTTTTTCTCGGATAGGGCAGATTGACCATTGTTTGATCTTTCGATCATAACTTGAGTTTTTCTCGACGGATTTAAGTGATTCTTTTTGTGTTGTCTTCGTGACTTGATTCTTTCTGATATCTATCACTTTTTTCATGGTGAAACACGTTTATATTAGTCTTACACACGATTTCTTTAACAGATTGTTTTTCTGCCAAAGGGTTTGGGGTTTAATTGTTTCCGCTGTGTAAGATTTTTAAATCTACCATTCACCCCCCCTCTGGTAGCTTTTCATGTGCTATTCGATCCTACAATTGGTGTCAGATCCACGGTACTCTTTGTGATTTGCACGTGTTTTTGACTAATCATCATGGAGAAGTACTCCGCCAAACCTTGTGTGTTTGCTGGTATTGATTTTCAGGTTTGGAAGGCACGCATGGAGGCTTTCATCCAGTCACAAGGCTTTGCAATATGGGAGAAGGTATACAAGCCTTAAGAAGTGTCATCAAACGATCAAGTTACAGCTACAAATCTGAGAGATGTCGACGACAACAACAAGGCTCGGAACTTGATCATACAAGGATTAACACAAAGCGACTTTGACCGTGTTGCACACCTCCGATCTGCATAAGATGTGTGGAAAGCACTTTGTGACTACCACGAAGGATCTAACACGATCAAAGAGGTAAGACAAGACATGTTCAAGAAAGAATACATGCGCTTCGATATGCAACCCGGTGAGTCTATTGATGACCTTTTTGCTCGCTTTAATAAGATTCTCAGCAACTTGCGTAGTGTCAATGTTAATTTTTCAGATGCTGAAAATGCTAGGCAATTGCTAAGTGCATTAGATATGTCAATTTGGGAGATGGAAGTCACATCTATTCGTGAATCTACTGTCATGAGTTCACTTACTTTAGATGTGCTATATTCCAAGTTAAAAACTCATGAAATTGACATAATCTCACGTAAGAACCCCAATAAGTCTATTGCATTTGTTTCAAAACGTGATATGTCTAGCTCCGGCCAATCATCATCTTGCAATACTCTTGCTTTGTTGTCCTCACTAACCGTGGAGCAGATCGAAGAATTTCCAGAAGAGGAGTTGGCACTCATCTCTACTATATTCTCAAAAGCATTGCAAAATGTGAGAACTAGAAGGAGAGGAAGCTCCGGACCTCAACGCTGTTTTGAATGTGGTAAAACAGGACACTTTCGTACAGAATGCCCTAACCTTTCAGGTCCGACCACCCGGGAAGAAAAACAAAGCAAGGTTCGGACCTCCTCTGGAAATTTCAACAAGAAGAAGAAAGGTACCATAGGACGCAAGATGATCAACAGTTTCATCACCGCGCTTCAAGAGTTCAGTTCAAGCGACGTGGACATTGGAAGTGATGAAGATGAAGATGATTTGGCAGACTTGTGCTTCATGGCGGGCAAGTCAAGATCAAGTATGGAGGAGGCAGAACACAACAGTGACAATGAAGAGGTATGTCCTACTTGCGAAGAAATGTGTGATGCTATTTCTCGTGCCACTATTATTGTTAAGAAAAAGGACAAAAAGCTTAGGGATAGTGCTGCTAAAATTGAATCACTAGAATCTGAAATCAACCGTTTAAAAACTTTGATTCCTAGTGATGATGCATGTTCCTCATGTGATTTAATATATGAACAATTATCCTCACTAAGAAGTGCGCACACCTTCACACTTGATAAACTTGAGTTAGAAATTGAAAAGAACAAAGAGCTTGCTGCACTTAATGATAAAAACTTGAAAGATGCTAGCTGTTCTACAATTGATTTGCATTGTTCTACTTGTGATGATCTTGATAAGAAACTACAGGATGCTATGAATGAAATTTCTATATTGAACAATGCTTTATGTTCTCATGAAGTTAAATTTTGTTCAAATTGCAAACTAAAAGGAAAAACTTCATGTGAAAATTGCCTTGATCTGTCCAATAAACTTGATGACATGCATAGGACATTAGATCGGTTTTGTAAGGGGAATAAGAACCTAAACTTACTGCTGAATTCTTCCAAGTCTTGCAATGATAAAAATGGTTTAGGTTTTGATTCTCATGCTCATGCTAAGGCACATCCACCTAAAATTGTAAAGTCATTAGGAAGTGGTTTGATTCAAACAGTTCCTAAACAAAAAGGAGTGGTTTTCAAATCTGCAGGAGTGCTGCCTCATTCGGTTTCAAATAAAAATATTGCTTGCTCATCTAGACATGAACACAAAGTTAAATTTCATTGTACCTTCTGTGGTAGAGATGGTCATGTCATAGATTTTTGTTATAGACTAGCTAAACAACAGAAAAGGGAAACAATGGTTGCTAGATCTCATAACTTTCATGCAAAATTTGCTGCACACATTGAAATGAATGTACAACCTGTTGTTTTGAGTCAAAAACATTCAAAGTTTACCTCCGAACCTTCTGTTTTTGCCTCCGGAGCTACTGATTTTTGTGCTACACAAGTAACACCTTATAGGTCAGTAGTCAAGAATAAAAAATCTCAAACTTTGACTCATAAACCTGCTGTTTTGTCTCAGCTTTGGCGTGTTTTCCTGCTGCATGTTGCGTGACTCAGTACTGGATTCCTAAATGCCTTATGACTAACCCCAGTATTGAGTCATCGACGTATTGTGCTTTTATGTAGGTTACACGTTTGAGGAAGGAGAACATTTGGATTGTGGATTCAGGTTGCTCACGCCACATGACCGGTAACAAAGATTGAATGTAGGCCTAGAGGGGGGTGAATAGGCCTTTTTGAAAATTTGTCGGATCCTGCAGCACTCAACAACCAGTTTAATACCAGAGATATCGGACTAGTCCGGTAAAGTGCAGACTAGTCCGGTGTTCACGGACTAAGATGATTAAACTTGATTGATTGGTTTGATTCTTTTATGTGTACAGCGGAAGTATAGAATCAAACAACAGTTTAACAGCTATATACTGAATTATATCACAATTAAGTCCTATGTTTAACAATTTAACGTAAGATGAACAATGTGTATGAAACCATAGATTAAGTTGATTAACTTGAATGATGAACAATGAAACAAGACACAAGTGTTTATCCCGTGGTTCGGCTACCACAAAAGGCCACCTACATCCACGTTGAGGAGTCCACAAAAGGACCAGGTCTTCTCGAACCCTACCCTCGTTGGATCGCCACGAAGGCCAATTCTCTTCCACTAATCACAAAGGGGTGAATAACCAACTTCAAGGGGCGATCTCACACTTTGAGAGCTCCCTTAGATTACAAATCACAATACCACCGAAAACACACTCAAAAGTTACAATTGAAATGCAGTAGTGTGTTAGAGAATCAAACCAAGAGCTCAATGTGGTGTAGCAAGTGTCTCTCCAATGATCTAGATTGAATCCTCAAAGGATTGAACGATTGTGCACTTAATTTCGTGGAGAGAGGTCATTTTTGAGTCTCTTGGGAGGTGTGACGGCGCTAGGGTTTGAGAGAGAGTAAAAGTGGGCCGTGCACATCTATTTATATGGGGTTTCTAAAAGTAACCGTTAGGGTTCAGAAAGTTCGGACTAGTCCATGGTGGTCACTGGACTAGTCCGGTGTGCTGTGTGTTGCAAATCCTAAGTGTCCCGAAATATCGGACTAGTCTGACTCAAAGCGGACTTGTCCGATTTTGCTACTGGAAATCTTCGGACTAGTCCGATGTCCATCGGACTTGTCTGGACATGTGAAACCCTAAGTGTGTTGGATGACAAGTTTGCACTTGGAGGACTTGTCCGATTTAGATCAGTGGGGTTTTTCGGACTAGTCCGTGTGAACATCGGACTTGTCCGAAGTGGATCAGAAAGGATATCGGACTAGTCCGGTTGATAACGGACTTGTCCTATTTTGTGTGACTTGTGTAGTGTTTTGAGGACTAGTCGGCACTGGGGAGGACTAGTCCGATTCTAGTCAGAAGGATATCGGACTAGTCCGATAGATATCGGACTTGTCTGATCTGGTGCAGAAAGGTTTATCGGACTAGTCCGGTGGTGAACGGACTAGTCCGGTCCTCTGTAACTCTGTGCAATGTGTGTGTTTAATTATCATTGAGCTCTTGGGGTGTGTTTCCTTAACACACTCCATACAAAATAATCTGCTATTCTTTTTCCTTGAGCTCATTTCTACTTTGCTCCTCCTCATGCCTTCTTTTTGGTATTTTGCTTATTTTTCTATTATGGGTCTGCATTCATCTCAATAAAGAGGTTAGGATCCCAATTGCTTGTCATAAATCATCCAAAACCCACAAGAGAGTCCTAGATGCACTTTCAATCTCCCCCTTTTTGGTGATTGATGACAACCAATTGAGATTTCACAAAATATGACAAAAATTGAGATTTTCATAAAGTATGCACATATGAATCAAAATACATCAAGCAATGAAAGAATTATCCATATGTGCATTCTTTATGGTGGGATGCATAATTAAGTATATTAAGACATTGAGAGTGACATAATTTGCATTAATCAACCAAAATAAAGCACATATGTCATTCCAGGAGCAAAGTTACAGATTTTAACCAATACTTCTCAAATTAAGTAAGCATTGCATCACAGAACCAAAGTTAATCTTAGAAACACAGTTAAAACACTACAATCACAAAGATAGATAAAAAGAGCTCTCTCCTCGCATCCTACAGCTAAAGCTAAGACTCCCCCTCAATCTGTCCCCCTTTGGCATCAAGACACCAAAAAGAAGGAGAGGAGGGTCCTAGGGTCTTCACTCTTCGCTGTCGCTCCTCTTGTCGTCGTCTTCGTCTTCTTCATCATCAGCTTGACGAGGAGGAGAAGGAGGAGGGACGGAGCCACTCGAGCCCCCAATGCCAAAGTAGGCAAGCTCGGAGGGGTTCAAGGGCGCGATCTTAGTGTAGTCTGGATTAGAGTCCTCAGAGATCACTGGAGATCCAATGGGATCAATCTCCAGCTTTTGGCAAATTTGCTTCACATTGGCCTTTATGTACTTCATGTCCTCTCTTCTCTTCTGATTGAGCTTGTGGGTCTTCACTTCGGCCTTCTTGCAGGAGGAGAATATAGCAGCCATATACTTGAGGATCCCACTAGCTGATTCTCTCTGAGGGGCTTCCCTAGAAGTTGGAACAGCTCTGGCACCTTCACTTGATCTTGGCGGTACCTCGGGACTGGAGGCCGGCGAGGGAGCAGCCTGCACACTCGGCTTTTGAGGCATCTGAGGCCTCAAGGGGAGATGCTCCACATCTTTCACAAACTCAATGCCGGTGACTTTTTCAATCACAAACATAAGGTAAGGAGCATATCCGCAAGATCTGTTGGGAGAGCAGGAGATGTTTACCATGTCATTCCAAATGTATTCCGCCACATCAAATGGGCGCTCCTTGCTTATGACTCTCATCAGAGTCTGGAGGTATCCTTGCACACTCCCTGCATCCCCATCCTTAGGGGCAATGGTCTTCCTCAAAACTCGATTTAGCACCACAAAGAATGGCTTCATGTTCTTTGCGGAGGGAGGGATGAACTTTGAATTTGGCTCATAGAGAAACTTCATCCTCTCCTTGTCAATGACACCAATGTTGTGTATGACCAAGCAATCAGATCTTGTGGTGTCAAGATGAAGCAGGTTAGCAAAATCTTCTTGAGTGATGCTGTACTTGGATCCATGGGTTGTCCAAGTGACACTCTCTTCATCCTCACTAGAGAAGTGACACGTCGCAAAGAACTGCACAATCACTTCATCATTCCAGTTATTTCTGAAGGCAAATAGATCTCTCAGTCCATGCTTCTCAATGGCTCTCACTACATCAGTGAACGGTGAGCAGCCCTTCTTCTCAAAATGTGCCCAGTCAATCCACTGACTGCGCACCACGGGGGTCTTCATCGGTAGAGACACCGATTTGTAGAAATCTGCATGGAAGTTGCGCCAGAACCTTCCATCTGCTGCTTGCTTCGGTCTGCCATACCAGTCAATGCTTCTTAATTTAGCGGCTGAGGCACTGCCCTTGCTATTGAACTTCTTCTCAGTAGGGTCCTGGACCCCTTCCTTGGGAGCATGCAGCTTCGAAGGCGCGACTGGCCCCGTCGCTATTTCTTTTCACTTGCCCTTTGCTTGGCGGGCACTTGCCGAGCTAGGGCCACCACTGGCAGTAGCCCTAGAAGCTGGCACCTTGGAGGCCGGCTTCTTCGCTAGCACTTTCCTCCGAACTTGTGGAGGGGATGGAGCTGGCTCGGTAGGTCTTTCTTGGCGCTTCTTGCCAAGACCCGTCGAGGTCCGAGGTGCCACCTCGTTATCCATCTCGGCCTCGAAGTCGGAGATTTCATCATTTGAGCTCGACATGATCTGAGAATCATTTGCAAGAATGATGATGAGTGATACAAGGCAGAGGTATGAAAAGATAGCAAGGAATTGCATTGAGGAATTGAAGAATTAGGTTTTAAGTTCAGAAACATCGGACTTGTCCGGTGCACAGGCACGGACTAGTCCGGGGGACCGGACTTGTCCGTGCATGGACCGGACTAGTCCGGTGTTCATCCTCGAAAACCTAACAGACTGGACAAAAGCTGATCCCTAATGCATAACAAGTCTAGCATACACGTAGTACATCAAAGAAGCATGTATATAGTGAAAGATGCTAGGCTATTCGATCAACAATGGAGAAAAACAAGATTTCTAGGGTTTGGGAGAAAATTACTGAAGAAATCAATTGAAGCTTGAGGATTAGGGAGTTGGAGCCCGGACAAGTCCGCTAGCTTCAATCCGCACGAGTTCAAGCTTGATTTCCGCCCAAATGCGCACCATTTTGATGGAGGGATCAAGGAATCACCTTGGGAGCTCGAGCGCAAGAGAGAGAGTGCGTGAGGAAGAGTGGGGATGAGAGGAATTAGGGTTTGGTGGCGGCTAGGGTTATGGACACGAAAAATTGGACAAGTCCGAAGATGACCGGACTAGTCCGAACTCATCCAGAGAGCTATATCGGACTAGTCCGTGGTCTATCGGACTAGTCCAGCCTAATCGGCACTCAGCGGACTAGTCTGCAAGGGCGGACTAGTCCGGGCAACCACGGACTAGTCTGTGGTCACCAGAAGAAAATTGCATAGCCCATTCATATATATTTGAAGGTTCATAAATAGAGAGGAGAGAGGCAAAACAAATCAATTAATCTTGACGAATTTGACCAGTAAGCATACAACAATCAAACAATGATCATAATTCATCAGGATCTAGTAATTGACATAGTTTTTTCGAGAAAAAATTGAGGGAGATGTTTTTCACAATTCAATCAACATTTTTGAAGAATTCATACAGGTATGCAACCTTTCAAGCCACACTCCGAGCATCAAGGATATTTAGTTCATTTCAGAGTTCGCAAAAACGCTTTTCATCAAGTGGCTTGGTGAATATGTCGGCCAATTGCTTTTGGGTGTTGACATGTGAGATGGTTATATCTCCTTTCATGGAATGGTCTCTCAAGAAATGATGTCTTATGTCTATGTGTTAAGTTCTAGAGTGCTCAACTGGATTGTGGGCAATTTTAATGGCACTCTCATTGTCACAAACGAGAGGAATACGATTCATATTGTAACCGTAATCCCTTAGAGTTTGTCTCATCCAAAGGAGTTGTGCACAACAACTCCCGGCTGCAACATACTCTGCTTCGGCTGTGGATAGGGCAATGTAATTTTGTTTCTTGGAGGACCAAGAAACTAAGGATCTCCCTAGAAATTGGCATGTGCCGGAGGTGCTTTTTCTATCTACTTTGCACCCGGCATAATCTGCATCAGAGTAACCAATGAGATTGAATTTTGAGCCTTTTGGGTACCAAAGACCAAGGTTGGGTGTATGAACTAAATATCTCAAGATCCTTTTTACAGCTGTCAAGTGACATTCCTTAGGGTTGGCTTGAAATCTTGCACACAAACATACACTCAACATAATATCTGGCCTAGATGCACATAAATAGAGTAGAGATCCAATCATGGAGCGATATACCTTTTGGTCGACGTTAGGTCCATCTTCATTGAGATCCAAGTGGCCATTTGTTGCCATGGGGGTTTTTATGGGCTTTGCCTTGTCCATGCCAAACTTCTTAAGTATGTCCTGCGTGTACTTGGTTTGGCTTATGAACGTTCCTTCCTTTTGTTGTCGCACTTGGAATCCCAAGAAGTATTTCAGTTCTCCCATCATTGACATCTCCAACCTGTCTGTCATGATCTTGCTAAATTCCTCACAAAAAGATTGGTTAGTTGACCCAAAGATTATATCGTCAACATAAATTTGGCAAATAAAAAGATCATTATCTAAATTCTTGGTAAATAATGTATAATCTACTTTGCCAATTTGAAAACCATTCTCAATTAAGAAGTCTCTATGACACTCATACCAAGCTCTAGGAGCTTGTTTGAGGCCGTAGAGAGCCTTACGCAATTTGAATACGTGGTCGGGGAACACTTCGTCTTCAAATCCGGGTGGTTGCTCCACGTATACCTCTTCCTTGATCGGTCCATTGAGGAAGGCGCTTTTCACATCCATTTGATATAGCTTGAAATCATGGTGAGTAGCATATGCAAGTAATATTCTAATAGATTCAAGCCTAGCTACTGGAGCAAAAGTCGCATCGAAATCCAAACCTTCGACTTGTGAGTACCGTTTGGCCACAAGTCGCGCCTTGTTCCTTGTCACCACTCCGTGTTCGTCTTGTTTGTTGCGGAAGACCCACTTTGTGCCGACAATGTTTGCATTGGGCCTTGCCACAAGTTCCCACACCTCGTTCCGCTTGAAGTTGTTCAATTCTTCTTGCATTGCCACCACCCAGTCCGGATCCTTCAATGCATCCTCAATCCTGTGTGGTTCCAAAAAGGATACAAATGAATAATGCTCACAAAAGTTAGCTATGCGAGATCTAGTGGTTACTCCCTTTTGGATGTCACCGATGATGTTGTCGATTGGGTGATCCCTTTGGACGCATTGGTGTACTCTTGGGTGTGACACTTGAGGAGTTGTGTCTTCAAGATTGTCTGCTTCTCCCCCTAAGTGGTTGCCTTCATTGACTTGTTGATCATTTCGTACTCTTGTGGTTGATCTTGTGTTGAAGCTCCCCCTTGATTGATGGTCTCCTCTTGTGGTTCATTTTTAGTGAAGGTGGTTCTTGTGGTCGAACTTTGCCTAGAACCATTCTTTTCAATGCTTGACATGGAGCTTCTTATTTACCTAATTCACATGAATCAACTTGCTCCTTTTGGGAGCCATTAGTCTCATCGAACACCACGTCACGTGCCACTTCAACAAGTCCTGAGGCCTTGTTGAAAACACGATAGGCGTAAGTGTTCGAATCATAACCAAGCAAGAAACCTTCATCGGACTTCGAAGCGAACTTTGAAGTCCTAGGCTTCTTGTTCAGGATATAACATGGAGAACCGAAAACTCAAAAATATGAAATGTTTGGTTTGTTACCGGTAAGTAGCTCATAGGGAGTCTTCTTGAGTAGTCGATAAAGATAAAGTCGATTTGCAGCGTGGCAAGCAGTGTTAATCGCTTCCGCCCAAAATCGATCCGATGTCTTGTACTCGTCGAGCATTGTCCTTGCCATCTCAATGAGTGTTCGGTTCTTTCTTTCGGCAACTCCGTTTTGTTGTGGCGAGTATGGCGCTGAAAATTCATGCTTGATGCCCTCTTCATCAAGGTACTCCTCCACCTGTGTGTTCTTGAATTCCGTGCCATTGTCGCTTCGAATACTCTTGATTGTCAATGAAAATTTGTTTTGAGCTCGCTTGAAGAATTTCTTGAGTGTTCCTTGTGTTTCTGACTTATCATGCAAAAAGAAAACCCAAGTGAAGCGAGAAAAATCATCAATGATAACTAAACCGTATTTGTTACCGTCGATGCTTATGTAAGCAATTGGACCAAACAAGTCCATGTGAAGTAGTTCGAGCGGTCTTGTCGTAGTCATGACGTTCTTTGCGGGATGATGTGCTCCAACTTGCTTCCCGGCTTGGCACGCGCTACAAGGCCTGTCTTTCTCAAAAACAACATTCTTCAAACCGCGGATGTGATCGCCCATGAGGAGTTTTTGAAGATTCCTCATACCAACATGCGCTAGCCGTCTATGCCACAACCAACCCATGTTGGTTTTTGCAATCAAGCATGTGTCGAGTTCGGCTTTATCCTTGTTGAAGTCAACAGGGTAAAGCTTTCCCTTCATCATACCCTTGAATGCAATGGAACCATCACTCCTCCTAGAGACGGTCACACCCTCATTAGTGAACAAGCAATTATAACCTTTGTCACATAGTTGTGATATGGACAGTAGGTTATAATCTAAAGATTCAACATGTAAAACATGAGAAAGCGTGTGTTCAGAGGATATTGCAATTTTACCAGTACCGAGCACCCTTCCTTGACTATTATCTCCAAAGTAGATGCCCTCGTTTGAGTCCTCGTTCTCTTCATATTCCACGAACATCCTCCTTTCTCCGGTCATGTGGTTGGTGCACCCACTGTCTAGCACCCATTTGGATCCACCGAAGGAATAGGCCTGCAAAAACAGATTATGCTTTGGTTTTAGGTACTCAAGCTTGCTTGGGTCCTTGGAGGTTAGTTACAATACATTTGGGCACCCACATATGGGATTTTGTGTTCCCATGGCGTGGCCCAACATAATAAGCATAGACCTTGCCAAGGTTGTTTCTCATCAACACATAGGAGTCATCAAAAGTTTTAAACAAAAGCTGCTGTTGTTTATGAGTCGGACTAGTCTAGGGGGCCGGACTTGTCCGGATGACCGGACTTGTCCGGACACCGACCGGACTAGTCCGGTATTCATGTGAGTTTAGGTTTTTATCCTTTGACTTACCAGTTTGAGAGGATCTTCCCTTCACAAAGGAGATCCTTCCCTTGTTATTCTTATGACTTCTAGCATGTTGCTTTTCATCATAAGAGTAACCAATGCCATACTTGACATTTGGAGGTCTTTGTACCAAGTATGCACTACGTGCATAGTTGATCTTCTCCTTGTCAAATATGCCACATTGGGTAGGATTTTTATCCTTTGTGGGGGTTGATTTGCCTTTCAATCTGGTGTCAGTTTTACTACATGTGCACATATGAGCAAATTCAGTTTTAGTGGGTTGAGAAGGTGAGTTTGAAGAGGAGGAAGGTTCACTCCGCTTGAGTGACTCAACATGCACTTCAAGGATCTTGTTAACCTTGATCAGGTCAGCAAGTTGGTCCTTGATTGCAACATTTGAGTCGGTTAACTCCAAGCAAGCTTTCTTGCTTGAAGCTAACTCAAGCTCTAGTGAATTATTTTTCTCCTTTTCAAGCTCTAGAAGTTTTTCAAGTTCGACATACTCCTCCTTTTGGGAGATGATCATGTCCTCTTGACGATCAATTAACCTTTCCTTCTCAACAAGCTAATCAAGTAGGAATTTCATTTTTGTTGCAGTTTTCCTATCTAGTCCATTTAGCATATCCTCATCATCACTATCTATTTCATCATCACTAGAGTAGGAATGCATGGAAGGGGTTTTGATGATTACCTTGCGTTTACCTTCTTTTGCCATAAGGAAAGTGCAATTTCCCTTCCTTGCACCGAGTGTAGGGAAGAGTGTAGATTTCTTGGACGTGCCCTCGATGGCTATGCTAGCCATCTCTTCTTCATCGGATGATGAGGACTCATCGTTTGAGTCCCACTCCTTCCCAATATGCGCTTGCTCGGCTTGTTTCTTCTTCTTGAAGAATTTCTTGGGTTGAGGCTTGGATTCTTTAGTTTTATTCTTGTTCTCCTCATATGGGCAATCAACTATAAAGTGGTTATATTCACCACAATTATAGCACGCCCGTCTCAATTTTGGCTTTGTTCTTTCCTTGTACTTGCCTTCACTTGATTTTGTCCCTTGCTTTTTCTTCATTATTCTCTTGAACTTTTTCATGAACAATATCAAATCCTCTTCATTTAGCTCACTGCTCTCGTCATCACTGTCCTCCTCTAGTTGCGCTTCTCTTGCTTCTTTGGATAGAGGCTTGAGGGTGGACTTTAAAGCAACTCCTTTCTTATTAGCCGAGGTGAGGTCGGCAATTTCCTTGACGTGCTTTGCTTGTTTCTCCATCATTTCAAAGTTGATAATTTTACCAAGCAATTCATTTGGAGTCATCCTTTTGTATCCGAGGCTTTCTCTAATCATGGAACATAGCATGACATTGCGAGGCATAAAAGCTCTAAGGATGAGCTTCACAACCTCGTGGTCATTCCACTTCTTGCTCCCATATGATCGAACTTTGTTGACGAGTGTCTTCAATCGATTGTACATATCCTGAGGTGACTCGTCTTCCTCAACTGCAAATCTTCCTAGTTCGCCTTTGATCATCTCAATCTTTGCTTCACGCACATGCCGGTCACCTTCATGTGCGGTTTGCAGAGTATCCTATATCTCCTTAGCAATTTTGAGTCCATCCACCTTGGTGAACTCGTCCCGACTGAGTGAGGATGTGATCACAGCTGCGGCTTGAGCGTTTCTATGAATGGCCTGCTCTTGACTTGGGTGAGCTCTTCGTCGTCATCCGGAATATCTATCCATGTGCATACAATATGCCATAAACTGGGGTTGAGGGAAATCAAATGCATTTTCATATTCTACCTCCACATAGAGTAATCACTTCCATCGAAGTGTGGGGCTTTTCCAAGCGGGATAGATAAGTAATGGTTGTTATTGGAACTTAGACGATCATATTTAAAAGGATATCGGGAGTAGTCGGTGTGACTACTCCCCTTCTTCTTCTCTTCAACCTTTGCTTTCCCTTTGGAAAGTGCCTTCTTTCTGAGGAGTGCCTTCAGCTCCAGCGTCTCCTCATCATCGTCCTCGAAGTCTTGAATGGCTTCGAGGTACTTCTCCACTTTTTGAATCTTGTCGTTGTTAACCTCCTCTTGGTTGTTGATTTTGTGGACGTCCTTCATGTCCGACATGATCTCTTCGAGTGATTAGACTCTTTCTTGAAGAATCTGCTCTGATACCAATTGAATGTAGGACTACAGGGGGGTGAATAGGCCTTTTTG
Source organism: Tuctoria greenei (assembly GCA_036927565.1). Classification (NCBI taxonomy): domain Eukaryota; kingdom Viridiplantae; phylum Streptophyta; class Magnoliopsida; order Poales; family Poaceae; genus Tuctoria; species Tuctoria greenei. The sequence continues at coordinate 198,028,154 of JAYESD010000004.1, forward strand.
AAAATTTGTCGGATCCTGTAGCACTCAACAACCAGTTTAATACCAGAGATATCAGACTAGTACGGTAAAGTGCGGACTAGTCCGGTGTTCATGTACTAAGCTGATTAAACTTGATTGATTGGTTTGATTCTTTTATGTGTACAGCGGAAGTATAGAATCAAACAACATTTTAACAGCTGTATACTAAATTATATCACAATTAAGTCCTATGTTTAACAATTTAACGTAAGATAAACAATGTGTATGAAACCCTAGATTAAGTTGATTAACTTGAATGATGAACTATGAAACAAGACACAAGTGTTTATCCCGTGGTTCGGCTACCACAAAAGGCCACCTACATCCACTTTGAGGAGTCCACAAAAGGACCGGGTCTTCTCCAACCCTACCCTCGTTGGATCGCCATGAAGGCCAATTCTCTTCCACTAATCACAAAGGGGTGAATAACCAAATTCAAGGGGTGATCTCACACTTTGAGAGCTCCCTTAGATTACAAACCACAATACCACCGAAAACACACTCAAAAGTTATAATTGAAATGCTGGAGTGTGTTAGAGAATCAAACCAAGAGCTCAATGTGGTGTAGCAAGTGTCTCTCCAATGATCTAGATTGAATCCTCAAAGGATTGAATGATTGTGCACTTAATTTCGTGGAGAGAGGTCGTTTTTGAGTCTCTTGGGAGGTGTGACGGCGCTAGGGTTCGAGAGAGAGTAAAAGTGGGCCGTGCACCTCTATTTATATGGGGTTTCTAAAAGTAACCGTTAGGGTTCAGAAAGTTCGGACTAGTCCGTGGTGGTCACCGGACTAGTCTGGTGTGCTGTGTGTTGCAAACCCTAAGTGTCCCAAAATATCGGACTAGTCCAGCTGAAAGCGGACTTGTCCGATTTCGCTACTGGAAATCTTCGTACTAGTCCGATGTCCATCGGACTTGTCCGGACATGTGAAACCCTAAGTGTGTTGGATGACAAGTCCGCACTTGGAGGACTTGTCCGATTTAGATCAGTGGGGTTTTTCGGACTAGTCCGTGTGAACATCGGACTTGTCCGAAGTGGATCAGAAAGGATATCGGACTAGTCTGGTTGATAACGGACTTGTCCGATTTTGTGTGACTTGTGTAGTGTTTTAAGGACTAGTCCACACTGGGGAGGACTAGTCCGATTCTAGTCAGAAGGATATCGGTCTAGTCCGACAGATATCGGACTTGTTCGATCTGGTGCAGAATGGTTTATCGGACTAGTCCGGTCCTGTGTAACTCTGTGCAATGTGTGTGTTTAATTATCATTGAGATCTTGGGGTGTGTTTCCTTAACACACTCCATACAAAATAATCTACTATTCTTTTTCCTTGAGCTCATTTCCACTTTGCTCCTCCTCATCCCTTCTTTTTGGTATTTTGATCATTTTTCTATTATGGGCCTGCATTCATCTCAATAAAGAGGTTAGGATCCTAATTGCTTGTCATAAATCATCCAAAACCCACAAGGGAGTCCTAGATGCACTTTCAAAGATTGGTTCTCCTCCCTCTATTTTGTGTCACGTGTAGAAAATGTTACTTTTGCTGATAATTCTTCAACTCCTATAATTGCTAAGGGTTCGGTTAGAGTAAATGATCACTACACTTTGAAGGATGTGGCACTTGTCAAAAATTTGAAATACAACTTGCTTTCTTTTTCACAATTGCTAGATGAAAATCTGGAAATTATTTTCAATAAAAACTGCTGCAAAGTTGTAAGTTCAAATAGTGAGCTTATTTTTAACATGTCTCGGTTTGGAAGAGTTTTTAAAGCTGATTTTGATATGTCTTCCTCTAAGCATAGGTGTCTAGTTGCTAATGATTCAAAGGACTTATATTTTTGGCATCGTAGACTTGGTCACGTAGGCTTTGATCACCTAACGCGTGTTAGTGCTCTTGATCGCATATGTGGGCTGCCTAAGCTTAAAGGGGAAAAAGAAATTGTGTGCTCTTCTTGTAGACATGCTAAGATGGTTGCAGGTTCACATACCCCTCTCACAATGATCATGACAACTGAACCATGTCAACTTTTGCATCTTGACACCGTAGGACCTTCACGTGTTCAATCCTTCAGAGGTAAATGGTATGTTCTTGTTATCGTTGATGATTATTCTAGATACTCTTGGGTTTACTTTATGGCATCTAAGAATGAAGTTTTTAGTCACTTTACAACTTTATTTCTTAGATTATCAATTGATCACCCAAGATCATTAAAAGCAATTAGAAGTGATAATGGAACTGAATTTAAAAATCAATCTTTTGATCACTTTTGTGCTGGAAATAAAATAGATCATCAATTCTCTTCACCATATGTACCTCAACAAAACGGTGTTGTAGAAAGAAAGAACAGAACCTTAGTTGATATGGCTAGGACTATGCTTGATGAATATCAAACTCCTAAGAAATTTTGGGCTGATGTGTTAGCAACCGCTTGTTATGTCTCAAATCGTGTTTTCTTGCGTGCTAAGCTAGGTAAAACACCATATGAGCTCCGGTTTGGACATAGGCCTAGTGTTACACACTTTCGGGTCTTTGTTTGCAAATGCTTTGTTAAGGAACATGGTAACCTTGATAAATTTGAACCTAGATCCATTGATGGCATGTTTCTTGGTTATCCATCTCATACTAGAGGCTACCTTGTGCTTTTATTTGACACTAACAAAATTGTGGAGACTTGTGAAGTGTCTTTTGATGAAGCTAGCCCAGGTACTAGCTCCGGTGTTGCAGGACCAGATCCGTATCCTCAGGGGGAGGGTATTTTCGAAATGAAGAAGAGCCGGTGATACTGCCTGGTAGTTCCGAAGTTGACACGTGTCCAGCTCCGGACATTGAACAAGCTCCGGCTATCACCTATGCTGGTCCTGATCGTCCACAAGTCACAAGCTCACGAATCTACGATGAACCTAATGAATAAGAAGCTTGTGAGACATCTGTTCCCCTACGGTTTTACAAAGATCATCCCCCACAACAGATGATTGGAAGCTTGCACGAACGAGTCACACGGTCCAGGTTTTGCGATCCAAACTCTCATGCTCATTCTGCTTTTGTTGCTTCTTTTGAACCCAAAGATATATCACATGCACTCACTAATGAATCTTGGATTATTGCCATGCAAGAAGAGTTAGAAAACTTTGAAAGAAATAATGTTTGGAAACTTGTACCTCCACCTCAAGGTCACACTTTAATTGGAACTAAATGGGTATTTAAAAATAAACAAAGTGAGTATGGGGTTGTGGTTAGGAATAAGGCTAGGTTGGTTGCTCAAGTTTTCACTCAAGTTGAAGGTCTAGATTTTGATGAAACTTTTGCTCCTGTCGCTAGATTAGAAGCCATAAGAATTTTGTTAGCTTATGCAGCATCTAAAGGTTTTAAGCTATATCAAATGGATGTTAAAAGTGCTTTTCTTAATGGCTACATAGATGAGGAGGTTTATGTCAAACAACCACCGGGTTTTGAAAATCCAGATTTTCCTAATCATGTTTACAAACTGTCCAAAGCCTTATACGGTGTCAAACAAGCCCCTAGAGCATAGCATGATAGGTTAAAAACATTCTTACTTGAAAAGGGGTTTACCATGGGCAAGGTTGATAAAACTCTTTTTGGGCTTAAGCATGGCAATGACTCATTATTCATTCAAGTGTATGTGGATGATATTATCTTTGGTTGTGCTTCTCATGATCTTGTGTCCAAGTTTTCAGCAATGATGAGTTCCGAATTTGAAATGAGTATGATGGGTGAACTCACTTACTTTTTGGGGCTGCAAATCAAGCAAACCAAGGAGGGTACCTTTGTGCATCAAACGAAGTATACCAAAGACCTCCTAAGGCGCTTCAACATGGACAAAAGCAAGCCTCTTCGGACACCAATGGGAATAGCAACAACACTTGAACTTGATGAAGATGGTGAATCTGTGAATCAAAAAGAATATAGAAGCATGATCGGATCACTTTTGTACCTCACGGCATCAAGACCGGACATACAATTCAGCGTATGTCTTTGTGCGCGGTTTCAAGCTTCCCCACGTGTTTCACATCGTCAAGCCGTGAAAAGGATTCTCTGGTACTTACATGGAACCCAAGAATTTGGCATTTTTCTTCCTTCTTCCTCAACCGTTACTTTGAAAGCTTTTTCGGATGCTGATTTTGGGGGTTGTAGGATTGATAGGAAAAGTACTTCCGGTGCTTGTCATTTTCTTGGTAATTCTCTTGTTGCTTGGTCCTCTTGAAAACAAAATTCAGTTGCACAATCCACAGCCGAATCTGAATATGTAGCTGCTGCTAGTGCTTGCTCACAAATTCTTTGGATTGTTCAAACACATAAGGACTATGGGGTTGATCTAGATAGTGTTCCACTATTCTGTGATAACACTAGTGCCATTTGCATTGCTAAAAACCCCATGCAACATTCTAGAACTAAGCACATTGACATTAGGTATCACTTTTTCCGAGATAACGTTGAAAAAAGGAAACATTGTGCTTCGCCATGTAGATACCGAACAACAATTGGCTGACATTTTTACAAAACCTTTGGATTTCACTCGTTTTTGTTACATTCGTAGTGAAATAGGGGTTATGCATCATCATGGCTTAAATTGAGGGGGAGTTTTAAAACTTGGGAAGTCTATGTGTGAATCTGAAATTAAAATAATATGAGCATAGTATTTCATACATATATGACTTTGTGATTCCTTTTACATGCTGAAAGTTCTTACTATATTACTCGTGTTATACATTTTGTAGTTTTTGCCATGTCTAGTAATTGGAATAATTACTTACACTAAAACTGGTCATGGTCGAACTTTCTTGCTGTTTTGAACTTGTTACATGTTCACAAGTGCTTTTAATCATAAAGACTTAATCAAGTAATCAACTCACATGTTGAGTTTTTATGAACAAATATAAATTGAGAAAAGATCAAGAGAATATGCATGCATCGCACTTCTTATTTTGAGATAGCTTATCATTGCACTTAGATATGAACTTGGAAGAAGTTGTGTATGACTAAAACCATGTCCTTAAGCTTCTGATTGTCAAATGACATAGGCTTGGCTTGGTTGGTTAGAATAAGGCAGATGCGCATATAATCTCTTGCAAATATCATATGCTCTAAATTTGTGCTTTGAAAAATAATAAAATGCAACAACTAGTGCCATGCTTTCAAGTTATGAAATAGTTAAGTTTGTGAGATCATGACTTGCTTAAATTGAAAATTACATATGATCTCTAGCATGGCTTACACTACTTTATGTATCTCATTGATGTGATAGTGTAAGTTACTTGATAGTATGACTTGGATGAGCTTTGTTTTATATGTATATGTTATAATATGCTCATAACAATTAAAATTTCTCTTTTACCTTGCTAAATACATTGTCAAAGGGGGAGAGATAAGCATGAAGAGAAAGAGAATATGTGCATAAGGAGAGATAATAAAGGGGGAAAGATAATATGGGAATTTTCTCATTTTATTTCTGATTTACAAAAGGGGAGAAATTGCTTTCAAAACTTTTATGTGAATAAGCCAATGTTCGGATTTTAAATGGTGTTGCCAATGCATTCATCAAGGGGGAGATTGTAAGACCTATGTGTGCTGAATACATTGGCTTGTAGTGAATACACTTGGCTTTGATGATAAAAGTTTTAAATATCACCAAAACACCTTTTTATCAAGGTCCGACTCAAGCTCCGAGCTATACCAAGGTACGACGGTAGGTCCGGCTTGTTTTGGGTAGCTCTGGTTACGTTCAATGCTAGGTCCAACTTATTGGCAAGGTCCGACTAGCTTTGGTCAGCTCCGGCGAGTTGATTTTTCTAGCTCCGGCATGTTTTTTGCTAAGCTCCGAGTTGATTTTTCTAGCTCCGACTTTTGGGTTTACTAGTTCCGACTAGTTCTGGTTAGCTCCGCGCTAGGTCCTGCTTGTTTTGTAAGCTCCGGCGGGAGCTTGGTTATACTTGTTTTGGTAAGCTCCGGTGCTTGGTTCTACTAGATTTTGTTAGCTGCGGCTCAAGCTCCGGGTTGCTCTGGCAAGGTCCAGAACTTGACCGCAGTGCCTCTGCTTTTCATTGGCAATGTTTCGTACTTGCTTTACATTGTTGGAAAGTTTGCTTAGTATTCATTTGCTATGTTTTTGGTGCGTTTTGGATGATATGGCTGATATCGTTTTGCTATGCTTTGCAACATGCTTATGTGAGGTTCTCACGTAAGGTGTTGTGTTTGGAACTAACTTGAGTCAAGTCAAGGACTTGGGCTCGTATGGATTAGTTGTTTATTCATGTGCAGGTGTTGCTTGAGTTCAATACATGGCTGGTGACGGGATCCATTGGACTAGTCTCAGGGAGGAGATGAGGTTCCAACAACCAAATTCAAGAGGAATTGTGGTTGAGCTGATCAGGAGGTTGCGCAACATGATTGAATCAAGAACAATGCATATGAAGGTATTGTGGACGTCATTGGAAGATGTTTGCACGTGTGCAAGGAGTGCATGGATGTGGCTACATGGTTCCGAGACGTTATGAAGAGATGTGGATGTAAAGAGTTGGTCGGAAAGGTCCAACCGACTATGTTATGGACTCAGGCTGCGGCTGAGTCGGGTTTGACTCAAATATAGAAAGATTTGAGTTGGTTATGATAGGATTTCGTGTGGGTCACGAATTTGAGTTGTTTAGGAATGTGGGATACGTTCCTAAGATGTTTGGAAGTCTTAAGATTGCTTCTATCTGCGTATAGAAGAATCTTGAGCAATTATGGAAAGTTACGAGTCGTGATCTGAGGAGGATTGGAGTCCTAGTTGATATTGGGTTGGCCTAAGGGATGGTTATATAAGCAAGGGAGCCCAGAGCTCGTGGTGCACGACTTTGGGGCTGTTCCTCTTGTTTTCTATTGAATAAAATTCGTAGTTTGAAGGAACTTTTGTGCCTTGTTCGTCCGACTTGTTCCAGACAAGTTTTACTCGTCGAGTTTCTGGACAGCACTACCTTTCGTCGGTGGTTTTATCATAACTCGAGTTTTACAGATCCAATTGATGTGATTCTTTTTGGATTATCTTCAAAACTCGATTATCTATCATATGTAAAAATTTCACGGTTATTGGAATTGTGGTTTATGATCTACACGAGTTTCTTTGCAGCATTCCAGAACTGTTTTTTTTCTCGGATAGGGCAGATTGACCATTGTTTGATCTTTCGATCATAACTTGAGTTTTTCTCGACGGATTTGAGTATTCTTTTTGTGTTGTCTTCGTGACTTGGTTCTCTCTGATATCTATCACTTTTGTCACGGTGAAAAACGTTTAGATTAGTCTCACACACGATTTCTTTAACAGATCATTTTTCTGCCAAAGGGTTTGGGGTTTAATTGTTTCCGCTGCGTAAGATTTTTAAATCTACCATTCACCCCCCCCCCCCCCCCCTCTGGTAGCTTTTCACGTGCTCTTTGATACTACAAAGGGCCAATCAAGATCAATCTTCATTGATTCTTTGACAATTGACATTCTTCATCCAAAATGTTCATCAACTCATCTTCATCAAGCCCTAATCGCTAAGATTCAAGTCTCACGCCCAAATCTTGATCTTTGGATCTCAAAACACATGGTGCACCCTCTACATTCAAGTTTTCATGCAAATTCAACCATAATTCTCGCAGATCAAGAAAACCCTAAATTCCAGTTCTGATCAGGACGGACAAGTCCGGCCCATGAAACCGGACTAGTCCGGTATTTGAATTTGTTTGGTGCTGAATTAATTTCAATTTGACTCAAATCAATTCCAAACTTGTCCAAACTTGTTAAAAATTATTAGAACTAGTTAGTAAACATTAATAGCAACTCATTAACAAGTTTTACCTCACAATTGCATTAATCATGCATATCATGGCATATTGAGTACTATATGAGCATTATTTGATTGAATTGTGTGTTTTGCATGTTTGTCGCTCGGAATAGAAGGTGTTGCCATAGAGAGTGCTTTCAAGGACCTGCAGAACCAGAGTTTCGAAACCTTCAATCGAAATCAAGCTCAGGAGCAAGGCAAGTGTCCTTGACCATATTGATCATGTTTCAAATGATTTGTTTGCAAAATTGCATGCTTATGTCAAATTGATGGGAAAACCCAATTGTAGTAGCTTACTAGCCTTGTATGACCACCCTTGTCGCTTGAACACATTATAGAGAGTTGGGAAGGGTATTTTACACTTTTTGCTTTACAATGCTCAATTGTGTTTGGGAAACAATCAAATGGCTTAATTATGAATTATTGAACTCTTGAATGCTGAGAATTGATATTAATGACCCTTTAGCAACATGGTGCCTAGGGATCTAAGAAAGTCGGTGGAATGGGTTGGATTGTTTTGGTGTGTTGCTTGCTTTAGATCTAAGGACCGGTTCGTGAAACGACCATCCAGGATTTACAGTGCTACCACAGAGCTAAGTATGGGTGCGGCTTAGCTGACTAATTAGTGTTTTGTCAGTACTATTTGAACCATTAAGAATGATCAGCGAAGGGGTAGTTGGATGGGTTTATAGTTGATGGTGGGACTACCCTGAGATTTGAATGGTTCAAGAGGGGGCCCTTGGTTGGATGTGCTCCGTTGGAGACATCACCACCAGCAAAACCTCAATGGGGTATAAATATGCTAGTAATCACATTGTAAAGGCTATTTTATGATCTCTTGGCCACACACCTAAGAAAGTGTGAGACGACACAATTGAAATTTCTTAGTCATCGAAAGGTTATGAAATCACGAACTTTTGGGTAAAGTGGTACAAGCTCTGTAGAGTGTGTCTAAAACTATCATGATAGATGTGCTCCTGGTTATGAGCAACCTGAACCCTCACATGATTAGAGATATGGATCTTGAACATGGTTTAATGGCTTAAACTGGATTGGGAGTTGGTATTGGTTAATTAAATGGCTTTGGTATATGGAATTGATGAAAATGAGATAAATGAGCAGTTATGAGTTGATTATGGTTTATTATTGATGGTAATGGTTATTTAAGTTGAAATTGATGTTACATGGGTTATTTTGGGAAGGACCTCACTTATTGATGATATAATTGCATTTTCAACTGTTTTGAATGTACTTTTATGCAATTAGCCATTATTATTGTCATGCCTTGTTTAAACTACATGTCATACTTTTCCACACTTGCTAAGTACGACATGTGCTCAACCTTGCTATTCCCCCACCAAATCCAAACGGAAACAACTAGATGGAGTACCAAGAGGTCTTTGAGGAGTTCTAGGCGTGTGTTTTGCCTACAAGCTTACCTGTGGAGTTTGGAGTTATCAATGTTTAGTTTTTCCACTGCAGTCTTTTAGAGTTGTATTCGAGACTATTTGGTTTGTAATAAAGTACTATTATTATTCGAGACATGGTTATAATCTGTTTATCATTTGTGAATCACTTGTGTATGTGTGTTAAACATCCTGGGCACACATATGCATTACGCTTGGTTTATTTTCGGAACCAGGTGTCACAAATTGATATCGGAGCCGTGTTTGACCGTACGACTCATGTCTAGGTAGAATGGACACCACAAATCACTTAGGACTTCTTTCCTATTCAAAATTAGTCTATTTTGCACTATTTTACCTTCCACTAGCTATATAATGTGGAAAAATTTGTGATTTTTGCTGCTGCTGCAATTTTTGCTATTTTTCCATCTTTTTAAGCAAATGCACATCCTCTCATCTTGACTTATAGCTGCTGCAATTTCAGAATTGATGTTTGCATTTTCCTCTAATATTCTCCTGTTTTCTTATAGATGGCTCACACCAAAATTACAGCCTGCAAGAGAGCTCGTTTGCCACCCCTTGGAAGCAAGCTTAGGCCTCGCAAGGAGCCGAGAATGGAACCAACCCAAGAGGAGGAAGAAGTGAGTTTCCCACTAAGGAAGTTGAGCATGAACACTCCAACACGACGAAGGAAGATCCTGACATGGTGGAGCCCTGTGGTGATGATGTGGAAGAGGAAGATCTGGAGATGTTGGAAATCTATGGAAGTGAAGAAGAGGAAGGTGAAGCACATGAGGAAAGCGAAGATGAAGACCAAGATGAGGAGGAACCACAAGAGGATGAACCCGCTGCACAAGAGGAGGTACCTGAAGCCAAGTGAAGCCAGGAAGGAGGACAAATGCATAGTTTACCGTGATGCCCAAGAATTCCGTTCTGATGGCACTGATGGAGGATTTGCACCTAAGCAATTGAAGGAGTTCCTTGATCTATGCAAGATGCACCCAGAAAAATATGTTAAGAGGATTCCTCTCCATGGACGTGAAGAATGGAGATCTCAAGTTACTGTTCTTACCAAAGATGAGGTGGTCACCCAACACTTTGCATCCACATGGGAAGCACCAAGGAGCAAGCTATTGATGATGTGACTTGGGATACACTTACTAGATTGTGCCACATCTATCAAGAGCAGGTTGGAGATACTAGCTTTGCGCTGCACCCACAATGCAAGAAGGGGACAAGGGAGATCTTAAGACCCGCAGGATGGAGCTCAAGTCAGTTCTCGTGCCATTGACAGATCTCAAGAAGTATTGGTGAATCTGGAAAATCGCTATGCTGATGCCATGGAAGAGATTCGTTACCTCCTTAAGAAGTTGTTCATCATGGAGAAGCAAGAGGAAGTTCGTGCCATCATGGAGGTCAATGGTGTAGCTACCTCTCCAGTGCCTACATGGACGGCCAACTCGCCTTGCCGTGCGCCCATGTATGCCTTGCCGTCGCTGTCGCCTTCGCCGCCTCATGGCCAGGACAGCCACGGTTCACATAATTAAGTTTAGGTCTCCTGTTTAGAAGTTAGAAAATCGTTTAGATTGTTTTAGTCATGTTTAGTGCAGTGTGCTGAATTTTCGTGGTGTGTGCTTGTGCTTGTGTGCTTGGTGCGAGTTGTGGGGCGCTTAGCGCTTTTTCCACATCTGCACATAGTAGAGAGTTGTGGGATCCTTGTCCACATCCTCTAATAGGGTTATAGTATTAATGGAGTTTTTTAGTTACACATACCTTGATGCATATAGTTGGGGTGTTTCCTTTCAAATTCTAAATTCTTTCGTCTCTACCTATTCTTTCACCAACAGATGTCGAGGACTCGCAACTAGAGGAATGCCAATGGTGAGGAAGAGGAGAACAATGGAGCACCTCAGAACAACCAGGGACATGCCTAGGGAGCTATCAACCTTGAGAAACTATTGGCTATGCAGAACCAGCTCATGCAGACAATGATACAGACCATGGGGCAGCTGCAAGCTGGCAATAACAATCAGCCTCACATGCTGCCACCACTACCACCCCCTCCACCTCACAACCTTTTGGGATAGTTTATGAGGACCAGACCGCCTACCTTTGCTCGAGCCACAGACCCTATGGAAGCTAATGATTGGATGAAGTCCGTTGAGAAGAAACTTGCTATTGTCCAGTGCAGTGATAGAGAAAAGGTTCTTTTTGCCTCAGACCAGTTGATTGGAGCTGCTATAGATTGGTGGGAATCTTATGCAATGCCCATGGAAATCAGCAGAGAATCACCTGGGCTGAATTCAAGGAAAAGTTCCGTTCTCACTATGTGCCAGATGGAGTTATGATATTGAGAAGACAAGAATTTGAAAACCTCAAGCAAGGAAGGATGAGTGTGAGTGAGTATCTAAACAAATTCAATCAACTGTCTCCATATGCCCCAAAAGACATCAGCATTAATAGCAGGAAGAAATATCTGTTTATGAGGGGTCTCAACATTGAAATTCAAGTTCAGTTGCTCAATGCCAACTATCAAACTTTCAGAAGCTGGTTGACAAGGTCATTGTGGTTGAGAACAAGATTCGAGAGATGGAACTGGACCACAAGAGGAAAATGCCATATCAGGGACAACTGCAAGGAAGCAATGTCCGTCCTCGCTATGCACCGCCCGCTGCACCATATTACAACCCGTCTGCTGCTGCATACCGCCCTTCTTATCCACTGCGACCTCAACAGCCAATGCAGCCTCGCCCGCCCATGCAAGCACCTTGCTTACTTATGCAGCTTGCGCCACGCCCAAATATGCCTGCCTATGCTCAGAACGAGCCACACCCTAACTTTGCTGGCGCCACTGGTGGAAAGACTTGCTATGCTTGTGGTCAAGCGGGACATTTTGCAAATCAATGCCCAAGGTCAGGACAGGGTCAGATGAACAATGTTCCAAGGCAGAATCCAAGGCCTAATGGAGGAGCAACTCAAGGCAACCGAGGACCACATAATTTTGCTCGTGGCAAAGTGAACCATGTATCTGTAGAAGAGGCTCAGCAAGCTGAAGGTGTTGTGATTGGTATGTTCCTCGCAAACTCCAACCCCGCTACTATATTATTCAATTCTGGAGCATCCCATTCATTCATCTCATCAAAGTATGTCACAAAGCATAGCATGCCCATATCATACTTGAAGTATACTCTGTTGGTTAAATCTCCTAGGGGATAGATGAGGACGAATATAGTATGTCCAAAAGTAAGTATTTCAATAAGGAGGTAGATTTCCTCACCAACCTTATAGTCCTGAACTCTCAAGGCTTGGAAATCATACTTGGAATGGATTGGTTAAGGAAGCATAACGAAGTGATTCAGTGTGCCACTCGGACAGTGCAGTTGACAAATGAGAAAGGAGTTAGTGTAGAATTTAAGGCAGTTCAGGCGACAGCCGAGAAGGCAATGGTAAATCATGCAGAAGGAGTAACCTTGGAGGAAATCCCAACTGTCCGTGAGTATCCAAATGTGTTTCCTGAGGAATTGCCAGGTATGCCACGTGACCGTGACATTGAGTTCGTCATTGATTTGATACATGGAACTGCACCTATAACAAAGAGGCCATATAGGATGCCTCCTAAGGAATTATCGGAGCTCAAGAAGCAGATTCAAGAGCAGTTAGAGAAGGGTTTTATATGCCCAAGCTCATCGCCATGGGGAGCCCCAGTAATATTTGTAGATAAGAAGGATTTATACCAGAGAATGTGTGTGGATTACCTGTCTCTCAATGAGGTAATAATCAAGAATAAGTATACACTGCCCCGCATAGAGGATCTGTTCGACCAAATGAAGGGAGCCAGAATATTCTCAAAAATTGATCTTCAGTTGGGATATTTCCAAATGAATATTAGATCATCAGACATACCCAAAATGGCTTTCAGGACACGGTATGGATCATATGAGTACACGGTCATATCATTTGGATTGACTAATGCACCTGCATACTTCATGTATCTCATGAATAAGGTCTTTATGGGGTATTGGATAAGTTCATGGTAGTGTTCATTGACGACATCATGATCTACTCGAAGAGTGAAGAGGAGCACGAAGAGCATCTAAGGCTGACGTTGCAGAAACTGCGAGAACACCAGTCGTATACCAAGTTTAACAAGTGTCAATTCTGGTTGAGGGATATATCATTCTTAGGCCATGTCATATCTGGAGGAGGATTGTCAGTCGACCCAGGAAAGGTTAGAGATGTACAAAAGTAGGAACCGCCGCAAAATGTGAAGGAAATCAGGGGTTTTCTTCGAATGGCTAGATATTATCGTCGGTTCATCAAGAACTTTTCCAAGATAGTGAAGCCCATGACCGAACTATTAAGGAAGGAGAAGCCTTTCAAGTGGACTCAAGCTTGTCAGGACAACTTTGAGGAGCTAAAGAAGAGGTTAACAACAACACCTGTGTTGGTATTGCCAGAGGTAAGCAAGATCTTTGACATTTATTGTGATGCTTCAAGACAAGGACTTGGTTGTTTATTGATGCAAGAAGGCCGAGTAGTAGCTTATGCATCTAGGCAATTGAAGAAGCATGAACAGAATTATCCTACGCATGATCTCAACTGGCGGCCGTAGTGCATGCGTTGAAGATTTGGAGACATGATGTTCTTGGCCATAGATGTGAGATTTATACGGATCATAAGAGTCTCAAGTACATATTCATGCAAACGGACCTGAATTTGAGGCAACGACGATGGTTGGAAATCATTAAGGATTATCATGTGGGAATCAATTATCATCCAGGAAAAGCCAACGTAGAGGCTGATGCTTTGAGTTGAAAAGGAGAGAGCCACCAACTCACATTCGGGAGCTACAACTCGAGCTATGCAAGGAGTTTGAATGGTTGAATCTTGGATTTCTGAATTAGATGGGAGTAATGGAAGTGAATCCAACCCTGGAACAAGAGATTCGAGAAGGTCAAATTCAGGATAATGAAATCCATGAAATCAACTGAAGGATCCAAGAAGGGAGAGAATTCAGGTTTGATGAGGATGACCAATGTACTCTATGGCTTGGAAAACAGATTGTTGTGCCTAATGAGAAGCGTCTCCGGCAGTTGATATTAAAGGAGGCACATGACTTGCTTACTCTATCCATCCCAGTTGTACAAAGATGTACAAAGACCTGAAGACATGCTACTGGTGGGATGGTATGAAAAGGGACTGTTGAAGTGTAGCAACGACACTTCCCCCGGTACTACCAAATGTAGCCCACGGAGGTTCTTGTTTCGGTTGGGGCACGCAAAGATCAAGAACAAGATGGTGACACGAGAGATTTACGTGGTTCGGGCTGCCTGAGTGTAATACCCTACTCCACAGGGTGTGTGTTGTTGTATTGAGAATCACTAGGAAGCCTAATGTCTGACTCAGCCTGCCTCCCTCCTCTGTGTTGTGCGGCTCAGTCCTTTATAGTCCAAGGACTGATCGTTACAATGCTTGCCCGGCCTGACATGTGGCCCTGGCATATTTAATAGCCTAATACACTGTCTATGGATATTAAGCGTGGTTAATAGTGTGATAACGTGCCTTAATGGCTGCATTACCCCTATTAACAGTGCTCTGATCATGTGTCATTAATACAACATTAATGAGATGTAATCAGGTCTTGTAATTGCCTCTTTAACTGTCCCTTGAATATCTGTGTTGGAGGAGATCCGTCAATGTATTCGTTGGTGATGGAGGTCCGGAGGCTACACACATGGCAGCTTCGGAGCTTCCCCTTGCGGGGAGGTAGCTCTGGAATCGCTATACATGTGTCAGCACCAGAGCTCCCCTCTACTGGGGGGTTAGGTCCGGGGTTATTGTACACGTGTTAATAGTGAAACTTCCCAATGTTTTGAGTTTATTTCCGGGCTTACATTGCACGTGTCAACCCCAAAGCTTCCCATATGAAGGGTGCGGGTCCGGTGTAGTGTGACATGTGGGGCATGAGGAGACCTTCAACCTTGACAGGTAGAACTCTCTTTCACTTCTTGTGGTATTGTGGGGTACCCGGTACGCAGGGTACCAATAGTGGCCCCAGGCCCACCTCTGGGAGAAATCCTTTGGGTTGAGTTATTCTACCGGAGGTGGGGCCATCCTCGATTCCCGTGGTTTGAATTCAAAAGTCTTCTGATGTGCCATTGGGGTGATGATCCGGGATTAAACCATCGCTGCGTGGCTTGTCATGAATGCAACGGATGAGATCTTTTAGTGCAGATCTCACGCAATTGAAGGTCGCCAGTTCCCAATACGAAAACTGTATAGGTTCTGAGCGCCTTGTCACGGTGCCACCTTTGGGTTTCCCGCCGCCCATCATGACAATGGTTCGCCTGGGGTAAGAACTTCGATTTCTTCGTCGGGGTGGCCCCGGGCCCATTCATCATTGACGGGGAAGACTTTTGAAAAGTGACTTTGCTCTCGCTGCGGTTTCCATCCAAGCGTCGTGGAGGCTTACTTAAGAAGGAAAGTACGCACGGTTTGAGGACTCTTTACGCTTTCAATCAAACTTGCGCTCAAAGCCTCCCAAACTCCGCCTACCTTCCCCTTCCTTTGCTCCGCTCTGCCGCGATGGAGTTGGGTCTTCCCAAGAGCCGCATCCAGAGCAAAGACAATCTTATGAAGGTCTGGACCATCATGGGATGGTCCAGTGACTCCTTCAACGACCTATTACGCGCCGGCAAGCTCCCATTCAAGAAGGAGCACAATGGCCACATGGTGCACTTCTCAGCATACGCCATGGTGGGATTGATCCCACCTTTTCCATGCTTCCTCTTAATGTTGCTGGACTTCTACGGTCTCCAGCTGCATCATCTTGGCCCCCATTCTCTTCTGCTAGTGGTGACCTTTGTCCACTTCCGCGAGATGTGGGTGGGTGTTCCCCCCCTGCATCGAGCTATTCCGTACCTTCTTCACGGTCCACACCACCGACAAGGGGACTGAGCTTCTTGGCTTCTTCTATTTCGTGAAGCGCAAGAACTTCCCCTTCAAGTACTTGAAGTCATTACCTTCTGACAAATGGGATGACAAGAAGAAGGAATGGGTCATCATAGCAGTGGAGGAGCACAAAAGGTTGGAGCTGCCCCAAGGACTCCCCAACGTTGATACTGACGTCTGGAATGTAGTTTTGGAGCTATCGGATGCTCTGGACCCTGTTCTTGGTCAACAGTTGGGCTCCGCTGAGGAAGAGATAGAAGCTTGCCTGGGCCCTCAATAGCGTGATGGATGACGACTGGATTGAAACCGGTTTGAAGTACAACTTGGATGACGAAGCTCTGAAGCTTCATCTCAAGAAATTTCAGCATGGGATAAACGTCGAAGGCGATGACTTGGTTTCACCGGTTTCTTTCCTTCCTCTGAACATGGAGCCAGATTTCAACAGAGAGCTCCGGAGGAAGATGCCGACGCTTGATGACCTTGGTGAGATGGAGAAGAGTCGTACCTCTGAGATTGTGATCCTCGGAGCTTCTAAAGGAGTGCCCGCCTCTGCCCCGAGCTAGAGGGTTGAAGACACCAGCAAGGGCAAGGGCGAAGAGTCAGACGAATCCTCCAGCAAGAAGAGGAAGCTGAAGAATGCTGATGGGAGGTCCATCAGGCCTGCTTCCTCTACAACGGCCCCTTCTCCCCGGAGAGGGAGGTCTTCTGCAGCTGCACCTTCTCCGGGGCAGGCGTCTTCGAGAGGCGCTAGCTTCGGACAGTCAACACATGCCTCAGTGCCAGCTAAGATCTCCAGGCCTGGGAGTTCTTCCCTACCAAGAGAAGCTCCGCCCTAGAGGACTCCGAATGCTGCAAGTGGTCCCCAGCTGAGGTTCGTAATCGTTGTCTCACCAGACTTGGTGGGCTCTGGCTCTGGGACTCAGAAGAAGAGGTTTCGCGGTGACTGGGGTGGTAGCATCCCTAGGTAAGCATCGAGTTCTCAGTTTAAAATGCTAGTCTTGTTTTTGATGTGTCTTTAATATTCTCATCCCTTTATTTTTAGGGTGTGGAGAAAGGAGGCAGGGTCTTCGGCATCTATTGTAGCAACTGTGGCTGCGCATGCCAAAGCTCCGACTTCGACCACCGAGCCTCCTCCTCAAGTGGTGGCAGAAATCACGGTAGCTCCAGCGCCAGCTGTCGTGGAGCAATGTCCTCGCGCGGAAGCTCCCGTGGTAGCGCCGGACCATGGGGGAGAAGTTGAAGATGTACCTCTGGCAATAGTACTATAGGCCGATGCTCCAGTTCCAGAACCAGAGATGTCAAAAGCTTCAACCTTTGAGCCGGAAGTAATCGAAGCCCTGGCTGCTGAGCCAGAGGCAATTGAAGTCCCGACCATCGAGCCGGAGATGGTTGAAGCTCCAACCCTTCGGCCAGAAGTTGTTGAAGGTCTGGTGGCTGAGCCTAAAATGCTTGAAGCTTCGGTCACTGAACTGAGAGTGACTGATGCGCCGGTGTTTGAGCCCGCGGTGGTAGAGGCACCAGATGAAGCCCCAGTCGTTGCCCCGGAGGTAGCTGCCCTAGAGGTGTCTAGAATAGAGCCAGAGCAGCATGAAGAGATGGCAACAGGTCCTCCACTTGCAAGGCCAACAACTGAAGGCCCAGAAGTAGGGCCTTCGACTTCTGCTCCGGCGGTGGCAGTCCCCCCAGTAGGATCTTCTTCAACAACAGCCGAAGAGCTCCCAGCGGGCAAATGAAAGTGCATCTAGGCATTCCTTGTGGCTTTTGGTTGATTTATGACAAACAAATGAGATCCTAACCACATTATTAAGATGAGCGTAGGTTTTAATGAAAGAATGAAGAAAGCGCCGGTTTTAATGAAAGAATGAAGAAAGCTCCAAAACAAAAAGAAAGGAGAATGAGGATACATTCGGAAAAGAGCTCAGGAACTAAATAGAACACATCATTGTGTAGGGAGTGTGGTGGTGTATCACATCCCAAGAGCTCAAGCATAAAAATACTCACACACTTCACATTTCACAGGAAAAATGGACTAGTCCGGTATTCACCGGACTAGTCCAATATCCTCTCTGGACAGGTTCGGACAAGTCCAGCTAATGCGGACTTGTCCGCACCTGACTAGTCCAAAAAAGTTCGGACTAGTCCGATAATGCCTTTGACTAAAATCGGACAAGTCCTCCAAGTGCGGACTTGTCCTATATTCACTAAGGGCATCACCACACCGAACAAGTCCGATATCACCACGGACAAGTCTGAAAACCTTTCTGACTAAAATCGGACAAGTCCGCTCCTAGCCGGACAAATCTGATATTCCTGGACACTTTAAGTTTCCTGCACGCCGCACACCGGACTCGTCTGGACTCCACCACGGACAAGTCCGGGCCCTCAAAACCCTAACAGTAACTTTTGAAAACCCTAATATAAATTGATTTGCACGGCCCAACTATCAACATCTCGACCCCTTGCACCGTCATACCCTCCAAGAGCCTAGAAATTACATCTCTCCACGCAATCCAACGCAAGAAAGATCAATCCCTTGAGGATTCACTTTGGATCAAAGGAGAGACACGATTCCACACGTTTGAGCTCTTGGGTTTGATCTCTAACACACTCCTGTTGTTTTATTGTCGATCTTACGAGTGTGTTCTTGGTGGTGTTTGAATTGTAATATTGGGGAGCCCTCAACTTGTGAGAAGGCCCCTTGAACTTGGTGATTTGCCCCTTCGTGATAGTGGAAGAAGAATGGTCCTTCATGGCGATTCGACGAGGTTAGGGTCAGTGAAGACCCGATCCTTTCGTGGGCTCCTCAATGTGGACGTAGGTTGCCTATGTGGGAACCGAACCACGGGATAAAAATCGTGTGTCAAACTTGTTCTTAAGTTTCTCATATCATATTCATTATAGGGTTTGGTTGATTTTATCCATCTTACGTTAAAACATTCAAATCAATGTTAATTTGCACTACACTTAACTTCATTGACTCAAAACTTGCAAGTTACATACTATATTCTGCTGCATAATGCGCTTGTATTGAAATCATTTATCAAACTTGATCAATTTAGTCCGCACGCACCGGACTAGTCCGCACTCTACCGGACTAGTCTGATATCTCAGGGTTTGATCAGTTTGTTAAGTGTTGCAGGTTTCGACAAAAATTCAAAAAGACCTATTCACCCCCCCCTCTAGGACACATTCGATTGGTATGAGAGCAAGACTCTTCGCAAGATACTAATCTCTCGAAGAGAATATGTCGGACATGAATGATGTGCACAAGAGTCTCAACCAAGAGAAGGTTGAAGATGAAAAAACTCAAAAATTGGAAAAGCTCCTTGATGCTATCCAGGACTTCGAGGACGATGATGAGGAGACGCTTGAACTCAAGGCGCTCCTAAGGAAGAAAGCTCTTTCAAAAGGGAAAGTGAAGGTCCTAGACAAGAAGAAGAAGAAGGGGAGTAGTCACACCGACTACTCCCGATACCCTTTTAACTATGATCGTCATAATACTAACAATAACCATTACTTATCTATTCCCCTTGGAAAATCCCCACACTTTGATGACAATGACTATTCAATGTGGAGGCAAAACATGAAAATGCACTTGCTCTCACTCAATCCTAGCTTGTGGCACATTATGGTAACAGGAATAGATATCCCCGATGATGATGAGGAGCTCACGCCTAGCCAAGAGCAAGCAATCCATCGAAATGCCCAAGTTGCAGCAGTCATCACCTCATCACTAAGTCGGGATGAGTTCACCAAGGTGGATGGACTCAAGATTGCAAAAGAAATCTGGGATACATTGCAAACTGCACATGAAGGCGATTGTCATGTGCGAGAGGCGAAGATTGAAATGATCGAAGGTGAATTGGGAAGATTCGCCATTGAAAAATATGAGTCGCCACAAGACATGTACAACCGGTTAAAGACGCTCATCAACAAGGTTCGAGCATACGGAAGCAAGAAGTGGAACGATCACGAGGTGGTAAAGCTCATCCTTAGAGCTTTTATGCCTCGCAATGTCACCTTGTGCTCGATGATTAGAGAAAGCCCCGGGTACAAGAAAATGTCCCCGGATGAGCTACTTGGGAAAATCATCAATTTCGAGATGATGGAGAAGCAAGCAAAGCATGTCAAGGAGATTGCCGACCTCACCTCGGCAAAGAAGAAAGGGGTCGCTTTGAAGTCCACTTGTAAGCCCTTGTCTAAAGAAGCTCGAGAAGCTCAACAAGAAGATGACAGCGATGACGAGAGCAACGACATCGACGAAGAGGACATGATCCTCTTTATGAAGAGATTCATGAAAATGATAAAGAAAAGACAAGGGGGGAAATCAAGTAAAGGAAAATACAAAGAGAAGCCAAGACCAAAGATGGGGCGGGCGTGCTATAACTGTGGTGAATATGACCACTTTATAGTTGATTGCCCGTATGAAGAAAATAAGAAGAAGACCAAGGAAACAAAGCCTCATCCCAAGAAATTCTTCAAGAAAAAGAAGCAAGCTGGACAAGCGCATCTAGGAAAGGAATGGGACTCAAATGATGAGTCCTCATCCGAAGAGGAAGAGGAGATGGCTAGCATAGCCATCGAGAAGACATCCAAGAAGTCCACCCTCTTCCCAACTCTAGGCGCATGGAAGGGCAACAACACTTGCCTCATGGCAAAGGAAGGTAAATGAAAGGTAACAACAACATCCTCTTCCTTGCATTCTTATTCTACTGATAGTGAAGTTGCTAGTGATAATGAAGACATGCTCGTTGGCTTAGATAAGAAAACAGCTGCGATAATGAAATTTCTACTTGATCATCTTGTTGAGAAGTAGAAGTTAATCAACCATCAAGAAGATATGATTATCTCCCAAAAGGTGGAATATCGTGAACTTGACAAACTTCTTGAACTTGAAAAGGAGCAAGGCAAGTCACTGGAAATTGAGTTAACCTCAAGCAAGGAAGCTTGCTTGAAGTTAAGAGACTCAAACACTACCATCAAGGACGAACTTGCTAACCTATCCAAGGTTAACAAAATCCTTGAGGTATAAGTTGAGTCACTCAAACAAAGTGGCCCCTCATCCTCTTCAAGCTCACCTTCTCAACCACTTAAAACTAAAGCTACTATTACTTGTTCATGTTCTAAAATTGACACTAGCTTGCAAGAAAAGTTAACCTCTACCAAGGACAAGAATCCTTCCCAAAGTGGCATATTTGACAAGGAGAAGATCAAATATGCATGTAGTGCATACTTGGTCACAAGACCTCCTAATGTCAAATATGGCACTGGGTATTCTTATGGTGAAAAGCAATATGCTAGAAGCCATAAAAATAACACGGAGAGCGTTGCCTTTGTGAGTGGAAACTCCTCTCAAGCTAGAAAGACCAATAATGCAAATAAGTCCAAGATAGTCAACACATACAATAACCGGACTAGTCCGGTCCTTACTCGGACAAGTCCGGTTTCCTGGACTAGTTCTGTTCAAAAACGACAACAACTTTTTTTAGGACTTTCGATGCATCCTATGTTCTAATGAGAAGTAATTTTGGTAAAGTTTATGCTTATTATGTTGGGCCACGCCATGAGAACACCAAGTCTCATGTGTGGGTGCCCAAATCTCTTGTAACTAACCTCCAAGGACCCAAGCAAGCTTGGGTACCTAAAACCAAGGCATGATTTGTTTTTGTAGGCCTATCCTCCGGTGGATTGAAATGGGTGCTAGACAGTGGTTGCACCAACCATATGACCGGAGAAAGAAGGATGTTCGTTGAGTATGAAAAAATGAGGATCCAAGAGAGGGCATATATTTTGGAGACAACAGTCAAGGAAAGGTGCTCGGTACCGGTAAAATTGCTATATCGTCTCAACATACTCTTTCTCATGTGCTACATGTTGATTCCTTAGATTATAACATGTTGTACATATCTCAATTATGTGACAAAGGTTATAATTGCTTGTTTACTAATGAGGGTGTGACCGTCTCTAGAAGGGGTGATGGTTCCACTGCATTCAAGGTTGTGTTAAAGGGAAAGCTTTACCTTGTTGACTTCAACAAAGATAAAGCCGAACTTGACACATGCTTCATTGCAAAGACCAACATGGGTTGGCTGTGGCATAGACGGCTAGCGCATGTTGGTATGCGGAATCTTCAAAAACTTCTCAAGGGCGATCACATCTGAGGTTTGAAGGATGTTTTTGAGAAAGACAGGTCTTGTAGCGCGTGCCAGGCCGGGAAGCAAGTTGGAGCACCTCATCTCGTGAAGAACGTCATGACTACAACAAGACCGCTCGAGCTACTTGACATGGACTTTTTCGGTCCAATTGCTTACATAAGCGTCGGCGGTAACAAATATGGCTTAGTAATTGTTGATGACTTTTCGCGCTTCACTTGGGTTTTATTTTTGCATGACAAGACAGAAACTCAAGGAACCCTCAAGAAGTTTCTCAAGCGTGCCCAAAATGAGTCATTGAAGGTCAAGAACATACAAAGCGACAACGACTTAGAGTTCAAGAACACTCAAGTTGAGGAGTACCTAGAGGAAGAAGGGATAAAGCATGAGTTTTCAGCACCTTACTCTCCTCAACAAAACAGAGTTGCCGAAAGGAAGAACCGAACCCTTATAGAGATGGCAAGAACAATGCTCGATGAATACAAGACCTCGATCAGTTTTGGGCGGAAGCGGTTAACACCGCTTGCCACGCCATAAATCGACTTTATCTTCATCGACTACTCAAGAAGACATCCTATGAGCTACTCACCGGTAACAAGCCAAATATTTCCTATTTTCGAGTCTTTGGTTCTAAATGCTATAATTTAAACAAGAAGGCGAGGACTTCAAAGTTTGCTTCGAAGTCTGTGAGACCTATGTGTGCTAAATACATTGGCTTGTAGTGAATACATTAGCTTTAATGATAAAAGTTCTGAAATTCTGCTAAAACACCTTTTTAGCAAAGTCCGACTCTAGCTCCGAGCTTTTGCAAGGTGCAACAATAGGTCCGACATGCTTTGTCATGGTTCGACATTTTTTTTGTAGCTCCGATGAGCTTCGCTCTTAGCTCCGGCATGTCTTTGATAGCTCCGACATGTTTTTCTAGCTCTGGCTTTTAGGTTGACTAGCTCTGACTAGCTTTGGTAAGCTCCGGCGCTTGGTCCGACTAGCTTTGGTAAGCTCTGGCGCTAGTTCCGACTAGCTTTGGTAAGCTCCGACTCAAGCTCCGGTTAGCTTCTGCAAGGTTCGGAGCTTGATCGCAATATTCCTGCTTTTACTGTGAAATGTTTCGAACATGCTTTACATGGTTGGAAAGTTTGCTTAGTATTCTTTTACTAATTTTGTGGTGGGTTTTGATTGATATGGCTGATATCGTTTTGCTATGCTTTGCAACATGCTTATGTGAGGTGCTCACGTAAGGTGTTGTGTTCGGAACTAACTTGAGTCAAGTCGCGGACTTGGGCTTGTACGGATTGATTGTTTGTTCATGTGCAGGTGTTGCTTGAGTTCAAGACATAGCTGGTGACAAGATCATTTGGACTAGTCTCAGGGAGGAGATGAGGTTCCAACAATCAAGTTCAGGAGGAATTGTGGTTGAACGGGTCAGGAGGTCACACAGGATGATTGAATTAAGGGCAGTGCATATGAAGGTTACTAGACATCGAAGGAAGGTGTTTGCACATATGCATGCGGTGCATGACTTGGCAACATGGTTCCAAGGAAGGTCTAAGGAAGGAAAGATCTGGTCGGAAGGATCGGATCGTATCGGTTGATGACTTTGGTTGCGGCGGAGTCATCGGTATGGAAAGTATCGAGTAGGTTATGATACGATCTCATGTGGGTCACGAATTTGTGTTGTTTTAGGAATGTGGGATACGTTCCTAAGGTGTTTGGAAGTATTAAGATTGCTTCTATCTGTGTATAGAAGAGTCCTAAGCAGTTATGGAAAGTTTTGATTTGTGAACGAAGTAGGATTAGAGTCCTGATTTGAGTTGAGTTGGCCTCCGGGCGGATTATATAAACAAGGGAGGACAGATCTCATGATAGACGACTTTGGGGGCTGTTACTCTTGTGTTTTATTGATTAAAATTCATAGTCGAAAGGAACTTTTGTGCCTTGTTCGTCCGACTTGTTCTAGACAAGTTTTCTCGTCGAGTTTCTGCACATCACTACCTTTCTTCGGTGGTTTTATCATAACTCTAGTTTTATAGATCCAATTGATGTGATTCTTTTTTTGTTGTCTTCACAACTTGATTATATATCATCTGTAAAAATTTTACGGTCATTGTATTTGTGGTTTCTGATCTACACGAGTTTCTTTGCAGCGTTCCAGAACTGTTTTTCTCGGGTAGGACATATTGACATTTGTACGATCTTTCGATCGTAACATGAGTTTCTCTCGACGGATTTGAGTGATTCTTGTTGTGTTGTCTTCGTGACTTGATTCTCTCTGATATATATCACTTTTGTAATGGTAAAACACATTTAGAGTAGTCTCACACATGATTTATTTAACGGATCGTTCTTCTGCCGAGGGATTTTTTATTGCTTCTGCTGAAAAAGTTTTAATCTACCATTCACCCCACCCTCTGGTAGCTTTTCACGTGCTCTTCAATCCTACAATTGGTATCAGAGCCACACTGCTCTAATCTTTATGATTTGCACGTGTTTTTGACTAACCATCATAGAGAAATACCCCGCCAAACCTTGTGTGTTTAGTGGTATTAATTTTCAGGTTTGGAAGGCACGTATGGAAGCCTTCATCCAGGCTCAAGGCTTCATAATATGGGAGAAGGTATACAAGACTTACGAAGTTCCATCAAACGATCAAGTTACAGCTACAAATCTGAGAGATGTCGACAACAACAACAAGGCTCGAAACTTGATCATACAAGGATTAACCCAAAGCGACTTCGACTGTGTTGCACACCTCCGATCTGCATACGATGTGTGGAAAGCACTTTGTGACTACCACGAAGGATCCAACACGATCAAGGAGGTAAGGTAAGACATGTTCAAGAAAGAATACATGCGCTTTGAGATGCAACCCGGTGAGTCAATTGATGATCTCTTTGCTCGCTTTAATAAAATTCTGAGCAACTTGCATAGCGTCAATGTTAATTTCTCAGATGCTGAAAATGCTAGAAGATTACTAAGTGCATTAGACATGTCGATTTGGGAGATGAAAGTCACATCCATACGTGAATCTACTGTCATGAGTACACTTACATTAGATGTTCTTTATTCTAAACTGAAAACTCATGAAATTGACATAATCTCACGTAAGAACCCCAACAAGCCTGTTGTATTTGTTTCTCAACGTGATATGCCTAGCTCCAGCCAATCTTCATCTTGTGGTCCACTTGCTTTGTTGTCCTCTCTAACCCTTGAACAGATTGCGTAGTTTCCAGAGGAGGATCTAGCACTTCTCTCTACTAGGTTCTCAAAAGCATTGCAAAATGTGAGAACTAGAAGGAGAGGAAGCTCCGGACCTCAACGATGTTTCGAATGTGGTAAGACAGTACACTTTCGTACAGATTGTCCTAACCTTTCAGGTTCTACTTCCTGAGAAGAAAAACAATCAAGGACGAAGCACTCCTCAACAAATGATAAGAAGAAGAAGAAGGGTTTTACAGGTCGCCAACTGGTGAACAGTTTTATCTCCGCACTCCAGGAACTTGGCTCAAGCAACGTGGAGATTAGAAGTGACGAAGATGAAGATGATTTGGCAAACTTGTGCTTCATGGTGGGCAAGTCAAGATCAAGTATGGAGAAGGCTGAACACAACAGCGACAATGAAGAGGTATGTCCTACTTGCGAAGAAATGTGATGCTATTTCTCCTGCCACTGTGATAGTTAAGAAAAAGGACAAAAATCTTAGGGACAATGCTGTTAAAATTGAGTTACTAGAATCTGAAATTAATCGTTTAAAATCCTTGATTCCTAGTGTTGATTCTTGTTCCTCATGTGATTTAATATATGAACAATTGCCCTCATTAAGAAGTGTGCAAACCTCCACACTTGATAAACTTGAATTAGAAATTGAAAAGAACGGAGAGCTTGTTGCACTTAATGATAAAAACTTGAAAGATGCTAGCTGTTCTATAATTGATTTGCATTGTTCTACTTGGGATGATCTTGATAACAAACTACAAGATTCTATGAATGAAATTTCTATATTGAACAATGCTTTATGTTCTCATGAAGTTAAAAATTGTTCCAATTGCAAATTAAAAGGAAAAACTTCATGTGAAAATTGCCTTGATCTGTCCAATAAACTTGATAACATGCATAGCACATTAGATCGGTTTTGTAATGGGAATAAGAAACTAAACTTGCTATTGAATTCTTCCAAGTCTTGCAATGATAAAACTGGTTTAGGTTTTGATTCTCGAGCTCATGATAAGGCACATCCACCGAAAATTGTGAAGTCATTAGGAAGTGGTTTGATTCAAACAGTTCCTAAATAAAAAGAAGTGGTTTTCAAATCTGCAGGAGTGTTTTCTAATTCTGTTTCTAATATTGGATGCTCATCTAGACATGATTACAAAATTAAATTTCATTATACTTACTGTGATAAAGATGGTCATGTCGTAGATTTCTGTTATAGACTAGCTAAACAAATTAAAAAGGATAAAATACCTGCTAGATCTGATAACTTTCATGGTAAATGTACTATGCATACTAAACCTAAAATTAGAAACATGCAACCTGCTTTAATGAGTTAGAAATTTGCAAAGGTAGCATCCGGACCTTCTGGTAAGAAATCTGCAAAACCAGCTCTGGTAGTTCCGATAGCTCCGAGAGCTCCCGGGCCTTCTGTTGTTCCCTCCAGAACTTCAATTTTTACATCCGGAGCTCCAGCTTTTTCTTCTGGAACTTCTGCATTCACCTCCAGAGCTACTGGTTTTTGTGCTAAACAAGTAACAACTTTTAAATCGGTGATCAAAAACAGAAAACCTCAATTCTTGACTCATGAACCTGCTGTTTTGGTACAGCTTTCGTGTGTTGTTCCTACTGGACGTTGCATGGCTCAGTACTGGATTCCCAAATGCTTATTGACTAACCCCAGTATTGAGTCATCGACGTATTATGCTTCTATGTAGGTTACACGCTTGAGGAAGGAGAACATTTGGACTGTGGATTCAGGTTGCTCACGCCACATGACCCGTAACAAAGAATGGTTCTCCTCCCTCTCTTTTGTGTCACGTAGAAAAAGAATGGTTCTCCTCCCTCTCTTTTGTGTCACGTAGAAAACGTTACTTTTGCCGATAATTCTTCAACTCCTATAGTTGCTAAGGGTTCGGTTAGAGTAAATGATCACTACACTTTGAAGGATGTGGCACTTGTAAAAAAATTGAAAAACAACTTTCTTTCTGTTTTCACAATTGCTAGATGAAAATCTAGAAATTATTTTCAATAAAAACTGCTACAAAGTTGTAGGTTCAAATAGTGAGCTTATCTTTAACATGTCTTGGTTTGGAAGAGTTTTTAAAGCTGATTTTGATATGTCTTCCTCTAAGCATAGGTGTCTAGTTGCTAATGATTCAAAGGATTTATATTTTTGGCATCGTAGACTTGGTCACGTAGGCTTTGATCATCTAGCGCGTGTTAGTGCTCTTGATCGCATACGTGGGCTTCCTAAGTTTAAAGGGGCAAAGAAATTGTGTGCTCTTCTTGTAGACATGCTAAGATGGTTGTAGGTTCACATACTCCTCTCACAATGATCATGACAGTTGAACTGGGTCAACTTTTGCACCTTGACACCGTAGGACCTTTACGTGTTCAATCCTTCGGAGGTAAATGGTATGTTCTTGTGATTGTTGATGATTATTCTAAATACTCTTGGGTTTACTTTATGGCATCTAAGAATGAAGCTTTTAGTCACTTTAGAACTTTATTTCTTAGATTATCAATTGATCACCCAGGATCTTTAAAAGTAATTAGAAGTGATAACAAAACTTAATTTAAAAATCAATCTTGTGATCACTTTTGTGCTGAAAATGGAATAGATCATCAATTTTCTTCACCATATGTACCTCAACAAAATGGTGTTGTAGAAAGAAAGAACAGAACCTTAGTTGAGATGGCTAGGACTATGCTTGATGAATATCAATCTCCTAGGAAATTTTGGGTTGATGCGATTGCAACCGCTTGTTATGTCTCAAATCGTGTTTTCTTGCGTGATAAGCTAGATAAAACACCATATGAGCTCCGGTTTGGACATAGGCCTAGTGTCACACACTTTCGGGTCTTTGGTTGCAAATGTTTTGTTAAGAAACATAGTAATCTTGATAAATTTGAACCTAGATCCATTGATGGCATGTTTCTTGGTTATCCATCTCATACTAGAGGCTACCGTGTGCTTTTACTTGACACTAACAAAATTGTGGAGACTTGTGATGTGTCTTTTGATGAAGCTAGCCCAAGTACTAGCTCAAACATTGCAGGTCCAGATCCATATCCGTAGGGGGAGAGCATTTTCGTTGAAGATGGGGAAGAGGTGGAGCTGCTGCCAAAAAATTCAGCAGCTAATGGCATTGTTCCAGCTCTTGATGTTGATTCACAGCCAGCACCGATGACCACCATTGCTAGTCCAGATCCTCCTCAAGTCACAAGCTCATCTATTTGTGATGAACATGAAGAAGAAGAAGAAGCTTGTGAAGTGTCCACTCCCCTTCGGGTTCTCAAAATTCATTCTCGACAACAAATTATTGGAAGCTTGCATGAACGGGTCACACGGTTCAGGTTTTGCGATCGAAACTCTCATGCTCGTTCTGCTTTTGTTGCTTCTTTTGAACCCAAAGATATATCACACGCACTCACTAATGAATCTTGGATTATTGCCATGCAAAAAGAGTTAGGAAATTTTGAAAGAAATAATGTTTGGAAACTTGTACCTCCACCCCAAGGTCTTAATTTAATTGGAACTAAATGGGTGTTTAAAATAAACAAAGTGAGGATGGGGTGATGGTTAGGAATAAGGCTAGATTGGTTTCTCAAGGTTTCACTCAAGTTGAAGGTCTAGATTTTGATGAAACTTTTGCTCCTGTTGCTAGATTAGAAGCCATAAGAATTTTGTTAGCTTTTGCTGCATCTAAAGGTTTCAAGTTATATCAAATGGATGTTAAAAGTGCTTTTCTTAATGGCTACATAGATGAGGAGGTTTATGTTAAGCAACCACCTGGTTTTAAAAATCCAGATTTTCCTAATCATGTTTACAAACTATCCAAAGCCTTGTACGGTCTCAAACAAGCCCCTAGAGAATGGTATGATAGGTTAAAAACATTTTTACTTGAAAAGAGGTTTACCATGGGCAAGTTTGATAAAACTCTTTTTGTGCTTAAGCATGACAATGACTCATTATTTGTTCAAGTGTATGTGGATGATATTATCTTTGGTTGTGCTTCTCATGATCTTGTGTCCAAGTTTTCAGCTATGATGAGTTCAGAATTTGAGATGAGTATGATGGGAGAAATCACATATTTTTTGGGGTTGCAAATCAAGCAAACCAAGGAGGGTACCTTTGTGCATCAAACGAAGTATACAAAAGACCTCCTAAGGCACTTCAACATGGACAAAAGCAAGCCTATTCGGGCACCAATGGGAACAGCAACAACACTTGAACTTGATGAAGATGGTGAACCCGTGGATCAAAAAGAATATAGAAGCATGATCGGATCACTTTTGTACCTCACGGCATTAAGACCGGACATACAATTTAGCGTATGTCTTTGTGCTCGTTTTCAAGCTTCCCCACGTGCTTAACATCGTCAAGCCGTCAAAATAATTCTCAGATACTTACATGGAACTTAAGAATTTGGCTTTTTATCTTCCTTCTTCCTCAACCATTACTCTAAAAGCTTTTTCGGATGCTGATTTTGGGGGTTGTAGGACTGATAGGAAAAGTACTTCGGGTGCTTGTCATTTTCTTGGTAATTCACTTGTTGTTGGTCCTATAGAAAACAAAGTTCAGTTGCACAATCCACCGCCGAATCTGAATATATAGCTGCTGCTAGCGCTTGTTCACAAATTCTTTGGATTGTTCAAACACTTAAGGACTATGGGGTTGATCTAGATAGTGTTCCACTGTTTTGTGACAACACTAGTGCTATTTTCATTGCTAAAAACCCCGTGCAACATTCTAGAACTAAGCACATTGACATTAGATTTCACTTTCTCTGTGATAATGTTGAAAAAGGAAACATTGTGCTTTACCATGTAGATACCGAACAACAATTGGCTGACATTTTTACAAAACCTTTGGATTTCACTCGTTTTTGTTACATTCGTAGTGTAATAGGGGTTATGCATCCTCATGGCTCAAATTGAGGGGAATTTCGGAAACTTGGGAAGTCTATGTGTGAATCTAAAATTAATATAATATGAGCATAGTATTTCATACATATATGACATTGTGATTCCTTTTACATGCTGAAAGTTCTTACTACATTACTCGTGTTATACATTTTGTAGTTTTTGCCATGTCTAGTAATTGGAATAATTACTTACACTAAATCTGGTCATGGTCGAACTTTCTTGCTGTTTTGAACTTGTTGCAAGCTCACATGTGCTTTTAATCATAAAGAATTAAACAAGTAATCAACTCACATGTTGAGTTTTTATGATCAAATGAAAAATTGAGAAAAGATCAAGAGAATATGCATGCATCGCACTTCTTCTTTTGAGATGACTTATCATTGCACTTAGATATGAACTTGGAAGAAGTTGTGTATTACTAAAACCATGTCCTTAAGCTTCTGATTGTCAAATGACATAGGCTTGGCTTGGTTGGTTAGAATAAGGCAGATGCGCATATAATCTCTTGCAAATATCATATGATGGTTTTGAAATAGTTAAGTTTGTGAGATCATGACTTGCTTAAATTGAAATTACATTTGATCTCTAGCATGGCTTACACTACGTTATGTATCTCATTGATGTGATAGTGTAAGTTACTTGATAGTATGACTTGGATGAGCTTTGTTTATATGTATATGTTATAATATGCTCAGAACAATAGAAATTTCTCTTTTGTACCTTGCTGAATACATTGTCAAAGGGGGAGAGTTAATATGTGAATTTTTAAAGAGAAGTATGCAAGGGGAGAAATTTATTTCTATCTCATTTGATTTTCAAAAAGGGGGAGAAAATGTTTTCAAAACTTTCATGCGAATAAGCCAATGTTTGGATTTGAAGTGGTGTTGCCAATGCATTCATCAAGGGGGAGATTGTGATACCTATGTGTGCTGAATACATTGGCTTGTAGTGAATACATTGGCTTTAATGATAAAAGTTTTGAAATTCTGATAAAACACCTTTTTAGCAAAGTCCGACTCTAGCTCTGAGCTTCTGCAAGGCCCGACAATAGGTTCGACTTGCTTTGTCAAGGTTCGACATTTTTTCGGTAGCTCCGGTGAGCTTTGCTCTTAGCTTCGGCATGTCTTTGATAGCTCCGACATGTTTTTCTAGCTCTGCCTTTTAGGTTGACTAGCTCCGACTAGCTTTGGTAAGCTCTGGTGCTAGGTTCGACTAACTTTGGTAAGCTCCAGCGCTAGGTCCGACTAGCTTTGGTAAGCTCCGGCTCAAGCTCCGGTTAGCTTCTGCAAGGTTCGGAGCTTGATCACAATATTCCTGCTTTTACTGTGAAATGTTTCGAACTTGCTTTACATGGTTTGAAAGTTTTCTTAGTATTATTTTACTAATTTTTTGGTGGGTTTTGATTGATATGGCTGATATCGTTTTGCTATGCTTTGCAACATGCTTATGGTAGGTGCTCACATAAGGTGTTGTCTTTGAAACTAACTTGAGTCAAGTCGCGCACTTGGGCTCGTACGGATTAGTTGTTTGTTCATGTGCAGGTGTTGCTTGAGTTCAAGACATAGCTGGTGATAGGATCCTTTGGACTAGTCTCAGGGAGGAGATGAGGTTCCAACAATCAAGTTCAAAAGGAATTGTGGTTGAACGGATCAGGAGGTCGCGCAGGATGATTGAATCAAGGGCAGTGCATATGAAGGTTACTGGACATTGAAGGAAGGTGTTCGCACTTATGCATGCGGTGCACTACGTGGCAACATGGTTCCGAAGAAGGGATAAGGAAGGAAATATTTGGTTGGAAGGATCGGATCGCATCGGTTGATGACTTTGGCTGCGGCGGAGTCAGTTATGGCTCGGTATGGAAAGTATCGAGTAGGTTATGATAGGATATCATGTGGGTCACGAATTTGAGTTGTTTTAGGAATGTGGGATACGTTCCTAAGGTGTTTGGAAGTCTTAAGATTGCTTCTATCTGCGTATAGAAGAGTCCTAAGCAGTTATGGAAAGTTTCGATTCGTGAACGGAGTAGGATTAGAGTCCTGATTTGGGTTGAGTTGGCCTCCGGGCAGGTTATATAAACAAGGAAGGCCAGAGATCATGATAGACGACTTTGGGGGCTGTTCCTCTTGTGTTCTATTGAATAAAATTCGTAGTTGAAAGGAACTTGTGTGCCTTGTTCGTCCGACTTGTTCCAGACAAGTTTTTCTCGTCAAGTTTCTGCACAGCACTACCTTTCTTCGGTGGTTTTATCATAACTAGAGTTTTACAGATCCAATTGACGTGATTCTTTTTTATTTGTCTTCACAACTTGATTATCTATCATCTATAAAAATTTCACGGTCATTGGATTTGTGGTTTCTGATCTACACGAGTTTCTTTGCAGTATTCCAGAACTGTTTTTCTCGAGTACAACAGATTGACCTTTGTTCCATCTTTCGATCGTAACTTGAGTTTCTCTCGACGGATTTGAGTGATTCTTGTTGTGTTGTATTCTTGACTTTATTCTCTCTGATATATATCACTTTTTTCACGGTTAAACACATTTAGATTAGTCTCACACACGATTTCTATAACGGATCATTTTTCTGCTGAGGGGTTTTCATTGCTTCCGCTAAAAAAGTTTTAATCTACCATTCACCCCCCCTTTGGTAGATTTTCATATGCTCTTCGATCCTAGAAAGTCCGATGAAGGTTTCTTGCTTGGCTATGACTCAAACACTTACGCCTATCGTGTCTTCAACAACGTCTCTTGAGTAGTTGAAGTAGCACGTGACGTAGTGTTCGATGAAACTAACGGCTCCCAAAAGGAGCAAGTTGATCCATGTGTGCTAGAGAGAGAAGAAGCTCCTTTTCAAGCATTGAGAAGAATGGCGTTGGGTGATGTTTGACCACAAGAGCCACCTCTAAATGTGCATGAGGAAGATGAACCACAAGTGGAGGCCAATGATCAAGGGGGAGCTTCCGCACAAGATCAACCTCAAGAAAATGAAGATGATCAACAAGTCAATGAGGGCAACCATCTAGGGGGAGAAGAAGAAGATCATGAAGACACAAGACCGCAAATTCCACACCCAAGAGTACACCAATGCAGTCAAAGAGATCACCCAATCGAAAACATCATCAGTGACATCCAAAAGGGAGTAACAACTAGATCTCGCATAACTAACTTTTGTGAGCATTACTCGTTTGTGTCCTTTTTGGAACCACACAGGATTGAGGATGCGTTGAGAGATCCGCACTGGGTGGTGGCGATGCAAGAAGAACTGAACAACTTCAAACGGAACGAGGTGTGGGAACTCGTCGAAAGACCTAACGTGAATGTCATCGGCACCAAAAGGGTCTTCCGTAACAAAAAAGACGAACACGGGGTGGTGACAAGGAACAAGGCATTACTTGTGGCCAAAGGGTATTCACAAGTCGAAGATTTGGATTTTAGATGAAACCTTTGCTCCCGTAGATAGACTTGAATCAATTAGGATATTGCTTGCATATGCTACTCACCATGATTTTAAGCTCTACCAAATGGATGTGAAAAGCGCCTTCCTCAACGGTCCAATCAAGGAGGAGGTGTACGTGGGGCAACCTTTCGTATTTGAAGACAAAGAGTTCCCTGACCACGTCTTTAAACTGCGTAAGGCTCTCTACGGCCTCAAACAAGCTCCTAGAGCTTGGTATGAGTGTCTTAGAGATTTCTTGATTGAAAAGCAGATTATACACTATTTACAAGACACTTTGACAATGATCTCTTTATTTGTCAAATCTATGTTGATGACATTATCTTTGGTTCAACTAACAAATCCTTTTGTGAAGAATTTAGAAGGATTATGACAGATATGTTTGAGATGTCTATGATGGGAGAGCTGAAGTACTTCTTGGCATTCCAAGTGAGACAACAAAAGGAAGGAACATTCATAAGCCAAACCAAGTACGCTCAAGACATACTCAAGAAGTTTGGGATGGACAAGGCAAAGCCTATCAAGACTCCCATGGCTACTAATGGACACTTGGATCTCAATGAAGATGGACCAAGTGTGGATCAAAAGGTACATCGCTCCACGATTGGATCCTTACTTGACCTATGTGCATCTTGGCCTGATATTATGTTGAGTGTATGTTTGTGTGCGAGATTTCAAGCCAATCCTAAGGAGTGTCATTTGACAGCCGTTAAAAGGATCTTGAGATATTTGGTTCATACACCCAACCTAGGCCTTTGGTACCCCAATGGTTCCAAGTTCAATATCATTGGATACTCCGATGCAGATTATGTCAGATGCAAAGTAGATAGAAAAAGTACCTCCAGCACCTGTCAATTCCTAGGTAGATCCCTAGTTTCTTGGTCCTCCAAGAAACAAAATTCCATTGCCTTATCCACGGCCAAAGCGGAGTATGTGGCAGCCAGGAGTTGTTGTGCACAACTCCTTTGGATGCGACAAACTCTAAGGGATTACGGTTACAATATGAGCCGTATTCCACTCCTTTGTGATAATGAGAGTGCCATCAAAATTGCTCATAATCCAATTGAACACTCTAGAACCAAACACATAGACATCCGAAATCACTTTTTGATAGACCATTCAATGAAAGGAGACATAGCCATTTCCCATGTCAACACCGAAAAACAACTAGCCGATATATTTATCAAGCCACTTGATGAAAAACGTTTTTGCGAGCTCTGAAATGAACTAAATATCCTTGATGCTCGAAATGTGGCTTGAAAACTTGCATACTTGTATGAACTCTTCAAAATATATTGTTTAAGTTGTGAAAATCATCTTTCTCAATTTTCTCCAAAAACTATTTCAACTACTTGATCTTGATGAATTATGGTCATTACTTGATTGTTGTATGCTTACTGATCATATTCATCAAGATTATTTGATTTGCTTTGCCTCCCTATTTTCTTAATAAGTACATTCGAATATATATGAATGGGCTAAGCATTTCTTCCCTGGTGACCACGGACTAGTTTGTGGTTACCCGGACTAGTCCGCCCATGCAGACTAGTCCGCAGAGTGTTTGGTAGCACGGACTAGTCCGGCAGACCACAGACTAGTCTGATTTAGGCTCTGGAAGTTTTTGGACTAGTCCGATTACTTTCGGACAAGTCCGATTTTTCGACTCCATAACCCTAGCCGCCACCAAAACCTAATCTTCTTCATCCTCACACTTGCCTCAAGCCCTCTCTCCTCGCTCGAGCTCCCCCACGGCGATTTGGCGATTCCTCCATCAAAACTCTCCAAGTTTGGGTGGAAAACGACCTCCTTTGCATAAGGATTGAAGACCACGGACTTGTCCGCACCTTCAACCCCTTCATCCCCAAGAACCGAGCAATTTCGGTAAATTTTCCTCCCAAACCCTAGAAATCGTGATTTCCTTCGATGTTGATCAAATAGCTTAGTTCCTTTCATCAAATACATTCAATTCCTTGATGCATTACATTGATGTTGAGCCATTATTGCATTGAGCAACACCATTGGCCGTCTAGTTAGGGTTTAGGGTGATGAACACCGGACTAGTCCGGTCCATGTACGGACAAGTCTGTTCACCCGGACTAGTTCGTACTTGTACGCCGGACTAGTCCGATTGTTTCTAAACTCAACCCTAATTACTCATTCCTCAATGCAATTCCTTGCCATCAATTCTCATTCATACCTTTTGTAACCCATTCTCAGGACAATGTCGAGCACCAACAATGAAATCTCCGATTTCGAGGCCGAGATGGACCAAGATGCCTTGCTTTGGTCCTCGACGGGCCAAGGCAAGAAGCACCAAGAGCGCCCATCTGAGCCGGCACCCTCACCACCTCAGGCTCTACGCAAGGTCCTTGCTAAGAAGCCTGTGTCCAAGGCTAAGGACGCAGCCGGCTCCAGCTCAGCAGCTCTTCGCTAAGTGAAGGGCAAGGGCAAAGGGATTAACACGGGCCCGATCGGCCCACTCAAGTTGCATGCTCTGAGGCAAGGAAACTGAGATCCCTCCGAGGAGAAGTTCAACGGCAAGGGAAGCGACACTGCTTCCAAACTCAGATTCATTGATTGCTACAGCCGTTCCAAGAAAGCTGCCGATCCTAGGTTTTGGAGCAACATTCATGCAGACTTCTACAGTTCAGTCTACCTCACTATGAAGACCCCAGTTGTGTGCAGCCAATGGATTGATTGGGCGCACTTTGAAAAAAAAGAGTTGCTCAGCCTTTGATGAAGTGGTTCAAGCAGTTGAGAGGCATGGATTGAAGGATATTTTTGCCTTCTGGAACAACTGGAACGATGAAGTCATTGCCCAATTTTATGCTACTTATTTCTTTGCTAGTGATAAGGAAGAAATGGTGACTTGGATGACTCATGGATCCAAGTACACCATCACCTATGACGAATTTGCAAGGTTGCTACATCTTGATAGCTCAAGCAACAACAACCTGGTCATTCACAACATTGGGGTCCTTGAGAAGGACAAAATGAAGTTCCTCTATGACACCCACTCAACTTTCAACCCCCCTTCCACCTAGAATATGAAGCCATTCTTTGTGGTCCTCAACAGGGTTCTGAGGAAGACTATTGCCCCGAAGAATGGGGATGCAGGAAGTGTCCAAGGCTATCTGGGGACACTAATGAAAGTGATTAGCAAAGACAGGAAGTTCGATGTCTTTGATTACATATGGAATGACATGGTGAACATCTCATGCACTCCTAACAGGTCCTGTGGCTATGCACCTTACTTGATGTTCATGATTGAGAAGGTCACAGGGATCGAGTTTGTGAAGGACGTGGAGCATACCCCTCTGAGGCCACAAAAGCCTCCTCAAGCCACAATCCAAGCTGCCCCTTCTCTTGCATCCAGTGAAGAAGCTCCGAGGAGAGCTAGAGGAGATGCAAGGGCTGACTCCACTACTAGGGCCCCTCCCCAAAAAGGGTCCCCTAGTGGAATCCTAAAGTACCTGGCAGCAATATTTGCCTCATGCAAGAAGGTAGAAGTGAACACCCATAAGCTGAACAAGGCGAGGAAGGCCGATATGCGATATGCCAAAGAGAATGTCAAACATATCTGCCAAAAGCTGGAGATCAAGCCCATTGGATCACCAGTCATTTTTGATGATTCAGCCTCAGATTTTATCAAGCTTGGGCCCTTGACTCCCTTCGAGCTTGCTTATTTTGGCATTGGGGGCTCGAGTGGATCCGCTCCTCCTCCTCAGCCCGAGAATGAAGACGAAGATGATGAGAGGACCGACAGCAAGGACTGAAGATCTTAGATCCCTCCTCTCCTTCTTTTTGGTGTCTTGATGCCAAAGGGGGAGAGATTGAGGGGGAGTCATTAGGTCTTAGCTATAGGTTGAGAGATGAGAGTTTCATTTATGCATCTTTTGTCTCTTTTGGGTTGTAAGACTTCATAGTATGCTCTTTTGGTACTTTTAATCCTGTGATGAAATGCTATGAATGATTTATGCTCATATTCATGGAATCTGTGATTTTGCTCTGTAATTGACATATATGCTTGTTGTTGATTTATTGATGTCAATTATTTCACTATCATCATGACTACTGCTCTCACTCATTTAGTCGTGCATCCCACCATAAAGAGTGCACATATGTCTTATGTTGTCATTGTTAAATAAGTTTCAAGCTCGTATGTGCACACTTTATGAAAATTCTGCATTTTATCATATTTTGTGAAATCTAAATTGGTTGTCATCAATGAACAAAAAGGGGGAGATTGAAAGTGCATCTAGGCATCCCTTGTGGGTTTTGGTTGATTTATGACAAACAAATGAGATCCTAACCACATTATTGAGATGAGCGCAGGTTTTAATGAAAGAATGAAGAAAGCGCCGGTTTTAATGAAAGAATGAAGAAAGCTCCAAAAAAAAAAGGAAAGGAGAATGAGGATACATTCGGGAAAGAGCTCAGGAAAACATCATTGTGTAGGGAGTGTGGTGGTGTATCACATCCCAAGAGCTCAAGCATAAAAATCCTCACACACTTCACATTTCAAAGGAAAAACGGACTAGTATGATATTCACCGGACTAGTCCGATATCTTCTATGGACAGGTTCGGACAAGTCCAGCCAATGCGGACTTGTCCGCACCAGACTAGTCCGAAAAAGTCTGGACTACTCCAATAATGCCTTTGACTAAAATCGGACAAGTCCTCCAAGTGCGGACTTGTCCTATATTCACTAAGGGCATCACCACACCGGACAAGTCCGATATCACCACGGACAAGTCCGAAAAACTTTCTGACTAAAATCGGACAAGTCCGCTCCTAGTCGAATGAGTACGATATTCCTGGACACTTAGGGTTTCCTGCACGCCGCACACCGGACTAGTCCGGACTCCATCACGGACTAGTCCGGACCCTCGAAACCCTAACGGTAACTTTTGAAAACCCTAATATAAATAGATGTGCACGGCCCAACTATCAACACTCTTGACCCCATGCGCCGTCACACCCTCCAAGAGCCTAGAAAACACATCTCTCCATGCAATCCAACGCAAGAAAGATCAATCCCTTGAGGATTCACTTTGGATCAAAGGAGAGACATGATTCCACACGTTTGAGCTCTTGGGTTTGATCTCTAACACACTCCTGTTATTTTATTGTCGATCTTACCAGTGTGTTCTAGGTGGTGTTTGAATTGTAATTCTAGGGTTTGATTGATTTTATCCATCTTACGTTAAAACATTCAAATCAAAGTTAATTTGCACTACACTTAACTTCATTGACTCAAAAATTGCAAGTTACATACTATATTCTGTTGCATACTGCGCCTGTATTGAAATCATTGATCGAACTTGATCAATTTAGCCCGCACACACTGGACTAGTCCGCACTCTACCAGACTAGTCCGATATCTTGGGGTTTGATCAGTTTGTTAAGTGTTGTAGGTTCCGACAAAAATTCAAAAAGGCCTATTCACCCCCCTCCCCCCCGCTGGACCACATTCAGTGGAGCCAGTACCACAAAGCCTCAGGGGACCACCCTTGTAGAGTGGGACCCAATTTTTGTGATGGAAAATCCTCTTGAACTAGCAGAGTTGATCCCAGTAGGTCTGGAGCCTATCCCCTTGGCGTTGTCCATAGACAATGCCTGCTCAAGTCTACGGCAAGTCCAACTCGCCTTTGATCATGAGAGCAAAGCCCTGGAGGAGGAGCGCAACACCTTGAGGCGTTGGCGGAACAGACTCCACTTCGAGACTAGCCTTGCACATACAAGGTTGGCTGACCAGAAGGAGTGGATCAAGAGGGAAAAAGCCCGGTTGGAAAACTAGGACAAGCTGCTGGAGGAGAAGGAAGCTGCCATCAGGGCGCTCGATGCTAACTCTAGGGAGATCCTTGAGCAAGCCAAGGAGAGGCGTGATGCTGCTAATGAGCATCACAAAAACCTTAATGAATTGAACAAGGTCCTCCTAAAGCGTCGAGCAGACCTTGAGGCGAGGGAAGAGAAACTCCTGGAGCAGCAGGAGGATATTTTGAAGAGGGGGGCGGAGGTCACCCAGAAGTTGACTCAGGGTGAATAGAATTTGGCAGATCACAGCAAAAAGCTGGATATATAGAGTAAAGAGGAGAAGGAGAAGTACTGGAAACTGGGGCAGGAGCTCTCGAAAAGAGAAGCTGGTGTTGCCACTAGGGAAGGAAATGTGAGAGGCAGAGAAAAAGACCTGGCGGAAAGGCGGAACCGGATCCACCTCCGGAAGACGGAGCTGACCGATTACGAGAAGCAAGTTGCTGAGAATATGCAGCAGCATGCCAAATTGGTCGAGCGCCTTGCTCAGGAAGGATCGGAGCTTGCAGCCGCTCGGAAGTCGCTGGAGGAGCTGTGGAGCTTGAAGGAGACGGATTCCTTTAAAGTGTGGGACTTCTTGGGGCGAGCCAACGACATGCTGACGCCACTAGGCTTCAGTCCTGTACATCCGGACAATCCAGAGCTGGACTTGGACCGAGCGCTAGTGGCCCTCAATGCTGCTGGCAGCAAACTCGACGCGATGGGTGACGTCATTGCGGACCAGCTGGAGACAGAGGGAAAGTCTTTAACTACAAATGTCGCAAAATATATGCTGACGTGCTATGTGAGCTGAGACCCCCAATTCTCCCTGGACCCGGTGCTCCAAGGTCCCGTTGCTAAAGAGGAGGACGTCGCCAAGGCCAACATCCAAGAGGTTGCCAAGAAAGTTGCCTCATTCTTCCGCAGGACTTAGTACCTCCGGTGGCTAGGACTTTTTCCTTTTGCCTTCTGCTCTAATCCCAATTTTGTAATCCAGTGCTCCAAATTAATGAAATCCACATTGCCATGAACTTTACTTTATTGTTGTTTTGTCTTCAATATATTGTGCTCTGTCTTGTTGGCCCCATGGTATATGTGCACAATTGTAGTGTGTACATGTACCAAAAGGATTTGACAGTATATTGATGACTTGAACGCTTTGAACTTGTAGATTTTAGGTCTAAAGTCTTTATTTCTGACGCGTCGACGGCAGGCCCCTGGGATTGGCGGAGCTTGGTAGCTCCGACGGTACCCACCATCAACGTATAAAACGTTGAGGGCGGTCCCCCCTAGGATTTATCGGAGCCTGATAGGTCCAGTAGCGCCCAATGTCAACGCACGAATCGTTTGAAGGTAGACCCCCAGGGGTTGCCGGAGCTTTGTAGCTCCGACGTCACCCACTGTCCACATATTAAACATCGACGGCGGGCCCCCTTAGAGGATGTCGGAGCTTAATAGCTCTGGCGTTGTCCACCATCGCTATTAATTTCTGTTTTTCCTGCACATTAAATACAAGAAAAGAGTAAAATTCGTCCTCTTGTCTATAAATTATTTGTGACTTATCATTCTTATTTTAGTTTTAAATCCGAAGAAACTCGATATGGTAACAAGCATATTGATATAATCTTTCCGGGCCCATATGCTTTTTTGTACCCACCCTACTAAGTCCTGCCGGGGTGTAGGTAGAGTGGCGTACTTAGGGTGCAGGACCAGGCTAAGTCGGTAGCACACTTCGGACCTATGTTGGCTTGGCATTCAGGCAAGTAGACTATACAGAATGTTAAGATCCAAAGAGATCAATAATATAACTTGTAACACATATGAATAACTTGGGCAAAAACTAAAAAGGAATTGCACAACTTCATTATAGACAAGAAGGTTAGAAACAATAATTTGATATATCGAGCCTTGTACAAAAATAAATGCCCGTGGAGTCTGTTTTCACACAACAATGTCTTTCATTATAGGTCCGGATTGCAGGGGAGACAAGGACACACTTAGGATGCAGAACCAAGCTAAGTGCGCTATACATCTTGTGCTAACCCAGGGCAGGTAGTTACACTTTTAGTACAGTGACTGTATGCAGTGTTACATGAACTTCCCGGACCTTCCCGGAGGGGTCTAGATGTTCTCCCGGAGGACCTACCTTTCTCTGTATATTGACTCTATAACATACATCGTATGTAATTACAGACTCACCTCTATGATTCTATTAATAAAACTTACAGAGGTGCTCGATGTTCTAAGGATTAGGAAGTGGAATCCCATCCTCAGTTGCCAAGAGAACACATTCGGGTCAGCATACTTTGATCACTCGGAAAGGACCTTCCCAGCTGGGGGAAAGTTTGTCCATCCCTTCACGAGTTAGTATCTTCCAAAGCACCAGATCACCTTCTTCGAGTTGTCGGTTGCACACATGCCTTTGATGATAGCGCCAGAGCGCTTGGCGATAACGTGAATTCCGAACAGTTGTTTGGCACCTTCCCTCGTTGATGAGGTCAAGATCTTCATGCCAGAACTGGTCCTGCGTGGTTTTGTCGAAGGTCTGGACCCGGAGGGACCCCAAGGTGATCTCCGGAGGAAGGACTGCTTCAGCTCCGTACACCAGAAAGAAGGGTGTTTCTCCAGTTGACCGATTAGGTGTTGTCCTATTCACCCACAATTTGGACCGAAGCTCTTCAATCCAGTTGGCTCCGTGCTTTTTCAGGTGCTCATACGTGCGCGTCTTGAGTCCTTTTAAGATTTCTGCATTTGCTCTCTCAGCTTGGGCATTACTTGCTGGGTGAGCTACTGAGGCGTAGCTGAGTTGAATGTTGAGGTCTTCGCAATATTCTTGCAATGCAACACTTGTGAATTGAGTTCTGTTGTCAGTTATAACTTTGTTTGGAACTCCAAATCTGCATATAATGGACTTCAAGAACTTGATTGCTGATTGCTTGTTGATTGTCACCACTAGATTTGCTTTTAGCCACTTGGTGAACTTGTCGATGGCGACATACAGGAACCTGTAACCTCCGATGGCTTTTGGGAATGGTCCCAAGATGTCCGTGCCCCACAAAGCGAATGGCCATGTAGGAGGTATCATTTGTAGTGATTGAGCCGGTGTATAAACTTGCTTTGCGTGGAACTGGCACGCTTCACATTTTTTCACTAGCTCAACCGCATCCTGGAGTGCAGTAGGCCAGTAAAAGCCATGTCGGAAGGCTTTACCAACCAACGTGCGGGAGAAAGCATGGTTCCCACACTCGCCTCCATGGATTTCCGCAAGGAGCTCGCGGCCTTCTTCCCTTGCAATGCATCGCATTAGGATTCCATTGGCACCGCGCTGGTAGAGACTCCCTTCTACCAACGTGTATCTTTTAGCCAATCTGACAATCCGGTCAGTGGATACACTGTCTTCAGGAAGGATATTGTCTTTCAAGTAGCACCGAATCTCCGAGATCCATGCATTGGAGCTTACTTGAGCTTCTAAGTATTGCGTGCTGGGTTGCTCGGAGCCTCCAACAGCACCTACGACCCTTGGTGGATGCCATGGTAACAAGGCCATCGGGACTGCCAACTTTGATATGCTGATCTCGCCCCCTTTGCTCTGTTTGGCGGGCTGAGCTGTTGGTCTTGACAACCTCTGGATGAAGATTTCGTCAGGAGTCGGAGCTACGGTTGAAGCCTTTGTTGAGAGTTCTTTAGCTTCAGTGTTATGAAGATGCTGGACATGGTGGAGATCCAGAACTTTGAAGTCCTTCTCGAGCCCCTGGACATCAAGGAGATAAGCAGCTAGTTGGGGATTGTTGCAGGAGAATTCACTTTTGACTTGTTTGATGATATGTTGTGAATCGCCCTTCACCGACAGCTGTTTGACACCATAGGATAGTGCCACCTTGAGTCTGTAGATGAGAGCTTCATACTCCGCCATATTGTTGGTCGCCTTGAAATCAAGGTGAACCATGTACTTGACCTTCTCCCCAGTCGGAGCAAGGAGAAGGATTCCAGCTTCGGCCCCTTCTTCTGCACGGAGCCGTCAAAGTAGAGAGTCCAATGAGGCTCAGGGAATGCCGGAACCTTAAGTTCAGGTTTCTGCTCACTGGGGCCCCCAGGGTTTGATGGAGAGGGAGTCCATTCCACCACGAAGTCAGCCAAAATTTGACTTTTGATTGCTTGTTGCGACACAAATTTTAGATCGAACTTGGCCAACTCCGCTGTCCACTTTGCAATGTTCCCAGTAGAGTTAGGGTTATGCAAAATAGCACACAGTGGAAAAGAAGTTACCACTGATATTTTGTGGGCTTGGAAGTAGTGACGAAGCTTCCTTGAGGCAATAAGAACTATATAAAGCAGCTTATGCACATTAATGTATCTCGTCTTGGTGTTGTGGAGTACTTCGCTAATGAAGTACATTGGGTGTTGGATGGTCCAGGCCCTCTCAGAGGGGCCCGGAGCTTCTTCTCCATCAACCCGGACCCTCCGGAGGGGTCCGTACCTTCATGTTGTGCTTCTTGGACCCTCCCGGAGGGGTCCAAAACTTCTTATTGTTCGACCAGGACCTTGCTATAAGGGTCTAGATCATCTTGGTCGGCTAGGTGAACCCCCTCAGGTGAATGAGGTTGATCTCCTAGAATTTCGCCTTGAGGTTCCGTGTTTGGGGGCTCGGACCCACACACGCC
Organism: Tuctoria greenei; assembly: GCA_036927565.1. Lineage (NCBI taxonomy): Eukaryota > Viridiplantae > Streptophyta > Magnoliopsida > Poales > Poaceae > Tuctoria > Tuctoria greenei. Next base: position 198,072,548 of record JAYESD010000004.1, read on the forward strand.
TTCATGTAACTCCAGACCCTTTTGGAGGGGTCTTGGCTCCTGGACTGAATGTGGCTTTGGTCTTTCCGCGACCAGGACCATGCTGACAACTTTGGTAGTTGCGGAAATATAAAGTAGTAGAGGCTCACCAAGATTTGAAGCTACTAAGATTGGTAGTGTGGTGAGAAGTTGTTTCAGCTCTTAAAACGCCTTTTCTGCTTCTTCAGACCAATGAAATGGTCCGGACTTCCTCAAGAGTTTGAAGAAGGGAAGTGCTCGTTCTGCCAGTCTTGAGATGAACCGGCTGTGCGCAGCTAGACATCCAGTTAACTTCTGAACATCCTTGATGCGGGCTGGGGGCCGCATGTCTTCTATAGCCTTCATCTTTGCCGGATTTGCTTCAATTCCTCGATGAGCCACCAAGAAACCTAGAATCTTCTCGGAGCTGACCCCGAAGACACATTTGTCCGGGTTCAGCTTGGTGTGCATGATGCGCAACTTGTTAAAGATTGCTTGTAGATTGTCAAGGAGTGACTCCTTGTTCTTGATCTTCACGACGATGTCATCGAGGCTAAGTCTCTAATTAGCTCTCCAAATGTTTGGTACATAGCTCGCACAAATGTTGAAGCAGCATTTTTGAGACCAAAGGGCATGGCAGTATAACAATACAATCCATCTACTGTTATGAAGGCAGTATGCTCTTCATCTTCCTTAGACATTTGGATTTGATGATATCCAGAATATGCATCTAAGAAACACAAAAGCTAAGGTAGAGTCCACTATCTGATCTATCCTAGGTAGTTGAAATGGATCCTTTGGACATGCCTTATTTAAGGTGGTGTAGTCGATACACATCCGAAGCTTCCCGCCAGCCTTGGACACCACAACTGGGTTTGCCAGCCATTTTGGGTGAAACACCTCCCGGATGAAACCAGCTTCGAGCAACTTCTTGATCTTCTGTCGGATGAAGTTTTGCCGCTCGATTGATTACTTCCGGGGCTTCTGGTGTACAGGCCGTGCATCAAGATAAATCTTTAGATTGTGATCAATCACCTGCCTAGGGATCCCAGGCATTTGTGATGATTGCTAGGCAAACACGTCAACATTAGCCCGGAGGAAAGTGATGAGCGCGAGTTCCTATTTATCGTTCAGACCTCCCGATATACGGGTAGTCTGAGCAGCATCGGAACCAATTTGGACGACTTTGACTGGAACGTCGGTGTTGTCGCTTGGTTGCACACGGGGTGCGGAGGTGGAGCCTCGATGACGAATGCTCGGAGGGTTCGGAGCTAGCTCATTACCGGATGCTTCCTCCTGCGTTGTGGTAAGCGCATATAGTTCTTCTAAAGCAGTGACTCCTGCAGTGCGATCTCCGCAGATTCGGAGAATGCCTGCAGGTGTTGGCATCTTCGACACTAAGTAACCATAATGGGCGGTGGCCATGAACCTTTACAAGGCTGGCCTGCCCAAAATGGCATTGAACGGCAGACTTATCTGCACAACATCGAAGACCAACTTCTCGGTTATGTAATTCTCCCGGGTCCCAAAGGTTACTAGGAGTGTGATGGAGCCGAGAGGGGTAATGGCCCCCGGACCTACCGCAGAGAAAGGTCGAGAGGGGCGAAGGTCCGAAGGTCAGAGCTGGAGCTTGACGAAGGCTTCGAGGCTTATCAGGTTCAGCCCTGAACCTCCGTCCACCATTACATGGTGAAGTTGGATATTGTGAATGGTCGGAGACACCATCAACGGGAGTTGGCCAACTCTGATCATGTTGCGGGGGCAGTCCGAAGCATCGAAAATGATGGGAGTGTCCATCCACTTCCGATGAGGCTCCGCCCTAGCAGTGGGAGGGGCAACGTCCATGTCCCGCCGCATTGTCTTGAGGATGCGGCAAGAGGTGATGTCCCAAGAACCACCATAAATGGTGTTCAGGGTCTTTCGGCGCTCGTTTTCAAAGATGTCGGAGTCGTCGTCAACGGTGTTGTAGACAGCTTTCAGGACTTTCTTGGGGTCTTGAAAACCTAGCTCCTCCTCAGCCGGAGCTTCATCGACTTTTTGTTTTCCTTCCCGCTGACGGAAAGAAGCTTCTACCCGACGCTTGTTATAGCGCTCGGCAAGGTTCTGGACCTCCCGACATTCTTCCAGACGGTGGCTGTCCGTTTTGTGGATCAAACACCACACTTTAGAGCTGCCACCATCCTCTGATGATGGTCGAGGTCTTTTCTCGGGGCGTGGCCCCCGGCCACCTGAAGCTACAGCAGCCGCAGCGGCAGGTGCACCGGCTGACGGCTTCTTCTTGTTGTTGGGCTTCTTTTTCTTTTTGCCACCTCCAGATGTAGTGGCTTCAATCTTAGTGGATTTCTTGTTGGCCTCTGGAGGTGGTTTAGAATGCATTTCACGTCCCTCCGCGGCTTGGGCACATTTGTCTGCCAAGCTGAAGAGTTCCGTGACACTGGTGACTTCTTTGGTCGCTAGTTTTTCCAACATCTTCTTATCTCGAACACCCTGTCTGAATGCAATGATAACAGAAGAGCTCGATATTAAAGGGATAGTATTATGTACCTGAGGAAGTCACTGGATGAAGGATCGCAGCGATTCCCTTGTTGTTTGCTTTACAGCAAACAGATCGAGTTCAGTGCTATGCCGGTTGTAAGAACTCCCGAAGTTGGCAGTGAATTGTTGGCATAGCTCCGCCCAACTATTAATGGAGTCGGGTGGAAGACTCACGAACCAGGACCTTACAGTCCCAGTTAGAGCCACTGGGAAGTAGTTGGCCATCACAGCCTCATCGCCCCCTGCTGCCAGTAAAGCAGTGGAGTAGATTTAAAGGAACTCGGCAGGGTTGACAGTCCCGTCGAATTTTTCTGGCAAGTGAGGCTGGAACTTCTGTGGCCATATGACCATGCGTAAATGCATGGCCAGGGCAGAATAGCCTCCTCCTACTCCCTAAGGATCAGGGTTGTCTTGAGCTTCTCATCTCTCATGAACACGCTCGATATGGACGCGGTCGTCCTGCTACTGGTAATGGTGATCAAGTTCCGACCGCAGGTCGTGAGTCAGAATCCTGGTGATGGTGTGGGTACGTCGTTCCCCGGGAGGCAGCGAAGTCACCTGCTGGGATGCAGCACGTATCCTATGTTGCGAGACTTGTGGACCAAGTCGGCCAGACAAGGTACGTCATTGTGATGGTGCTCGCCCCGAAGGGGGAGGACCTTGATTGCTGATGCCAGCGGCTGCAGCTGCAACCAGATGGTCAACATCAGCTCTCCACTGTTCCATAGCACCCTGGGGTGCCCCTGGAGGTGGTGGATGTTGTAGAAGAGCTCGCGCGGCAATGAGCGCGTGCTCAGGGTTGTTGTTTGTCGATGCAGTGATCGATGCATGTAAGACCTATGTGTGCTGAATACATTGGCTTGTAGTGAATACACTTGCTTTGACGATAAAAGTTTTGACTATCACCAAAACACCTTTTTATTAAGGTCCTGCTAGTTTTGTAAGCTCCGGCGGGAGCTTGGTTATACTAGTTTTGGTAAGTTACGGCGCTAGGTTCTATGAGCTTTTGTTAGCTCCGGTTCAAGGTCCGGGTTGCTCTGGCAAGGTCCGAAACTTGACTGCAATGCTTCCGTTTTTCATTTGCAATGTTTCGAACTTGTTTTACATCTCTGGAAAGATTGCTTAGTATTCATTTGCTAAGTCTTTGGTGCGTTTTTTGGTTGACATGGATGATATCGTGTTACTGTGGTTTTGCAACATGCTTATGTAAGTTTCTCACATAAGGTGTTGTGTTTGGAACTAACTTGAGTCAAGTCGAGGACTTGGGCTCGTATGGATTGGTTGTTTATTCATGTGCAGGTATTGCTTGAGTTCAAGACATGGCTGGTGATGGGATCCATTGGACTAGTCTCAGGGAGGAGATGAGGTTCCAACAACCAAATTCAGGTGGAATTGTGGTTGAGCTGATCAGGAGGTTGCGCAGCATGATTGAATCAAGAACAATGCATGTGAAGGTATCGTGGACGTCATTGGAAGGTGTTTGCACGTGTGCAAGGAGTGCATGGACGTGGCTACATGGTTCTGAGACGTGATGAAGAGATGTGGACGTAAAGAGTTGGTCGGAAAGGTCCAACCGACTAGGTAATGGACTCAGGCTGCGGCTGAGTCGGGTTTGACTCAAATATGGAAAGATTTGAGTTGGTTATGATAGGATTTCGTGTGGGTCACGAATTTGAGTTTTTTAGGAATGTGAGATACGTTCCTAAGGTATTTGGAAGTCTTAAGATTGCTTCTATCTGCGTATAGAAGAATGCTAAGCAGTTATGGAAAGTTACGATTCGTGAACAGAGTAGGATTAGGTTCCTGATCTGAGTTGAGTTGGCTTTCGAGCTGGTTATATAAGCACGGGAGCCCAGAGCTCGTGGTGCACGACTTTGGGGCTGTTCTTCTTGTGTTCTATTGAATAAAATTTGTAGTTTGAAGGAACATTTGTGCCTTGTTCGTCCGACTTGTTCCAGACAAGTTTTACTCATCGAGTTTCTGGACAGCACTACCTTTCGTCGGTGGTTTTATCATAACTCGAGTTTTACAGATCCAATTGACGTGATTCATTTTGGGTTGTCTTTAAAACTTGATTATCTATCATCTGTCAAAATTTCACGGTCATTGGATTTGTGGTCTATGATCTACACGAGTTTCTTTGCAGCATTCCAGAACTGTTTTTCTCGGATAGGGCAGATTGACCTTTGTTTGATCTTTCGATCATAACTTGAGTTTTTCTCGATAGATTTGAGTGATTCTTGTTGTGTTGTATTCGTGAATTTATTATCTCTGATATCTATCACATTTTTCACGGTGAAACACGTTTAGATTAGTCTCACACATGATTTATTTAATAGATCGTTTTTCTGCCGAAGGGGTTGGGGTTTAATTGTTTCCGCTGTGTAGGATTTTTAAATCTACCATTCACCCCCCCTCTGGTAGATTTTCACGTGCTCTTCGATTCTACAATTGGTATCAGAGCCACGGTGCTCTAATCTTTGTGATTTGCATGTGTTTTTGACTAATCATCATGGAGAAGTACTCTGCCAAACCTAATGTGTTCGCTGGTATTGATTTTCAGGTTTGGAAGGCACGCATGGAGGCTTTCATCCAGGCACAAGGCTTTGCAATATGGGAGAAAGTATACAAGCCTTACGAAGTGCCATCAAATGATCAAGTTACAGCTACAAATCTGAGAGATGTCGACAACAACAACAAGGTTCGGAACTTGATCATACAAGGATTAACTCTAAGCGACTTCAACCATGTTGCACACCTCCGATCTGCATACGATGTGTGGAAAGCACTTTGTGACTACCACGAAGGATCCAACACGATCAAAGAGGCAAGGAAAGACATGTTCAAAAAGGAATACATGCGCTTCGAGATGCAACCCGGTGAGTCTATTGATGACCTTTTTGCTCGCTTTAATAAAATTCTCAGCAACTTGCGTAGTGTCAATGTTGACTTTTCAGATGCTGAAAATGCTAGGCAATTGCTAAGTGCATTAGATATGTCAATTTGGGAGATGAAAGTCACATCTATTCGTGAATCTACTGTCATGAGTTCTCTTACATTAGATGTACTCTATTCTAAACTAAAAACTCATGGAATTGACATCCTAGCACGTAAGAACCCAAATAAGTATATTGCATTTGTTTCACAATGTGATATGTCTAGCTCCGGCCAATCATCATCTTGCAATACTCTTGTTTTGTTGTCCTCACTAACCCTGGAGCAGATCAAAGAATTTCCAGAAGAGGAGTTGGCACTCATCTCTACTAGATTCTCAAAAGCATTGCAAAATGTGAGAACTAGAAGGAGAGGAAGCTCCGGATCTAACTGCTGTTTTGAATGTGGTAAAACAGGACACTTTCATACAGAATGCCCTAACCTTTCAGGTCCGACCATCCGGGAAGAAAAACAAAGCAAGGTCCAGACCTCCTCTGGAAATTCCAACAAGAAGAAGAAAGGTACCATAGGACGCAAGATGATCAACAATTTCATCACCGCGCTTCAAGAGTTCAGTTCAAGTGACATAGACTTTGAAAGTGATGAAGATGATGTTGACCTGGCCAACATATGTTTCATGGCGGGCAAAACAAAATCAAGATCAAGTCAAGAGGATGCAGAACACAACAGTGACGATGATGAGGTATGTTCTACCTGTAATGAAATGTGTGATGCTATTTCTCGTGCAACTGTTATTGTCAAGAAAAATGACAAAAACTTAGGGATAATGCTACTAAAATTGAATCACTAGAATCTGAAATCAATCGGTTAAAATCTCTAATTCCTAGTGATGATGCATGTCTCTCTTGTGACTTGATCTATGAACAATTGTCCTCCCTAAGAAGTGCACATTCCTCCACACTTGACAAACTTGAACTTAAAATTGAAAAGAACAAAAAGCTTGCTGCACTTAATATTGGAAACTTAAAAGATGCTTCTTGTTCTACAATTGATTTGCATTGTTCTAGTTGTGATGATCTTGATAAAAAACTACAAGATGCTATGAATGAAATCTCTATATTGAACAATGCTTTACATTGTCATGAAGTTAAAAATTGTTCCAGTTGCAAATTAAAAGGAAAAACTTCATCTGAAAATTGCCTTGATCTGTCCAATAAACTTGATAACAAGCATAAGAGATTTGATCGGTTTTGTAATGGGAATAAGAACCTAAACTTGCTGCTGAATTCTTCCAAGTCTTGCAATGATAAAACTGGTTTAGGTTCTGATTCTCATGCTCATGCTAAGACACATCCACCTAAAATTGTAAAGTCGTTAGGAAGTGGTTTGATTCAAATAGTTCCTAAACAAAAAAGAGTGGTTTTCAAATCTGCAGGAGTGTTGTCTCATTCGGTTTCAAATAAAAATATTGTTTTCTCATCTAGACATGAACACAAAGTTAAATTTCATTGTACCTACTGTGGTAGAGATGGTCATGTCATAGATTTTTTGTTATAGACTAGCTAAACAACAGAAAAGTGAAAGAATGGTTGCTAGATCTCATAACTTTCATGCAAAATTTGCTGCACATATTGAACCGAATGTACAACCTGCTGTTTTGAGTCAAAAACATTCAAAGTTTACCGCCGGACCTTCTGTTTTTGCCTCCGGAGCTACTGATTTTTGTGCTACACAGTAACACCTTATAGGTCAGTAGTTAAGAATAAAAAATCTCAAACTTTGACTCATAAACCTACTATTTTGTCTCAGCTTTCGCGTGTTGTTCCTGCTGCACGTCGTGTGACTCAGTACTGGATTCCTATATGCCTTTTGACTAACCCCAGTATTGAGTCATCGACATATTGTGCTTCTATGTAGGTTACACGTTTGAGCAAGGAGAACATTTGGATTGTGGATTCAGGTTGCTCACACCACATGACCGGTAACAAAGATTGGTTCTCCTCCCTCTCTTTTGTGTCACGTGTAGAGAATGTTACTTTTGCTGATAATTCTTCAACTCCTATAATTGCTAAGGGTTCGGTTAGAGTAAATGATCACTACACATTGAAGGATGTGGCACTTGTCAAAAATTTGAAATACAACTTGCTTTCTGTTGCACAATTGCTAGATGAAAATCTAGAAATTATTTTCAGTAAAAACTGCTGCTAGTGCTTGCTCACAAATTCTTTGGATTGTTCAAAAACTTAAGGACTATGGGGTTGATCTAGATAGTGTTCCACTGTTCTGTGATAACACTAGTGCCATTTGCATTGCTAAAAACCCCGTGCAACATTCTAGAACTAAGCATATTGACATTAGGTATCATATTCTCCGAGATAATGTTGAAAAAGGAAACATTGTGCTTCACCATGTAGATACCGAACAACAATTGGCTGACATTTTTACAAAACCTTTGGATTTCACTCGTTTTTGTTACATTCATAGTGAAATAGGGGTTATGCATCCTCATGGCTTAATTTGAGGGGGAGTTTTGAAACTTGGGAAGTCTATGTGTGAATCTGAAATTAAAATAATATGAGCATAGTATTTCATACATATATGACTTTGTGATTCCTTTTACATGCTAAAAGTTCTTACTACATTACTCGTGTTATACATTTTGTAGTTTTTGCCATGTCTAGTAATTGGAATAATTACTTACACTAAAACTGGTCATGGTCGAACTTTCTTGCTGTTTTGAACTTGTTACATGTTCACAAGTGCTTTTAATCATTAAGAATTAATCAAGTAATCAACTCACATGTTGAGTTTTTTTTATGAACAAATATAAATTGAGAAAAGATCAAGAGAATATGCATTCATCGCACTTCTTCTTTTGAGATGGCTTATCATTGCACTTAGATATGAACTTGGAAGAAGTACTGTATGACTAAAACCATGTCCTTAAGCTTCTGATTGTCAAATGACATAGGCTTGGCTTGGTTGATTAGAATAAGGCAAATGCGCATATAATCTCTTGCAAATATCATATGATCTAAATTTATGCTTTGAAAATAATAAAATGCAGCAACTAGTGTCATGCTTTCAGGTTTTGAAATAGTTAAGTTTGTGAGATCATGACTTGCTTAAATTGAAAATTACATTTGATCTCTAGCCTGGCTTACACTACTTTATGTATCTCATTGATGTGATAACGTAAGGTACCTGATAGTATGACTTGGATGAGCTTTGTTTATATGTATATGTTATAATATGCTCATAAAAACTAAAGTTAGAGAGATAATTTGTTTATATGCTCATGACTTGCTGAATACATTGTCAAAGGGGGAGAGATAAGCATGAAGAGAAAGAAAATATGTGCATAAGGAGAGATAATAAAGGGGAGAGATAATATGGGATAATTTTTGGATTTTCTTGTCATTTTACTTTTGATTTACAAAGGGGGACAAATTGCCTTCAAAACTTTTATGTGAATAAGCCAATGTTCGGATTTTAAATGGTGTTGCCAACGCATTCATCAAGGGGGAGATTGTAAGACCTATGTGTGCTGAATACATTGGCTTTTAGTGAATACACTTGCTTTGACGATAAAAGTTTTGACTATCACCAAAACACCTTTTTATTAAGGTCCTGCTAGTTTTGTAAGCTCCGGCGGGAGCTTGGTTATACTAGTTTTGGTAAGTTCCGGCGCTAGGTTCTACTAGCTTTTGTTAGCTCCGGTTCAAGATCCGGGTTGCTCTGGCAAGGTCCGGAACTTGACCACAATGCTTCCGTTTTTCATTTGCAATGTTTCGTACTTGCTTTACATCTCTGGAAAGATTGCTTAGTATTCATTTGCTAAGTCTTTGGTGCGTTTTTGGTTGACATGGATCATATCGTGTTACTGTGGTTTTGCAACATGCTTATGTGAGGTTTTCACGTAAGGTGTTGTGTTCGGAACTAACTTGAGTCAAGTTGAGGACTTGGGCTCGTATGGATTGGTTGTTTATTCATGTGCAGGTGTTTCTTGAGTTCAAGACATGACTGGTGATGGGATCCATTGGACTAGTCTCAGGGAGGAGATGAGGTTCCAACAACCAAATTAAGGAGGAATTGTAGTTGAGCTGATCAGGAGGTTGCGCAGCATGATTGAATCAAGAACAATGCATGTGAAGGTGTCGTGGACGTCATTGGAAGACGTTTGCACGTGTGCAAGGAGTGCATGGACGTGGCTACATGGTTCCGAGATGTGATGAAGAGATGTGGACGTAAAGAGTTGGTCGGAAAGGTCCAACCAACTAGGTTATGGACTCAGGCTGCGGCTGAGTCGGGTTTGACTCAAATATGGAAAGATTTGAGTTGGTTATGATAGGATTTCGTGTGGGTCACGAATTTGAGTTGTTTAGGAATGTGAGATACGTTCCTAAGGTGTTTGGAAGTCTTAAGATTGCTTCTATCTGCGTATAGAAGAATTCTAAGCAGTTATGGAAAGTTACGATTCGTGAACAGAGTAGGATTAGATTCCTGATCTGAGTTGAGTTGGCTTTCGAGCTGCTTATATAAGCAAGGGAGCCCAGAGCTTGTGGTGCACGACTTTGGGGCTGTTATTCTTGTGTTCTATTGAATAAAATTTGTAGTTTGAAGGAACTTTTGTGCCTTGTTCGTCCGACTTGTTCCAGACAAGTTTTACTCGTCGAGTTTCTGGACAGCACTACCTTTTGTTGGTGGCTTTATCATAACTCAAGTTTTACAGATCCAATTGATGTGATTCTTTTTGTGTTGTCTTCACAACTTGATTATATATCATATGTCAAAATTTCACGGTCATTGGATTTGTGGTCTATGATCTACTCGAGTTTCTTTGCAGCGTTCCAGAACTGTTTTTCTCGAATAGGGCAGATTGACCTTTGTTTGATCTTTCGATCATAACTTGAGTTTTTCTTGACGGATTTGAGTGATTCTTGTTGTGTTGTCTTCGTAACTTAATTCTCTCTGATATCTATCACTTTTGTCATGGTGAAACTCATTTAGATTAGTCTCACACACGATTTCTTTAACAAATTCTTTTTCTACTAACCGTTTAATTGTTTCCGCTGCGTAAGATTTTTAAATCTACCATTCACCCCCCCTCTGGTAGATTTTCACGTGCTCTTCGATCCTACAATTGGTGTCAGAGCCATGGTACTCGAATATTTGTGATTTGCACGTGTTTTTGACTAATCATCATGGAGAAGTACTCTATCAAATTTTGTGTGTTCGCTGGTATTGATTTTCAGGTTTGGAAGGCACACATGGAGGCTATCATCCAGGCACAAGGCTTTGCAATATGGGAGAAGGTATACAAGCCTTACGAAGTGCCATCAAATGATCAAGTTACAGCTACAAATCTGAGAGATGTTGACAACAACAACAAGACTCGAAACTTGATCATACAAGGATTAACTCAAAGCGACTTCGACCATATTGCACACCTCCGATCTGCATACGATGTGTGGAAAGCACTTTGTGACTACCACGAAGGATCCAACACGATCAAAGAGGTAAGGCAAGATGTAGGATCGAAGAGCACGTGAAAAGCTACCAGAGGGGGGGGTGAATGGTAGATTTAAAAATCTTACGCAGCGGAAACAATTAAACCCCAAACCCTTTCGGCAGAAAAACAATCTCTTAATGAAATCGTGTGTGAGACTAATCTAAACGTGTTTCAACGTGACAAAAGTGATAGATATCAGAGAGCATCAAGTCACGAAGACAACACAAAAGGAATCACTCAAATCCGTCGAGAAAAACTCAAGTTATGATCGAAAGATCAAACAATGGTCAATCTGCCCTACCCGAGAAAAATAGTTCTGGAATGCTGTAAAGAAACTCGTGTAGATCAGAAACCACAAATCCAATGACCATGAAATTTTGACATATGATAGAGAATCAAGTTGTGAAGACAACCTAAAAAGAATCACGTAAATTGCATCTGTAAAACTCGAGTTATGATAAAAGCACCAACGAAAGGTAGTGCTGTCCAGAAACTCGACGAGTAAAACTTGTTTTGAACAAGTAGGACGAACAAGGCACAAAAGTTCCTTCAAACTACGAATTTTATTCAATGGAACACAAGAGGAACAGCCCTAAAGTCGTGCACCACGAGCTCTGGGATCCCTTGCTTATATAACCAGCCCTTAGGCCAACCCAATATCAACTAGGACTCCAATCCTACTCAGATCACGAATTGTAACTTTCCATAACTGCTCAAGATTCTTCTATATGCAGATAGAAGCAATATTAAGACTTCCAAACACCTTAGGAACGTATCCCACATTCCTATACAACTCAAATTCGTGACACACACAAAATCCTAACATAACCAATTCGATACTTTCCATACCGAGCTATAACCGACTCCGCCGCAGCCAAATTCATCAACCGGTACGATCCGATCCTTCCAACGAGATCTTCCCATCCATAAACCATCTTTGGAACTATGTTGCCACGTCATGCACCGCATGCATACGTGCAAACAACTTCCTTCGACATCCAGTAACCTTCATATGCACTGCCCTTGATTCAATCATCATGCGCGATCTCCTGATCAGCTCAACCACATTTCCTCCTGAACTTGGTTGTTGGAACCTCATCTCCTCCCTGAGACTAGTCCAATGGATCCTGTCACCAGCCATGACTTGAACTCAAGCAACACCTGCACATGAATAAAAAACCAATCCATATGAGCCCAAGTCCTCGACTTGACTCAAGTTAGTTCCGAACACAACACCTTACGTGAGAGCCTCACATAAGCATGCTGCAAAACCACAGTAACACGATATCATCCATATCAACCAAAACGAACCAAAAACTTAGCAAATGAATACTAAGCAATCTTTCCAACAATGTAAAGAAAGTACGAAACATTGCAAATGAAAAGCAGAAGCATTGCGGTCAAGTTCCGGTCCTTGCCAGAGTAACCCGGAGCTTGAGCCGGAGCTAACAAAAGCTAGTAGAACCTAGAGCCGGAGCTTACCAAAACTAGTACAATGAAGCACCTGCCGGAGCTTACCAAAACTAGAAGATCCTAGCATCGGAGCTTACCAAAAACTAGTCAAAACTAGTCAACCCAAAACCGGAGCTAGACAAAGTACGTCGGAGCTTAACAAAAGCATGCCGGAGCTATCAAATATATGCCAAAACTATCAAAGACATGCCGGAGCTAACAAAGACATGCCGGAGCTAAAGATAAAGCTCACCGGAGCTGACCAAAGCTAGTCGGACCTAGCATCGAATGTAACCGGAGCTACCCAAAACAAGCCAGACCTACCGTCGGACCTTGCTGTAGCTCGGAGCTAGAGTCGGACCTTGATAAAAAAGTGTTTTGGTGATATTCGAAACTTTTATCATCAAAGCCAAGTATATTCACCACAAGCAATTGTATTCAGCACACATAAGTCTTACAATCTCCCCCTTGATAAATGCATTGGCAACACCATTTAAAATCCGAACATTGGCTTATTCTCAATAAAAGTTTTGAAGGCAATTTCTCCCCTTTTGTAAATCAAAAATAAAATGAGAAGAAAATCTCTCCCCCTTTATTATCTCTCCTTATGCCCCCTTTATTATCTCTCCTTATGCGCATATTCTCTTTCTCTTCATGCCTATCTCCCCCCCTTTGACAATGTATTCAGCAAGTCATGAGCATATAAACAAATTATCTCTCCAACTTTAGTTGTTATGAGCATATTATAACATATACATATAAACAAAGCTCATCCAAGTCATACTATCAAGTACCTTACATTATCACATCAATGAGATACATAAAGTAGTGTAAGCCATGCTAGAGATCAAGTGTAATTTTAAAATTTAGCAGGTCATGATCTCACAAACTTAACTATTTCAAAACCTGAAAGCAGGACACTAGTTGCTGCATTTTATTATTTTTCAAAGCATAAATTTAGATCATATGATATTTGCAAGAGATTATATGCGCATCTACCTTATTCTAACCAACCAAGCCAAGCCTATGTCATTTGACAATCAGAAGCTTAAGGACATGGTTTTAGTCATACACAACTTCTTCCAAGTTCATATCTAAGTGCAATGACAAGCCATCTCAAAAGAAGAAGTGCGATGCATGCATATTCTCTTGATCTTTTCTCAATTTATATTTATGCATAAAAACTCAACATGTGAGTTGATTACTTGATTAATTTTTTATGATTAAAATCACTTGTGAACATGTAACAAGTTCAAAACAGCAAGAAAGTTCGACCATGACCAGTTTTAGTGTAAGTAATGATTCCAATTACTAGACATGGCAAAAACTACAAAATGTATAACACGAGTAATGTAGTAAGAACTTTCAGCATGTAAAAGGAATCACCAAGTCATATATGTATGAAATACTATGCTCATATTATTTTAATTTTAGATTCTCACATAGACTTCCCAAGTTTCAAAAACTCCCCCTCAATTTAAGCCATGAGGATGCATAACCCCTATTTCACTATGAATGTAACAAAAATGAGTGAAATCCAAAGGTTTTGTAAAAATGTCAGCCAATTGTTGTTCGGTATCTACATGGTGAAGCACAATGTTTCCTTTTTCAACATTATCTCGGAGAAAGTGATACCTAATGTCAATGTGCTTAGTTCTATAATATTGCACGGGGTTTTTAGTAATGCAAATGGCACTAGTGTTATCACAGAACAGTGGAACACTATCTAGATCAACCCCATAGTCCTTAAGTGTTTGAACAATCCAAAGAATTTGTGAGCAAGCACTTGCAGCAGCTACATATTCAGATTCGGCTATGGATTGAGCAACTGAATTTTGTTTTCTAGAGGACCAAGCAACAAGAGAATTACCAAGAAAATGACAAGCACCAGAAGTACTTTTCCTATGAATCCTACAACCCCCAAAATCAGCATCCGAAAAAACTTTCAAAGTAACGGTTGAGGAAGAAGGAAGAAAAATGCCAAATTCTTGGGTTCCATGTAAGTACCTGAGAATCCTTTTGACGGCTTGACGATGTGAAACACGTGGGGAAGCTTGAAACCGTGCACAAAGACATACGCTGAATTGTATGTCCGGTCTTGATGCCGTGAGGTACAAAAGTGATCCAATCATGCTTCTATATTCTTTTTGATTCACAGATTCACCATCTTCATCAAGTTCAAGTGTTGTTGCTGTTCCCCTTGGTGTCCAAAGAGGCTTGCTTTTGTCCATGTTGAAGTGCCTTAGGATGTCTTTGGTATACTTCATTTGATGCACAAAGGTACTCTCCTTGGTTTGCTTGATTTGCAGCCCCAAAAAGTAAGTGAGTTCACCCATCATACTCATTTCAAATTCAGAACTCATCATTGCTGAAAACTTGGACACAAGATCATGAGAAGCACAACCAAAGATAATATTATCCACATACACTTGAACGAATAATGAGTCATTGCCATGCTTAAGCACAAAAAGAGTTTTATCAACCTTGCCCATGGTAAACCCCTTTTCAAGTAAGAATGTTTTTAACCTATCATACCATGCTCTAGGGGCTTGTTTGAGACCGTATAAGGCTTTGGACAGTTTGTAAACATGATTAGGAAAATTTGGATTTTCAAAACCCAGTGGTTGTTTGACATAAACCTCCTCATCTATGTAGCCATTAAGAAAAGCACTTTTAACATCCATTTGAAATAGCTTAAAACCTTTAGATGCAGCAAAGGCTAACAAAATTCTTATGGCTTCTAATCTAGCAACGGGAGCAAAAGTTTCATCAAAATCTAGACCTTCAACTTGAGTGAAACCTTGAGCAACCAACCTAGCCTTATTCCTAACCACAACCCCATCCTCACTTTGTTTATTTTTAAATACCCATTTAGTTCCAATTAATGTGTGACCTTGAGGTGGAGGTACAAGTTTCCAAACATTATTTCTTTCAAAATTATCTAACTCTTCTTGCATGGCAATAATCCAAGATTCATTAGTGAGTGCGTGTGATATATCTTTGGGTTCAAAAGAAGCAACAAAAGCAGAATGGGCATAAGAGTTTGGATCGCAAAACCTGGACCGTGTGACTCGTTCGTGCAAGCTTCCAATCATCTATTGTGGGGGATGATCTTTGTAAAAACGTAGGGGAATAGATGTATCACAAGCTTCTTCTTCATTAGGTTCATCGTAGATTGATGAGCTTGTGACTTGTGGATGATCAGGACCAGCATAGATGATAGCCGGAGCTTGTTCAATGTCCAGAGCTGGACACGTGTCAACTTCGGAACTACCAGGCAGTATCACCGGCTCTTCTTCATCTTCGAAAATACCCTCCCCCTAAGGATACGGATCTGGTCCTGCAACACCGGAGCTAGTACATGGGCTAGCTTCATCAAAAGACACTTCACAAGTCTCCACAATTTTGTTAGTGTCAAGTAAAAGCACACGGTAGCCTCTAGTATGAGATGGATAACCAAGAAACATGCCATCAATGGATCTAGGTTCAAATTTATCAAGGTTACCATGTTTCTTAACAAAGCATTTGCAACCAAAGACCCGAAAGTGTGTAACACTAGGCCTATGTCCAAACCGGAGCTCATATGCTGTTTTACCTAGCTTAGCATGCAAGAAAACACGATTTGAGACATAACAAGCGGTTGCTAACGCATCAGTCCAAAATTTCCTAGGAGTTTGATATTCATCAAGCATAGTCCTAGCCATCTCAACTAAGGTTCTGTTCTTTCTTTCTAAAACACTGTTTTGTTGAGGTACATATGGTGAAGAAAATTGATGATTTATTCCATTTTCAGCACAAAAGTGATCAAAAGATTGATTTTTAAATTCAGTTCCGTTATCACTTCTAATTGCCTTTAAAGATTCTGGGTGATCAATTGATAATCTAAGAAATAAAGTCCTAAAGTGACTAAAAGCTTCATTCTTAGATGCCATAAAGTAAACCCAAGAGTATCTAGAATAATCATCAACAATAACAAGAACATACCATTTACCTCCGAAGGATTGAACACGTGAAGGTCCTACGGTGTCAAGATGCAAAAGTTGACATGGTTTAGTTGTCATGATCATTGTGAGAGGAGTATGTGAACCTGCAACCATCTTATCATGTCTACAAGAAGAGCACACAATTTCTTTGTCCCCTTTAAGCTTAGGCAGCCCATGTATGCGATCAAGAGCACTAACACGCGTTAGGTGATCAAAGCCTACGTGACCAAGTCTACGATGCCAAAAATATAAGTCCTTTGAATCATTAGCAACTAGACACCTATGCTTAGAGGAAGACATATCAAAATCAGCTTTAAAAACTCTTCCAAACCGAGACATGTTAAAAATAAGCTCACTATTTGAACCTACAACTTTGCAGCAGTTTTTATTGAAAATAATTTCTAGATTTTCATCTAGCAATTGTGCAATAGAAAGCAAGTTGTATTTCAAATTTTTGACAAGTGCCACATCCTTTAAAGTGTAGTGATCATTTACTCTAACCGAACCCTTAGCAATTATAGGAGTTGAAGAATTATCGGCAAAAGTAACATTTTCTACACGTGACACAAAAGAGAAGGAGGAGAACCAATCTTTGTTACCGGTCATGTGGCGTGAGCAACCTGAATCCACAATCCAAATGTTCTCCTTCCTCAAACGTGTAACCTAAATAGAAGCACAATACGTCGATGACTCAATACTGGGGTTAGTCAAAAGGCATTTAGGTATCCAGTACTGAGTCACACGACGTGCAGCAGGAAAAACACACAAAAGCTAAGATAAAACAGCAGGTTTATGAGTCGAAGTTTGAGGTTTTCTATTCTTAACTCTTTTAGCACAAAAACCAGTAGCTCCGGAGGTAAAAGCAGCAGTTCCAAAAGACAAGGTTGAAGCTCCGGAAACAAAAGCTGAAGTTTCGAAGAAAACAACAGAAGGTCCGGGAGCTCTCGGAGCTATCGGAACTTTCGAAGCTGCTTTTGCGGATTTCTTACCAGAAGGTCCGGAAGCTACCTTTTCAAATTTCTGACTCACTAAAACAGGTTGTGTTTTTCTAATTTCATGAAAGTTATAAGATCTAGCAATTTTTCTTTCCTTTTTCTGTTGTTTAGCTAGTCTATAACAAAAATCTATGACATGATCATCTCTACCACAGAAGGTACAATGAAATTTAACTTTGTGTTCATGTCTAGATGAGCAAGCAATATTTTTATTTGAAACTGAATGAGGCAACACTCCTGCAGATTTGAAAACCACTCCTTTTAGTTTAGGAACTGTTTGAATCAAACCACTTCCTAATGACTTTACAATTTTAGGTGGATGTGCCTTAGCATGAGCATGAGAATCAAAACATAAACCAGTTTTATCATTGCATGACTTGGAAGAATTCAGCAGTAAGTTTAGGTTCTTATTCCCATTACAAAACCGATCTAATGTCCTATGCATGTCATCAAGTTTATTGGACAGATCAAGGCAATTTTCACATGAAGTTTTTCTTTTTAGTTTGCAATTGGAGCAAAATTTAACTTCGTGAGAACGTAAAGCATTGTTCAATATAGAAATTTCATTCATAGCATCCTGTAGTTTCTTATCAAGATCATCACAAGTAGAACAATGCAAATCAATTGTAGAACAGCTAGCATCTTTCAAGTTTTTATCATTAAGTGCAGCAAGCTCTTTGTTCTTTTCAATTTCTAACTCAAGTTTATCAAGTGTGGAGGTGTGCGCACTTATTAATGAGGACAATTGTTCATATATTAAATCACATGAGGAACATGCATCATCACTAGGAATCAAAGTTTTTAAACGGTTGATTTCAGATTCTAGTGATTCAATTTTAGCAGCACTATCCCTAAGCTTTTTGTCCTTTTTCTTAACAATAACAGTGGCACGAGAAATAGCATCACACATTTCTTCGCAAGTAGGACATACCTCTTCATTGTCGCTGTTGTGTTCTGCCTCCTCCATACTTGATCTTGACTTGCCCGCCATAAAGCACAAGTTTGCCAAATCATCTTCATCTTTATCACTTCCAATGTCCACGTCACTTGAACTGAACTCTTGAAGCGCGGTGATGAAACTGTTGATCATCTTGCGTCTTATGGTACCTTTCTTCTTCTTGTTGGAATTTCCAGAGGAGGTCCGGACCTTGCTTTGGTTTTCTTCCCGGGTGGTCGGACCTGAGAGTTTAGGGCATTCTGTACGAAAGTGTCCTGTTTTACCACATTCAAAACAGCGTTGAGGTCCGGAGCTTCCTCTCCTTCTAGTTCTCACATTTTGCAATGCTTTTGAGAATCTAGTAGAGATGAGTCCCAACTCCTCTTCTGGAAATTCTTTGATCTGCTCCAGGGTTAGTGAGGACAACAAAGCAAGAGTACTGCAGGATGATGATTGGCCGGAGCTAGACATGTCACGTTGTGAGACAAATGCAATAGACTTGTTTGGGTTCTTACGTGCTAGGATGTCAATTTCATGAGTTTTTAGTTTAGAATAAAGTACATCTAATGTAAGAGAACTCATGACAGTTGATTCACGAATAGATGTTACTTTCATCTCCGAAATTGACATGTCTAATGCACTAAGAAGTTGCCTAACATTCTCAGCATCAGAAAAATTAACATTGACACTACGTAAGTTGCTGAGAATTTTATTGAAACGAGCAAAGAGGTCATCGATAGACTCACCTGGTTGTATCTCAAAACGCATATATTCCTTTTTGAACATATCTTGTTTTACCTCCTTGATTGTGTTGGAGCCTTCATGGTAATCACAGAGAGCTCTCCAAACATCGTATGCTGATCGGAGGTGCGCGACACGATCAAAGTCGCTTTGAGTGAGTCCTTGGATGATCAAGTTTCGGGCTTTGTTGTTGTTGTCGACGTCCCGTAGGTTTGTGGTCGTGACTTGATCATTAGGTGGCACTTCATAAGGCTTATATACCTTCCCCCATATTGCAAAGCCTTGTGCCTGGATGAAAGCCTCCATGCGTGCCTTCCAAACCTGAAAATCAATACCAGCGAACACACAAGGTTTGGCAGAGTACTTCTCCATGATGATTAGTCAAAAACACGCGCGAATCACAAATATTAGAGCACCGTGGCTCTGATACCAATTGTTGGATCGAAGAGCACGTGAAAATCTACCAGGGGGGTGAATGGTAGATTTAAAAATCTTACGCAGCGGAAATAATTAAACCCCAAACCCTTTCGGCAGAGAAATGATCTCTTAAAGAAATCGTGTGTGAGACTAATCTAAACGTGTTTCACCATGACAAAAGTGATAGATATCAGAGAGAATCAAGTCACGAAGACAACACAAAAGGAATCACTCAAATCCGTCAAGAAAAACTCAAGTTATGATCAAAAGATCAAACAATGGTCAATCTGCCCTACCCGAGAAAAACAGTTCTGGAATGCTGTAAAGAAACTCGTGTAGATCAGAAACCACAAATCCAATGACCATGAAATTTTGACATATGATAGAGAATCAAGTTTTGAAGACAAACTAAAAAGAATCACGTCAATTGGATCTGTAAAACTCGAGTTATGATAAAACCACCGACGAAAGGTAGTGCTGTCCAGAAACTCGACGAGTAAAACTTGTCTGGAACAAGTAGGACGAACAAGGCACAAAAGTTCTTTCAAACTACGAATTTTATTCAATGGAACACAAGAGGAACAGCCCCAAAGTAGTGAACCACGAGCTCTGGGTTCCCTTGCTTATATAACCAGCCCTTAGGCCAACCCAATATCAACTAGGACTCCAATCCTACTCAGATCACGAATCGTAACTTTCCATAACTGCTCAAGATTCTTCTATATGCAGATAGAAGCAATCTTAAGACTTCCAAACACCTTAGGAACGTATCCCACATTCCTAAACAACTCAAATTCGTGACACACACAAAATCCTAATATAACCAATTCGATACTTTCCATACCGAGCCATAACCGACTCCGCTGCAGCCAAAGTCATCAACCGGTATGATCCGATCCTTAAAACCAGACTTTCCCATCCATAAACCATCTTCGGAACCATGTTGCCACGTCATGCACCGCATGCATACGTGCAAACACCTTCCTTCGACGTCTAGTAACCTTCATATGCACCGCCCTTGATTCAATCATCCTGCGCAACCTCCTGATCAGCTCAACCACAGTTCCTCCCGAACTTGGTTGTTGGAACCTCATCTCCTCCCTGAGACTAGTCCAATGGATCCCGTCACCAGCCATGACTTGAACTCAAGCAACACCTGCACATGAATAAACAACCAATCCATACGATCCCAAGTCCTCGACTTGACTCATGTTAGTTCCGAACACAACACCTTACGTGAGAGCCTCACATAAGCATGTTGCAAAACCACAGTAACACGATATCATCCATATCAACCAAAACGCACCAAAAACTTAGCAAATGAATACTAAGCAATCTTTCCAACAATGTAAAGCAAGTATGAAACATTACAAATGAAAAGCAGAAGCACTACGGTCAAGTTCCGGTCCTTGCCAGAACAACCCGAAGCTTGAGCCGGAGCTAACAAAAGCTAGTAGAACCTAGCGCCGGAGCTTACCAAAACTAGTACAATGAAGCACCTGCCGGAGCTTACCAAAACTAGTAGATCCTAGCACCGGAGCTTACCAAAAACTAGTCAAAACTAGTCAACCCAAAACCGGAGCTAGACAAAGTACGTCGGAGCTTAGCAAAAGCATGCCGGAGCTATCAAATACATGCCAGAACTATCAAAGACATGCCGGAGCTAACAAAGACATGCCGGAGCTAAAGATAAAGCTCACCGGAGCTGACCAAAGCTAGTCGGACCTAGCATCGAACGTAACCGGAGCTACCCAAAACAAGTCGGACCTACCGTCGGACCTTGCTGTAGCTCGGAGCTAGAGTAGGACCTTGATAAAAAAGTGTTTTGGTGATATTCGAAACTTTTATCATCAAAGCCAAGTATATTCACTACAAGCCAATGTATTCAGCACACATAGGTCTTACACAAGACATGTTCAAAAAGGAATACATGCGCTTTGAGATGCAACCCGGTGAGTCTATTGATGACCTTTTTGCTCGCTTTAATAAAATTCTCAGCAACTTGCGTAGTGTCAATGGTAACTTTTCAGATGCTGAAAATGCTAGGCAATTGCTAAGTGCAATAGATATGTCAATTTGGGAGATGAAAGTCACATCTATTCGTGAATCTACTGTCATGAGTTCTCTTACATTAGATGTACTCTATTCTAAACTAAAAACTCATGAAATTGACATCCTAGCACGTGAGAACCAAAATAAGTCTATTTCATTTGTTTCACAACGTGATATGTCAAGCTCCGGTCAATCATCATCTTGCAATACTCTTGCTTCGTTGTCCTCACTAACCCTGGAGCAGATCGAAGAATTTCCAGAAGAGGAGTTGGCACTCATCTCTACTAGATTCTCAAAAGCATTGCAAAATGTGAGAACTAGAAGGAGAGGAAGCTCCAGACCTCAACGCTATTTTGAATGTGGTAAAACAGGACACTTTCGTACAGAATGCTCTAACCTTTCAGGTCCGACCATCCGGGAAGAAAGATAAAGCAAGGTCCGGACCTCCTCTGGAAATTCCAACAAGAAGAAGAAAGGTACCATAGGACGCAAGATGATCAACAATTTCATCACTGCGCTTCAAGAGTTCAGTTCAAGTGACATAGACTTTGAAAGTGATGAAGATGATGTTGACCTGGCCAACATATGCTTCATGGCGGGCAAAACAAAATCAAGATCAAGTCAGGAGGATGCAGAACACAACAGTGACGATGATGAGGTATGTTCTACCTGTAATGAAATGTGTGATGCTATTTCTCGTGCAACTGTTATTGTCAAGAAAAAGGACAAAAAACTTAGGGATAATGCTACTAAAATTGAATCACTAGAATCGAAAATCAATCGGTTAAAATCTCTAATTCCTACTGATGATGCATGTCCCTCTTGTGACAAAATCTATGAACAATTGTCCTCCCTAAGAAGTGCACATTCCTCCGCACTTGATAAACTTGAACTTGAAATTGAAAAGAACAAAAAGCTTGCTACACTTAATATTGGAAACTTAAAAGATGCTTCTTGTTCTACAATTGATTTGCATTGTTCTAGTTGTGATGATCTTGATAAAAAAAATTGCAAGATGCTATGAATGAAATCTCTATATTGAACAATGCTTTACATTGTCATGAAGTTAAAAATTGTTCCAATTGCAAATTAAAAGGAAAAACTTCATGTGAAAATTGCCTTGATCTGTCCAATAAACTTGATAACATGCATAAGACATTTGATCAGTTTTGTAATGGGAATAAGAACCTAAACTTGCTGCTGAATTCTTCCAAGTCTTGCAATGATAAAACTGGTTTAGGTTTTGATTCTCATGCTCATGCTAAGACACATCCACCTAAAATTGTAAAGTCATTAGGAAGTGGTTTGATTCAAATAGTTCCTAAACAAAAAAGAGTGGTTTTCAAATCTGCAGGAGTGTTGTCTCATTCGGTTTCAAATAAAAATGTTGTTTGCTCATCTAGACATGAACACAAAGTTAAATTTCATTGTACCTACTATGGTAGAGATGGTCATGTCATATATTTTTGTTATAGACTAGTTAAACAACAGAAAAGGGAAAGAATGGTTGCTAGATCTCATAACTTTCATGCAAAATTTGCTGCACATATTGAACTGAATGTACAACCTGCTGTTTTGAGTCAAAAACATTCAAAGTTTACCTCCGGACCTTCTGTTTTTGCCTCCGGAGCTACTGATTTTTGTGCTACACAAGTAACACCTTACAGGTCAGTAGTTAAGAATAAAAAATCTCAAACTTTGACTCATAAACCTGCTGTTTTGTCTCAGCTTTCGCGTGTTGTTCCTGCTGCACGTCGTGTGACTCAGTACTGGATTCCTAAATGCCTTTTGACTAACCCCAGTATTGAGTCATCGACATATTGTGCTTCTATGTAGGTTACACGTTTGAGGAAGGAGAACATTTGGATTGTGGATTCAGGTTGCTCACACCACATGACCAGTAACAAAGATTGGTTCTCCTCCCTCTCTTTTGTGTCACGTGTAGAGAATGTTACTTTTTCCGGTAATTCTTCAACTCCTATAATTGCTAAGGGTTCGGTTAGAGTAAATGATCACTACACTTTGAAGGATGTGGCACTTGTCAAAAATTTGAAATATAACTTGCTTTCTGTTGTACAATTGCTAGATGAAAATCTAGAAATTATTTTCAATAAAAACTGTTGCTAGTGCTTGCTCACAAATTATTTGGATTGTTCAAACACTTAAGGACTATGGGGCTGATCTAGATAGTGTTCCACTGTTCTGTGATAACATTAGTGCCATTTGCATTGCTAAAAACCCCGTGCAACATTCTACAACTAAGCACATTGACATTAGGTATCACTTTCTTCGAGATAATGTTGAAAAAGGAAACATTGTGCTTCACCATGTAGATATCGAACAAAAATTGGCTGACATTTTTACAAAACCTTTGGTTTTCACTCGTTTTTGTTACATTCGTAGTGAAATAGGGGTTATACATCCTCATGGCTTAAATTGAGGGGGGGTTTTGAAACTTGAGAAGTCTATGTGTGAATCTGAAATTAAAATAATATGAGCATTGTATTTCATACATATATGACTTTGTGATTCCTTTTACATGCTGAAAGTTCTTACTACATGACTCGTGTTATACATTTTGTAGTTTTTGCCATGTCTAGTAATTGGAATAATTACTTACACTAAAACTGGTCATGGTCGAACTTTCTTGTTGTTTTGAACTTGTTACATGTTCACAATTGCTTTTAATCATTAAGAATTAATCAAGTAATCAACTCACATGTTGAGTTTTTTTATGAACAAATATAAATTGAGAAAAGATCAAGAGAATATGCATGCATCACACTTCTTTATTTGAGATGGCTTATCGTTGCACTTAGATATGAACTTGGAAGAAGTTGTGTATGACTAAAAACATGTCCTTAAGCTTCTAATTGTCAAATGACATAGGCTTGGCTTGGTTGGTGAGAATAAGGCAGATGCGCATATAATCTCTTGCAAATATCATATGATCTAAATTTATGCTTTGAAAAATAATAAAATGCAGCAACTAGTGTCATGCTTTCAGGTTTTGAAATAGTTAAGTTTGTGAGATCGTGACTTGCTTAAATTGAAAATTACATTTGATCTCTAGCATGGCTTACACTACTTTATGTATCTCATTGATGTGATAATGTAAGGTACCTGATAGTATGACTTGGATGAGCTTTGTTTATATATATATGTTATAATATGCTCATAACAACTAAAGTTGGAGAGATAGTTTGTTTATATGCTCATGACTTGCTGAATACATTGTCAAAGGGGGAGAGATAAGCATGAAGAGAAAGAAAATATGTGCATAAGGAGAGATCATAAAGGGGGAGGATAATATGGGATAATTTTTGGATTTTCTTCTCATTTTACTTTTGATTTACAAAGGGGGAGAAATTGCCTTCAAAACTTTTATGTGAATAAGCCAATGTTCAGATTTTAAATGGTGTTGCCAATGCATTCATCAAGGCGGAGATTGTAAGACCTATGTGTGTTGAATACATTGGCTTGTAGTGAATACACTTGCTTTGACGATAAATGTTTTGACTATCACCAAAACACCTTTTTATTAAGGTTCTGCTAGTTTTGTAAGCTCCGGTGGGAGCTTGGTTATACTAGTTTTGGTAAGTTCCGGCGCTAGGTTCTACTAGCTTTTATTAGCTCCGGTTCAAGGTTCGGGTTGCTCTAGCAAGGTCCGGAACTTGACCGAAATGCTTCTATTTTTCATTTGCAATGTTTCGTACTTGCTTTACATCTCTGGAAAGATTGCTTAGTATTCATTTGCTAAGTCTTTGGTGCGTTTTTGGTTGACATGGATGATATCGTGTTACTGTGGTTTTGCAACATGCTTATGTGAGGTTCTCACGTAAGGTGTTGTGTTCGGAACTAACTTGAGTCACGTCGAGGACTTGGGCTCGTATGGATTGGTTATTAATTCATGTGCAGGTGTTGCTTGAGTTCAAGACATGGCTGGTGATGGGATCCATTGGACTAGTCTCAGGAGGAGATGAGGTTCCAACAACAAAATTCAGGAGGAATTGTGGTTGAGCTGATCAGGAGGTTGCGCAGCATGATTGAATCAAGAACAATGCATGTTAAGGTATCGTGGACGTCATTGGAAGATGTTTGCACGTGTTCAAGGAGTGCATTGACGTGGCTACATGGTTCCGAGACGTGATGAAGAGATGTGGACGTAAAGAGATGGTCGGAAAGGTCCAACCGACTAGGTTATGGACTCAGGCTGCGGCTGAGTCGGGTTTGAATCAAATATGGAAAGATTTGAGTTGGTTATGATAGGATTTCGTGTGGGTCACGAATTTGAGTTGTTTAGGAATGTGGGATACGTTCCTAAGGTGTTTGGAAGTCTTAAGATTGCTTTTATCTACGTATAGAAGAATCCTAAGCAGTTATGGAAAGTTACGATTCGTGAACAGAGTAGGATTAGGTTCCTGATCTGAGTTGAGTTGGCTTTCGAGCTGGTTATATAAGCAAGGGAGCCCAGAGCTCGTGGTGCACGACTTTGGGGCTGTTCCTCTTGTTTTCTATTGAATAAAATTCGTAGTTTGAAGGAACTTTTGTGCCTTGTTCGTCCGACTTGTTCCAGACAAGTTTTACTCGTCGAGTTTCTAGACAGCACTACCTTTTGTTGGTGGTTTTATCATAACTCGAGTTTTACAAATCCAATTGACGTGATTCTTTTTGGGTTGTCTCAACAACTTGATTATATATCATGTGTCAAAATTTCACGTTTATTGGACTTGTGGTCTATGATCTACACGAGTTTCTTTGCAGCGTTCTAGAACTGTTTTTCTCGGATAGGGCAGATTGACCTTTGTTTGATCTTTCGATCATAACTTGAGTTTTTCTCGACAGATTTGAGTGATTCTTATTTCGTTGTCTTCGTGACTTGATTCTCTCTGATATCTATCACTTTTTTCACGGTGAAACACGTTTAGATTAGTCTCACACACGATTTCTTTAACAGATCGTTTTTCTGCCGAAGGGGTTGGGGTTTAATTGTTTCCGCTGCGTAAGATTTTTAAATCTACCATTCACCCCCCCCCCCTCTGGTAGCTTTTCACGTGCTCTTCGATCCTACAGTGCAGATTCCCCATCTTGTTTCTAAGCATTGTTTGCTGGAACCGATGGCGGCTGTGGTGCCATAGTGTCTGCCGGAACAATGGCACCCGCTGGCTGCTGCACGTTGGAGGGATTGTCTCCAGCAGGTTGTTCAATGCGATTGCCATTGGAATATCCTGCGGCGAAATTCACAATCTTGAAATCTCAGGTCCCCCTTCCTGGCGCGCAAAAATGTCAAAGTGTAGTAACGACACTTCCCCCGGTACTACCAAATGTAGCCCGCGGAGGTTCTTGTTTCGGTTGGGGCACGTAGAGATCAAGAACAAGATGGTGACACGAGAGATTTACGTGGTTCGGGCCGCTTGAGCGTAATACCCTACTCCACGGGGTGTGTGTTGTTGTATTGAGAATCACTCGGAAGCCTAGTGTCTGGCTCAGCCTGCCTCCCTCCTCTGTATCGTGCGGCTCAGTCCTTTTATAGTCCAAGGACTGACCGTTACAATGCTTGCCCGACCCGACATGTGGCCCTGGCGTATTTAATAGCCTAATACATTGTCTATGGGTATTAAGCGTGCTTAATAGTGTGATAACGTGCCTTAATGGCTGCGTTACCCCTATTAACAGTGGTCTAATCGTGTGTCATTAATACAACATTAATGACATGTAATCAGGTCTTATAATTGTTGCTTTAACTGTCCCTTGAATGTCTGTGCTGGAGGAGATCCGCCAATGTATTCGTTGGTGATGGAGGTTCAGAGGCTCCACACGTGGCAGCTTCGGAGCTTCCCCTTGCGGGGAGGTAGCTCCAGAATAGCTATACATGTGTCGGCACCCGAGCTCCCCTCTCCTGGGGGGTTAGGTTTGGGGTTATTGTACACGTGTTAACAGCGGAACTTCCCTATGTTTGGAGTTTATTTCCGGACTTACATTGCATGTGTCAACCCTGAGCTTCCCATATGAAGGGTGCGGGTCTGGTGTAGTGTGACATGTGGGGCCTGAGGAGACCTTCAACTTTGACAGGTAGAACTCTCTTGCACTTCTTGCGGTATCGTGGGGTACCCAGGGTACCGACAGGGACATAGCAGAATATGTTGCACTATGTGATGTATGCCAACGAGTCAAAGATGAACATCAAAGGCCAGTCCAATTATTACAGCCATTGATGATTTCTGAATGGAAGTGGGAAGAGCTTGGTATAGATTTCATAGTTGATTTGCCTCGCACTTCAGCGGGATATAATTCAATATGGGTTATTGTGGATCGGTTGATGAAAACAACACATTTTATTCCTGTCAAGACTACTTATAGTGGAGTGTTGACCGCAGTTATATACCAATTTCGCCTGTCAATATAACTCAATTATGCAAAGGAATTGTCATTTATTGCACACATAACCTTTTTATTTAAGCTATTTCCACTTGTCCTTGGAGAAAACGGTACATGCAGGAGTTTTTTGTAGAAATAATGTGAAACAAGGGGGTGGATCCTATAAAATATCATTCCAACCAATCAAGTGACAACACGTGGAACCACATGGATCAAATGGCCACAAACAGAAGTTTCTGAGGCCATCCAACGGTGTAGCACCCATATAAAGGAATGGGACTCACCTGACAGAGACCTGGAGGAAGCACAACAACAACGGGGCCAAGACCAGGTCGGTCGATCCCCCTAGTCGACCGACTAGGTCTTGCCGCCAAATGCGGTCAAACGCCACTTGTTGGCTCCTCCCCCAGCTTGAAGAGGTCATGGGTGACTGATTCGCGAGCTTTTGGTGGCGGAAACCGACCCTTCTCCAAGCTATAAATAGGACCCCTCACCCCTCACTTCAACACACACCTTGAGTATTCTTCCTTTGTATCCACTACTCTCCATAGGTTTAGAGGAGTATAGGCTGTAGAAATTAGAGCCTCTAGTCCATAGTCCAAGTAGGAGAGGAGTAGAAGGAGTCTCTTCCCAATTGGGAAAGGTATGGCTCTTATATTCCTATTTGTATTTGTGAATTTATTCATAATAAAGATGATATCTTTAGTCTTCTATTGTTCACATACTTGGATGAAGCGTTTCTTGTTTGATTTTGGATTTCATGTATGTGGTAGGAATAGTAATTACGATCGTGCTATACCATTCTTATTACATCATCATAAACACTATAAACCTCCACTGTAGTCTAATTAGCTATGATATGACTATATTAATATGAATTGTTTATGCTATGAATTAACATTGGTTAAACGATGATTTAGTTCGTTGAATTAGGATGGCTTGTGGCTAGGCACTTAAGGTAATTACTTAATATGCTAGCATGGTGCTAGGATAGAGAGTAGCGTTGAATGTCTCATAGACCCACGGATTGAAGAGGTAGGCAGTAGGTGGTGACAACCCTGTCTGTCCTTTGTAATCCTCCACATTCGGCTATGCCACAGGCTCTTGGCGGGAGTCGCCTAGTGTTGCTAGCGGTAAACCTGTGCCCGGTGTGTTAATCCACTTAGCATGAGAATTCATAATTAATATAATCATTAGTAACTAACTTAGGCTATGTATATGTACATTAGAAGCATAGTAGGAGTATCTACCTAACTCTTAGACTAGCCCCTCTATTACCTCATTTATCCGTTTAGGATAGGATGCTCTTGTGTGTGTCACACTACCTCAATTACCCTTTATCCTTCCTTGCTAGAACCCTACCTAGACTAACCTAGCATCTCCATTTGATGATTGATTTGCTTCCACCTAGCCTTTCTTTGGGAAAATATAGATGACACCCTTTGGGAATACTCTTTAAAGGGGAAATGCAACATTGATAGTTTTTGTGTGCTTGCAGATGTTCATCTAAGATTTAAAACCTACCAATAAGAATTTCTGGCACCACTGCTAGGTATGAATTGTTAGTAGTGAATAAGAAATATCAACAAGCATTTCTAGCGCCATTGTCGAGAAAGGCAGCCGAAGTATTACATGATTGAGTGAATAGAAAGGACCCTGGTAGGTTTTAGTAGGATGACCCTCCTTTGTTTTTGCATTTTATGTGAAAACAGGGTACTGTATGTCTGGTTATTGCTTGCCGGAAAACATTGTTGAAGATCCTGAATCCCTTCTCAGAGATCGACCTTGTGTCGTTACTCCTCAGAAGCTTCGAGTGGCAAAGCAAGCCAGCACAACTGCACCAACAACCAAAACCCAAATGGCCCATAAGACCCTTCATGAGTTTTCAACTCCCTCTGCTAACAATGTTCCTGTTGGACCCACTGTTAACACGGGAGACATAAAATTCGAAATCAAGACTGGCCTTATCACTATGGTGCAAGCCAACCCATT
Source organism: Tuctoria greenei (assembly GCA_036927565.1). Classification (NCBI taxonomy): domain Eukaryota; kingdom Viridiplantae; phylum Streptophyta; class Magnoliopsida; order Poales; family Poaceae; genus Tuctoria; species Tuctoria greenei. The sequence goes on from JAYESD010000004.1 coordinate 198,102,434, forward strand.
TTGTGGGAAGGCTAACGAGGATTCAAGTGCTCACCTGCAACAGTTCCTTGAGATCTGCAGCTCTTTTAAGATAAAGGATGTATCTTTTGATGATGTTCGTCTTAGGCTGTTTCTGTTCTCTCTTCTTGGGAGAGTGAAACAGTTGTTCTACGCAAACCAAAGTGTTGTAGATACTTGCGAGAAGTGTTCTACATCATTTCTCACCAAGTTTTCATGTTGGGCAAGACTAGTACCCTACGTGGAAGAATTTCCAGCTTCCAGCAAGATGCCAAGGAATCTATTCTCGAGGCTTGGGAAAGGCTTCAAGAGTACATCCTAGCCTGTCCCCATCGTGGGATGGATCAGTGTCTCATAATCCAAACTTTTACAACGGATTGATCCCTTCCATGACCATGAACGTGTTGATGCTGCTGTTGGAGGTACCTTCTTCTCATCGATGGTGCCCAAAGAAAAAGACTTGATTGAGAAGATGGTGTCAAACATGGGTTGGAGCAACGAGCGTCTCCACACTCGCCAACTAGGCATGCACACCTTGAAGGAGGTGGACATGATCGCTGCCAAATTGGACCTCCTTATGAAGAAAATTGATGGATAAGGCAATGGTGAGGTATATGGCAATTTCTATGCCTTAGACTCTCACATCACTTGAGAAGTCTGTGGCAACATGGGCCATTTGGGAAATGGCTGCCCAGAAACCCATGAGGATGCCTTATATGTAGCCAACAATGGCTGTCATCCAGGAGGTCAAGGGTGGGGCCATCACGCCCATTCTTTCAAGGAGGGTACAACAACAATGGTAACAATGGAAATCAACCCAACTTGAGAGAACTTTCCATTGGTCAGCTGAAGATCAATGAGGCTATATCCAAGAAGTTGTAGGCCAATCACAAGACCCTAGAAAGTATAAATGCTAAGACTGAAGGACTATCCTCAGCCTTCAAGAATCAATTGAGTTTCAACAAGAAGTTGGAAACTCAGTTGGCTCAACTCGCAGCTGTTGTTCCTCCAATGGAGAATGGCAAAATGACAGGACAGCCCAAACCTCCTATGGAAAGTGCCAACATGATTTCTCTACAAGGAGGCAACTGTCTGAAGAACCCCGGATGTCTACAATCTCATGCTCAATTGGGGCACACCACTTTGACAAGGCCCTTTGTGACCTTGGAGCAAGTGTGAGTTTGATGCCCAAGGTGGTTTTCGACCAGTTGAACTTCACGAAACTCACTCCAACAGTGATGCAGCTCCAATGGCTGATTCCTCAGCCCGTTATCTGACGAGTATCGCTGAAGATGTCCCGGTGAAAATCAAGAACTACTTCATTCCCGTGGATTTCGTGGTGCTTGACAAGGAGGTCGAGAAGTACACGGAGGCTCGCATACATGTGGGAGCTGGAGAAGTCCACTTCCATATCAATGGCAAGGAGGAGAATTTTAACTTTCGTCCAAAGTTGGATCAATGCTCCATCATCCGTATCAAGTATGGGCCGAATGTTAAACACATTCAAGAGGCTGAAATCACACCTCCAAAGGTGGACCTGCTCATTGCATTCATGAGGAATTTGCTCTATGTGAAAAAACCCGTCTTATTGTTCACACCGACACCCCAAGAAGACGGAGAAGCCCGAGCCTCCCTAAAGGCCCAAGTCCACCAAGCTGCCAAAGAAGGTATGGCGGGAGAAGCAAGGCAAGCCGTTCGAGTCCATCCCTCCGGGCCCGAATGTCAAGAAATGAAGAAGGAGGAATTTCCATTGCATCAGACGATGGTGAGACCGCCAATAGGTTAAATTGGTAGTTATCCTTTTCTTTGTTTTTCTTTTCCCTTTATTTGGTTTTCCTCATTTAGTTTGATTTTCCCCACTGCATATTTGATTTTCTTAGTAAGTTGAGAATCTTATGTTCTCAAATATCATTTTTATTTCTTTATTTTTCACAAAAAGAAAATTGTTGGATTTTGAAAAAAGAGTTTTTATTTGGAAAATAATTTTTCTAAGCTGCAAAAGTGGTATTTCACCAACGTGCTAATTTCATAGCTGTTGGGGAGCCACCTGCCAAAAGTGGGAACCAAGGGGCCCACATGTCAGGTCAGCCGACCCCCCTGTTCGGCCGACATAGGGGAAAGAGCTATTTTGGCTCTCTCTCCTCCAACGGCTACATTTGGTTCCTTAGTGAGCGTTGTGGATTGCACACTATAAATGGTGGCCGTAAGGAGCTCTTCTCCTCACACTTCATCTCATTTCATACCTCCCCAAAGTCACTCTTGCTCACATTGCTTTCTTGATCTTCATTGAAGCACTCTTGCTCAAATTCCCAACTCAAAATGATTTGCTTTTGTTTGCATTTGCAATTTGCTCTCAAGTTCTTCAAGGGAAAATTCATCGGGGTTTTGCTTTCACTAACATCACCTCTTTCAAGTTTTTTCCTTGTTGTGTTCTTGCTTGTTGTGGCCATGAAAGCAATGAAGAGGTTTTTTGGAAAGAGGAAGGAGGCTGCAAGCTCAAGTCATGGTGGAGATTCAAGTGCACGCCCCTCTTCCGTTGCTACACCAAGTTCACGGAGGAGGAGTGTAGGAGAGGACACTCCCATGGGTGAGAGTAGCAACCCACACCAACTTCTTCATGACGACGACCTTGGCATCCAAAGTGAAGTTGAAGATCAAGCACGCAAGCTCCTCCAAGATCATGAGTTTTCTCATGCGAAAGCTTATGATCCGGATTTGATCTCCAAAATAGGTATATATTCCAAATTCTTTTCCATTTGGCATGAATTAAGATGGGAAAACTTTGCTCACATAGAGGAGAAAGGTTCACGCCTTCTCTCCATACAATTCCTTTGCACACTCAAAATAGGATTTGATGGTATTACTTTTAGATTATTTCAAAAAGAATAAAACATCCTATGGAAAGAATTAAGTGAAATTTTAGGCTTCCATAAACATTGTTTGCTAGATTTAGACTTTTTGCCTAAGTTTAACAAACAAAAATTTTGGCAAGATTTAACTAGTGAGGTTAGATGTACTGCACCTAGGAATAGTCACTTGCACAACCCTACTTTACGCCTCATGCTTAGATAGGTGGCTATGACTATGTTCCCTAGAGGAGATGTAAGGATAGTGTGTGATGATGAGCTGAAATTTTTGTTTGCCATGACTAAAAAGATAAAAGTTACTCTAGTTATTGCCATGATGACACAATGGTTAGATTACATTCCAAGGGTAGGGCCAATTGAATGCACTTCATTGATTACCCGTATTGCTACTAGGGTAGGAGCACTAGAATATTCTTCATTTGAGTATACTGTAAATGAAAGAGAATTAATTAATGAAAATTATTTAGTGCAAGGACATACCCTTAAGCATGATCAAGATGGCTCTTTGATATTTTATTATCCAACTTTGTCAATAAAATTCCGTTACCTAACCCAGATTATCATTTGTACAAATGCCGGAGGCTAACCATTGACCTACTTCCCATCGAGTAAGACGGAAGAAGTAATGTCTCTGACAGGGTAACTAGAAGTCGTACAAGGAGAGCGGTCATGCCCCCGACAACCTCCACGGTCCATGAGCACGAAGAGGAAGAGAACCCAACGGATGATGCACCCGGCTGGACTCAACCTCCATCGTATGAGATCGAAGGTCCATCTTTGTGAGACCTATGTGTGCTGAATACATTGGCTATGACGATAAAAGTTTTGAATACTGCCAAAACACCCTTTTAACAAGGTCCGACTCTAGGTCTGAGCTCCAGCAAGGTCCATCAACAGGTCCAACTTGTTTTGGGTAGCTCTGGTAAGGTCCGATGTAAGGTCCGACTTGCTTTTGTCTAGGTCCGACTTACTTTGGCTAGGTCTGACTTCATTGTCTAGGTCCAACTGAGCTTTAGTAAGCTCCAGCGCTAGATCTGACTAGCTTTGGTAAGCTCCAGTGCTAGGTCCTGCTAGCTTTGGTAAGCTCCAGCTCAAGGTCCAGTTAGTTTTGGCAAGGTATGGAGCTAGATTGCAATGGTTCTGGTTCTGCTTTTACTTTTAATTGATTCAAACTTGCTTTACATCTATGGAAAGTTTGCTTAGTATTCTTTTACTAAGTTTTTTGTGTGTTTTGGTGGTTATGGCTGAATGTGCAGGTGTTGCTTGAGTTAAATACATGGTTGGTGAAGGGGTCCATTGAACTAGTCTTAGGGAGAATATGAGGTTCAACAACTAAGTTCGGGAGGAATTGTGGTTGAGTACAGCATGTTTGAATCAAGAACAATGCATATGAAGGTATCGTGGATGTAGTTGGAAGGTGTTTGCTCATGTGCAAGGAGTGCATGGACATGGCTACATGGTTTCGAGGCGTGATGAAGGGATGTGGACATAAAAAATTGGCCGAAAAGGTCCAACCAACTAGGTTATGGACTCAGGCTGCGGCTGAGTCATGTTTGACTCAAATATGGAAAGATTTGAGGTTATGATAGGATTTCATATGGGTCATGAAGTTGGGTTGTTTTAGGAACGTGGGATACGTTCCTAAGATGTTTGGAAGTCTTAAGATTGCTTCTATCTGCATATGGAAGAGTCTTGAGCAGTTATGGAAAGTTTCGGTTGAATCTGAGTAGGATTTGAGTCCTAGTTAGGATTGGGTTGGCCTTAAGGCTGGTTATATAAGCAAGGGAGGCCAGAGCTCGTGGTGCATGGCTTTCGGGCTATTCCTTTTGGGTTTTGATCAATAAAATTCATAGTCTAAAGGAGCTTTTGTGTCTTCTTCGTCCGACTTGTTTCTGTCAAGTCTTTCTCGTCGAGTTTTTGCACAGCACTACCTTGCTTTGGTGGTTTTATCATAACTCGAGTTTTACATATCCAGTTGATGTCATGCTTTTCCGTTTGTCTTCACAACTTGATTGTATATCATCTATAAAAATTTCATGGTCATTGGATTTGTGGTTTTGGATCTACATGAGTTTGTTTGTAGTATTGTAGATCTGGTTTTTCTCTGGTAGAAAAGATTGACCTTTGTTCAACCTTTCAATCATAACTTGTTTTTTTCTCGACGGATTTTTGTGATTCTTGTTGTGACGTCTTCGTGACTTGATTCTCCACAATATATACTGGTTTTGTCACAATTGATCATGTATAGATTAGTCGCACACATCATTTCTTAACAGGTTGATTTTCTGTCGAGGAGTTTTTGTTGCTTCCGCTAAAAAGTTTTAATCTACCATTCACCCCCCTCTGGTAGATTTTCATGTGCTCTTCGATCCTAAAATTGGCTCTAGAGCCACGGTGTTCTAACATTTGAGATTTTCATATGTTTTGACTAATCATCATGGAGAAATACTCTGCAAAACCTTGTGTGTTTAGTGATATTGATTTTCAGGTTTGGAAGGCACGTATGGAAGCCTTCATCCAGGCGCAGGGCTTTGCAATATAAGAAAAGGTGTACAAGTCCTACGACGTGCCGTCAAACGATCAAATCATGGCTACAAACATGAGAGATGTCGACAACAACAACAAAGCTCACAACTTGATCATACAAGGATTAACTCAAAGCGACTTCGATCGTGTTGCTCACCTCTGATCTGCATATGATGTGTGAAAAGCACTCTGCGACTACCACGAAGGATCCAACACGATCAAGGAGGTAAGGAAAGACAAGTTCAAAAAGGAGTACATGCGCCTTGAGATGCAACTAGGTGAGTCCATCGACGATCTCTTTGCTCGCTTTAATAAAATTCTCAGCAAGTTGCGTAACGTCAATGTTAATTTTTCAGATGCTGAAAATGCTAGGCAATTACTAAGTGCATTAAACATGTCAATTTGGGAGATGAAAGTCACATCTATTCGTGAATCTACTGCCATGAGTACACTTGCTTTAGGTGTTCAATATTATTAATTGAAAACTCATGAAATTGACATAATCTCACGTAAGAACCCCAACAAGTCTCTTGCATTTGTTTCTCAAGGTGACATGCCTAGCTCTGGCCAATTTTCATCTTGTGGAACACTTGATTTGTTTTTCTATCTAACCCTTAAACAGATAGAGGTTCCAGAGGAAGAACTTGCACTCATCTCTACTCGGTTCTCAAAAGCATTGCAAAATGTGAGAACTAAAAGGAGAGGAAGTTTTGGACCTCAACAATGCTTCAAATGTGGTAAGACAAGACATTTTCGCACGGATTGCCCTAACCTTTCAGGTGCTACTTCCCATGATGAAAAGCAAACAAGGACGAAGCACTTCTCTTCAAACAACAACAAGAAAAAGAAGGGTCTTACAGGACGCCAATTGGTAAATAGTTTTATCTCTACACTTCAAGAACTTGGCTCGAGCGATGTGGATATCGGAAGTGACGAAGATGAAGATGATTTGGCAAACTTGTGTTTCATGGTGGACAAGTGAAGATCAAGTATGGAGTAGGCAGAACACAATAGCGACAATGAAGAGGTATGTCGTACTTGTGAAGAAATGTGTGATGCTATTTATCGTGCCAATGTTATAGTTAAGAAGAAAGACAAAAAGCTTAGGGACAATGCTGTTGAAATTGAGTCACTAGAATTTGAAATTAATCGTTTGAAAACTTTGATTCCTAGTGATGATTCTTGTTCCTCTTGTGATTTAATATATGAACAGTTGTCCTCTCTAAGAAGTGCACACACCTCCACACTTGATAAACTTGAACTTGAAACTGAAAAGAACAAAATGCTTGCTGCACTTAATGATAAAAACTTAAAAGATGCTTACTGTTCTACAATTGATTTGCATTGTTCTACTTGTGATTATCTCGATAAGAAACTACAAGATGCTATGAATGAAATTTCTATATTGAATAATGTTTTACGTTCTCATGAAGTTAAATATTGTTCCAATTGCAAATTAAAAAGGAAAACTTTATGTGAAAATTGCCTTGATCTGTCAAATAAACTTGATGACATGCATAGGACATTAGATCGATTTTGTAATGCAAATAAGAACCTAAACTTGCTGCTGAATTCCTCTAAATCTTGCAATGATAAATTAGGTTTAGGTTTTGATTCTCATGCTCATGCTAAGGCACATCCACCTAAAACTGTAAAGTCATTAGGAAGTGGTTTGATTCAAAAAGTTCCTAAACAAAAAGAAGTGGTTTTCAAATCTGCAGGAGTGTTGTCTCATTCGGTTTCAAATAAAAATATCGCTTGCTCATCTAGACATGAAAAAAAAAGTTAAATTTCATTGTACCTACTGTGGTAGAGATGGCCATGTCATAGATTTTTGTTATAGACTAGCTAAACAACAGAAAAAAGGAAAGAATGGTTGCTAGATCTCATAACTTTCATGCAAAATTGCTACACATGCTAAACCGAATGATAGGAAATGCAACATGCTGTAACGAGTCGAAAACATGCAAAGTTTGCTCCCAAACCTATTGTTTTTCGTACTACACATGTAACACCTCGTAGGTTAGTAGTTGGATATAAAAATCCTCAAGCATTGGATCATAAACCCGCTATTTTATCTCAGCTTTCGCGTGTTATGCCTATTGGATGTCGTGTGACTCAGTACTGGTTTCCTAAATACCTTTTGACTAACCCCAGTATTGAGTCATCGACGTATTGTGCTTCTATGTAGGTTACACGCTTGAGGAAGGAGAACATTTGTATTGTGGATTCAGGTTGCTCACGCCACATGACCGGTAACAAAGAATGGTTCTCCTCCCACTCTTTTGTGTCACGTGTAGAGAATGTTACTTTTCCGATAATTCTTCAACTCCTATAATTGTTAAGGGTTCGGTTAGAGAAGATGATCACTACACTTTGAATGATGTGGCCCTTTTCAAAAATTTGAAATACAACTTGCTTTCTGTTTCACAATTGCTAGATGAAAATCTGGAAATTATTTTCAATAAAAATTGCTGTAAAGTTGTAGGTTCAAATAGTGAGCTTATTTTTAGATGTCTCAGTTTGGAAGAGTTTTTAAAGCTGATTTTGATATGTCTTGTTCTAAGCATAGGTGTCTAGTTTCTAATGATTCAAAATACTTATGTTTTCGGCATCGTACACTTGGTCATGTAGGCTTTGATCATCTCACGCGTGTTAGTGCTCTTGATCGCATACTTGGGCTGCCTAAGCTTAAAAGGGACAAAGAAATTATGTGCTATTCTTGTAGACATGCTAAGATGGTTGCAGTTTCACATGCTCCTCTAACAATGACCATGACAACTAAATGGGGTCAATTTTGCATCTTGACACCGTAAGACCTTCACGTCTTCAATCTTTTCGAGGTAAATGGTATGTTCTTATGATTGTTGTTGACTATTCTATATACTCTTGGGTTTATATTATGGCATCTAAGAATGAAGCTTTTATACACTTTAGAACTTTATTTCTTAGTTTATCAATTGATCACTCAGGATCTTTAAGAGCAATTAGAAGTGATAATGGAACTGAATTTAAAAATCAATCCTTTGATCATTTTTGTGCTGAAAAAGGAATAGATCATCAATTTTGTTCACCATATGTACCTCAACAAAATTGTTTTGTAGAGAGAACGAATAGAACCTTAGTTGAGATGGCTAGGACTATGCTTGATGAACATCAAACTCCTAGAAAGTTTTGGGCAGATGCAATTGCAACCTCTTGTTATGTTTTAAATCGTGTTTTTTTGCGTGCTAAGCTAGGAAAAACACCATATGAGCTTTGGTTTGGACATAGGCCTGGTGTCACACACTTTAGGGTATTTGGTTGCAAATGCTTTGTTAAGAAACATGGTAATCTTTATAAATTTGAAGCTAGATCTGTTGATGGCATGTTTCTTGGTTATCCATCTCATACTAGAGGGTATTGTGTGCTTTTACTTGACACTAACAAGATTGTGGAGACTTGTGAGGTTTATTTGGATGAAGCTAGCCCAGCTGCTAGCTCAAATATTGAAGGTCCAGATCTATATCCGCAGGGGAGAGAGTATTTTTGTTGAAGATGAAGAAGAAGTGGTGTTGCTGCCCGAAAATTCAACAGCTAATGATATTGTTCCAGCTTCTGATTTTGATTTACAACCAGCACCGATGACCATCATTGTTGGTCCAGATCCTCCTCAAATCACAAGCTCATATATCTGTGATGAACATGAAGAAGAAGGATCTTGTGAAGTGTCTACTCCCCTCCGGGTTCTCAAAAGTCATCCTCGACAACAAATTATTGGAAGCTTGCACGAACGAGTCACACGGTCCAGGTTTTGCGATCCAAACTCTAATGCTCATTCTTCTTTTGTTTCTTATTTTGGATCCAAAGATATATCACACGCACTCACTATTGAATCTTAGATTACTGCCATGCACGAAGAGTTAGAAAATTTTGAAAGAAATAATGGTTGGAAACTTGTACCTCCACCTCAAGGTCACACTTTAATTGGAATTAAAAGGGTGTTTAAAAATAAACAAACTAATGATGGGGTTGTGGTTAGGAAAAAGGATAGGTTGGTTGCTCAAGGTTTCATACAAGTTGAAGGTCTAGATTTTGATGAAACTTTTGCTCTTGTTGCTAGATTAGAAGCCATAAGAATTTTGTTACCTTTTGCTGCATCCAAAGGTTTTAAGCTATATCAAATGGATGTTAAAAGTGCTTTTCTTAATGGCTATATAGATGAGGAGGTTTATGTCAAGCAACCACCGGGTTTTGGAAATCCAAATTTTCCTAATCATATTTACAAACCGACCAAAGCCTTGTACGGTCTCAAACAAGCCACTAGAGCATGGGCAATGCTGAAAAAACTCTTTTCGTGCTTAAGCATGGCAATGACTCATTATTCGTTCAAGTGTATGTGGATGATATTGTCTTTGGTTGTGCTTCTCATGATCTTATGTCCAAGTTTTCAGCTATGATGAGTTCAGAATTTGATATGAGTATGATGGGAGAACTCACATACTTTTTGGGGCTGCAAATCAAATCAAGGAAGGTACCTTTGTGCATCAAACGAATTATACAAGAGACCTTCTCAAGCACTTCAACGTGGACAATAGCAACCCTCTTCAGACACCAATGGGTACAACCACATTGTACTTTACCATGTAGATGTCAAACAACAATTGGCTGACATTTTTACAAAACCTTTGGATTTCACTCATTTTTGTTTCATTCGTAGTGGAATAGGGGTTATGCATCCTCATGGCTTAAATTGAGGGGGAGTTTTGAAACTTGGGAAGTCTATGTGTGAACCTGAAATTAAAATAATATGAGCATAATATTTCATACATATATGACTTTCTGATTCCTTTTTCATGTTGAAAGTTCTTACTACATTACTCGTGTTATACATTTTGTAGTTTTTGCCATGACTAGTAATTGGAATAATTACTTACACTAAATCTGGTCATGATCAAACTGTCGTGCTGTTTTGAACTTATTGCGTGCTCACAAGTGCTTTTAATAATGAATAATTAATCAAGTAATCAACTCACATGTTGAGTTTTTATGATCAAATTAAAAAATGAATGAGAAAAGATCAAGAGAATATGCATGCATCGCACTTCTTCTTTTGAGATGGCTTATCATTGCACTTAGATATGAACTTGGAAGAAGTTGTGTATGACTAAAACCATGTCCTTAAGCTTCTGATTGTCAAATGACATAGGCTTGGCTTGGCTGGTTAGAATAATGCAAATGCGGCATATAATCTATTGCAAATGTCATATGATCAAAATGTGCTTACAAGAAAATAAAATTGCAGCAACAAGTGTCATGCTTTTAGGTTTTGAAATAGTTAAGTTTACGACACCATGACTTGCTTAAATTGAAAATTAGACTTGATCTCTAGCATGGCTTACACTACTTTGTGTATCTCATTGATGTGATAGTGTAAGTTACTTGATAGTATGACTTGGATGAAGTTTTTTTTATATGTATATTTTATAAGATGCTCATAACAATTGAAATTTCTCTTTTGAACCTTGCTGAATACATTGTCAAAGGGGGAGAAATTGAGCACACATTGCACACATTCACAAGTGTTTTGGCACGATTCTTCTCAGAGGGAGAATTTTTGTTTTTCTTCTCATTTTATATCTGATTTACAAAGGGGAGAAATATTTTGGGGACAAAATTGTTTTCAAAACTTTTCATGTGAATATGCTAATGTTCGAATTTTAAGTGGTGTTACCAATGCATTCATCAAGGGGGAGATTGTGGGACCTATGTGTGCTGAATACATTGGCTATGATGATAAAAGTTTTGAATGCTGTCAAAACACCCTTTCAATAAGGTCTGACTCTAGGTCTGAGCTCCAGCAAGGTCCGTCTATAGGTCCGACTTGTTTTGGGTAGCTCCGGCAAGGTCCGACGTAAGGTCCAACTTGCTTTGTCTAGGTCCGGCTTACTTTGGCTAGGTCTAACTTCTTTGTTTAGGTCTGACTGAGCTTTAGTAAGCTTCGGCGCTAGGGCCTACTAGCTTTGGTAAGCTCCGGTGCTAGGTCCTGCTAGCTTTGGTAAGCTCCAGCTCAAGGCCCGGTTAGTTTTGGCAAGGTCCGGAGCTAGATTGAAATAGTTCTGCTTTTACTTTGAATTGATTCGAACTTGCTTTACGTCTATGGAAAGTTTGCTTAGTATTCTTTTACTAAGTTTTTGGTGTGTTTTGTTGGTTATGGTTGATATCTTTTTGCTAAGGTTTGCAACATGCTTATGTGAGGTGATCATGTAAGGTGTTGTGGTTTCGGAACTAACGGGGGTCAAGTCAAGGACTTGTGCTCGGAAGTATTGGTTGTTTATTCATGTGCAGGTGTTGCTTCAGTTCAATACATGGCTGGTGACAGGTGTTTAGTCTCGGATAGAGGTTCTCAATTTACCTCCAGATTTTGGCAAAAATTGCATGAAGCTTTGACAACAAGGTTAAATTTTTGTTCAGCATATCACCCTCAAACGGATGGACAAACCGAGAGGACCAATCAAATTTTGGAGGACATGTTGAGAGCTTGTGCTTTGAAGCATGGGAAAAGTTGGGACAAAAGCTTGCCATACGCGGAATTTTCATACAACAATAGTTACCAAGCAAGCTTAAAAATGTCACCATATGAAGCGCTTTATGGAAGGAAGTGTAGGACACCTTTATTCTAGAATGAGGCAGGAGAAACTAAAATATTTGGTCCGAATGTGTTGCAAGAAGCCGAAAAGCAAGTCCAAATAATTTGTGAAAACTTGAGGGCTGCCCAAACAAGACAAAAAGGCTATGCGGGTAATAGGAGAAGGAAATTAGCCTTTGAAGTGGGAGACTTCGTTTACCTCAAGGTGTCACCAATGCGAGGTCATAAGAGGTTTAACATAAGAGGTAAGCTAACACCTTGCTATATTTGACCGTTCAAGATTGTGGACAAACAAAGAGAAGTAGCGTATAAGTTGGAGATGCCAACTCATCTATCAGACGTCCATAATGTCTTTCATGTTTCCCAGCTCAAGAAGTTTTTGAGAGTACCAGAAGATCAAGTGCCAATGGAAGAATCGGAATTAGAGGCAAATTTGACTTATGCCGAATAATCGGTCGAAATCTTGGAAACCAAGGAGAGGGTCACAAAGAACAAGGTTATTAGATGGTCTAAAGTTCAATGGAAGCACCACACAGAAAAAAAAAGCAACGTGGGAATTGGAGGAAGATCTCAAGAAGGAATTTCTCTATCTCTTCCCTTCCACGTCAAATCTCGAGGGCAAGATTCATTTTAAGGGGAGTAGGTTTCTAACACCCTCATTTTCATGCATCATGCCCTAAATACATTCATATACATGTTTAACATTAATCCACATAAAAAGGAATAATTTTATAATTGATTTAGAACAAAACCGCACTTAAAATCCTGGAAAGTGCGGACTAGTCCGATTTTGGTGCGGACTAGTCCGATTTCTCTCTGACCTCGATCGGACTTGTCTGTTTTTGCTGCAGACTAGTCCGTTTTGGCCTCTAGACACTTTCGGACTTGTCTGGTCCTATGCGGACTAGTCTGATGTTCCAAGAATCCTTGAAAATTTGCTAGGTCCCTAGACTTGTCCAGACTAGTTCGGTGTTCCAGCGGACTTGTCCATTTTCCTCTCTGACTAAAGTCATATTTGTCCGATTTTTTGCCAGAGTTGTCCGATTTCTCTGTGGACAACTTCGGACTAGTCCGGTCCTTTTCGGACTTGTCCGATATTTCGCGACTTCGAATTAATCTTTTGTTTCATGACTTGTTTCTTGGGTTTCACATTAAGTGGGCCTAGGGACGTCGTGCCTAACTCTTTTAGAGCCCATGTGGGACTCTAAACCGGCCTCTACTCATCTCAAATGCGTAATCCATCTAACCCTAGCCTCCACCTCTATATAAACAACCCCACCCCTTGGCTTGACCTCTATTTGCCACTTTTCCACCCCACCCAAACCCTAGTTCGTGGAGAGCCACCATCAAGGGAGGAGGAGGATATCCCAATCAAGAAGAAGAATAGGAAGAAACGAAAGATGATCAAGAGATCCATTAAGTTTTGTTCTTCATCACCAATTCATCTCCAAGTTCATCATCAACCCTAGATCGTCAAGATCCAAGTGCTACCTCCAAGTTTCTTGATTCATTGGAGTCCTAAACACCTCGTATACCTTCTATTCTCTTTTCCTTATGTGAATTCAACCCCAAATCTTCAAATTCACGTTGATCTAGAAAACCCTAATCTGCTGATCTCGCGCAGTGCGGACTTGTCCGGTCCCTAGCACACTAGTCCGATTTTCCTAAAAAATTTTCTCAAATTAATTCTAAAAATTGATCGAATCAATTCCAAACTTGTATAAACTTGTTAAAATCAATTAGAACTAGATAGTGATCATTTAAAAGCAATCTATTAACAAGTTCCACCTTGCATTTGCATTAATCATGCATATCATGTCATGTTGAATAATATTTGTGCACTCTTTGATTGTGTTTCTTGTCTTGTATGTTTATTGTGTGGATTAGACGGATTTGCGCTAGAAAGTGCCGTCGAGGATCTACAGCACCAAGAGTTCAAAGGCTTTGACCCTAATCAATCGCAAGAGCAAGACAAGTGTCCTTGAAGCATATTGATCCTATTTTTAAAATAAAGGTTTTGTATGCAAAATTGCATGCTTGTGTCAATTTGATGGGAATCCTATGATAGGAAGTTTACTAGCATTGTTTGACCACCCTTGTCACCTGGAATTTATGGTAGAGAGTCGAGATGGGCTTTTTACGTTTTTGCTTCACTTAATTAATTGGGATGGGAAAACAATACTACACATTAATGATGCATTAATGAGATTATAATTAACATGAACTAGTTAATATGATATGGTAATGTGTGATATAAGTAAGCCTGGTATGTAGATGGTTTGGATGTTATGGTGGTTTGCTTGCTTTAGATCTAAGGACCGGTTCATGCGAGAATAAGCCAGTACTACAGTCCAACAAGAGGCCAAGTATGGGTGCGGCGTACCTGATTAATTAGGATTTTGCTAGTGCTATTTGGACCATTATGGATGCTCGGGGAAGGGGTAGTCGGATTGGGTTTGTTGATGATTGGTGGGACTACCCTGGGATCCGAATGGCTCAAGAGGGGGCCATTGGTTGAAGATGTGCTCAGTTGGAGGCATCGCCACCGGTGAAACCTCAGTGGGGTCTAAATAGGCTAGTAATCCCTTTATAAAGGCTATTTTGTGATCTCTTGGCCTTACACAAAAGGAAGTGTAATTGGCATGAGGGAAGTTCTTTAGTCGCTGACGGGTGATTAAATCACAAACACGTGGGTAAAGTGGTACAAACTCTGGAGAGTCAAATAAAACTATCATGATAGCCATGCTCCTGGTTATGAGCACCTGGACAACTTCCATGATTAGAGGGAACCTGGTATCGGGATGGTTTTTGGGAAGGTTATGGTTTGGTACTGGTTATGGTTGGTATTATGGTTATGGATGGTTATGAATTAAATTCTGGTATTGAATATGGTTATTGGTATATAGATGATGAATATAGAATATGGATTGGTACTATGTTATTAATTATGGTTTATGATGGGATTACTTCACATACATGATGTATATTGCTTTTCAAATGTTTTAATGTACTTTTCAGCACTTAGCCATTATTATATCGTCATTTGTATCAGCTACATGTCATACTTTCCACACTTGTTGAGTACGACATGTACTCACCCTTGCAATCCTCCCCCAACAGTTGCAGGTCAGATTTGGGAGTATAACGATGATAATGCGGAGTTCTAGGCTGTGTCTACCGTCAGCTTTGCCTGTGGTGTTGATTGGAGTTGCGCTATGCCCTATTGCTTATGTTGCCTAGCTGTTTAGTTTGCTTAATTAGTTTATTTGCGCTGCATTAGTTGAACTCGTCATTAATATTCATTAGAACTTGTATTCGAGGATGATATGGTTTGTGTAATAAAATTTGGTTAATTAATCTTGTCTTGTGGTAATTTTCTGTATATCCTTTTGTGAATGCACTCGTGTATGTGTGTTGAACATCCTAGGCACAAATATGCGTTCACTTGGTTCATTTTCGGAACCGGGTGTCACAAACTGGTATCAGAGCCAGGTTGACCGTAGGACGCAGCCTGGATAGAATGGACACTTTAGAGCACATAGGAGCACTCAGGAATCGATGTGTTTTGGTTTGGTGTGCTGCTTGTTATATATATTGCTTGCTTGTGTGCTTAATAGAGGATTTTGGGATGCTTTAGCATTGCCATGTCCACGTAGGCTAGTTAGTTGTCTAGTTTCATATCCCTTGATGCATATAGTTGGGGACGTTTTCTAATTCTTACCTATTGCTTTTCTTTAGATGGTGAGGACTCGCAACCAGAGGGATGTCAATGATGAGGAGGAGATTCATTTTAAGGGTGGTAGGTTTGTAACACCCTCATTTTCATGCATCATGCCCTAAATACATTCATATACATGTTTAACATTAATCCACATAAAAAGGAATAATTTTATAATTGATTTAGAACAAAACCGCACTTAAAATCCTGGAAAGTGCGGACTAGTCCGATTTTGGTGCGGACTAGTCCGATTTCTCTCTGACCTCGATCGGACTTGTCCGTTTTTGCTGCAGACTAGTCCGTTTTGGCCTCTAGACACTTTCGGACTTGTCTGGTCCTATGCGGACTAGTCCGATGTTCCAAGAATCCTTGGAAATTTGCTAGGTCCCTGGACTTGTCCAGACTAGTTCGGTGTTCCAGCGGACTTGTCCATTTTCCTCTCTGACTAAAGTCGTACTTGTCCGATTTTTGGCCAGAGTTGTCCGATTTCTCTGTGGACAACTTCGGACTAGTCCGATATTTCGCGACTTCGAATTAATCTTTTGTTTCACGACTTGTTTCTTGGGTTTCACGTTAAGTGGGCCTAGGGACGTCGTGCCTAACTCTTTTAGAGCCCATGTGGGACTCTAAACCGGCCTCTACTCATCTCAAACGCGTAATCCATCTAACCCTAGCCTCCACCTCTATATAAACATCCCCACCCCTTGGCTTGACCTCTATTTGCCACTTTTCCACCCCACCCAAACCCTAGTTCGTGGAGAGCCACCACCAAGGGAGGAGGAGGAGATCCCAATCAAGAAGAAGAATAGGAAGAAACGAAAGATGATCAACAGATCCATTAAGTTTTTTTCTTCATCACCAATTCATCTCCAAGTTCATCATCAACCCTAGATCATCAAGATCCAAGTGCTACCTCCAAGTTTCTTGATTCATTGGAGTCCTAAACACCTCGTATACCTTCTATTCTCTTTTCCTTATGTGAATTCAACCCCAAATCTTCAAATTCAGGTTGATCTAGAAAACCCTAATATGCTGATCTCGCGCAGTGCGAACTTGTCCGGTCCCTAGCAGACTAGTCCGATTTTCCTAAAAAATTGTCTAAAAGTAATTCTAAAAATTAATCGAATCAATTCCAAACTTGTATAAACTTGTTAAAATCAATTAGAACTAGATAGTGATCATTTAAAAGCAATCTATTAACAAGTTCCACCTTGCATTTGCATTAATCATGCATATCATGTCATGTTGAGTAATATTTGTGCACTCTTTGATTGTGTTTCTTGTCTTGTATGTTTATTGTGTGGATTAGACGGATTTGCGCTACAAATTGCCGTCGAGGATCTACAGCACCAAGAGTTCGAAGGCTTTGACCCTAATCAATCGCAAGAGCAAGACAAGTGTCCTTGAAGCATATTGATCCTGCTTTTAAAATAAAGGTTTTGTATGCAAAATTGCATGCTTGTGTCAATTTGATGGGAATCCTATGATAGGAAGTTTACTAGCATTGTTTGACCACCCTTGTCACCTGGAATTTATGGTAGAGAGTCGAGATGGGCTTTTTACGTTTTTGCTTCACTTAATTAATTGGGATGGGAAAACAATACTACACATTAATGATGCATTAATGAGATTATAATTAACATGAACTAGTTAATATGATATGGTAATGTGTGATCTAAGTAAGCCTGGTATGTAGATGGTTTGGATGTTATGGTGGTTTGCTTGCTTTAGATCTAAGGACCGGTTCATGCGAGAATAAGCCAGGACTACAGTCCAACAAGAGGCCAAGTATGGGTGCGGCGTACCTGATTAATTAGGATTTTGCCAGTGCTATTTGGACCATTATGGATGCTCGGGGAAGGGGTAGTCGGATTGGGTTTGTTGATGATTGGTGGGACTACCCTGAGATCCGAATGGCTCAAGAGGGGGCCATTGGTTGAAGATGTGCTCAGTTGGAGGCATCGCCACCGGTGAAACCTCAGTGGGGTCTAAATAGGCTAGTAATCCCTTTGTAAAGGCTATTTTGTGATCTCTTGGCCTTACACAAAAGGAAGTGTAATTTGCATGAGGGAAGTTCTTTAGTCGCCGACGGGTGATGAAATCACAAACACGTGGGTAAAGTGGTACAAACTCTGCAGAGTCAAATAAAACTATCATGATAGTCATGCTTCTGGTTATGAGCACCTGGACAACTTCCATGATTAGAGGGAACCTGGTATCGGGATGGTTTTTGGGAAGGTTATGGTTTGGTACTGGTTATGGTTGGTATTATGGTTATGGATGGTTATGAATTAAATTCTGGTATTGAATATGGTTATTGGTATATAGATGATGAATATAGAATATGGATTGGTACTATGTTATTAATTATGGTTTATGATGGGATTACTTCACATACATGATGTATATTGCTTTTCAAATGTTTTAATGTACTTTTCAGCACTTAGCCATTATTATATCGTCATTTGTATCAGCTACATGTCATACTTTCCACACTTGTTGAGTACGACATGTACTCACCCTTGCAATCCTCTCCCAACAGTTGCAGGTCAGATTTGGGAGTATAACGATGATAATGCGGACTTCTAGGCTGTGTCTACCGTCAGCTTTGCCTGTGGTGTTGATTGGAGCTGCGCTATGCCCTATTGCTTATGTTGCCTAGCTGTTTAGTTTGCTTAATTAGTTTATTTCTGCTGCATTAGTTGAACTCGTCATTAGTATTCATTAGAACATGTATTCAATGATAATATGGTTTGTGTAATAAAATTTGGTTAATTAATCTTGTCTTGTGGTAATTTTCTATATATCCTTTTGTGAATGCACTTGTGTATGTGTGTTGAACATCCTGGGCACAAATATGCGTTCACTTGGTTCATTTTCGGAACCGGGTGTCACAAACTGGTATCAGAGCCAGGTTGACCGTAGGACGCAGCCTGGATATAATGGACACTTTAGAGCACATAGGAGCACTCAGGAATCGATGTGTTTTGGTTTGGTGTGCTGCTTGTTATATATATTGCTTGCTTGTGTGCTTAATAGAGGATTTTGGGATGCTTTAGCATTGCCATGTCCACGTAGGCTAGTTAGTTGTCTAGTTTCATATCCCTTGATGCATATAGTTGGGGATGTTTTCTAATTCTTACCTATTGCTTTTCTTTAGATGGTGAGGACTCGCAACTAGAGGGATGTCAATGATGAGGAGGAGAACCATGTAGTACCTCAGAACAACAATGGACAAGGACCTGCTCATGGAGCTATCAATATTGAGCGACTAATGGCTATGCAGAACCAGCTCATACAGACCATGATACAGATAATGGGACAGGTGCAGGCTGGCAATAATAACAATCAGCCCCACATGCCTCCACCGCCACCCCCACCTCCTCATAACCGGTTGGGAGAGTTTATGAGGACTAGGACGCTAACCTTTGCTCAAGCCGCTGGCCCTATGGATGCGGATGATTGGCTCAAGTCCGTGGAGAAGAAGCTTGCTATTGTACAATGCAGTGACCAGGAGAAGGTCTTATTTGCTTCTCATCAACTAGTTGGAGCAGCTGCGGATTGGTGGGATTCCTTATGCAATGCTCATAAGAACCAAGAGAGAATTACTTGGACCGAATTCAAAAAGAGCTTCCATTCTCATTATGTTTTGGAAGGCGTTATGATTCTGAAGAGGCAAGAATTTGAGAAATTGAGGCAAGGAAGAGCGAGCATGGGTGAATATCTCAACAAATTCACTCAACTTTCAAGGTATGCCCCTCAAGATGTTAGTCGGGACAGCCGGAAGCAATACTTGTTCATGAGGGGCTTGAACAATGAGATCCAAGTGCAATTGCTCAACTGTGATTATGCCAATTTTCGGAAGCTTATGGACAAAGCAATTGTGTTTGAGAACAAGATTCGAGAGATGGAACAGGATAACAAGAGGAAGGCGCCATATCAAGGACAGCAGCAAGGAAGTAATGCGCTCCCTCGCTTTGCGCCTCCTAATGCGCCATATTACTGCTCCTCTACTCCTATACAGTGCCATGGTTATGCATCGCGCCCATCTCAGTTTGTGTAGCAGCGCCCTATTATGCAAGCACCTAGGACTCCGATGCCATATGCACCTCGTGCTAATTTTCTTGGTGCAAATGTTCAGAACCAAGCTCGCCCCAATAATCCCGGTGGAGTAAAGAAGTGTTATACTTGTAGAGAACATGGACACTTTGCACATCAATGTCCTAAGTCAGGCCTTGGTCAAGGAAGCAATGCGCCGAGGCAAAACCCAAGACCCAATGGACGACAGCTGCAAGGAAACCGTGGACAGCAGAATTTTGCTCGTGGCAACATGAACCATGTCTCTACGGAGGATGCTCAACAAGCGGATGACGTGGTCATTTGTATGTTTCTTCCGAACTCCAATCCCGCGACTATGTTATTTGATTTTGGAGCATTGCATTCATTCATTGCATCGAAGTATGTCGCCAAGTATAGTTTGCCTATCTCTCATATGAAGTTTACACTATTTGTTAAGTCTCCTGGAGGAGAGATGAGGACAAATATAATATGTCCAAAAGTAAGCCTTAGAATAAGGGGCGTAGACTTCTTTGCCAACCTTATAGTCTTTGATTCCCAAGGATTGGACATTATACTTGGTATGGACTGGTTCAGGAAGCACAGTGGAGTTATTGAGTGTGCCACGAAGACGGTGAAGTTGACCAATAAAGAAGGGATCACTGTAGAATTTGAAGCATCTCAAACCCCACCGAAGCAATTGGAGCTGAATCACATGGATGGTGTTGCAATTGAGGAGATTCCGGTGGTACATGAATTTTTGGACGTGTTTCCGGATGAGTTGCCAGGTATGCCACTTGATCGAGACATTGAGTTCATTATTGATTTAATACCTAGAACTGCACCTATAGCTAAGAGACCATATAGGATACCTCCTATGGAGTTAGCGGAGCTCAAGAAGCAAATTCAAGAGCAACTAGAGAAGGGTTTCATTCGGCCCAGCTCTTCACCTTGGGGAGCACCCGTTCTATTTGTGGACAAGAAGGATGGATCCCGAAGGATGTGCGTAGATTACCGAGCTCTCAACGAGGTAACAATCAAGAACAAGTACACCTTGCCACGCATAGAAGACTTGTTTGATCAGATGAAGGGTGCTTGTGTCTTCTCTAAGATTGATTTGAGGTTGGGATACTTTCAAATAAAGATTAGACCATTGGACATACCCAAGACAACTTTTAGGATACGGTATGGATCTTATGAGTACACCGTGATGTCTTTTGGATTGACAAATGTGCCTGCCTACTTTATGTACCTCATGAATAAGGTCTTCATGGAGTACTTGAATAGGTTTGTAGTGGTGTTCATAGAGGACATTATGATCTACTCGAAGGATGAGAAGGAACATCAGAAACACTTGAGGCTTACGCTGCAGAAATTAAGGGAGCATCAATTGTATACCAAGTTCAACAAGTGTCAGTTTTGGTTGAAAGAGGTGTCATTTTTGGGTCATATAATCTCAGGAGGAGGAGTACCAGTTGACCCCAGAAAAGTGAGAGACGTGTTGAAATGGGAACCCCCGCAAAACGTAAAGGAAATAAGGAGTTTTCTTGGAATGGCTGGATATTACCCACGATTCATCAAGGACTTTTCCAAGATAGCCAAGCCAATGACGGAATTGCTAATGAAGGGAAAGGCTTTCCAATGGACTCAAGCTTGTCAAAACAGTATTGAGGAGTTAAAGAAGAGGTTGACAACAGCCCCAGTTTTGGTACTGCCGGATGTGAGCAAGAGTTTTGATATTTATTGCGACGCATCGAGACAAGGACTTGGATGTGTATTGATGCAAGAAGGTCAAGTGGTCACCTATGCATCAAGACAATTGAAGAAACATGAGCAGAATTACCCAACACATGATTTAGAACTTGCAGCCGTGGTACATGCCTTGAATATTTGGAGACACTATATCCTTATACATAGGTGTGAAATTTTTACGGATCACAAGAGTCATATGTATATTTTCACACAAACGGATCTGAATTTGAGGCAACGGAGATGGTTGGAGCTCATTAAAGATTATGATTTGGGGATCAACTATCATCCAGGAAAAGCCAATGTAGTGGTTGATGCTTTGAGTAGAAAAGAAGTAAGTCATCAACACACAGTTCGAGAGTTACCATCCGAGTTATGTAAGGAGTTTGAACGGTTGAACCTTGGATTTGTACATAAGATGGAGATGATGGAGTTAAATCCAACCTTAGAGCGAGAAATTCGGGAAGGTCAAACTAAGGATGAGGAAATTCAAGAAATCAAGGAAAGGACCCAAGAGGGAAGAGAATTCGGATTTCATGAGGACGAACATGGTACCCTATGTCTTGGTAAGAGGATTGTTGTGCCTAATGTGAACCGTATTCGGGACACAATATTAAAAGAGGCACATGACTCAGCTTAGTCAATTCACCCCAGTTGTACGAAGATGTACAAAGACTTGAAGACCTTCTATTGGTGGGATAGCATGAAAAAGGACATAGCTGAATATGTAGCATTATGTGATGTGTGTCAACGAGTCAAGGCGGAACATCAAAGGCCAGCCGGATTATTGCGGCCATTGAAGATTTCGGAGTGGAAGTGGGAAGAGATCGGAATGTACTTCATAGTTGGGTTACCACGTACTCAGTCCGATTATGACTCAATTTGGATAATTGTGGATCGGTTAACCAAGTCAGCTCATTTTGTCCCTGTGAAGACCAAATATACAGCTGCACAATTGGCCAAAGTATACATGGAGCATATTGTGTGTCGACACGGAGTACCGAAGAAGATAGTCTCGGATAGAGGTTCTCAATTTACCTCCAGATTTTGGAAAAAATTGCATGAAGCTTTGGGAACAAGGTTGAATTTTAGTTCAACATTGTAGGATCGAAGAGCACGTGAAAAGCTACCATAGGGGGGTGAATGGTAGATTTAAAAGTCTTACGCAGCGGAAACAATTAAACCCCAAACCCTTTCAGCAGAAAAATGATCTGTTAAAGAAATCGTGTGTGAGACTAATCTAAACGTGTTTCACCGTGACAAAAGTGATAGATATAATATAGAATCAAGTCAAGAAGACAACACAAAAAGAATCACTCAAATCCGTCCAGAAGAACTCAAGTGATGATCGAAAGATCAAACAATAGTCAATCTGCCCTACTCGAGAAAAAAAAACAGTTCTGGAACGCTGCAAAGAAACTCGTGTAGATCATAGACCACAAATCCAATGACCGTGAAATTTTTATATATGATAGATAATCAAGTTTAGAAGACAACCCAAAAAGAAGCACGACAATTGGATCTGTAAAACTCGAGTTATGATAAAACCACCGATGAAAGGTAGTGCTGTCCAGAAACTCGACGAGTAAAACTTGTCTGGAACAAGTCTGACGAACAAGGCACAAATGTTCCTTCAAACTACGAATTTTATTCAATATAACACAAGAGGAATAGCCCCAAAGTCATCTACCACGAGCTCTGGGCTACCTTGCATATATAACCAGCTCGAAAGCCAACTCAACTCAAATCAGGAACCTAATCCTACTCTGTTCATAAATCGTAACTTTCCATAACTGCTTAGGATTCTTCTATACGCAGATAGAAGCAATATTAAGACTTCCAAACACCTTAGGAACGTATCCCACATTCCTAAACAACTCAAATTCGTGACACACACGAAATCCTAACATAACCAACTCGATACTTTCCATACCGAGCCATAACCGACTCCGTCGCAGCCAAAGTCATCAACCGTTAAGATACGATCCTTCCAACCAGATCTTTCCTTCCTTATCCCATCTTCGGAACCATTTTTCCACGTCATGCACCGAATGCATACGTGCGAACACCTTCCTTTGATGTTCAGTAACCTTCATATGCACTGCCCTTGATTCAATCATCCTGCGCGACCTCCTGATCAGCTCAACCACAGTTCCTCCCGAACTTGGTTGTTGGAACCTCATCTCCTCCCTGAGACTAGTCCAATGGATCCCGTCACCAGCCATGACTTGAACTCAAGCAACACCTGCACATGAATAAACAACCAATCCATACGACCCCAAGTCCTCAACTTGACTCAAGTTAGTTCCGAACACAACACCTTACATGAGAACCTCACATAAGCATGTTGCAAAACCACAGTAACACGATATCATCCATATCAACCAAAACACACCAAAAACTTAGCAAATGAATACTAAGCAATCTTTCCAACAATGTAAAGCAAGTATGAAACATTGCAAATGAAAAGCAGAAGCACTACGGTCAAGTTCTGGACCTTGCCAGAGCAACCCGGACCTTGAGCCGGAGCTAACAAAAGCTAGTACAACCTAGCGCCGGAGCTTACCAAAACTAGTACAATGAAGCACCTGCCGGAGCTTACCAAAACTAGTAGATCCTAGCACCAGAGCTTACCAAAAACTAGTTAAAACTAGTCAACCCAAAACCAGAGCTAGACAAAGTACGTGGGAGCTTAGCAAAAGCATTCCGGAGCTATCAAATATATGCCGGAGCTATCAAAGACATGCCGGAACTAACAAAGTCATGCCGGAGCTAAAGATAAAGCTCACCGGAGCTGACCAAAGCTAGTCGGACCTAGCATCGAACGTAACCGGAGCTACCCAAAATAAGTCGGACCTACCGTCGGACCTTGCTGTACCTCAGAGCTAGAGTCGGACCTTGATAAAAAGGTGTTTTGGTGATATTTAAAACTTTTATCATGAAAGCCAAGTGTATTCACTACAAGCCAATGTATTCAGCACACATAGGTCTTACAATCTCCCCCTTGATGAATGCATTGGCAACACCATCTAAAATCCGAACATTGGCTTATTCACATAAAAGTTTTGAAGAAAATTTCTCCCCCTTTGTAAATCAAAAGTAAAATGAGAAGAAAATCTCTCCCCCTTTATTATCTCTCCTTATGCACATATTCTCTTTATTCTCTTTCTCTTCATGCTTATCTC
Organism: Tuctoria greenei; assembly: GCA_036927565.1. Classification (NCBI taxonomy): domain Eukaryota; kingdom Viridiplantae; phylum Streptophyta; class Magnoliopsida; order Poales; family Poaceae; genus Tuctoria; species Tuctoria greenei. The sequence continues at coordinate 198,127,160 of JAYESD010000004.1, forward strand.
TCCCCCTTTGACAATGTATTCAGCAAGTCATGAGCATATAAACAAATTATCTCTCCCTATTTAGTTGTTATGAGCATATTATAACATATACATATAAACAAAGCTCATCCAAGTCATACTATCAAGTACCTTACATTATCACATCAATGAAATACATAAAGTAGTGTAAGCCATGCTAGAGATCAAATGTAATTTTCAATTTAAGCAAGTCATGATCTCACAAACTTAACTATTTCAAAACCTGAAAGCATGACACTAGTTCCTGCATTTTATTATTTTTCAAAGCATAAATTTAGATCATATGATATTTGCAAGAGATTATATGTGCATCTGCCTTATTCTAACCAACCAAGCCAAGCCTATGTCATTTGACAATCAGAAGCTTAAGGACATGGTTTTAGTCATACACAACTTCTTCCAAGTTCATATCTAAGTGCAATGACAAGCCATCTCAAAAGAAAAAGTGTGATGCATGCATATTCTCTTGATCATTTCTCAATTTATATTTGTTCATAAAAACTCAACATGTGAGTTGATTACTTGATTAATTCTTTATGATTAAAAGCATTTGTGAGCATGCAACAAGTTCAAAACAGCAAGAAAGTTCGACCATGACCAGATTTAGTGTAAGTAATTATTCCAGTTACTAGACATGGCAAAAACTACAAAATGTATAACACGAGTAATATAGTAAGAACTTTCAGCATGTAAAAGGAATCACCAAGTTATATATGTATGAAATACTATGCTCATATTATTTTTAATTTCAGATTCTCACATAGACTTCCAAAGTTTCAAAAACTCCCCCTCAATTTAAGCCATGAGGATGCATAACCCCTATTTCACTACGAATTTAACAAAAACGAGTGAAATCCAAAGGTTTTGTAAAAATGTCAGCAAATTGTTGTTCGGTATCTACATGGTGAAGCACAATGTTTTCTTTTTCAACATTATCTCTGAGAAAGTGATACCTAATGTCAATGTGCTTAGTTCTGGAATGTTACACGGGGTTTTTAGCAATGCAAATGGCACTAGTGTTATCACAAAACAGTGGAACACTATCTAGATTAACCCCATAGTCCTTAAGTGTTTGAACAATCCAAAGAATTTGTGAGCAAACACTAGCAGCAGCTACATATTCAGATTCGGCTGTGGATTGTGCAACTGAATTTTGTTTTCTAGAGGACCAAGCAACAAGAGAATTACCAAGAAAATGACAAGCACCGGAAGTACTTTTCCTATCAATCCTACAACCCCCAAAATCAGCATCCGAAAAAGCTTTCAAAGTAACGGTTGAGGAAGAAGGAAGAAAAATGCCAAATTCTTGGGTTCCATGTAAGTACCTGAGAATCCTTTTGACGGCTTGACGAGGTGAAGCACGTGGGGAAGCTTGAAACCGTGCACAAAGACATACGCTGAATTGTATGTCTGGTCTTGATGCCGTGAGGTACAAAAGTGATCCAATCATGCTTCTATATTCTTTTTGATCCACGGATTCACCATCTTCATCAAGTTCAAGTGTTGTTGCTGTTCCCATTGGTGTCCGAAGAGGCTTGCTTTTGTCCATGTTGAAGTGCCTTAGGAGGTCTTTGGTATACTTCGTTTGATGCACAAAGGTACCCTCCTTGGTTTGCTTGATTTGCAGCCCCAAAAAGTAAGTGAGTTCACCCATCATACTCATTTCAAATTCGGAACTCATCATTGCTGAAAACTTGGACATAGGATCATGAGAAGCGCAACCAAAGATAATATCATCCACATACACTTGAACGAATAATGAGTCATTGCCATGCTTAAGCACAAAAAGAGTTTTATCAACCTTACCCATGGTAAACCCCTTTTCAAGTAAGAATGTTTTTAACCTATCATACCATGCTCTGGGGGCTTGTTTGAGACCGTATAAGGCTTTGGATAGTTTGTAAACATGATTAGGAAAATCTGGATTTTCAAAACCCGGTGGTTGTTTGACATAAACCTCCTCATCTATGTAGCCATTAAGAAAAGCACTTTTAACATCCATTTGAAATAGCTTAAACCCTTTAGATGCTGCAAAAGCTAACAAAATTCTTATGGCTTCTAATCTAGCGACAGGAGCAAAAGTTTCATCAAAATCTAGACCTTCAACTTGAGTGAAACCTTGAGCAACCAACCTAGCCTTATTCCTAACCACAACCCCATCCTCACTTTGTTTATTTTTAAATACCCATTTAGTTCCAATTAAAGTGTGACCTTGAGGTGGAGGTACAAGTTTCCAAACATTATTTCTTTCAAAATTTTCTAACTCTTCTTGCATGGCAATAATCCAAGATTCATTAGTGAGTGCGTGTGATATATCTTTGGGTTCAAAAGAAGCAACAAAAGAAGAATGAGCATGAGAGTTTGGATCGCAAAACCTGGACCGTGTGACTCGTTCGTGCAAGCTTCCAATCATCTGTTGTGGGGGATGATCTTCGTAAAAACATCGAGGAACAGATGTCTCACAAGCTTCTTCTTCGTTAGGTTCATCGTAGATTGATGAGCTTGTGACTTGTGGACGATCAGGACCAGCATCGGTGATAGCCGGAGCTTGTTCAATGTCCGGAGCTGGACACGTGTCAACTTCGAAACTACCAGGCAGTATCACCGGTTATTCTTCATCTTCGAAAATACCCTCCCCCTGAGGATACGGATCTGGTCCTGCAACACCGGAGCTAGTACCTGGGCTATCTTCATCAAAAGACACTTCACAAGTCTCCACAATTTTGTTAGTGTCAAGTAAAAGCACACGGTAGCCTTTAGTATGAGATGGATAACCAAGAAACATGCCATCAATGGATCTAGGTTCAAATTTATCAAGATTACCATGTTTCTTAACAAAGCATTTGCAACCAAAGACCCGAAAGTGTGTAACACTAGTCCTATGTCCAAACCGGAGCTCATATGGTGTTTTACCTAGCTTAGCACGCAAGAAAACACGATTTGAGACATAACAAGCGGTTGCTAATGCATCAGCCCAAAATTTCCTAGGAGTTTGATATTCATCAAGCATAGTCCTAGCCATCTCAACTAAGGTTCTATTCTTTCTTTCTACAACACCGTTTTGTTGAGGTACATATGGTGAAGAAAGTTGATGATCTATTCCATTTTCAGCACAAAAGTGATCAAAAGATTGATTTTTAAATTCAGTTCTATTATCGCTTCTAATTGCTTTTAATGATCCTGGGTGATCAATTGATAATCTAAGAAATAAAGTTCTAAAGTGACTAAAAACTTCATTCTTAGATGCCATAAGTAAACCCAAGAGTATCTAGAATAATCATCAACGATAACAAGAACATACTATTTACCTTCAAAGGATTGAACACGTGAAGGTCCTACGGTGTCAAGGTGCAAAAGTTGACACGGTTCAGTTGTCATGATCATTGTGAGAGGAGTATGTGAACCTGCAACCATCTTAGCATGTCTACAAGAAGAGCACACAATTTCTTTGTCCCCTTTAAGCTTAGGCAGCCCACGTATGCGATCAAGAGCACTAACACGCGTTAGGTGATCAAAGCCTATGTGACCAAGTCTACGATGCCAAAAATATAAGTCCTTTGAATCATTAGCAACTAGACACCTATGCTTAGAGGAAGACATATCAAAATCAGCTTTAAAAACTCTTCCAAACCGAGACATGTTAAAAATAAGCTCACTATTTGAACCTACAACTTTGCAGCAGTTTTTATTGAAAATAATTTCTAGATTTTCATCTAGCAATTGTGCAACAGAAAGCAAGTTGTATTTCAAATTTTTGACAAGTGCCACATCCTTCAAAGTGTAGTGATCATTTACTCTAACTGAACCCTTAGCAATTATAGGAGTTGAAGAATTATCGGCAAAAGTAACATTCTCTACACGTGACACAAAAGAGAGGGAGGAGAACCAATCTTTGTTACCGGTCATGTGGCGTGAGCAACCTGAATCCACAATCCAAATGTTCTCCTTCTTCAAACGTGTAACCTACATAGAAGCACAATACGTCGATGACTCAATACTGGGGTTAGTCAAAAGGCATTTAGGTATCCAATACTGAGTCACACGACGTGCAGTAGGAAAAACACGCGAAAGCTGAGATAAAACAGCAGGTTTATGAGTCGAAGTTTGAGGTTTTCTATTCTTAATTCTTTTAGCACAAGAACCAGTAGCTCCGGAGGTAAAAGCAGCAGTTCCAAGAGACAAGGCTGAAGCTCCGGAAAAAAAAAGCTGAAGTTCCAAAGGAAACAACAGAAGGTCCGGGAGCTCTCGGAGCTATCGGAACTATCGAAGCTGCTTTTGCGGATTTCTTACCAGAAGGTCCGGAAGCTACCTTTTCAAATTTCTGACTCACTAAAGCAGGTTGTGTTTTTCTAATTGCATGAAAGTTATGAGATATAGCAACCATTCTTTCCCTTTTTTGTTGTTTAGCTAGTCTATAACAAAAATCTATGACATGACCATCTCTACCACATAAGGTACAATGAAATTTAACTTTGTGTTCATGTCTAGATGAGCAAGCAATATTTTTATTTGAAACCGAATGAGGCAACACTCCTGCGGATTTGAAAACCACTCCTATTTGTTTAGGAACTGTTTGAATCAAACCACTTCCTAGTGACTTTATAATTTTAGGTGGATGTGCCTTAGCATGAGCATGAGAATCAAAACCTAAACCAGTTTTATTATTGCAAGACTTGGAAGAATTCAGCAGCAAGTTTAGGTTCTTATTCCCATTACAAAACCGATCTAATGTCCTATGCATGTCATCAAGTTTATTGGACAGATCAAGGCAATTTTCACATGAAGTTTTTCCTTTTAGTTTGCAATTTGAACAAAATTTAACTTCATGAGAACGTAAAGCATTGTTCAATATAGAAATTTCATTCATAGCATCCTGTAGTTTCTTATCAAGATCATCACAAGTAGAACAATGCAAATTAATTGTAGAACAGCTAGCATCTTTCAAGTTTTTATCATTAAGTGCAGCAAGCTCTTTGTTCTTTTCAATTTCTAACTCAAGTTTATCAAGTGTGGAGGTGTGCGCACTTCTTAATGAGGACAATTGTTCATATATTAAATCACATGAGGAACATGCATCATCACTAGGAATCGAAGTTTTTAAATGGTTGATTTCATATTCTAGTGATTCAATTTTAGCAGCACTATCCCTATGTTTTTTGTCCTTTTTCTTAACAATAATAGTGGCACGAGAAATAGCATCACACATTTCTTCGCAAGTAGGACATACCTCTTCATTGTCGCTGTTGTGTTCTACATCCTCCTGACTTGATCTTGATCTTGTTTTGCCCGCCATGAAGCATAAGTTGGCTAGATCGTCATCATCTTCATCACTTTCAAAGTCTACATCACTTGAACTAAGTTCTTGAAGTGCGGTGATGAAGCTGTTAATCATCTTGCATCCTATGGTACCCTTCTTTTTGTTTTTGTTAGAATTTCCAGAGGAGGTCCGGACCTTGCTTTGTTTTTCTTCCCGGGTGGTCAGACCTGAAAGGTTAGGGCATTCTGTACGAAAGTGTCCTGTTTTACCACATTCAAAACAGCGTTGAGGTCCAGAGCTTCCTCTCCTTCTAGTTCTCACATTTTGCAATGCTTTTGAGAATCTAGTAGAGATGAGTGCCAACTCCTCTTCTGGAAATTCTTCGATCTGCTCCAGGGTTAGTGAGGACAATAAAGCAAGAGTATTGCAAGATGATGATTGGCCGGAGCTAGACATATCATGTTGTGAAACAAATGCAATAGACTTATTTGGGTTCTTACGTGCTAGGATGTCAATTTCATGAGTTTTTAGTTTAGAATAAAGTACATCTAATGTAAGAGAACTCATGACAGTTGATTCATGAATAGATGTTACTTTCATCTCCCAAATTGACATGTCTAACGCACTAAGAAGTTGCCTAGCATTCTCAGCATCAGAAAAATTTACATTGACACTACGTAAGTTGCTGAGAATTTTATTGAACCGAGCAAAAAGGTCATCGATAGACTCACCTGGTTGCATCTCAAAACGCATATATTCCTTTTTGAACATATCTTGTTTTACCTCCTTGATTGTGTTGGAGCCTTCATGGTAATCACAGAGAGCTCTCCAAACATCGTATGTTGATCAGAGGCGCGCGACACGATCAAAGTCGCTTTGAGTGAGTCCTTGGATGATCAAGTTTCTTGCTCTGTTGTTGTTGTCGACGTCCCGTAGGTTTGTGGCCATGACTTGATCATTGGGTGGCACTTCATAAGGCTTATACACCTTCTCCCATATTGCAAAGCCTTGTGCTTGGATGAAAGCCTCCATGCGTGCCTTCCAAATCTGGAAATCAATACCCTCCCCCTGAGGATACGGATCTGGTCCTGCAACACTGGAGCTAGTACCTGGGCTATCTTCATCAAAAGACACTTCACAAGTCTCCACAATTTTGTTAGTGTCAAGTAAAAGCACACGGTAGCCTTTAGTATGAGATGGATAACCAAGAAACATGCCATCAATGGATCTAGGTTCAAATTTATCAAGATTACCATGTTTCTTAACAAAGCATTTGCAACCAAAGACCCGAAAGTGTGTAACACTAGGCCTATGTCCAAACCGGAGCTCATATGGTGTTTTACCTAGCTTAGCACGCAAGAAAACACGATTTGAGACATAACAAGCGGTTGCTAATGCATCAGCCCAAAATTTCCTAGGAGTTTGATATTCATCAAGCATAGTCCTAGCCATCTCAACTAAGGTTCTATTCTTTCTTTCTACAACACCGTTTTGTTGAGGTACATATGGTGAAGAAAGTTGATGATCTATTCCATTTTCAGCACAAAAGTGATCAAAAGATTGATTTTTAAATTCAGTTCCATTATCGCTTCTAATTGCTTTTAATGATCCTGGGTGATCAATTGATAATCTAAGAAATAAAGTTCTAAAGTGACTAAAAACTTCATTCTTAGACGCCATAAGTAAACCCAAGAGTATCTAGAATAATCATCAACGATAACAAGAACATACCATTTACCTTCAAAGGATTGAACACGTGAAGGTCCTACGGTGTCAAGGTGCAAAAGTTGACACGGTTCAGTTGTCATGATCATTGTGAGAGGAGTATGTGAACCTGCAACCATCTTAGCATGTCTACAAGAAGAGCACACAATTTCTTTGTCCCCTTTAAGCTTAGGCAGCCCACGTATGCGATCAAGAGCACTAACACGCGTTAGGTGATCAAAGCCTATGTGACCAAGTCTACGATGCCAAAAATATAAGTCCTTTGAATCATTAGCAACTAGACACCTATGCTTAGAGGAAGACATATCAAAATCAGCTTTAAAAACTCTTCCAAACCGAGACATGTTAAAAATAAGCTCACTATTTGAACCTACAACTTTGCAGCAGTTTTTATTGAAAATAATTTCTAGATTTTCATCTAGCAATTGTGCAACAGAAAGCAAGTTGTATTTCAAATTTTTGACAAGTGCCACATCCTTCAAAGTGTAGTGATCATTTACTCTAACTGAACCCTTAGCAATTATAGGAGTTGAAGAATTATCGGCAAAAGTAACATTCTCTACACGTGACACAAAAGAGAGGGAGGAGAACCAATCTTTGTTACCGGTCATGTGGCGTGAGCAACCTGAATCCACAATCCAAATGTTCTCCTTCTTCAAACGTGTAACCTACATAGAAGCACAATACGTCGATGACTCAATACTGGGGTTAGTCAAAAGGCATTTAGGTATCCAATACTGAGTCACACGACGTGCAGTAGGAAAAACACGCGAAAGCTGAGATAAAACAGCAGGTTTATGAGTCGAAGTTTGAGGTTTTCTATTCTTAATTCTTTTAGCACAAGAACCAGTAGCTCCGGAGGTAAAAGCAGCAGTTCCAAGAGACAAGGCTGAAGTTCCGGAAAAAAAAAGCTGAAGTTCCAAAGGAAACAACAGAAGGTCCGGGAGCTCTCGGAGCTATCGGAACTATCGAAGCTGCTTTTGCGGATTTCTTACCAGAAGGTCCGGAAGCTACCTTTTCAAATTTCTGACTCACTAAAGCAGGTTGTGTTTTTCTAATTGCATGAAAGTTATGAGATATAGCAACCATTCTTTCCCTTTTTTGTTGTTTAGCTAGTCTATAACAAAAATCTATGACATGACCATCTCTACCACATAAGGTACAATGAAATTTAACTTTGTGTTCATGTCTAGATGAGCAAGCAATATTTTTATTTGAAACCGAATGAGGCAACACTCCTGCGGATTTGAAAACCACTCCTATTTGTTTAGGAACTGTTTGAATCAAACCACTTCCTAGTGACTTTATAATTTTAGGTGGATGTGCCTTAGCATGAGCATGAGAATCAAAACCTAAACCAGTTTTATTATTGCAAGACTTGGAAGAATTCAGCAGCAAGTTTAGGTTCTTATTCCCATTACAAAACCGATCTAATGTCCTATGCATGTCATCAAGTTTATTGGACAGATCAAGGCAATTTTCACATGAAGTTTTTCCTTTTAGTTTGCAATTTGAACAAAATTTAACTTCATGAGAACGTAAAGCATTGTTCAATATAGAAATTTCATTCATAGCATCCTGTAGTTTCTTATCAAGATCATCACAAGTAGAACAATGCAAATTAATTGTAGAACAGCTAGCATCTTTCAAGTTTTTATCATTAAGTGCAGCAAGCTCTTTGTTCTTTTCAATTTCTAACTCAAGTTTATCAAGTGTGGAGGTGTGCGCACTTCTTAATGAGGACAATTGTTCATATATTAAATCACATGAGGAACATGCATCATCACTAGGAATCGAAGTTTTTAAATGGTTGATTTCATATTCTAGTGATTCAATTTTAGCAGCACTATCCCTAAATTTTTTGTCCTTTTTCTTAACAATAATAGTGGCACGAGAAATAGCATCACACATTTCTTCGCAAGTAGGACATACCTCTTCATTGTCGCTGTTGTGTTCTGCATCCTACTGACTTGATCTTGATCTTGTTTTGCCCGCCATGAAGCATAAGTTGGCCAGATCGTCATCATCTTCATCACTTTCAAAGTCTACATCACTTGAACTAAGTTCTTGAAGTGCGGTGATGAAGCTGTTAATCATCTTGCATCCTATGGTACCCTTCTTTTTGTTTTTGTTAGAATTTCCAGAGGAGGTCCGGACCTTGCTTTGTTTTTCTTCCCGGGTGGTCAGACCTGAAAGGTTAGGGCATTCTGTACGAAAGTGTCCTGTTTTACCACATTCAAAACAGCGTTGAGGTCCAGAGCTTCCTCTCCTTCTAGTTCTCACATTTTGCAATGCTTTTGAGAATCTAGTAGAGATGAGTGCCAACTCCTCTTCTGGAAATTCTTCGATCTGCTCCAGGGTTAGTGAGGACAATAAAGCAAGAGTATTGCAAGATGATGATTGGCCGGAGCTAGACATATCACGTTGTGAAACAAATGCAATAGACTTATTTGGGTTCTTACGTGCTAGGATGTCAATTTCATGAGTTTTTAGTTTAGAATAAAGTACATCTAATGTAAGAGAACTCATGACAGTTGATTCATGAATAGATGTTACTTTCATCTCCCAAATTGACATGTCTAACGCACTAAGAAGTTGCCTAGCATTCTCAGCATCAGAAAAATTTACATTGACACTACGTAAGTTGCTGAGAATTTTATTGAACCGAGCAAAAAGGTCATCGATAGACTCACCTGGTTGCATCTCAAAACGCATATATTCCTTATTGAACATATCTTGTTTTACCTCCTTGATTGTGTTGGAGCCTTCATGGTAATCACAGAGAGCTCTCCAAACATCGTATGTTGATCAGAGGCGCGCGACACGATCAAAGTCGCTTTGAGTGAGTCCTTGGATGATCAAGTTTCTTGCTCTGTTGTTGTTGTCGACGTCCCGTAGGTTTGTGGCCATGACTTGATCATTGGGTGGCACTTCATAAGGCTTATACACCTTCTCCCATATTGCAAAGCCTTGTGCTTGGATGAAAGCCTCCATGCGTGCCTTCCAAATCTGGAAATCAATACCAGCAAACACACAAGGTTTGGCGGAGTACTTCTCCATGATGATTAGTCAAAAACACGTGCAAATCTCAAAGAATAGAGCACCGTGGCTCTGATACCAATTGTAGGATCGAAGAGCACGTGAAAAGCTACCAGAGGGGGGTGAATGGTAGATTTAAAAGTCTTACACAGCGGAAACAATTAAACCCCAAACCCTTTCGGCAGAAAAATGATCTGTTAAAGAAATCGTGTGTGAGACTAATCTAAACGTTTTTCACCGTGACAAAAGTGATAGATATCAGAGAGAATCAAGTCACGAAGACAACACAAAAAGAATCACTCAAATCCGTCGAGAAAAACTCAAGTTATGATCGAAAGACCAAACAATAGTCAATCTGCCCTACCCGAGAAAAAAAAACAGTTCTGGAATGCTGCAAAGAAACTCGTGTAGATCATAGACCACAAATCCAATGACCGTGAAATTTTTATATATGATATATAATCAAGTTAAGAAGACAACCCAAAAAGAATCACGTCAATTGGATCTTTAAAACTCGAGTTATGATAAAACCACCGATGAAACGTAGTGCTGTCCAGAAACTCGACGAGTAAAACTTGTCTGGAACAAGTCGGACGAACAAGGCACAAATGTTCCTTCAAACTACGAATTTTATTCAATAGAACACAAGAGGAACAGCCCCAAAGTCATCTACCACGAGCTCTGGGCTCCCTTGCTTATATAACCAGCTCGAAAGCCAACTCAACTCAAATCAGGAACCTAATCCTACTCTATTTATGAATCGTAACTTTCCATAACTGCTTAGGATTCTTCTATACGCAGATAGAAGCAATCTTAAGACTTCCAAACACCTTAGGAACGTATCCCACATTCCTAAACAACTCAAATTCGTGACACACACGAAATCCTAACATAACCAACTCGATACTTTCCATACCGAGCCATAACCGACTCCATCGCAGCCAAAGTCATCAACCGTTAAGATCCGATCCTTCCAACCAGATCTTTCCTTCCTTATCCCATCTTCGGAACCATGTTGCCACGTCATGCACCGCATGCATATGTGTGAACACCTTCCTTCGACATTCAGTAACCTTCATATGCACTGCCCTTGATTCAATCATCCTGCGCAACCTCCTGATCAGCTCAACCACAGTTCCTCCCGAACTTGGTTGTTGGAACCTCATCTCCTCCCTGAGACTATCAAATGGATCCCGTCACCAGCCATGACTTGAACTCAAGCAACACCTGCACATGAATAAACAACCAATCCATACGAGCCCAAGTCCTCGACTTGACTCAAGTTAGTTCCGAACACAACACCTTACGTGAGAACCTCACATAAGCATGTTGCAAAACCACAGTAACACGATATCATCCATATCAACCAAAACGCACCAAAAACTTAGCAAATGAATACTAAGCAATCTTTCCAACAATGTAAAGCAAGTACAAAACATTGCAAATGAAAAGCAGAAGCACTACGGTCAAGTTCTGGACCTTGCCAGAGCAACCCGGACCTTGAGCCGAAGCTAACAAAAGCTAGTAAAACCTAGCGCCGGAGCTTACCAAAACTAGTACAATGAAGCACCTGCCGGAGCTTACCAAAACTAGTAGATCCTAGCACCGGAGCTTACCAAAAACTAGTCAAAACTAGTCAACCCAAAACCAGAGCTAGACAAAGTACGTCGGAGCTTAGCAAAAGCATTCCGGAGCTATCAAATATATGCCGGAGCTATCAAAGACATGCCGGAGCTAACAAAGTCATGTCGGAGCTAAAGATAAAGCTCATCGGAGCTGACCAAAGCTAGTCGGACCTAGCATCGAACGTAATCGGAGCTACCCAAAACAAGCCGGACCTACCGTCGGACCTTGCTGTAGCTCAGAGCTAGAGTCGGACCTTGATAAAAAGGTGTTTTGGTGATATTTAAAACTTTTATCATCAAAGCCAAGTGTATTCACTACAAGCCAATGTATTCAGCACACATAGGTCTTACAAACATATCACCCTCAAACGGATGGACAAACCGAGGGGACCAATCAGATTTTGGAGGACATGTTAAAAGCTTGTGCTTTGAAGCATGGGAAAAGTTGGGACAAAAGCTTGCCATACGCGGAATTTTCATACAACAATAGTTACCAAGCAAGCTTGAAAATGTCACCATATGAAGCACTTTATGGAAGGAAGTGTAGGACACCTTTATTCTGGAATGAGGTAGGAGAAACTCAAATATTTGGTACAGATGTGTTGCAAGAAGCCGAAAGCAAGTCCAAATAATTCGTGAAAACTTGAGGGTTGCCCAATCAAGACAAAAAGGCTATGCGGATAATAGGAGAAGGAAATTATCCTTTGAAGTGGGAGACTTCGTTTACCTCAAGGTGTCACCAATGCGAGGTCATAAGAGGTTTAACATAAGAGGTAAGCTAACACCTCGCTATATTGGACCGTTCAAGATTATGGACAAACGGGGAGAAGTAGCGTATAAGTTGGAGATGCCAACTCATCTATCAGACGTCCATGATGTCTTTCATGTTTCCCAGCTCAAGAAGTGTTTGAGAGTACCGAAAGAACAAGTGCCAATGGAAGAATTAGAATTAGAGGCAGATTTGACTTATGTCGAACAACTGGTCAAAATCTTGGAGACCAAGGAGAGGGTCACAAGGAACAAGTTTATTAGATGGTGAAAAGTTTAATGGAAGTACCACACAGAAAAAGAAGCAACATGGGAATTGGAGGATGATCTCAAGAAGGAATTTCCCTATCTCTTCCATTCCCCGTCGAATCTCGAGGGCGAGACTCATTTTAAGGGGGGTAGGTTTGTAACACCCTCATTCTCATGCATCATGCCCTACATACATTCATATACATATTTAACATTAATCCACATAAAAAGGAATAAGTTTAAAATTGATTTAGAACAAAACCGAACTTAAAATTCTGGAAAGTGCGGACTAGTCCGATTTTGGTGCGGACTAGTATGATTTCTCTCTGACCTCGATCGGACTTGTCCATTTTTGCTGCAGACTAGTCCGTTTTTTCCTCTAGACACTTTCGTACTTGTCCGGTCCTATGCGGACTAGTCCGGTGTTCCAAGAATCTTTGAAAATTTGCTAAGTCCCTGGACTTGTCCGGACTAGTCCGGTGTTCCAGAGGACTTGTCCGTTTTCCTCTCTGACTAAAGTCGAACTTGTCCGATTTTTGGCCAGAGATGTCCGCTTTCTCTCTGGACAACTTCGGACTAGTCTGGTTTTTTTCAAACTTGTCCGATATTTCGCGACTCCAAATTAATCTTTTGTTTCACGACTTGTTTCTTGGGTTTCACGTTAAGTTGGCCTAGGGATGCCGTGCCTAATTCTTTTAGAGCTTATGTGGGACTCTAAACCGGCCTCTACTCATCTCAAACTCGAAATCCATCTAATCCTAGCCTCCACCTCTATATAAACAACTCCACCCCTTGGCTTGACCTCTATTTTCCACTTTTCCACCCCACCCAAACCCTAGTTCGTGGAGAACCACCATCAAGGAGGGAGGAGGAGATCCCAAGCAAGAAGAAGAAGAGGGGGAAATGAAAGAGGATCAAGACCTCCATCAAGTTTCGTTCTTCATCACCAATTCATCTCCAAGTTCATCACCAACCCTAGATCATCAATATCCAAGTTCTACCTCCAAGTTTCTTGATTCATTGGAGTCCTAAACACCTGGTATACCTTCTATTCTCTTTTCCTTACGTGAATTCAACCCCAAATCTCCAAATTCACGTTGATCTAGAAAACCCTAATCTGCTGATCTCGCACAGTGCGGACTTGTCCAGTCCCTAGTGGACTAGTCCGATTTTCCTGGTTAAATTGTGTCAAATTAATTCTAAAATTTGATTGAATCAATTACAAACCTGTATAAACTTGTTAAAAGCAATTAGAACTATATAGTGATCATTTAAAAGCAATCTTTTAGCAAGTTCCACCTTGCATTTGCATTTATCATGCATATCATGTCATGTTGAGTAATATTTGTGCACTCTTTGATTGTGTTTCTTGTCTTGTATGTTTATTTTGTGGATTAGACGGATTTGTGCTAGAAAGTGCCGCCGAGGATCTACAGCACCAAGAGTTTGAAGGCTTTGACCCTAATCAACCGCAAGAGTAAGGTAAGTGTTCTTGAAGCATATTGATCCTGTTTTTGAAATAAAAGTTTTGTTTGCAAAATTGCATGCTTGTGTCAATTTGATGGGAATCCTATGATAGGAAGTTTACTAGCATCGTTTGACCACCCTTGTCACCTGGACTTTATGGTAGAGAGTCGGGATGGGCTTTTTACCTTTTTGCTTCGCTTAATTAATTAGGATGGGAAAACAATACTACACATTAATGATGCATTAATGAGATTATGATTAACCTGAACTGGTTAATATGATATGGTAATGGGCAATCTAAGCAAGCCTGGTATGTGGATGGTTGGATGTTATGGTGGTTTGCTTGCTTTAGATCTAAGGACCGGTTCATGCGAGAATAAGCCAGGACTACAGTGCCACCACGAGGCCAAGTATGGGTGCAGCATAGCTGATTAATTAAGGCTTTTCCAGTGCTATTTGGATCATTATGGATGCTCGGGGAAGGGGTAGTCGGATTGGGTTTGTTTGATGATTGGTGGGACTACCCTGGGATCCGAATGGCTCAAGAGGGGGCCCTTGGTTGAAGATGTGCTCAGTTGGAGGCATCGCCACCGGTGAAACCTCACTGGAGTCTAAATAGGCTAGTAATCCCTTTGTAAAGGCCATTTTGTGATCTCTTGTCCTTACACCAAATGAAGTGTAATTGGCATGAGGGAGGTTCTTTAGTCGTCGACGAGTGATGAAATCACAAACACGTGGGTAGAGTGGTACAAACTCTGCAGAGTCAAATAAAACTATCATGACAGTTGTGCTCCCGGTTATGAGCACCTGGACAACTTCCATGATTAGAGGGAACCTGGTATTGGCATGATTTTTGGTAAGGTTATGGTTTGGTACTGGTTATGGTTGGTATTATGGTTATGGATGGTTATGAATTAAATTCTGGTATTGAATATGGTTATTGGTATATGGATGATGAATATGGAATATGGACTGGTACTATGTTATTAATTATGGTTTATGATGGGATTACTTCAGATACATAATGTATATTGCTTTTCAAATGTTTTAATGTACTTTTCAGCACTTAGCCATTATTATATCGTCATTTGTATCAGCTACATGTCATAGTTTCCACACTTGCTGAGTACGACATGTACTCACCCTTGCAATCCCCCCCAACAGTTGCAGGTCAGATTTCGGTGTATAACGATGATAATGCAGAGTTCTAGGCCGTGTCTACTGTCAGCTTTTCCTGTGGTGTCTATTGGAGCTGCGCTATACCCTCTTGCTTATGCTGCATAGCTGTTTAGTGTGTTTAATTAGTTTATTTTCGCTGCATTAGTTGAACTCGTCATTAATATTCATTAGAACTTTTATTCAAGGATTATATGGTTTGTGTAATAAAATTTGGTTAATTAATCTTGTCTTGTGGTAATTTTATGTTTATCCTTTTGTAAATGCACTCGTGTATGTGTGTTGAACGTCCTGGGCACACATATGCATTCACTTGATTCATTTTCGGAACCGGGTGTCACATGTGGGTCATGAAGTTGGGTTGTTTTAGGAATGATATGTTCCTAAGGTGTTTGGAAGTCATAAGATTGCTTCTATCTGCGTATGGAAGAGTCTTGAGCGGTTATGGAATGTTTCGGTTGAATCTGAGTAGGATTTGAGTCCTAGTTAGGATTGGGTTGGCCTTAGGGCTGGTTATATAAGCAAGGGAGGCCATAGCTCGTGGTGCACGACTTTGGGGCTGTTTATTTTGTGTTTTGATCAATAAAATCCGTAGTCTAAAGGAGCTTTTGTGCCTTGTTC
The DNA here is from genome assembly GCA_036927565.1 of Tuctoria greenei. Lineage (NCBI taxonomy): Eukaryota > Viridiplantae > Streptophyta > Magnoliopsida > Poales > Poaceae > Tuctoria > Tuctoria greenei. Next base: position 198,143,105 of record JAYESD010000004.1, read on the forward strand.
ATCCGACTTGTTTTTGTCAAGTCTTTCTCGTCGAGTTTCTGCACATCACTACCTTGCTTCTGTGGTTTTATCATAACTCGAGTTTTACATATCCAATTGACGTGATTCTTTTTGGGTTGTCTTCGCAACTTTATTATTTATCATCTTTAAAAATTTCATGGTCATTGGATTGTGGTTTTGGATCTAAACGAGTTTCTTTGTAGTGTTGCAGATCTGGTTTTTCTCGGGTAGAACAGATTGACCTTCGTTCAACCTTTCAATCATAACTTGAGTTTTTCTCGACGGATTTTTGTGATTATTGTTGTGATATCTTCGTGACATTATTATCCACAATCTATACTGGTTTTTTCACAATTTATCATGTCTAGATTAGTCGCACACATAATTTCTTAACAGATTGATTTTCTGTCGAGGGGTTTTTGTTGCTTCTGCTGAAAAAGTTTTTATCTACCATTAACCCCTCCTCCTCTGGTAGATTTTCACGTGCTCTTCGATCCTACAGTCTTGGAATGGATGGCCAGGTGCTACATGGGAGACACCCCTATCCACTTCAAACTCTAGCAGCTTGCCTCCAACATCTATGAGAAGATGTCATTCCACTTCGGCTAGAAGTCATCGTGACTATAGCCAAAGAATGACGGACCTCTCTAGATGTATGGAGGAGCTTGAGGTGAGAACGGGTGACATCTACAACACTCTCGAAGGGCATGTCCAAGGTATCCAAGACTGGCAACAACATATAGACCCTCAATTCACAACTTCAACTCCATGCTACAACAACAACAAGCCGATCTCGCGGCATACTTCCGTCATCAAGGGTTCAACCCTCATCACGGAGGTGAGTGAATAACAAGCTTGGAGAGTACTCCCACTTGAGGTAAATTGTATCAACCCCTTGCATATTTATTTTCCACTTACCCATCATCCAACTTGCATTTAAAAAAAGGATAGGATTTATTTAAAATAAAATAAAAGGTGTGCGGCAAGAATGACTTGGAATTCACATAGATGAAATGATGAATAGTTGCTCTATTTTAATTTTCCTAAGTCCCTAGTTTACAACTTACTACTCTCCAACATATTGCTCTCACTGGCAAAAATTGCTTTTGCCTTGATTTGGAAATTGTGGATAGCAAAAGCTTAATCCATTCTAAGTTGTTGTGAGATATGATATAGTGATAGGGCTGCTATTCCTAGTTTAATAGTGAAACTTAGATTTCCGTAGAAATTCTAAAAAGATTTAAGTTATCATCATTTGATTGGAAATACCCACCAAATCCATATGATACATTATAATGAGAGACCTTATGCATATGCTATTTATCTTCACATTGAGCTATGTCAAATTAGTATAGACCAATGTGAGATTTCATTCATTACTTTTTGAATTCAAGACTTCACTTGCACATGCTATACTTCTACACTAGAAATAAGCAAATTCCCATCATACCATCATTCCACAATAAAAAGAGAAACTCCATATCCTTCATGCTTAGTACTCTCTCCAAAAATTTATTGCATAAAAAGGGAGTAGGAGACATGGCTACAAGAAAAAGAAAAAGAATACGCATGCTTACATCATAAGAATGAGAAAAAAAAAGAAAGAGAAAAAAAAGTAGCCATGTTTCATCCCTGCATAAATAAAAGAGTCCACTCAAAAAGGAGTCATCTCAAAAATATCCACATCCACTTCCACTCCATCAGGCATGCACAAGTCTTGAATCAAATTGTTTTGAATTGATTTCTCCTAAGGCTTGCTATTTTGACTTAGCAATATTATGTGTTGCAAATATGCCTACTATATTCCCTACCAAGCTCCACATACAAGCCTTATGTAGAGGTAGGATGAATTTAGGCAAAATGCCTTGGTGAGGACATATTTTCACTACACATAAAGGAGAGACCTGAGAGAATCAAATTGAGATACTTAAAATCTAAATTGAACTCTCCAGAATTTGAGTGGAACTCGATTTCTAGGGTATGTGTGCTCCATTTGCTGTTCTATCTTTCAACCAGTCATGAATAGAAGGAGGCATAAGTCCCACAATGACTTGAGAGGGGTGAAGTATCGTGCCAATTTTTGCAATACTAGGTAGAGTATTTCATTGTGCACATGGTACTTTTGAAAAATAGAACATACTAGCAACTCCTGATCATCAACCTCAAGTCTTGACTTTGCTCGGGACGAGCAAAGGATAAGCTTGGGAGAGTTTGTTGACGGCTGTTATATACCAATTTCACTCGTAAATATAAATCAATTATGTGAAATAATTGTCATTTCTTGCACACATCACCTTTCTATTGAACCTATTTACACTTCTCCTTGGAGAAAATGGTACATGCAGGAGTTTTATGTAGAAATGAAGTGGAACGAGGGGATGGATCCTATAAAATATCATTCCGGCCAATCAAGCAATGACATGCGGCACGACATGGATCAAATGGCCCACAAACAGAAGTATCCGAGGCCATCCAACGGTGTAGCACCCATATAAAGGAATGGGACCCACCTGGCAGAGACCTGGAGGAAGCACAACCATAACGGGGCCAAGACCATGTTGGTCGACCCCCCTATTCGGCCGACTAGGTCTTGCCGCCAAACGCGGTCAAACACCACGTGTTGGTTCTCCTGGCTTGAAGAGGTCATTGGTGACTGATTCGCACGCTTTTGGTGGTGGGAACCGACCCTTCTCCAAGCTATAAATAGGACCCCTCAACCCTCACTTCAACACACACCACTTGAGTATTCTTCCTTTGTATCCACTACTCTCCATAGGTTTAGAGGAGTATAAGCTGTAGAGAGGAGAGCCTCTAGTCCATAGTCCAAGTAGGAGAGGAGTAGAAGGAGTCTCTTCCCAATTGGAAAAGGTACGGCTTTTATATTCCTATTTGTATTTGTGACTTTATTCATAATAAAGATGATATCTTTAGTCTTCTATTGTTCATATACTTGGATGAAGAATTTATTGTTTGATTGTGGGTTCCATGTATGTGGTAGGAATAGTAATTATGATTGTGTTATACCATTCTTATTACATCATCATAAACACTATAAACCTCCACTATAGTCTAGTTAGTTGTGATATGACTATATTAATATGAATCATTTATGTTATGAATTAACATTGGTTCAACGATGATTTAATTCATTGCCTTAGGATGGCTTGTGCCTAGGCTCTTAAGGTAATTACTTAATATGCTAGCATGGTTCTAGGATATAGAGTAGTGTTGAATGTCTCATAGACCCACGGATTGAAGAGGTGGGCAGTAGGTTGTGACAGCCCTATCTGTCCTTTGTAATCCTTCACGTTCGGCTATGCACATGCTCTTGGTGGGAGTCGCCCAGTGTTGCTAGCGGTAAACCCGTGCCCGATGTGTTAATCCACTTAGCATGAGAACTCATAATTAATATAATCATTAGTAACTAACTTAGGCTATGTATATGTACATTAGAAGCATAGTAGGAGTATCTACCTAACTCTTAGCCTAGTCCCTCTATTACCTCATTTATCCCCTTAGGATAGGATGCTCTTGTGTGTGTCATACTACCTCAATTACCCTTTATCCTTCCTTCCTAGAACCCTACCTAGACCAACCTAGCCTCTCCATTTGATGATTGCTTTGCTTCCACCTAGCCTTCCTTTGGGAAAATATAAATGACACCCTATGGGAATACTCTCTAAAGGGGAAATGCTACATCGATACTTTCCGTGAGCTTGCGGACATTCATCTAAGATTTAAAACCTACCAACAAGCATTTCTGGCACCACTGCTAGGGATGAATTGTTAGTAGTGGGTAGGAAATATGAACATGGAGCCAAGTTGGCAGAGCTGTATATGGGAAGAATAGTGTGTTTACACGGAGTGCCCAAGCAAATAGTGTCTAATAGAGGTTCTCAGATTACATCGAGGTTCTGGCAAAAGTTGCACGAATCGACGGGAACTCAATTGAATTTCAGTTCTGCATATCATCCTCAAACGGATGGACAGACCGAGAGGACAAATCAGATTTTAGAAGACATGCTAAGAGCTTGTGCACTAAAGTATGGAGGAACCTGGGACAAAAGTCTGTCATATGCTGAATTTTCCTACAATAACAGCTATCAAGCAAGCCTAAAAATGTCACCATACGAAGCATTGTATGGGAGAAGGTGTAGAACACCCTTGTTTTCGAATGAGACAGGGGAAACTTAAGTATTTGGACCCGATGTGATCCAAGAGGCCGAAAAGCAAGTGCAGACCATTCGCGAGAATTTGAGAGCTACTCAGTCAAGACAAAAGGGTTTTGCAGATAATAGATGAAGAAGCTTATCTTTTGAGGTGGGAGACTTTGTATATCTTAAAGTATCACCTATGTGTGGTCTCAAGCGATTTAACATCAAAGGCAAGTTGGCACCTCGCTATATTGGACCATTCAAGATTTTGGACAAACGGGGAGAAGTAGCTTATAAACTCGATATGCTTGCACATATTTCGGATGTTCATGACTTGTTTCATCTTTCTCAGCTCAGTATGTGTTTTAGGGTACCGGAAGAGCATATACCGATGGAAGAATTGGAGTTTGAGGAAGATTTGGCCTATGCAGAGCAACGTGTCAAAATTTTGGACACCAAGGAGAGGGTCACAAGGAACAAAGTGATTCGATGGTGCAAAGTGCAATGGAAGCATCATACATAATCAGAAGCAACTTGGGAGCGAGAAGATGATCTCAAGGAGGAATTCCCTATCTCTTTCCTTTCGCGTCGAATCTCAAGGGCGAGATTCATTTTAAGGGGGGTAGGTTTGTAACACCCTCATTTTCATGCATAATGCATTGCATACATCCTCATACATGTTTAAAATTAAGCCATGTAAAAAGGAACAAGATTAAAATGAATTTAGGGCTAAACTAGAAATTTCAGTCTGTCAGGGTGCGGACTTGTCCGGCCTCTGAATTGGACTAGTCCGGTATCCCTATCCTTTGTTAAGAAAATCTAGTTTTCTTTAGAAGTGTGGACTTGTCCGGGCATAACCCCGGACTAATCCGGTGTCCCCATTTTCATTCAAAAAAATTCAATTCTTCAGAGTTCGGACTTGTCCGGCACAATGTGCGTACTAGTCCGGTTGAGCCTCTGAAGGTTTCCCAAATTGTTTGATCGCTAGCGGACTAGTCCATTCCTATTGAAATTTCAGCCCGGATCTCCCTTTTTCCTTGAACCCCGGACTTGTCCGGCCATGCCAACCGGACATGTCCGATTTCCTCCCTGTTGCCGAGTGGACTTGTCCGGTTAGACTTGTCTGATTTTTCCCTCTTTTGAAAAAACGGACTAGCCTTGTCCCTACTGCAGACTAGTCTGGCCTTCGGAAACTAACTTGGATTCTGTTATTTCTCCATGAATTGTTTTTAGATAATTGCCTAGTTTGGGCCCAAGAACTTTGTGCCCAACCTCAAAGGAGCCCAAGTGGACCCCACCTCAGCCCCTACATGTCCCCCCATCGAATTCTACATGGAATTCACCCCAAAACCCTAACTTTCCACCCCTATATAAACAACCCAATACCCTCACAAATCCACCACAATTGAAAAACCCTTGCTACCACTTTTTCTTGTTGCCAACGTCAAGAAGGAGTCCAGGAGCAAGGAGGAAGAGAGAAACACGAAGAAGGGCCAATCAAGATCAATCTTCATCGATTCTTCGACAATTGACCTTCTTCATCCAAAATCTTCATCAACTCATCTTCATCAAGCCCTAATCGCGAAGATTCAAGTCTCACGCCCAAATCTTGATCTTTGGATCTCTAAAGACGTGGTACACCCTCTGCATTCAAGTTATCATGCAAATTCAACCCCAATTCTGGCAGATCCAGAAACCCTAAATTTCAGTTCTGATCAGGGCAGACTAGTTCAGCCCCTGAAACCGGACTAGTTCAGTATTTGAATCTGTTTGGTGCTGAATTAATTTCAATTTGACTCAAATCAATTCTATACTTGTTAAAAACTATTAGAACTAGTTAGTAAATATTAATAGCAACTCATTAACAAGTGTTACCTCACAATTGCATTAATCATGCATATCATGGCATATTGAGTACTATATGAGCATTATTTGATTGAATTGTGTGTTTTGCATATTTGTCGCTCGGAATAGAAGGTGTTGCCATAGAGAGTGCTTTTGAGGACCTGCAGAACTAGAATTTTGAAGCCTTTGATCCAAATCAAGCTCAGAAGCAAGACAAGTGTCCTTGACCATATTGATCATGTTTTAAATGATTTGTTTGCAAAATTGCGTGCTTGTGTCAAATTGATGGGAAAACCCAATTGTAGGAGTTTACTAGCCTTGTATGACCACCCTTGTCGCTTGAACACATCATAGAGTGTCGGGAAGGGTATTTTACACTTTTTGCTTCACAATGCTCAATTGGGTTTGGGAAACAATCAAATGTCTTAGTTATGAACTATTGAACACATGAATGATGAGAATTGATATTAATGACCCTTTAGCAACATAATGCCTAGGGATCTAAGCAAGTCGGTTATGTGGAATGGGTTGGACTGTTTTGGTGGTTTTGCTTGCTTAGATCTAAGGACCGGTTCGTGGAGCGACCATCCAGGATTTACAGTGCCGTCACAGGGCCAAGTATGGGTGTAGCTTAGCTGACTAATTAGTGTTTTACTGGTATTATTTGGACCATTAAGAATGCTCGAGGAAGGGGTAGTCAGATGGGTTTATACTTGATGGTGGGACTACCCTAGGATCCGAATGACTCAAGAGGGGGCCCTTGGTTGGATGTGCTCAGTTGGAGACATCACCACTGGTGAAACTCAGTGGGGTCTAAATATGCTAGTAATCACTTTGTAAAGGCTACTTTGTGATCTCTTGGCCACACACCTAAGGAAATGTGAGACAACACAATTGAGATTCCTTAGTCATCGAAAGAAGATGAAATGACAAACTTGTCGGTAAATTGGTACAACCTCAGCAAAGTGTGTCTAAAACTATCATGATAGCCATGCTCCCGGTTATGAGCAACCTGGACCCTCACATGATTAGAGTTATGGACCTTGAACATGGTTTAATGGCTGAAATTGGATTGGGAGGTTATATTGGTTAATTAAATGGCTGTGGTATATGGAATTGATGAAAATGAGATAAATGAGCAGTTATGAGTTGATTATGGTTTATTATTGCTGGTATTGGTTATTTAAGTTGAAATTGATGTTACTTGGGTTATTTTGGGAAGGACCTCACTTATTGATGATATAATTGCATTTTCAACTGTTTTGAATGTACTTTTATTAGTATTATTATTCGAGACATGGTTATAATATGTTTACCGTTTGTGAATCACTTGTATATGTGTCTTAAACATCTTGGGCACACATATGCATTACGCTTGGTTTATTTTCGGAACCGGGTTTCACAACTATCATGGACGTTGTGGGTTGAGCAGCGGGTTTTGGGCCCATGCGACCCGCACGATGCCTTCAGACGTCACTGGGGTGTTTAAAAGGAAACCTTTGTGGGCAAATTTGGTTCCTCCCTTACCCACACCCCAACGTTCGACCCTTCGTCTTCTTCCTTGAGCACTCGAGCTTTCCACACCTACAAGTTTCTCGACTCCTGCTCCAATGGCCTCGGACTTGCCTCCTTCCCGTGTGGTCGACGTAGCACTCGTGAGGCGGCTGCACGACTGGGAGGACGAGAAGCGTTGGGATCTGATCTGCCCCGGTTCCCTGCCTCTCGAGTTGGAGAAGGAAGAGATCATCTTCTTCACCTCGTACGCATACTCCGGGTTTGTTCCACCCGTTTTCTCCTTCCTTGTGACTCTTCTTGAGGTCTTCGGGTTCCAGCTTCATCATCTGTCACCGAAATCCTTGATGGTGGCGGCGGTGTTCTTGCACTTCTGCGAGATGTTCATCGGAGTGTATCCATCTGTGCTAGTGTTCCGGCAGTTTTTCGTGCTCAGACAGACTGGGATGAGTAAGACGAACTTCTTCGACGCCTACTACTCCCAGCAGCGGGCCAATAGTCACCTCAAGTACATCACCCCGCTTTTCGGCGCGAGGTGGGACGGCTGGAGGAGTGACTGGGTGATCCTACACGTCAATGCCCATGACGACATGGTCCTGCCCACCGATTGGCCAGCACTTAGGAAGAAGACCTGGGAGGAGTGCCAGAGTTGGAGTCACAGTATACCCCGATGATGGAGAGGATCCGATACCTTATGGACCATGGTTTGTCGTCATTGATGGTGCTGGCGCACTTTGTGCATTGACACCTGCCCCCCCCCCTCCAGCATCGTTGCTGCGCGGCATGGCTATACTTTGGGCCGCAGGACGGCACCAAGCTGGTGAGGGGTCGTGACATGGAGATGACACTGCAAGAGGTGTTTGATGTGATGTCCAAGGCGTGTGATGACCTGTTGTCTTCTGACATCTTCACCCTCCCACACTCATGTCTGCCACTTTGCATGGATTGGGACCTCAGAGTGAAGATCCTGAGAGAGATGGCAAACCTGGACACACTTCGTCTCGCGCCGTAGCAGGTTGGAGATGCAGACCGTGGACTGATCATCCTCGACTCTCCGCAGGAGTTTGCACCTGCTCCAAGCTCCAAAGTGCCAAGGGTGGAAGACTCGCCATCCGATAGGGGGAGGGCAAAGCGCTGATCCCTCATATGGGGAAGGGAAAGTCGCTGGTGGTTGAGGTCGCGAATGACAAATGCCCTCGGTAACCACCCAGGGCACCGCTGAGGGCGGCCGTTTCTCTAAGCCAGTGTCCGATGGAGCACCCATCCTCCGCATCGGGTGTTCATGATTCTTTGAGTAGAGGCCCGATCACCAAGCAATGAGTCTGCCATCAACTGGGGACGGTGCACCAGCCAACATCCCTGCGGCCGTTGCTCTAAGCCAGTGTCTGATGGAGCGCCCATCCTCCGCATCGGGTGTTCATGATTCTTTGAGTAGAGGCCCGACCACCAAGCAATGAGTCTGCCATCAACTGGGGACGGTGCACCAGCCAGCATCCCTGCCGCCGGTGCAGTCCAAGGCACCAGAGAGGGCTCCAGGAGTGCTACATCCACGGAGCCTCAGGCCAAGAGGCCTCGGGCCACTAGCAATCTTGCCACGGCCTTGGCAATGGATGTCGGCGGCGGCTATAGAGGAGGCTACGGAAGTGGCACCGTTGGAGTCGATGGAGACACGCCGATGTGGGCCGACAGCAGCGTTGGTGTTTCTGGTGGAGGCCCAGTCGGATTGACCCTGCCTGCCGCATCATCAGCAGAGCCCGCAACCTTAGAGTTGCTGAACTCGAGGCCTGTTGGAGCTTCTTAGGACGCCGGTAAGGAATTCCTACCATAGCTTGCATCATTGTCCCATCTATTCTCTTGTTTGAGTCTAATTTTGATTTGAATCTGCAGGTCTTCATCATTTGTGGTGATAACCTTACCACTGGGGGTAGTGGTTTGGAGTGCTTTGAAGTCAGCCCAGGGGGCACGGCTGTATCGGCGGAGAAGATTGCCAAGCCGGTACTAGGAAGCATCACTTTAGTGCTCGCGCCTGGCGCAAGCAGTGAAGCACCTTCAGCTGTCGTGCCGTAGGTAATGTCGGGGTCCACTCAGCAAGCTGGGGGTTCGGCCCCCGAGGTTGCTGTTCCAGCAGGTGGTGCCTCGGGCGATGATGTTGTTGCCGCTTCGAGTAAAGCCGCAACTTTCGCTCAGCTCCTGGCGGCGAGGCCCACGGCGCTGGTGGCCTTACCCTCTGCACCGCAGGGGGAAGAGGTTCCCAAGACGATCATCGGGGGGCCCTCCATAGCTTCAGGAGAACCAGAGTGCCCTTTCGACATCATCGACTCGGTGCAGTCCAGCATCAGCTTGGTGCAGTCCAACCTCTGCAGGGCACAGCATGCCCTCGCCACAGAGTGGGAGAAGCTGTGAGCGAAGGACGAACACCTCTAGGCCTGGGAGGACCTTCTAAGGTCCTAGATCGATGAGGTGAAGGAGAAGCACTGGAAGGAGGGTGAGGAGCTGGAGTTGTGGCGCCACTTGGCGAATGCCATGGACGCAGCGTCCCAGAAGATTATGGACGATGCCAAAGCGACCAATTGGGTAGCTGATGCCTGCCTCAGTGCCCATGAAGAGCTTTGAGTGACCCTGGGATGCCGCAAAGCCGCTGTTGTTGAGCGGGAGGTCGTTGTTGCTAAGCAAGAGGCAGCGACCCGGGCGATGAAGACTCAAGCTGAGATAGATTAGGACATGTTGCAATCTCGCAAGGGCTCCTAAGCGAGGGCACCTTTGTATCCGAGTCTCACCCCTTTGTAAATATTCTTTAATGAATCTGAATTCATGTTTGGCTTCTTGGTTGTGTCTTGTGCTTCCCATCTTGTTCACCTGGGCTCTTAGCAGCGTAAGGGCCTAAAGAACATTGTTGACTTCGTTAGTTTTTAGGGACTAACGATCGCACAATTGACATAGCCGATGTACCGTCAGCTGAAGTCCTGCCTATGGAACCCCCTTAGTGGCCCCCTAGTAGATGTGGCCAACTGGTTGGGCATGCCTACCACTTGATCGCGGGATGTCTTCGACGGGCCCCAAATAGAGCGGGGGAAGGATGAGTAGTTGATGTTTGTGGTCCCCTTTAGGGGCACCAAGCTTTGTTTTTGAAACTCGTAGTTGGGGTCAGATGCTCCAGCATCGCTCACCATAATTGAAGAGACGTCAATGGCAGGCCCTCTGGGAGGTGCTGGAGCTGGTTGCTCTGGCGTCACCCATCATGGTTGTAGAGACATCGGCGGTAGGCCCCCTCAGAGGTGCTAGAGCTGGTTGCTCCGGCGTCACCCGCCATCGTTGTAGAGACTTCAACGGCAAGTCCCCTAGGAGGTGTCGAGCAGGCTGCTCTGAGAACAGCCGCCATCGTTGTAAAGACATCAACGGCAGGCCCCTTGGAGGTGTTGGAGCTGGTTACTCCGGCGTCATCCGCCATCATTGTAGAGACATCGACGGGAGGCCCCCTGGGACGTGCTGGATCTGGTTGCTCCGGCATCGCACACCATCGTTGTAGAGACTTTGACAGCAGGTCCCCTGGGAGGTGTCGGAGCAGGATGCTCAAGCGACACTCATCATCGTTGTAGAGACTTCAATGGCAGGCCCCCTGGGAGGTGCTGGAGCTAGTTGCTCCAGTGTTGCTCGCCATCGTTGTAAAGACGTCGACAGCAGGCCCCCTGGGAGGTGCTGGAGCTGGTTGCTCCGGTGTCCCTCGCCATCGTTGTAGAGACTTAAGTCCCCTGGGAGGTGCAGCAGCATGCTGCTTCAGCATCACCCACAATTGATGTGTAGCAACATTGATGGTAGGCCCGTGGCATACAAGTTACCACAAGAGAATCCTATTAGCAACAAGAGCAGGGTGAAAGAGTGTACTCATGAATCAGCACTTGTTACTGTCATTGACGTGTCGGGACGTTGGCAGCGAGCCCCCTGGGAGGTGTCAGAGCTGATTGCTCTGGCGTCATCCACCATCGATGTGTATCAACATCGACGTCAGGCCCCAGGCATAAAGATAACCAAAAGAGAACCCTATTAGCAACAAGAGCGGGGCGGGAGAGTGTACTCATGAATCAATGCTCTTTATTGTTATTGACATGTTGGGACGTCGACGGCGGGGCCCCTGGACGGTGTCGGAGCTGGATGTCCTGCACACGTCATAAAGGAGGGACTACTTTTCTTGTTGTTTTACCTCTTTTTTCTCTTTAGCTTTGTCATGTATTACTATCTTGAGCTGGCACACGAGACTTGGGTAATTCAATGCGCTATTGCTTTAGGGCCCGGCCCCCGCCTTCCTTAGGGTGCGAGCTTTCTGGCCCCCAGTACTTGGTCGTAGCACTGGGAGGCAGGGTGTGCAAGCTTAGGGTACAAGACCAAACTAAGCAGTTTACACCCCCTGGACCTCTGGCTTGGCGTAGACCTTTCCTGAGAGGCCATCTAGCGTCACAATACAAGGAAGGGAGCAGCCATGAGAACCCCTCACACATTGCAGGTACCTCAAGCAGGCGCGCCTGCGGTAGGATTTCACAACTCCACCAAGGGTGAGACATAGAGTATATAACCGTGTATATGAAGGCAATATAAGAAAAACGAGCCTAGCATGGTTCATCGTAAAATTAATGACTAATTAAATGAACATTTTTAGGGAAATATGGAGTAAGATAGTGATTATTTTATATTGGCATTCATAGGAGGAGACGGGCTTTTACAAAAGAAGGCAACGACTCGCTTCCAAATGACGGGGGAGGCAGGGTGCACAGGATTAGGGTTCGAGACCAGACTAAGTTGGCTGCACACTCTGGACCTGACCCTCCCGGAGCTTGGTTATCCTAAGTGCTACTTCTAAACTCTATGAAAACCTTTACACTATCCCACAATTAAGCTAAGCTTAACTTACAGAAGTGCTCAAAGCTCCGACAGTAACTGTGACAGTTGTCTGGCAACTTGTCAACACTAGCTACTAGTGGGGCGATGAGTGAGTGTCCCTACTTTCTGCCTTCCCCCCCCCCACCTTGAAAGTGGTCTGGGCAGAGCAAGAACTGATCTTGACAACTTTGGCTGGAACATCGGAGCTGTCGGAGGGCTGCAGGCGAGGTGAAGCGGACGATTCGCGCTGACGCAAGCTCGGCGGAGGCTGACTTGGTCCAGCGCCGCTCGGGGCAGGTGTTGAGTCTGTTGCAAGTGCTTGGAGCTTCTCCAAGGCTAACACCATGGTGGTGCAGTCTCCGCGGATCTTGAGGACGTTGGAGGAGGTCAACATCTTCAAGACGAGGTAGCCGTAGTGGGCTACGACCATGAATCGGTAGAGGGTGGGCCTACCGATGATGGCGTCAAGGGGAGGCTGACCTCTGCGATGTCGAACAGGATGATCTCCGTCCTGAAGTTTTTGGGTGTCTCGAAGGTCACCCGGAGGTGGATGTTGCCATATGGGATGATGTTCTTTGGTCTCGCCCCCGAGAACGAGCTCGAGGGGGTGAGCGTGGTCATCGAGATCTGTAGCTAGTCGAAGGTCGCACGGCTGATGAGGTTGAGGCTGGCCCCGCCATCCATCAAGATATGGTGGAGCTTGATGTTGGTGATGGTGGGGGTGACCAAGAAAGGCAGGATCCCATCTCTCGTTGTGTTCTTGGGGCAGTCGGAGGCGTCGAAACTGATCGGCGTCTGCTTCCACTTGTGGTGCAGCGCCAAAGTGGGGGTAGGATCTATAGAGGCCGCCGCTGGCGCGGGGTCTTCACCGCGTTCCGGTACGCGACATCCCAAGACCCCCGCCCCCCCCCCCCCCCAAATATGACGTGGAGTTTCTTGTGACGCTCATGGTCTCTGCTGGCGTTAGGGTCTTCGTCCTGGTGGACCACCTTGACGGCTCGTTCATGCTTCTGGTACTCCATCTCCTCGTCATCGTTGACCTTGGGGTCGACCTTCTGCTTGCCCTCCCATTGGCGAAAGGGTGTGCCTTCAGGATGCTGTTGCGCTCGCTCTTGGTATAGTTTGGCACACCTCTTGATCTCCCAGCAGTCGCTCGCGCTGTGGACACGAGTCTTGTGCACCGGGCAGGGCTTGATGCCACCATCAGTAGAACGTGGCTGACGCGAGCGTTTGTCGTGGCGTGGGAGACTGCGCCACTAGTTGCAACTGCTGCCGTGATGGGTGCCCCCTGTAGTGGCTTGTTCTGGTCGCTGCCCTGATTCTTGTTGTTCTTTTTGCCGCTACTCAGCGTAGCGGCACCTTCGCCGGTCTGGTTGGCTTTGCCCGCCCCGGAGGTGGGTTGTTTGTGCCAGCCATGGCCTTCTGCCGCCCTTGCGCACTGGTCGGTGATGGAGAAGATCTCAGAGACATCTTGCATGTTGTGTGTGGCTAACTTCTCGAGCATCTTCCTATCACGCACTCCCTGTCGGAATGCCATTATGACATAAGCATTCGGGATGTTGGGGATGGAGTTGCGTATCTAGGAGAACCGTTGGATGAATGATCGCAGCGTCTCCTTGGGTTGCTGGCGCACAGTGTGGAGTTCAAGCTCGGTGCCGGAGCGCGTGTAGGAGCCGTTGAAGTTCACTGTGAACTGCCGGTAGAGCTCTTCCCAAGAGGTTATGGACCCCTCGGGCAGGTTCATGAGCCATGATTGGGCTGAGCCGATCTGGGCAACGGGGAAGTAGTTTGCTAGGATGAGATCAGCAGGTCCTGCAGCGAGGAGTGTCATTGTGTAGATATGCAGGAACTCACCAGGGTTGACGCTTCCGTCAAACTTCTGCGAAAGGTGTGGTCAGAACTTGCACGACCACGTCGTTAGGCACAGGTATGGAGTCAAGGTTGTGCACCCTCTGATGGGCTACGCCGGACATGTGTATGGTGCGGCATACTCTAGGGGGATTTGTTGCGCACCGTACGGTGAATGTGGTGCTACCACCTGCACGACGTGCGGTTGCTGCGGAGATTGCAGCGGGGTGTTCTGCTACCACAGGACCTGCTGTGCTGAGTACTGCTATTGTGACACCTGTTGCGCCAAGTACTGCTGTAATGGCACCTGCTGCGCCAAGTACTGTCGCTGTGGCACCTACTGCGCAGAGTACTGCAAGGGGTTGGTCGACCTAGCATAATCTTGATGAGGAGGCAACACAGGGTTTACCTGTGGTGCACCTTGGACAGAGGACGCCCCCTGCTCAGGCCCTTGAGGGACGTATTTGGTGTCAAGGTTGCACCGTCTCTCCCACTGCCGCTCGATGTGATGCAGCAGTCTACAAGAGCTCGATGGTGGTCGAGATCGACCCTCAGGTCGACCGTGGGGATCATACCAATGCTAGTAATCCTGGTGGAGCGAGAGTCATCAGAGCGACGATCGATGGACAGCGTTCATGACAGCAACATGTGACGTCTCACTCTAACAGGAGAGTTGATGGCCGCAACAATGAGGTGGTCGATGTCATGGACCCGCTGCTGAGCTGCTCTCTAGGAAGCGTTCAAGGACAGTGGGTGGTGGAGAAGGGCCCTGGCTGCTGCCAGAGCGCTCTTCGTACTTGCAGTCGGTGGCTCCAGGGGCGGTGACTGGGCCAGGATGTGACCAGATGCACCGCCTTGGATAGCTGCATCTATGCGGGGGTGTGATGGACCAGACTGCACCGCCCGGGTGTGGGATCTAGTCACAGGACTACGGCCACGTAAACCGCCGACCACGGGCTTGATGTACACCATTGGGGTGAAAGAGCAACCACTTTTTAGAGTAAAAAGCCCCTTCATAGTGCGCCAAATGTCAAAGTGTTCTTGCGACACTTCCCCCGGACCTGCTACGCAAGCAGCCCGCGGAGGTTCTTGATCGGCGGGGCTTAGTCCTCTAGTGAGATTGTGCATATGGCAGATGGTGAGATGGTGGTTTTACGTGGTTCGGGCCGCTGGAGCGTAATACCCTACTCCACGGTGTGAGTTGTATTTCTAGTGTGAATGCGTGTGTTCAGCGTGTAGGAGCTGTAATGGTGGCAGTTCGATCCTTTTATAGACAAGGTTGGATGCCTTACAAGTGGGGTCCGGGGCTCGACAGGTGGCCCGCGGCAATTTTATCCTAAATATCTAAGGATTCTTGCATAAGATTCCTCTGACCATTGCTTGAAGACCCACTGTCTTGCCGCCTCAAAGGCTAGTGGCCCATGCATAGTCATTGATGATGGCAGGGGATGTCCTGTCCACCTGTCCTGTCACTAAAAGCTACCTACTTGGCGAAGCGGGTTAGGCCCGTGGCGTCTTCACAGTGATGCGATTGGGCATAGTGGTACCTGATAGTAGGCGTGTGCCACGTCATGCGCCTGGGGAAGGCGCACGTCTTCAATGCCCGATTTAGACAAGGCGCTCCGCCCCTTAACTCCCGCAACCCACCATCCTGGGCAAGTTGCAGGACACATGGCAGCATGGGAGCTAGCCTCTGCGGGGGAGGCCGGGTCCCTTAGTGCGGGCCACATGGCAGCCCCGGAACCTTCCCCTAAGGAGAGTTGGGGATCCGAAACTTCAGGACACGTGGTAGAGCCGGAGCCCACCTCCGTTGAAGGTGGTCGGCCTAGTGCCACATACCACGTGACAACAACGGAGCCCACTCCTATGGAGGAGTGGGGTCCCGTCCTGCTGGACACGTGGCCGCTTGCGAGCCCCTCTCTTCGAGAGAGCTGGAACCCGTTTTGAGGTCCATGTGATAGTGCTGGATCCCGTACCTGAGGTACGGCAGCGTTCGGGCATTCTGAACAAGTGACGCCATCGGACCCTGCCTCAGCAGGGAGGCAGGGTACTTAGGTGCTTTTAGCCTGTACGCGAGGGTACCCGGTATGCCGGGTACTGACAACTGTTATGAGCTGTTCATATTTTGTTATGAATCCACCACAACTAGTGAGTTTCTTGAAACACCATTTCACAAAGTCTTAGACGTGGAACAAAATGAAATAACTCAGTCGAGTAAGAGATCATGGATTGCAAATCCTTTGTTTATGATTTCATTGTGTACCTTGTTGACGATACTCCCAATCCCATAGCAGAGTCATATGCATCACCATATATTGATGACTAGAAAGAAGAATTTCATAGTGAGACAAACTCAATTCTTTCTAATGGTACTTGGGAACTAAGTGGACGGTCGTACGGGTGCAAACCAAAAGGTTGTAAGTGAGTGTTCAAAACGAAGCTCAGGTCTGATGGTAATATTGAAAAGTACAAGGTGAGGGTAGTTGCAAAGGATTATACTCAAAAGGAGGGTGAATACTATTTTGATACCTATTCACCTATTGCTAGAATGATGAAAATTTGTCTATTGTTTTCTCTGGCTGCCTCTTATGTTCTAGTCATCCATCAAATAGATGTGAAGATAGCTTTCCTTAATGGAGGGTTGGAAGAAGAGATCTATGTGGAACAACTTGATGGGTTCATAGTAAAATGTGAAAAGAGAAAGATGTGCAAATTGTTGAAATCTTTGTATGGCTTGAAACAAGCACCAAAGCAATGGAATCAAAAGTTCAATAATACTTTGACGTATGTGGGCTTTGTCATTAGTGGAGCCGATCGGTGCATGCACAGTCATCATGGTGGGGCCGATTGCGTTATACCATGCTTGTATGTGGATGATATACTCATTGACACGAGCATTAATATAATTTCTAAGATCAATTCTTTTATATCAAAGTGTTTTGATATGAAGATCTGGAAGAAGCTAATATTATTTTGAACATTAAGGTGAATAAGGATGAGCGTGAAATTACTTTAACGATGCCTAGTAAATCTTGAGCCGGTTCAACTTTATGGATAACAAGACTTTTCCAACATCTTATGATCCCTGTGTGATACTCGGAAAGAATAAGAGAGAGCCAAGAGATCAACTTAAAATATTCTTAGATGATCGGTTCACTCCTGTACTTAGCAAGTGCAACCCGTCCTGATATTTCGTTTGCGTTGAGCAAACTGAGCATATTCATGTCAAATCCGGGTACAAATCATTGGCATATGCACTTGAAAGTGTTATGCACTACTTGAGGGTACAATGAGTTATGGAATTCAATATATGGGGCATCCGACCGTGCCTGAAGGTTATAGTGATTCGAACTGGATCTCTGATATTGATGAGCTCTATGCCGCGAGTGGATATGTGTTCAGTCTTGTTGGTGGCACCATATCATGAAGGTCTTGCAAATAGACCATATTGATGAGGTTGACCATGAAAGCATAACTCACTAGTCACTACTTTAGAGACGACCCCTACTGAGGCAGAATTGTTGCATGAGCTCTTGATAGATTTGCATGTGGTTGAGAAACCATTGCTGGTAATACTTATGAACTGTGACAATCAGACGATGATTGCTAAAATGAATGGTTCTAAGGAAAATGCAAAATCACCAAGACACATCAAGAGACGATTAAAATCTGTTAGAAAAATGAGAAACTCTGGAGTTATAATTTTGTCATACATACAAACAGATTAAAATCTGATAGATCCCATTATGAAGGGACTACCTCATAATGTGATAGAAAATACATCTAGGAAGATGGGTTTGTGACCCGTGAATATGACATCATAGTTGAAATCCAGCCTATGTGATAAGAGATTCCTTGAATTAGGATATGGAAAAAAAATCTAGTGGCTCACTAAGGATAATATTTCAATTAGACCCTCTCTACGTGTAGATGCACATCTATACTCTCAAGCTGTAAGGCGGGTTGACGATATGCCTTAGTGTGATTCTGTTGCTATGTATAGCAAAGATGTTGTCCTACATGGTAATCTTGAAAGAAACACACATTTATGAGCTTCGTCTATCTAATGTCGTGGTATGTGAGTTTATGTGATCTTTAGAAAGCTCCTGAGAAGACTAGAAAGTACAAAGCATATGCTCCACACGCTGGTAGACTACTGATAGTCAAGTACTAGTAATGATCTTTAGGTGAAATCGGTTCGCACAAAACTTGCAATTCAAGGCGTAATCCATTATCCAAGTTGTGAACTGATTTAACTCAAGGATCTAGGCAGAAGTTCAACTTAACGGTCTATGTCAAAACACGAGTATATCAAACAGGGAACGAGAATGACGTTTCTCATAATGGCTTTGAGATCTAGTGGGACATTGTTGGAATTTTTGGCTAGGCCCAATAAAAATTCTACAATAATTCTAAATAAATCTCAAAGGACCATTAGTGCAAGAAGGGGTGGTGTTAAATATTTAATCGCACATGGGAAGTTGGACCTACATATAAGAGAGATTGTTCTTCCACTCCCTAAGTGAGTGAGAAGAAGAGTGGTCCACACGCGTTCCCCCTCATCCTTCTCGCTCGCTCACCTCACCACGCCTCACTTCGCCTCACACACACGTGCACGTGCATTCGTGTGAATTCTGGCATCAAGCCGAGCTTAATTTTTATTTTTGCTACATTCAGTTGGGCTTTTGGGTTTTTGAATTGACTGGGTCCAAGTTGGAGACGGACGCGTCTACAACTATCGAGTTAGATCGGATGCAGGTCTTCTAGATCACAATTGAAATGCCTCTCGAGGACTCAATAAATAGAGACGTGGGCGGCAGGGGAGGGTATCTCACGATCAGATATATTCCCCATTCGAGTTTATTGCGCCGCCATCATACTCTACTCCATTCCGGGCGTCAGCGTGCATCAACGATCAGGAGAGCGGATCTCAGGAATCTCTGGCCATTCCGATCCTGCACGGAGAGAGGGTGAATAAGGTTTATGAAGCATTCCGTGTGACTGCTCACGTTCTTCATCACGGGTCTCCTATCGCCAGGATATGGCGCTATTGTCCAACGTCGTCACCAATATCTGCAGCGACAAACCATTGTCAAACCTATGACAACATATACATCGACTCCTCCGAATACAAATGGGTACGCATAATATGCTCATCCCATCCTTCTGCCGGTGTTTATCACTGTTATTTTCACGAGTTATTTTCGGAATTATTCAGTAAATTGTCGTTTTGTTCCAACAATCTAAAAATCTTATTTATGCAATTTTCTGAGTTGAACATGATGACTTTAGCCGATACACTGAGGCCAGAGAAATTCTTCAGTGTGCACTTTAAGAGGTGGCAAGTTAAGGCTATACTCTGGCTTCAATCGCTTAGGATCTTCTATGTCTCAGGATCCTTTGTCTACTGAAGAGCAGATGAAGTTTGAAATAGTCAATTCTGATCTGGGAGGATGCATCTTAAGCATTCTTAACAATAAACTTTGTGATATTTTTTTAACAATCATAGATAACAAAGAGTTCTGGGATGCACTTAATATTAAGTATGGTAGAGCCGATGCAGGTGATGAACTGTATATAATGAAAATTTTTCATGATTATAAGATGATTAACAGACATCTTGTAGTTGAACAATCTCGTGAGGCGGATACAGTGCCTCACTAAAAAGAGATCTTTAAGTGTTTTCTACCTGACAAGTTTGTTGTTGGTTGCATTATGGCAAAGTTGCCTCCACGGAGGAACTTAGCATAGCTCTCAAGCACAAGCGTCGTGATTCTCCATCGTCTGCAGTGTTTTCTAGTCCCTGATGTTCTCCGTCTTCTCCTTCCGCAGAAACGTGGTTCTCTGCACGAGCCTTGCCCTCGCAAAGGTGGTATTTAGCCCCGACCGCTAGGCAGCCGCATCGTCCTCATCACCAGTGGCAGTCGCAGCCGCGAACGCATCGTGCACCTTGCAGCGGCTGAGGTGGATCATGATTAGGGAGCTCGGGGGGAGGCGGCGGCCACCGGCGCCGTCCTCCTCACTGAAGAAGATGGAGTGGTTGGTGAGCGGATGCGGAGGCCGTTGAATCCGGCGAGCGTGGTCTCCGCTTGTAGGGTCCGTGCCGCTCTTTTAAATGCGGTTGGTGTCGCAAGGCGCCGTGCGCTAGAGGAGCGGCACGACGGAGCTTTCCAAGTGGAAGTTGACCTCGAGGTAGAAGTCATCACCCAGTGGAGAGCGTGGGCACCCGTTGCCAGAGCTTGGCCCAAGCGGCGAGGTCGCCCGAGGCAGAGCGCCTCCTGGAGGGGAATTGCTCTTCCCTGGCCCATGCTTAGTGATTTGCTTTTCCCATTTCCTTTTTATTTATGGTGGTAGTATGAGTATATCGCATCTCTTGCTCTTTTCTGATTGATCCTCCATCGGATTCTGCTGCTGCTGCTTCTCTCCTTTAATGGGATGTGTGGCGTCTGGATTTGGAGCGGATCAAGATCATCAGGCCATCACTTTACCTTTTCTTTGTCTTTTGATTTTTTTTTACAGTTTTCCTGGCTCCGAAATCATCCAGCCAAACGAGGACGGATGAACGAACCAGGGAACTGTCAACTGTGGTAGGAAACAGAAACAGAGGTACGATGTTGCATTGCATCGGGGCCCGAGACCGAGACGGACATCGCACGAGGGGCAGAGGTCGGTCTTTCCTTGCACTCCCCACCGGCCACCGGACCGCATCACACAACCAGGCTGGATCTTCGGCTCCGCTCAGTCAGCAATGGTATAGGGCGAGTTTGGGCTCAATACTCGGATCAACGCTCCTATAAGGATTATAGGCCCTGTGCTCGGATCTACCCATATCACATCATTAAAAATCGAGCCCGGTTTGAACTCGTCCCCAGCTCGACTCACGCATACGGGCTCTGCCCAGGCTTGAGTTCTCTATATCGAGCTTTGGTCAATACGTGGCCTGCCCACTTCCGATGGCCTGCTTGGACCGTCAAAGACAAAAAAATATCTGAAAACGGTACTAGTTTCTGTATGCAGCAGATGCACACTGTTAGCATCACATCCCCACTGCAACCGGCTGCTGCGTCCAACATCGACGGGCCTCGACGTGGCTCCCGGCCCAAGCGGCCCAGTGTACGCCTGGCCGGCTCCTGCTGGTCCCGTAACTGATCGATATGTAAAGAGAGAACAGAACACGGAGAGGGGGAGAAAAAAACAGAAATATTATGAGACTCTAATAGATCGGTTCTTCCTCCCTAAGCTTCTCTGTTCTTCCTATCCTGGATCTCCAATTCCCCACTGCTTCCCCTCACAAGTGGTATCAGATTTGCCAGGGTAAGTCGATCTGGAGGCACACGGCCACTACACCAGACGCCAGAAACATTCCGGAGCATTAATGGAGCCCAACACGAAGCTATTCGTCAAAGAACTGATGAAGCAAGTCCAGGATGAGATCTCCAACCTCGACCATCGCGTTGCCGCACACTTCGACAAGCTGGATTGACGCTTCATGGAGCTGGCCTCCTCTGAGCAGCAGCAGAACGAGCAGATTTCAGCAATAGAGGCTTCGGCGGCCGAGATCGACAAGAATTTGGCTCCTGGAAGCCGGAGATCGAATCTTCCCTCACTGGAGTCATGTTGGAGTTATCAAAGCTTAACAAGTTCTTCACAAGAGAAGATTGTGAGCACCCGACTCCACAATCTGGAGTCCTGGGTCTCGAGTCGGCGTTCGAGCCTCCGCTTCCCGGAATCTCCGTCGACGGCCCCATCAGGCACCGCGTCGACAATTTCCACCGGGATGTTGGGTTTGGGCAGGTGTATACCCATTCCCATATCCCGGTCAAGGGTATGATTGATTCCGACTACTCCAGATTTCATCGCTTTATCAGTCCTCAACATGGTTTAATTTTAATAGTACTTGTTCACCCAGTATTAGAAGCAACCTTCCTAAGACGAGTTTTCCAACCTTCGATGGTGACAATCCAAAATTATGGAAAACCCGTTGTGAGACGTATTTTGACATGTATTCCATAGATCTCGGCTTATGGGTAAAGGTTGCGTCCTTGCATTTTGAAGGCGCTGAGGCTAGGTGGCTGCAATCTATTGATGGGAGACTTTCTTATACTACCTGGGATGTATTTTGTTCTCTAGTGTTGGACAGATTTGGGAGGAACCAACATGAAATTGATAGCGGTAGCTCGCATTCCTTCATCAGCTCCAGAATTGCTAATCAATTGTCTGGTATAGTGCCCCTGCCTGCACCTATTCGAGTGACAGTGGCCAGTGGAGAATTCCTACTTTGTCAATCTGAAATCAAGCAAGCTACTTGGTGTATTCAGAATTACCCCTTTACATCTGACCTCAAGGTGTTGCCTCTTCATTGCTACAACATCATTTTAGGGATGGATTGGCTCGAATCCCACAGCCCCATGAAAATTCACTGGGGTCAAAAATGGCTCTCTATACCCTACAACAACTCTAATATTTTATTGCAAGGCCTCCTCCCAAATATTCCTCCTGATACGGTCATCCAAGTACTATTCGTGGATCATTATCCCTCTCCGGCCTCTCTGGATCATATACCGCCTGAAATTCAACTGCTGCTACAAGAGTTAGCATCTGTATCTGAAGCACCTTCTGGACTCCCTCCCAGCCGGGCCTGCGATCACGTCATTCACCTGCTTCCAGGAGCTAAGCCGGTCAACATCAGACAGTACCACTACCCGCCTAAATTGAAAATAGAGATTGAAGCCCAGGTGCGCGAGATGCTGCAGAATGGCCTCATCCAGCCAAGCAAAAGCGAATTTAACTCTCCGGTACTCTTAGTTAAAAAGAAGGACAAGACTTGGCGCTTTTTTGTCGACTTCCACCACTTGAATGCCATGACAGTTAAGTGTCCATTCCCGATTCCGATCATGGAAGATATTATTCAAGAACTCACTGAAGCTCGCTGGTTCTCAAATCTGGATTTGTGGGCTGGTTTTCATCAAATTTTGATGAGGCCAGGAGAGGAACACAAGACCGCGTTCTCCACACATGATGGCCATTTCGAGTTCCGAGTCCTGGCTTTCGGGCTGACATGGGCCCCGGCGACATTTCAGGGTGCCATGAACGCTACCCTTCGTCCCTTGCTTCGGAAATGTGTGATCTTCGACGACATACTTATATACAACCCGGATTATACGTCTCACATCTCTCATTTGTGAGCTGTCCTTGAGTTGCTACTGAAGGATGACTGGAAAGTCAAATTGGCAAAATGCTCATTCGCTCAACGCAAGCTGAAATATCTAGGTCATGTCATGGGATTTCAACAGACCCATCTAAAGTATCATCTATCATCAGTTGGCCTACTCCCACATCCGTGAACTTTGGAGTTTCTTGGGCCTCGCGGGCTACTACAGAAAATTCATTCGGAATTACGGAATCATCAGTAAACCGTTGACCACTCTCTTGAAGAAGGATGAGGTCTTTGTCTGGACAGCTGTTCATGAAGCTGCTTTTCAAGCTCTGAAAGACTCACTGTCCACTGCACCGGTCTTAGCGATGCCGAATTTTAGCAAGGAATTTTGTATTGAGACGGACACAAGCGGGACGGGCATTGGGGCCATCCTCATGCAGGGTTCCCACCCTATTGCCTTCGTGAGTAAGCCGCTGGGCCCAAAAACTCTCGGCCTGTCCACCTACGAGAAGGAGTATCTTGCAATTCTCTTGGCCGTTGAACAGTGTAGGCCGTTTCTTCAGTTTGGTGAATTTGTTGTGAAGACCGACCAGCGGAGTCTGACACACCTTTCCGATCAACGCCTTCACACGCCTTAGCAACAACGCGTCTTCACAAAACTTCTTGGATTACAGTACCGCGTTGTCTATAGGCAAGGTGCTGACAACAAAGCCGCTGATGCTTTGTCTCGGTGCCCTCACACCCCGACAGAGGTCTTGGCGCTGTCCTCTGCAACACCTTCTTGGCTTTCAGATATTCAGCTATCGTACAGGGAAGATAAGCAGGCTCAAGAGTTGATGTCCGCATTGTTTGTATCACCGACGGGCGTTCCGAATTATACCTTGCATCAGGGTATCATCTGCTACAAGGGTAAAATTTGGCTGGGATCGGACTGTAACTTACAGAACAAGATTATATCATCTCTGCACGACAGTGCAATCGGAGGGCACTCTGGCATCCCTGTTACAGTACGACGCATCAAATAGATCTTCCACTGGTGTGGCCTTAAGTCCTCTGTCACTGAATTCGTCAATGACTGTTCAACCTGCAAGCAGGCTAAACCGGACCGTTCCTGCTACCCCGGTCTCCTACAGCCTCTGGAAGTGCCAGCAGCAGCTTGGCAAGTATTGTCTATGGACTTCGTGGAGGGACTACCAACTTCTGGTCATTACAATTGCATTCTCGTGGTCATTGATAAATTTTCCAAGTACGGGCATTTCATAGCACTTCACCACCCTTACACTGCTCTCTCTGTGGCACGCACCTTTGTTGATCATGTTTACAGGCTCCATGGTATGTCGATGGACATTGCTTCGGATCGCGGCCCCATCTTCACTAGCAAGTTGTGGAAAGAACTTTTGTCACTCGCCGGAGTGCAGCTGCGGATGAGCTCCGCTTACCATCTGCAATCGGATGGTCAAACCGAAAGATTGAACCAATGTCTGGAAACTTTCTTGAGATGCTTCGTCCACTCATGCCCGTCCAAATGGTCTCAATGGATTTCTCTCGCGGAATTTTGGTATAATACTAGTTTGCATTCTACGTTGGGCAAGACTCCTTTTGAAGTCCTGTCCACCTTCCAAACTACTTCGGGATCACACCTGACTCAACCTGCTCAAGTTCTGATCTCAACACCTGGCTGCAAGAAAGGTCACTCATGTCTACACTAATTTGCCAACACCTTCTTCGTTCCCAGCAGAGGATGAAAAAACAGGCGGACAAGAACAGGTCAGAACAGGTTTTCTCTGTCGGTGATTGGGTCTATGTCAAGATTCAGCCGTACGTCCAGTCCTCCCTGTCGCAGCGGTCCTCCCGGAAGTTTGCATTTAAGTTCTTTGGGCCTTTTCAAGTATCAGTGAAGATCGGCTCGGTCGCCTACAAGCTTGAGCTTCCTGCATCATCTTCCATTCACCCTGTCTTTCATGTGTCCCAGCTTTGTGCTGCTACAGCTCGCCCGTCCAAAGTGATTCCCGCATTTCCATACAGTGTTTCTGCCCTGCAGGTTCCTCAGGAGATCCTCCAACAGCGAGCCATTTCATGAGGCGGCACCTCAGTTCCACAAGTCCTCATCTTGTGGTCTTCAATGCCTGAAGAGCTTGCTACCTGGGAAGATGAAGATCAGCTGCGCCAAGCCTTCCCTTTTGCACCTGCTTGGGGACAAGCCAATTCTTATGGGGGGGGGGGGGGGGGGGGGGGGGGGGGGATGTTAGCACCGCATCCCCACTGCAACCAGCTGCTGCGTCCAACATCGACGGGCCTCGATGTGGCTCCTGGCCCAAGCGGCCCAGTGTACGCCTGGCCGGCTCCTGTTGGTTCCGTAACTGATCGATATGTAAAGAGAGAACAGAACACGGAGAGGGGGAGAAAAAAAACAGAAATATTATGAGACTCTAAGTAATTGGTTCTTCCTCCCCAAGCTTCTCTGTTCTTCCTATCCTCGATCTCCAATTCCCCACTGTTTCCCCTCACACACACCCAATTGCTGAAAAAAGCGGAAGCCAGGAGAGGGGAGTAAGAGCGAAGATGGGAGATGACCAACGCCGGGAGGGGAAGCCGATGACACTGCTGCAGTGGTGGTCGTTGTAGGTGTTGTCCCTGAGAAGCAGCGACCGGCTGATGTGGGCTGACAAGACGTGGTGGGCGCACGTCGAGATGGCGTTCACGCAGCTTGCCTACAACGGCTACCACATCCTCACCAAGTCCATCTACTGGGAGGAATCGGGTTGGAGGATGATAGTTACCTAGCCATCTCTCGTCCGAATCCGCGAGGACATTCCCGAGAGTTTCCTTGCCATCTCTTGTCAGAATCCTCGAGAACAACGAAGACGAGTTACGACAAGAATCGGGTCGGAGAAACATCGGGGGAACGAGAGATGGTGAGATCGGAATCGGAAATGGCAAGATGCGGCTGGTTGGAGGAGAGATTTGTTCGGTCTCGAGCGAGCTTTACACGGGTCGTCCATATAAGGTTCGTTAGCGAAAATCTATTCGGTCTCGAGCTGAGTTTTAGGCCCGGACTGGAAAAACTCGGCCCAAGAAAATTTAATCGATCTTAGGACCTATAAGCCCGAGGGCAAGCCCGGTCTATTACCAACCCTGGCTCAATCCATGTGTGCCGTTCTGCAAACGCCGGCGCCGGCTACTACCACTGCACGATGGAACGGAATAAGTGTGCACACACTCCGGTACTTACGCTGCGCAAAAACGGGCAGTAGGCTGTTCGATCGGCGTGGAAGATCCTGGTGTTGAAGTGTGTGTCATTGTTACCCTTACTTGAAAGAGGGACGTTGATCCTCTAACTTAGGGATGGGCAAAAAACCGAAAATCGGAACCGAAATCGAATTAACCGGAACCGTCGGGCTCAATTTTGGTTCTGGTAGTGCAAAAATCGATTTTTTTATTTTCGGTTTTTTATTCCGGTTAACCAGGTGAACCGAAATATCTCTGTAGTGTGTAAAATGGCCCACTGGGATCCGACCCCAGGTGCCTTAGCACCGGCCCATCTGGGGTCCGGGTAGTCGGCACGGCGAACAGGCAAAGTCCCCCGCGGGCACGCGCGGCACGGCAAACGAAAAAAAATCCTCTGCGGGCACGCGGCCATGACCCTGTATCCCTACCCCGCACCACCTCGGGAAACCTAACCCTACCCTGTGCCGTCCCGCGCCCCCTGTAGCGTTGTAGGCCGCTGAACCGTGCTGCTCTCCGTCACTGCTCCCTCTCCATCGCATCGTCGGTCGTTCCTCCGTGCGCTCGCTCCCTAGTGGCCGGCTAAGGCGCTCTCCCGCACTGTCGCACCGAGCTCTGTGCCTCGGTCGTCGTGGCGCCGCTGATGGCCTGACGCCTCGACACGCCAGTGCGCCAGGCCCCGACAGCTTGCCGCCTCGCCCCGGCTGCCTGTGCCTGAGTCCCTGCCGCCCACTCTCCACTCGCCAGTCACCATGACTAGTGACCACACATAGATCAAGATCGAGATGGCAATGCGTGCAATGGAGGATGTGGCGTCCAACAATGTAAGTTTTGATTGTAATACAATTTATTCTAGTATGCATGATATATGGTATGGTGTTATTGTATGCATGATATTTGGTATGGTGTTCTTGTTTGCTTGTTGAAGATCCGTAATAGTGGTCCAGAATTGGAGAAGAACAAAGAAATGGAGGAGAAGAATGAGGAGGGGGTTAAGAAAAAGGAAAGAGATGGCACCTAGGTTCAAAATGTGGAATCACTTCAACAAGATTACCATTGATGGTCAATTGAAGAAGAGAAAGTGTAAATACTGCAACCACAAGACTAAGTATGACCCGAATGTGAATGGTACTTCTGCCCTACGATCTCATTTTAATATTTGCAAGTGCAATCCTCATAAGAATAATGATAAGAATCAAATCAAAGTTGTTTGCATTAAGTCAAGGGGATAGTATTAGAATTTATAAGTTTGATTTGGAGGCAATTAGGAAACTACTTGTTGAAATGGTTATTGAAGATGAGCATCTCTTTGCATGTAGTGAAAAAGTTGGTTTTAGAAAATTCATGTCAGTTTTTCTCCCTTGTTGGAATATGCCATCAAGAAGAACAATAACTTAGGATGCAGTGTCTGTTTACTTTGAAGAGAAAGCAAAACTCTTAACTTTTTTTAAACAACAATGTGAAAGAGTTTGTGTTACAACTGATGCTTGGACATCTCAACAACAAGATAGCTATATGACAGTGACAACCCACTTTATTGATTCTCAATGGAAATTGCATAAGAAGGTTATTAGTTTTTTTTCTTGGTGAAGGGTCATAAGGGGGATGATATTAGAAAAGCAATTATGTGGTGTTTGAATGAATGGGAAATTAGTAAATTCATGTCTATTACAGTGGATAATGCTAGCTCCAATGACTTCGTGAAAGTGCATCTAGGACTCCCTTGTGGGTTTTGGATGATTTATGACAAGCAATTGGGATCCTAATCCTTTTGTTGAGATGAATGCAGGCAAATAATGAAAAATGAGCAAAATGCCAAAAAGAACGGAAATGAGAAGCAAAGTAAATTTGAGCTCAAGGAGAAGAAAATAGTAGATTATTATGTATGGAGTGTGTTAAGGAGACACACCCAAGAGCTCAATTACTTTCAAGCACACACACACAATGCACAAAGTTATACAGGACCGGACTAGTCCGATATCAGCCGGACTAGTCCGGTATCACATTCTGCACTAGATCGGACAAGTCCGGTTTCCACCGGACTAGTCCGATATCTTTCTGATCCACTTCGGACTAGTCCTCCCCAATGCGGACTAGTCCTCAACACAATGCACAAGTCACACAAAATCGGACAAGTCTGTTGTGATCCGGACTAGTCCGATATTCTTTCTGATCCACTTCGGACAAGTCCGGTGTCTACACGGACTAGTCCGATATACACACTGATCTAAATCGGACAAGTCCTCCAAGTGCGGACTTGTCATCCTAAACACTTAGGGTTTCATATGTCCAGACAAGTCCGATGGCATCGGACTAGTCCGACGATTTCTAGTAGTGAAATCGGACAAGTCCGTTTTCAACCGGACTAGTCCGATATTCCTGAACACTTAGGGTTTGCTACACACAGCACACCGGACTAGTCCGGTGACCACCACGGACTAGTCCGATCCTTCTGAACCCTAACGGTCACTCTTAGAAACCCCATATAAATAGAGGTGCACGGCCCACTTTTACTTACTCTCGAACCCTAGCGCCGTCACACCTCCCAAGAGACTCAAAAACCACCTCTCTCCACGAAATTAAGTGCAAAATCGGTCAATCTATTGAAGATCACTTCTAGATCATTGGAGAGACACTTGGCACACATCATTGAGCTCTTGGTTTGATTCTCTAACACACTCTTGCGTTTCAATTTGTAATTTTCGAGTGTGTTATTGGTGGCTTTGTAAGTTGTAATCAAGGGAGCTTTCAACGTGTGAGAACGCCCCTTCAACTTGGTTATTTACCCTTTGTGATTAGTGGAAGAGGATTGGCCTTCATGGCGATCCGATGAGGGAAGGGTTGGAGAAGACCCGGTCCTTTTGTGGGCTCCTCAACGTGGACGTAGGTTGCCTTCATGGTAGCCGGACCACGGGATAAATCTTGTGTCTTGTCCTTTTGTGTTCTCCATCTTAATTGATCAACTTAATCTAGGGTTTGATTCACTTTGTTCAATTTGAGTTAATTTGTTGAACAAGAGCCTTAATTGTAATAAAATTTGACATACAACTATTAAACTGTCATTCAAGTTTATATTTCCGCTGCAAACATTTACGAATCAATCAAATTGACTAAACTTGATCAACTTAGCCCGTGAAAACCGGACTAGTCCGCACTTTACCGGACTAGTCCGATATCTCTGGTACTGACCTTGTTGTTGAGTGTTACAGGAACCGAGAAAAATCAAAAAGGCCTATTCACCCCCCCCTCTAGGCCTACATTCAATTGGTATCAAAGCAGGTTCTTCAAGAAAGAGTGCAACCACTCGAAGAGATCATGTCGGACATGAAGGAAGTTCAGAAAATCAACAACCAGGAAGAAGTGAACAACGACAAGAACCAAAAGCTGGAAAAGTATCTCGAAGCAATTCAAGACTTCGATGATGATGACGAGGAGACGCTGGAGCTGAAAGCACTCCTCAGAAAGAAAGCACTTTCCAAAGGGAAAGCTAAAGTTGAAGAAAAGAAGAAGGGGAGTAGTCACACCGACTACTCCTGATATCCTTTTAACTATGATCATTTAAATTCAAATAACAGCCATTACCTATCTATTCCTCTTGGAAAAGCCCCACACTTCGATGGGAGTGATTACTCCATGTGGAGGCAAAATATGAAGATGCACTTGATTTCCCTTAACCCAAGTTTATGCAATATTGTGTGCACAGGAATAGACATCCCAGATGACGACGAAGAGCTCACCCCAAGTCAAGAGCAAGCCATCCACAGAAACGCTCAAGCCGCAGCCGTGATCACCTCCTCTCTAAGTCGAGATGAATTCACAAAGGTGGACGGACTGGAGATTGCCAAGGAAATATGGGACACACTACAAACAGCCCATGAAGGTGACCGGCATGTGCGGGAGGCAAAAATTGAAATGATCGAAGGCGAACTAGGAAGGTTCGCAATTGAGGAAGACGAGTCTCCCCAGGACATGTACAACCGATTGAAGACACTTGTAAACAAGGTTCGATCATATGGGAGCAAGAAGTGGAATGACCACGAGGTTGTAAAGCTCATCCTTAGAGCCTTTATGCCTCGCAATGTCACACTATGCTCTATGATCAGAGAAAGTCCAGGGTACAAGAGGATGACTCCAGATGAATTGCTTGGCAAATTCATCAACTTTGAAATGATGGAGAAACAAGCCAAGCACGTCAAAGAAATAGCCGACCTCACATCGACCAAGAAGAAGGGAGTTGCCTTAAAGTCCACACTCAAGCCTCTATCCAAAGAAGCACAGCTTGAGGAGGACAGCGATGATGAAAGCAGTGAGCTGGACGAAGAGGATATGATTTTGTTCATGAAAAAATTCAAAAGAATAATGAAGAAAAGACAAGGAAAAAAATCAAGTGAAGGCAAGTACAAGGAGAGGACAAAGCCGAAGATGAGGCGGGCGTGCTATAATTGTGGTGAGTATAACCACTTTATAGTCAATTGCCCGTATGAGGACAACAAGAAGAAGAATAAAGAAGCCAAGCCTCAACCGAAGAAATTCTTCAAGAAGAAGAAACAAGCTGAACAAGCACACATTGGAAAGGAGTGGGAGTCAAACGATGAGTCCTCATCATCCGATGAAGAAGAGATGGCTAGCATAGCCATTGAAAGCACGTCCAAGAAACCCACACTCTTCCCCACGCTCGATACAAAGAAGGGACGTGGCACTTGCCTCATGGCAAAGGAAGGTAAACGCAAGGTAAACATCAAAACTCCTTCCATGCATTCCTACTCAAGTAATGATGAACTAGATAGTGATGATGAAGATATGTTAATTGGATTAGACAGAAAAACTGCTGCTAAAATGAAATTTTTACTTGACCAACTTGTTGAGAAGGAACGGCTAATTGATCGTCAAGAGGACATGATTATCTCCCAAAAGGAGAAGTATGTCGAACTTGACAATCTTCTAGTTCTTGAAAAGGAGAAAAACAGCTCACTAGAGCTTGAGCTAGCTTCAAGCAAGAAAACTTGCTTGGAGTTAACCAACTCAAACGTTGCAATCAAGGATCAACTTGATGACCTGATCAAGGTTAACAAGATCCTTGAAGTGCAAGTTGAGTCACTCAAGCTAAGTGAATCTTCCTCCTCTTCAAGTCTACCTTCTCAACCCACTTCAACTAATCTTGTTCACATGTGCAAATGTGGTAAAATCAACACCAGGTTGAAGGAAAAGTCTACCTCCACAAAGGATAAAAATCCTACCCAATGTGGAATATTTGACAAGGAGAGGATTAACTATGCACGTAGTGCATACTTGGTCCAAAGACCCCCAAATGTCAAGTATGGCATTGGTTACTCTTATGATGGAAAGCAAAATGCTGGAAGTCATAAGAATAACAAGGGAAGGATTACCTTTGTGAAGGGAGGACCCTCACAATCTGGTAACTCGAAAATTAAGAACCTGAACTCTCATGAACACCAGACTAGTCCGGTTGTGGTCCGGACAAGTCCAGTCACCCAGACTAGTCCGATCCATAAACAACAGCAACTTTTGTTCAAAACCTTTGATGCCTCTTATGTATTAATGAGAAACAATCTTGGTAAAGTTTATGCTTATTATGCTGGGCCACGCCATGGGAACACAAAATCCCATGTGTGGGTGCTCAAATGTATTGTAACTAACCTCCAAGGACCCAAGCAAGCTTGGGTACCTAAAACCAAGGCATAATTTGTTTCTGCGGGCCTATTCCTCCGGTGGATCCAAATGGGTGCTAGACAGTGGATGCACCAACCACATGACCGGAGAAAGGAGGATGTTCGTGGAATATGAAGAAAACGAGGACCCAAACGAAGGCATCTACTTCGGAGATAATAGTCAAGGAAGGGTGCTCGGTACCGGTAAAATAGCAATATCCTCTGAACACACTCTTTCTCATGTTTTACATGTCGAATCTTTAGATTATAACATGCTGTCCATATCTCAATTATGTGACAAAGGTTATAATTGCTTGTTCACTAACGAGGGCGTGACTGTCTCAAGGAGGAGTGATGGTTCCGTTGCATTCAAGGGTATGTTGAAGGGAAAGCTTTATCTTGTTGACTTCAACAAGGATAAACCCGAACTCGACACATGCTTGATTGCAAAAACCAACATGGGTTGGCTGTGGCATAGACGGCTAGCACATGTTGGTATGAGGAATCTTCAAAAACTCCTCAAGGGCGATCACATCCGAGGTTTGAAAGATGTTGTTTTTGAGAAAGACAGGACTTGTAGCGCATGCCAAGACGGGAAGCAAGTTGGAGCACATCATCCCGCAAAGAACATCATGACTACGACAAGACCGCTCGAACTACTTCATATGGACTTGTTTGGTCCAATTGCTTACATAAGCATCGGCGGTAATAAATACGGTTTAGTCATTATTGATGATTTTTCCCGCTTCACTTGGGTGTTCTTTTTGCATGACAAGTCAGAAACACAAGGGACACTCAAGAAATTCTTCAAGCGAGCGCAAAACGAGTTCTCACTATCGATCAAGAGTATTCGGAGCTACAATGGCACGGAGTTCAAGAACATACAAGTGGAGGAGTACCTTGATGAGGAGGGAATCAAGCACGAATTTTCAGCACCATACTCTCCACAACAAAACGGAGTTGCCGAAAGGAAGAACCGAACGCTCATAGAGATGGCAAGAACAATGCTCGATGAATACAAGACTTCGGATCGATTTTGGGCGGAAGCAATTAACACTGCTTGCCACGCCGCAAATCGACTCTACCTTCATTGACTACTCAAGAAGACTCCTTATGAGCTACTCACCGGTAACAAACCAAACATTTCATATTTTCGAGTTTTCGGCTCTCCATGTTATATCTTGAACAAGAAGCCCGGGACTTCAAAGTTTGCTTCGAAGTCTGATGAAAGTTTCTTGCTTGGTTATGATTCGAACACTTACGCCTATCGTGTTTTCAACAAGGCCTCCAGACTTGTTGAAGTGGCACGTGACGTAGTGTTCGATGAAACTAATGGATCCCAAAAGGAGCAAGTTGATCAATGTGAATTAGGTAAAGAAGAAGCTCCTTATCAAGCATTGAAGAGAATGGCTCTAGGCGAAGTTCGACCACAAGAGTCATCGTCACAAATACAAGAGGAAAGTGAACCACAAGAGGAGATCAACAATCAAGGGGGAGCTTCGATACAAGATCAATCACAGAAATATGAAGATGATCAACAAATCAACAAGGGCAACCACTCAGGGGGAGAAGAAAATGATCACCAACACACAACTCTCCAAGTGCCACACCCAAGAGTACACCAATGCATTCAAAGGGATCACCCAATCGACAACATCATCGGTGACATCCAAAAGGGAGTAACCACTAGATCTCGTATAGCTAATTTTTGTGAGCATTACTCGTTTGTCTCCTTTTTGGAACCACGCAGGACTGAGGATGCATTGAAGGATCCGGACTGGGTGGTGGCAATGCAAGAAGAGTTGAACAACTTCAAGAGAAACGAGGTTTGGGAACTTGTGGCAAGACCCAATGCAAATATAGTGGGCACCAAGTGGGTCTTCCGCAACAAGCAAGACGAACACGGAGTGGTGACAAGAAACAAGGCACGACTTGTGGCCAAAGGTTACTCACAAGTCGAAGGTTTGGATTTCGATGAGACTTTTGCTCCAGTAGCTAGGCTTGAATCAATTAGAATATTACTTGCATATGCTACTCACCATGATTTCAAGCTGTATCAAATGGACGTGAAAAGCGCCTTCCTCAACGGACCGATCCAGGAAGAGGTGTACGTGGAGCAACCACCCGGGTTTGAAGACGAAGAGTTCCCCGACCACGTATATAAACTGCGTAAGGCTCTCTATGGCCTCAAACAAGCTCCTAGAGCTTGGTATGAGTGTCTTAGAGATTTCTTAATTGATAATGGTTTTCAAATTGGCAAAGTAGATTACACATTATTCACAAAGAATCTAGATAATGATCTTTTTATTTGCCAAATCTATGTTGATGATATAATTTTTGGGTCAACTAACCAATCTTTCTGTGAAGAATTTAGTAGAATTATGACAGACAGGTTTGAAATGTCAATGATGGGAGAATTGAAGTACTTCTTGGGATTCCAAGTGTGGCAACAAAGGGAAGGAACATTCATAAGCCAAACCAAGTACACGCAGGACATACTCAAGAAGTTTGGCATGGACAAGGCAAAGCCCATAAAGACTCCCATGGCTACGAATGGCCACTTGGATCTCAATGAAGATGGACCGAGCGTCGACCAAAAGGTATATCGCTCCATGATTGGATCTTTACTCTACTTATGTGCATCTAGGCCAGATATTATGTTGAGTGTATGTTTGTGTGCAAGATTTCAAGCCAACCCTAAGGAATGTCACTTGACAGCCATAAAAAGAATCTTGAGATATTTAGTTGATAAACCCAACCTTGGTCTTTGGTACCCAAAAGGCTCCAAATTCAATCTCATTGGTTACTCCGATGCAGATTATGCCGGGTGCAAAGTTGATAGAAAAAGCACCTCTGGCACATGCTAATTCCTAGGCAAATCTTTGGTTTCTTGGTCATCTAAGAAACAAAATTCCATCGCATTATCCACAGCCGAAGCGGAGTATGTTGCAGCCGGGAGTTGTTGTGCACAACTCCTTTGGATGCGACAAACTCTAAGGGATTACGGTTACAATATGAACCGTATTCCTCTCCTTTGTGATAATGAGAGTGCCATTAAAATAGCCCACAATCCAGTTGAGCACTCTAGGACTAAACACATAGACATAAGACATCATTTCTTGAGAGACCATTCCATGAAAGGAGACATAACCATCTCACATGTCAACACCCAAAAACAATTGGCCGACATATTCACCAAGCCACTTGATGAAAAGCGTTTTTGCGAACTCCGAAATGAGCTAAATATTCTTGATTCTCGGAGTGTGGCTTGAAAAGTTGCATACCTGTATGATTGCTTCAAAAATGTTGATTGAATTGTGAAAATCATCCCTCTCCATTTTTCTCTCGAAAAAGTATGTCAATTATTAGATCTTGATGAATTTTGATCATTGTATGATTGTTGTATGCTTACTGGTCAAATTCATCAAGATTACTTGAATTGTTTTACCTCTCTATTCTCTATTATTGAACCTTCAAATATATATGAATGGGCTATGCAATTCTTTCCTGGTGACCACGGACTAGTCCGCGGTTACCCGGACTAGTCCGCCCATGCAGACTAGTCCGCAGAGTGCCGGTTAGGTCGGACTAGTCCAATAGACCACGGACTAGTCCGATATAGGTCTCTGGATGACTTCGGACTAGTCTGGTCATGTCCGGACTTGTCCGATTTTTCGTGTCCATAACCCTAGCCGCCACCAAACCCTAATCTCCTCACCCCCACTTTTGCTCACGCTTTCCTCTCTCTTGCGCTCGAGCCACCAAGGCGATTTTCTTCTCCCTCCGTCGAAAAAGTCCACATTTGGGCGGAGATCAAGCTTGACCTCTTGGGGATTGAAGCTAGCGGACTTGTCCGCCCTCCAACCCCCAAACTTTCAAGCGTCAATCGATTTCTTCGGTAAATTTCTTCAAAACCCTAGAAATCTTGTTTTTCTCCATTGTTGATCGTATAGCTTAGCATCCTTCACTAGTTACATGTTTAGTTGATGTACTACGTATATGCTATACTAGATTTGCATTAGGGATTGTATCCTATCCAATCTATTAGGTTTTTGAGAATGAACACCGGACTAGTCCGGTCCATGCACGGACAAGTCCGGTACCCCAGACTAGTCCGTGCCTGAGCACCGGACAAGTCCGATGTTTCTTAACCTGAAACCTAATTCCTTAATTCCTTAATGCCATCCATTGCTATCTTGTCTTACCTATGCCTTGTATAACTTGTCATTATTCTTGCTCAATCATTCTCAGATCATGTCGAGCTCCGACAACGAGATCTCCGACTTTGAGGCCGAGTTGGACCACGAGGTGGCACATCGGTCCTCGGCGGGTCTTGGCAAGAAACGCCAAGAAAGACCTTCCGAGCCTGCTACTTCCCCTCCCCAGGTTTGGAGGAAGGTATGTGTCAAGAAGCCCGCCTCGAAAGCTGATGCGTCTACAAGCAGCCTTTGTCAAGCAAAAGGAAAGGGCAAGGGGGTCGCAACGGGGCCAGTTGGGCCCTTGAAGCTTCATGCTCCCAGAGAAGGGGTCCGGGACCCCAATGAAGAGAAATTCAATGGGAAAGGCAGCGATGTGGCAGCCAAGCTAAGAAGCATTGATTGCTATGGAAGGCCAAAGCAGGCAGCTGATGGAAGGTTTTGGACAAACTTCCATGCAGATTTCTACAGGCTGGTTTACCTGCCGATGAAGACTCCGGTGGTGCGCAGTCAGTGGATTGACTGGGCCTACCAAGAGAAGAAGAAGTGCTCAGCTTTTGATGAGGTCATTGCTGCAGCAGAAAGGCATGGTCTGAAGGATCTGTTTGCCTTCAGACACAATTGGAATGATGAAGTGATTTCACAATTCTATGCAACGTGCCACTTCACGAGTGAAGATGAAGAGAGTGTGACTTGGATGACCCATGGATCCAAGTACTCCATCACTCAGGAGGATTTTGCAAGCTTGCTCCATTTAAACTTTGCTGGAAATGACCACCTGATCATCCACAACATAGGGGTCATTGAGAGAGACAGAATGAAGTTCATGTATGAGCCCAACTCTAAATATGTTCCTCCCTCCACAAAGAACATGAAGCCCTTCTTTGTGGTTCTGAACAGAGTTCTCCGGAAGACCATTGCCCCCAAGGATGGGGATGCAGGGAGTGTACAGGGCTACCTCAGGACTCTAATGAGGGTCATAAGCAAGAAGAGACAGTTTGATGTTGCAGATTACATTTGGAACGACATGGTCAACATCTCAAGCACCCCCAACCGGTCCTGTGGCTATGCTCCCTACTTGATGTTCATGATTGAGAAGGTCACAGGAATAGAATTTGTGAAGGATGTAGAGCACACTCCCCTGAGGCCTCAGAAGCCTCAGCCTGTGAGTGTCCAGACTGCTCCCTCGTCGGCCTCAAGTCCTGAGGCACCGGCAAGAGAAAAGAGATGCTGCTAGGGCTCCTCCCCCCTCCAGGGAAGCCCCTCAGAGAGGATCCGCCAGTGGGATCCTCAAATACTTGTCTGCGATATTCTCCTCCTGCAAGAAGACTGAATTAAAGCTTCATAAACTCAATCAGAAGAGGAAGGAGGATATGAGATATATCAAAGCCAATGTGAAGCAACTGAGTGAAAATCTGGAGATCAACCCCATTGGATCTCTAGTAATTTCTGAAGATTCTGATCTTGACATCTCCGAGCTCGGGCCCTTGTCCCCCTCTGAGCTTGCCTATTTTGGCATTGGGGGCTCGAGCCGCTCCGCTCCTCCTCCTCCCTCTCCTCCTCAT
Organism: Tuctoria greenei; assembly: GCA_036927565.1. NCBI lineage: Eukaryota > Viridiplantae > Streptophyta > Magnoliopsida > Poales > Poaceae > Tuctoria > Tuctoria greenei. The sequence continues at coordinate 198,181,148 of JAYESD010000004.1, forward strand.
CAAGCGGAGAGCGAAGAAGACGAAGAAGATGACGAGAGGACAGACAGCGAAGAGTGAAGAACCTAGGGCCTTCCTCTCTCTCTCTTTTTGGTGTCTTGATGCCAAAGGGGGAGAGATTGAGGGGGAGTCAAGTCTTAGCTTTAGCTGTAATAGGATGCGAGGAGAGAGCCTTCTCTGTACTTTTATTTGTGATTGTAATAGTTTAACACTATTTTCTTATTAAGTTTGGTCTTGTGATGAATTGCTCAATTTATTTGCGAGTATGTGATGAAAACTGCATTTTTGCTCCTGGAATGTCATATGCACTTCGTATCGGTTGATTAATGTAAATTCTGTCATTCTCAATGTATTCATGCACTTAGTATGCATCCCACCATAAAGAATGCACATATGGATAATCCTCTTGTTGCTTGATGTATTTTTGAGTCATATGTGCATACTTTATGAAAATCTCATTTTTTTGCCTTATTTTGTGAAATCTCAATTGGTTGTCATCAATCACCAAAAAGGGGGAGATTGAAAGTGCATCTAGGACTCCCTTGTGGGTTTTGGATGATTTATGACAAGCAATTGGGATCCTAATCCTTTTGTTGAGATGAATGCAGACAAATAATGAAAAATGAGCAAAATGCCAAAAAGAAGGGAAATGAGAAGCAAAGTAAATTTGAGCTCAAGGAGAAGAAAATAGTAGATTATTATGCATGGAGTGTGAAAAGGAAACACACCCAAGAGCTCAATTACTTTCAAGCACACACACACAATGCACAAAGTTATATAGGACCGGACTAGTCCGATATCAGCCGGACTAGTCCGATATCACATTCTGCACTAGATCGGACAAGTCCGGTTTCCACCGGACTAGTCCGATATCTTTCTGATCCACTTCGGACTAGTCCTCCCCAATGCAGACTAGTCCTCAACACAATGCACAAGTCACACAAAATCGGACAAGTCCGTTGTGATCCGGACTAGTCCGATATTCTTTCTGATCCACTTCGGACAAGTCCGGTGTCTACACGGACTAGTCCGATATACACACTGATCTAAATCGGACAAGTCCTCCAAGTGCGGACTTGTCATCCTAAAAACTTAGGGTTTCATATGTCCGGACAAGTCCGATGGCATCGGACTAGTCCGAAGATTTCCAGTAGTGAAATCGGACAAGTCCGTTTTCAACCGGACTAGTCCGATATTCCTGAACACTTAGGATTTGCTATACACAGCACACCGGACTAGTCCGGTGACCACCACGGACTAGTCTGATCCTTCTGAACCCTAACGGTCACTCTTAGAAACCCCATATAAATAGAGGTGCACGGCCCACTTTTACTTACTCTCGAACCCTAGCGCCGTCACACCTCCCAAGAGACTCAAAAACCACCTCTCTCTCCACGAAATTAAGTGCAAAATCAATCAATCTATTGAAGATCACTTCTAGATCATTGGAGAGACACTTGGCACACATCATTGAGCTCTTGGTTTGATTCTCTAACACACTTTTGCGTTTCAATTTGTAATTTTCGAGTGTGTTATTGGTGGCTTTGTAAGTTGTAATCAAGGGAGCTCTCAACGTGTGAGAACGCCCCTTCAACTTGGTTATTTACCCTTTGTGATTAGTTGAAGAGGATTGGCCTTCATGGCGATCCGACGAGGGAAGGGTTGGAGAAGACCCGATCCTTTTGTGGGCTCCTCAACGTGGACGTAGGTTGCCTTCATGGTAGCCGAACCACGGGATAAATCTTGTGTCTTGTCCTTTTGTGTTCTCCATCTTAATTGATCAACTTAATCTAGGGTTTGATTCACTTTGTTCAATTTGAGTTAATTTGTTGAACAAGAGCCTTAATTGTAATAAAATTTGACATACAACTATTAAACTGTCATTCAAGTTTATATTTCCGCTGCAAACATTTACGAATCAATCAAATTGACTGAACTTGATCAACTTAGCCCGTGAAAACCGGACTAGTCCGCACTTTACCGGACTAGTCCGATATCTCTGGTACTGACCTTGTTGTTGAGTGTTACAGGAACCGAGAAAAATCAAAAAGGCCTATTCACCCCCCCCCCCCCTCTAGGCCTACATTCACTTCGGTATAGATTATGTAAGGAGGCAAATGAACAATCAAATAACTAGTATTGCTTTAGGCAAATATCTTCACATGAGATGTGTTGCTCACATAATAAATTTAATTGTCTCTGATGGTTTAAAAGAGTTAGACAATTCAGTTAAGCGTGTTTGGGCTGCTGTTAGATTTATGAAGAATGGACCTTCAAGGTTGGTAAAATTTAGAAAACTTGCAGTGGAGGAGAATTTAGACACAAATGCATTCTTGAAACTAGATATATGCACTAGATGGAATTTCAGATACCTTATGTTGAAGGCAGCAATAATTTATGAGAAAGTATTTGGAAGGTATGAGGACGAAGATACAACTTACCCAATTGACTTGTGTTGACAAAAAGGTCCCGGAATACCAGATGAGATTGATTGGATCAATGCCAAAAAGATGACAGATTTTATTGCTCATTTTTATGATATCACTCTTCATGTTTCCTTCACACTAAATGTGACAGCCAATGAATTTTTTCATGAGATAGCTGAAATCAAGGTGTTGATAGGAAATTGGGTCGATACTGATGATCCTTTACGCCAAGCAATGGCAATGAGGATGAAGGATAAGTATGAGAAGTATTGGGGCAATTGGCATGACAATGAGATTGGGAATTTAAATGAGGGGAGGGGGGCAGGGTGGGGTGAGGGACAAATAGAATATGAACTTGCTCGTGTTTATTGCTACAGTTTTAGATCCAAGATATAAATTATCTAGTTACACTAAGTTTGCAATATGGGAAATGTTTGATGAGGAAAAAGACAAAAAGTTTGGGACACTGTGAATGTATGCTTACATGAATTATTTGAAGAGTATACAAACATGTATGCTCCAAGTGATACATGATGCAAGCCCTTATTTGTACACAAGATTGGCTATGGTGATCAACTCCTATCAATATTGAAGAAGATGCGGAGGAGCTAACAAAATTAGAAGAAGGTAAGCTATGATTTATATTTTTACTTGTTTTCATGAATCATGATCTGTTACTAATAAATTACATTTTTACTTGTTTTTTGCTTCTATTTCAGAGTTAATCGCAACACATAAATCTGGAGAAACAACTGATAAGGTTCCTGGTTCTGCTGAATAATCGTAAGTGTTGATAAGTATATATGTTCATGCATAAACCTGTATGTTCTGCATTTATTACTTTTATTTAGTTTTGAACATTTATTTGTTGAACCTGTTATTTATTTCACATTAAGCAAGTGCCTGATCGTCTCTTATGCATCTGATTTATATTTGTAAGCAAAACGAATCATATATCCTCAAAAAAGACTTATGACTGTGAGGTTGATGACTACAGGGACTGTTAGGACTGGAGGCACGTATGTGTATGTTGACATGTGTGTGCTAAAGGCTGGATGCATCAAGTACTCATAGCTCTGATGAAAACCTGATGTTTATCTGCAATTGGGTATCTGTTCTCTGTATCAGTTATATGTATCAGTTCTCTATTGTGTATCAGTACTCATAGCTCTTTGTTGACATGTTGTGTTTGTTAAAGACTGGGTGCACGTATGTGTATGTTGACATGTTGTATGTTCACGTGTTGACATTTGGTATATTGAAATTGAAGTGTTTCAGTTCTCTCTATCAGTTATTTTAGACTATCAGTTCTATATGAATTTTTAGATGTTCAGTCATTTGTTCAGTCATTCATTGTTTGTTCTGTATCAGTTCAGTTTACCAGTTAACCACAAACCGAAACCGAACTTTTCGGTTAACCGAGAGGTCGGTTTTTGAATTTCTGCACACAATTTTGGTTTCCATTTTTCAAAAACCAAAAAACCGAACCGAGTTTTTCCAGTTAACCGGATGCCCACCTCTGCTCTGACTTACAGTCCAGCACTGCACGCCGTGCAGTGGAGCTCATCGTTGTTCGTTTTACATCCATGGAAGCTGTAGAGAGTTCAGTAGAAATGTTGGATAAAAATAAAAAGTAGATACAAGGCGTGTTTGACATGGATCCATTTCACAGTAGAACAACTCTACTCTAAAATGCTGAGGTGAAGCAACTCTGCTGTGGAGATGGAACTATTACTTAAGGTGTTTGGTTGACAATGTGTTCTTAGCTCCAAAAAAAAAGATTTTAAGAAGCATTGCCAATTTTACCCTTAGTCGTCAATGGGCCTATTCAATTGTTCTGGGCGGAACTGCAAAAGCCTATAGGGCACTTTTTGAAGTAGTATGGCTGAAGTTTAATTATATTTTCAATTCTTTTGACTAAATCACCATGATCGATGTTTTGAATATTGAAAACATGTTCAAGGCCTGATCCTCTTAGGACACAGTGTACTGCACAGATTAAGTTAGGATCGTGATCACTTAAAAGAGATATCTAGTATAGTGAGAGGTAGAAGTGGCACAACCTCGTAGTGCGTGTGCCCATATGGCCGGTGCATATGGGGTGCAGAGAATTTGGTCCCCATCTGGGTGCCCCCCTCCCCGTTGCGCCTTCTGCTCCGCTGCAATTACATTGGATTCGGAGTACACGGAACCATGACTTCCTTACCATGAATAAAATCAAATTTAAGTCTACAGCACACAAAAGCGTGACTTCGCTCTAACACACTGTAAAACATGATTCTACAAATTCAAAATACTAGGAGTAAGTGGCTAAATATAACCCTTTTTCAAACACCACAATAAAAGAATTATAAAAAATGCATAGATAAATAATGCAACAAATATTTATGTACAATTTTAAGTTCAAATGTGTTTTATCAAACTTTTGACGCGTGCTGTAGATGAAAACAACTTCTTGTAGCATGGTCCAGAGCAAAACTTTTTTCGTGCGTTGGATGAAACCAACATTTTGTAGTGTGGTCCAACTTTTTTCTGCAAAACCCACAATACCTCACTACCTTAGAAAGGACAATAGTACAACTTCTGCAGGGGCGGATCCACAGGGACGTCGGGGGCTCCAGCCCCCCTACTCTCCATGATATAGTGGAGCCCCTCCATGAATTTTGTTGAAAGAGAAGTGGATTTGCAGGATTAAAGGTTGAAGATGAATGCAAACAAACTATTTGTTCGATGAAACGTTTCATTGAAAAAACATTGATTCAAAGTCTAAATTTATGTATGGGAACATTTGAACTTGTGTCTATTAGAGTGTAGTTCAGCTCTCCTAGGATTTTGGTCTGGATCCGCCACTAAGCTTCAGCTGTGTTTCGCACTGTCGAAGTGTTAATGCGACACTTCCCCCATATCTGCTATGGAGCAGCCCGCGGAGGTTCTTGTTCGGTGGGGCTTAGGCCTCAATCAAGTGTACGCGTGCGTGAGAGAGTATAAGACGGTGGTTTTTACGTGGTTCGGGCCGCATGGAGCGTAACACCCTACTCCAAGGTGGATTGTATTGCTAGTGAGTGTGTATCGGGGATTCGATGTTCGATCCTCCATTACGGTGGCGGTCCGGTCCTTTTATAGACAAGGTCGGACGCCTTACAAGTGGGGTCCAGGGCCCGACAGGTGGCTCTGGAGCAATCTTATCCTGTACAAGATCTATGGCTTCTTGCGTATCCTGCCTCTGACTGCGCCTTGAAGACTTGCTGTCTTGTCGCGTCGGTCGCAGTGGCAGGGTGTAGTCGTTGATGATGGCAGAGGATGTCCCGTTGATATGTCTTGTCACTTGGCGGTGTGAGGTAGGCCTGCGGCGCCTTCAATGCGATGTGCTTGGACCCAGCGGTACCTAACAGGGGCGTGCGCTGCACCGTGCGCCTGGGGAAGGCGCGTGCCTTTAATGCGCGACTGGACAAGACGCGCCACTCTTTACTCTTTGGGGTCCACCACCCATTACAGGCCGTGGGACACACTCCAGCTCTGGAGCTCTCCTTGATGGGAGCAAGGGCCCGGAGCCAGAGGGCGTGTGGCAGCTTCAGAACCCTCCTCGGTGGGAGCAAGGGCCCGGAGCCGTAGAACGCGTGGGAGCCCTCCTCGGTGGGAGCAAGGGTCCGGAGCCATAGGACGGGAGGTATCCTCAGAGTCCGCCTCAGCGGGGAGGCCAGGTCCGGAGCTTCTTGTATGTGAGGGTACCCGGTCTTGAGGGTACCGACACACGCATTCGTGGCGGGTAGAGCGGCTCTTCGTCACTTTGCACGGCAATGGGGGTATGATCGGAGGACGAGAGTGCTGACTGATTGCAAAACTGCGGCCACAGGTTACAACACCAGCATGGGTTAGAGTGGCTAAAAAAAAAGAAACCGAACACCAAATTAACCGAAATAAAAATTGAACTTAACTGAAACCGGCTCAACCAGAATAGATTTATGTTTCCATTCTGTGAAAACTAATTTTTCGATTTTTTGTTTTTTTCTTCGGTAAATTGAGTTAACCGAATTAGACCTAATATACTTGATCATCTTATTTTTTTTTAAAAAAAATGGCAGGAGCACTGCGTTTCATTACGAGCCAAGAAAAGATTACAACCTAAAGGTACAGAGTGCTAATTACATGGGGATAATATGATAAGATAACGCAGTAAAAACTGTCTCCCTCTAAGAACGCAGCAGAGTAGCCTGTTGTAATTGTATCTCTTCGCGAGTGAGATCAGCTACTTGAAGTGGTGGTGACCTTTGTTGCTGAAAAATTCGACGATTACGCTCCTTCCAAATCTGCCACCAGAAGGATAAAAGCATAACAATCATCGTCCTTCATTCCTCCTTTCTACTAGCTGCAGCCACTGATGTTAGCCATTTTAGAGCTCTATCTTCCGGAATACGAAGTATGTGAGGAGGGAGGTTAAGTAGCTGTGCAGTTCTGTGCCAATATGATACGGAAAAACTGCATTGTGATAGTAAATGGTCTGCAGTTTCCGGCAAACTGTAATAGAGGCAACAGTAAGGCCCATGAGACCAGTGTTTTTTTGCTAAATTATCAGCTGTGAGAATTTTGTTATGGATAGTCAGCCAAGCAAAAAATCTGCATACTTGATCATCTCAATTTCTAGCTAAATCCAACTGCACAAATTTTGGCCCATCCCTAACAACCCTAACCCATTGTTCACGTCATATAATGGCGTTGGAGCCTGCCGCGTGCTGACCGAAACTCAATTACGCACCGCAAATCCATTTCACACGTACAGTTTCACGAACGAACGGCAGGTCCATTGGGACCCCGTGTCGCTATCTCCGTTGGGAAAATGCAGCTATGGTTCCACAATAACAATAGCAGAACATGCATAAAGATTCAGGCCATGAGATAATCCCACTACTACAAAAGAGGTACGGTACCGTCACTACCGAAAGCCACTATAAATACACTATTTACTACATTAGACATACTACTGTTCTACTAAAAAAATAAAAAGGGGAGAGTAGTGATGTGTTTTGGCACGTCTGCTCCATACCTGCCACTAGAAAGTTTTGAGTTATGTCATTAAAAAACATTTTTGTAAGTGCTCCTCACCCCAGCAATAGGAGACAAATTTCACACACTAATAGGAAACAAAGAAATAAGCACTTCACCTGACAACCAATAATGCGAATCAATCGATTTGACAAAGAATAAGCACTTTACGTAATTGCTACGAGATATCACAGATAAGACGTCACCCAAAGGTAGTTGCACTAACTGTTATTGAATATGCAAATGTTATTGATTTGAAAGGACCACAGAATTCCAGGAACTTAAATCTAAAGACGCACTAAACCATAGTTCAACTCCAGCAGCATACTGGATACCACGCTTATGTACAAGGCTCGAGACGCCAGCCTGATCATCCTCGTTTTATTTACAGTGGCGGGGGCGACCGCATTATGCAGACCCAAAAGTGTTCTCGCCACTGTAAGTCATGTAGAGGAAGCCGTCCTCGTCCTTGTGCTCCTCGTAGATCGCAGACATCAGAGAGCCTGCATAAGAGTAAGTATTGAGATCAGAAATATCTAGATATAACCAATAAGGCTATCCGCACTCTAAACCATACTCTATACTCTACACTTTCAATATGTCCTCTATACTTCCAATATGCTCACTCTAAACACCTACTCTACACTTCCAATATGTCTACATCCAATAACCTTTACAACAAACCACTGCAGACGGTCTAACGAAACATGTTGGAGGAACCATCTGGCATACCAGTAGGTGGCAAAATGCTCTTCACAAAGATGAAGATGGCTTTCTCTGGGGTAAGCTTGATCCTCTTCCTCACCACATAGACAAAATGGCCTACAGTGAGGTCAGCAGGGACAAGGTACCTGCAAAATCAAAACAGGCAACATCATTTTCCAGGTCTAAAATCTAGCTAGTCTAGAATAAGGCCAATGTATAGGATTTTAAAGACCTTACTTCTTCTTGTCTATCTCTGGGACGTCACTCTTGCCAGCTTTCTCAACAATCACCTGAAATTATTAATCCCAAAATAAGCAATTGCGTGTGCAAAAGAAAAAAGACACCTAACAAATCTCACCGGAATTCTGTCAGGGTATCTCTCCCTGATCTTGGAGGATTCTTCTTGCCTCTTCTCTGTTAAAAAAACTCAAGTTAAGAGCCATTGCACAATAAAGTTTCTGTACCAAACAAGAAAACAGAAATAAGAGGCATTGCACAATAAGTCCCTGTAATTAAGAGCCATTGCACAATAAAGTCTCTGTGATTAAGAGACATTGCACAATAAAGCAACTAACAAATTGAGGTCAGGACCAACGAAGTTATTTAGATGCACTTGCAGCGTGCCCAAGGGCTAGATAAGTGAGAATACTGTCCACGTCACATAATGAAAGACACATTTCAAATAATGCGTGCACAAGCCAAACAACAATTTGTTACTGTACTAGGAACACCAGGTATGGAACTTCCGCGACCTGGTAAGGCACAACATTATGAAAGATTGGAAGATATGTTATAGAAGGTAAACATAAAACGTAGTGCAACGACAGCAGCATCCACATCTTTTAAACAATTGGTTATGCAGTATCCAACTGAGGGTCAAGTATTACAAAGTGGTCTGATAAATCTACTTCAGGATCATTCACAATAACAGTGTATCATGAGAAAATACATCTCAAGACAGGGCTTTGAATAGCATAGTTATATCCTAATCCCGGCCTACAGAACCATTAATCATAAAACTGAGGATTGGAAAAAAATGAGGGCTCAATGAAGCAGCAGACTAAAGTCAGCACCTATCTAGTAGGTAACAACTCAGTTGATACTGATTAGATTCATGACATCGCACAATCATATCAAACTAATTTCAGTAAAAGCAACTCTCCGCAACGATTAGTTCATTAATCCACTTCTTGATGAGTTCAAGAGTCAAAAGTTCGAAACAATCTAATCTGCGAGTAACCAGATCAATCTAATCAACAACCTCCACAAGTAAACAATCTACTCTGCCAGTAACGAGTTCAATCCAATAAACCACGTCCACACGTAAACAATCTACTCTGCCAGTAACGAGTTCAATCCAATCAACCAGCTTCACACGTCTAACACGACATGTAAACTCGGTACCGCAGATGATTCCCGAAAAACAAAACTCGGTACCACATATACGAACCCCAATTTCGGACCAAATTAACAGCACACCGGTGAATAAAGAAGAATTAAACCAACCTAGAGGATGCTCCATCTTGAAGAGACTTAAACTAGCCATCAAAGTCCACAACCTGAACAAACAATCGATCAGGAACAGATCGGATCGAATAAGTCAAATTCATCTCTCCTGAATTCAGACTGCTATTGGGGAGGAGAGGTTGAGGAGCTTACCAATTGAAGGTCGCCGCCGCGACAAGCCGATCGGGTCGAGGGGAGAAGTCGATCGGCGGGAGCAACCAGAAGGAGAACTCGCTGTAGGGTTTGGGTGGTGCCGTGTCGCCGCTATTTATTAGGCCTTTCTTGAGGGGATTTTATTCCTAGGGCCCTCGTCTGGCTGGATTTTTTTAAAGCAATCCTTTATTATAAACGCAAATAAAATTGTTTGTGTTTTACGAGGTTGAGATCACTTATAAAAAATTATGGTGGCATAAGTCAAACGTGTCTTCGTGATTGATTGCTATAACTCTCTGATTTTTCATGAACTATATTCCATGATCCGGTTACATAAATTAGGAAGGATTTTTTGTACCCAAGTGCCATACATTAGATAGATTTCACTCATTTCTTTTGAAACAAACAATGATTTTACTTTAGTTTGCTTCAAACATGTTACTGTCATCCGTAATCACCCCGACCCTGAACTTGTCTCTCTTATGAATTTTTTTTTGGAAACACCATCGAGAGATTTAATTTCAAGTTCTTATATTTTTCTGAAATGGTGCAGATATGATCAATCTAGTTAGCAACATGGAAATCTTCGGAAAGCCTAGTCTTTGAACTCAATTCGTCCGTAGACGGGAGAACAATCGTGGGCCTCAACCCTCAAATACAGACCAAAGCGGCGTTACACATTTTCATGCGTACATGTGGTGGCCCGTTGTACCTGGCCCAACCAGTTCCTCTCGGATTGTAAGTTTTTTTTTTTGGCGAAAAGCACACCTGTTATTTTGGAAATAGTTTGATTTTCCCCATTTTAGCAATAGATTAGTCTCCGACGATTATAGTTTCATATGAAGATCAAGATTACCAAACCAATGATCGAACATTAAACCACCGGAGTTAGCTGCCTGGTCTCGTAACTTGCTTTGACAGAAATTGTTCATCAGATGATATATCTTAACCTCATTACATCAACATTAAAACACTTAAAAAAACTGCACTGGGAGTCTAGGATAATTTGCAATAAATGTTAGAACAATTAAAATATATCAAAGGTCTATGAATTTGTTTGTGTCATCTAGATTATTAACTTTTATTTTATATTTCTGCGTCTATGAACTCCTCTATCTATGTCATTTGGGTCTACGAAATTCTTTTCTTCGGTTATCGATGCATGAACTTTTAAACTTTTAAAGTGATGCACAGAAGATACATGCATCTTCACTGATGTGACCCGAACCATTGTGGCCCTAACATCCTAACATATGCACCTCACATATTGCTCCTCTCTCTTTGTCTAGCCGAGCAGAACTACCACTACCGAGAGAAAATTATTAGCATTGTTGCTCTCTTTTGAGACTGACATTGCAGACATCACTATGAGCTCCTTCACTCTCCACATAATATATTACCCTCCATCAAGTCAGATTGCAGAGTTGATATGTTCTCGACAGCCTATCGTCGGTGCTGTTAAGAAAAAGGCGGTACGCTACTCTAGCAACTCTACCGCATCACCCAGGAAACATGCGAGTACAGATGTCATGAATCGTTACCATTAGACGCGCAATGCAGCGGAACGTAGACGCGCGTCGGTGTAGGGGAAGTAGACGATCCCGTTCGTCTCCTCCTCGCCCTCTTCTCAACGGCAGTAGACGAACACGTTCGTCGTAGCCGATCAGCGCAGCAGTAGCAACAGTGCCTCCACGGAGTCCACACGTACGGAGAGGAACGCCATGCGCCAGTGTGCTAGCACCGCGTGCGCGGCAAGAGTCTCGGCGTGAGGCCTTCGAGGAGTGGCGGCTAGGGCTGTCACGTGGTTGGTCATTAGCCCCTAACACTACCCCTCATATTTATAGACATACTAATGGGCTTTTATGTCGCAGGCCCATTAGTACCCTAATTGCTTATGGATGAAATATCCAATAGGCCTTAATCCGAATTGTTATGATTGCCTCTTGGACACATCACCAACAATCTCCCACTTCCACCAGAGACAATCATCTAGCCAAGATTTTCGATATTCCAACTCCTTAAGTGTGTGACCCGTTAGGTTCATGTGCAGTCGGTTGTGAATGGAAATCGTTTCCAACCACAAGTCAGTAGAGGTACCTAGCAGGACATACTGACTCCCAAATGCACATAAAGATCATATCGGCCGAACCTAGATACATTCAACATGCTAATCCCTTTGCCTCATGATACCAGTCAAGCTCAAGGCGAGATGAGTGTCATCCTTGTGATAGCTCGACCATTCACTCGATCAAATAGTGGATTCATTCCATGACTAACTTTTAGTCACTGTGATTAACCTTTAATCACTTTGGCATGGTCATGCACTTTCAAATCCAACTATCTCGAGGGGCCCATAGATATCTCTTCTGTTATTAAGGAGGGGCAAATTCCATCTTTATCCGCGCACATCTCATTCTATATTTCATTATATACCCGAAGACTACTTTTATGACTACCTAGTTATGGAGTAGCATTTGGTAGTCTCAAAGTACACAGCTACACATAGTGAGAAACAATGGCGATCTCAGGTCTAAAGATCTAGCAGGTGTATCACTCAAGACCAACTGATGGCACATATGGAAATAACAATCCCAGCAGTGTCTCGGAGTGGGGTCAATCCAACACCATGTTCACTAATATGTGCTCACATTATTAATTCGATATCTCCATATCTATGACCCGTGAAACATGATCATCAATTAATACATGTGCTAGTCTGTATGCAATCATTATCGCATATAATGATATAGACTAGGGATTATCTAGAGTAACATTACTATTAACAAATAGTTTCACGAACAAGTCACATACTTGATGATCAATATAAATAATGATTACTCATTCAACAATTTATTTAATAGTACATAAACATAGCTTTGATATAAGTCTCCCACTACACACTATGATCATTGATGTAAGTATCTAATACCCATAGATCTCGTGTGCGCCTCATGCTTTGATTGTGGAAGAGGCTTTGTCAACGGATCTGCAACATTCAAATCTGTGTGCACCTTGCATATCTCCACATCACACCGGTCGATGATCTCTCAAATGAGGTGATAGCGTCGTAGTATGTGTTTGGATCGTTTGTGTGATCTAGGCTCCTTTGCCTGTGCGATGGCTCAACTATTGTCACAATAGAGATCCACAGGACTGGACGCGCTAGGAACAACACCCAACTCAGAAACAAATTTTCTGATCCAAACATTTCCTTTGCAGCTTCAGAAGCTGCAATATACTCTGCCTCTGTGGTTGAATCTACTACTGTATCTTGCTTGGAACTTTTCCAGCTCACTGCCCCTCCATTGAGGCATAACAAAAATCCGGATTGCGATCTAGAATCATCCTCATTAGTTTGGAAGCTGGCATCGGTGTAACCTTTTACAACGAGCTCTTCTTCACCTCCAAACACTAAGAACACATCCTTAGTTCTTCTCAAGTACTTAAGGATGTTTTTGACAACGGTCCAACGAGGCTCACCATAATCTGATTGATACCTGCTCGTGATGCTTAGAGCATAAGATACATCTGAGTGTGTACATAGCATGGAATACATGATGGATCCAATAGCCGAAGCATAAGGAATCACTCTCATCCTCTTTTGCTCATCAGGTGTCGAAGGATACTGATTCTTGCTTAGAGTAATGCCATGTGACATTGGCAAGAAACCTTTCTTGGAATCTTGCATATTGAACTGATTCAATATCTTGTCAATATATGTATCTTGGCTTAATCCAATTAGCCTTTTTGATCTATCTCTATAGATCTTTATGCCCAAAATGTATGATGCCTCTCCTAAATCCTTCATTGAGAAACTTTTTCTTAATGAGGATTTAACATCATCAAGCATTAGAATGTCATTTCCGATCAATAATATGTCATCTACATATAGGACCAGAAATATATGTGCGCTCCCACTGAACTTCTTGTAAATACAAGGTTCTTCTACGTTCTTGATGAAACCAAATCCTTTGATTACTTCATCAAAACGTAGATTCCAACTCTGAGATGCTTGCTTCAACCCATAGATGGACTTTTGAAGCTTGCATATTTTACTAGCATTTTTAGGATTGACAAAACCCTCAGGTTGTGTCATGTACACATCCTCAATCAGACTTCCATTAAGAAAGGCTGTTTTGACATCCATCTACCATATTTCATAATCAAAATATGTAGCAATTGCTAGAAGAATCCGAACAGACTTAAGCATTGCAACGGGTGAGAAAGTTTCATCATAATCAACACCTTGAATTTGTTTGAAACTTTTCGCCCCCAATCGCTCTTTATAGATGTGAACATTTCCATCCACATCGGTCTTTTTCTTAAAAATCCATTTACAATCGATAGGTCTCACACCTTCGATTGGATCAACCAAGTTCCAAACTTGATTTTCATGCATGGATTCAATTTCGGATTCCATGGCTCCAAGCCACTTCTCAGAGCTTGGACCCGTCATTGCTTCGGTATAGGTCATGGGCTCATTATTGTTCAACAATACCATGTCATGCTGCTCCGTGGTTAGAAGCGTTAACTTTTCAGTCGCACGACGTACCCTCGTATACCTTCGTGGGGCTCGTGGTTCATCAACTGGTTGTACAACATCTTGTACATCCTGTATAGGATTAGTGGATGCCGAAACATTTTCAGGTGTTTCTTGAATTTCTTCAAGATGCACCTTGCTCCCACTAACTCCTTTTGAGAGAAACTCTTTCTCCAAGAAGACACCATTGCGAGTGGTAAACACTTTACCCTCTGTTTTATTATAAAAGTAATATCCTTTGGTTTCCCTAGGATATCCTATAAAGAAGCATTTGTCTGATTTGGGAGTGAGTTTGTCTGACGTCAAACGTTTGACATAAGCATCACACCCCCAAACATTGAGGAAAGGCAATCCGGGACGTTTCCCGGTCCATATCTCATATGGTGTCTTCTCAACAGACTTAGTTGGGACCCTGTTTAGTGTAAACGCAGCAGCTTCAAGAGCATAACCCCAAAAGGATAGTGGAAGATCTGCTTGGCTCATCATCGACCTAACCATGTCCAACAAGGTTCGGTTCCTCCGCTCGGACACCCCATTCCATTGAGGCGTTCCAGGTGAAGTCAACTGTGGAACAATTCCACCCCCACAATCAGATCATAGATCAAATATTCACCCCCACAATCAGATCATAGAAGTTTACACTGCAAGGATTCCGGTTTATCGCAACGAAAAAATTTGTCGCAATAGGTTGTTTTTCGTTGCAATAGGTCGCTGTTGCAACGAAAAAGAGCGTGTCGATAGTTTTTATGAATCGTCATAATAATTCCCACGGCGATAGGTTATTTGCGATGCCTTGGCATCCGTGACGAATAGTATGGTATTGCAACGATTTTACATCGGTGGCAAATAGGATGCTATTGCAACGTTTTCATGTATTGCAACGATTTAACGTATCGCAACGAATTGTACGGTATTGCAACGGGTTCACGATCATGGAAAATAGTACGGTATTGCAACGATTTCACTTTCTTGCAAATAGTATGTTGTTACAACAATTTAGCGTATTGCGACGATTTAACTTATTACAACAAATATCATGGTATTGCAATGATTTCACATTTGTGGTAATTGTATATGGTTGCAACGATTTCACAGGCGTGGCAATAGTACGGTATTGTAACGATTTCACATTCGTGGCAAATAGTATGTTATTGCAATGGTTTAGCGTATTGCGACGATTTAACGTATTACAACGAATAGCATTGTATTGCAACGATTTCGCGTTCGTGGTAATAGTATGTGATTGCAACGATTTTCACATTCGTGGCAAATACTACAGTATTGCAACGATTTTCACGGCCGTGACAAATAGTAACATATTACAATGAGTCATGGTGTAGCGACGATTTACCATATTGCAACGAATATCACGGTATTGCAACGATTTCACATTCGGGTCAAATAGTATGGTACTGCAACGATGTCACAGCCGTCGCAAATAGTATGATACTGGGACGGTGTAATGTCCGTGCCAAATAGTAGGTTATTGCAACGAGTCAACAGACGTGGCGAATAGTACCGTATTGCAACGATTTTAGATCCATTGGAACTAGTCTGGTACTGCAACAATTTCGTATCCCTGACGAATAGTTGGATATTGCAACGAGTCCACAAACGTGGCGAACAGTACTGTATTGCAACGATTTCAGATCCGTTGGAACTAGTATGGTACCGCAACAATTTCGCATCCGCGGCGAATAGTTTGGTATTGCAACGATTTCTTATCCGTGGCAATAGTGTTTTAATGCAACATTTTTTGAGTCGTTGCCAAATGTTTATACTGCAATGTTTTGTCATTCTATTGCCACGTTTTATCATCCGTATTGGCAATATCTTCCTATTGCAACAATTTATCATTCGTGACAAGAAATTCGTAATGCCACATTTTATAATTAGCGGCAGTAGAACCCGAATGCACCAGGTTTGAAAATTAGTGGCAACAGAATCACGAGTTTAACAATAAACATCAATCAATTGATATTACAACACACATAACAACACTCAAGGATTACGAAAGCGACGTGTTTGCATGCTAACAGTTTTCCTAAGCTGACTGGGACTAATTGTTGGAGCAGGTGGCTTTTGACGGTTCCTTTGGTGGACCTTCTGTGGAGTGTTCACCATCATTATTTTGTGCATTTCAGCCATTGAGGCACGCATGTCCTGCATTTCCTTAGTTGCCTGTTCATGATCAGCTGCTATCTGACCTTGTAAGTTCTGGACTTGAACGATTAACTCTTCATTCGTCTGGTTTATGCAGTCCATCTGGGTGTTTAAGCTATTATTTCTTCCTTCCAACTCCTGCACTGTTTCATTGAGGCCTGTATTTCTATCTTCTAAGTTTCGAACTTGGTCTTTGAGGTGTTCAGACATCTGGATACGCAAACGTTCACGTTCGGGACCAGTTGGGTTAGCCATATAACCACACCCCCAAACCTGTGATCCTGCACAACTAATTGAGGATCTATAACAACATTGGAAGATGTGGTTTCTCTCCTCATTTGGAATTGGGCCTCCCTGCTCAGCTTCCATGTCGTCCACTTGGGCACGTGCCTGGATCTATATACGAAAAGGAAAGTCACAGGTAATTTACAAATATTTATTTAGTTGGGGATTGTTTGAAGTGTTACTCACATGTACAGTTTCTGCCAGCTTGTTTGCCCAGTTACCGTTCTCCAACAAATGGCTTGCTTCCCACAGTTGTATGTCATCGGGTTCTTCTACGGTCTCTGGGTCTCGCTACATAAAATACAAGTAAACTTCAACATGTCGGTATACATATTGTTTGCAGTGCAAAGTAAAAGCATGATTTATTTTTCATACCTTCTCGTAACTAAGTTGGGCGTAGGATTTGGAGCCAACAAGTGACACACATTTTGTCTGCTTCGATTTTGAGAAGTGGTCCTGCTTATTGACTGCAATAATTTTAAGAATTAATTCCACGAATGAAAGTAAATGAAATCTTTTTTGTATGATGCGAAGCTATTAAAAAGTTAGCTGACTTTGAATCGCTCAGACCCAAAATATTCTATTAGGTGCACCCACTCGGGCGCCATTATGTCAGCAGGCTGGTTTCATATACGTTCTTCATCGATAGAATAACTCTTATAGGTGGCATGCAAAGTCGAGCGCCACCTCTTGTAGCGCTCACCAGTAATTTTCAAATTTTTCTTGCGCTCTCCGGTGTGTCCTCCATATCCTAGGAATCCTGTACATTGTATAACAAGTTGCTGTAAACGTACAGGATGGAGATTGCAAGAAAAAAATACTTGTGTGGGGGTGTGACAACACTAACCAGAATGTCTCGTACTATATCTCCCTTGTTACTATGGCCAACCTCTGCCCACTTCCTTGCACCGCTGAGGGATGCATGTCTTTTTGTAAACATAACCACATCATCGACAAAGTGCCGCTGATTAATACCAACCGCAGCACCCAACCTAGCGGAGAACTGAATTGGTAGCTTCACATGCTCCGTTCTACTAACTTGGGATGCATAGCGTATTCTGGCAACCTTAAGTCCTTTAGCCACACTTCTTTCTAGCTTCCTTCCTTCTGTTACATTGATTCAAACGGTAAACGATTAAAGCAAATTACCGCCTGAACACGTTTAGTATCATGTATAAATAGTGTGAAAAGAAGAAAAGTCTGATGTTCATACCATCTTCAGGACGAGTGTGGCAAATACGAGCGTGGGACGACCGCGTCGTGCCAGCACCATTGTGTTCTGTAGTACTCCCTCCTGGTTTATATTAATTGTTGTATCAGACCAACAAATGAATTAAAAATAAACTACTACAATAGTTAGGACTGTCCTAACGACAACTATTTTGATAGGGGGGTTACATTATTGAATTCTTTGTTGCTGTTCATACCCTAAAATGATCCATCAGGTACACATGTCAGTGGCGGTACGCATTCGTAGTATTGCAGAGTATTTTCAGTCCATGAGCGAAGAAGGCAAGACTGTGAGGGGGCATGCAGCTTGCAACGCTAGACTAGACAAAGATAGGGTTCGCTGGTTCGGTCTGACTGACATCAGTCGGAGCGCGTCTCGAAGAGAATTATTAGTTGCAAGGCAAGTAATGAACGCCAGCGGTAGCAGGTGGCGAATGCAAGATAGATAAGGCAGGCAGCTTGCGGGATTGAAATCCTCCGCAGTATTGCACCTACATTAGCTGCCACTGACATGTGGGCCCATGAGACATCGGGTCTACTTGTCAGTGGCGGCTACTGCAGGTGCAGTACTGCATAGTGCCAGCTTGCGACACTCAACAAAGCGAGAGTTCGGTCTCCCCGAAACACTCGAGGAGGATTGGTGGCAGGGCGAGTAATGGCCAGGGATTTGCGGGCGACGGGGTAATCATGGTACGTGAAGGATGGGACGTGGCGATGGGCGAGGGACATTTTTTAAGCTCCAAAAGTAAAATTACGCTGGGGCGGAAGGAGTATTTCTGGTTTGTATATCTATACCTGTTGTTGGTTCAAGCATCATAGTACCAGGGGGTGAAGAATCTCGGGGTTCCTGAACATCATGTGCTGCAATATTCTCTGCGTACCATGAAAACGATTTAATGTTGTCTAAATTTGTTTAATTTTGATAGTCGAGATCCTTTGAAGTTATTTTAATTTTTATATTCAGAAAAGGATCTGATGGATTGTGAAAGGAGCCTGAACTGCTGGAGTCACTAAACTCCATATTGTCTTCTTTATTGTTACCACCAGCACCAGTCTTCTTAGGGCATTCCATGCTAGAACTAACAAGACAAAAAATATAATGAATGGCATATTAACTCTACATGAAGTGTTGCATGAAGAAAAAGATGGAAGCATTGTACGGTTTGATAAGGCATTCTAGGGATTAAGGCGACTCACCAAGGTGATTGACCAAGTTCCATTCTAGGGTTTGAGGCGACTAACCAAGGCATTAGCTAGGCATGTGTATTGCTTGTATCAAAAGCCGACAAGAACAATTATATCAACAATTAAACAATAACAATTCACAATGTTTTCAAGTCGCCTAGTCGACCCTAGCCGCCTACCCACCGACTAGGCCGACTAGGACGACTAATCATCGACTAGGGCGACTAATCAATCCTAGTCAATCCTAGTCGGTCCACTAATCGTCCAGGCCATTTTTTCCTCTTAATCATCTCATGATCACAACATAGCAGTCGACAACATTGCATATCACAAGCACACAAATAAACCACAAATTTAGAAATACAGGTTTAAATAGTACATGCAAGAATTGGTAAGTTTTTTTTTCAAATTTATAGAAGTCTATTGAGCAATGATGCGGTTAAACTTGCAAGGAACACATCTTCCACTAAAGGTTCAAGTTGACATTAAACTAGCACTATGCAGTGAAAATCAACATTTGAAACAACAAGAGTCTAGCAATGCTTACCCACCACACCATCGACACCGGTAATGTCATGTGAAAATAACATCTTACGAACCCGTTCCCACGAGGGGTGATGATCTTCATCACAAGGAGTACTATGTTCCCGCAGAACTATCAACCACTTGTGTGTGTCAAACAATTTATGAAGTCATGGCCAAAACACGAGTACAAGATGAGATATTCGACTTGCTATACCATTACATCCAACATGTGGTTAGAATGGATGGTGCTTAGGATAAAAAGAACAAGACACATTCCATAATTGACCGAGAGGGACTACAATCCAAATCTCCTCTCATTACACAAGTTCATCTTATTTCAGATTTTATCCCATATCTAAGTATATTATGCCCTAAGCACGTTAACAGTGGTGGCATTGCCACATAATTCAACTTTTACCGGTATAAGCATGGCTAAGCTTGACACTTCGTAAAATAAAAACTAACCCAGACCTTCGTGGGACGGCTAGGGTTCAAAAACTTGAGGAAATCTATGCACCTAGGGTGACACAGTTCATCTTCTTGAGGCAACTGACCAAGGCACCTAGGGTTCAAAAACTAGGATTAAGGAAATCTATGCAAGGCACCATTTGACTTGGCCGGCGGCGAGGGCGGGGAGGGAGGCGACACGGGGACAGAGGAGGGAAGGTCAAAGCTCGGCAGCGACGGCAAGGGCAAAGCTTGGCGTACCTGGAAGTGGCAAGGGCGAAGCACGGCGGTGACAGCGAAGCTCGGCGTACCTGGAAGCGGCGAGGGCGAAGCCCGGTGGCGACGGTGAAGCTCGGCGGTGAGAGCGGCGAAGACTTAGCGGTAAACTAAATTTTGGCAGTGTGACAGCGTCTAAGTGATTTCACCTGGGTTAGGTTTTTCTAACGCAGCCGTGGGCTATATATAAATGCCTATCTTCGCACGCGGTTATTAAAAACCAACCGCCTAAGAAGATGATTATCTCAGGCAGTTGGCTCTTAATAACCGTCTGAGAAGATTAACTTATCCCAGGCGGTTGGTAAGTAATAACCGACTGAGATAAGCTTTTTCTCAGGCGGTTATTCAGTACCAACAGCCTGAGAAGAACTTTATGTAAGCTTAATTAATATTATTGATTAAATGTGGGGCCTTTCAAAAGCCCAAATTCTACATTCTTGTAATATGATTGAGTATTAAAGATTACCATTAAATTTCACTTCATAAAGCCTTTGAAATTGGTTAGAACAAAAAAACATATAACAATTGCTATTTGTCATTTTTCTATCTTGATGAATATAATGATTTTTTCATTTAGTTTTTCAATTGACCTTTTTAGTCATCATACCAACTTCTATGAATTTTTTTAGATTTTTTAAATTTTTTGAATCAATGTGTGTTCAAAATTTGATGAATGCCTCATATGTATATGAAAATTTGGTTACAATGATGGATAATTTGAATATTGACGTGTTGAAATGCTATAAAAAAATTAACAAAATTCATACATGTATAAATAATACAAATATGTTCATACAAACCAATTTTAGTGAAGGATCCCTTTTTTAAAGGAGATACACAAATGTGAATAATATGTGAGTATAAATTAATTTGATATTTACCAAAATATTACAATGTTAGCCATACAAGTTTTAAAATATTTTGTCTTGGTGGTAGATGTTAATTATTGAAAATATAGAAGAAAGAATCATCTAATTTGGACTCAATTTGCAGAATGTATACATGTTTGAATATTTATATTAGAATCTAAATAAAAAAGAAGCAAGGGAAAAAAATTGAAGAACAGGCTCGGGCAATTATCCCAAGCGGTTGGTAAGTAATTACCGCCTGAGATAAGCTTTTTCTCAGTCGGTTATTCAGTACCAACCATCTGAGAAGAACTTTATGTAAGCTTAATTAATATTCTTGGTTAAATGTGGGACCTTTCAAAAGCCCAAAATCCACTTTCTTGTAATATGATTGAGTATTAAAGGTTAGCATTAAATTTCACTTCATAAAGCCTTTGAAATTGGTCAGAACGTAAAAAGCATATAACAATTGCTATTTGTCATATTTCTACCTTGATGAATATAATGATTTTTTCATTTAGTTTTTCAATGGACCTTTTTAGTCATCATACCAACCTCTATGAATTTTTTCAGATTTTTTTAATTTTTTTTGAATCAATGTGTGTTCAGAATTTTATTAATGCCACATATGTATATGAGCATTTTGTTAAAATGATGGATAATTTGAATTTTGACATGTTGGAATTCTTTAAAAAAATTAACAAAATTCATACATGTATAAATAATACAAATATGTTCATACAAACTAATTTCGGTGAAGGATCCTTTTTTTTAGGGGATACACAAATGTGAATAAGATGTGAGTATAAATTAATTTGATATTTACCAAAATATTACAATCTTAGCGATACAAGTTTTAAAATATTTGGTCCAGGTGGTAGATGTTAATTTTTGAAAAATATAGAACAAAGAATCAACGAATTTGGACTCAATTTGTAGAATCCTTACATGTTTGAGTATTTATATTGCAATCTAAATAAAAAACAAGCAAGAGAAAAGAAAACTGAAGAACAGGCCGTGCTCCCGGTTATGAGCGCCTGGATGACCTACATGATTAGAGTTGGAATTGGGATTTGGGATGGTTATGGTCTGGAATTGGGTTATGGTTGGTTTATGGTTATGGTTTGGTAATGGTCATGGTTTATGGATTATGGTCATGGATATGAATTTGAGTTATGGTAACTGGACATGGATAATGGTAATGTTGGCAATAATTGGATATGGTTTATATATGATGGTTATGATGGGATTGTTTCACATAGACATAGTATAATGCTTTTCAAATGTTTTACTGTACTTTTCAGCACTTATCCATTATTACTCTCGTCGTTTGAATAAGCCACATGTCATACTTTCAACACTTGCTGAGTACGACATGTACTCATCCTTGCAATCCCCCCCCGCATTTCAAACATACATTTTAACTCATAATAGCTAGATATGCAACTAATTACTACAAACATACATTAGAAATTCAACTAATTAATATATAGAAATGCAACTAATAGCTAGAAACATATATTATAAATTCAATTAATTAATAGCTACAAATGCAACTAATAGCTAGAAACATTCATTAAAAATTCAACTTATTAATAGCTACAAATACAACTAATAGATAGAAATATACATTAGAAATTCAACTTATAGCTAAAAATAAAACTAATGCTTCTACAATTCACAAGAGTCATTTCTTTCTTACTATCCGATTATTATTTGATCCAAGTTAGATTTTACCTTGATTCTTTGTTGTTGAAGCCAGAGGAGCAGGCGTCGGGGGATCGGACGGCGGGAGGGCGCAAGGGGGCCGGAGGGCTGTAGGACGCCGCGCGGGCGGAGATAAGGCGGGTGGCGGCGTCGGGCGGGTGGAGAGCAGACACCGGACGGGCGGGCGCGGGGGCTGGAGGTGGCAGCCAGACGGGCGGGCGTGGGGGCCATAGGGCGGCTGCGCTTGGAGCGAGCGAGGGAGGCAGCGTGTGGCGCGCGGGCGGCAGGATAGGGATGGTGGGCGCACGGACGGGGTGTGAGAAGCTGGGGGAGGGAGTTAGGATTAACGCGCCGCCACTTATGGCCGTCGGTGGCACAGAAATGATGCTAATAACTTATCACCGTCAGTCCTCTCTAAGGCACCGACGGCCATAACCCTCTAACAACGGGTCCCATCTCTACCGCTTGTTGGGCCGACATTAAAATCGTCGGTCGATACCCACGAACCGACGGCCTTAATAGAGCCGCCGGTTTCTGACAAGTGAGCGACGACTTTAATGTGAAGACCGTCGGTCCTTATGCTCCAGCCGATATATTTGATTAAATACGTCGGCTGGCGGACGCTCATAAAATTATGTACGTTGGGTCTCAAAAACTGATGCTTCTATGTTTTTAATTCCGACGGCCCCGACGGTCTTTTTTGGTACCGATGTCTGATTGACTGTTTCCTGTAGTGTGAATAGAGAGCAAGAGATAGATGAATTTAGAAAACGTACCCAACTATATGCGTCAAGGGATATGAAACTAAGCAACTACCTATGAAACCTATGTGGATGTGGCAAATGCCAAAGCATCCCACAATTCCCTAATAAGCACACAAGCAAACATCACATGGCATTCATCACACCAAAGAAACCACAACAATTCCTAAGTGTTCCTATGTGCTCTTAAGTGTCCATCCTATCTAGGTTGCGTCCTATGATCAACCTGTGGCTCTGATACCAATTTGTGACACCCGGTTCTGAAAATGAACCAAGTGTGACGCATACGTGTGCCCAGGATGTTCAACACATACAGCAAAAATTAATTAAGAACATACTTTTATTACAATATTCAAATAATCCTCTAATTACAACTCTAATGATCATTATTAATAAGTTTCGAACTAATGCAGCAGAAATAAACTAAACTGAGCAAACTAAGCATATAGGCTAGTGTGGCTCCAAGCAACACACCAGGCAAGTCGACGGCAGCACACAGCCTAGCACTCTACATTATCCTCAGGATACTCTCAAACATCACCTGAAACTATTGGTGGAGGAATTGCAAGGGTGAGCACATGTCATACTCAGCAAGTGTGGGAAAATAATGGCATGTAGCTTAAACAAGGAATGATAATAAATAACGGCTATTTGATGAAAAGTACATTTAAAACATGTATAAAGCATCACATAATGTCTATGTGATGTACCCTCTTCATCTCCCCAATAATTACCATTTATGAGTCCAATACAGTCAATTACCATTACATCACATTCATCAATAATTATCCATCCATACACAAAATTATTACCATCATCATTAACCATATTAAATTTCCACAACTCAAACCATAACAAATACCGAACCATAACCAATACCGAACCATAACACCATACTGAACCATAACCATCCTAAATACCAGTTCCACTTTAATCATGGAAGTTGTCCAGGTGCTCATACGGGAGCACGACTATCATGATAGTTTTTAACACTCTGCAGAGGTTGTACCACTTTACCCTTATGTTTGTGATTTCATCACCTTTCGGTGACTAAGAACCTTTATCATGCCTTATCACACTTCCGGTTGTGTGTGGCCAAGAGATCACAAAATAGCTTTTACAAAGGGACTACTAGTATGTACGGAACCACTAAGGTTTCACCAGCAGGCTTGAATCTCCATTCTCCCGCCCAGGGGCCCCCTCATGTGCCATGCGTTTCCTAGGGTAGTCCTCCTCGACTCCCATTCCCCGCACCATCCAATAGTCCATACAATACCAGCAGCACACCTAATTATTTAGCTACGCCGCACCCATACTTGGCCTTGTGGTGGCACTGTTGTCCTTTCTTATTCTCGCGTGAACCGGTCCTTAGATCTAAGGCAAGCAAAACCATCAAAACATCCAACCCAATCCACAGACCATGCTTGCTTGGGTCTCCCAAGACCCATGTTACCAATTATCCATATACATTAATTCTCATCATATACATGCTTATTAATTCATAGTTAAGCCATTTGGTTGTTTTCCCAACCCAATTAATTAGAGCAAAGCAAAAAGGTAAAAATGCCCTTCCCGACTATTTACTATGTATTCCAAGCAACAAGGATGGTCAAACAAGACTAGTGGATACCTATCATGGGTTTACCATCAATTTGACACAAGCATGTAGTTCTGCAAACAAAACATTTAGAAACAAGATCAAAATGATCAAGGACACTTGCCTTGCTCCTGAGCTTGATTAGGGTCAAAAGCTTCGAAGTTCTGGTGCTGGAGGTCCTCGACAGCACCCTCTAGAGCAACACATTCTATTCCATGCGACAGACATACAAAATAAACATTACAATCAATAGATGCTCATATATTACTCAATATACCATGATATGCATGAATAATGAAATTATGAGGTAAAACTTGTTAATAAGTTGATGTTAATGTTTACTAACTAGTTACAATAGTTTTCAATAAGTTTTGAGTTGAAATGATTAAATCTTGATCAATTCAGCAACACAGATCTTCAGAGACCAGACAAGTCCGGTATCAGGGTCGGACTAGTCCGTCCTGACCAGAAATTGGAATTTAGGGTTTTCCTAGACAGCAAGATTTAGAGTTAATCTCATGTAGGAAATTGGATATAGAGGGTGTACTGTGATTTTAGAGTTCCAAGGGTCGAGAATTGGGTGTGAAACTTGAATCTTAAGGATTAGGGTTTGGTGATGAAGAGTTGATGGAGAATTGGCAATGAAGGATGTCGATGTTGAGAAGTTACGAAGATCGCGCTTGCTTGATCCTCCTTCTTCTTCTCCCCCTTCTCCTTGCTGCTAGATCTTCTATTGATGGCGGTTGTCGAAGTGTAGCTACGACACTTCCCCCGGTACTACTAAAGTGTAGCCCACAGAGATTCTTGTTATGGTTGGGGCATGCAGAGATCATGGTCAAGATGGCGACACCAGAGATTTACGTGGTTCGGGCCGCCTAAGCGTAACACCCCACTCCATAGAGTGTGTGTTGTATTATGAAATTGCTAGAAGGCGTAGTCTTTGACTCAGGTTGGCCTTCCTCTCTCTATCGTGTGGCTCAATCCTTTTATGGTCCAAGGACTGACCGTTACATCATTAGCCTGGCCCAACATGTGGCCCTGGCGTATTAAATAGCATAATACACTGTCTATGGGTATTAAGCATGGTTAATAGTATGATAATGTGCCTTAATGGCTGCGTTACCTCTATTAACAGTGTTCTGATCGTGTGTCATTAATATAGCATTAACGATACGTAATCAAGTCTTGTAACTGCCGTTTTGATTGTCCCTTGAATGTTCGTGCTGGAGGAGATCTGCCAGTGTATACATTGACGAAGATCCGAAGTCCCCACACGTGGCAGCTTTGGAGCTTCCCTTTGCAGGGAGGTAGCTCTGGCACCGCTGTGCACGTGTCAACACCGGAGCTTCCCTCTGCTGGGAGTTAGGTCCAGAGTCATTATACACGTGTTGATCGTGGAGCTTCCCTGTGTTGGGAGTTTAGCTCCGGATTTACATTACACGTGTCAATCTCCGGAGCTACCCATAAGAGGGATGCGGGTCCGGTGTAATATGACATGTGGGGCCTGAGGAGGCCTTCAATTTGGACGGGTAGATCTCTTTTGCACTTCTTGCGGTATCATAGGGTACCCGGTACGCAGGATACCGACAGTGGCCCCCAGGCCCACCTTTGGTAGAAACCCTTTGGGTTAAGTTATTGTACAAAAGGTGGGGCCATCCTTGATTCTCATGCCTCGACTTCAAAAGTCTTCTAATGTGCCATTGGGGTGATGGTCCGGGGTTAAACCATCGCCGCGTGGCTTGTTATGAATGCGGCAGATGAGATCTTTGAGTGCGGATCTCACACAATTGAAGGTCGCCAGTTCCCAATACATAAATCGTATCGGTTCCGAGCGCCTTGTCAGGATGCCACCTTTGGGTCTCCTGCCGCCCATCATGACAACGGTTCGCCTGGGTAATAACCTTGATCTCTTCGTCATGGACGGGGTAGATTTTTTGAAATGTGACCCCACTCTTGTGGCGGTTTCCATCCAAGCGTCGCGGAGGCTTACTTAAGAAGGAAAGTGTTCACGGTTTGAGGGCTCTTTACGCTGATGAGTAGGTTTAGGCCCGATCTTCCGAAAGGTATGTCGATTGGGTTGGAGAACTCGACGTTGATGATCCGCGGCACTCGAGTGGTTCGAGTACCCCTGCAATCACTACACCACGGATCCGTTGGTTATCAACCGTGCTGCACACGCTTGACCTCGCCAAGAAGGCTAATCCCTGCAAGTGCAACCGAGAACACGAGCAAGAACGTAGAAGACACGATCGGAAATCGCGAAGTTGGGGTCTCACAAACCGTAGAACGACGATTTTATTTATCTAATCAAAACCCACTGAATATGACCGGCGGCTGCAGTATTTATAGGCTAGGGTTCGACCAAAACACGATTATACGCGTCCCTAATGGACTCTTACAGATACAAGGCCCAAAGGCCTGATTTGGTGGCGCAGCACCGGACAGAAACCTGGACTCGATTTGTTTCGACGATTCCCAATAACTCCGAAGGAATTTTAAGGTGGGACCAGAACCATTGGAAAGTTTATCATCTCCTCTTTCCGTGCATATGTAGAACGTCGAAAACGGAGTCTGTATGCCTCCTGGGCGTCTGTTTTAAGGTGGACTGCTCCTGGACTCCGAGTTGAACTCGAGTCCGAGTTGTAAACTGTTTCCATCAACTTGTGGACGTCCCTGGTGGTTCTCCATGCTCCCAAGGCCTCCTTCCTTCACTTTTTTATCTTCTCCATTGTTCCTAATAACAATTAAATCATCACATAGCAATCTATTCTCAAACTCACATGCAAAAGAAGTTAAGAACGAATTCACCTGCTGATTTAATAACCGTGCCCGTGCTCTTGTGATTGGTCCTTGCAGTTCAATGTGCGTCTCCGATGTTGTGATGTCCTCATCATCCTCCCCCTCTTGAATTGGAGTCGTCCTCGACTCAAGTTCATCTTCTTCTCCCAAGTACGGTCGCAAATCTGAAATGTTAAATGTAGGACTAACCCCAAAATCGGGAGGCAATTCAAGCTTATATTCATTGTCATTAATCTTTTCAACGATCTTAAAAGGACCAGCAGCTCGTGGCATAAGTTTAGATTTTCTCAAGTCGGGAAATCGCTCTTTTCTCAAATGTAACCACACCAAATCACCCGGTTCAAGTTTTACTTCTTTTCTACATTTACTACCTGCAATCCTATACTTCTCATTCATCATTTCAATATTTTTCTTTGTAGTTTCATGCATCTTAAGAATGAATTCAGATCATTGTGTAGCATCCAAATTTATAGTTTCAGAAGGAGGCAAAGGTAGTAAATCAATAGGAGCACTGGGATTGAAACCATACACTACCTGAAATGGACTTACCTTTGTTGTGGAGTGAACGGATCTGTTGTAAGCAAATTCTATATGTGGTAAACACTCCTCCCACAACTTCAAATTTGTTTTCAAGACAGCCTGCAACATAGTGGATAAAGTACGATTAACTACCTCAGTTTGTCCATCCGTTTGTGGGTGACATGTAGTTGAAAACAACAACTTGGTTCCCAATTTATACCACAAAGTTCTCCAAAAATGACTTAAAAATTTTGCATCACGATCAGAAACAATGGTATTTGGCACACTATGTAAACGAACAATTTCCGTCATAAATAAATCAGCAATGTGTGAGGCGTTATCATTCTTATGACAAGGTATAAAGTGTGCCATTTTGGAAAAACGATCAACAACTACAAAAATACTATCCCTCCCCCTCTTAGTCCTAGGCAATCCCAAAACAAAGTCCATAGAAATATCCTCCTAAGGTACACTAGGAACAGGAAGAGGCATATAAAGACCATGTGGGTTAAGGCGAGACTTAGCTTTGTTGCAAGTAGTGCATCGTGACACGTAGCGCTCGACATCACGCCTCATCTTTGGCCAAAAGAAGTGTGTGGACAGCACGTCTTCAGTTTTCTTCACTCCAAAATGTCCCATCAAACCTCCTCCATGTGCTTCCTGCAAAAGCAATAGACGAACGGAGCTAGCTGGAACGCATAGCTTGTTAGCACGATAGAGGAGACTCTCTCGCAGCACATATTTATTCCAAGTTCTTCCTTCTATACAATTTTCAAAAGCATCTTTGAAGTCCAAATCAGTAGGATATAATGCTTTAATTGTTTCCAAACCAAAGATTTTATGATCAAGTTGGGACAGCATGGTATAACGCCTAGATAATGCATCGGCAATGATATTTTCCTTCCCTTTCTTATGCTTAATGATGTATGGAAACGACTCTATGAACTCAATCCATTTATCATGTCATTTATTCAGACTGGTTTGACACTTAAGATACTTCAATGATTCATGATCGGAATGTATGACAAACTCCTTAGACCAAAGATAATGTTGCCAAGTTTGTAATACACGTACTAAGGCATACAATTCCTTATCATAAGTGGAATAATTCAGAGAAGGACCATGAAGTTTCTAACTAAATAAAGCAACGGGTTTACCTCCTTGTATGAGAACGCCTCCAATACCAATGCCGCTTGCATCGCATTCTAACTCAAAGGTCTTGTCAAAATCAGAAAGTTGTAGTAATGGTCCTTGTGTAAGCTTCGATTTGAGAGCATCAAAAGCTTGTTGCTGCTGTTCGCCCCATCGAAATGGAACTCCCTTCTTCGTTAGCTCATGTAGAGGTGCTGCAATGGTGCTGAAATCCCGCACAAAGCGCCGATAAAAACCTGCAAGACCAAGAAAACTACGAACCCGTGTGACGGTTGTTGGGGCTGGCCAGCTGGTGATTGCTTCAATTTTTGCCTCATCCATCTCAATTCCCTGCGAGGAAACGACATAACCAAGAAACAAGACTCGATTGGTGCAAAAGACGCACTTTTTGAGGTTACCAAACAAACGTGCATCTCTGAAAACAGTAAAAACAGCACGTAAATGATCAAGATGTTCATCACATGACTTGCTGTAAATGAGGATATCATCGAAGTAAACCACCACAAATTGTCCAATGAAAGCACGTAAAACCTCGTTCATTAATCGAATAAAGGTGCTGGGTGCATTAGTTAAACCAAAAGGCATGACTAACCACTCATAAAGTCCAAACTTGGTTTTAAATGCAGTTTTCCATTCATCTCCTAGTGCCATTCTAATTTGGTGGTAACCACTACAAAAGTCAATTTTTGTGAAGATGATAGCACCACTCAATTCATCAAACATGTCATCTAATCGAGGAATAGGATAATGATATCGAATGTTGATGTTATTAATCGCTCGACAATCAACACACATGCGCCAACTACCATCTTTCTTAGGAACCAAAAGAACAGGAACAGAACAAGGGCTAAGGCTTTCACAAATGTACCCGCGGTCCAAAAGATCTTGGACTTGTCGCTGAATTTCCTTAGTTTCTTGTGGATTCGCCCTGTATGCTGCACGATTTGGCAAACATGCTCCTGGAATCAAATCGATCTTGTGTTCAATGCCTCTCATTGGTGGTAAACCAGGGGGTATCTCGAATAGCAAGAAAACAAGGACGAAACACGATAACTAGGACCCAAAACACAAAGCTAAACCGGCAACAAGACTCAACCACACGAATGCAAACTCAACAATGCAAACTGAAAACGAAACTGCAGGCACTATAGTCTGGGAAGCGGTAAAAATGATCTAATTTTTTTTGTGGCTTTTCTGTGGACTCTGGGTACGAAACAAAATCGATCTAATGGAAGGAAGGAAAACTAAGATACCTCATGGGCAACCTCGCTCTGATACCAATTGATGAGTAGGTTTAGGCCCGATCTTCCGAAAGGTATGTCGATTGGGGTGGAGAACTCGACGTTGATGATCCGTGGCACTCGAGCGGTTCGAGTACCCCTGCAATCACTACACCACGGCTCCGTTGGTTATCAACCGTGCTGCACACGCTTGACCTCGCCAAGAAGGCTAATCCCTGCAAGTGCAACCGAGAACACGAGCAAGAACATAGAAGACACGATCGGAAATCGCGAAGTTGGGGTCTCACAAACCGTAGAACGGCGATTTTATTGATCTAAGAAAAACCCACCGAATATGACCGGTGGCTGCAGTATTTATAGGCTAGGGTTCGACCAAAACACGATTATACGCGTCCCTAATGGACTCTTACGGGATACAAGGCCCAAAGGCCCGATTCGGTGGCGCAGCACCGGACAGAAACCTGGACTCGACTTGTTTTGACAATTTCCAATGACTCCGAAGGTATTTTGAGGTGGGACCAGAACCATTGGAAAGTTTATCTTCTCCTCTTTCCGTTCATATGCAGAACGTCAAAAACGGAGTCCGTATGCCTCCTGGGCGTCTGTTTTAAGGTGGACTGCTCCTGGACTCCGAGTTGAACTCGAGTCCGAGTTGTAATCTGTTTCCATCAACTTGTGGACATCCCAGGTGGTTATCCATGCTCACAAGGCCTCCTTCCTTCACTTGTTTATCTTCTCCATTGTTCCTAATAACAATTAAATCATCACATAGCAATCTATTCTCAAACTCACATGCAAAAGATGTTAAGAACGAATTCACCTGCTGATTTAATAACTCTGCCCGTGCTCTTGTGATTGGTCCTTGCAGTTCAATGTGCGTCTCCGCTGTTGTGATGTCCTCATCATACACTTTCAATCAAACTTGTGCTCTGAGCCTCCCAAACTTTGCCTAGATTTCTCTTCATTTGCTCCACTTTGCCGCGATGGAGTTGGGTCTTCCCAAGAGCCACCTCAAGAGCAAGGACGATTTGATGAAGGTCCGGACCTACATGGGGTGGTCCAGTGACTCCTTCAGCCACCTGATCCGCACTGGTGAGCTCCCGTTCAAGAAGGATCGCAATGGCGACATGGTGTACTTCTCTGTGTACGCCATGGTGGGATTGATCCCACCTTTTTCAACCTTTCTTTTGATGCTATTATACTTTTATGGTCTCCAGCTGTATCATCTTGGCCCCCATTCTCTTCTTCTATTTTGTCCACTTTTGCAAGATGTGGGTGGGTGTTCCCCCCTGCGTCGAGTTGTTTCGCACCTTCTTCACCATCCACACCACTGGCAAGGGGACTGAGCTTCTTGGCTTCTACTATTTCGTAAAGCGCAAGAACTTCCCCTACAAATACTTGAAGCCATTTCCTTCTGGCAAATGGGATGACTGGAAGAAGGGTTGGATCATTGTTGTGATGGAGGAGCTCGAGAGGTTGGAGCTGCCCGAAGGACTCCCCAACATTGACACTGACACTTGGAGTGTAGTTCCGGTGCTGTCAGATGCCTTCAACCTCGTCTTGACTAGGATCCGCGAATGCGTGGAGGGTGGAGTGACCCCTCAGATGGTCTTCTGCAACTTCCTGGTCAACAGATGGGCTCCGCTGAGGAAGAGGGAGAAGCTCGTGTGGGCCCTCAACAGCGTGATGGATGACGACCGGATAGAAACTGTTCTTAAATCCAAGTTGGATGACGAAGCTTTGAAGCTTCATCTCAAGAAATTCCAGCATGGGATAAACGTCGACAACGATGACTTAGTTCCGCCAACAGCTTTCCACCCTCTGAACATGAAGGAGCAGTTCAGCAAGGAGCTCCGGAGGAAGATGCCAGCGCTTGACAACCTTTGTGAGGTGGAAAGGCGTCCAACCTCCAGGGTGGTAATCCCCGGAGCTTCTGAAGGAGGTCCTGCCTCCGCCGTGAGCCGGAGGGTTGAGGACATAGGCAAGGGCAAGGGCAAGGAGCCAGCCAAACCTTCCAGCTGAAAGAGGAAGTTGAAGCATGCTGATGGGAGGTCCGTCAAGACTGCTCCCTCTACAACAGCTCCTTCTCCCTGGTGGAGGAGATCTTCTGCGGCTGCACCTTCTCTGGCACAAACATCTCTAAGAGGCGCTAGCTCCGGGCAGTCAACCCCGGGTCCAGTACTGTCTAAGAATTCTGGGTCCGGGAGTTCATCTCGACCAATAGAAGCTCCGCCTGAAAGGACTCCGGCTACTACAAGTGGCTCTCAACTGAGGTCCAAAGCCGTTGTCTCACCAGACTTGGTGGGCTCTGGCCCCGCGCCTCAGAAGAAGAGGTTCCGAGGCGACTAGGGTTGTAGCATCCCTAGGTAAGCATTAATTGCTCACCTTAACATGCTAGTCTTATTTTTTATGTGTCTTTAATCTTCTCTTCCCTTTATTTCTAGGGTGTCGAAGAAGTGGTGAGGGACTTCGGTGCCCGTCATAGCGACTGGGGCTACACACGCCGAAGCTCCGGCTTTAAGCACCGAGCCTCCTCCTCAAGTGGTGGTAGAAGTCGTGGTAGCTCTGGCGCCAGCTATCGTGGACTTGGATTCGGAGTCCTCACCGAAAGCTCCTGTGGTAGCGCCGGACCACGGGGAAGAAGTCGAAGATGTACCCCTGGCGACAGTGGCAGAGGCTGATGCCCCAATACCGGAGATGCCAGAAGCTCCGGCCTTTGAGCCAGAAGTCATCGAAGCCCTGGCTGCTGAGCCAGAGGTAATTGAAGCACCAGCCATTGAGTCGGAAATGGTTGAAGGTCCGACCCTTGGGCCAGAAGATGTTGAAGATCCAGCGGCTGAGCCGGAAATGCTTGAAGTTCTGGTCGTTAGAACAGAACTGACCAATGCGCCGGCGTCTGAGCCGGCTGTGGCTGAGGCGCCGAATGAAGCCCCGACCGCTTCCCCGGAAGTAGCTATCCTGGAGGTGCCTGGGCCAGAGACAGAGCAGCACGAAGATGTAGCAACGGGTCCTCCACCCTCAGAGCCAACAACTGAAAGCCCGGAGGTAGCACCTTCAACTTCTGCTCCGGAGGTAAGAGTTCCTCCAGTGGGTTTCTCTTCTGCTACTGCTGAAGGGCTTCTGGAGAGCGGTCCCAGTGCTGCAAAAGCTCAAGGGTCCTCTCTTGTAGAGTGGGACCCAATTTTTGTAATGGGGAACCCTTTGGAACCAGCAGAGTTGGTCCCAGCAGGCCCGAAGCCTATCCCTCCGCCGTTGTCCATAGACAACGCTTGCTCCAGCCTACGACAAGTCCAGCTCGCCTTTGATCATGAAAACAAAGCCCTGGAGGAGGAGCGCAACACCTTGAGGCGTTGGCGTAACAGAATCACTTCGAGACCAGGCTTGCACAAACAAGGCTGGCTGATCAGAAGGAGTGGATCAAGAGGGAGAAGGCCCGATTGGAATAATGGGACAAGCTGCTGGAGGAGAATAAAGCCGCCATCTGGGCGCTCGATGCTAACTCCAGGGAGATCCTTGAGCAATCCAAGGAGATGCGTGATGCTGCTGATGAGCGTCACGAAAACCTCAATGAATTGAACGAGGTTCTCCTGAAGCGTCGGGCGGACCTTGAGGCGATGGAAGAAAAACTCCTGGAGTAGCAGGAGGATATTGTGAAGAGGGAAGCGGAGGTCACCAAGAAGTTGACTCTTGGTAAACAGAATATGGCGAATCGTAGCAAAAAGTTGGATCTATGGAGCAAAGAAGAGAAAGAGAAGTACTGGAAACTAGGGCATGAGCTCTCGAAAAGAGAGGATGACGTTGCCACCAGGGAAGGGAAGGTGAAAGGCAGGGAGAAGGACTTGTCAGAAAGGCAGAACCGCATCCACCTCCAGGAGACAGAGCTGACCGTCCGTGAGAAGCAAGTTGCTGAGAGAATGTACAACATGTTAAATTGGTCGAGCGCCTCGCTCGGGAAGGTTCGGAGCTTGCGACCGCCCGGAAGTCACTGGAGGAGCTTCGGAGCTTGAAGGAGACGGAGTCCATTCAAATGTGGGACTTCTTGGGGCGGGCCAATGATGCACTGACACCACTAGGCTTCAGTCCCGTACATCCGGATTCCCTGACTGGATGTGGCTCCAGACTTTCCGCAACCAGGACCATACTAACAACTTCAGTGGTTGCCAAAATGTAAAGCAGTAAAGGCTCACCAGGATTCGAAGCTACCAATATAGGTAGTGTGGTGAGGAGCTGTTTCAGCTCTGGAAACGCTTTTTCTGCTTCTTCAGACCAATTAAATGGTCCGGACTTCCTCAGGAGTTTGAAGAAGGGTAGCGCCCATTCTGCTAGTATTGAGATAAACTGGCTGAGCGCTGCTAGACATCTAGTTAACTTTTGGACATCCTTAATGCGGGCTGGAGGTCGCATATCTTCTATGGCCTTGATCTTTGCCGGATTTGCTTCAATTCCTCGGTGATTCACCAAGAAACCCAGAAGCTTCCCGGAGCTACCCCGGAAGACACACTTGTCCGGGTTCAAATTTCGGAGGACATGTTAAGAGCTTGTGCTTTAAAGCATGGGGAAGGTTGGGACAAGAGCTTGCCATATGCATAATTTTCATACAACAATAGTTACCAAGCAAGTTTGAAGATGTCACCTTATGAAGCGCTTTATGGAAGGAAGTGTAGGACGCCCTTATTCTGGAATGAGACAGGAGAAACTCAATTATTTGGTCTGGATGTATTGCAAGAAGCTGAAAAGCAAGTCCAAATAATTCGTGAAAACTTGAGGGCTACCCAATTAAGACAAAAAGGCTACGTGGTAAATAGGAGAAGGAAATTAGCGTTTGAAATGGAAGACTATGTTTACCTTAAGGTGTCAACAATGAGAGGTCATAAGAGGTTTATCACATAAGGCAAGCTAACACCTCGCTATATCGGACCATTCAAGATTTTGGACAAAAAAGGAGAAGTAGCATATAAGTTGGAGATGCCAGCTCATCTTTCAAACGTTCATGATGTGTTTCATGTTTCCCAGCTCAAGAAGTTCTTGCGAGTACTGAAGAACAAGTGCCAATGGAAGGATTGAAAATAGGGGCAGATTTGACTTACGCCGAACAACCGGTCAAAATCTTGGAAACCAAAGAGAGGGTCACACGGAACAAGGTTATTAGATGGTGTAAAGTTCAATGGAAGCACCACACAGAAAACGAAGCAACGTGGGAATTGGAGGATGACCTCAAGAAGGAATTTCCCTATCTTTTCTCTTCTGCGTCGAATCTCGAGGGCGAGATTCATTTTTAGGAGGGTAGGTTTGTAACACCCTCATTTTCATGCATCATGCCCTACATACATTCATATACATGTTTAACATTAATCCACATAAAGAGGAATAAGTTTAAAATTTATTTGGAACAAAACCACACTTAAAATTCTGGAAAAGTGCGGACTAGTCCGATTTTTGTGCGGACTAGTCCGATTTCTGTTTGACCTCGGTCGGACTTGTCCGTTTTTGCTGCGGACTAGTCCATATTTGCCTCTGGACACTTTCGGACTTGTCCGATTTTGTGCAGACTAGTCCGGTGTTCTATGAATCCTTGAAAATTTGCTAAGTCCCTAGACTTGTCCGGACTAGTCCGATGTTCCAGCAGACTTGTCCGATTTCTCTCCGACTAAAGTCGGATTTGTCCGATTTTTTGCCAGAGTTGTCCAATTTCTCTCTGGAAAACTTCAGACTAGTCCGGTCCTTTTCGGACTTGTCCGATATTTCGTGACTCCAAGTTGATCTTTTGTTTCATGACTTGTTTCTTGGGTTTTATGTTGAGTGGTCCTAGGGACATCGTGCCTAACTCTT
Organism: Tuctoria greenei; assembly: GCA_036927565.1. Classification (NCBI taxonomy): domain Eukaryota; kingdom Viridiplantae; phylum Streptophyta; class Magnoliopsida; order Poales; family Poaceae; genus Tuctoria; species Tuctoria greenei. The sequence continues at coordinate 198,218,079 of JAYESD010000004.1, forward strand.
TTAGAGTCCATGTGGGACTCTAAACCGACCCCTATTCAACCCAATCTCGAAATCCATCTAACCCTAGCCTCCACCTCTATATAAACAACCCCGCTCCTTGGCTTGACATCTATTTGCCACTTTTCCACCGCACCCAAACCCTAGTTCCTGAGGAACCACCATCAAGGAGGGAGGAGGAGATCCCAAACAAGAAGAACAAGAGGAGGAAACGAAAGAGGATCAAGATCTCCATCTACTTCGAGTTCTTCATCACCGAATCATCTTCGAGTTCTCCATCAACCCTAGATCATCAGAATCCAAGTGTTGTCTCCAAGATCCTTGATTCATTGAGTTCTAAACACCTGGTATACCCTCTATTCTCTTTCCCTTACGTGAATTCAACCCCTTTTTCCAAATTCACGTCGATCTAGAAAACCCTTGTTCGCCCGTTCTGTGAAGTGTGGACATGTCTGGTCCCTAGCGGACTAGTTCGATTTTTCTGACTAAACTATGTTGAATTAATTCTAAAAGTAGATCTAATCAAATCCAAACTTGTATAAACTTGTTAAAATATATTAGAACTAGTTAGTGATCATTAAAAGCAATTTTTTAACAAGTTCCACCTTGCATTTGCATTAATCATGCATGTCATGTCATATTGAGTAATATTTGTGCACTCTTTGATTGTGTTTCTTGCCTTGTATGTTTTTGGTGTGGATTAGACAGATTTGCGCTAGAGAGTGTCGCAGAGGATCTTCAGCACCAAGAGTTTGAAGGCTTTGATCCTAATCAATCCCAAGAGCAAGGAAAGTGTCCTTGAAGCATATTGATCCTGTTCTTAAATAAATGTTTTGTTTGCAAAATTGCATGCTTGTGTCAATTTGATGGGAATCCTATGATAGGAAGTTTACTAGCTTTGTTTAACAACCCTTGTCACCTTGGATATATGGTAGAGAGTCGGGATGGGATTTTTATCCTTTTGCTTTGCTTAATTAATTGGGACGGAAGAACAACTACACTACTCAATTTAAATATGCATTAATGAGATTATGGTTGACATGAATTGGTTAAATATGATATGGTAATGGGTGATCTAAGCAAGCCTAGTATGTTGATGGGTTAGATTTATGGTGGTTTGCTTGCTTTAGATCTAAGGACCGGTTCGTGGAGCGACCATCCATGTTTTACAGTGCCACCACGAGGCCAAGTATGGGTGCGGCGTAGCTGATTAATTAGGGCTTTGCCAGTGCTATTTGGACCATTAGGGATGCTCGGGTAAGGGGTAGTCAAATTGAGTTTGTTGATGATTGGTGGGACTACCATGGGATCCGAATGGCTCAAGAGGGGGCCCTTGGTTGAAGATGTGCTCAATTGGAGACATCGCCACTGGTGAAACCTCAGTGGTGTTTAAATAGGATAGTAATCCCTTTGTAAAGGCTATTTTGTGATCTCTTGGCCACACACCTACAGAAGTATGAGACGGCATAATTGAGATTCTATGGTCATCGAAAGGTGATGAAATCACAAACACATGGGTAAAACGGTACAACCTCTGCAGAGTGTGTTTAAAACTATCCTGATAGCTGTGCTCCCGATTATGAGCAACCTGGACCCTCACATGATTAGAAAGAACTTGGTTTTTGGTAAGGTTATGGTATGGTTATGGTATGGTTATGGTTTGGTAATGGTTATGGCTCATTATGGATTAATTTCTGCTATTGAATATGGTTATTGGCAAATGGTGAAATCTGGAATTATTGATGATGGTAATGAATTTGGGCTGGTATTATGATATCTACACGGTTTATGATGGGTTTGCTTCATTTGTATGATATGTAATGCTTTTCAAATGTTTTAGTGTACTTTTCAGCACTTAGCCATTGTTCTATTCGTCATTTGAATCAGCCACATGTCATACTTTCCACACTTGCTGAGTACAACATGTACTCACTCTTGCAATCCCCCCAATAGTTGCAGGTCAGATTTGGGAGTTTAACGATGATAATGCAGAGTTCTAGGCCATGTCTACCGTCAGCTTTGCATGTGGTGTTGATTAGAGCTGCGCTACCCTATCGCTTATGCTGCCTAGCTGTTTAGTTTGCTTAATTAGTTTATTTCCGCTGCATTAGTTGGAACATGTTATTAATAATCATTAGTGCTTGTATTCGAGGATATTCTGAATTTTGTAATAAAAGTGGTTAATTAATCTTGTCTTGTGGTAATTTTCTGTATCCTCTTTTGTGAATGCACTCGTGTATTTGTGTTGAACATCCTGGGCACACATATGCGTTCACTTGGTTCATTTTCGGAACCGGGTGTCACGGTAACTCACCCATGCAGGAGTCATGCAAGCGGGTCTGCTTGAGGTACCTGCGGCGCATGAGGTGTTCTTCTTGCCCCTCTCGTCATTAGGGCCCTATCGCTCCAGAAGGTTTCCCAGGAAGGGCCTATGCCGAGCAGGAGGTCCAGTGGGTGTAAACTGCTTAGCCTGGTACTATAGCCTATGCGTACACACCCTGCCTCCCAGCGCTACAGCCAAGTAGTGAGAGCTAGAAAGCTCACACCGTGAGGACGACAGGAACCGGGCCGCAGAGCACCAACACATTGAATTACCCAGGCCACACGAGTCAGCCCAGGACAGTAACGCATGACAGAGCTAAGGGAGAGCTACATGTAAATCAATGAGCAACCTAGTCCACCTTGCTTCTATCATATGTGCAGAACAGCCTGCCCCAACACCTCCCAAGGAGCCTGCCAACGACGACTCTACGACGATGGTGGACGACATCGGAGCATCCAACTCCGGCACCTCACATGGGGCCTTCCATCGATGTCCCAGAACGTCATGGACAGCACCAAGCGCGGACAAGTGAGTAAACTCTCTTGCCCCACTCTTGTTGTTAGCATGGGTCCCTTGCGATAACTTGTAAACCAGGGTCCTGTTGTCGACGTCTCCATGATGATGGTGGAAGACACCATAGCATCCAGCTCTGGCACCTCCCAAGGGGCCTACCATCGACGCCTCTATGATGATGGTGGATGACGCCAGAGCATCCAGCTCAAGCACCCCCAAGGGGCCTGTCATTGACGTTCAGAACATTAACGACCGCACCAAGCACAGATAAGTGAGTAAACTCTCCTAGCCCACTCTTTTGCTAACAGGGTTCCCTTGCGATAGCCTGTAAACAAGGGACTTGCCGTTGACGTCTCCACGATGATGGTGGACGACGCCGGAGCATCCGGATCTGGCATCTCCCAAGGGGCCTACCATCAATGTCTCCATGACGATGGTGGACGACGCCGGAGCATCTAGCTTCGGCACCTCCTAAGGGGCCCGTCGTCGATGTCTCCACGACGATGGTTGACGACACCGGAACATCCCGCTCCGGCACCTCCCAAGGGGCCTACCGTCGACGTCTCCACAATGATGGTGGACGATGCCAGAGAATCCATCTCCGACACCTCCCAAGGGGCCTGCTGTCGACGTCTCCATGACAATGGTGGATGACGTCAGAGCATCCAGCTCGGGCACCTCCCAAGGGGCCTGCCATCGACGACTCCGGGATGATGGTGGACGACGCCGGAGCATCCTGCTCTGGCAAGTGGTGGTGCTACGATACTCCAAACTCCCCCGCTCCAATAGGGGCCAGTTCAAGACATTCTGCGATCAAATGGTAGATGTGCTTAGCCAACTAACCACATCTACCAAGGGGCCTCTAAGAGGATCCACACGCAGAAAATTAACAGACGACACTTCAGCCATGTCAATTGTGCAAATTGTTGGTCCTAAGAAGCCAACAAGCTCAACAAAGGTTCTGCAAGTCCTTACGTAGCTAAGGACTCAGAGCAATAGTTTGAGAAGCACAGAGACAATGCAAGAAGCCAAACACAAATTCGAATTCATTAAGGTATTCTTTACAAGGGAGGGTGAACCCCGGATACAAAAACAAGACACTGGCCTCAGCCCCGACTGAACTGCGCTACGACGTGTTTGGCGGCTTCCTTAACCTCCGCCGCTGCTGCCGCCTCATGTTCCTCAACAGGGCCTTCAAAAACTGGCTCTAGTGGTAGATCAGGGTTACCGGCTCCGGTAGCACACCAAGACATGGGATGCCACCGTCTCCGCCGCCGCCCTACCCTCGTCTTCCATACACTGAGCCAGCTTACACTCCCGCAGGTCGAGCTCCCGGTCGCAGTGCTCTGCTATGTGCTCCCGGGCTTGGACGTCAAGATCGTGTACGAGGAGTTCCTAACGCTCAACTAGGTGTTTCGCCTGATCCCACGCCAAATTGTTCTCACGGAGGTCAAGGTCTTCAAGGCGGGACTGCAGCCTGTCTTGATCGGCTTTAGCCCGAGCCTTCATCGCCTGCGCCACCGCCTCTTTTTCGGCGATAGCAGCCTCCCTCTTGGCAACGACGGCTTCTTGACGAATCAAGGCCTCTCAATCGGCAGCAAGAGCGCGCAGGCGGGCGTCAGCAGCGTCGTTGGCTGCCTTGGCATTGGCTAGAATCTTCTGAGTTAAGGCGTCTGAGGCCCTTACCAAGCGGTGCCTCACCTCCGGTTCCTTGCTCTCCTTCTGGTACTTCGCCTTCGCCTCGGCGATCCTGGAGCTCAGGAGATCCTCCCAGCCTTGGAGGCGCTCGCCCTCGGCATGCAGCTTCTCCCACTCCGTGGCAAGAGCCTCCTGCGCCCAATGGAAGTTGGATTGCACCTGAAGGATGTCGGATTGTGTCAAGTCCATGATGTCGGAAAAGTCACTCTGGCTGCATCGAAGTTAGGGAAGGCTGTCCGGTGATCATCTCGGGGACCTCTTCCACCCGTAGCGGTGAAGGCGAGGCCACCAACACTGGGGATCCTGCCCCCAGAGTCTGAGCAGGGGTTGCGTTGCCACCTTACACAGCATGGCCACCATCGCTCAGACAGCCACCCGCCGAATGAGCAGCAGTGGAGATCAGACCCCCAGCCCCTGGAGTCGGCTCCGACATGGCCTCTGCCACAACAGTCGTAGGTGCCCCTGCCACGACGACCGAAGGTTCCTCTGGCGTGATAGCTGTGGAGATGCAACCGGGGATGCTTCACTACCCACGCTGGGCACAGACGCCAGAAAAGCTCTCCCCTCAACAAGCTTGGCAGGCTGCCCTGCCAGCACAGTCGGAGCATCCTCGGGCGCCTTCAAACCACTTCCGGGCACTACCCCCGACAGTAGGGGCCTCACAACAGCTGACGTAACCCTGCAAATCAAGATCAAGCTCTGACCAATCAACATAGGCAGACGAGATAATAAAGCAAGCGTTGGCAAGAATGCCTTACCGATGTCCCCGGACGTCGGCCAGCACGCCACTGCTGCAGCAGCTGCAGCTCCGGGTGGCCGGGGGCCACTCTCCGAAAAGCGACCTCTACCTTCATCAAAAGATGTCGACGGTCCAAAGATGTGGTGTCTGATCCACAAAACGGACAAACACAATCTGGAAGATTGCCAGGAGGTCCAAAACCTTGTGGAGCGCTACAACAAGCGCTGGGAAGAAGCTCCTTTCTGCCAGTGGGAAGGAAAACAGAAAGTCGACGAAGCTCCGGCTGATACAAAGCCAGGCTTCCAGGACCCCAAGAAGGTCGACAATGATCCTGACATCTCCGACAACGAGCGTCGAAAGACCCTCAACACCATATATGGGCGGTCCTGGGATATCACTTCTCGTTGTGTCCTCAAGACTATGCAGCGAGAGATGGCTACCGCAGCTCCTACTGCCATGGCACAACCACATCGAAAGTGGATGGACACTCCCATCACTTTTGATGCTACAGACTACCCCAGGAACATGATCGGAGCTGGCAACCTGCCATTGATGATGTCTCCAACAATCAACAACATCCAACTCTACCATGTCTTGGTAGACGGAGGAGTGGTGCTCAACCTATGGAGCTATGAAGTGTTCATGAAGATCCATATTCGACTCTCGGATCTTTGCCCCTCACACCTTTTCTATGGAGTAGGTTCAGGGGCCATCAGCCCTCTCGGATCCATTACACTCCCAGTGACCTTCAGGATCAGGAGAAATACAGGACCGAGAAGCTGGTCTTCGACATCACACACATCAGCTTACCCTTCAACGCCATCCTAGGAAGACCTGCCCTGTATAGGTTCATGGCCGCAGCTCACTATGGCGATTTGGTGTTGAAGATGCCGACACCTTCGGGTGTTCCCCGGATTCGCCGAGATCGCACTGCGGGAGTCACTGTGCTGGAAGAACTCCATGCACTTGCAATGACGCAGGAGGGAGCATCCAGTAAAGAGCTAGCTGCTCAACCTCTGAGCCCTCGTCACCGAGGCTTGACCTCTACACCACGCGTGCCGCCAAGCGGCGACACCGACGTTCCAGTCAAAGTCATCCAAATTGGTTCCGATGCTGCCCAGACTACCTGTCTATCGACAGGTGTGGACAACAAAATAGGAACTCACACTCATCACTTTCCTCCGGGCGAATGTTGACGTGTTTGCTTGGAAACCATCAAAAATGCCTGGGATCCCCAGGGAGGTGATTGAGCACAGCCTGAAGATTTATCCTAACGCACGACCCAGAGGCTTCAGAAGCAATCAGTCGAGCGGCAAAACTTCATCCGAAAAGAAATCAAGAAGCTGCTCGAAGCTGGTTTCATCCGGGAGGTTTATCATCCAGGATGGCTGGCAAACCCAGTCGTTGTACCTAAGGCCGGCGGGAAGCTTCGGATGTGTATCGACTACACCACCTTGAATAAGGCATGTCCAAAAGATCCATTTCCACTACTTAGAATAGATCAGATAGTGGAATCCACCTCCGATTGTGAGCTATTGTGTTTCCTAGATGCATATTATGGATATCATTAGATCCAAATGTCTAGGGAATATGAAGAGCATACTGCCTTCATAACAGTAGATGGATTGTATTGTTATACTGCCATGCCTTTTGGTCTCAAAAACACTGCTTCAACTTTTCTGCGAGCTATGCACAAAACCTTTGGAGAGCTTATCAGGGACCTGGTGGAGGGTGTACGTCCATCACATCATCGTAAAGGTAAAGAACAAGGAGCTACTCCTTGACAACCTACAAGACGTCTTCGACAAGCTGCGCATCACATGCACCAAGGTGAACCCGAACAATTGTGTCTTTGAGGTTAGCTCCGGGAAGCTCATCGGATTCTTGGTGACCCATCGAGGAATTGAGGCAAACTCGGCGATGATCAAGGCTATAGAAGACATGCGGCCCCCATCCCAGATCAAGGATGTCCAGAAACTAACTGGATATCTAGCTGCACTCAACCGGTTCATCTCAAGAGTGGCAGAGCGTGTGCTTCCTTTCTTCAGGCTCTTGAGGAAGTCCGGGCCATTCCATTGGTCCGAAGAAGCAGAAAAGGCGTTCCAAGATCTCAAGCAGCTCCTCACCACAATACCAATCCTGGTAGTTCTAAACCCTAGTGAGCCTCTTTTGCTTTACATTTCGCCAACTACGGAGGTTGTCAGCATGGTCCTGGACACGGAAAGACCGGAGCCACTTCTAGTTCAGGAGCTCAGACCCCTCCGGGAGGGTCTGCAGCTACCTGAAGGTGAGTCTGGGTCCCATCCCCCAGGCATAGATCATCAAGGCGAAACGCTAGAGGATCAACCTCTCTCAATTGGGGGAGTTCATATGACTGAACAAGAAGAACCGGACCCCTCTGGGAGGGTCCAGGTTCATGAAGAAGAAGCTACGGGTCCTTCCGGGATGGTCCAGACCGTACAACGCCTAGTGTACTTCATAAGTGAAGTACTACACGACACCAAGACTCAATACGTTGAGGTGCATAAGCTCCTTTACGCAGTTCTTCTTGCCTCAAGGAAGCTACATCATTACTTCCAAGCCCACAAGATATCAGTAGTAACCTCATACCCACTACGTGCAATATTGCACAACCCTAACTCTACAGGAACATTGCAAAGTGGGCGGTGGAATTGACAGCATTCAATCACGAATTCCTGCTGCGATAAGCTATCAAGAGTCAAGCCTTGGCTGATTTTGTGGCAGAGTGGACACCTTCTCCATCAAATCATGGGGGCCCCTGTGAGCAGAAACCGGAACCCAAGGTCCCAGTCTTTACCGAGCCTCACTGGACCCTCTACTTTGATGGCTCCATGCAGAAGTTGGGGGCCAGAGCTGGAATTCTTCTCCTCGCTCTAACCAGGGAGAAGGTCAAATACATGGTACACCGTGATTTGAAGGCTACCAACAACAAGGAGGAGTATGAAGCTCTCATTTATGGGCTTAAGGTGGCATTATCATATGGCATCAAACAGTTGCTAGTGAAGGGTGACTCACAGCTCATCATCAAGCAAGTCAAAGGTGAATGCAGCTGCAACAACTCTCAACTCGCTGCTTATTTCCTTGAAGTACAGAAGCTCCAGAAAGACTTTCACATCCTGGACCTATGCCATGTCCAACGTCTCAACAACTCTGAAGTTGATGAACTCTCGATGAAAGCTTCAACCGGAGCTCCGGCTCCCAACAGAGTGTCCATATGAAGATTGTCAATACCAACCACTCAGCCTCCCGAACTGAGCGAAGGGGGCGAGACCGACACCTCGAAGCTGGCAGTCTCGGTGGCCCTGTTACCATGGCATCCACCAACGGTCGTAGGTGCTGCAGGAAGCTTCGAGCGACCCAGCACGCAAGACTTAGAAGCTCAAGTTAGTTCCAATGCATAGATCTCGAAGATCCGAAGCTACTTGAAAGACAACATCCTTCCTGAAGACAGTGTATCCGCTGACCAGATTGTCAGATTGGCTAAAAGATACACGCTGGTAGAAGGGGATATCTACTGGCACGGTGCCAACGGCGTCCTAATGCGCTGCCTTGCAAGGTAAGAAGGCCGCGAGATCCTAGTGGAAATCCATGGAGGCGAGTGTGGGAACCATGCGTCATCCCGCACACTGGTTGGTAAAGCCTTTTGGCATGGCTTCTGTTGGCCTACAACACTCAAGGATGCAGTTGAGTTGGTGAAAAAATGTGAAGCATGTCAGTTCCATGCAAAACAAATTCACACACCAACTGAGTCACTGCAAATGATACCTCCTACATGGCCATTCACTGTGTGGGCCATGGATATTATGGGACATTTTCCAAAAGCCGTTGGAGGTTATAGGTTCCTGTATGTTGCCATCAACAAGTTCATCAAGTGGCCGGAAGCAACTCCAGTTGTGACTATCAATAAGCAATCAGCTATCAAGTTCTTGAAGTCCATATCCTGCATATTTGGAGTTCCGAATACAGTCATCACTGACAACGGAACCCAATTCACAAGTGCAACATTTCAAGACTATTGCGAAGACCTCAGCATACAAGTCAGCTACGCATCACTAGCTCACCCAGCATGTAATGGCCAAGCTGAAAGAGCAAATGCAGAGCTATTTAAAGGACTCAAGATGCACACTTATGAGCTCCTGAAGAAACATGAAGCCAACTGGATTGAGGATCATCCGTCTGCACTGTGGGTGAGCAGGACAACACCTAATCGATCAACTGGAGAGACTCCCTTCTTCCTGGTGTACGGAGATAAAGCAGTCCTTCCACCAGAGATCACTGTGGGGTCACTCCGAGTCCGTACCTTCGACAAAGCCGCGCAGGACCAGCTCCGATGTGAAGACCTTGACCTCGTCGATGAGGGAAGCTGCCAAGCAGCTGTTCAAAATGCACGTTATCGCCAGGCGCTCTGGCGCTATCATCAAAGGCATGTGCGCAACTGAGAGCTCGACGAAGGCAATTTGGTTCTATGGAGAATAATAACTCATGAAGGGATGAACAAACTTTCCCCCAGCTGGGATGGTCCCTTCCGAGTAATCAAAGTATCCCGTGTTGGGTGCATTCACTTGGCAACTATGGATGGGACTCCACTTCCCAATCCTTGGAACATCGAGCACCTCCGTAAGTTTTATGCTTAGTTTCACGGAGGTGAGTCTGTAATTACACACAATGTAAGTTATAGAGTCTATTCACAGAGTTGGGTAGGTCCTCCGAGAGAACATTCGGACCCCTCCGGGAGGGTCCAGGAAGTTCAAGCAACATTTAACTTGGTCTCTAAACTGAAAGTGTGGCTTACCTACCATAGGTTAGAACAAGATGAATAGCACACTTGGCCTGGTTCTGTACCCTAAGTGTGTCCTTGTCACCCCTGTAATTCGGACCTATAATGAAAGACATTGTTGTGTGAAAGCAGACTCCACGTGCTTAAATTTTGTACAGGCTCGCTTTCTTTTATTATCCTATTCCTTCTTGTCTATAACGAAGTTGTGCAATTCTTTTTGACCTTTAGTCCAAGTTACTCCTATGTTGTACAAGTTATATTGTTGGTTTTTTCGGATCTTAGTATTGCTAGACAGTCTACTCGCTCGAATGCCAAAGCCAACACAGGTGCGGAGTGCACTATTGACTTAGCCTGGTCAAGCACCCTAAGTACGCCACTCTACCTATATTTCGGCAGGCCTCAGTAGGGTGGGTCCAGAAGGCATTCAGATTTGGAAAGATTACATCAATGTATTTGTTATCACATTGATTTCCTTTGGATCTAAAATTCAAAGAAGAACAATAAGTCGCAAAAGAGTTATAGACGAGAGGATGAATTTTACTATTTGTCTTGTCTTTAATGCACATGAAAAATGGGAAACACAAGGTGATGGTGGAAGATGTCGGATCTACTAAGCTCCAATATCCCTCAATGGGGCCCGCCTTCGACGTTTCTTACATTGAAAGTGGGTGCCGTCGGAGCTACCAAGCTTCGACAACTCCCAGAGGGGCCCGTCGTCGACGTGAAGAATAATGACGATTCAAGCAAAATGGTGAAGAAATTACCCCCAGGGGATTCACCGTCGACATATACTACATTGATGGTGGATATTGTCGAAGCTGGGAAGCACCAACGATCCCAAGGGGCCCGCCGACGACGGTTCTAAGCGTTGACAGTGGGTGCCGTCGAAGCTACCAAGCTCCGAAAACTCTTAGGGGGCCCGCCGATGACGCAACAAAGGGTCTGTAACACCCTCATTTTCATGCATCATGCCCTACATACATTCATATACATGTTTAACATTAATCCACATAAAGAGGAATAAGTTTAAAATTGATTTGGAACAAAACCGCACTTAAAATGCTGAAAAGTGCGAACTAGTCTAATTTTTGGTGAGGAGTAGTCCGATTTCTCTCTGACTTCAAACGGACTTGTCCATTTTTGCCGCGGACTAGTACGATTTTGCCTCTGGACACTTTCAGACTTGTTCGATTTTGTGCAGACTAGTCCGGTGTCCCAATAATCCTTGAAAATTTGCTAAGTACCTGGACTTGTTCGGACTAGTCCAGTGTTCCAGCGGACTTGTCAGTTTTCTTCTTTGACTAAAGTCGGACTTGTCCGATTTTTGGCTAGACTTGTTCGATTTGTTCCTGACTAACTTGGGACTAGTCCGGTCCTTGTTGGACTTATCCGATATTTCGCGACTCCGAGTTGATCTTTTGTTTCATGACTTGTTTCATGGGTTTCACGTTAAGTGGGTCTAGGGACGTCGTGGATAACTCTTTTAGAGCCCATGTGGGACTCTAAACCGGCCTCTACTCATATCAAAACTCAAAATCCATCTAACCCTAGCCTCCACCTCTATATAAGCAACCCCACCCCTTGGCTTGACATCTATTTGCCACTTTTTCCACCCCACCCAAACCCTAGTTCGTGGAGAGCCACCATCAAGGAGGGAGGAGGAGATCCCAAGAAAGAAGAAGAAGAGGATGAAACGAAATAGGATCAAGATCTCCATCAAGTTTTGTTCTTCATCACCAATTCATCTCCAAGTTCATCACCAACCCTAGATCATAAAGATCCAAGTGTTATCTCTATGTTTGTCGATTCATTGGAATCCTAAACACCTGGTATACCTTCTATTTCCTTTTTCTTACTTGAATTTGACCCCTATTCTCCAAATTCAAGTCGATCTAGAAAACCCTAGTTCGCTAGTTCTGCGAAGTGTGGACTAGTCCAACCTTCTGCAGACCAGTCCGATTTTGCTGACTAAATTGTGTTGAAATAATTCTAAAATTTGATCAAATCAACTACAAACCTATATAAACTTGTTAAATCTATTAGAACTAGGTAGTGATCATTAAAAGCAATCTATTAACAAGTTCTACCTTACATTTGCATTAATCATGCATGTCATGTTATATTGAGTAATATATGTGCACTCTTTGATTGTGTCTCTTGTCTTGTATGTTTATTGTGTGGATTAGATGGATTTGCGCTAGAGAGTGTCATGGAGGATCTTCAGCATCAAGAGTTTGAAGAAGTTGACCCGAACCAACGGCAAGGGCAAGTCAAGTGTTCTTGAAGCATATTGATCATATTTTTGAAATAACTGTTTTGTTTGCAAAACTACATGCTTGTGTCAATTTGATGGGAAATCCTATGATAGCAAGTTTACTAGATTTGTCTAAACACCCTTGTCACCTGGAATTTATGGTAGAGAGTCGGGATGGGTTTTTACCTTTTTGCTTCGCTTAATTAGTTGGGATTTGAGAACATCTATAACATTTAATTATGCATTAATGAGATTATGGTTGACATGAACTGGTTAATATGATATGGTAATGGGTGATCTAAGCAAGCTTGGTACGTGGATGGGTTGGATGTTATGGTGGTTTTGCTTGCTTTAGATCTAAGGACCGGTTCGTGAAGCGACCATCCAGGATTTATAGTGACACCACGAGGCCATGTATGGGTGCGGCGTAGCTGATTAATTAGGGCTTTGCCAGTGCTATTTGGACCATTAAGGATGCTCGGGGAAGGGGTAGTCGAATTGGGTTTGTTGATGATTGGTGGGACTACCTTGGGATCCGAATGGCTCAAGAGGGGGCCCTTGGTTGAAGATGTGCTCAGTTGGAGACATCGCCACCGGCGAAACCTCAATGGGGTCTAAATAGGCTAGTAATCCCTTTGTAGAGGCTATTTTGTGATCTTTTGGCCACACACCTAAGGAAGTGTGAGACGACATAATTGAGATTTTCTATAGTCATCGAAAGGTGATAAAATCACACATACATGGGTAAAGCGGTACAACCTCTGCAGAGTGTGTCTAAAACTATCATGATAGTCGTGCTCCCGGTTATGAGCAATCTGGACCCTAACATGATTAGAGAAAACTCGGTATTGGGATGGTATGTGGGATGGTTATGGTTGGTATTATGGTTATGGATGGTTATGAATTGAATTCTTGTATTGAATATGGATATTGGTATATGATGATGGATATGGAATTATGGACTGGTATTATGATGATTATACGGTTTATGATGGGTTTACTTCACATACATAATATATATTGCTTTTCAAATGTTTTAATGTACTTTTCAGCACTCAACCATTATTATTGTATTCGTCATTTGAATTAGCTACATGTCATACTTTCCATACTTGCTGAGTACGACATGTACTCACTCTTGCAACCCCCCCCCCCAACAGTTGCAGGTCAGGATTGGGAGTTTAATGACGATAATGCGGAGTTCTCGGTCGTGTCTACCACCAGCTTTGCCTATGGTGTTGTTTGGAGCTGCGCTACCCTATTGCTTATGCTGCCTAACTATTTAGTTTGCTTAATTAGTTTATTTCCGCTATATTAGTTGAACTTATCATTAATATTCATTAGAATCTGTACTCAACGATAATATGGTTTGTGTAATAAAACTTGGTTAATTAATCTTGTTCTATGGTAATTTTCTGTATACTCTTTTGTGAATGCACTCATGTATGTGTGTTGAACATCCTAGACACACATATGCGTTCACTTGGTTCATTTTTGGAACCGGGTGTCACCGATTGGTATCAGAGCCACAGGTTGACCATAGGATGCAACCTAGATAGAATGGACACTTTAGAGCACATACTAGCACTCAGGAACAGATGTGTTTTTGCTTGGTGTGTTGTTTGCAATATATTGCTTGATTGTGTGCTTAATAGAGGATTTTGGGATGCTTTAGCATTGCCATGTCCACGTAGGATAGTTAGTTGTCTAGTTTCATATCCCTTGATGCATATAGTTGGGAACGTTTTCTAGTTCTTACCTATTGCTTTTCTCTAGATGGTGAGGACTCCCAACCAGAGGGATGGCAATGATGAGGAGGAGAACCACGGAGTACCTCAGAACAACAATGGACAAGGACCTACCCAAGGAGCTATTGATATTGAGCAGCTATTGGCTATGCAAAACCAGCCCATGCAGACCATGATACAAACAATGGGACAGCAGCAGGCTAGCAATAACAACAATCAACCCCACATGCCACTGCCGCCACCCCCACCTCCTCATAACCGGTTGTGAGAGTTTATGAGGACTAGGACACTGACCTTTGCTCAATATGCTGACCCTATGGATGCTGATGATTGGCTCAAGTCTGTGGAGAAGAATCTTGCTATAGTCCATTGCAACGACCGAGAGAAGGTTCTATTTGCATCTCATCAACTAGTTGGAGCAGCTGCCGATTGGTTGGATTCACTATGCAATGCTCATGAGAACCAAGAGAGAATTACCTGGGCGGAATTCAAGGAGAGTTTTTGTTCCCATTTTGTGCCCGAGGGTGTTATGATCTTGAAGAGGCAAGAATTTGAGAACTTGAGGCAAGGAAGATCGAGCGTTGGTGAATACCTCAATAAATTCACTCAACTTCCAAGGTATGCCCCTGAGGATGTGAGTCAGGACAGCCGGAAACAATATTTGTTCATGAGAGGCTTGAACAATGAGATCCAAGTGCAATTGCTCAATTGCGATTATGCCAACTTTCAGAAGCTTGTGGACAAAGCAATTGTGGTTGAGAACAAGGTCCGTGAGATGGAACAAGACAACAAGAGGAAGGCTCCATATCGAGGACATCAACAAGGAATTAATGTGCGCCCTCGCTTTGCTCTACCTAATGCGCCATATTACAGATCCTCTACTCCTATACAGTGCCCTGGTTATGCACTGTGCCCAACTCAGTTTGTGCAGCAGCACCCCGTTATGCAAGCACCTAGGCCTCCAATGCCTTTTGCACCTCGCGCTAATTTTCCTGGTGCAAATGCTCAAAACCAAGCTCGCCCCAATAATATCGGTGGAGTTAAGAAGTGATATACCTGTGGAGAAGTTGGACACTTTGTGCATCAATGTCCTAAGTCAGGCCTTGGTCAAGGAAGCAATGCGCCAAGGAAAAACAAAGACCCAACGGAGCAACGCCACAAGGGAATCGTGGATAGCAGAATTTTGCTCGTGGCAACGTGAACCATGTCTCTATGGAGGATTCTCAATATGCGGATAACGTGGTCATTGGTATGTTTCTTGCGAACTCCAACATCGCGACTATGTTGTTTGATTCTGGAGCATCGCATTCATTCATTGCATCGAAGTATGTTTCCTAGTTTGCCTATCTCCCGTATGAAGTTTACTCTGTTGGTTAAGTCTCCTGGAGGAGAGATGAGGACAGATATAGTATGTACAAAAGTAAGCCTTAGAATAAGGGGGGTAGACTTCTCCGCCAACCTCTTTGGATTCTCAAGGATTGGACATTATACTTGGTATGGACTGGTTGAGGAAGCACAATGGAGTTGTTGAGTGTGCCACGAAAATGGTGAAGTTGACCATTGAAGAAGGGATCATCGTAGAATTTGAAGCATCTCAAACCACACTGAAGTGATTGGAGCTGAATCATATGGACAATGCTGCAATTGAGGAGATTCTGGTGGTGTGTGAATTTTTGGATGTTTTTTCGGACGAGTTGCCAGGTACGCCACCTCATCGAGACATTGAGTTTCTTATTGATTTAATACCTAGAACTACACCTATAGCTAAGAGGCCGTATAGGATGCCTCCTATGGAATTAGCGGAGCTCAAGAAGAAAATTCAAGAGCAACTAGAGAAGGGTTTCATTCGGCCCAGCTCTTCACCTTGGGGAGCGCCCGTTCTATTTGTGGACAAGAAGGATGGGTCGTAAAGGATGTGCGTAGATTACCGAGCTCTCAACAAGGTAACAATCAAGAACAAGTACACCTTGCCATGCATAGAAGACTTGTTTTATCAGATGAAGGGTGCTTGTGTCTTATCTAAGATTGATTTGAGGTTGGGATACATTCAAAAGAAGATTAGACCATCGGACATACCCAAAACAGCTTTTAGAACACGGTATGGATCTTATGATTACACCGTGATGTCCTTTGGATTGACAAATGAACCTGCCTATTTTATGTACCTCATGAATAAAGTCTTCATGGAGTACTTGTATAAGTTAGTCGTGGTGTTTATTGATGATATTATGGTCTATTCGAAGGATGAGAAGGAGCATGAGGAACACTTGAGGCTTACGTTGCAGAAATTAAGGGAGCATCAATTGTATGCCAAGTTCAACAAGTGTCAGTTTTGGTTGAAAGAGGTGTCGTTTTTGGGTCATATCATCTCGGGAGGAGGAGTATCGGTTGACCCAGGAAAGGTGAGAGACGTGTTGAAATGGGAACCGCCGCAAATTGTCAAAGAAATAAGGACTTTTCTTGGTATGGCTGGATATTACCGTAGATTCATCAAGAATTTTTCCAAGATAGCCAAGCCTATGACGGAGTTGCTAATGAAGGGGAAGGCTTTCCAATGGACTCAAGCTTGTCAAAACAGTTTTGAGGAGTTGAAGAAGAGGTTGACAACAGCCCCAGTTTTGGTACTGCCGGATGTGAGCAAGAGTATTGATATTTATTGCGACACATCGAGACAAGGACTTGGATGTGTATTGATGCAAGAAGGTCAAGTGGTCGCCTATGCATCAAGGCAATTGAAGAAACATGAGCAGAATTACCCAACGCATGATTTGGAACTCGCAGCCGTGGTACACGCATTGAAGATTTGGAGACATTATATCCTTGGACATAGGTGTGAAATTTATACGGATCACAACAGTCTTAAGTATATTTTCACACAAACGGATCTGAACTTGAGGAAACGAAGATGGTTGGAGCTCATCAAGGATTATTACATGGGAATCAATTATCATCTAGGGAAGGCTAATGTTGTGGCTGATGCTTTGAGTAGAAAAGGAGTAAGTCATCAACTCACATTTCGAGAATTACCATCCGAGTTATGTAAGGAGTTTGAACGGTTGAACCTCGGGTTTGTAAATGAGATGGAGATGATGGAGTTAAATCTTACCTTGGAGCAAGAAATTCAGGAAGGTCAAATGAAGAATGAGGAAATCCGAAAAATCAAGGAAAGGACCGAAGAAGGGAGAGAATTCAGATTTGATGAGGATGAACATGGTACCCTATGGCTTGGTAAGAGGATAGTCGTGCCTAACGTGAAGCATATTCAGGAGACTCTATTAAAAGAGGCACATGACTCACAATACTGAATTCATCCCGGTTGTACCAAGATGTACAAAGACTTGAAGACTTGCTATTGGTGGGCTAGCATGAGAAAGGACATAGCTGAATATGTAGTGTTGTGCGATGTGTGCCAACGAGTCAAGGCGGAACATCAAATGCCACCTGGACTATTGCAACCACTAAAGATTCCGGAGTGGAAGTGGGAAGAGATCGGTATGGACTTCATAGTTGGTTTACCACGTACTCAGAACAGTTATGACTCAATTTGGGTAATTGTGGATCGGTTAATTAATTTAGTCCACTTTATTCCCGTCAAGACCACCTATAATGGAGAGAAATTAGCGGAATTGTATATGGGAAGAATAGTATGTTTGCATGGAGTTCCGAAGAAGATAGTGTCGGATAGAGGTTCTCAATTTACCTCCAGATTTTGGCAGAAATTGCATCAAGCATTGGGAACAAGGTTAAATTTTAGTTCGGCATATCACCCTCAAACTGATGGACAAACCGAGAGGACCAGTCAAATTTTGGAGGACATTTTAAGAGCTTGTGCTTTAAAGCATGGGGAAGGTTGGGACAAGAGCTTGCCCTATGCATCATTTTCATACAACAATAGTTACCAAGCAAGTTTGAAGATGTCACCTTATGAAGCGCTTTATGGAAGGAAGTGTAGGACACCCTTATTCTAGAATGAGACAGGAGAAACTCAAGTATTTCGTCCGGATGTATTGCAAGAAGATGAAAAGCAAGTCCAAATAATTCGTGAAAACTGGAGGGCTGCCCAATCAAGACAAAAAGGCTATGCGGACAATAGGAGAAGGAAATTAGCATTTGAAATGGAAGACTACGTTTACCTTAAGGTGTCACCAATGAGAGGTCACAAGAGGTTTAACATAAAAGGCAAGCTAACACCTCGCTATATCGGACCATTCAAGATTTTGGAAAAAAGAGGAGAAGTAGTGTATAAGTTGGAGATGCTAGCTCATCTTTCAGACGTTCATGATGTGTTTCATGTTTCCCAGCTCAAGAAGTGCTTGAGAGTACCGGAAGAACAAGTGCCAATGGAAGGATTGGAAATAGGGGCAGATTTGACTTATGTCGAACAATCGGTCAAAATCTTGGAAACCAAGGAGAGGGTCACACGGAACAACGTTCTTAGATGGTGTAAAGTTCAATGGAAGCACCACACAGAAAACAAAGCAACGTCGGAATTGGAGGATGATCTCAAGAAGGAATTTCCCTAGCTTTTCTCTTCTGCGTCGAATCTCGAGGGCGAGATTCATTTTAAGGGGGGGTAGGTTCGTAAAACCCTCATTTTCACGCATCATACCCTACATACATTCATATACATGTTTAACATTAATCCACATAATGAGGAATAAGTTTAAAATTGATTTGGGAACAAAACCGCACTTAAAATTCTAGAAAGTGCGGACTAGTCTAATTTTGGTGCAGACTAGTCCAATTTCTCTCTGACCTTGGTTGAAATTGTCCATTTTTGCTGTGGACCAGTTCGTTTTTGCCTCTAGACACTTTCGGAATTGTCCGATTTTGTGCGTACTAGTCCGGTGCTCCAAGAATCCTTGAAAATTTGCTAAGTCCCTGCACTTGTCCAGACTAGTCTGGTGTTCCAGCGGACTTGTCCGATTTCTCTCTGACTAAAGTCAGATTTGTCTGATTTTTTGCCAGAGTTATCTGATTTCTCTCTGGAAAACTTCAGACTTGTCCGATATTTCGCGACTCCGAGTTGATCTTTTGTTTCAAGACTTGTTTCTTGGGTTTTACATTAAGTGGGCCTAGGGACATCGTGTCTAACTCTTTTAGAGCCCATGTGGGACTCGGAACCGACCCTTATTCATCCCAAACTCGAAATCCATCTAACCCTAGCATCCACCTCTATATAAACAACCCGACTCCTTGGCTTGACATCTATTTGCCACTTTTCCACCGCACCCAAACCCTAGTTCATGAGGAACCACCATAAAGGAGGGAGGAGGAGATCCAAAACATGAATAAGAAGACAAGGAAATGAAAGAGGATCAAGATCTCCATCAACTTTGAGTTCTTCATCACCGAATCATCTTCAAGTTCTTCATCAACCCTAGATCATCAAGATCCAAGTGTTGCCTCCAAGATCCTTGATTCATTGGAGTTCTAAACACCTGGTATATCCTCTATTCTCTTTCCCTTACGTGAATTCAACCCCGTTTTTCCAAATTCATGTCGATCTAGAAAACTCTAGTTCGCCCGTTATGCGAAGTGCAGACTTGTCCGGTCCCTAGCGGACTAGTCCGATTTTTCTGACTAAATTGTGTTGAATTGATTCTAAAAGTAGGTCTAATCAAATCCAAACCTGTATAAACTTGTTAAAATCTATTAGAACTAGTTAGTGATCATTAGAAGCAATTTATTACCAAGTTCCACCTTGCATTTACATTAATCATGCATGTCATGTCTTATTGAGTAATATTTGTGCACTCTTTGATTGTGTTTCTTGTCTTTGTATTTTTTGATGTGGATTAGACGGATTTACGCTAGAGAGTGCCGTGGAGGATCTTCAGCACCAAGAGTTTGAAGGCTTTGATCCTAATCAATCCCAAGAGCAAGGCACGTGTCCTTGAAGCATATTGATCCTGTTTTTAAATAAATGTTTTGTTTGCAAAGCTGCATGCTTGTGTCAATTTGATTGGAATCCTATGATAGGAAGTTTACTAGCTTTGTTTAACAACAATTGTCACCTAGAATATATGGTAGAGAGTCAGGATGGCATTTTTACCCTTTTGCTTCGCTTAATTAATTAGGACAGAAGAACAACTACAGTACTCAATTTAATTATGCATTAATGAGATTATGGTTGACATGAACTGGTTAAATATGATATGGTAATGGGTGATCTAAGCAAGACTAGTATGTGGATGGGTTAGATATATGGTGGTTTGCTTGCTTTAGATCTAAGGACCGGTTCGTGGAGCGACCATCCAGGATTTACAGTGCCACCAGGAGGCCAAGTATGGGTGTGGCGTAGCTGATTAATTAGTGCTTTGTCAGTGCTATTTGGACCATTTAGGATGCTCGCGGAAGGGGTAGTCGGATTGGGTTTCTTGATGATTGGTGGGACTACCCTGGGATCCGAATGGCTCAAGAGGGGGCCCTTGGTTGAAGATGTGCTCAATTGGAGACATCGCCACTGGTGAAACCTCAGTGGGGTCTATATAGGATAGTAATCCCTTTGTAAAGGCTATTTTGTGATCTCTTGGTCACACACATACGGAAGTGTGAGACGGCATAATTGAGATTCCATAGTCATCGAAAGGTGATGAAATCACAAACACGTGGGTAAAACGGTACAACCTTTGCAGAGTGTGTTTAAAACTATCATGATAGTCGTGCTCCCGGTTATGAGCAACTTGGACCCTCACATGATTAGAAGGAACTTGATTTTTAGTAAGGTTATGGTATGGTTATGGTTTGGTAATGGTTATGGCTCATTATGGATTAATTTCTCCTATTGAATATGGTTATTGGCAAATGGTGAAATCTAGAATTATTGATAATGGTAATGAATTCGGGTTGGTATTATGATATCTACATGGTTTATGATGGGTTCGCTTCATTTGCATAATATGTAATGCTTTTCAAATGTTTTAATGTACTTTTCAGCACTTAACCATTATTATATTCGTCATTTGAATCGGCCACATGTCATACTTTCCACACTTGCTGAGTACAACATGTACTCACTCTTGCAATCCCCCCCAACAGTTCCAGGTCAGATTTGGGAGTTTAACGATGATAATGCGGAGTTCTAAGCCGTGTCTACCGTCAGCTTTGCCGTTGGTGTTGATTGGAGCTGCGCTACCCTATCGCTTATGTTGCCTAGCTGTTTAGTTTGCTTAATTAGTTTATTTCCGCTGCATTAGTTGGAACATGTTATAAATAATCATTAGTGCTTGTACTCGAGGATATTCTGAATTTTGTAATAAAAGTGGTTAATTAATCTTGTCTTGTGGTAATTTTTTGTATCCTCTTTTGTGAATGCACTCGTGTATGTGTGTTGAACATCCTGGGCACACATATGTGTTCACTTGGTTCATTTTCGGAACCGGGTGTCATAGTAACTCACCCATGCAGGAGTCATGAAGGCGGGTCTGCTTGAGGTACCTGCGGTGCATGAGGGGTTCTTCTAACCCCTCTCGTCATTAGGGCCCTATGACGCTAGAAGGTTCCCCAGGAAAGGCCTAAGCCGAGCAGGAGGTCCAGGGGGTGTAAACTGCTTAGCCTAGTACTGTACCCTATGCGTACACACCCTGCCTCCCAGCGCTATAGCCAAGTACCGAGAGCCAGAAAGCTCACATCCTCAGGATGAAAGGAACCGGGCCCCAGAGCACCAATGCACTGAATTACCCAGACCCCGCGAATCAACCTAGGACAGTAACGCATGACAGAGCTAAGGGGGAGCTACAGGTAAATCAACGAGCAAGCTAGTCCACCTTGCTTCTATAATATGTGCAGAACAGCCTGCCCCAGCACCTCCCAAGGAGCCTGCCGATGACGACTCTACGACGATGGTGGACGACGTCGGAGCATCCAGCTCCGGCACCACACAAGGGGCCTGCCATCGATGTCCAAGTACATCAAGTACAATACCAAGCGCGGACAAGTGAGTAAAATCTCTTGCCCCACTCTTGTTGTTAGCAGGGTTCCCTTGTGATTGCCTGTAAACCAGGGTCCTGCCGTCGACGTTTCCACAGCGATGGTGGACGACGCCATAGCATCCAGCTTCGGCACCTCCCAAGGGGCCTACCATCGACACCACCATGACGATGATGGATGACGCCAGAGCATCTAGCCCAAGCACCCCCCAAGGGGCCTATCGTCGACGTCCTATAACGCTAACGACATCACCAAAAACGGATAAGTGAGTAAACTCTCCTGCCCTGATCTTTTTCTAACAGGGTTCCCTTGCGGTAGCCTGTAAACCAGGGGCTTGCCGTTGACTTCTCCACGACGATGGTGGACGACGCTGGAGCATCCAGCTCCGGCACCTCCAAAGGGGCCTGCCATTGATGTCACCACGACGATGGTGGACGACGCCGGAGCATCTAGCTCCGACACCTCCTAAGGGACCTGCCGTCGACGTCTCCATGATGATGGTTGACGACGCCAGAGCATCCAACCCCGGCACCTCCCAAGGGGCCTGTCGTCGATGTCTCCACTTCGACGGTGGATGACGCCAGAGCATCCAGCTCTGGCACCTCCCAAGGGGCCTACTATCGACGCCTCCACAACGATGGTGGATGACGCCAGAGCATCCATCTCCTGCAGCCCCCAAGGGGCCTGCCGTCGACGTCCTAGAATTTTAACGACAGCACCAAGAATGGATAAGTGAGTAAACTCTCCTTCCCCGCTCTTGTTGCTAACATGGTTCCCTTGTGATAGCCTGTAAACCAGGGGCCTGTCGTCAACATCTACACGAAGATGGGGGAAGAAACCAGAGCATCCAACTCTGGCACAACTCCGGCACCAGCCAAGGGACCTGCCGTCCACGACTCTACAACGATGATGGGACGACGCCAGAGCATCCAGCTCCGACACCTCCCAAGAAGCCTGCCGTCGACGTCTCCACAACGATGGTGGACAATGCCGGAGAATCCAGCTCCGGCACCTCCCAAGGTGTAACACCCTCATTTTCATGCAGCCCTACTTACATTCATATACATGTTTAACATTAATCCACATCAAGAGGAATGAGTTTAAAATTGATTTGGAACAAAACCGCACTTAAAATGTTGAAAAGTGTGGACTAGTCCGATTTTGATGAGGACTAGTCCGATTTCTATGTGACTAAAATCAGACTTGTCCATTTATGCTGCGGACTAGTCCGATTTTGCCTCTGATAACTTTCAGATTTGTCCGATTTTATGCGGACTAGTCCGATATTCCATGAATCCTTGAAAATTTGCTAAGTCCCTGGACTTTTTTGGACTAGTCCCGTGTTCTAGCGGACTTGTCTGATTTCCCCTGTGACTAAAGTCAAACTTGTCCGATTTTTGGCTAGACTTGTCCGATTTCATTCTGACTAAGTTCGGACTAGTCCGGTCCTTTTTGGACTTGTCCGATATTTCACGACTCCGAATTGATCTTTTGTTTTACGACTTGTTTCTTGGGGTTCATGTTAAGTGGGCCAAGGGACATCATGCCTAACTCTTTTAGAGCCCATGTGGGACTCTAAACTGGCCTCTCCTCCTCTCAAACTCGAAATCCATCTAACCCTAGCCTCCACCTCTATATAAAGAACCCCACCCCTTGGCTTGACATCTATTTGCCACTTTTCCACCCCACCCAAACCCTAGTTCGTAGAGAGCCACCACCAAGGAGGGAGGAGGAGCTCCCAAGCAAGAAGAAGAAGAGGAGGAAACAAAAGAGGATCATGATCTCCATCAAGTTTTGTTCTTCATCACCAATTCATCTCCAAGTTCATCCCCAACTCTAGATCATCAAGATCCAAGTGTTGCCTCCAAGTTTCTTGATTCATTAGACTCCTAAACACCTGGTATACCTTCTATTTCCTTTTCCTTACATGAATTCAACCCCTAATCTCCAAATTTACGTCGATCTAGAAAACCCTAGTTTGCTAGTTCTGCGAAGTGTGGACTAGTCCGGCCTTCTGGAGACTAGCCCGATTTTGCTGACTAAATTGTGTTGAATTGATTCTAAAAGTAGATCTAATCAAATCCAAACATGTATAAACTTGTTAAAATCTAGTAGAACTAGTTAGTGATCAATTAAAAGCAATCTATTAACAAGTTCTACCTTGCATGTGCATCAATCATGCATGTCATGTCATATTGAGTAATATTTGTGCACTCTTTGATTGTGTTTCTTGTCTTATATGTTTATTGTGTGGATTAGACGGATTTGCGCTAGAGAGTGCCGTGGAGGATCTACATCACCAAGAGTTTGAAGGCTTTGACCCTAATCAACTGCAAGAGTAAGGCAAGTGTCCTTGAAGCATATTGATCCTGTTCTAAAATAAATGTCTTGTTTGCAAAACTGCATGCTTGTGTCGAATTGATGGGAATCCTATGATAGGAAGTTTACTAGTTTTGTTTAACCACCCTTGTGACCTGGAGTTCATGGTAGAGAGTCGGGATGGGATTTTTACCTTTTTGCTTCGCTTAATTAATTGGGATGGGAAAAAAACACTACACATTTAATTTTGCATTAATGATATTCTGGGTAATGTGAACTGGTCAATATGATATGGTAATGGGTGATCTAAGCGAGCTTGGTATGTGGATGGGTTGGATGTCATGGTGGTTTGCTTGCTTTAGATCTAAGGACCGGTTCATGCAAGAATAAGCCAGGATTACAGTGCCACCACGAGGCCAAGTATGGGTGCGGCATAGCTGATTAATTAGGGCTTTGCCAGTGCTATTTGGACCATTAAGGATGCTCAGGGAAGGGGTAGTCGGATTGGGTTTGTTGATGATTGGTGGGACTACCCTGGGATCCGAATGGTCCAAGAGGGGGCCTTTGGTTGAAGATGTGCTCTGTGGGAGACATCGCCACCGGTGAAACCTCAGTGGGGTATAAATAGGCTAGTAATCCCTTTGTAAAGGCTATTTTTTGATCTCTTGGCCATACACCAAAGGAAGTGTAATTTGCATAAGGGAGGTTCTTTAGTCGCTGACGGGTGATGAAATCACAAACGCATGGGTAAAGTGGTACAAACTCTGCAGAGTCTAATGAAACTATCATGATTGTCGTGCTCCCGGTTATGAGCACCTGGACAACTTCCATGATTAGAGGAAAATTGGTTTTTGGATGGTTATGGTTTGGTAATGGTTATGGCTGGTTATGGATTAATTTCTGGTATTGAATATGGTTATTGGTAAATGGTGAAATCTGGAATTACTGATGATGGTAATGAATTTAGACTGGTAGTATGATATTACTTATGATTATGATGGGTTTACTTCACATACATATAATATATTGCTTTTCAAATGTTTTAATGTACTTCTCAGCACCCAGCCCTTATTATTGTCGTCATTTAAATCAGCCACATGTCATACTTTCCACACTTGTTGAGTACGACATGTACTCACTCTTGCAACCCTCCCCAACAGTTGTAGGTCATGATTGGGAGTTTAATGGCGATAATGCGGAGTTCTAGGCCGTGTCTACCGTCAGCTTTGCCTGTGGTGTTGCATGGAGCTGCGCTATGCCCTATTGCTTATGCTGCCTAGCTATTTAGTTTGCTTATTTAGTTTATTTCCGCAGCTATAGTTGAACATGTAATTAATATTCATTAGTGTTTGTATTCGAGGATAATATGGTTTGTGTAATAAAATTTGGTTAGTTAATCTTGTGCTGTGGTAATTATTTGTATATCGTTTGTGATGCACTTGTATATGTGTGTTGAACATCCTGGGCACACATATACTGCACTTGGTTCATTTCCGGAACCGGGTGTCACACAAAGGGCCTGATGTCGACGTCTCCACGACGATGGTGGATGACATCAGGGCATCCAGCTCGGGCACCTCCCAAGGGGCCTGCCGTTGACGACTCCGCGATGATGGTGGACGATGCCGGAGCATCCATCCCCGGCAAATGGTGGTGCTACGATACTCCAAACTCCCCCGCTCCACTGGGGGCCAGTTCAAGACATTCTGCGATCAAATGGTAGATGTGCTTAGCCAACTAACCACATCTACCAAGGGGCCTCTAAGAGGATCTACACGCAGAAAATAAACGGGCGACACTTCGGCCATGTCAATTGTACAAATTGTTGGTCCTGAGAAGCCAACAAGCTCAACAAAGGTTCTGCAAGACCTTACGTAACTAAGGACTTAGAGCAACAGTTGAGAAGCACGGAGACAATGCAAGAAGCCAAACGCAAATTTGAATTCATCAAGAAATTATTTACAAAGGAGGGTTAACCCCAGATACAAAAACAAGCCACCGACCTCAGCCCCGACTGAACTGCGCTACCACGCGTCTGGTGGCTTCCTTAACCTTCGTCGTTGCTGCCGCCTCGCGTTCCTCAAAAGGGCCTTCAAAAACTGGCTCCAGTGGCAGATCAGGGTTATCGGCTCCGGTAGCACACCAAGACATGTGATGCCACCATCTCCACCACCACCCTACCCTCGGCTTCCAAACGCTGAGCCAGCTAACGCTCCCGCAGGTCGAGCTCCCGGTCGCAGCTCTCTGCTGTGTGCTCCCAGGCTTGGACGTCAAGATCGTGTAGGAGGAGTTCCTGACGCTCAGCTAGGTGTTTCGCCCGATCCCGCGCCAGATTGTTCTCACGGAGCTCAAGGTCTTCAAGGCGGGACTGCAACCTGTCCTGATCGGCTTAAGCCCGGGCCTTCATCACCTGCACCACCACCTCTTGTTCGGCGATAGCAGCCTCCCCCTTGGCAACAGTGGCTTCTTGATTAATGTGGCCTAGAGGGGGGGTGAATAAGACTTTTTGAATTTTGTTGGAACCTGCAACACTTAACAACCAGATCAAAACTTGAGATATCGGACTAGTCCAGTCAAGTGCGGACTAGTCCAGTGTGTACCGACTAGGTTAATCAAGTTTGATCGATTAATTTGATTCTACGATGTATGCAGCGGAAATATACAGTTAATTGAAGTGTTGCACGATTATGGACTAGGGTATAACACAATTCAATCTTATATTTAATGATTCAACGTAATGTAAGCAAGATTGATTGAAACCCTAGATGGATGTGATGTATAAGAACAATAAACAGAAAGTAAGAACACAAGCAATTTATCCCGTGGTTCGGTTTCCACAGAGGCAACCTACATCCACGTTGAGTGGTCCACAAAAGGACCGGGTCTTCTCCAACCCTACCCTCGTCAGATCCCACGAAGGCCAATCCTTTTCACTTATCACAAAGGGTAAATAACCAAATTCAAGGGGCCTTCTCACATGTTGAGGGCTCCCCTAGATTACAAAGAAAACTTCACAAAGAACACAATCAAAAGATTACAATGAAAATCACAAGAGTGTGTTAGGGAATCAAACCAAGAGCTTAAGAGTGATGAATCGTGTCTCTCCATTGTTCCAAAGTGTATCCTCAAGGTATTGATCTTTTTGGCTTTTGATTTCGTGGAGAGATGTGTTTTTGAGGCTCTTGGGAGGTCTGACGGCGCAGGGGGTCGAGAGAGATTAAAGTTGGGCCATGCACATCTATTTATATGGGGTTTCTAAAAGTGACTGTAAGGGTTTAGGAAGATCGGACTAGTACATGGTGGACACCAGACTAGTCCGGTGTTCTGTGTGTAGCAAACCCTAAGTCTCCTAAAATATCGGACTAGTCCGGCTAGGAGCGGACTTGTTCAATTTTTCTTCTGGAAATCTTCGGACTAGTTCAATAATCATCGGACTTGTCCGGATCAGTGAAACCCTGGGTGAATTGGGTGACAAGTCCGCACTTGGAGGACTTGTCCGATTTAGGTCAGATGGTTTTCGGACTAGTTCGTGCCAATATCGGACTTGTCCGATTTACATCAGAACTATATTGGACTAGTTCGTTGTTTGATCGGACTTGTCCGATTTTGTGCAGTTTGTGAAGTGTTTTGTGGACTAGTCCGCACTGGTGAGGACTAGTCCGATTCTAGTCAGTGAGATATCGGACTAGTCTGTGGTGATATCGGACTTGTCCGATCTTGTGCAGAGAGATATCGGACTAGTCCGGTGTCAATCGGGCTAGTCTGGTCCTATATAGATTTGTGCAATGTGTGTGTTTATTTGTGTTTGAGCTCTTGGGGGTGTTTCCTTAGCACACTCCACACACAATGATCTACTACACTTGTTCCTTGAGCTCTTCTCCACATTGTTCCTCATTCTCCCTTCTTTTTGGCACTTTGCTTATTTTCCCATTAAAACCTGTGCTCATCTCAATAAAGTAGTTAGGATCTCATTTGCTTGTCATAAATCATACAAAACCCACAAGGGATTCCTAGATGCACTTTCAATCTCCCCATTTTTGGTGATTGATGACAACCAATTGAGATTTCACAAAATATGACAAAATGTCGAGCTTTTCATAAAGTATGCACATATGAGTTTCAAATACATCAAGCACTGAAAACATGATTCATATGTGCATTCTCTATGGTGGGATGCATAACTAAGTGCATTGAAACAATAATCATGAAGAGAATGACATAATTGACATTAACACACCAACAACAAGCATATATGTTATTGTAGGAGCGAAATCACAGATTTCATTTATTACTTGACAAGTAGTTCAAAGCATTGCATCACAGGACCATTAAGTAACATAAGAGCATATTAAAAGTTTACAACCCACAAAATAGTCAAAAAAAAACATAATGGAAGCTCTCTCCTCGCATCCTATAGCTTAAGACCTAAGACCTAAGACTCCCCCTCAATCTCTCCCCCTTTGGCATCAAGACACCAAAATAAGGAGAGGAGGTACCTAAAGTCTTCAAGTCTCGCTGTCGGTCCTCTCATCATCTTCATCTTCGTCTTCGGGCTGATGAGGAGGAGGAGGAGGTGCGGAGCCGCTCGAGCCCCCAATGCCAAAGTAGGAAAGCTCAGAGCGGGTCAAGGCCCCAAGCTCGGTGAAGACGGAGTCGGAATCATCAGAGATTACTGGAGACCCAATGGGCTCGATCTCCAGTTTATGGCAAATCAACTTCACATTTGCCTTGACATACTTCATGTCTTCCTTTTTCTCTTGTTCAGCTTGTGGGCCTTTATCTCGGCCTTTCTGCAGGAAGCAAAGATAGCAGCCAAGTACTTGAATATGCCACTTGCAGATCCTTTTTGAGGAGCTGCCCTAGTGGCAGGGGCAGCCCTGGCATCTCCACTTGCTCTTGCCGGAGCCTCTGACTGGAAGCCGGAGATGAAGCATCCTGAATGCTTCGCTTTTGAGGCATCTGGGGCCTCAAAGTAAGGTGCTCCACACTCTTCGACAAACTCAATCTCAGTGACCTTCTCAGTCATGAACATAAGATACGGAGCATAGCCACACGACCTGTTGGGTGTGCAAGAGATGTTGACCATATCATTCCAGATATAGTCAGCCACATCAAACTTGCGGTCCTTGCTTATGACTCTCATTATGGTCCGGAGATAGCCTTGCACACTCCCAACATCCTCATCCTTGGGGGCAATTGTCTTCCTCAAAACTCCGTTCAACCACAAAGAATGGCTTCATGTTCTTGGTAGAAGGGGGTTTGAACATGTATTTGGGCTCATAGAGGAACTTCATCCTTTCCTTCTCGATGACACCTATATTGTGGATGATTAAGCAGTCATTGCTTGAGGTGTCAAGGTGCAGCAGGCTTGCAAAGTCTTCATAGGTCATACTGTACTTGGATCCGTGAGTCATCCAAGTAACACTCTCTTCATCATCACTAGAGAAATGGCAAGTCGCAAAGAATTGCGCTATGACCTCATCATTCCAATTGTTCCTGAAGGCAAAAAGATCCTTTGCCATGTCTCTCAACTGCTTCCACCACTTCAACAAATGGTGAGCAGCCCTTCTTCACGAAATGTGCCCAATAATTCCATTGGCTGCACACTACAGGTGTCTTCATGGGGAGGTACACAGATTTGTAGAAATCTGCATGGAAATTGCTCCAAAATCTGCCATCCACAGCTTGCTTCGGATGGCTGTAGCAATCAACATTGCAGAACTTAGCCACTGAGTCACTGCCCTTCCCATTGAACTTTTCTTCTGCGGGATCCCGAGCCCCTTGCTTCGGGGCTGACATCTTTAGCGGGCCAATCAGGCCCGTCGCGATCCCCTTGCCTTTTCCTTTTGCTAGGCGAGCACTCGCTAAGCTAGGGCCACCAATGGCGGAGGCCCTAGAAGCAGGCACCTTGCATCGAGCCACCTTCTTTGAGATTGAGGAGGAGAGGGGGCTGGCTCGGAAGGTCGCTTCTTGCTTTGGTCCGTCGAGGACCGAAGCGGGGCTTCTTGGGCCATCTCGGCTTCGAAGTCTGAAGCTTTGTCGTGAGAGTTCGACATGCCCCGAGAATGAAATGTACAAGGTATGGATAAAAATGGATGGCAAGGAATTGAATGGATGACAAGAGAATTTGCATTGAGGAATTAAAGGTTAGGGTTGAGTTCAAAAATCGGACTTGTCCGGTGGACAGGCACGGACTAGTCCGGGTGACCGGACTTGACTGTGCATGGACCGGACTAGTCCGGTACTCATCCTGAAAAACCTAACTTATGAGGCAAATGGACTTACACAATGCAAAATTAGCCTAATAGCAATGTAATATATCAAGGACACTGGTATTAGGTGAAAGAAGCTAGGCTATTTGATCAATGATGAAGAAAATAGAGATTTCTAGGGTTTGGAGGAAAAATACCGAAGAAATTGCTTGAATCTCGAAGAGGAAGGTGTTGAAGGCCGAACAAGTCCGCATACTTCAATCTCCGAGCGAGGAAGCTTGATTTCCTCCCAAATGTGGAGCTTTTTGATGGAGAAAACAAGGAATCGCCTTGGGAGCTCGAGCGTAGAGAGAGAAGCTTGAGGCAAGTTGTGAGGGTGAGGGAATTAGGGTTTGGCGGCGGCTAGGGTTATGGACACGAAAAATCGGACAACTCCGGAGGTGACTGGACACTTTTCGAGAGGCTATATCGGACTAGTTCGTGGTCTAACGGACTAGTCCGGCCTAACCGGCTCTCTGCGGACTAGTCTGCATGGGCGGACTAGTTCGGATAACCATGGACTAGTCCGTGGTCACCAGGGAAGAACTTCTTAGCCCATTCATATATATTTGAAGGTACATATTTAGAAAATAGGGAGGCAAATAAAATCAAATAATCTTGATGAATATGATCAGTAAGCATACAACAATCAAGCAATGACCATAATTCACCAAGATCTAGTAATTGAAATAGTTTTTCGGAGAAAATTGAGAGAGATGATTTTCACAATCCAATCAACATATTTTGAAGAAATCATACAGGTATGCAAATTTTCAAGCCACATTCCGAGCATCAAGGATATTTTAGTTCATTTTGAAGCTCACAAAAGCGTTTTTCATCAAGTGGCTTGGTAAATATGTTGTCTAATTGCTTTCCGGTGTTAACATGGGAGATGGCTATATCTCCTTTCATGGAGTGGTCTCTCAAGAAGTGATGTCGGATGTCTATGTGTTTGGTTCTAGAGTGCTCAACTGGATTATGGGCAATTTTAATGGCACTCTCATTGTCACAAAGGAGTGGAATATGGTTCATATTATAACCATAATCCCTTCGAGTTTGTCACATCCAAAGGAGTTGTGCACAACAACTCCTGGCTGCAACATACTCCGCTTTGGCTGTGGATAAGGCAATGGAGTTTTGTTTCTTGGAGGACCAAGAAACTAGGGATCTACCTATGAATTGGCATGTACCAGAGGTACTTTTTCTATCTACTTTACATCTGGCATAATCTGCATCGGAGTAACCAATGAGATTGAATTTGGAGCCTTTTGGATACCAAAGACCAAGGTTGGGTGTATGAACTAAATATCTCAAGATCCTTTTTACGGCTGTCAAGTGACACTCCTTAGGATTGGCTTGCAATCTTGCACACAAACATACACTCAACATAATGTCTGGCCTAGATGCACATAAATAGAGTAGAGATCCAATCATAGAGTGATATACCTTTTGGTCGATGCTAGGTCCATCTTCATTGAGATCCAAGTGACCATTCATTGCCATGGAAGTCTTTATGGGCTTCACTTTGTCCATTCTAAACTTCTTGAGTATGTCTTGAGTGTACTTCATTTGGCTTATGAACGTCCCTTCCTTTTGTTGCCTCACTTGGAATCCCAAGAAGTACTTTAGCTCTCCCATCATAGACATCACAAATATGTCTGTCAAAATTTTACTAAATTCCTCACAAAAAGATTTGTTAGTTGAACCAAAGATTATGTCATCAACATAGATTTGACAAACAAAAAGATCATCGTCAAAATTCTTTGTAAACAATGTATAATCTACTTTACCAATCTTAAAGCCATTTTCAATTAAGAAATCTCTAAGACACTCATACCAAGATCTAGGAGCTTGTTTGAGGCCGTAGAGAGCCTTATGCAATTTAAATACGTGGTCGGGTAACTCTTCATCTTCAAACCCGGGAGGTTGCTCCACATACACCTCCTCCTTGTTTGGTCGATTGAGGAAGGCGCTTTTCACATCCATTTGATAGAGCTTGAAATCATTGTGAGTAGCATATGCAAGTAATATTCTAATAGATTCAAGTCTAGCTACGGGAGCAAAGGTTTCATCGAAATCCAAACCTTCGACTTGTGAATAGCCCTTGTCCACAAGTCGTGCCTTGTTCCTTGTCATCACCCCATGTTCGTCTTGTTTGTTGCAGAAGACCCATTTAGTGCCGACGACGTTGGATTTGGGTCTTTTGACTAGCTCCCACACCTCATTTCTTTTGAAATTTTTGAGTTCTTCTTGCATGGCCACCACCCAATCCGGATCCTTCAATGCATCCTCAACCCTGCGTGGTTCCAAATAGGACACAAATGAGTAATGCTGACAAAAATTAGCTATGCGAGATATAGTAGTTACTCCCTTTTGGATGTCACCGATGATGTTGTCGATTGGGTGATACTTTTGGACGCATCGGTGTACTCTTGGGTGTGGTACTTGCTGTCTTGAATCTTCATGATCATCTTATTCTCCTCCTAAGTGGTTGCCCTCATTGACTTGTTGATTGTCTTCACTTTCTTGAGGTTGATCTTGTATGGAAGCTCCCCCTTGATCATTGGTCTCCTCTTGTGGTACGTTTTCCTCGCGGATATGTAGAGGTGGCTCATGTGGTCGAACTTTGACTAACGCCATTCTTCTCAATGCTTGACAAGGAGCTTCTTCTTTATCTAGCACACATGGATCAACCTGCCCCTTTTGGGATTCATTAGTTTCATCGAACACTACATCACGTGCTACTTCAACAAGTCCGGAGGTCTTGTTGAAAACACGATAGGCGTTAGTGTTCGAATCATAACCAATCAAGAAACATTCATCGGACTTCAAAGCGAACTTTGAAGTCTTAGACTTCTTGTTTAAAATATAGCATGGAGAACAAAAAACTTGAAAATATGAAATATTAGGCTTGTTACCGGTAAGTAGCTCATAGGATGTCTTCTTGAGTAGTCGATGAAGATAAAGTCGATTTATGGCATGGCAAGCAGTGTTGACCACTTCCGCCCAAAATCGATCCGAGGTCTTGTACTCATCAAGCATTGTTCTCGCCATCTCTATGAGAGTTCGGTTCTTCCTTTCGGCAACTCCGTTTTGTTGAGGGGAGTACGGATCTGAAAACTTGTGTTGTATGCCTTCTTCATCTAGGTACTCCTCCACTTGTGTGTTCTTGAACTTCGTGCCGTTGTCGCTTCGAATGTTCTTGATTGTCAATGAGAATTCATTTTGAGCTCGCTTGAAGAACTTCTTGAGTATTCCTTGTGTTTCTGACTTATCATGCAAAGAGAAAACCCAAGTGAAGCGAGAAAAATCATCAACAACTACTAAACCATATTTGTTACCGTCGATGCTTATGTAAGCAATTGGACCAAATAAGTCCATGTGAAGTAGTTTGAGCGGTCTTGTTGTAGTCATGACGTTCTTTGCAGGCTGTGGTGCTCCAACTTGCTTCCCAGCTTGGCACGCGCTACAAGGCCTGTCTTTCTCAAAAACAACATCCTTCAAACCTCGGATGTGATCGCCCTTGAGGAGTTTTTGAAGTTTCCTCATGCCAACATGCGCTAGCTGTCTATGCCACAGCCAACCCATGTTGGTCTTTGCAATCAAGCATGTGTCAAGTTCCGCTTTATCCTTGTTGAAGTCAACAAGATAAAGCTTTCCCTTTAACATACCCTTGAATGCAATGGAACCGTCACTCCTCCTAGAAATGGTTACACCCTCGTTAGTGAATAAGCAATTATAACCTTTGTCACATAATTGAGATATGGACAGCAGGTTATAATCTAAGGAGTCTACATGTAATATGTGAGAAAGAGTGTGTTGTGGTGATATGGCAATTTTACCAGTACCGAGCAACTTTCCTTGACTATTGTCTCCAAACTAGATGCCCTCGCGTGGATCCTTATATGCTTCATATTCAATGAACATCCTCCTTTCTCCGCTCAAATGGTTGGTGCAGCCACTGTCTAGCACCTATTTAGATCCACTGGAGGAATAGGCCTGTAAAAACAAATTATGCCTTGGTTTTAGGTACCCAATCTTGCTTGGGTCCTTTTATCTTAGTCACAAGGGATTTGGGCACCCACACATGAGATTTGGTGTTCTCATGGCGTGGCCCAACATAATGAGCATAAACCTTTCCCTAATTACTTCTCATTAAGACATAAGATGCATCGAAAGTTCTGAATAGTAACTTTTGTTCTTTATACACAGGACTAGTCTGGGAGGCCGGACTTTTCCGGAGTACCGGACTTGTACGGACCCTGACCGGACTAATCCAGTGTTCATGTGTGTTCAATGTTTTAACCTTGGACTTTCCAGTTTGAGAGGGTCATCCCTTTACAAATGCAATGATTTCCTTGTTATTCCTATGGCTTGTAGCATGTTGCTTTTCACCATGAGAGTAACCAATGCCATATTTGACATTTGGAGGTCTTGTGACTATGTATGCACTACGTGCATATTTGATCTTCGCCTTGTCAAATATGCCATTTTGTGCAGGATGCTTGTCCTTGGTAGAGGTTGGCTTGTATTTCAAACTGGTGTCGACCTTACCACATGTACAAGTGGAAGCAACATCAATTTTAATGGGTTGAGAAGGTGAACTTGAAGAGGATGAAGGGTCACCTTGCTTGAGTGACTAACTTGCACATCAAGGATCTTGTTAACCTTGATTAGGTTAGCAAGTTCTTCCTTGATTGCAGCATTTGAGTTGTTTAACTCCAAGCAAGCTTCCTTGCTTGAGGCTAACTCAAACTCTAGTAACTTGTTTTGCTCCTTTTCAAGCTCTTTAAGTTTGTCAAGTTCGACATATTCCTCCTTTTGGGAGACAATTATGTCTTCTTGACGGTGTATTAACCTCTCCTTCTCAACAAGTTGATCAATTAAAAATTTCATTTTAGTGGCTGTTTTCTTATCTAATCCAATAAGCATATCCTCATTATCACTAGCAATGTCGCTATCACTAGAATAGGAATGCACGGAAGAGGGTTTTGTTGTTACCTTGCGTTTACCTTCCTTTGCCATGAGGCAAGTGCCATTCCCCTTCCATGCGCCGAGAGTAGGGAAGAGAGTGGACTTCTTGGATGTCTTTTCGATGGCTATGCTAGCCATATCTTCTTCTGATGATGATGAGGACTCATCATTTGAGTCCCACTCTTTCCCTATGTGTGCTTGTTCGGCTTGTTTCTTCTTCTTGAAGAACTTATTTGGTTGAAGCTTTGCTTCTTTGGTTTTCTTCTTGTTCTCTTCATATGGGCAATCAACTATAAAGTGGCTATACTCACCACAATTATAGCATGCCCGCCTCAACTTTGGCTTTGATCTTTCTTTGTATTTTCCTTCACTTGATTTAGCGCCTTGTCTCTTCTTCATCATCTTCTTGAATTTCTTCATAAATAATATCATGTCATCTACATCCAAGTCACTGCTCTCATCATCACCATCTTCTTCTAGTTGTGCTTCTTGCGCTTCTCTAGATAAGGGCTTGAGGGTGGACTTCAAAGCCACCCCTTTCTCCTTTGCCGAGGTGAGGTCGGCAATTTGCTGGACATGCTTTGCTTGCTTTTCCATCATCTCAAAATTGATGATTTTTCCAAGTAGCTCATCCGGAGTCATTCTTGTATCTGGGGCTTTCTCTAATCATGGAGCATAAGGTGACGTTGCGAGGCATGAAAGCTCTAAGGATGAGCTTCACCACCTCGTGGTCGTTCCACTTGTTGCTTCCGTATGATCGAACCTTGTTGATGAGCATCTTAAGTCGGTTGTACATATCTTGAGGCGACTCATCTTCTTCGATTGTGAATCTTCCCAATTCGCCCTCAATCATTTCGATCTTTGCTTCACACACATGACGATCACCTTCGTGTGCAGTTTGCAATGTGTCCCGGATCTCCTTTGCAATCTCGAGTCCATCCACCTTGGTGAACTCGTCCTGACTGAGCGAAGAGGTAATGAGTGCCGCGGCTTATGAATTTCGATGAATTGCCTGCTCTTGGCTTGGGGTGAGCTCTTCGTCGTCGTCCGGGATATCTATCCCTATGCACACAATATGCCATAAACTTGGATTGAGAGAAATTAGATGCATTTTCATATTTTGCCTCCACATTGAGTAATCATTTCCATCGAAGTGTGGGGCTTTTCCTAGAGGGATAGATAGATAATGATTATTGCTGGAATTTAGACGATCGTAGTTGAATGTATATCGGGAGTAGTCGGTGTGACTACTCCCCTCCTTCTTTTCATATTCGACTTTCACTTTCCCTTTGGAAAGAGTCTTCTTTCTTAGGAGCGCCTTTGTTCAAGCGTCTCCTCATCTTCATCCTCGAAGTCTTGAAAGGCCTCGAGGAGCTTTTCCACTTTCTGATTCTTGTCATCATCAACCTTCTCTTGGTTGTTGCTCTTGTGTACGTGCTTCATGTCCGACATGATGTCTTCGAGCGATTAGTCTCTTTCTTGAAGAACCTGCTCTGATACCAATTGAATGTGGCCTAGAGGGGGTGAATAGGCCTTTTTGAATTTTGTCGGAACCTGCAACACTTAACAACCAAATCAAAACATGAGATATTGGACTAGTCCGGTCAAGTGCGGACTAGTCCGGTGTGTACTGACTAGGTTAATCAAGTTTGATCGATTAATTTGATTCTACGATGTATGCTGCGAAAATATACAGTTAATTGAAGTGTTGCACGATTATGGACTAGGGTATAACACAATTCAATCTTATATTTAGTGATTCAACGTAATGTAAGCAAGATTGATTGAAACCCTAGATGGATGTGATGTATAAGAACAATAAACACAAAGTAAGAACACAAGCAATTTATCCTGTGGTTCAGTTCCCACAGAGGCAACCTACATCCACGTTGAGGAGTCCACAAAAGGACCGGGTCTTCTCCAACCCTACCCTCGTCGGATCTCCACGAAGGCCAATCCTTTTCACTTATCACAAAGGGTAAATAACCAAATTCAAGGGGCCTTCTCACACGTTGAGGGCTCCCCTAGATTACAAAGAAAACTTCACAAAGAACACACTCAAAAGATTACAATGAAATTCAGACGAGTGTGTTAGGGAATCAAACCAAAAGCTCAAGAGTGATGAATCGTGTCTCTCTAATGTTCCAAAGTGTATCCTCAAGGGATTGATCTTTTTGGCTTTTGATTTCGTGGAGAGATGTGTTTCTGAGGCTCTTGGGAGGTGTGAAGGTGTGACAGTGCAGGGGGTCAAGAGATATTAAAGTTGGGACGTGCGCATCTATTTATGTGGGGTTTCTAAAAGTGACAGTTAGGGTTTAGGAAGATCGGACTAGTCTGTGGTGGACACCGGACTAGTCCGTTGTGCTGTGTATAGCAAACCCTAAGTGTCCCGAAATATCGGACTAGTCCGGCTAGGAGCGGACTTAGTCCGATTTCGCTACTGGAAATCTTTGGACTAGTCTGATAATCATCAAACTTGTTCGGATCAGTGAAACCCTATGTGAATTGGGTGACAAGTCCACACTTGGAGGACTTGTCCAATTTAGGTCAGAGGGTTTTCGGACTAGTCCGTGCCAAAATCGACTTGTTCGATTTACATCAGAACGATATCGGACTGGTCCATTGTTTGATCGGACTTGTCCGATTTTGTGCAGTTTGTGAAGTGTTTTGTGGACTAGTCCACACTGGTGAGGACTAGTCCGATTCTAGTTAGAGAGATATCGGACTAGTCCGTGGTGATATCGGACTTGTCCGATCTTGTGCAGAGAGATATCGGACTAGTCCGGTGTCAATTGGACTAGTCCGGTCCTGTATAGATTTGTGCAATGTGTGTGTTTATTTGTGTTTGAGCTCTTGGGGTGTGTTTCCTTAATACACTCCGCACACAATGATCTACTACACTTGTTCCTTGAGCTCTTCTTCACATTGTTCCTCATTCTCCCTTCTTTTTGGCACTTTGCTTATTTTCACATTAAAACCTGCGCTCATCTCAACAAAGTAGTTAGGATCTCATTTGCTTGTCATAAATATTCCAAAACCCACAAGGGATTCCAAGATGCACTTTCACTTGACGACTCAGGGCCTCTCAACCAGCAGCAAGAGCGTGCAGGTGGGCGTCAACAGCGTCGTTGGCCGCCTTGGCGTCGGCCAGAATCTTCTGAGTTAAGGCGTCTGAGGCCCTTACCAAGCGGTGCTTCACCTCCAGTTCCTTGCTCTCCTTCTGGTACTTCGCCTGCGCATCGGCGATCCTGGAGCTCAGGAGATCCTCCCAGCCTTGGAGGCGCTCGCCCTCGGCACGCAGCCTCTCCCACTCTGCGGCAAGAGCCTCCTGCACCTGGCGCAAGTTGGATTGCACCAGAGGAATGCTGGATTGTGTCAAGTCCATGATGTCAGAAAGCCGCTCCGACTGTGCCAAAGTCAGGGAAGGCCGTGCGGTGATCATCTCGAGGACCTATTCCCCTCGTAGCGGTGAAGGCGAGGCCACCAGCACTGGGGATCCTGCTCCCAGAGTCTGAGCAGGAGTTGCGGTGCCACCTGACACAGCAGGGCCACCATCGCTCAGAGAGCCACCCGCCGAATGAGCAGCAGTGGAGATCAGACCCCCATCCCCTAGAGTCGGCTCCGACATGGCCTCTGCCACGACGTCCGGAGGTGCCCCTGCCACGACGGCCGAAGGTGCCTCTAGCGTGACAGCTCGAGATGCAACCAGAGATGCTTCACTACCCACGCCGGGCACAGACGCCGGAAAAGCTCTCCCCTGAACAAGCTTGGCAGGCTGCCCCGCTAGCACAGCCGTAGCATCCTCGGGTGCCTTCAAAGCACTTCCGAGCACTAACCCCGACGGTAGGGGCCTCACAACAGCTGACGTAACCCTGCAAATAAAGATCAAGCCCTGACCAATCAACATAGCAAACGAGATAATAAAGCAAGCATTGGCAAGAATGCCTTACTGACATCCCCGGAAGCTTCAGTGAGCCTCCACTTTCGGCGACCCTGAAGCCGCTGGCCCTGGCGATGGCATAACAGACGATGCCATTACAACACCCTCAATTTTTGCATCATAAATTGCATACATGTTCATGCATTAAACATTAGTAGAATAAAAGAAAAATAATAAAACATACATATACAATATGTGTAGCAAAAGAAGAAAAAGAAAATAATAGCATAAAACATGTATTAGGGAATAAATATAGAAATAATAATAATATATATAAAATGTGTATATATATATATATATATATCTGTGAAACCTAAAGAAACAAATAAAAAATATATAAATAAATAATATATATAATAATAATATATATAAAAGTAAATAAATAATAATATATATAATAATAATATTTAAATATATAAAAAATATAAAGGAAAAAAGAGAAAAAAAGAAAAAAAAAGGAAAAAGAAAAAAAATAGAGGGGCAGCACCGCCGGCCAGGCCGAGCGGCCGACCCATCCCCCGCTCCCGCGCGCCCCCGCGCCTCGCTCGCCCCGCGGCTGGCCCACCCTGCGGTCGGTGCCGCTCACCCAGGTCCACGCGCCCCGTGGCCAAACCACCCGCGGGTTCCGCCTACGCGCGAGTCCGCGCGCCCAAGCTGTCCGCTAGCGCCTTGTTTCGGTCGACCGAGCGGGTCTCTAGATGCCGTCCACGCCGCCTATATAAAGGACCGAAGGGCTTCGTATTCTAATCGACACCAGAAACAGCAGCGCCGCCGCCCAGGGAAAAGCCCTAGCTCGATAGAAAAAAAAGGAGAAGGACAGAGGCGCCGCCAGGAGGAGAAAAAGAAGAGGAAGAGAGAGGAGGGTGCCGTCATCCGCCGGAGATCGTCGTCGTGCCGCCAGAGGACCGCTGCGCCATCTAATTCGTCTATGCATTGCCTTTGTTCCGCGATTTTCAAAGCCGTCACATCTACAGTAGGGTTCATTTTTCCGATTCGAATTTTAGCGATGTATTAAATCTAATAGACGTAATTTAATCATAGTTGCACCATAAATTTATTTTCAGCAGCATTAATTCTCGCTAAAACCCACGTAAACTCGTATGAACACGTATGAACTAGTTGCATCTAATCAATAAACAACCATAGTTAATTAATAATTGAACTTTGCATGCATGCATATCGCATGTTGATTAATTTGTGTGCATCATGTTGATTGTATGTATTTTCTTGTATGTGTGATCACGAGTAGAGAGAAGTGCTCAAGAGGTCGTGTACGAGGATTTCCAGAACCAAGACTTCGAAGCGCTTGAGCAACTTTATCCGTCAGAGCAAGGAAAGTGTCCTTGAAGCATATTAATCCTGTTTTGAAATTAATGTTTTATTTGCAAAACTGCATGCTTGTGTCAATTTGATGGGAATCCTATGATATGAAGTTTACTAGCTTTGTTTAACCACCCTTGTCACCTGGGATATATGGTAGAGAGTTGGGATGGGATTTTTACCTTTTTGCTTCACTTAATCAATTGGGATGAAAGAACAACTACACTAAGGGTGTTTCTCCTTCACGACCCTGACCACCAGGGGTTTCTCCTTGCCTACATCGGGGACTGGTGCCTTCCCCTTAACTACTTCAGGAACCAGCGCCTTGCCCTTCCCCCCAGCAGTGGGCGCCTCTTCCGCACTGGATGCTTTGGAGCCTGAAGAAGGTGCGAACTCCTCCAAAGAGTCGACGATGGCCAGGCCCCGACTCTCATCACAAACCTGCTGCGGTGCAAGACCAATCGCGTCCAGGTTGAGCGTCTCCTTCAGAACCTTCGTCCGAAGGGTCCGATTCGTGCAAAGCGGAGGGCAAGCCTGCGGAAGGTTGAAGACGTCGTCTGACAGCAGGTCGTCACACGCCTTGGATATTGCTTCAAACACCTCCTGCGGAGTTGCCTCCGTGTCGCGACCCCTCAACAAGCTGGTACCATCTTTGGGCCTGAAGTAGAGCCATGCAGGGCGGCAACGGTGCTGGATAGGGGCCAAACGGCGACAAACAAAGTCGGTCATCACCGACAGCTCCAACATGTCGCGGTCTGTCAGGAATCAGATCCTCTCCATCACTGGTGTGTACACCGCCTCAAGCTCCGGGCGTTCTCCCCAGGCCGCCTTCCTAATAGCCGGCCAGCCGGTGGGCATGACCATGCGATCGTGGGCGTCGGCTTGTACGACCACCGAGTCACTCCTCCAGTCGGGCCACTTCGCCGAGGAGAGCAGAGTAATGTACTTAAAGGGGTCGTGTGCCTGATGCTGGAAGTAGAAGCCACCTAAGAAGTTGGCTTTATTCTTCTTCCTGGTCCGCCTCACCACGAAGAACTGCCGGAACACCGACACGCATGGGCACACCCCGACGAACATCTCGCAGAAATGCGAGAACAGCGATGCCACCACGAGAGAGTTCAGCGACAGGTGATGAAGCTAGAGCCCAAGGACTTCTAGGAGGGTCACTAGGAAGGAGAAAACAGGAGGGACAAATCCGGAGTATGCGTACACCTGGAAGAAGACGATCCCCTTCTCCCCCAACTCCAGTGGCAAGGAGTCGGGACGGATCAGATCCCATTGTTCCTTGTCCTCCCAGCTGAAAAGCCGCCTCACGAGTGAGACATCCTCCATCTGGGAAGGAGGCAGAGCTAAGTCCATTGGGGCAGGGTGTTGAGAACCTCAAGGATGGGCAGACACACAAGGAGGGAGTCGAAGGCTCGAATGCTTGGGGTGTGCGGAAGAAAGGAACCTCCATTGCCTACAAAGGTACCTTTTTAAGTACCCTAGTGGTGTTTGGGCGCATCATGCAAATTTGAGTGGGCTCCAAATCAACGG
Organism: Tuctoria greenei; assembly: GCA_036927565.1. Taxonomy (NCBI): domain Eukaryota; kingdom Viridiplantae; phylum Streptophyta; class Magnoliopsida; order Poales; family Poaceae; genus Tuctoria; species Tuctoria greenei. The sequence continues at coordinate 198,260,421 of JAYESD010000004.1, forward strand.
CTCATACCACAGAGTCTATGACAAGCGGGCCCAGGTCCCTCGTCAGAAAAGCCAGCCCGAGCAGTTCCCCGCCAGAGAAGGAAACCCCGCGGTTCCCATGAAGACAGATGTGAAAGTAGCAGAAGTGCAGCAGGCGCCTTGGGAACCATCGCGATAATGTCGCAGCAAGCAAAGATCCCGTCGCCACGACCTCTCAACTAGAGAGGGACGCATGGTCACAACAACAGAAGAGCGCACCACTTTGATTGATCAAGACAAAATTAAAAGATCGCGCAGGAAAGCAGGATAAGGCCCTACCCTTGGGCTCGTTGCCTCACCCCAAGGTGGACCCAGGGGCCACTGTCGGTACCCGGCATACCGCATACCCTCGTGCACGAGCTAGAGCCGCCTAGGTACCTCGCCCCCAACACGGACAGGGTCCAAGGGCGACACCTGTTCAAATAAACCCAGACCCACCAGCCTCAAATGGGAAGTCTGGGGTGCCCACGAGACATCCAAAAGGGGGAGCTCAGCTCCACCTTGACGACAAGCTCCCAGGCAGCCACGTGTCCAGCAGGACAGGACCCGACCTCCTCCACAGAGGTGAGCTCCAAGACGCCACGTGGCCCACGAAGTCGAGACCCGATCTCCCCAGCGGAGGCGAGCACCCGAGCTGCCATGTGGCCCGCGGGGCGAGACCTGGCCTCCCCCACGGAGGTGAGCTCTTGAGCTGTCACATGGCCCGTAAGACGGGCGTGGCCTCCACCATGGCGGAGAGCTCCCCAGCGGCCACATGGTCAGTCCACTTGCTCTGAGCAGATAGTGAGGAAGTTAAGAGGGCGATGCACCTTGTCTCCATCAAGCCTTGAAGATACATGGATTCCCCAGGTGCATGGCGTGGCGCACTCCTAATGTCAGGTATAGCTATGACTAATCACATCAAATTGAAGGCGTCGCAGGCCTATCCCCCTCCGCCAAGTGGGTAGCTTACGGCGCCAGAGACAGTTGGATGGGACATTCCCTGCCAATATCAGCAACGGCGCGTGGGCTACTGGCAACCCGGGCGGCAAGACGGTGAGTCCTCACGTCCGCGGTCAAAGCAAGCTTACAGAAGAAGCCTTAGATCTTTAGGATAAGATCACCCCGGGACCACCTGTCGGGCCCCGGGACCGCACTTGTAAGGCGACCGACCATGACTATAAAAGGCCCGGACCGCAATCGGTATGAGGACAAGACTCAGAATCCCTGATACTCACACAGTCGCATACACACTCACCAGAACATACAAATCCACCGTGGAGTAGGGTGTTATGCTCCTTGCGGCCCGAACCACGTAAAAACTCTACTGTCTCATACTCTTCTGCTAGAACACTAGTTTGAGGCCTAAGCCCCGCCAAACAAGAACCTCGCGGGCTGCTCCTTAGTAGATCCGGGGGAAGTGTCGCATTGACCCTTCGACAAGGTTGGAAGATATGATGGTTTTGCTTGCATTAGATCTAAGGATCGTTTCATGCGAGAATAGGCCAGGACCGTAGTGTCACCGCAAGGTCAAGTATGGGTGCAGCTTAGCTGACTAATTAGGGTATTGCCAATATCGTTCGGATCATTAGGATGGCTTGGGGAATGGGAGTCGGATTGGGTTTGCAATAGTGGCAGGACTGCCCTGGGATCGAACGGCACAAGAGGGGGACTGTCAGTACCTTTTGTACCAGGTAACCCAAGATACCGCAAGAAATGTTAAGGAGTTCCACCCATCCGAGTTGAAGACCTCCGAAGGATGCACGTGTTACACAACACTGGACCTGCCTCCCTCGTTTGGGTACCTCCAGCACTGCCACGTGTAACACGAGGCTGGACCTAATTCCCTTCATAGGGAAGCTCCGGTCTTGCCACGTGTCCAGTGACCCCAGACTTAACCCCCAGTAGAGGGAAGCTCCGGTGCTGCCACGTGTATAGTGGCTCCGGACCTGCCTTCCCACGATTGGAATCTATGAAGCCGCCACGTGTCAAGCCTCTGGACCTGAGACAGTAACGAGGAGACTGGCGGATCTCCAACGGCGCAGACATTCAAGGCACAATTATAGCTACGGTTGCAAGACCTGATTGCGTGTCATTAATGCAGTATTAACGATACACGATCAGAGGACTCTTAACAACGGTAAGGCTGCCATTAAGGCGCGTTATTAGGCTGTTAATTATGCTTCATACTCACATATCGTGTATTAGGCAATTAACTACCATCAAGGCCACATGTCGGGCGAGGCTAATAATGTAACGGCTAGCCCTTGGACTATAAACGAGCTAAGCCGCACGCTACAGAGGACAACTAAGATCACACGCTCACAAGGATCATACATTCATACAACACACATCCTGTGGAGTAGGGTGTTATGCTCAGGTGGCCTGAACCACGTAAACTCCTCGTGTCACTATCTTGTTCGTAATCCCACGTGCGCCCCAACCAATCAAGAACCTCCGCAGGCTATGATTTAGTAGTATCAGGGGAAGTGTCAATCACATACTTCAACATTTGGCACGCCAGGTAGGGGCCTTGAGATTTCAAGATGGTGAACTCTACCGCTGGATCGTCCAGCGGCAACGTTAAGCAACCTGCTAGAGGGAATCCCTCCCACGTGCAATAGCCAGCGGGTGTTGTTGTCCCAGCAGGCGGCGTACCACCACCACCACCTGCTCTGGCTAACAATGCTGGACAACAGGATGGGGTCCTTGTGTTGGTCACTGCATCGATGCACAACAACCCTGAGAACGCGCTGATTGCTGCGTGTACTCTTCTGGAGCACCCACTTGTTCCCGGAGCACCTCAGGATATGATGGAGCAATGGCACGCTGATTTGCAGCATCAGGTTGCAGCCGCAGCTAATGCCATCAGCAACCAAGGCCCCCCCCCCCCTTCATGGCAGGCACCTTCTCAGTTTAGGACCTTGTCTGGAAGACTTGGTCCTCATGTATCACAGCACTGGAGATGTGTTGCGTCTCAGCAGGTGACGTCGGTGCCCTCCGTGGCGCGCCACACTCATACCGTGTCGAGACTTTTGACGCATGATCTGCGATCGAAGCTTGATTGCCGCTACCAACGACCAGACAGCCGTGTCCACATCAAGCATGCTCGCGAAAGGAGGGAGGCTCGGGAAAACCCTTCTCCTTTGGGAGTAGGAGGCGGCTGTTCAGCCATGGACATTCACCTACGCATGGTCCAATGGCCGCAAAAGTTCTGCCCTCATCTGCTGGAGAAATACGATGGTACTATATCCCCATCGATTTCCTCCAAATATACTCCACCGTCATCCTCGCGGTGGGTGGCAATGAGGCCGTGATGACAACTACTTTCCTGTGGCTTTGACTGGGACAGTCAGGTCCTGGTTCATGAGTCTTCTGCCTGACTCCATCAACAGGTGGGCAGAGCTATGCAACTAGTTCACCGCCAACTTCGAGAGTTCCTACACCCAACCTAGCACAGAACTGGATCTTTTTGTTGTACAGCAAAAGTCAGGAGAATCGCTACGATCTTTCATTCAGCGGTTTTCTTAGGTATGAAATAACATTCCCTCTATCTCCAACGCTTCTGTCATTGTGGCATTCAGACAGGGTGTCAGAGACAAGAAGATGTTGGAGAACCTGGCGACGAAAGAAATCGCCAGCGTCACAGAGCTCTTTAGCCTGGCTGACAAGTGTGCCCGGGCTGCGAAGGGCCGTGAACTGCACTCCAGGCCAGCTCTGGAGGTCAACAAAAAGTTCTGCAAAGCTGAAGCTACTACCTCTTGTAGTGGGAAGAAGATGAAAAAGTCCAACGGCAAGAAAAAACCGTCGGCCGGCACGCCTACTACTCCAATAGCTGCAGCTCCGGGTGGTCGGGGGCCACACTTCGAAATGCGACCTCTACCTTCATCAGAAGATGTCAGCAGTCCAAAGATGTGGTGTTCGATTCACAAAACAAACAAAAACAATTTGGGTGATTGCTAGGAGGTCCAAAACCTTATGGAACGCTACAACAAGCGCTGGGAAGAAGCTCCTTTCCACCAGCGGGAAGGAAAACAGAAAGTTGACGAAGCTTCGACTGATACGAAGCTAGGCTTAGAGGACCCCAAGAAGTTCGTGAAAGCTGTGTACAACATGGTCGAGGATGATTCTGACATCTCCGACAACGAGCGTCGAAAGACCCTCAACACTATATATGGGCGGTCCTGGGATATCACTTCTCACCGCGTCCTCAAGACTATGCGGCGAAGATGGCTACCGTAGCTCCTACTGCCATGGCAGAACCACATCGAAAGTGGATGGACACTCCCATCACTTTTGATGCTACAGACTGCCCCAAGAACATGATCGGAGCAGGCCAACTACGATTGATGATGTCTCCAACCATCAACAATGTCCAACTCTACCATGTCTTGGTAGATGGAGGAGCGACGTTCAATCTCTTGAGCTATGAAGCGTTCATGAAGATCCATCTCTGACTCTCGGATCTTCGCCCCTCACACCCTTTCTCCGGAGTAGGTTTGGGGGCCATCAGCCCCCTCGGATCCATTACACTCCCAGTGACCTTCGAGACTCGGGACAAATACAGGACCGAGAAGCTGGTCTTCAACATCACACACATCAGCTTACCCTTCAACGCCATCCTAGGCAGACCTACCCTGTATAGGTTCATGGCCTCAGCTCACTATGGTGATTTGGTGTTGAAGATGTCGACACCTTCGGGTGTTCTCCGGATTCGCGGAGATCGCACTGCGGGAGTCACTACGCTGGAAGAACTCCATGCGCTTGCAACGACGCAGGAGGGAGCATCCGGTAAAGAGCTAGCTGCTCAACCTCCGAGCCCTCGTCACCGAGGCTCGACCTATACACCACGCGTGCATCCAAGCAGCGACACCGACGCTCCAGTCAAAGTCGTCCAAATTGGTTCCGATGCTGCTCAAACTACCTGTATATCGAGAGGTCTGGACAACAAATAGGAACTCGTGCTCATCACTTTCCTCTGGGCGAATATTGACGTGTTTTCCTGGAAACCATCAAAAATGCCTGGGATCCCCAGGGAGGTGATTGAGCACATCCTGAAGATTTATCCTAACGCACGGCCAGTACACCAGAAGCTCCAGAAGCAATCAGTTGAGCGGCAAAACTTCACCCGACAAGAAATCAAGAAGCTGCTTGAAGCTGGTTTCATCTGGGTGGTTCATCATCCAAGATGGCTGGCAAACCCAGTCGTTATACCTAAGGCCGACGGGAAGCTTCGGATGTGTATCGACTACACCACCTTGAATAAGGCATGTCCAAAAGATCCATTTCCACTACCTAGAATAGATCAGATAGTGGACTCCACCTCCGTGTGTGAGCTATTGTATTTCCTAGATGCATATTCTGGATATCATCAGATCCAAATGTCTAGGGAAGATGAAGAGCATAGTGCCTTCATAACAGTAGATGGATTGTATTGTTATACTGCCATGCCTTTTGGTCTCAAAAATGTTGCTTCAACTTTTGTGCGAGCTATTCACAAAACCTTTGGAGAGCTTATCAAGGACCTGGTGGAGGTGTACGTCCATGACATCATCGTAAAGGTCAAGAACAAGGAGCTACTCCTTGACAACCTACAAGTCGTCTTCGATAAGCTGCGCATCACGCGCACCAAGCTGAACCTGAACAAATGTGTCTTTGAGGTTAGCTCCGGGAAGCATCTTGGATTCTTGGTGACCCACCTAGGAATTGAGGCAAATCCGGCAAAGATCAAGGCTATAGAAGACATGCAGCCCCCGTCCCACATCAAGGATGTCCAGAAACTAATTAGATGTCTAGCTGCGCTCAACGGGTTCATCTGAAGAGTGGCGGAGCATGCGCTTCCTTTATTCAAGCTCTTGAGGAAGTTCGGGCCATTCCATTGGTCTGAAGAAGCAGAAAAGGCGTTCCAAGAGCTCAAGCAGCTCCTCACCACACTACCAATCCTAGTAGTTCTAAACCCTAGTGAGCCTCTTCTGCTCTACATTTCGGCAACTATGGAGGTTGTCAGCATGGTCCTAGTCACGGAAAGACCAAAACCACTTCTAGTTCAGGAGCCCAGACACCTCCAGGAGGGTCTCGAGCTACCTGAAGGTGAGTCTGGGTCCCAGCCCCCAGGCATAGATCTTCATGGCGAAACACTAGAGGATCAACCTTTCTCAACTGGGGGAGTTCATATGACTGAACAAGAAGATCCAGACCCCTCTGGGAGGGTCTTGGTTCATGAAGAAGAAGCTCCAGGTCCTTCCGGGATGGTCCAGACCGTACAATGCCCAGTGTATTTCATAATTGAAGTACTCCACGATGCCAAGACTCGATACGTTGAGGTGCATAAGCTGCTTTACGCAGTTCTTATTGCCTCAAGGAAGCTACATCATTACTTCAAAGCCCACAAGATATCAGTAGTAACCTCATACCCACTCTGTGCAATATTGCACAACCCTAACTCTACTGGACCATTGCAAAGTGGGTGGCGGAATTGACAGCATTCGATCATGAATTCCTGCCGCGATAAGCTATCAAGAGTCAAGCCTTGGCTAATTTTGTGGCGGAGTGGACACCTTCTCCATCAAATCTTGGGGGCCCCAGTGAGCATAAGTCGGAACCCAAGGTCCCAGTCTTTACCGTCCCTCACTGGACCCTCTACTTTGATGGCTCTGTGCAGAAGTCGGGGGCCAGAGCTGGAATTCTTCTCCTCGCTCCGACCGGGGAGAAGGTCAAATACATGGGACACCTTGATTTCAAGGCTACCAACAACATGGAGGAGTATGAAGCTCTCATTTATGGGATTAAGGTGGCATTATCATATGGCGTCAAGCAGTTGCTAGTGAAGGGTGACTCACAACTCATCATCAAGCAAGTCAAAGGTGAATGCAGCTGCAACAACTCTCAACTCACTGCTTATCTTCTTGAAGTCCAGAAGCTCCAGAAAGACTTTCACATCCTGGACCTATGCCATGTCCAACATCTCAACAACTCTGAAGTTGATGAGCTCTCGATGAAAGCTTCAACCAGAGCTCCGGCTCCCAACGGAGTTCCCATCTTGAGATTGTCAAGACCAACCACTCAGCCTGCCGAACTAAGCGAAGGGGGCAAGACCGGAACCTCGAAGTTGGCAGTCTCGGTGGCCCTGTTACCATGGCGTCCACCAAGGTTCGTAGTTGCTGCAGGAAGCTCCGAGCAACCCAGCATGCAAGACTATGAAGATCAAGTTAGCTCTGATGCATAGATCTCGGAGATCTGAAGCTACTTGAAAGACAACATCCTTCCTGAAGATAGTGTATCCGCTGACCAGATCGTTAGATTGGCTAAAAGATACACGCTGGTAGAAGGGGATCTCTATTGGCGCAGTGCCAACGGTGTCCTAATGCGGTGCATCGCAAGTGAAGAAGGCCGCGAGATCCTAGCGGAAATCCATGGAGGCGAGTGTGGGAACCATGCGTCAATCTGCACACTGGTTAGTAAAGCATTTTGGCATGGCTTCTACTGGCCTACAACACTCCAGGATGCAGTTGAGTTGGTGAAAAAGTGTGAAGCATGTCAGTTCCACGTGAAACAAATTCACACACCGGCTCAGTCACTTCAAATGCTACCTCCTACATGGCCATTCACTGTGTGGGGAATGGATATTATGGGACCTTTTCCAAAAGCCGTCGTAGGTTACAGGTTCCTGTATGTTGCCATCAACAAGTTCACCAAGTGGCCGGAAGCAACTCCAGTTGTGACTATCAATAAGCAATCAGCTATCAAGTTCTTGAAGTCCATAGCCTGCATATTTGGAGTTCCGAACAGAGTCATCACTGACAATGGAACCCAATTCACAAGTACAACATTTCAAGAGTATTGCGAAGACCTTGGCATACAAGTCAGCTACGCATCACTAGCTCACCCAGCAAGTAATGGCCAAGCCGAGAGAGCAAATGCACAAATATTTAAAGGACTCAAGATGCACACTTATGAGCTCCTGAAGAAACATGGAGCCAACTGGATTGAGGATCTTCCGTCTGCACTGTGGCTGAGCAGGTTGTTGGATCAAAGAGCACATGAAAAGCTACCATAGGGAGGGTGAATGGTAGATTTAAAAATCTTAGGCAGCGGAAACAATTAAATCCCAACCCCTTCGGCAGAAAAATGATCTGTTAGAGAAATCGTGTGTGAAACTAATCTAAACTTGTTTCACCATGACAAAAGTGATATATATCAGATAGAACCAAGTCACAAAGAAAACACAAGAAGAATCACTCAAATCCGTCGAGAGAAACTCAAGTTATGATCGAAAGATCGAACAAAGGTCAATCTGTCCTACTCGAGAAAAACAGTTCTGGAACGCTGCAAAGAAACTCGTGTGGATCAGAAACCACAAATCCAATGACCGTGAAATTTTGACAGATGATAGATAATCAAGTTGTGAAGACAACCCAAGAAGAATAACATCAATTGGATCTGTAAAACTCGAGTTATGATAAAACCACCAATGAAAGGTAGTGCTGTCCAGAAACTCGACGAGTAAAACTTGTCTGGAACAAGTCGGATGAACAAGGAACAAAAGTTCCGTCAAACTACAAATTTTATTAAATAGAACACAAGAGGAACCGCCCCCAAGTCGTTCACCACGAGCTCTGGCCTTCCTTGCTTATATAACCAGCCCTTAGGCCAACCCAATCTCAACTTGGACTCTAATCCTACTCAGATCACGAATCGAAACTTTCCGTAACTGCTTAGGACTCTTCTATACACAGATAGAAGCAATATTAAGACTTCCAAACACCTTAGGAACGTATCCCACATTCCTAAAACAACCAAATTTGTGACCCATATGAAATCCTATCATAACCAACTCAAATCTTTCCATATTTGAGTGAAACCCGACTCAGCCGCAGCCTGAGTCCATAACCTAGTCGGTTGGACCTTTCCGACCAATTCTTTACGTCCACATCTCTTCATCACGCCTCAGAACCATGCAGCCACGTCCATACACTCCTTGCACACGTGCAAACATCTTCCAATGACGTCCACGATACCTTCATATGCAATGTTCTTGATTCAAACATGTTGCGCAACCTCCCGATCAACTCGACGACAATTCCTCCCGAACTTGGTTGTTGAACCTCATGTTCTCCCTAAGACTAGTTCAATGGATCCCGTCACCAGACATGTCTTGAACTCTGGCAACACCTGCAAATGAATAAACAACCAATCCGTACGAGCCCAAGTCTGCGACTTGACTCAAGTTAGTTCTGAAACTACAACACCTTACGTGAGCACCTCACATAAGCATGTTGCAAAGCACAAAAAAATGATATAAGCCTTAACCACCAAAACACACCAAAAACTTAGCAAATGAATACTAAGCAATCTTTCCAACAATGTAAAGCAAGTTCGAAACATTTCACAGTGAAAGCATGAACATTGCGATCAAGCTCCGAACCTAGCCAAAGCTAACCGGAGCTTGAGCTGGAGCTTAACAAAGCTAGTACAACCTAGCGCCAGAGCTTACCAAAGCTAGTACAACCTAGCGCCGGAGCTTAACAAAGAAATTCTAGAGCTATCAAAGACATGCCGGAGCTAAACACAAAGCAAGTTGGACCTTACGTCGGACCTTGTAGAAGCTCGGAGCTAGAGTCAGACCTTGCTAAAAAGATGTTACCGCCGCATTCAAAACATTTATTGTCAAAGCCATTGTATTCAACACACATAGGTCTCACAATCTCCCCCTTGATGAATGCATTGGCAACACCATTTAAAATCCGAACATTGGCTTATTCACATTAAAAATTTTGAAGACAATTTCTCCCCCTTTGCAAAAAAGAAATAAAATGAGAAGAAAAACAATTTCTTTTCTTGAGAAGAATCGTGCCAAAAACAATTGTGAATATGTGCAATGTATAATCAATTTCTCCCCCTTGCATACTTACCTTTAAAAAGTCTCACATTATCTCTCCCCCTTTGACAATGTATTCAGCAAGGTTCAAAAGAGAAATTTCAAATGTTATGAGCATCGTCGACTGTTGGAGTCGGCAGATCTCCTGATACTACTAAAGTGTTGAAGGAGTTTGTAGTTCGGTGTGGGCGCGCGGAGACTCAAGAAGGTGAATCACGATTGGACACGAGAGACACAGTGGTTTACGTGGTTCGGGCCGCCTGAGCGTAATACCCTACTCCACGGGTGTGTGGTGTTGTATTAGTTTATGTATGAACGCTCACGTCAATGCGTGTGTGCCTGAGAGCGTTCGAGAGCCTTTTTTTCGTGTATCGTCGGTCTGTCCTTTTATAGTACAAGGACAAACCGTTACAAGTTAGCCTGGCCCGACATGTGGCCTCGGCGGTTACTAGTATTGATACACGATTAATTGTTGTTAATAACCCTGTAACGGGCTCCGACAGTGCCGTTACAGGTGTTAAGATTGTCCGATTAAGTGTCATTAACATGGAATTAATGACAATTAATCGGGTCTTGAAGTCCGCGGCTATCCTTTGAAGATCCGGAGTCGTTACAATGTCTTCCGGAGATTTGAGGCGGCCAGCTCCGACGTTTGGACACGTGGCAGCTCCGGAGCTTGCTTGTGGGAAGCGGGAAGCTCCGGGGTGGCCTGGCACGTGTCAGGTCAGGAGCTTCTCTCGGTCAGGGGTTAAGTCCGGAGGTGCCGTTTCGGTACCTGGCCCGGAGCTTCACCCTTGTGGGTAGTAGCTCCGGTCTGGCAGTACACGTGGCAACCTAGGGGTTAACCATGTTGGAGAAGCAGGTCCGGTTATGTCTGACAAGTGGGCCTCCGAGGGTCTTCAATTTGAGTAGACGTCCTTCCCTTGAGATCTTTGTAACCTCAGGGGGTGTATGGTTTTTAGGGTACCGACAGTGGCCCCCTGGACCTACCTCCGGGGAAAGTCACCGGGGTGAAGTCATTCCGTCGGAGGTGGGTCCATACTCGCGACTCTTGAACTGGGTCTTCAAGGGTCTTCGGAGGTGCCGTTGGCGGGGCTTTACGGTTAAATCCCGACGCGTGGCGCACCTCAGGCGGCAGATAAGATCTTTGACATGCGGATCTCTCGCAATTGAAGGTCGCCAGTTCCCGATACGAAAACCGTATCGGTTCCGCGCGCCTTGTCAGGTCGCAGCCTTTGGGTTTCCCGCCTCGTGATGACAACTGTTTGCCTGGGTAAGAGCCTCGACTTGATCGTCAGGGTGGTGCCGGGCCCTCTTGTCATCGGCAGGGTTGAATTCTTGAGTAGTATCCTTGACTCCCCTGCAGTTTCCATCCAAGCGTTGCGAGGGCTTACTTAAGAAGGAAAGCGCACCGTCGGGAGTTCTTTACGCTTCCCATCTGTTCTTGCGCTCAAACTCCCAACTCGTACTTTGCTCCTCTTCTCTTGCCTAGCTGTGCTGCGATGGAGTTGGGTCTGCGTGAGAGTCGCTTGAAGACTAACAGCGATCTGAAGAAGGTCCGGGCCCTCATGGGGTGGTCTTCGGACTTCTTCAACCGCTCGGTCCACGCCGGCGGAGAGCTCCCCTTTGAAAAGGAGCACGCTGGCGAGATGGTGTACTTTTCCTCGTACGCCATGGTGGGGCTGATCCCACCGTTTTCTTCTTTCTTCTTGATGCTGCTGGACTTCTATGGTCTGCAGCTGTACCACCTTGGCCCTCACTCCATTCTCCTTGTGTCCATCTTTGTCCACTTCTGCGAGATGTGGGTGGGCATCCCTCCCTGCATCGAGCTCTTCCGAACCTTCTTCGCCGTCCACACCACCGGCCGAAGCAATGAGTATCTTGGCTTCTACTACTTCGTGAAGCGCAAGAAGTGCCCATTCAAGTACCTCCGGTCATTCCCTTCCGAGAAGTGGGATGACTGGAAGAAAGATTGGATAGTCGTCCGGGTGGAGGAGCATGAGCGGTTGGAGTTGCCAGACAGTCTGCCCGGCATTGACACGTCGGTATGGAGCGAAGTTCCGGTACTGGCGGAAGCTTTCGACCCTGTCCTGACCAGGATCCGCCAATGTGTGGAGGGAATATTGACTCCCCAGGCGGTGTTCTGCAACTTCCTGTCCAACAGGTGGGCGCCGCTGAAGAGGAGGGAGAAGCTCGCCTGGGCCCTCAACAGCGTGATAGACGAGGACCGGGTTGAGACCGGGTTGAAGTCCAGCATGGTGGGGAAGACCTTGGAGTTTCACCTCAAGAAATTCCAGCACGACATCGACGTTGAAGGAGATTACTTGACTCCGCCGCCGGCCTTCCTCCCTCTGAACGTGGAAGTTGAGTTCAGCAGGGAGCTCCGGCGGACGATGCCCGCGCTTGACGACCTTGGTGTCGTCGAGAGAAGATCAACCACCCGGTTGGCGATCCCCGGGTTGTCCGAAGACGGCTCCGCCCCTGTCCCACAGCCAAGAGCTGAGGTCATCGGCAAGGGCAAGGAGCTGGCGGAGGAGCCGGAGAGCCGGAAGAGGAAGCTGCGACATGCTGACGGAAGGTCCATCGGGCCTGCCACTCCCCCCCCCCCCCCCGGTTCCCCCTCCTCAGGAAGGAAGATCCTCCGCCGCCGTGGCGACTGTCCCCGTGGTGGGGTCCTTCCGAAGCGTTACTGTTCCGGCGGTGGGATCCTCTCGGAGTGCGACTGTCCCCGTGGTGGATCCCTCCTGTGGTGCTAGCTCCGGGCGCGCGACTCCGGCATCTGGAGCGGTGAGGGCCTCCAGGTCCAGGAGTTCCTCCCGATCAAGGAGAGCTCCGACCCAGGAAACGCCCGCGGCTGTGGCAAGTCCTGGGAGTCCTCCCGGAGCTCCTACGCCGATCGTGGCCAGCCCGGATCGTCCGGGAAAGAGGTTCCGCGCAAGCTGGTGCGGGAGCCTCCCAAGGTAATTTTTCTTTTTTACCTCGATTAACTTTTTTAATTGTAGCATCTGTTTGCTCAATTTCTTCGTTCTTCATCTGCAGCGTTCCCAAGAAGGGGAGTGAAGCTCCACCCTCAGCCACAGTGTCTGAGGCTGCGAGGGCTTCTGCTCTAGTCCCGGTGCCGCCCCAAGCGGAGGCTGCGACAGCTCCGGCGCCGGCTGTCGTGGTCATGGACCTCGACTCGTCTCTAGAAGTTCCCGTGGTAGCGCCGGACCACGAGAATGAAGATGCGCCAGCGGCACCCGTCCCGAAAGTGGAAGCTCCGGGTCCTGGTGCTGCAGTAGTAGAAGCTCCGGCTGTTGAGTCGGAGGAAGTAGCAGTCCCGGCTTCGGAGCCGGAAAGTGCTGAAGCCCCGGCGATTGAGCCGGAGGTGGCTGAAGCCCCGGCATGCGAGCCGGAAGTCGAAGTAGTTCCGGCAGTTGAGCCGGTTACTTCCGAAGCTCCGGCCGCAGAGCCGGTGATTGTTGGAGCGCCGGTCACAGAGCCGGCGGCTGAAGAGGCGAGGGAGCTTGAGCCTCCCTCAGAAGAGGTGCCCCGGCCGGAGCCAGTAGCGGCTCCTGCTCCGGAGGTGACGATGTCGATGGTACCTGTGGCAGAGCCAGAGTGCCTGAACGAAGTCGCCGGCCCCCAGCCTGAGGGGGCAAATGAAAACTTGGCGGTGGGACCTTCTTCGATGGCGACTGAGGCCGTCCCGGAGGAAGGCCCTAGCGCTTTGGAAGCTCGGGGTTCCACTCTCGTAGAGTGGGACCCAATTTTTGTATGTGAAGACCCGCTGGAACCAGCGGAAGAGATCCCAGCAGGTCCGGAGCCCATCTCGCTGTCGATGTCCATCGACAACGCCTGCTCCAGTCTACGTCAGGTCCAACTGGCCTTCTTCCACGACAGCAAGGCTCTTGAAGAGGAGCGCCAAACCCTTAGGCGGTGGCGTAATCGGCTCCACTTCGAGACTAAGCTGGCGCAGTCGAGGCTTGCGGATGACAAGGAGTAGATCAAGTGGGAGAAGATCCGCCTGGAGCTCTGGGATAAGCTGCTGGACGAGAGGGAGAGCATGACTCACGCCCTCGATGCTCAATCCCGGGAGTTCCACGACCGAGCTAAGGCTGCTAACGACGCGGCCAATGCTCAGTTTGATCAACTCGAGGCCATCAGCACCGCACTCATCAAGCGCCGAGAGGCACTTGAAGGGAGGGAAAGACGGCTCGAGGACGAGGAGCAAAAACTCCTAGAGCTACGGGATGACGTCTTGCGACGGGAAGAAGAGCTCGCCGAGAAAACAGCTCTGGCAGACAAGGGCCTCGAGGAGCGCACTAAGAAATTGGAAGAGCGCTGCCTCGAGGAAGAGGAGAAGGCCTGGGTGCGGGGGCAGGAACTCTACGAATACGAGTGTGCCCTTGTCGCCCGGGAGAAGAAAGTGGAGGCTAGGGAGAAGGACCTGGTCGACCGCCGGAACAAGATCCACCTCCGGGAGGAGGAGCTCGGAAGACTTGAGAAGCGGGTTGCTGCGAAGATCCAGCAAAACGCCAAAGAAGTTGAGCGCCTCGCCCGCGAGAATTCGGAGCTGACGGCGGCCCAGAGATCCCTGGAAGAGATGAAGAACTTGAGGAAGGCGGACTCCCTGCAGATTTGGGAGTTCCTGGGCAAAGCCGACGACGCGCTGACGCCGATGGGTTTCAGCCCCGTGCACCCGGATGATCCGGAGCCGGAGCCGGACCTTGCGTTGCAAGCGTTGAGCGCCGCAGGAAGCAAGCTCTCCAAGGTGGGCGACGTCATCGCGGACCAGCTGGAGGTCGAGGGGCAATCCCTGGCTAGGAACGTCACAGAATATGTGTTGACGTGCTACAACAGCCGGAACCCTCGATTTCCTCTGGACCCGGTGCTTGAAGGCCCCGTCGAAGGAGAAGGCGAAGCTACCCGAGCCTGCGTGTCGGAGGTCGCCCAGAAGGTCGCCGAGTTCTTCCATAGGGTCTAGGACCTTCTCTTTTAGCCTTTACTTGTATCTTCTCTTCTTCCTCAATTTTGTAATCCCTTGTCTCCAGATGTAATCTCCGGTCTTCAGATGAAATGAAATCCCCTTGCGAATTTCATTTTTTGTCTTCAACATCTTTATCTTCACTTGGCCCCCTGGTAGATGTGCACAATTTGATTGTGGACATGTACCAAAAGGATGTTGAGTTTTGTTGAAGACGAATTTGCTTCGAACTTGTGGAATTTAGGTCCGAAGTTTTTGATAGTGAAGGTCCCCTGAAGTTGTTGGAGCTTAGAAGCTCCGGCACTGTCCATCGCTGGAGCTTAGTAGCTCCGGCAATAGCCTCTATCAACACGTTGAGCGTCGGTAGTTAATACTCCAAGGTGTCGGAGCTTAGCAGCTCCGGCAATGACCTTTGCCACACTTGGTTTGTTGGCAACAGACTCCAGTGACGGGGTCTTCTCGCCATCTTTTAGTCAACGCCGACGGTTGACGCCCTGGTGGGAGTCGGAGCTTGGTTAGCTCCGGTTTTTCTCCATCAACGTACGGTTCATTTTTCCTGCACACTTAAGCCAAGAAAAATAGTAAAATTCGTTCCTTGTCTATAACTTCGTCGCGGCTTACGGTTCTCAAGAAAATTTTAAGTTGAACACGATTTTTAATACAACTGGATGAATTGTCTTTTCTTTTAGATCCAATTGTCCATGGACCCACCTTACTTTGGCCTGCCGGGATGTAGGTAGAGTGGCGTACTTAGGGTGCTTGACCAGGCTAAGTCGATAGCGCACTCCGGCCCTAGAATGGCTTGGCGGCTTTCAGGCGAGTTGGCCACAGACGATATTTAAATCCAAAAAATCTGACAATTCAACTCGAATCGTATGTAAACCGGTCAAACTAGAACTTCTTAAGAATTGCACGTTTCTGTTATAGACAAGAAAGAGAAAAATAAAAATGTCGAGCCTATGCAAAAATGAATGCACGTGGAGTCTATTTCACATGAAGATGTCTTTCATTATAGGTCCGGGGTACAGGGGAAACAAGTACACTCTTAGGGTACGGAACCAGGCTAAGTGTGTTTGGTTTCTCGTTTGACCCAGGGTAGTTAGCCACACTTTTAGTCCGGAGACTGTGTCAAGTGTTGCATGAGCTTTTCAAACCTTTCGGGAAAGGTCCGGCTGCTCTCCCGGAGGAACTACCCGACTCTGTACAATGACTCTATAACATACATTTCAAGTTACTTAAGACTCACCTCCGTGGAATTAAGTGTAGAACTTACGGAGGTGCTCGATGTTCCAAGGATTTGGGAGAGGTGTCCCATCCTCGGTAGCCAAGCGAACGCTTCCGGGACGGGATACTTTGATCACTCGAAAGGGCCCTTCCCAGCCGGGGGAGAGTTTGTTTTGCCCTTCTCTGGATAGTATTCTCCGTAGCACCAGATCGCCTTCCTCGAGCTGTCGGTTGTGTACATGCCGCTGGTGATAGCGCCGTAGAGCTTGGCGGTATCGGGCATTCCGAACAGCTGCTTGGCACCTTCCCTCCTCGAGGAGGTCTAGGTCTTCGCGCCGGAGCTGGTCCTGCGCGGCTTCGTCGAAGGTCCGGACTCGGAGGGAACCCAAGGTGATTTCCGGAGGAAGGATCGCTTTAGCTCCGTACACCAGAAAGAAGGGTGTTTCTCCGGTTGCCCGACTTGGAGAAGTCCTGTTGGCCCATAGAGTGGGCGGAAGCTCTTCGATCCAATTGGCTCCGTGCTTTTTCAAGCGCTCATAAGTGCGTGTTTTGAGTCCTTTAAGGATCTCTGCATTTGCTCTCTCGGCTTGTCCATTGCTGGCAGGATGAGCTACGGAAGCGTAGCAAACTTGTATGCCGAGGTCTTCGCAATATCCTTGAAATGCGGAGCTTGTGAATTGAGTCCCATTATCAGTGATGATCTTATTTGGGACTTCGAATCTGCTCACAATGGATTGTAGAAAATTGATTGCAGATTGTTTGTTGATCGTCACAACGGGAGTTGCTTCCGGCCACTTGGTGAACTTGTCGATGGCGACGTACAGGAACTTGTAACCTCCGACGGCTCTAGGGAAGGGTCCCAAGATGTCCATCCCCCACACAGCGAAAGGCCATGTGGGAGGTATCATTTGTAAGGACTGAGCAGGTGTATGAATTTGCTTTGCATGAAATTGGCATGCTTTGCATTTCTTCACCAGCTCAGTGGCATCCTGGAGCGCTGTAGGCCAGTAGAAGCTGTGCCGAAAGGCTTTTCCGACCAGCGTGCAGGAAGATGCGTGGTTCCCACACTCGCCTCCATGGATTTCTGCGAGGAGCTCGCATCCTTCTTCCCTTGTGATGCACCGCATTAGGATGCCGTTGGCACCGCGCCGGTAGAGATCCCCTTCTACCAACGTGTATCTTTTAGCCAATCTGACTACCCGATCAGCGGATACATCATCGTCAGGAAGGATGTTGTCTTTCAAGTAGCTCCGGATCTCCGAGATCCATGCATCGGAACTGATTTGAGCATTTGAGTCTTGCGTGCTGGGTTGCTCGGAGCTTCCGGCAGCACCTACGACCCTTGATGGCTGCCATGGTAACAGGGCCATCGGGACCGTCAGCTTCGGGATGCTGATCTTGCCCCCTTCGTTCAGTTCGGCAGGCTGAACTGTGGGTTTTGACAACCTCCGGACAAAGGTTCCATCAGGAGCCGGAGCTCCAGTTGACGCCTTGGTCGAGAGTTCGTCAGCTTCAGCGTTGTGAGCACGCTGAACATGGTGAAGGTCTAGGACTTCGAAGTCCTTCTGAAGCCTCTGGACTTCAAGGAGGTAAGCAGCCAGCTGGAGATTATTGCAGGAGCATTCACCCTTCACCTGTTTGATGAAGAGTTGTGAATCTCCTTTGACCAGCAATTGCTTGACACCGTATGATAGTGCCACCTTTAATCCATAGATGAGTGCTTCATACTCCGCCATGTTGTTGGTTGCCTTGAAGTCAAGGTGTACCATGTATTTCACCTTCTCCCCAGTTGGTGCGAGGAGAAGGATTCCAGCTCCGGCTCCCTGCTTCTGCATGGAGCCGTCAAAGTAAAGGGTCCAGTGAGGCTTAGTGAAGGTTGGAACTTGAGGTTCCGTCTTCTGCTCGCTGGGGCCCCCAGGGTTTAATGGAGATGGAGTCCATTCTGCCACGAAATCTGCCAACGCTTGACTCTTGATTGCTTGTCTCGGAATGAATTCAAGATCGAATTCATCCAATTCCGCTGCCCACTTTGCAATATTCCCAGTTGAATTGGGATTATGCAGGATCGCTCGAAGTGGATATGAGGTCACCACCGAGACTTTGTGAGCTTGGAAATAGTGTCGAAGCTTCCTTGAGGCAATAAGAACTGCATAAAGTAGTTTATGTACCTCTAGGTATCGAGTCTTGGCATCATGTAACACTTCACAGATGAAGTATACTGGGCGTTGAATGGTCCGGACCCTCCCGGAGGGGTCCGGAGCTTCCTCTTCATTGATCCGGACCCTCTCGGAGGGATCCAGACTCTCTTCGGGGACCTCCGGGTTCTGGGTGGAGGAACCCGGAGCTTCTTCAGAAATGACCTGGACCCTCTTAGAGGGGTCCGGGTCCTCTGAAGTGGCTTCTTGTGGGTTTGAGTCTGGGAGTTGGGACCCATACCCGCTTTCAGGAACCTCCGGACCCTCCCGAAGGGGTCTGGATTCCTGAGTATTGGGTAGTTCCGGTCTCTCCGCAACCAGAACCATACTGACGACTTCGTCAGTAGCTGAAATGTAAAGCAACAAAGGCTCACCAGGGTTCAGAGCTACCAGGACTGGTAGGGTGGTGAGGAACTATTTCAGCTCCTGGAATGCCTTCTCTGCTTCTTCAGACCATTGGAATGGTCCGGACTTCCTCAGTAACTTGAAGATGGGAAGTGCTCTTTCCGCCAGTCTTGAAATGAACCGGCTGAGGGCTGCTAGACATCCAGTTAATTTTTGGACGTCTTTGATGCGGGTTGGTGGCCGCATGTCTTCAATGGCTTTTATCTTCGCCGGATTAGCCTCTATGCCCCGGTGACTTACCAGGAAACCAAGAAGCTTTCCGGAACTAACCCCGAAGACGCACTTGTCTGGGTTTAGCTTCGTGCGGGTGGCCCGCAGCTTGTCGAAGACAGCCTGCAAGGTGTCCAAGAGGGACTCCTTGTTCTTGACTTTGACCACGATGTCATCGACGTACACTTCCACTATGTCTCTGATGAGTTCTTCGAAAGTTTTGTACATAGCTCGTACAAAAGTTGAAGCTGCATTCTTGAGACCAAACGGCATGGCTGTGTAACAATACAATCCATCCACTGTGATGAATGAAGTATGCTCTTCACCCTCCCTAGACATCCTGATTTGATGATATCCAGAATATGCGTCTAGAAAACACAGTAACTCGCACCCGGAGGTGGAATCCACTATCTGATCTATTCTAGGTAGTGGGAATGGATCTTTTGGACAAGCCTTATTCAGTGTGGTGTAGTCGATGCACATCCGAAGTTTCCCGCCGGCCTTGGGAACAACGACTGGGTTCGCCAGCCATTTTGGATGGAAGACTTCTCGGATAAATCCGGCTTCGAGCAACTTCTTCACTTCTTGTCGGATGAAGTTCTGTCGCTCTACAGATTGCTTCCGAGGTTTCTGATGCACAGGCCGAGCATCGGGGTAAATCTTCAGATTGTGCTCAATCACTTCCCTGGGGATCCCAGGCATTTGTGACGGTTGCCAAGCAAATACGTCAACGTTAGCCCGGAGGAAAGTGATGAGCGCGAGTTCCTATTTGTCATTCAACCCACCCGATATGCGGGTGGTTTGAGTGACATCGGAACCAATTTGGACGACTTTGACGGGGATGTCGGTGTCGCCGCTTGGCTGCACACGGGGAGCAGAGGTTGAGCCTCGTTGCCGAATGCTCGGAGGTTTTGGAGCTTGCCCCTGTCTGGAGTCCTCCTATTGCGTAGTGGTGAGTGCATGGAGCTCCTCCAGAGCAGTTACTCCGGCGGTGCGATCTCCACGAATCCGGAGAACGCCTACTGGTGTTGGCATCTTCAACACCAAGTATCCATAATGAGCAGCTGCCATAAATTTGTATAGGGCAGGTCTACCCAAGATGGCGTTGAATGGTAAGTTGATCTGAGCGACGTCGAAGACCACCTTCTCGGTGCGGTACTTCTCCCGTGTCCCGAAGGTAACGGGGAGAATTATAGCTCCGAGTGGGGTAATGGCCCCCGGACCTACTCCGAAGAATGGTCGAGAGGGCTGAAGATCCGAAGGTCGAAGCCGAAGTCTGGTAAAAGCTTCAAAGCTTATAAGGTTCAGCCCCGAACCTCCATCCACCATAACATGATGGAGCTGGATGTTTTTGATGGTGGGAGATACCATCAAGGGTAATTGGCCAGCTCCGACCATGCTTTGAGGACAGTCCGAAGCATCAAAAGTGATGGGTGTGTCCATCCACTTTCGATGTGGCTCCGGTCTAGCTGTAGGAGCTACAGCAGCCATATCCCGCCGCATAGTCTTGATGACACGACGAGAAGTGATGTCCCATGATCCACCAAAGATGGTGTTCATGGTTTTCCGACGCTCGTTGTCGGAGACGTCGGAGTCATCGTCGACGGAGGTGTAGACAGCTTTCAGGACCTTTTTGGGGTCCTGAAACCCTAACTCCTCTTCAGCCGGAGCTTCGTCAACCTTCTGTTTTCCCTCCCTCTGTCGGAAAGGAGACCCTTCCCGGCGCTTGTTGTAGCGCTCGGCAAGGTTTTGGACCTCCCGGCAGTCTTCCAGCCTGTGGCTGCCCGTTTTGTGAATGGGGCACCACATTTTGGATTTGCCGCCGTCTTCGGAAGACGGTCGAGGTCGCTTCTCGGGGCGTGGCCCCCGGCCACTAGGAGTTGCAGTGGCTGCAACGTTGGATGTGCCGGCCGACGGCTTCTTCTTGCCGTTGGTCTTCTTTTTCTTCTTGCCACTCTCGAAGGTAGCGGCTTCTTCTTTGGAGGATTTTTTGTGATCCTCCAAGGCTGGTTTGGAGTGCATTTCACGGCCCTCTGCAGCTCTGGCACATTTGTCTGCCAAGCTGAAGAGCTCCGTGACGCTGGTGATCTCTTTGATCGCCAGCTTCTCCAACATCTTCTTGTCTCGTACACCCTGTCTGAATGCCACAATGACAGAAGCGCTTGAGATAGAAGGGATTGTGTTGTGTACCTGAGAGAACATCTGGATGAATGACCGCAAAGATTCT
Source organism: Tuctoria greenei (assembly GCA_036927565.1). Lineage (NCBI taxonomy): Eukaryota > Viridiplantae > Streptophyta > Magnoliopsida > Poales > Poaceae > Tuctoria > Tuctoria greenei. The sequence goes on from JAYESD010000004.1 coordinate 198,281,522, forward strand.
CCCCCTTTTTGCACGACCGCAAAAAGGTCTAGTTCAGTGCCCGGTCGGGTGTATGAACTCCCGAAGTTGGCAGTGAACTGACGGCACAGCTCCTCCCAACTGTCGATAGAGTTGGGTGGAAGGCTCATAAACCAGGACCTGGCGGTCCCAGTTAAGGCCATTGGGAAGTAGTTGGCCATTACGGCCTCGTTTCCTCCAGCTGCTAAGATTGCAGTGGAGTATATCTGCAGAAATTCTACGGGGTTGACAGTCCCGTCGAATTTTTCCGGCAAGTGTGGCTGGAACTTCTGTGGCCATCTAACCATGCGCAGGTGCATGGCTAGAGCGGAACAGCCTCCTCCTACTCCTTCCAGAGTAGAAAGGTCTTGAGCATCCCGTCTTTCTCGAGCTCGCTCGATATGGACACGGCCATCCTGTTGGCGGTATCGGCGATCAAGCTCCGCCCGGAGGTCATGTGTTGAAAGCCGAGATGCCGTATGGGTGCGTCGTGCCCCAGAGGGCAACGACGTCACTTGCTGTGACGCAGCTCGTCTTCGGTTGTTGGAGACATGCGGACCAAGTCTTCCAGACAACGTCCGTCGCTGCGACGGGGCTCGCCCTGAAAGAGGAGGACCCTGGTTGTTGAGGCGTTCGGCCGCTGCTGCGACCAAATGCTCAACATCAGCCCTCCATTGCTCCATGGCATCTAGAGATGCATCCGGAGGTGGTGGTCGCTGGAGAGAGCGCGTGTTCTGGGTTGTCATGACTTGCCGGCGCAGTATGTGACACCGGCGCACCATCATGTTGCCCGGCACGTTTTGCCGGAGAAGATGGTGGTGGTGGGAGTGTGACTCCTGCTGGTGCTGAGGCTCCTGCTGGTGGCTGCATGTTGGAGGGATTGCCCCCGACAGCCTGAGCAGCAGGTTGCCCGTTGGATGATCCAGCCGCAGAATTCACCATTCTCGAAAATCTCAGGCGCCCCTTCCTGGCGCGCCAACTGTCGACTGTTGGAGTCGGCAGATCTCCTGACAGTACTAAAGTGTTGAAGGAGTTTGTAGTTCGGTGTGGGCGCGCGGAGACTCAAGAAGGTGAATCACGATTGGACACGAGAGACACAGTGGTTTACGTGGTTCGGGCCGCCTGAGCGTAATACCCTACTCCACGGGTGTGTGGTGTTGTATTAGTTTATGTATGAACGCTCACGTCAATGCGTGTGTGCCTGAGAGCGTTCGAGAGCCTTTTTTTCGTGTATCGTCGGTCTGTCCTTTTATAGTACAAGGACAAACCGTTACAAGTTAGTCTGGCCCGACATGTGGCCTCGGCGGTTACTAGTATTGATACACGATTAATTGTTGTTAATAACCCTGTAACGGGCTCCGACAGTGCCGTTACAGGTGTTAAGATTGTCCGATTAAGTGTCATTAACATGGAATTAATGACAATTAATCGGGTCTTGAAGTCCGCGGCTATCCTTTGAAGATCCGGAGTCGTTACAATGTCTTCCGGAGATTTGAGGCGGCCAGCTCCGACGTTTGGACACGTGGCAGCTCCGGAGCTTGCTTGTGGGAAGCGGGAAGCTCCGGGGTGGCCTGGCACGTGTCAGGTCCGGAGCTTCTCTCGGTCAGGGGTTAAGTCCGGAGGTGCCGTTTCGGTACCTGGCCCGGAGCTTCACCCTTGTGGGTAGTAGCTCCGGTCTGGCAGTACACGTGGCAACCTAGGGGTTAACCATGTTGGAGAAGCAGGTCCGGTTATGTCTGACAAGTGGGCCTCCGAGGGTCTTCAATTTGAGTAGACGTCCTTCCCTTGAGATCTTTGTAACCTCAGGGGGTGTATGGTTTTTAGGGTACCGACAAGCATATTATAACATATACATATAAAACAAAGATCATCCAAGTCATACTATCAAGTAACTTACACTATCACAACAATGAGATACATAAAGTAGTGTAAGCCATGCTAGAGATCAAATGTAATTTTCAATTTAAGCAAGTCATGATCTCACAAACTTAACTATTTCAAAACCTGAAAGCATAACACTTGTTGCTGCATTTTATTATTTTTCAAAGTACAAATTTAAATCATATGATATTTGCAAGAGATTATATGCGCATCTGCGTTATTCTAACCAACCAAGCCAAGCATATGTCATTTGACAATCAGAAGCTTAAGGACATAGTTTTAGTCATACACAACTTCTTCCAAGTTCATATCTAAGTGCAATGATAAGCCATCTCAAAAGAAGAAGTGCGATGCATGCATATTCTCTTGATCTTTTCTCAACTTATATTTGTTCATAAAAAAACTCAACAAGTGAGTTGATTACTTGATTAATTCTTTATGATTAAAAGCACTTGTGAGCATGCAACAAGTTCAAAACAGTAAGAAAGTTCGACCATGACCAGATTTAGTGTAAGTAATTATTCCAATTACTAGACATGGCAAAAACTACAAAATGTATAACACGAGTAATGTAGTAACAACTTTCAGCATGTAAAAGGAATCACAAAGTCATATATGTATGAAATACTATGCTCATAATATTTCAATTTCAGATTCACACATAGACTTCCCATGTTTCAAAACTCCCCCTCAATTTAAGCCATGAGGATGCATAACCCCTATTTCACAACGAATGAAACAAAAACGAGTGAAATCCAAAGGTTTTGTAAAAAGGTCTGCCAATTGTTGTTCGGTATCTACATGGTGAAGCACAATGTTTCTTGTTTCGACATTATCACGGAGAAAGTGATACCTAATATCAATGTGCTTAGTTCTAGAATGTTGCATAGGTTTTTTAGCAATGCAAAGTGCACTAGTGTTATCACAAAATAGTGGAACACTATCTAGATCAACCCCATAGTCCTTAAGTGTTTAAACAATCAAAAGAATTTGTGAGCAAGCACTAGCAGCAGCTACATATTCAGATTCGGCTGTGGATTGCGCAACTGAATTTTGTTTTCTAGAGGACCAAGCAACAATAGAATTACCAAGAAAATAACAAGCACCGGAAGTACTTTTCCTATCAATCCTACAACCTCCAAAATCAGCATCGGTAAAAGCTTTCAAAGTAATGGTTGAGGAAGAAGGAAGAAAAATGCCAAATTCTTGAGTTCCATGTAAGTACCTGAGAATCCTTTTGATGGCTTGATGATGTGAGGCACGTGGGGAGGCTTGAAACCGTGCACATAGACATACGCTGAATTGTTTGTCCGGTCTTGATACCGTGAGGTACAAAAGTAATCTGATCATCCTTCTATATTCTTTTTGATCCACGGGTTCACCATCTTCATCAAGTTCAAGTGTTGTTGCTGTTCCCATTGGTGTCCGAAGAGGTTTGCTTTTGTCCATGTTGAAGCGCCTTAGGAGGTATTTTGTATACTTTGTTTGATGCACAAAGGTACCCCTCCTTGGTTTGTTTGATTTGCAGCCCCAAAAAGTACGTGAGTTCTTCCATCATACTCATCTCAAATTCTAAACTCATCATAGCTGAAAACTTGGACACAAGATCATGAGAAGCACAACCAAAGATAATATCATCCACATACACTTGAACGAATAATGAGTCATTGCCATGCTTAAGCACAAAAAGATTTTTATCAACCTTGCCCATGGTAAACCCCTTTTCAAGTAAGAATGTTTTTAACCTATCATACCATGCTCTAGGGGCTTGTTTGAGACTGTACAAGGCTTTGGACAGTTTGTAAACATGATTAGAAAAATCTGAATTTTCAAAACTAAACATGATTAGAAAAATCTGAATTTTTAAAACCCGATGGTTGTTTAACAAAAACCTCCTCATCTATGTATCCATTAAGAAAAGCACTTTTTACCTCCATTTTATATAGCTTTAGAACCTTTAGATGCAGCAAAAGCTAACAAAATTCTAATGGATTCTAATCTAGCAACAGGACAAAAGTTTCATCAAAATCTAGACCTTCAACTTGACTGAAACCTTGAGCAACCAACCTAGCCTTATTCCTAACCACAACCCCATCCTCACTTTGTTTATTTTTAAACACCCATTTAGTTCTAATTAAAGTGTGACCTTGAGGTGGAGGTACAAGTTTCCAAACATTATTTCTTTCAAAATTTTCTAACTCTTCCTGCATGACGATAATCCAAAATTCATTAGTGAGTGTGTGTGATATATCTTTGGGTACAAAGGAAGCAACAAAAGCAGAATGAGCATGAGAGTTTGGATCGCAAAATCTGGACCGTGTAACTCGTTCATGCAAGCTTCTAATAATCTGTTGTGGAGGATGAATTTTGAGAACCCGTAGGGGAGTAGACACTTTGCAAGCTTCTTTTTCTTCATGTTCATCACAAATCGATGAGCTTGTGACTTGAGGAGGATCTGGACCAGCAATGGTGGTCGTCGGTGCTGGCTGTGAATCAAAATCAGGAGCTCGAACAATGTCATTAGCTGCTGAATTTTCGGGCAGCAGCTCCACCTCTTTCTCATCTTCAACGAAATTGCTTCCCCCCTGCAAATATGGAACTGGACCTGCAATGTTTGAGCTAGTATCTGGGCTAGATTCATGAAAAGATACTTCACAAGTCTCCACAATTTTGTTAGTGTCAAGTAAAAGCACACGGTAGCCTCTAGTATGGGATGGATAACCAAGAAACAAGCCATCAATGGATCTAGGTTCAAATTTATCAAGATTACCATGTTTCTTAACAAAGCATTTGCAACCAAAGATCCGAAAGTGCATAACATTAGGCCTATGTCCAAACCGGAGCTCATATGGTGTTTTACCTAGCTTAGCGCGCAGGAAAACACGATTTGAGACATAACAAGCGGTTGCAATCGCATCAGCCCAAAATTTCCTAGTAGTTTGATATTCATCAAGCATAGTCCTAGTCATCTCAACTAAGGTTCTATTCTTTCTTTCTACAATACCATTTTGTTAAAGTACATGGTGAAGAAAATTGATGATCTATTCCATTTTCAGCACAAAAGTGATCAAAAGATTGATTTTTAAATTCAGTTCCGTTATCACTTCTAATTGCTTTTAAAAATCCTGGGTGATCAATTGATAGTCCAAGAAATAAAGTTCTAAAGTGACTAAAAGCTTCATTCTTAGATGCCATAAAGTAAACCCAAGAGTATCTAGAATAATCATCAACAATCACAAGAACATACCATTTACCTCCGAAGGATTGAACACGTGAAGGTACTACGGTGTCAAGGTGCAAAAGTTGACCCGGTTCAGTTTTCATGATCATTGTGAGAGGAGTATGTGAACCTGCAATTATCTTAGCATGTCTACAAGAAGAGCACACAATTTCTTTGTCCCCTTTAAGCTTAGGTAGCCCACGTATGTGATCAAGGGCACTAACACGCGTGAGATGATCAAAGCCAACGTGACCAAGTCTACGGTGCCAAAAATATAAATCTTTGGAATCATTAGCAACTAGACACCTATGCTTATAGGAAGACATATAAAAATCAGCTTTAAAAACTCTTCCAAATCGTGACATGTTAAAAATAAGCTCATTGTTTGAATTTACAACTTTGCAGCAATTTTTAGTGAAAATAATTTCCAAATTTTCATCTAGCAATTGTGAAACAGAAAGCAAGTTGTATTTCAAATTTTTGACAAGTGCCACATCCTTCAATGTGTAGTGATCATTTACTCTAACCGAATGCTTAGCAATTATAGGAGTTGAAGAATTATCGGCAAAAGTAACATTCTCTACTCGTGACACAAAAGAGAGGGAGGAGAATCATTCTTTGTTACCGGTCATGTGGCGTGAGCAACCTGAATCCACAATCAAAATGTTCCCCTTCCTCAAGCATGTAACCTACATAGAAGCACAATACGTCGATGACTCAATACTGGGGTTAGTCAAAAGGCATTTAGGTATCCAGTACTGAGTCACACGACGTGCAGAAGGAAAAACACGCAAAAGCTGAGATAAAACAGCAGGTTTATGAGTCAATTCTTGAGGTTTCTTATTCTTAACTACTGACCTATAAGGTGTTACTTGTGTAGCACAAAAATAAGTAGCTCCGGAGGCAAAAACAGAAGGTCCAGAGGTAAACTTTGAATGTTTTTACTCATAACAGCAGGTTGCATGTTCCTGGCATTCGGTTTAATATGTGCGGTAAATTTTGCATGAAAGTTATAAGATCTAGCAATCATTCTATCCCTTTTCTGTTGTTTAGCTAGTCTATAGCAAAAATCTATGATATGACCATCTCTACCACAGTAGGTACAATGAAATTTAAATTTGTGTTCATGTCTAGATGAGCAAACAACATTTTTATTTGAAACCGAATAAGACAACACCCCTGCAGATTTGAAAACCACTTCTTTTATTTAGAAACTGTTTGAATCAAACCACTTCCTAATGACTTTACAATTTTAGGTGGATGTGCCTTAGAATGAGCATGAGAGTCAAAACCTAAGCCAGTTTTATCATTGCAAGACTTGGAAGAATTCAGTAGCAAGTTTAGGTTCTTATTCCCATTACAAAACCGATCTAATTCCTATGCATGGTATCAAGTTTATTGGACAGATCAAGGCAATTTTCACATGAAGTTTTTCCTTTTAATTTGCAATTGGAAAAATATTTAACTTCATGAGAACATAAATCATTATTCAATATTGAAATTTCATTCATAGCATCTTTTAGTTTCTTTTCAAGATTATCACAACTAGAACAATGCAAATCAATTGTAGAATAAGAAGCATCTTTTAAGTTTCCAATGTCAAGTGCAGCAAACTTTTTGTTCTTTTCAATTTCAAGTTCAAGTCTATCTAGAGTAGAGGAATGTGCAGTTCTTAACGTGGACAATTGTTCATATATTAAATCACACGAGGGACAAGAATCATCACTAGGAATCAAGGTTTTCAAATGGTTGATTTCAGATTCTAGTGATTCAATTTTAGCAGCATTATCCCTAAGCTTTTTCTCATTTTTCTTAACAATAATAGTTGCATGAGAAATTGCATCACACATTTCATTACACGTAGAACATACCTCATCGTCGTCAGTGTTGTGTTCTGCATCCTCCTGACTTGATCTTGATCTTGTTTTGCCTACCATTAAGCATAAGTTGGCCAAATCATCTTCATCTTCGTCACTTCCAATGTCCACGTCGCTTGAGCCAAGTTCCTTGAGTGCGGAGATAAAATTGTTCACCAGTTGGCGACCTGTAAAGACCTTCTTTTTCTTCTTATCATTTGTTGAGGAGTGTTTCGTCCTTGATTGTTTTTCTTCTCGGAAAGTAGAACCTGAAAGGTTAGGGCATTCTGTACGAAAGTGTCCTGTCTTACCACATTTGAAGCATCGTTGAGGTCCGAAGCTTCCTCTCCTTCTAGTTCTCATATTTTGCAGTGCTTTTGAGAACCTAGTAGAGAGAAGTGGTAGCTTCTCCTATGGAAATTCCTCGATCTGCTCCAGGGTTAGTGAGGATAACAAAGCAAGAGTATTGCAAGATGATGATTGGCCAGAGCTAGGCATATCACGTTGAGAAACAAATGCAGGAGACTTGTTGGGGTTTTATGTGAGATTATGTCAATGTCCTGAGTTTTCAATTTAGAATATAGTACATCTAAAGTAAGTGTACTCATGACAGTGCATTCACGCATAGATGTAACCTTCATCTCCCAAATTGACATGTCTAATGCACAAAGAAGTTGCCTAGCATTTTCAGCATCAGAAAAGTTAACATTGACACTACGCAGATTGCTGAGAATTTTATTGAAGCGAGGGAAAAGGTCATCGATAGACTCACCGGGTTGCATCTTGAAACACATATATTCCTTTTTGAACATACATTGTCTCACTTCCTTGATCGTGTTGGATCCTTCGTGATAGTCATAAAAGCACTCTCCACACATCGTATGCCGATCGAAGGTGTGCAACGCGGTCGAAGTCGCTTTGAGTGAGTCCTTGGATGATCAAGTTCCGGGCTTTTTTGTTGTTGTCGACGTCCCGTAGGTTCGTAGTCGTAACTTTATCGTTTGACGGCACATCATAAGGCTTGTACACCTTTTCCCATATGGCGAAGCCTTGGGCCTGGATGAAAGCCTACATGCGTGCCTTCCAAACCAGAAAATCAATACCAGCAAACACACAAGGTTTGGCGGAGTATTTCTCCATGAAGATTAGTCAAAAACATGTGCAAATCACAAATATTAGAGCAACCTCGCTCTGATACCAATTGTAAGATCGAAGAGCACGTGAAAAGCTACCAGGGGGGTGAATGGTAGATTTAAAAATCTTACGCAGCTAAAATGATTAAATCCCAACCCCTTCGGCAGAAAAACGATCTGTTAAAGAAATCATGTGTGAAACTGATCTAAAAGTGTTTAACCATGACAAAAGTGATATATATATCAGAGAGAATCAAGTCACGAAGAAAACACAAGAAGAATCACTCAAATCTGTCGAGAGAAACTCAAGTTATGATCGAAAGATCGAACAAAGGTCAATCTGTCCTACCCGAGAAAAACAGTTCCGGAACGCTGCAAAGAAACTCGTGTAGATCAGAAACCACAACTAAAATGACCGTGAAATTTTGACATATGATAGATAATCAAGTTTTGAAGACAAACCAAGAAGAATCATGTCAACTGGATCTGTAAAACTCGAGTTATGATAAAACCACCAACGAAAGGTAGTGCTGTCCAGAAACTCGATGAGTAAAACTTGTCTGGAACAAGACGGACGAACAAGGCACAAAAGTTCCTTCAAACTACGAATTTTATTCAATAGAACACAAGAGGAACAACCTCCAAGTCGTGCACCACGAGCTCTAGCCTTCCTTGCTTATATAACCAGCCCTTAGACCAACCCAATCTCAACTAGGACTCTAATCCTACTCAGATCATGAATCGAAACTTTCCATAACTGCTTAGGACTCTTCTATATGCAGATAGAAGCAATCTTAAGACTTCCAAACACCTTAGGAACATATCCCACATTCCTAAAACAACTCAAATTCGTGACCCATACAAAATCCTATCATAACCAACTCAAATCTTTCCATATTTCAATCAAACCCGACTTAGCCGCATCCTAAGTCCATAACCTAGTCGGTTGGACCTTTCCGACCAATTCTTTACGTCCACATCTCTTCATCATGCCTCGGAACCATGCAGCCACGTCCATGCACTCCTTGCACATGTGCAAACATCTTCCAATGACATCATCGATACCTTCATATGCATTGTTCTTGATTCAAACATGTTGCACAACCTCCCGATCAACTCAACCACAATTCCTCCAGAACTTGGTTGTTGAACCTCATCTTCTCCCTAAGACTAGTTCAATGGATCCTGTCACCAGCCATGTATTGAACTCAAGCAACACCTGCACATGAACAAACAACCAATCCGTACGAACCCAAGTCCGCGACTTGACTCAAGTTAGTTCTGAAACTACAACACCTTACGTGAGCACCTCACATAAGCATGTTGTAAAGCACAGCAAAATGATATAAGCCTTAACCACCAAAACACACCCAAAACTTAGCAAATGAATACTAAGAAATCTTTCCAACAATGTAAAGCAAGTTCAAAACATTTCACAGTAAAAGCATGAACATTGCGATCAAGCTCCGAACCTAGCCAAAGCTAACCGGAGCTTGAGCCGGAGCTCACCAAAGCTAGTACAACCTGGCGCCGGAGCTTACCAAAGCTTGTACAACCTAGCGCCAGAGCTTACCAAAGCTAGTACAACCTAGTGTCGGAGCTTTTCAAAGCTAGTACAACCTAGTGCCGGAGCTTACCAAAGCTAGTACAACCTAGCACCGGAGCTTAACAAAGCCATGCCGGAGCTATCAAAGACATGCCGGAGCTAAAGACAAAGCAAGTCGGACCTTACGTCGTACCTTGCAGAAGCTCGGAGCTAGGGTCGGACCTTGCTAAAAAGATGTTACCGCAGCATTCAAAACATTTATTGTCAAAGCCAATGTATTCAGTACAAGCCAATGTATTCAGCACACAAAGGTCTCACACAGGACAACACCTAACCGGTCAACTGCAGAGACTCCCTTCTTCCTGGTGTACAGAGATGAAGCAGTCTTTCGTCTGGAGATCACTGTGGGGTCACTCCGGGTCCGTACCTTCAACGAAGCCGCGCATGACCAGCTCCGGCATGAAGACCTTGACCTCGTCGATGAGGGAAGGTGCCAAGCAGCTGTTCAAAATGCACGTAATCGCCAGGCGCTCCAGCGCTATCATCAAAGGCATGTGCGCAACTGAGAGCTCGATGAAGGCGATTTGGTTCTGCGGAGAATACTAACTCATGAAGGGATGAACAAACATTCCCCCAGTTGGGATGGTCCCTTTCGAGTAATCAAAGTATCCCGTGCTGGGTGCGTTCGCTTGGCAACTGAGGATGGGACTCCGCTTCCCAATCCTTGGAACATTGAGCACCTCCGTAAGTTTTATGCTTAGTTTCACGGAGGTGAGTCTGTAATTACACACAATGTAAGTTATAGAGTCTATACACAGAGTCGGGTAGGTCCTCCGGGAGAATATTCGGACCCCTCCGGGAGGGTCCAGGAAGTTCAAACAACATTTAACTCGGTACCTTGGCTTACCTACCCTGGGTTAGAACAAGATGAATAGCACACTTGGCCTGGTTCTGTACCCTAAGTGTGTCCTTGTCACCCCTGTAATTCGTACCTATAATGAAAGACATTGTTGTGTGAAAGCAGACTCCACGTGCATTAATTTTGTATAGACTCACTTTCTTTTATTATCCTTTTCCTTCTTGTCTATAACGAAGTTGTGCAATTCTTTTTGACCTTTAGTCCAAGTTACTCCTATGTTGTACAAGTTATATTGTTGGTTTTTTCGGATCTTAGTATTGCTAGACAGTCTACTCACTCGAACGCCAAAGCCAACACAGGTCCGGAGTGCGCTATCGACTTAGCCTGGTCCAACACCCTAAGTACGCCACTCTACCTATATTTTGGTAGGCCTCAGTAGGGCGGGTCCAGAAGGCATTCAGATCTGGAAAGATTACATCAATGTATTTGTTATCACATTGAGTTCCTTTGGATCTAAAGTTCAAAGAAGAACAGTAAGTCGCAAAAGAGTTATAGACGAGGGGATGAATTTTACTATTTGTCTTGTCTTTAATGTACATGAAAAATGGGAAACACATGCAAGTGGTGGAAGATGTCGGAGCTACTAAGCTCCAATATCCCCCAAGGGGGCCCGCCGTCGACGCTAAAGACGTTGAAAGTGGGTGCCGTCGGAGCTACCAAGCTTCGAGAACTCCTAGGGGGCCCGCCATCGACGTGAGGAATAATGACGATTCAAGCAAAGATGGTGAAGAAATTACCACGAGGGGATTTGCCGTCGACGTATACTACGTTGATGGTGGATATCATCGAAGCCGGGAAGCACCGACGATCCAAAGGGGCCCACCGTCGACTGTTCTAAGCGTTGACAGTGGGTCCCATCGAAGCTACCAAGCTCCGACAAGTCTTAGGGGGCCCGCCAATGACGCAACAAAGGGTCTATAACACCCTCATTTTCGTGCATCATGTCCTACATACATTCATATACATGTTTAACATTAATCCACATAAAGAGGAATAAGTTTAAAATTGATTTGGAACAAAACCGCACTTAAAATGCTGAAAAGTACGGACTAGTCCGACTTTCATGAGTACTAGTCCGATTTCTCTCTGACTTCAAACGGACTTGTCCGTTTTTGCTGCGGACTTGTCCGATTTTGCCTCTAGACACTTTCGAACTTGTCGGATTTTGTGCGGACTAGTCCGGTGTCCCAAGAATCCTTGAAAATTTGCTAAGTCCCTAGACTTTTCTGGACTAGTCCGGTGTTCCAGCGGACTTGTCAGTTTTCCTCTCTGACTAAAGTCGGACTTGTCAGATTTTTGGCCAGACTTGTCCGATTTCTTTCTGACTAGCTTCGGACTAGTCCAGTCCTTGTCGAACTTATCCGATATTTCGCGACTCCGAGTTGATCTTTTGTTTCACGACTTGTTTACTGGGTTTCACGTTAAGTGGTCCTAGGGACGTCGTGCCTAACTCTTTTAGACCCCATGTGGGACTCTAAACCGGCCTCTACTCATCTCAAAACTCGAAATTCATCTAACCCTAGCCTCCACCTCTATATAAACAACCCCACCCCTTGGCTTGATATCTATTTGCCACTTTTCCGCCCCACCCAAACCCTAGTTTGTGGAGAGCCACCATCAAGGACGGAGGAGGAGATCCCAAGCAAGAAGAAGAAGAGGAGGAAACGAAATAGGATAAAGAACTCCATCATGTTTTGTTCTTCATCTTCAATTCATCTCCAAGTTCATCACCAACCCTAGATCATCAAGATCCAAGTGTTACCTCCAAGTTTCTCGATTCATTGGAATCCTAAACACCTGGTATACCTTCTATTTCCTTTTCCTTACATGAATTCGACCCCTAATCTCCAGATTCACGTCGATCTAGAAAACCCTAGTTCGCTAGTTCTGCGAAGTGCGGACTAGTCCGGCCTTCTGCAGACTAGTACAATTTTGCTAACTAAGTTGTGTTGAATTAATTCTAAAATTTGATCTAATCAACTCCAAACCTATATAAACTTGTTAAAATCTATTACAACTAGTTAGTGATCATTAAAAGCAATCTATTAACAAGTTCTACCTTACATTTGCATTAATCATGCATGTCATGTCATATTGAGTAATATATGTGCACTCTTTGATTGTGTCTCTTGTCTTGTATGTTTATTGTGTGGATAGACGGATTTGCACTAGAGAGTGTCACGGAGGATCTTCAGCACCAAGAGTTTGAAGAAGTTGACCCGAACCAACCGCCAGGGCATGACAAGTGTCCTGGAAGCATATTGATCCTGTTTTTGAAATAAATGTTTTGTTTGCAAGATTGCATGCTTGTGTCAATTTGATGGGAAATCCTATGATAGGAAGTTTACTAGATTTGCCTAACCACCCTTGTCACCTGGAATTTATGGTAGAGAGTAGGGATGGGTTTTTACCTTTTTGCTTTGCATAATTAATTGGGATGGGAGAACATCTATAACATTTAATTATGTATTAATGAGATTATGGTTGACATGAACTGGTTAATATGATATGGTAATGGGTGATCTAAGCAAGCCTGGTACGTGGATGGGTTGGATGTTATGGTGGTTTTTCTTGCTTTAGATCCAAGGACCGGTTCGTGGAGTGACCATCCAGGATTTACAGTGCCACCATGAGGCCAAGTATGGGTGCGGCATAGCTGGTTAATTAGGGCTTTGCCAGTGCTATTTTGACCATTAAGGATGCTCGTGGAAGGGGTAGTCAGATTGGGTTTGTTGATGATTGGTGGGACTACCCTGGGATCCGAATGGCTCAAGAGGGGTCCCTTGGTTGAAGATGTGCTCAGTTGGAGACATCGCCACCGGTGAAACCTCAGTGGGGTCTAAATAGGCTAGTACTCCCTTTGTAGAGGCTATTTTGTGATCTCTTGGCCACACACCTAAGGAAGTGTGAGATGGCATAATTGAGATTTTCTATAGTCATCGAAAGGTGATAAAATCACAAACACATGGGTAAAGCGGTACAACCTCTGCAGAGTGTGTCTAAAACTACCATGATAGCTGTGCTCTCAGTTATGAGCAACCTGGAACCTCACATGATTATAGTAAACTCGGTATTGGGATGGTATTTGGGATGGTTATGATTGGTATTATGGTTATGGATGGTTATAAATTGAATTCTGGTATTGAATATGGATATTGGTATATGATGATGGATATGGAATTATGGACTGGTATTATGATGATTATATGATTTATAATGGGTTTACTTCACATACATAATATATATTGCTTTTCAAATATTTTAATGTACTTTTCAGCACTCAGCAATTATTATTGTATTCATCGTTTGAATCAGCTACATGTCATACTTGCCACACTTTTTACACTTGCTGAGTACAACATGTACTCACTCTTGCAATCCCCCCGCCAACAGTTGCAGGTCAGGATTGGAAGTTTAATGACGATAATGCGGAGTTCTAGGCCGTGTCTATCGTCAGCTTTGCCTGTGGTGTTGATTGGAGCTGCGCTACCCTATTGCTTATGCTGCCTAGCTGGTTAGTTTGCTTAATTAGTTTATTTCTGCTGTATTTGTTGAATTTATCATTAATATTCATTAGAACCTGTACTCGAGGATAATATGGTTTGTGTAACATAATTTGGTTAATTAATCTTGTTATGTGGTAATTTTCTGTATACTCTTTTGTGAATGCACTCGTGTATGTGTGTTGTACATCCTGGACACACATATGCGTTCACTTGGTTCATTTTTGGAACCGGGTGTCACAGGGTCCCTGGAGGTGTCGGAGGTAAACTTCGGACCTAAATGCTATGTGTGCTGGCTACAAGTTCGAAACATTTAAGTCATCAAGACATAGTCAAAACCTTTTGGTACATGTTCGCAATCAAATTGTGTACATCTACCAGGGGGCTAATAAGATAAAGGACAATGCATTGAAGACAAATACAAAAATGGAATTCATTCATCCAAGAATAGTGGATTTCATTCATCTAAAGGATTGGATTACAAAATGAGGATTACAAAGGAAAAGGCAAAAGGGAAAGGTCACAGCTACTAGAGGCTCTAAGTTCATTGGAAAAATGAGGCAACCTTCTCGGCAGCTTCTTGGACACTGACCCTGGAGGCATCCTCCTCTTCGACAATGGGTCCTTCGAAGACTGGATCTAGGGATAGTTGGGGGTCTCGGCTCTTCTAACACGTCAGAACATACTCGGCAACGTTCTTGGCCAGAGATTTCCCCTCCGTCTCCAACTGATCAGCGATGACATAACCCATCACATCGAGTTTACTACCAGCAGAGCTAAGCGCCACCAATGTTTGGTCCAACTCTGGTGCTGAGTTCTCCGGACATACCGGACCAAGCAGAGTGGCACCAAGGCTTTGTCGGCGTGCCCCAAAAAATCCCACACCCGCTGTGACTCAGTCATCCTTGAGCTCCGCAGCTCCTCCATTGACCGTCTGGCAGCCGCAAGCTCCAAACACTCCCGGGCGATGCGCTCGACCTCTTGGGCATGTTGCTGAATGCATTCAACCACTTGCTTTTCGCGGTCAGTGAGCTCCGTCTCCCGGAGGTGGATGCGGTTTCGCCATTCGGCCAGGTCCTTCTCCCTGACTCTCACTTTCTCCTCTGTGGTGGCAACATCATCCTCTCTTTTAAGGAGCTATTGCCCTAGTTTCCAATACTTCACCTCCCCCTGCTTGCACCGCAGATCAAGATTTTTGGTGCGATCTTCCATGTTTTGCTCTCCCAGAGACAGTCTCTAAGCGAGCTCTTCCTCTCTTTTCAAAATATCCTCCTGCATCTCAAGGAGCTTCTCTTCCCTTTCATCGAGGTCTTCTCGGTGCTTCAGGAGAATTTCATTCGAAGAGGTGAGGTTGTCGTGACGATCATCCGCAGCCTCATTGCTTTTCCTGGCGTGCTCGAGAATCTCTCGACTCTTTGCATCGAGAGCCCTGATGGAGGACTCCCTCTCCTCCAACAACTAGCCCCAATATTCCATCCAGGCCTTTTCCTTCTCGACCCATTCCGGTTGGTCAGCAACCCTTGTCCATGCCAGCTTGGTCTCGAATTGATGTCTGTTGCACCAATGGCTCAAGGTTTGGCGCTCTTCTTTGAGGGCCTTGCTGTCGTAGTCAAAGGCGAGCTGGACTTGACGGAGACTGGAGCATGCATTGTCAATAGACAACACCAAAGGAATAGGCTCCAGACCTGCAGGGGTTTTCTCCGCCGGCTTCAAAGAGCCTTCAAGCATAAAAATTGGTTCCCACTGCACAAGTGTGGTCTTCTGCGGTCCTGCGGTACTAGGGCCGCCCTCCAGAAGCTCTACTACTTCTATCGATGTCGACGAGGGTCCCACTAAGGGAACTTCAACCTTTGGGGCTGACACCGAAGGTCCCCCTGCTGGATCTTCAACCGTCTGCTCTTAAGGTGGAGGACCCACCGCCGACTCTTCCGGGTGCTCAGGCTCGGACATGGGCGCCTCCGGAGTAATCGCCTCTGGGGCGGATGTTGGAGCTTCGTCCGGAGCCCCCACCACTGCCGGCTTAGGCGCCAGTACTTCCAATGCATACGGCTCAGGTGCCGGAGCTTCAACAATCTCAGGCACGGAGGTCAGAACTTCGGGCACCTCCGTCTCAACCATCGGTTCTTCAACAACGTCCTACTCAAGCATCGGAGCTTCGGTTACTTCCGGCTCAAACGCCAGAGCTTCCGCCATCTCCGTCTCCTGCACCAGAGCTTCACCTGCCGGCACTACAGCCGCTGGAACATCTTCATCAACTCCTCCCCTATGGTCTGGTGCTACCACAAAAGTTTCTGACGTCTCTTCAGGATCTAAGTCCACGAGAACTAGCGCTGTAGGTGTCGTGTCTTCTACTACCACTTGGGGAGGCACATGAGTTGAAGCCGGAGCTTCTGCACGCTCAGCCTCAGTCGCTGTAGCAGGTGTCGAAGCCTCAGACTTCTTTCTTGACACCCTGGAACAAAAGATCAGAAAAATTAAAGAGATGATAAAGACAAGGTTAGCACCTCAAGGTGAGATGACAATGCTTACCTGAGGATGCTACAGTCTCAGTCACCGTGGAATTTCTTCTTCTGAGGCCCGGAGTCAAAACCCACCAGATCCGGTGATGCAAAAGCCTCGGACCTCGAATGGGAGCTAGCCGCAGCAGCTGGAGTCATCTCAGTCGGGACCTCCCTCGGCTAGGAAGGACTTCTAGACCTGGAGTTTACAGTTGGACCTGGAGTTTATAGTTGGCACTGGGACCGGAGTTCATCTGCAGGAGCAAGCGCCCCTAGAGGACGCCAACACCGAAGGAGGTGTGGCCGCTAAAGATCTGCTGCACTGGGGAGATGGGGCTGTTGAAGTCAGATCTGACGTGATGGACCTTCCATCAGCATGCCTCAACTTCCTCTTCCGGCTGGAAGATTCGACCGACTCCTTGCCCTTGCCCCTGCCCTTGCTAGTGTCATCAACCTTATGGCTCAGAGCAGCTGGGGCCATCCTCTCTGAAGCTCCGGGAATTGCAACCCCAGAGGCACTACACCTCTCCATTACACCGAGGTTGTCCAGCGCTGGCATTTTCCTCTGGAGCTCCCTAGTGAACTCTGACACCATGTTCAGAGGCAGGACTGCAGCCGGCACAGCCAAGGCGTCGCGGGAGATAGCTCTGTGTTGAAATTTCTTGACATGGAGCTTCAAAGATTCAACATCCAATTTGGTGTTCAAACTGATTTCAATTTGGTTATGATCCATCTCGCTATTGAAAGCCCATGCGGGCCACTCCCTGGTCTTCAGTGTAGCCCACCTGTTCACCGAGAAATTGCCAGAGACTATCTGAGGGGTCACCCCTCCCTCTATGCCATCTTGGATCCTTTCCAGGATGGGCTTGTACGCTTCTGACAACTCCCGAACTATGTTCCAAGTGTCGATGTTGACATTGGGAAGGCCTTTGGGTAGCTCCAACCTCTCGTGCTCCTCCACTATGATGATCACCCAGTCCTTCTTCCAATCATCCCACTTGCTGGATGGGAAGGTCTTCAAGTACTTGAAGGGGCAATTCTTGCGCTTCACGAAGTAGTAGAAGACAATTAGCTCCGTCCCCTTTCCGGTGGTGTGGACCTTGAAAAGGTCTGGAACAGCTCTATGCACGGAGGCACGCCCACACACATCTCGTAGAAGTGGGCGAAGGTCGCCACCAGCAAGAGGGAGTGGGGGACGAGGTGATGAAGCTAGAGGCCGTAGAAATCCAACAGCATCAAGAGGAAGGTTGAAAAAGGTGAGATCAGACCCACCATGGCGTACGCTAAGAAGTACACCATCTCCCCGGTGCGCTCCTTCTTGAAGGGGAGCTTGCCGAAGTGGATGCCGTGGTTGAAGGAATCGCTGGACCACCCCATGTAGGTCTGGACCCTCGACATATCTTCGTTGGTCTTGATCCTGCTGCGGTGAAAACCCAACTCCATCGCGGCAAAGTGGAGCTAAAGTTGGAAAGGCTACACGAAGGTTGGGAAGATCTGAGCGCAACTTTGATTGAAAGCGTATAGAGTCTTCAAACTGTGCGGGCTTTCCTTCTTAAGTAAGCCACCGCAACGCTTGGATGGAAACCGGAATAGGATTAAGATCATTTTTTAAAAAATCTACCCTAACAATGACGAATGGGATCGGCTCCACTCTGGCGGAAAGGTCAAAGTTATTAACCCAGATGAACCGTTGTCATGATGGGAAGTTGGAAGCCCGAGGGCGGCAGCCTGACAAGGCGCACGGAACCGATACGATTTTCGCATTGGGAACCAGCGACCTTCAATTCTGTGAGATCCGCACGCGAGGTTCTCACCTGCCGCATTCAAAAGAAGCCATGCGGCGATAGTTTAACAGCAGACCATCACCCCAACAGCACATCAGAAGACCATTAAGCCATAGCTCGGGCATCGAAAATGGCCCCACCTCTGGTAGAATGACTCAACCCAAAGGGTTTCACCTAGAGGTGGGCCCGAGGGCCACCGTCGGTACCCTGCATATCGGGCACCCCAGGATACCGCAATAAACATTAAGGAGTTACACCCATCCGAGTTGAAGACCTATGAAGGATGCACGTGTTACACAGCACTGCACCCACCTCCCTCGTTTGGGTAGCTCTAGCACTGCCATGTGTAACACGAGGCCGGACCTAATTCCCTTCATAGGGAAGCTCCGGTCTTTCCACGTGTCCAGTGACCCCCGTACTAACCCCCAGTAGAGGGAAGCTCCGGTGCTACCACGTGTATAGTCGCTCCGGACCTACCTCCCCACGATTGGAAGCTCCAGAGCCACCACGTGTCAAGCCTCTGGACCTGAGACAGCAACGAGGTGACTGGCAGATCTCCAACGATGCAGACATTCAAGGGACAATTAAAGCTACGGTTGCAAGACCTGATTGTGTGTCACTAATGCCCTATTAATGACACACGATTAGAGGACCCTTAAAAAAAGGTAACGCTGCCATTAAGGCATGTTATTACGCTATTAATTATGCTTAATATTCACAGATCGTGAATTAGGCAATTAACTACCGCCAGGGCCACAAGTTAGGCCAGGCTGACAATGTAACAGTCGGCCCTTGGACTATAAAAGGGCTAAGTCGCACGCTACAGAGGACAACTAAGATAACACACTCACAAGCATCATACATTCATACAACACACATCCCGTGGAGTAGGGTGTTACAGTCAGGCGGCTCGAACCACGTAAACACCTCGTGTCACTGTCTTGTTCGTAATCTCACGCGTGCCCAAACCAATCAATAACTTCCGCGGGCTACGATTTAGTAGTACCGGGGGAAGTGACAATTGCACACTTCGACAAGGCCCTTGGTTGGATGTGCTCAGTTGGAGGCGATTCCACTGGTGAAACCTGTAGCACCCTCATTTTCATGCATCATGCCCTACATACATTCATATACATGTTTAACATTAACCCACATCAAGAGGAATAGGTTTAAAACTGATTTGGGACAAAACCACACTTAAAATGCTGAAAAGTGCGGACTAGTCCGATTTTAGTGAGGACTAGTCCAATTTCTCTCTCACTAAAATCAGACTTGTCCGTTTTTGCTGCGGACTAGTCCGATTTTGCCTCTAGACACTTTCGGACTTGTTCGATTTTATGCAGACTAGTCCAATATTCTAAGAATCCTTGAAAATTTACTAAGTCCCTGGACTTGTCCGGACTAGTCCGGTGTTCCAGTGGACTTGTCCATTTTCCTCTCTGACTAAAGTCAGACTTGTCCGATTCTTGGCCCGACTTGTCCGATTTCTTTCTGAGTAACTTCAGACTAGTCCTGTCCTTGTCGGACTTGTCCGATATTTCACAACTCCGTGTTGATATTTTGTTTCACGACTTGTTTCTTGGGTTTCACGTTAAGTGGGCCTAGGGACGTCGTGCCTAACTCTTTTAGAGCCCATGAGGGACCCTAAATCAGCCTCTACTCATCTCAAACTCGAAATCCATCTAACCCTAGCCTCTACCTCTATATAAACAATTCCACCCCTTAGCTTGACATCTATTTGCCACTTTTTCACCCCACCCAAACCCTAGTTCATGGAGAGCCACCACCAAGGAGGGAGGAGGAGATCCCAAGCAAGAAGAAGAAGAGGAGGAAACGAAGGAGGATCAAGATCTCCATCAAGTTTTGTTGTTCATCACCAATTTATCTCCAAGTTCATCCCCAACCCTAGATCATCAAGATCCAAGTGTTACCTCCAAGTTTCTTGATTTATTGGAGTTCTAAACACCTGGTATACCTTCTATTCTCTTTTCCTTACATGAATTCAACCCCTAATCTCCAAATTTACGTTGATCTAGAAAATCCTAGTTCGCTAGTTCTGCGAAGTGCGGACTAGTCCGGCCTTCTGCAGACTAGTCCGATTTTGCTGACTTAATTCTGTTGAATTAATTATAAAATTAGATCTAATCACATACAAACTTGTATAAACTTGTTAAAATCTATTAGAACTAGTTAGTGATCATTAAAAGCAATCTATTAACAAGTTCCACCTTGCATTTGCATTAATCATGCATGTCATGCCATAGTGAGTAATATTTGTGCACTCTTTGATTGTGTTTCTTGTCTTGTATGTTTATTGTGTGGATTAGACTGATTTGTGCTAGAGAGTGCCGCGGAGGATCTACAACACCGAGAGTTTGAAGGCTTTGACCCGAACCAATCCCAAGAGCAAGGCAAGTGTCCTTGAAGCATATTGATCCTGTTTTAAAATAAATGTTTTGTCTGCAAAACGGCATTCTTGTATCAATTTGATGAGAAATCTTATGATAGAAAGTTCACTAGAATTGTTGACCACCCTTGTCGCCTGGAATTTATGGTAGAGAGTCGGGAAGGGCTTTTTACCTTTTTGCTTCGCTTAATCAACTTGGATGGGAAAACAACTATACCACTCAATTTAATTATGCATAGATGAGATTATGGTTAACATGAACTGGTCAAATATGATATGGTAATGGGTGATCTAAGCAAGCCTGGTATGTGGATGGGTTGGATGTTATGGTGGTTTGCTTGCTTTAGATCTAAGGACCGGTACATGCGAGAATAAGCTAGGATTACAGTGCCACCATGAGGCCAAGTATGGGTGCCGCATAGCTGATTAATTTGGGATTTGCCAGTTCTATTTGGACCATTAAGGAGGCTCGGGGAAGGGGTAGTCGGATTGGGTTTGTTGATGATTGGCGGGACTACCTCGAGATCCGAATGGCTCAAGAGGGGGCCCTTTGTTCAAGATGTGCTCTGTAGGAGACATCACCACCGGTGAAACCTCAGTGGGGTTTAAATAGGCTAGTAATCCCTTTGTAAAGGCTATTTTGTGATCTCTTGGACATACACCAAAGGAAGTGTAATTGGTGAAAGAGAGGTTCTTTAGTCGCCGACGGGTGATGAAATCACAAACACGTGGGTAAAGCGGTACAACCTCTGCATAGTGTGTCTAAAACTATCATGATAGCCGTGCTCCCAGTTATGAGCACCTGGACAACTTCCATGATTAGAGGGAACTTGGTATTGGGATGGTGTTTGGGATGGTTATGGTTATGTAATGGTTATGGTTTGGTAATGGTTATGGCTGGTTATGAACTAATTTCTGGTATTGAATATGGTTATTGGCAAATGGTGCAATCTAGAATTATTGATGATGGTAGTGAATTTCGACTGGTATTATGATATTACTTATGATTATGATGGGTTTACTTCACATACATATAATGTATTGCTTTTCAAATGTTTTAATGTACTTTTCAGCACTCAGCCATTATTATTGTCGTCATTTGAATCAACCACATGTCATACTTTCCACACTTGCTGAGTACGACATGTAATCACTACCGCAATTCCCCCACCAACAGTTGCAGGTCAGGATTGGGAGTTTAATGGTGATAATGCAGAGTTCTAGGCCGTGTCTACCGTCAGCTTTGCCTGTGGAGTTTTGGAGCTGCGCTACCCTATCGCTTGTGCTGCCTAGCCATTTAGTTTGCTTATTTAAGTTTATTTCTGCTGCAGTAGTTGAACTTGTCATTAACAATCATTAGAGTTTGTATTCGAGAATACTCTGAATTTGTAATAAAATTTGGTTAATTAATCATGTTCTTTGGTAATTTTCTGTATACTCTTTTGTGAATGCACTCGTGTATGTGTGTTGAACATCCTGGGCACACATATGCGTTCACTTGGTTCATTTTCGGAACCGGGTGTCACAAATTGGTATCAAAGCCACAGGTTGACCGTAGGACGCAACCTACATAGAATGGACACTTTAGAGCACATAGAAGCACTCAGCAATCGATGTGTTTTCTTGGTGTGCTGTTTGCTATATATTTTTTTCTTGTGGGCTTAATAGAGTATTTTGGGATGCTTTAGCATTGCCATGTCCACGTAGGCTAGTTAGTTGTCTAGTTTCATATCCCTTGATGCATATAGTTGGGGACATTTTCTAATTCTTACCTATTGCTTTTCTTCAGATGGTGAGGACTCGCAATAGAGGGATGACAATGATGAGGAGGAGAACAATGGAGTACCCCAGAACAACAATGGACAAGGACCTGCTCATGGAGCTATGAGTATCGAGCAAATTTTGGCCATGCAAAACCAGCTCATGCAGACCATGATACAAACTATGGGACAACTACAGGCTGGCAACATCAACAATCAGCCCCACATGCCTCCACCGCCACCCCCACCTCCTCATAACCAGTTAAGAGAGTTTATGAGGACTGGGCCGGCAACCTTTGCTCAAGCCACTGACCCTATGGATGCTGATGATTGGCTCAAGTCCGTGGAGAGGAAGCTAGCTATTGTCCAATGCAGTGACTGGGAGAAAATGCTATTTGCATCTCATCAACTAGTTGGAGCAGCTGCGGATTGGTAGGATTCCCTATGCAATGCTCATGAGAACCAAGAGAGAATTACTTGGGCCTAATTCAAAGAGAGCTTCCGGTCTCATTATGTGCCGGAAGGTGTTATGATCTTGAAGAGGCAAGAATTTGAGAACTTAAGGCAAGGAAGATCGAGCGTGGGTGAATATCTCAATAAATTCACTCAACTCTCAAGGTATGCCCCTGAGGATGTTAGTCGGGACAGTCAGAAACAATACTTATTCATGAGGGGCTTGAACAATGAGATCCAAGTGCAATTGCTCAACTGTGACCATGCCAACTTCCTGAAGCTTGTGGACAAAGCAATTGTGGTTGAGAACAAGGTCCGTGAGATGGAGCAAGACAACAAGAGGAAGGTGCCATATCAAGGACAGCAACAAGGAAGTAATGTGCGCCCTCGCTTTGCGCCTCCTAATGCGCCATATTACAGCTCCTCTACTCCTATACAGCGCCCTGGATTTGCACTACGTCCAACTCAGTTTGTGCAGCAACGCCCTGTCATGCAAGCACCTAGGCCTCCAATGCCTTATACACCCTGTGCTAATTTTCCTGGTGCAAATGTTCAAAACCAAGCTTGTCCCAATAATTCTGGTGGAGTTAAGAAGTGCTATACTTGTGGAGAAGCTGGACACTTTGCGCCTCAATGTCCTAAGTCAGGCCTTGGTCAAGGAAGCAATGCGCCGAGGCAAAACCCAAGACCCAATGGAGGATAGCCACAAGGGAATCGTGGACAGCAGAATTTTGCTCGTGGCAATGAAAACCATGTATCTACGGAGGATGCTCAACAAGTGGATGACGTGGTCATTGGTATTTTTCTCGCCAACTCCAACCCCACGACAAATGTGCCTGCCTATTTTATTTACCTCATGAATAAGGTCTTCATGGAGTACTTGGATAATTTCGTCATGGTGTTTATCGATGATATTATGATCTACTCGAAGGATGATAAGGAATATGAGGAACACTTGAGGCTTACATTACAGAAATTGAGGGAGCATCAATTGTATGCCAAGTTCAACAAGTGTCAGTTTTGGTTTGAAGAGGTGTTGTTTTTGGGTCATATAACCTCAGGAGGAGTATCAGTTGACCTAGGAAAGGTGAGGGACGTGTTGAAGTGGGAGCCACCACAAAACATAAAGGAAATAAGGAGTTTCCTTGGGATGGCTGGATATTACCATCGATTCATCAAGGAATTTTCCAAGATAGCCAAGCCAATGACAGAATTGCTAATGAAGGTAAAAGCTTTCCATTGACTCAAGCTTGTCAAGAAAGTTTTGAGGAGTTGAAGAAGAGGTTGACAACAGCCCAATTTTAGTATTGCAGGATGTAATCAAGAGTTTTGATATTTATTGCGACACATCGAGACAAGGACTTAGATGTGTATTGATGCAAGAAGGTCAAGTGGTTGCCTATGCATCGAGACAATTGAAGAAACATGAGCATAATTATCCTACACATGATCTTGAACTAGCAGCTGTGGTACATGCATTGAAGATTTGGAGACACTATATTATTGGACATAGGTGTGAAATTTATACGGATCATAAGAGTTTGAAGTATATTTCACACAAACGGATCTGAATTTGAGGCAACAGAGATGGTTGGAGCTCATCAAATATTATGATTTGTGGATCAACTATCATCCGGAAAATGCCAATGTAGTGGTCGATGCTTTGAGTAGAAAAGGAGTAAGTCATCATCTCACAGTTCGAGAGTTACCATCCGAGTTATGTAAGGTTTTAACGATTGAACCTTGGATTTGTAAATGAGATGGAGATGATGGAGTTAAACCCAACCTTGAAGCAAGAAATTCGAGAGGCAAAGACCAGGGATGAGGAAATTTGGGAAATCAAGGAAAGGACCCAAGAGGGGAGAGAATTCAGATTCGACGAGGATGAACATGGTACCTTATGGCTGGGAAAAAGGATTGTTGTGCCTAATGTAAAGCATATTCGGGAGACGATATTAAAAGAGGCACATGACTCACCATACTCAATTCATCCTGGTTGTACAAAGATGTACAAAGACTTGAAGACGTGCTATTGGTGGGATAGCATGAAAAAAGGACATAGCTGAATATGTAGTGTTGTGTGATGTGTGTCAACGAGTCAAGGCGAAACATCAAAGGCCAACTGGGTTATTGCAGCCATTGAAGATTCCGAAATGGAAGTGGGAAGAAATCGGTATGGACTTCATAGTTGGTTTACAACGTACCCAGTCCGGGTATGACTCGATTTGGGTAATCGTCGATTGATTGAGCAAGTGAGCTCATTTTGTTCCTGTCAAGACCAAGTATACATCTTCACAATTGGCCGAAATATACATGGAGCATATTGTGTGTTAACATCGAGTCCCTAAGAAGATAGTCTCGGATAGAGATTCTCAGTTTACCTCCAGGTTGTAGCAAAAGTTGCATGAAGCATTAGGAACAAGGTTGAATTTTAGTTCAGCATACCACCCTCAAACGGATGGACAAACCGAGAGGACCAATCATATTTTGGAGGACATGTTAAGAGCTTGTGCTTTAAAGCATGGGAAAGGTTGGGACAAGAGCTTGCCATATGCAGAATTCTCATACAACAATAGTTACCAAGCAAGTTTGAAGATGTCACCATATGAGGCACTATACGGAAGGAGGTGCAAGACACCCTTGTTCTGGAATGAGACAGAGGAGAATCAAGTATTTGGACCCGATGTGTTGCAAGAAGCTGAAAAACAAGTCCAGGTTATTCGTGAAAATTTGAGGGCTGCTCAATCAAGACAAAAAGGCTATGCTGACAATAGGAGAAGGAAATTAACCTTTGAAGTGGGAGATTTTGTTTATCTCAAAGTTTCACCAATGAGAGGTCATAAGAGGTTTAACGTAAGAGGCAAGCTAGCACCTCGATACATTGGACCATTGAAGATTTTGGACAAAAGAGGAGAAGTAGCGTATAAGTTGCAGATGCCAACTCATCTTTCATATGTCCATGATGTGTTTCATGTTTCCCAGCTAAAGAAGTGCTTAAGAGTGCCGGAAGAACAAGTGCCGATGGAAGAATTGGAATTAGCGGCATATTTAACTTATGCCGAACAACCGATCAAAATTTTGGAAGCCAAGGAGAGAGTCACAAGGAACAAGGTTATTAGATGGTGTCAAGTTCAATGGAAGCACCACACAGAAAAAAAGTGACGTGGGAATTGGAGGATGATATCAAAAAGGAATTTCCCAATCTCTTCTCTTCCGCGTCGAATCTCGAGGGCGAGATTCATTTTAAGGGGGGGTAGGTTTGTAACACCCTCATTGTCATGCATCATGCCCTACATACATTCATATACATGTACATTAACCCACATCAAGAGGAATAGGTTTAAAATGGATTTGGGACAAAACCGCACTTAAAATGCTGAAAAGTGCAGACTAGTCCGATTTTAGTGAGGACTAGTCCGATTTCATTCTGACTAAAATCAGACTTGTCTGTTTTTGTTGCAGACTAGTCCGATTTTGCCTCTAGACACTTTCGGACTTGTCCGATTTTATATGGACTAGTCTGATATTCCAAGAATCCTTGAAAATTTGCTAAGTCCCTGGACTTGTTCGGACTAGTCCGGTGTTCCAGCGGACTTGTCTGTTTTCCTCTTTGACTAAAGTCGGACTTGTCTGATTTTTTGCCAGATTTGTCTAATTTTTTTCTGACTAACTTCGGACTAGTCCGGTCTTTGTCGGACTTGTCTGATATTTCGCGACTCTAAGTTGATCTTTTATTTCACGACTTGTTTCTTGTGTTTCACGTTAAGTGGCCTAGGGACGCCATGCCAAACTCTTTTAGAGCCCATGAGGGACCCTGAACCGGCCTCTACTCATCTCAAACTCAAAATCCTTCTAACCCTAGCCTCCACCTCTATATAAACAACCCCACCCCTTCGCTTGTCATCTATTTGCCACTTTTCCACCCCACCCAAACCCTAGTTCATGGAGAGCCACCACCAAGGAGGGAGGAGGAGATCCCAAGCAAGAAGAAGAAGAGGAGGAAATGAAAGAGGATCAAGATCTCCATCAAGTTACGTTCTTCATCACCAATTTATCTCCAAGTTCATCCCCAACCCTAGATCATCAAGATCCAAGTGTTACCTCCAAGTTTCTTGATTTATTGGAGTTCTAAACACCTGGTATACCTTCTATTCTCTTTTATTTATGTGAATTCAACCCCTAATCTCCAAATTTACGTCGATCTAGAGAACCCTAGTTCGCTAGTTCTGCGAAGTGCGGACTAGTCCGACCTTCTGCAGACTAGTCCAATTTTGCTTACTTAATTCTGTTGAATTAATTCTAAAATTAGATCTAATCACATCCAAACATGTATAAACTTGTTAAAATCTATTAGAACTAGTTAGTGATCATTAAAAGCAATCTATTAACAAGTTCCACCTTGCATTTGCATTAATCAAGCATGTCATGCCATAGTGAGTAATATTTGTGCACTCTTTGATTCTGTTTCTTGTCTTGTATGTTTATTTTGCGGATTATACGGATTTGCGCTAGAGAGTGCCGTGGAGGATCTATAGCACCAGGAGTTTGAAGGCTTTGACCCAAACCAATTCCAAGAGCAAGGCAAGTGTCTTTAAAGCATATTGATCCTATTTTAAAATAAATGTTTTGTTTGCAAAACTGCATGCTTGTGTCAATTTTATGGGAAATCCTATGATAGGAAGTTTACTAGAATTGTTGACCACCCTTGTCTCCTGGAATTTATGGTAGAGAGTCGAGAAGGGGTTTTTACCTTTTTGCTTCGCTTAATCAACTAGGATGGGAAAACAACTATACCACTCAATTTAATAATGCATGGCTGAGATTATGGTTAACATGAAATGCTTAAATATGATATGGTAACGGGTGATCTAAGCAAGCCTGGTATGTGGATGGGTTGGATGTTATGGTGGTTTGCTTGCTTTAGATCTAAGGACTGGTTCATGCGAGAATAAGCCAGGACTACAGTGCCACCACGAGGCCAAGTATGGGTGCGGCATAGCTTATTAATTAGGGCTTTGCCAGTTCCTTTTGGACCATTAAGTATGCTCGGGGAAGGGGTAGTCAGATTAGGTTTGTTGATGATTGGAGGGACAATCTTGGGATCCGAATGGCTCAAGAGGGGGCCCTTGGTTGATGATGTGCTCTGTAGGAGACATCACCATCGGTGAAACCTCAGTGGGGTCTAAATAGGCTAGTAATCCCTTTGTAAAGGCTATTTTGTGATCTATTGGACATACACCAAAGGAAGTGTAATTGGCAAAAGGGAGGTTCTTTAGTCACCGACGGGTGATGAAATCACAAACACGTGGGTAAAGCGGTACAACCTCTGCAGAGTATGTCTAAAACTATCATGATAGCTGTGCTCCCGGTTATGAGCACCTGGACAACTTCCATGATTAGAGGGAACTTGGTATTGGGATGGTGTTTGGGATGGTTATGGTTAGGTAATGGTTATGGTTTGGTAATGGTTATGGCTGGTTATGGATTAGTTTCTGGTATTGAATATGGTTATTGGCAAATGGTGAAATCTGGAATTATTGATGATGGTAGTGAATTCAGACTGGTATTATGATATTACTTATGATTATGATGGGTTTACTTCACATACATATAATATATTGCTTTTAAAATGTTTTAATGTATATTTCAGCACTCAGCCATTATTATTGTCGTCATTTGAATCGACCACATGTCATACTTTCCACACTTGCTGAGTACCACATGTACTCACTCTTGCGATTCCCACACCAATAATTGCAGGTCAAGATTGGGAGTTTAATGGCGATAATGCGCTGTTCTAGGCTGTGTCTACCGTCAGCTTTGCCTGTGGAGTTTTGGAGCTGCGTGTTGATGGCTGTTATATAGCAATTTCATCCGTCAATTTAACTCAATTATGTGAAAGATTGATCATTTCTTGCACACATCACCTTTCGATCTAACCCAAATCCACTTGGACTTGGAGAAATATGTGTATGCAGCATTTTATGCATGAAATGAGGAAATGTAGAGGGACCAATCCTATAAAATATCATCCCAGCCAATCAGGCGACGACACGTGGCATCCCATGGATCAAATGGCCCACAAACAGAAGTATCCAAGGAGATCCAATGGTGTATCACCCATATACATCAATGGGACCCAATTGGCAGCCACCTGGAGAAAGCACACGAGAAACGGTGCAATGACAAGGTCGGCCGAACCAGGGGATCAGCCGACCTGGTCTTTGCACCAAACTTGGTCAGCCTCCACGTGTTGGCTCCTCCCGGCTCCCTGGAGTCAATGGTGACTGATTTGCGTGCTTTTGGTGGTGGGAACCGACCTCAACACTAGTATAAATAGGACCCCCTACCCCTTACTTCAACACACACCACTTGAGCTTCATCTCTATTGTATACACTATCATCCGTAGTTTCTTAGAGGAGTTAGGTTGTAGAGAGGAGAGTCTCTAGTCCCAAGTCCAAATTGGGAAAGGAGTAAGGAGTCTCTCTCTTCCCAATCCTACATTGGGAAAGGTATGGCTCATGTGTTATTTCTTGTATTTGTGACTTTATGCATAATAAAGATAGTATCTTTAGTCTCGACTTATACATATACTTGGGCAAAGCGTTTCTTGTTTGATTGTGGAGTCCATGTATGTGGAAGGTATAGCTTCTATGACTGTTTCATCATGGACATATCTCATTATCATAGAACCTATAGACCCTCACTATTGTCTAGTTAATTATAACATAACTAGGTTAGTATGGATAATTATGTTTTGTATCAACATTGGTTCAATGATGATTCAATTCATTGCCTTAGGATGGATTGTGCCTAGGCTCTTAAGGTAATTACATAATATGCTAGCATGGTGCTAGGATAGCTAAGTAGCATTGGATGTCTCGTAGACCCACAGATTGAAGAGGTAGGCAGTAGGTGGTGACAGCCCTATCCGTCCTTTGTAATCCTCCACGTTCGTCTATGCCACAGGCTCTTGGCGGGAGTCGCCCTAGTATTGCTAGGGGTAAGCCCGTGCCCGATGTGTTGAACCACATAGCATAAGTATTTGCTATTGATCTAGCTTATGAATAATTAGTTTAGACTTTGTATATGTACAATAGAGCATAGTAGGAGTACCTTCATAACTCTCAACCTTAACTAACCTCTAGGATCCTCTTATCCCCCTTAGACTTGAAAGCTTTTGTGTGTGTCACACTACCTCCACTATTATTTTATCCATCCTTTCTAGATTCTTACCTAGACCTTTCTACCCTTTCCACTTGATGATTGTTATATCTCTAGCCCACCTTCCTTTGGGATAAAATAAATGACACCCCTGGGAATACTCTTAAGGGGAAATGCTACAATGATACCTCCGTGCGCTTGCAGAATTCACTCTGTGATCCAATAGAACCGTTAACAAGCATTTATGACACATCAGATGGAAATGTTTAGTTAATGGTGCATAAGAAATACCAACAAACATTTCTGGCACTGTTGCAGGGGATGATTTGTTAGTATATCTTAGGAGCCGTCAACAAGCATTTCTGGCGCCGTTGCCGGGGAAGGCAAATAGATATATAACATGACTAAGTGAATAGTATAGAACCCTGGGTAGGACTACAGTAGGATAATCATTCTTTGTTTTCGTATTTATTTTAAATGTGAAAGCAGGGTAGTGTATGTCTGGTTTCCGCTTGCCGGAAAACTTTGTTGAAGATCCCGAATCTCTTCTGAGAGACCGACCCCATGTCGTTACTCCTCAGAAGATTCGAGCGGCAAAGAAAGCCAGCATTTTTGCACCAACAATCCAAACGACAATGGCTCAGAAGACCCTTCGGGAGTTCTCAGCTCCCTCTACTAACAATGTGCCTATTGGGCACACTGTTAACACGGGAGATGTGAACTTCGAGATCAAAACTGGCCTTATCACTATGATGCAAGCCAACTCATTATGTGGGAAGGCTAACAAGGATGCAAGTGCTCACCTGCAACAATTCCTCAAGATTTGCATCACTTTTAAGATCAAGGATGTGTCTCTGGATGCGGTCCGTCTAAGACAGTTTCCATTCTCTCTCCTTGGGAGAGTGAAACAGTGGTTCTACGCGAACCGAAGTGCTATAGATACTTGGGAGAAGTTTTCTACGGCATTCCTCGCCAAATTCTTCCCGTTGGGCAAAACCAATGCCCTACATGGAAGGATTTCCAGCTTTCAGGAAGAGCTCGGCAAAACCAATGCCCTACGTGGAAGGATTTCCAGCTTTCAGCAAGAGCTCAAGGCATCTATTCCCGAGGCATGGGAAAGGCTTCAAGAGTACATCCTTGCTTGTCCCCACCATGGGATGGATGACTGGCTCCTTATTCAGAATTTCTATAATGGGCTGATCCCATCAGCTCGTGACCATTTGGATGCTGCTACTGGAGGAGCCTTCTTCTCATTGACGGTGCCAAAAGCTAAAGATCTTATTGAGAAGATGGTGTCCAACATGGAATGGAACGATGAGCGTCTCCATACCTGATAGCGAGGCATGCACACCTTGAAGGAGATGGACATGATTGCTGCAAAATTGGACCTCCTAATTGAGAAAATAGATGGACAAGCTAGTGGTGAAGTGTCTGGCAATGCCTATGCCCTAGACTCTCATATCACGTGTGAAGTCTGTGGCAACACGGGTCATATGGGCAATAATTGCCCAGAAACTCGTGAGGATGTCCTATACCTCGCCAACAATGGAAATTTCAACAACAACAATGGCTATCGTTCAGGAGGTCAAGGGTGGGGTCAACAATGCCCATTCTTTCAAGGAGGGTACAACAACAATGGCAACCCTGGAAATCGGCCCATCTTGAGAGAACTTTCCATTAGCCATCTCAAGATCAACGATGCCCTATCCAAGAAGTTGTCGGCTAATGACAAGACCCTAGAGAATATCAATGCAATGATTGAAGGACTATCCTCAGCATTCAAGAATCAACCAAGCTTCAACAAGAAGTTGGAGACTCAGTTGGCACAACTTGCTGCAGTTGTCCCTCCATTAGAAAACAACAAAATTCCGAGGCAGCCAGAAGCCCCAGTGGAGAACGTCAGTGCAGTGGTTACGAGAAAATGAAAGACCACTCGTGACCCACCATATCCCACACAAGAAAAAGGGAGAACTGAGCCTGAGAAGGAGGATGTCCCGAGTGAATTACTTGGTGAGAGAATGGCCAAAAACTTTGAAGACACCAACTTATTGCCATTCCCTCACAGACAAAGGAAGCCAATAGTGGATGAGCAATTCAACCGTTTTGTTGAGATCATCCAAAAGATCCACATCAATGTGCCCTTGATTGATGCGATGCAAGTAGCCACTTATGCTCGCTATCTCAAGGACATATTGAACAACAAACGGCCATTGCCCACCACTAAGGTTGTCAAGGTTACGGAAGACTGTAGTGCAGCCATCCTCAATAGGCTTCCTGAAAAGCAAAAGGACCCCGGATGTCCTACCATTTCATGCATAATTGGGGATCACCACTTTGACAGGGCACTTTGTGATCTTGGAGCAAGTGTCAGTGTGATGCCCAAGGTTGTGTTCGATCAGCTGAACTTCACAAAGCTGACTCCAACACCAATGCAGCTACAACTGGCTGACTCTTCAGTCCGTTATCCAGCGGGTATTGCTGAAGACGTCCCGGTGAAGATCCAGAACTGCTTCATACCCGTGGATTTTGTGGTGCTAGACATGGACACTGAGAAAGATACACCACTCATTCTTAGGCGCCCATTCCTCATTACTGCAAAAGCTCGCATAGATGTGGGAGCTGGAGAAATCCACTTCCATATCAATGGCAAGGAGGAAAAGTTTACCTTACGGCCAAGATTAGAGCAATGCTCCATGATTCGAATGGCAAGTATGGGCCGAATGATAAACACATCAGAGAGTTCGAAGTCACACCTCCAAAGGTGGACTCACTCATTGCATTCATGAGAAGATTAATCCACGAGGAGAATCCGTCGTTTCGACCGTGCCGATATTCAAAGGCGACGGAATCGTTGGACCATCCCGAAGGCCCAAGTCCACCAAGCTGCCAAAGAAGGAATGACGAAAGAACCAAGACAAGCCGTCCGAGCCCATCCCTCCGGGCCCGGATGTGAAATGAAGCTGGAGGAATGTCCATCTCATCGGACGGTGGTGAAACCTACGCCAATAGGTTAAATTGGTAGTTATCCCACTTTATTTTTCTTTCTTTCTTTTTCCACCCCATTTGGGTTTTTTTCATTGCATATTTGATTTTTCCTAGCAAGATGAGAATCTTATATTCTCAACTATCATTTTTCTTTCTTTCGTTTCAAAAAGAATTTTTTTTTTTGGATTTGAAAAAAGGTTTTTATTTGGAAAACAGTTTTTTCTAAGCTGCACATGTGGAATTTCACCATCTTGCTAACTTTATAGCTGTTGGGGAGCCACTTTCCAAAAGGGGAACCAGGGGGGCCACCTGTCAGGTCGGCCGAACCCCCTGGTCGGCCAAACAGGGAGTGGAGCCAAATTGGCTCCCCTTCCTCCAACGGCTACATTTTGAACCCCAAGTGACTATTGGAGGGTGCACCCTATAAACTGTGGCCGTGAGGAGCACCTCTTCACACACCACATCATTTTACACCTCCCCAAGTCACTCTCTAGCTCACCTTGTTTTTCTTGCTCTTCATTGCAACACTCTTGCTCAAATCCATCCCCAAAAAAAGATTTTCTTTTGTTTGCATTTGCATTTTACACTCAAGCCTTCAAGAGGAGAAATTTCTTTGAGAGTTTTGTTTTCCAAACATTGCTTCTTTTCAGATTTTTCTCGCCTTGTTTTGTTCTTGCTTGTTGAACTCAAAAAGGCATGAAGAGGTTGTTTGGAAAGAGGAAGGAGGCTGCAAGCTCAAGCCATGGTGAAGGTTCTATTGCACGCCTCTCTTCCATGGATACAAGCCCAAGGAGGAGAAGTGTGTGTGAGGACACTCCCATGAAAGATAGAAGCAACCCACACCAACTTCTTCATGACAACAACCTCGACATACAAAGCGAAGTTGAAGATTAAGCACGGAGGCTTCTCCAAGATTGTGAGTTCCGCCACACCAAGGCTCACGATCCACATTTGATCTTCAAAATAGGTATGGACTCCTAATTTCTTTCCATTTGGCATGCAATTGGATTTTATGACTTCGCTCACATAGAGGAGAAAGGTTCATGCCTTCTCACTATCCAATTCCTTTGCACGCTAAGAATAGGATTTCATGGTATTACTTTTAGATTATTTCAAAAAGAATACAACATCCTATGGAAAGAATTAGGTAGAATCCTAGGCTTCCATAAACGGTGTTAGCTAGATTTAGACAATTTGCCTAAGTTTAACAAACAAAGTTTTTGGCATGAGCTAACTAGTGAGGTCACTTGTAGGGCTCCTAGGAATAGCCACATCCAAAACCCTACCTTACGCTTCATGCATAGATGGGTGGCTATGACTATGTTCCCTAGGGGAGATGTTAGGGTTGTGCGAGATGATGAATTGAAAATTTTGATTGCCATGACTAGAAAGATAAAAGTTGCTCCAGTCAAAGCTAGGATGACACAATGGTTAGATTACATTTCAAAATCAAAACCAGTTGAATGCACTTCATTGGTTACTCATATTGCTGATAAGGTAGGAGCACATAAATACTCTTCATTTGAATATACTGAAACTGAAAGAGAATTAATTGATGAAGACTATTTAGTGCAAGCACATACCCTTAAGCATGATCAAGATGGGTCCTTAATATTTTTCTATACTGGCTTTGTCAATGAAATTCGGTTACCTAACCCGTATTTTCATTTGTACAAATTTCGGAGGCTAACCATTAATCTTCTTCCCCTTGAGGAAGAAAGAAGAAGTAATGTCTCTGGCAGGGTAACAAGGAATCGTGCGAGGGCTGCAGCCACAGGCATGCCACCGATAATCTCTCCAGTCCATTAATACCAAGAAGAAGAGAACCCAACGGGTTATGCGCCCGGATGGACTCAACCTCCGACGTATGAGACTGGGCGATCATCTTGTCTAGAATGGCAAAGGGATCCACCCTTATCCACTTCAAGCTCTAGCAGCTTGCCCGCAATCTCCATGAGATGACGTCGTTCCTTTTCGGCTAGAAGTCATCATGACTGTAGCCAAGGAATGACGGACCTCACTAGACGTATGGGAGAACTTGAAGTGAGAACGGATGACATCTACAACACACTCCATGAGCATGTTCAAGGTACCCAGGATTGGCAACAACACATGGATGCTCAATTCACCAACTTCAACACGGCGCTACAACAACAACAAGCCGATCTTGCAGCATACTTCCGTCATCAAGGGTTCAACCCTTATCACGGAGGTAGTTGAAGAACAAGCTTGGGGGAGGACCCCCACTTGAGGTAACATGTATCACATTCCTTGCATATTTATTTTCCATCCATCCATCATCCACCTTGCATTAAAAAAATAGGTTAGATTTGCTTTCATCAAATAAAAATGTGCGGTAAGAATGATTTAGAATTCACATAGATGAAATGATGAATAGTTGCTTTGTTTTATTTTCCTAAGTCTCTATTTTACAACTTGATACTCTCCGAATATTGCTTTCATTGGTTTGAAATACTTTTACCTTAATTTGGAAATCGTGGGTAGAAAAAGCTTAATCTAATTCTAGGTTGTTGCAAGATTAGAATTAGTAATAGGGCTGCTAGTCCTAGTTTGAAAGTAAAACTTAGATTTCTGGAGAAATTCTAAAAAGATTTATGTTTCCCTCAATTGATTGGAAATACCTATCAAAGCCATATGATGTTCATACATAGACAAAACCTTATGCATATGCTATTTGCCTTCACATTGAGCCTAGTCAAACTAGTATAGACCTATGTGAGAAATCATTCAACTCTTTTTGAATTCAAGACTTCACTTTCACATGCCATACTTCTACACTAGAAGTAAGCAAAAAGTCCATCATATCCACCATACCACAACAAAAAGAGAAACTCCATGTTATTCATGTTTAGACTCTCTTCAAAATTGCAAAGAAAGGGAGTAGAAGACATGGCTACAAAAAAGAAAATGAAAAAAATAAAAAAATAAAAAAATGCTTACATCATAAGCATGAAAAAAAAAGAGAAAAGAAAAGTAGCCATGGTTCATCCCTGCAAAATAAAGAGAGATTATACCAAAAAGGAGTTATCTCAAGTATCCACATCCACTTCCACTCCATCACACATGCACTAGTCTTGAATCAAAAAGTTTTGATTTGAATTCTCCTAAGGCTTACTCTTTTTACTTAGCAATATATTTGACACAAATATGCCTACTTACTTTCCTTACCAAGCTCCACATACAAGCCATATTCAATGAGTAGGAATAGTAGAGGCACAATGCTTTGGTGAGGAAATATTTCCACTATCCACAAAGGAGTGATTGAGAGAATCAAATTGAGGTACTTAATATCTAAATTATTCTCTGGGATTTAAGTGAAACTTGATTTCTAGGCTATGTTTGCTCCATTTGCTATTCTACCTTTCAACTACTCATGAATATGAAAAAGCATAAGCCCCATGATAACTTAAGAAAGGTATAGTATCATAGCCAATTTCTGCAATACTAGGTAGAGTATCTTGTTGTGCATTAGATACTTTTGAAAATAAGACATTGTAGCAACTCTTGATCATCAATTTAAAGTCTTGACTTTGCTCGGGATGAGCAAAGGATAAGCTTGGGGGAGTTTGTTGACGGCTGTTATATACCAATTTTATCCGTCAATATAACTCAATTATGTGAAGGATTGATCATTTCTTGCACACATCACCTTTCTATCTAACCCAATTCCACTTGGAGTTGGAGAAATATGTGTATGCAGCATTTTATGCAGGAAATGAGGAAATGTAGAGAGACCAATCCTATAAAATATCATCCCAACCAATTAGGCAACGACACATGGCATCCCATGGATCAAATGGCCCACAAACAGAAGTATCCAAGGAGATCCAACGGTGTATCACCCATATACATCAATGGGCCCCACTTGGCAGCCACCTAGAGAAAGCACACGAGAAACGGTGCAATGACCAGGTCGGACGAACCAGGGGGTCGGCCGACTTGGTCTTTGCACCAATCTCGGTTAGCCTCCACATGTTGGCTCCTCCTGGCTCCATGGAGTCAATGGTGACGGATTCACGCGCTTTTGGTGGCGGGAACCGACCTCAACACTAGTATAAATAGGACCCCCTACCCCTCACATCAACACACACCACTTGAGCTTCATCTCTATTGTATACACTATCATCCATAGTCTTAGAGGAGTTAGGTTGTAGAGAGGAGAGTCTCTAGTCCCAAGTCCAAATTGGGAAAGGAGTAAGGAGTCTCTCTCTTCCCAATCCTACATTGGGAAAGGTATGGCTCATGTATTCTTTTTTGTATTTGTGACTTTATGCATAATAAAGATAGTATCTTTAGTCTCTACTTATACATATACTTGGGCAAAGCGTTTCTTGTTTGATTGTGGAGTCCATGTATGTGGAAGGTATAGCTTCTATGACTGTTTCATCATGAACATATGTCATTATCGTAGAACCTATAGACCCCCACTATAGTCTAGTTAATTATAACATAACTAGGTTAGTATGGATAATTATGTTGTGTATCAACATTGGTTCAATGATGATTCAATTCATTGCCTTAGTATGGATTGTGCCTAGGCTCTTAAGGTAATTACTTAATATGCTAGCATGGTGCTAGGATAGCTAAGTAGCATTGGATGTCTTGTAGACCCACAAATTGAAGAGGTAGGCAGTAGGTGGTGATAGCCCTATCTGTCCTTTGTAATCCTCCACATTCAGTTATGCCACAAGCTCCTGGCGGGAGTCACCCTAGTATTGCTAGGGGTAAGCCCATGCCCGATGTGTTGAACCACATAGCATAAGTATTCACTATTGATCTAGCTTGGGAATAATTATTTTAGACTATGTATATGTACAATAGAGCATAGTAGGAGTACCTCCATAACTCTTAACCTTAACTAACCTCTAGGATCCTCTTATCCCCCTTAGACTTGAAAGCTTTTATGTGTTTCACACTACCTCCACTATTATTTTATCCATCCTTACTAGATTCTTACCTAGACCTTTCTACCCTTTTCACTTGATGATTGTTATATCTCTACCCCGCCTTCCTTCGGGATCAAATAAATGACACCCTTGGGAATACTCTTAAGGGGAAATGATACAATGATACCTCCGTGCGCTTGCGGAATTCACTCTGTGATCCAATAGAACTGTTAACAAGTATTTCTGACACATCAGTTGGAAATGTTTAGTTAATGGTGCATAAGAAATACCAACAAGCATTTCTGGCGCCGTTGCCGGTGATGATTTGTTAGTATATCTTAGGAGCCGTCAACACTGAGCTACCCTACCGCTTATGCTGCCTAGCCGTTTAGTTTGCTTATTTAAGTTTATTTCCGCTGCATTAGTTGAACTTGTCATTAACAATCATTAGAGTTTGTATTTGAGAATACTCTAAATTTGTAATAAAATTTGGTTAATTAATCTTGTTTTATGATAATTTTCTGTATACTCTTTTGTGAATGCACTCGTGTATGTGTGTTGAACATCCTGGGCACACATATGCATTCACTTGGTTCATTTTCGGAACCAGGTGTCACAAATTGGTATCAGAGCCACAGGTTGACCGTAGGACGCAACCTAGATAGAATGGACATTTTAGAGCACATAGGAGCACTCAGGAATCAATGTGTTTTCCTGGTGTGTTGTTTGCTATATATTGCTTGCTTGTGTGCTTAATAGAGGATTTTGGGATGCTTTAGCATTGCCATGTACACGTAGGCTAGTTAGTTGTCTAGTTTCATATCCCTTGATGCATATAGTTGGAGACGTTTTCTAATTCTTACCTATTGCTTTGCTTCAGACGGTGAGGACTCGCAACCAGAGAGATGGCAATGATGAGGAGGAGAACAATGGAGTACCCCAGAACAACAATGGACAAGGACCTACTCATGGAGCTATGAGTACCGAGCAACTTTTGGCCATGCAAAACCACCTCATGCAGACCATGATACAAACTATAGAACAACTGCAGGCTGGCAACATCAACAACCAGCCCCACATGCCTCCACCGCCACCCCCACCTCCTCATAACCGGTTGGGAGAGTTTATGAGGGCTAGGCCGCCAACCTTTGCTCAATCTGCTGACCCTATGGATGCTGATGATTGGCTCAAGTTCGTGGATAAGAAGCTAGCTATTGTCCAATGCAGTGTTTGGGAGAAAATGCTATTTGCATCTCATCAACTAGTTGGAGCAGCTGCGGATTGGTGGGATTCCCTATGCAATGTTCATGAGAACCAAGAGAGAATTACTTGGGCCGAATTCAAAGAGAGCTTCCGGTCTCATTATGTGCCGGAAGGTGTTATGATCTTGAAGAGGAAAGAATTTGAGAACTTAAGGCAAGGAAGATCGAGCGTGGGTGAATATCTCAATAAATTCACTCAACTCTCAAGGTATGCCCCTGAGGATGTTAGTCGGGACAGCCGGAAACAATACTTATTCATGAGGGGCATGAACAATGAGATCCAAGTGCAATTGCTCAACTGTGACTATGCCAACTTCCAGAAGCTTGTGGACAAAGCAATTGTGGTTGAGAACAAGGTCGTGAGATGGAGCAAGACAACAAGAGGAAGGCGCCATATCAAGGACAGCATCAAGGAAGTAATGTGCGCCCTCGCTTTGCGCCTCCTAATGCGCCATATTACAGCTCCTCTACTCCTATAAAGCGCCCTAGATTTGCACCGCACCCAACTCAGTTTGTGCAGCAGTGCCCTGTCATGCAAGCACCTAGGCCTCCAACGCCTTATACACCCCGTGCTAATTTTCCTGGTGCAAATGTTCAAAACCAAGCTCGTCCCAATAATTCTGGTGGAGTTAAGAAGTGTTATACTTGTGGGGAAGCTGGAACACTTTGCGCATCAATGTCCTAAGTCAGGCCTTGGTCAAGAAAGCAATGCACCAGGGCAAAACCCAAGACCCAATGGAGGACAACCACAAGGGAATCGTGGACAGCAGAATTTTGCTCGTGGCAATGAAAACCATGTCTCTACAGAGGATGCTCAACAAGCGGATGACGTGGTCATTGATATTTTTCTCGCCAACTCCAACCCCACGACTGTGTTATTTGATTCTCGAGCATTGCATTCATTCATTGCATCGAAGTATGTTGCCAAGTATAGTTCGCCTATCTCTCATATGAAGTTTACTCTATTGGTTAAGTATCCTGGAGGAGAGATGAGGACAAATATAGTATGTCCAAAAGTAAGCCTTAGAATAAGGGGGGTATACTTCTCAGCCAACCTCATTGTTTTGGATTCTCAAGGATTGGACATTATACTTGGTATGGACTGGTTACAGAAGCACAATGGAGTTATTGAGTGTGCCACGAAAATGGTAAAGTTGACCAATGAAGAAGGGATCACCGTAGAATTTGAAGCATCTCAAATCGCACCAAAGCGATTGGAGCTGAATCATATGGACAGTGCCGCAATTGAGGAGATTCCGGTGGTGTGTGAATTTTTGGATGTTTTCCGGACGAGTTGCCAGGTATGCCACCTCATCGAGATATTGAGTTTGCTATTGATTTAATACCTGGAACTGCACCTATAGCTAAGAGGCCGTATAGGATGCCTCCTATGGAATTATCGGAGCTCAAGAAGCAAATTCAAGAGCAACTAGGGAAGGGTTTTATTCTCCCAAGCTCCTTACCTTGGGGAGTGTCCGTTCTATTTGTGGATAAGAAGGATGGATCCCAAAGGATGTGCGTAGATTACCGCGCTCTCAACGAGGTAACAATCAAGAACATGTACACCTTTCCACGCATAGAAGACATGTTTGATCAGATGAAGGGTGCTTGTGTCTTCTCTAAGATTGATTTGAGGTCGCGATACTTTCAAATGAAAATTAGACCGTCAGAAATAACTAAGACATCTTTTAGGACACGATGTGGATCTTATGAGTACACCGTGATGTCTTTTGGATTGACAAATGCGCCTGCCTATTTTATGTACCTCATGAATAAGGTCTTCATGGAGTACTTGGATAAGTTCATCGTGGTGTTTATCAAGGATATTATGATCTACTCGAAGGATGAGAAGGAACATGAGGAACACTTGAGGCTTACATTATAGAAATTGAGGGAGCATCAATTGTATGCCAAGTTCAACAAGTGTCAGTTTTGGTTGGAAGAGGTGTCGTTTTTGGGTCATATAATCTCAGGAGGAGGAGTATCGGTTGACCCAAGAAAGGTGAAGGACGTGTTGAAGTGGGAGCCACCGCGAAACGTAAAGGAAATAAGGAGTTTCCTTGGGATGGCTGGATATTACCGTCGATTCATCAAGGACTTTTCCAAGATAGCCAAGCCAATGACAGAATTGCTAACGAAGAGAAAAGCTTTCCATTGGACTCTAGCTTGTCATGAATATTTTGAGGAGTTGAAGAAGAGTTTGACAACAGCCCCAGTTTTGGTTGCCAGATGTAAGCAAGAGTTTTGATATTTATTGCGACGCATCGAGACAAGGACTTGGATGCGTATTGATGCAAGAAGGTCAAGTGGTCGCCTATGCATCAAGACAATTGAAGAAACATGAGCAGAATTATCCTACACATGATCTTGAACTAGCAGTCATGGTACATGCATTGAAGATTTGGGGACACTATATTCTTGGACATAGGTGTGAAATTTATACAGATCATAAGAGTTTGAAGTATATTTTCACACAAACGGATCTGAATTTGAGGCAACGGAGATGGTTGGAGCTCATCATAGATTATTATTTGGGGATCAACTATCATCCGGGAAAAGCTAGTGTAGTGGCCGATGCTTTGAGTAGAAAAGGAGTAAGTCATCAACTCACAGTTCGAGAGTTATCATCCGAGTTATGTAAGGAGTTTGAACAGTTGTACCTTGGATTTGTAAATTAGATGGAGATGATGGAGTTAAACCTAACCTTGGAGCAAGA
This sequence comes from Tuctoria greenei, assembly GCA_036927565.1. Classification (NCBI taxonomy): domain Eukaryota; kingdom Viridiplantae; phylum Streptophyta; class Magnoliopsida; order Poales; family Poaceae; genus Tuctoria; species Tuctoria greenei. The sequence goes on from JAYESD010000004.1 coordinate 198,323,514, forward strand.
AATTCGAGAGGCACAGACCAAGGATGAGGAAATTTGGGAAATCAAGGAAAGGACCCAACAGGGGTGAGAATTCAGATTCGATGAGGATGAACATGGTACCTTATGGCTAGGAAAAAGGATTGTCGTGCCTAATTTAAAGCATATTCGGGAGATGATATTAAAAGATACACATGACTCACCATACTCAATTCATCCTAGTTGTACAAAGACTTGAAGACGTGCTATTGGTGGGATAGCATGAAAAAGGACGTAGCTGAATATGTAGCGTTGTGTGATGTGTGTCAACGAGTCAAGGCGAAACATCGAAGGCCAACTGGGTTATTGAAGCCATTGAAGATTCCGGAATGGAAGTGGGAAGAAATCAGTATGGACTTCATAGTTGGTTTACCGCGTACCCAGTCCGGGTATGACTTGATTTGGGTAATCGTGGATGCATTGACCAAGTCAGCTCATTTTGTTCCTGTCAAGACCAAGTATACATCTGCACAATTGGCCGAAATATACATGGAGCATATTGTGTGTCGACATGGAGTCCCTAAGAAGATAGTCTCGGATAGAGGTTCTCACTTTACCTCTAGGTTTTAGCAAAAGTTGCAAGAAGCATTAGGAACAAGGTTGAATTTTAGTTCAGCATACCACCCTCAAACGGATGGACAAACTGAGAGGACTAATCAAATTTTGTAGGACATGTTAAAATCTTGTGCTTTAAAGCGTGGGATAGGTTGGGACAAGAGCTTGCCATATGCAGAATTCTCAGACAACAGTAGTTACCAAGCAAGTTTGAAGATGTCACCATATGAGGCATTATACGGAAGGAGGTGCAGGATGCCCTTGTTCTGGAATGAGATAGGGGAGAATCAAGTATTTGGACCTGATGTGTTGCAAGAAGCTGAAAAACAAGTCCAGGTTATTCGTGAAAATTTGAGGGCTGCTCAATCAAGACAAAAAGGCTATGCAGACAATAGAAGAAGGAAATTAACCTTTGAAGTGGGAGATTTTGTTTACCTCAAGGTGTCACCAATGAGAGGTCATAAGAGGTTTAACATAAGAGGCAAGCTAGCACCTCGATACATTGGACCATTCAAGATTTTGGACAAAAGAGGAGAAGTAGTGTATAAGTTGGAGATGCCAACTCATCTTTTAGATGTCCACGATTTGTTTCATGTTTCCCAGCTCAAGAAGTGCTTAAGATTACCGGAAGAACAAGTGTTGATGGAAGAATTGGAATTAGAGGCAGATTTGACTTAAGAGGATCAAGATAACCATCAAGTTTCGTTCTTCATCACCAATTTATCTCCATGTTCATCCCCAACCCTAGATCATCAAGATCCAAGTGTTACCTCCAAGTTTCTTGATTTATTGGAGTTCTAAACACCTAGTATACCTTCTATTCTCTTTTCCTTACGTGAATTCAACACCTAGTCTCCAAATTTACGTCGATCTAGAAAACCATAGTTCGCTAGTTCTGCGAAGTGCGGACTAGTCCGGCCTTCTGCAGACTAGTTCGATTTTGCTGACGTAATTCTGTTGAATTAATTCTAAAGTTAGATCTAATCACATCCAAACCTGTATAAACTTGTTAAAATCTATTAGAACTAGTTAGTGATCATTAAAAGCAATCTATTAACAAGTTTCACCTTGCATTTGCATTAATCGTGCATGTCATGCCATAGTGAGCAATATTTGTGCACTATTTGATTGTGTTTCTTGTCTTGTATTTTTATTCTGCGGATTAGACGGATTTGCGCTAGAGAGTGCCGTGGAGGATCTACAGCACCAAGAGTTTGAATACTTTGACCCGAACCAATCCCAAGAGCAAGGCAAGTGTCCTTGAGGCATATTGATCCTGTTTTAAAATAAATGTTTTGTTTGCAAAACTGCATGCTTGTGTCAATTTGATAGGAAATCCTATGATAGGAAGTTTACTAGAATTGTTGACCACCCTTGTCGCCTGGAATTTATGGTATAGAGTCGGGAAGGGCTTTTTACCTTTTTGCTTTGCTTAATCAACTGGGATGGGAAAACAACTATACCACTCAATTTAATTATGCATGGATGAGATTATGGTTAACATGAACTAGTTAAATATGATATGGTAATGGGTGATCTAAGGAAGCCTGGTATGTGGATGGGTTGGATGTTATGGTGGTTTGCTTGCTTTAGATCTAAGGACCGGTTCATGCTAGAATAATCCAGGATTAAAGTGCCACCACGAGGCCAAGTATGGGTGCGGCATAGCTGATTAACTAGGGCTTTGCCAATTCTATTTCGACCATTAAGGATGCTTGGGGAAGGGGTAGTCGGATTGGGTTTGTTGATTATTGGCGGGACTACCTCGAGATCCGAATGGCTCAAGAGGGGGCCCTTGGTTGAAGATGTGCTCTGAGGAGACATCGCCATCAGTGAAACCTCAGTGGGGTCTAAATAGGCTAGTAATCCCTTTGTTAAGGCTATTTTATGATCTCTTGTCCATACACCAAAGGAAGTGCAATTGGCGAAAGGGAGGTTCTTTAGTCGCCGATGGGTGATGAAATCACAAACACGTGGATAAAGCGGTACAACCTCTGCAGAGTGTGTCCAAAACTAGCATGATAGCCGTGCTCCCGATTATGAGGACATGTACAACTACCATGATTAGAGGGAACTTGGTATTGGGATGGTGTTTGGGATGGTTATGGTTAGGTAATGGTTATGTTTTGGTAATGGTTATGGCTAGTTATGGATTAATTTCTGGTATTGAATATGGTTACTGGCAAATGGTGAAATCTGGAATTATTGATGGTGGTAGTGAATTCAGACTGGTATTATGATATTACTTATGATTATGATGGGTTTACTTCACATACATATAATATATTGCTTTTCAAGTGTTTTAACATACTTTTCAGCACTCAGCCATTATTATTGTCATCATTTGAATAAGCCACATGTCATACTTTCCGCACTTGCTGAGTACGACATGTACTCACTCTTGTAATTCCCCCACCAGCAGTTGCAGGTCAGGATTGGGAGTTTAATGGCGATAATGCGGAGTTCTAGGCCGTGTCTAACGTCAGCTTTGCCTGTGGAGTTTTGGAGTTGTGCTACCCTATCGCTTATGCTTCCTAGCCATTTAGTTTGCTTATTTAAGTTTATTTCCGCTGCATTAGTTGAACTTGTCACTAACAATCATTAGAGTTTGTATTCGAGAATACACTGAATTTGTAATAAAATTTGGTCAATTAATCTTGTTATGTGGTAATTTTCTGCATACTCTTTTGTGAATGCACTCGTGTATGTGTGTTGAACATCTTGGACACACATATGCGTTCACTTGGTTCATTTTCGGAACCAGGTGTCACAAAACCTCAGTGAGTTCGAGCATGCTAGTAATCACTCTGTAAAGACTATTCTATGATCTCTTGGTCCTACACCTAAGGTAGTGTATTTGGAATGATGGATGTTTACTTTAACTCACCGAAAGTGTTATGAAATCACAAACTTGTGGGTAAAGCGATATAACCTCTGCAGAGTGTTAAAAACTATGATGATAGTCGTGCTCTCGATTATGAGCAACTGCACAACTTCCATGATTAGAGTTAGAATTGGGATTTGGGATGGTTCGGTATGGTTTGGTTATGTCAACATATGGGTATGGTTGGTTATGAGGAGAGATGAAATTGGCATATGATTATGATATTAATTGTTGGCTGGTTATGAATGAATTACGATGGTAAATGAGAATGTGGGATACAAGTTATGACAGTTACTTGGGTTATGGTGGGATTTAAACTCATATATACATTGTAGGATGCTTTACAAGTTTATGAAATGTACTTTTCTGCAAATAGCCGTTTATTATCATCCTTGTTTAGCTACATGTCATACTTTGCCACACTTGCTGGGTATGACATGTGCTCACCCTTGCTATTCCCATATTAATTCAGTACAGGCGATAATTTGGAGTACCCGGAGGACTTTGAGGAGTACTAGGATGCATGTTACTGTCAAATTGGCTGTGGAGTTGCAGTCCCATATGCTAGATTATTTTCCGCTACTATGCTATTATTAGAGCTTGTATGCGAAGATATTCGGATATTGTAATAAGGTACTATTATTATTCGGAACATGGCTTTATCTGATTATTGTTTGTGATGCACTTGTGTAAGCAGTTTGTCATGTGGCAAAACTATATCTGAGAAGAAATCAAAAACTTGCTCGATGCTGAATTCATCCGGGAGGTTCATCATCCACGATGGTGGGCAAATCTAGTCGTTGTGCCAAAGGCGGGCGGGAAGCTTTAGATGTGCATCGACGACACCACACTGAATAAGGCATGCCCAAAAGATCCCTTTCCACTACCAAGAGTAGATCAAATAGTGGATTCTACCTCTTTATGTGAGTATTTATGTTTCTTAGACGCATATTTTGGATTTCATCAAATACCAATGTCTAAGGAAGATGAAGAATACATCGCTTTTATTACGGTGGATGGTCTCTATTGTTATACAGCAATGCCTTATGGTCTCAAAAACGATCTATCCACCTTTGTGCAAGGTATGCCAAAAACATTTGGGGAGCTAATCTCGGACCTAGTGGAAGTCTACGTTGATGACAACGCTGTCAAGGTGAATATCGAAGATTCTCTACTGAGCAATCTCCAATCAATCTTTGATAAACTGCGCTCAGCCGGTTTCTTGGTGACCCCCGAGTAATTGAAGTAAATCCGGCCAAAATTAAAGCCATTAAAGCAATGCGGCGTCCAGCACGCATCAAGGATGTCCAAAAGCTTACTAGATCTTTAGCTTCGCTCAGCCGGTTCATCTAAAAGCTGGCATAGCGAGCACTCCCATTCTTTAAACTATTGAGGAAGTTCGAACCTTTCAATTAGTCTGAAGAAGCAGAGAAGGTGTTCCAAGAGCTCAAGCAGCTCCTAACCACACTACCAATCATGGTAGCTCCAGAACCTGGTGAGCCTCTTTTGCTTCACATTGCTGCAACTATGGAGGTTGTCAGCATGGTCTTGTTTGCAGAAAGACTAGAGACATCTCCAACTTAGGAGCTCGGACCCCTCTGGGAAGGTCCGGAGCTACCTGAGGGAGAGTCTGGGTCCCAGCCCCAGGCACAGATCCTAAAGGCAAGATGCCTGTGGATCAACCTCTCATAAGAGAGAGCATCTACTGCTCAAGAAGAAGATTCGGATCCCTCTGGGGGATCCGGATTTATGTGGAAGAAACTCCGGATCCCTCTAGGAGGGTCCGAACTATCTAGCCGCCAGTATAATTCATCCATGAAGTACTTCATGATGCCAAGACTTGATACATTGAGGTGCATAAGTTGTTGTACGCAGTTCTTATTGCTTTAAGGAAGCTACGACATTACTTCCAAGCTAACAAGATATTAATGGTCTGCAGAGCTGGCAGAGTTCAATCTCGAATTCCGTCCTCGACATGCAATCAAGAGTCAGGCGCTGGCTAACTTCGTGGCGGAGTGGATACCTTCTCCATGAAGTCTGGGGGGCTTTAGTGAATAGAACTTGGAACCTAAGGTCCCAGTCTTCATTGAGCCTCACTGGACTCTCTACTTAGATGGCTCCATGCAAAAGAAGAGGGCCAGAGCTAGAATCCTTATCCTTGTTTCAATCAAGGAGAAGGTCAAGTACATGGTACTCCTTGACTTCAAGGTGACCAACAACATGTCAGAATATGAAGCTCTCATCTTTGGACTCAACACGGAGCTATCATTTGGTGTCCAGCAGCTACTCATGAAGGGAGATTCGCAACTCATCATCAAACAAGTCAAAGGTGAATGTAGTTGCAATAACCCACAGCTTGCAACATATTTTCTTGAAGTCTAGAAGTTGGAAAAGGAGTTCCAGGTCCTGGACCTCTGCCATGTCCAGTGTCTCAACAACACTAAAGCTAATGATCTCTCATCAAAAGCTTCAACCGGGGCTTAGGCACCCGACGTGGTTTTTGTCAGGAGATTACCAGCACCTACCGCTTAGCCTGCCGAACTAAATGATGGGGGGCGAGACCAACACCCTTAAGCTGGCGGTCCCGGTGGCCCTATTACCATGGCGTCCACAAAGGATCGTAGGCGCTATGAGAAGCTCCGAGCAACCAAGCGTGCAAGATGCATAAGCTCAAGTAAGTTTTGATGCATGGACCTGGAAGGTCCGAAACTACTTGAAAGACAATATCCTTACTGAAGATAGTGTGTCTGCTAAGCGAATTATCATATTGGTTAAAAGATACATGTTGGTAGAAGGGGATATCTATTGACGTGGTGCCAATGGCATTCTAATGTGATGCATTTCCAAGGAAGAGGGTTGCATACTTCTCGTAGAGATCCATGGAGGTGAGTGTGGGAATCACGCGTCATCCCACACGCTGATCGGTAAGGCCTTCCGGCATTGTTTTACTGGCCTACAACACTCCAGGATGCAGTCGAGCTGGTCAAGAAGTGTGAGGAGTGCGTGTTCCACACGAATGAAATTCATACACCAGCACAGTAACTGTAAATGATTCCTCCCTCATGGCCATTCATTGTGTGAGGGATGGATATTTTGGGACCTTTCCCAAAAGCTGTCGGAGGGTACTGGTTCTTATACATCACCATCAACAAATTCACAAAGTGGCCGGAAGCAACTCCAGTTGTCACAATCAACAAGCAATGTGCAATCAAATTCTTGAAGTCCATTGTCTGTAGATTTGGAGTTTTGAACCGATTCATCACTAACAACGGGACCCAATTCATAAGTACAGCATTCAAAGAGCATTGTGAAGACCTCAGCATAACTATCAGCTATGCATCAGTAGCTCATCTGACAAGCAATGGCCAAGGCAAGAGAGCAAACGAAGAAATTCTCAAGGGATTCAAGACGCGCACTTATGAGCGCTTGAAAAAGCATGGTGCCAACTGGATACAAGAGCTTCTGTCTGCATTGTAGGCAAGCCCGACAACATCCAGTCGGGCAACACGAGAAACACCCTTCTTCATGGTGTACGAGGCCAAAGCTGTCATTCCTCCAAAAATTGCCATGGGGTCTCTCCGAGTCCGGACCTACGATGAAGACACACAAGATCAGCTTCGGCGTTATGACTTAGACCTCGTCGATGGGGCAAGATGTCGAGCAGCTGTCCAAAATGCGCGATACAGCCAGGTGCTCCGGCACTATCATCAAAGGCATGTGCACAATCGGTGATTGGAAGAAGGCGATCTGGTGCTGCGGCGAATACTCACTCGAGAAGGGATGAACAAACTTTCCCACAACTGGGAGGGTCCCTTCCAATTTATCAAAGTTTCCCGCCCCGGATGCGTTCGCTTGGCAAAAGAGGATGGCCTATGGAAGTTTAATCAGTATACTTATATTGTCACAATGAGTTTATTAGGACCTAAAATTCAAAGAAGGATAATAAGCCGCAAATAAGCTATAGGAAACTGGACGAATTTTACTGTTGTTCTTGTCTCTCATGTGCAGGAAAAAAGAATAATTGTCCACGCCCTGCACATTGATGGTGTGTGCTGCTAGAGCGCGTAGCTCTGACATCACCCAAGGGGCCCGCCATTGATGTTTCATACGTCGATAGTGGGTGCTGTCGAAGCAACTAAGATCCAACAACTCCCAAGGGGCTCGCAGTCGACGTCCAGTACGTGGTGAAGGGTCCTTGGAGATTTCGGATGCAGGACTCGGACCTCGGAGCCATCACAGTAGCTACGAGTTCGGAGCTATCAAAAGAAATTCAATACATTGCCAATTTCTTTATGGTAGATGTCCTAAATCAATTGAGCACATCTACCAGTGGGCCGACAAGATAAAGTCAATGATACATTAAAGACATGGAACTCAAAAGGATTTCATTCATTCACAATATAGAGATTTACAAGGTGAAGGTACAAAAGGGAAGGATCATTGCTACTGGAGTTCCGTTTTGGAAGTACATAGCAACTTTCTAGGCGGGTTCTTGGATGCTTGCCTTGGTAGCTTCTTCTTCTTCGGCGATGGGTTCGTCAATCACCAGAGCTAGAGACATAGAGGGATCCCGACTGCAGAAGCATGCCAGCACATATTCTACAACATTATTCGCTAAGGATTTCCCTCGGCCTTGAGTTGGTCACTAATCACATCTTCTAGCGAATCTAGCTTAGCTCCGGCAAAGTTGAGCGCCACCAAAGCTCTGTTCATCTCTGGCTCTGAGTTATCCTGTCGGACCGGACTGAACCTCAGTGGCACCAGAACATTTTTTGCTCGCCCAAGGAAGTCCCAGACTTGCTAGGAATGTATTGCTCTTGTACTCAAGAGCTCTTCTAGTGACTTTCTTGCAGATGATAGCTCTGCAGAGCCCTCCTTCGAGAACCACTCGACCTATTTAGCATGTTGCTAAATCGTTCAGCCAGCTACCTCTCTTGGTCAGCGATTTGCTTCTCCCGGAGGTTCGCGCGGTCTTACTTCTCCGCAAGGTCCCCCTCCTTAGCCTTCACCTTACTTTCCCTGGAAGAGACAACAGTCTCCCACTTGCTGACTCCTTCTCCCTTCAGCCATATTTGCTGCTTCTCAGCTTTGTGCCATGACATAAATTTTTCCTCGTAGTTGGCCAGGTCCTACTCGTCGCATGCTAGCTTCTGAGATATTTCATCTTCTATCTTCTAGAGCTCTTGCTCCTTATTGTGTAATGCATCTCGGCACTTGAGGAGTTGTTTCCTCAAAGTGTTGAGACTCTCCAAGCAACCATCTACCAATTCGTTGACTTTCTTCGCATGCTCGTAGATCTGCCAAGTCTTGTCATCGAGGGTTTTTGTTGCAGCCTCTCTTTCATCCAGCGCCTTGTTCAGACCCGTCTGCTAATATTTCTCGTCCTCAAGGAAATCTCTTAGGTCTGCTAGCTGAGACTGCGTCAACTTTCATTTCAAGTAGAGGAGCTTGCGCCAAGGCCTTAGAGTATCAAGCTCATCGTCCAGGGCCTGGCGCTCATAGTCGAAGGCGAGATGAACATAGCGGAGGCTCGAGCAGGCATTCTCGATTGTCATGACCAGGGGGATTGGATCAGGACCTGCCTGAGATTCCTCTAGTTCCCCCAAATCTTCTGGAATAGTTGTCGGAGCCCATGGCATGAGCATGGACTCCAATAGCTCAACATCTGCACTGCTGAATTTTGGGAGCTCGTTGACCTTCGGCACGGATGTTGATGAACCCAGAGCTAGATTTCTATGATGAGTAGGTTTAGGCCCGATCTTCCAAAAGGTATGTCGATTGGGATGGAGAACTCGACGTTGATGATCTGCGACCCTCGAACGGTTAGAGTACCCCTGCAATCACTACACCACAGCTTCGTTGGTTATCAACCATGCTGCACACGCTTGACCTCGCCAAGAAGGCTAATCCCTGCAAGTGCAACCGAGAACACGAGCAAGAACGTCGAAGACACGATCAGGAAATCGCGAAGTTGGGGTCTCACAAACCGTAGAACGGCGATATTATTGATCTAAGCAAAACCCACCGAATATGACCGGCGTCTGCAGTATTTATAGGCTAGGGTTCGACCAAAACACGATTAGACGCGTCCCTAATAGACTCTTATGGGATACAAGGCCCAAAGGCCCGATTCGGTGGCGCAGCACCGGACAGAAATCTGGACTCGACTTGTTTCGACGATTCCCAATGACTCCGAAGGAATTTTGAGGTGCGACCAGAACCATTGGAAATTTTATCTTCTCCCTTTCCGTGCATATGTAGAACGTCGAAAACGGAGTCCGTATGCCTCCTGGGCTTCGGTTTTAAGGTGGACTGCTCCTAGACTCCGAGTTGAACTCGAGTCCGTGTTGTAAACTGTTTCCATCAACTTGTGGACGTCCCAGCTGGTTCTCCATGCTCCCAAGGCCTCCTTCCTTCACTTGTTGATATTCTCCATTATTCCTAATAACAATTAAATCATCACATAGCAATCTATTCTCAAACTCACATGCAAAAGAAGTTAGGAACGAATTCACCTGCTAATTTAATAACCGTGCTCGTGCTCTTGTGATTGGTCCTTGCAGTTCAATGTGCGTCTCTGATGTTGTGATGTCCTCATCATCCCCCCCCTCTTGAATTGGAGTCGTCCTCGACTCAAGTTCATCTTCTTCTCCCAAGTACGGTCGTAAATCTAAAATGTTAAATGTAGGACTAATCCCAAAATCGGGAGGCAATTCAAGCTTATATGCATTATCATTAATCTTTTCAACGATCTTAAAAGGACCAGCAGCTCGTGGCATAAGTTTAAATTTTCTCAAGTCGGGAAATCACTCTTTTCTAAAATGTAACCACACCAAATCACCCGGTTCAAGTTTTACTTCTTTTCTACCTTTACTACCTGCAATCATATACTTCTAATTCATCAATTTAATATTTTTCTTTGTAGTTTCATGCATCTTAAGAATGAATTCAGATCGTTGTGTAGCATCCAAATTTATAGTTTCAGAAGGAGGCAAAGGTAGTAAATCAATAGGAGCACAGGGATTGAAACCATACACTACCTGGAATGGACTTACCTTTGTCGTGGAGTGAACGGATCTGTTGTAAGCAAATTCTATATGTGGTAAACACTCCTCCCACAACTTCAAATTTGTTTTCAAGACAGCCCACAACATAGTGGATAAAGTACGATTAACTACCTCGGTCTGTCCATCCGTTTGTGGGTGACATGTAGTTGAAAACAGAAACTTGGTTCCCAATTTATACCACAAAGTTCTCCAAAAATGACTTAAAATTTTTGCATCACGATCAGAAACAATGGTATTTGGCACACCATGTAAACGAACAATTTCCGTCATAAATAAATCAGCAATGTGTGAGGCGTTATCATTCTTATGACAAGGTATAAAGTGTGCCATTTTGGAAAAACGATCAACAACTACAAAATACTATCCCTCCCCCTCTTAGTCCTAGGCAATCCCAAAACAAAAGTTCATAGAAATATCCTCCCAAGGTACACTAGGAACAGGAAGAGGCATATAAAGACCATGTGGGTTAAGGTGAGACTTAGCTTTGTTGCAAGTAGTGCATCGTGACACGTAGCGCTCGACATCACGCCTCATCTTTGGCCAAAATAAGTGTGTGGACAGCACGTCTTCAGTTTTCTTCACTCCAAAATGTCCCATCAAACCTCCTCCATGTGCTTCCTGCAAAAGCAATAGACGAACGGAGCTAGCTGGAACGCATAGCTTGTTAGCACGATAGAGGAGACCCTCTCGCAGCACATATTTATTCCAAGTTCTTGCTTCTCTACAATTTTCAAAAGCATCTTTGAAGTCCAAATCAGTAGGATATAATGCTTTAATTGTTTCCAAACCAAAGATTTTATGATCAAGTTGGGACAGCATGGTATAACGCCTAGATAATGCATCGGCAATGATATATTCCTTCCCTTTCTTATGCTTAATGATGTATGAAAATGACTCTATGAACTCAATCCATTTAGCATGTCGTTTATTCAGATTGGTTTGACACTTGAGATACTTCAATGATTCATGATCGGAATGTATGACAAACTCCTTAGACCAAAGATAATGTTGCCAAGTTTGTAATACACGTACTAAGGCATACAATTCCTTATCATAAGTGGAATAATTCAGAGAAGGACCATGAAGTTTTTCACTAAAGAAAGCAACGGGTTTACCTCCTTGTATGAGAACTCCTCCAATACCAATGCCGCTTGCATCACATTCTATCTCAAAGGTCTTGTCAAAATCAGGAAGTTGTAGTAATGGTGCTTGTGTAAGCTTCGATTTGAGAGCATCAAAAGCTTGTTGCTGCTGTTCGCCCCATCGAAATGGAACTCCCTTCTTCGTTAGCTCATGTAGAGGTGCTGCAATGGTGCTGAAATCCCGCACAAAGCGCCGATAAAAACCTGCAAGACCAAGAAAACTACGAACCTGTGTGACGGTTGTTGGGGCTGGCCAGCTGGTGATTGCTTCAATTTTTGCCTCATCCATATCAATTCCCTGTGAGGAAACGACATAGCCAAGAAACGAGACTCGATTGGTGCAAAAGACGCACTTTTCGAGGTTACCAAACAAACGTGCATCTCTCAAAATAGTAAAAACAGCACGCAAATGATCAAGATGTTCATCATATGACTTGCTGTAAATGAGGATATCATCGAAGTAAACCACCACAAATTGTCCAATGAAAGAACGTAAAACCTCATTCATTAATCGCATAAATGTGTTGGCTGCATTAGTTAAACCAAAAGGCATGACTAACCACTCATAAAGTCCAAACTTGGTTTTAAATGCAGTTTTCCATTCATCTCCTAGTGCCATTCTAATTTGGTGGTAACCACTACGCAAGTCAATTTTTGTGAAAATGATAGCACCACTCAATTCATCAAGCATGTCATCTAATCGAGGAATAGGATAACGATATCGAATGGTGATGTTATTAATCGCTCGACAATCAACACACATGCGCCAACTACCATCTTTCTTAGGAACCAAAAGAACAGGAACGGAACAAGGGCTAAGGCTTTCACGAATGTACCTGCGGTCCAAAAGATCTTGGAATTGTCGCTGAATTTCCTTAGTTTCTTGTGGATTCGCCCTGTATGCTGCACGATTTGACAAACTTGCTCCTGGAATCAAATCGATCTTGTGTTCAATGCCTCTCATCGGTTGTAAACCAGGGTGTATCTCGGAGGGAAACACATCCTCAAACTCCTGCAAAAGGTTAGCAACAGCAGGGGGCAATGCAATAGACAATTCATGAAGTGAAAACATGGCTTCTTTGCAAACTAAAGCATAGCACATCCCTTTAGCATCGAATAAATCAGCAAGTTCAGATTTAGTTGCGAGCAACGATGGTGATTTTAACTAAATAACTTGCTGTTTTTCAGATTCTAATTTTGTTGCTTTGCCGTCACGAATTTTACTATTCTCAAAATGCACAATTTCAGCAGGAGTCATGGGGAGCAAAGTGATTTTCTTTCCCTTATGCATGAGAGTATATTTATTGGTTCTACCATGATGAATAGCATATGTATCAAATTCCCAAGGACGACCCAATAAAAGAGAACAAGCATCCATAGGAACAACATCAAAATCAGCAAAATCATGGTATGAACCAATTGAAAAATGTATTCTCGCTGTTTGTGTTACCCGAACCTTACTGCTGTTGTTGAACCATTGAATGTGGTACTGATGAGGGTGTGCTCTTGTTGACAAACCGAGTTTCTTGACGACGTCCGTGTTTACCAAGTTATTGCAGCTACATCCATCAATTATAGTGTGTACACGGCAGTCCTTGACAACGAGAAACATGTGGAAGAGGTTGTGTCATTGTAGCTTGTCGTTGGTCTCCACTTTGGAGCTCAAGGCACGCTGCACAATGATGCTCCTATAGTTCTTCGTCGCCGCTGTACCAAGTACCTCTTCTTTGGTGTGTTCGTCATTTGGATCTGTAAAGTCAGTAGCAAGAGAATATTCATCTTCAACATCCGAAGTACTATCATACCCGCCATCGTCACGTGCTATGTATGCTCATTTGCTCCGGCAATCTCTCATCATATGACAAAGTCCCTGGCAGCGGTGACACTTGATGTCGGAAGTACGACCCGTAGAAGGAGTGGACGAAGAAGGCTTGAATGATGTCGCCTTGATGCCTTCCGGCACGCGAGAAGGTAGAGCGGCAGTTCGTTGGCCGCCATTGGGTGGTGTAGTTGCTGCACGGGGGGTCGAAGATGGTGCTGTTTTGGATGGTGTAGTCGTTGCACGCGGCGTGAAGTTGCTCCTTGTGCGATGTTGATGTTGTTGTCGACCCTGCAATTCTTTTTCTGCCAACATAGCAAGCTGAAACAATCTATTAACAGTATCATATTCCTTGTAATAAAAAATATCCTGAATTTCACGCCTCAACCCCCATAAAAACGAGCTATTTTATCATCCATGTCCTCTACTACCCCACAACGCAACATACCTTTTTGTAACTCTTGATAATACTCCTCTACGGACATGTTACCTTTGTCTAAACGCTGCAATTTTTTGCGAAGGTCCTACTGAAAAGATGGAGGAACAAATCGAACGTGCATAGCTTCCTTTAATCTATCCCATGTAGGAGGGTCAGTTCTAGTTTTAACAAGTTCATTCCACCATATGATAGCAAAGTCCTTCAACTCACTAGTGGCTTGACGAACTCTATGTTGTTCAGGAACAAGATGGGAATTAAAATTTTGCTCTACTGTCATCTCCCAATCAAGATAAGCCTCAGCATCATAAGCACCAGAAAAAGAGGGTATAGTAAATTTGACTTTAGCAAAAGGATCATCAGGAGGACGATTATAATAATTGTTATGATTATTACCTCCCATACCTTGATGATAAAGTGGCAGTCTTGACTGATTATTGTGATCTTCCAGTTCATCATAAGCATTGTCTTCTTGTCTTCCAGCGAGAGGCAACCGAGCCTCAAAAGTATTCATCCGAAGAGCAAGGTCATCCAGTTGGTGAGTCAAGTTCGCCAATGACTCCTCCGTTGATGCGTTGTATTTGGCAAACATATCCGTCATGGTCTTCATCATATCACGTAACTCAGCATGTTGAACACATTCGTCATCATTGTCTTCTCCTACCATTGTTAGTAGGAAACAAGAGACACCAAAAAAAATGTTATCCCTATCAACTACAGTGACAATGTGGAAGGTAGAAGAAAACAATCTCTCTCGCTCAAGCGTCTTACCACGCTCTTACAAGTGTTCTTACCGACACAACAGGTGGTGTGGACGGTGAGATGAACCGATGAAGCATGGGGTGATTGCAAAGGTACCTGTTATGCTCAAGAGAAATGTGGAGCTTGGATGGCACAATATGGTGGCTAATAAGCAGAACATGGTTAACAGCTAGACAAAGTTGAATAAGTATTCAATGTAGGAAACTGTTGCTGGGCAACCAAGTGCCCTAGAGTCTAGCACAACACAAGGAAGTATCAAGGCAAAAGAAAGACAGAATGATATAGCCAACAAAACAGCACCAAGTGGTATAGGCCAATTATTTTAATATGCGTGCTCTTCACTTTTTTTTTCTTTTTTTGTAATATTTTTTTGATATTTTTTTCTTTACTCAGGAGCACAAATATAGGAAGCACACAAATTTGCAGATCAATTGGATGTAATATGCGGCCTATAGAAAATCAAGAAGATTCTTTAAAATTCATGTTGAAACTTTGGAGGCCGGATAACCTATCTTTCCAGGGGAATTTGGGCAATCTAATTTCGCCGAACGCGGCTGTGCCGCGAAAATCAGATGCAAAATTTCGCGTAGATGAATTTGAAAAAAAAAATCGCCCGATTTCGAGTTCGTATGCGAAAGTTATGGCCGTTTTAAGGTAGGCTGTCCGAGTTACATTTTTTGGATGTTGATTCCAACTCGGTTTGAGAACAGAACTCGCAGTCGGATATTAAAACGATCGGGAATTTGCACAGCAACTAATGGGGTGGTGTGTGATGATTCAAGGACGAATGGCACAAAAATTTGTCACCTAATCTAGGGCTGGCGATGCGGGAGTTCACGCAAGGCGGCTAGCTAGGGCAAACCAATGAACGTGATGGATCGGTTTGTTATTTAGGGATTGTGGAATAGGTGTCGAATAGCAAGAAAACAAGGACGAAACACGATAACTAGGACCCAAAACACAAAGCTAAACCAGCAACAAGACTCGACCACACGAATTCAAACTCAACAATGCAAACTGAAAAACGAAACTGCGGGCACTATAGTCTGGGAAGCGGTAAAAACTATCTAATTTTTTTGTGGCTTTTCTGTGGACTCTAGGTACGAAACAAAATTGATCTAATGGAAGGAAAACAAATATACCTCACGGGCAACCTAGAAATCTGATACCAATTGACGAGTAGGTTTAGGCCCGATCTTTCGAAAGGTATGTCGATTGGGATGGAGAACCCGACGTTGACGATCCGCGGCACTCGAACGGTTCGAGTACCCCTGCAATCACTACACCACGGCTCTGTTGGTTATCAACCGTGCTGCACACGCTTGACCTCACCAAGAAGGCTAATACCTGCAAGTGCAACCGAGAACACGAGCAAGAACGTCGAAGACACGATCAGGAAATCGCGAAGTTGGGGTCTCACAAACCGTAGAACGGCGATATTATTGATCTAAGCAAAACCCACCGAATATGACCGGCGGCTGCAGTATTTATAGGATAGGGTTCGACCAAAACATGATTAGACGCGTCCCTAATGGACTCTTACAGGATACAAGGCCCAAAGGCCCGATTCGGTGGCGCAGCACCGGACAGAAATCTGGAGTCGACTTGTTTCGACTATTTCCAATGACTATGGAGGAATTTTGAGGTGGGACCAGAACCATTGGAAATATTTTCTTTTCCTCTTTCCGTGCATATGTAGAACATCGAAAACGGAGTCCGTATGCCTCCTGGGCGTCTTTTTTAAGGTGGACTGCTCCTGGACTCCGAGTTGAACTCGAGTCCGAGTTGTAAACTGTTTCCATCAACTTGTGGATGTCCCAGCTGGTTCTCCACGCTCCCAAGGCCTCCTTCCTTCACTTGTTGATCTTCTCCATTATTCCTAATAACAATTAAATCGTCACATAGCAATCTATTCTCAAACTCACATGCAAAAGAAGTTAGGAATGAATTCACCCGCTGATTTAATAACCGTGCTCGTGCTCTTGTGATTGGTCCTTGCAGTTCAATGTGCGTCTCCGCTGTTGTGATGTCCTCATCATTGTAGACAATGACTCAGGCGCCATCGCAACGTCAGCTGGCTGCTCTGCTACAGCCCCTTGCTGCAGTTTTGGAGGTAGGTCTTGGCTCAGGCATGGCAACCTTTGGCATAGCAACATCAGCCAAGGGTGTCGGTACCTCAGGTGCTGATGTCGGTACCTCCACTACTGGCTCCAGAGAAGTTGAAGCTTGCTCTGGTGTCTCTCGTTCGTGGTTCGGCGCAACCACGGCTTCTTCAGCTGCTAGCGCTAAGGTCATCTCAACGTCAGTTGGTGCCAGAACTGCCGTGTTGTCCGCCATGACCATAGGAGAACTCGTACCATCAGCGGAGGCTCTGGTAGGCGCGACCACTACGGTTGCGGCGTTGGCTTGGTTGCCTACAGATTCTGGAGTAGTAGCTCCTCCTCTTGATACTCTGGAAACTGTGTGTCGACTGTTGGAGTCGGCAGATCCCCTAACACTATGAAAAGTGTTTGAAGGAGTTTGTGGTTCGGTCTGGGCGCGCGGAGATCTAAGAAAGTGAAATACGATTTGGACACGAATGACACGGTGGTTTACGTGGTTCGGGCCGCCTGAGCGTAATGCCCTACTCCACGGGTGTGTGTTTGTTGTATTAACTTGTGAGCTTCAGCCTCCTTCTCTGTGTATCGTCGGTTTGTCCTTTTATAGTACAAGGACCAACCGTTACAAGTCAGCCTGGCCCGACATGTGGCCCTGGCGGTTATTAGTATTGATACACGAGATTAATTGTTGTTAATAACCCTGTAACGGCTCCGATAGTGCCGTTACAGGTGTTAAGGCTGTCCGATTAATTATCATTAACGTGGAATTAATGGTAATTAATCGGATCTTGAAGTCTGCGGCTGTCCTTTGGAGATCCGGAGCCGTTACAACGTCTCCCGGGGGCTTTAAGCATCTAGCTCCGTCGTGTGGACACGTGGCAGCTCCGGAGCTTGCTTGGGAGAAGCGGGAAGCTCCGGGATGTCCTGGCACGTGTCATATCCGGAGCTTCTCTCGGTCAGGGGCTACCTCCGGAGGTGCCGTTTCAGTACTTGGCCCGGAGCTTTACCCTTGCGGGTAATAGCTCTGGGCTGACAGTACACGTGGCGACCTAGAGGTTAACCATGTTGGAGAAGCGGGTCCGGTCACGTCTGGCGAGTGGGCCCCCGAGGGTCTTCAATTTGAGTTGATGTCCTTCCCTTGAGATCTTTGTAACCTCAGGGGGTGTATGGTTTTTAGGGTACCGACAGTGGCCCCCTGGACCTACCTCCGGGGAAGGCCAACAGGATGAAGTCGTTTCGCCGGAGGTGGGTCCATACTTGTGACTCTTGAACTGGGTCTTAAAGAGTCTTTGGAGGTGCCTTTGGCGGGGCTTTATGGTTGAGTCCCGACGCGTGGCGCACTTCAGGCGGCGGATAAGATCTTTGACATGCGGATCTCTCGCAGTTGAAGGTCGTCGGTTCCCGATACGAAAACCGTATCGGTTCCGCGCGCCTTGTCAGTCCGCCGCCTTTGGGTTTCCCGCCTCGTGATGACAACTGTTTGCCTGGGTAAGAGCCTCGACTTGGTCGTCGGGGTGGTCCCGGGCCCTCTTGTCATCGGCTGGGTTGAATTCTTGAGTAGTATGCTTGATTCCCCTGCAGTTTCCATCCAAGCGTTGCGAGGGCTTACTTAAGAAGGAAAGCGCACCGTCGGGAGTTCTTTACGCTTTCCATCTGTTCTTGCGCTCAAACTCCCAACTCGTGCTTTGCTTTTCTTCTCTCGCCTAGCTGTGCAGCGATGGAGTTGGGTCTGCGTGAGAGTCGTTTGAAGACGGAGAGCGATCTGAAGAAGGTCCGAGCCCTCATGGGGTGGTCGTCGGACTTCTTCAACCGTTCAATCCGCACCGGAGGAGAGCTTCCCTTTAAAAAGGAGCACTCCGGCGAAATGGTATACTTTTCATCGTATGCCATGGTGGGGCTGATCCCACCATTTTCTTCCTTCTTTTTGATGCTGCTGGACTTCTATGGTCTGCAGCTATACCACCTTGGCCCTCACTCCCTTCTCCTTGTGTCCATCTTTGTCCACTTCTGCGAGATGTGGGTGGGCATTCCTCCCTGCATCGAGCTCTTCCGCACTTTCTTTACCGTCCAAACCACCGGCCGAATTGACGAGTACCTTGGCTTCTACTACTTTGTGAAGCGCAAGAAGTGCCCGTTCAAGTACCTCCGGTCGTTCCCTTCCGGGAAGTGGGATGACTGGAAGAAAGATTGGGTAGTTGTCCGGGTGGAGGAGCACGAGCGGTTGGAGCTGCCAGAAGGTTTGCCCGGCATTGACACGTCGGTGTGGAGCGAAGTTCCGGTGCTAGCGGCAGCCTTCGATCCCGTCCTATCAAGGATCCGCCAATGTGTGGAGGGAGGATTGACTCCCCAGGCGGTGTTTTGCAACTTCCTGTTCAACAGGTGGGCACCGCTGAAGAGGAGGGAGAAGCTCGCCTGGGCCCTCAACAGCGTGATGGACGAAGACCGGGTTGAGACCGGGTTGAAGTCCAGCATGGTGGGGAAGTCCTTGGAGTTTCACCTCAAGAAATTCCAGCACGGCATCGATGTAGACGGAGCGTACTTGACTCCGCCACCGGCTTTCCTCCCCCTGAACGAGGAAGTTGAGTTCAGCAGGGAGCTCCGGCGGAAAATGCCCGCGCTTGACGACCTTGGCGTCGTCGAGAGAAGATCGACCGCCCCGTTGGCGATCCCCGGGTTGTCGGAAGGCGGCTCCGCCCCTGTCTCTCAGCCAAGAGCTGAGGTCACCGGCAAGGGCAAGGAGCTGGCGGAGGAGCCGGAGAACCGGAAGAGGAAACTGCGACATGCTGACGGAAGGTCCGTCGGGCTTGCTACTTCACCGCCAGTTCCCCGTCCTCAGGAAGGAAGATCCTCCGCAGCTGTAGCATCTGTCCCCGTGGTGGGGTCTTTTCGAAGCGCTACTGTTCCGGCGGTGGGATCCTCCCGGAGTGCAGCTGTTCCTGTGATGGGTCCCTCTGGTGGTGCCAGTTCTGGACGGGCGACTCCGGTTCGAGAAGCGGTGAGGGCCTCCAGGTCTAGGAGTTCCTCCCGGTCAAGGAGAGCTCCGACCCGGGAAACGCCCGTGGCTACGGCAAGTCCTGGGAGTCCTCCCGGAGCTCCTACGCCGACCGTGGCCAGCCCGGAACGTCCGGGAAAGAGGTTCCGCGCAAGCTGGTGCGTGAGCCTCCCAAGGTAATTTTTCTTGCTTACCTCAATTAACTTTTAATTATAGCATCTGTTTGCTCAATTTCTCCATTCTCCATCTGCAGCGTTCCTAAGAAGGGGAGTGAAGCTCCGCCCTCAGCCACAGTGTCTGAGGCTACGAGGGCTTCTGCTCCAGCTCCGGTGCTGCCCCAGGCAGAGGCTGCGACAGCTCTGGCGCCGGCTGTCGTGGTTATGGATCTTGATTCGTCTCCAGAAGTTCCCGTGGTAGCGCCGGACCACGGGATTGAAGATGCGCCAGCGGCACCCGCTCCGGAGGTTGAAGCTCCGGGCCCTGGTGCTGCAGAAGTAGATGCTCCGGCTGCCGAGCCGGAGGAAGTAGCGGTCCCGGCTTCAGAGCCGGAAAATGCTGGAGTTTCGGCGGTCGAGCCGGAGGCAGCTGAAGCCCCGGCGTGCGAGCCGGAAGTTGAAGTGGTTCCGGCAATTGAGCCGGTTACTTCTGAAGCTCCGGTAGCAAGGCCGGTAGTTATTGGAGCGCCGGCTGCAGAGCCGGTGGTGGTGGAGGCGGGGGAGCTTGAGCTCCCCTCAGAAGAAGCGTCCCGGCCGGAGCCATTGGAGGCGACGACGTCGATGGTACCCGTGGCGGAGCCAGAGTGCCTGAACGAAGTCGCCGGCCCCCAGCCTGAGGGGGCGAATGAAGATTTGGTGGCGGGACCTTCTTCGGTGGCGACTGAGGCCATCCCGGAGGAGGTCCCTAGTGCCTTGGAAGCTCGGGGTTCCGCTCTCGCAGAGTGGGACCCAATTTTTGTAAATGAAGACCCGCTGGAACCAGCGGAGGAGACCCCAGAAGGTCCGGAGCCCATCTCACTGTCGATGTCCATCGACAACGCTTGCTCCAGTCTGCGCCAAGTCCAACTAGCCTTCTTCCACGACAGCAAGGTTCTTGAAGAGGAGCGCCAAACCCTTAGGAGGTGGCGTAATAGACTCCAATTCGAGACCAAGCTGGCGCAGTCGAGGATCGCTGCGGACAAGGAATGGATCAAACGGGAGAAGGTCCGCTTGGAGCTCTGGGGTGAGATGCTGGACGAGAGGGAGAGCATGACTCACAACCTCGACGCCCAATCCCGGGAGTACCACGACCAAGCTAAAGCTGCCAATGATGCGGCCAACGCTCGGTTCGATCAACTCGAAGCCATCAGTACCGCACTCATCAAGCGCCGAGAGGCGCTTGAGGGAAGGGAAAAGCGGCTCGAGGATGAGGAGCAAAAACTCCTGGAGCTACGGGATGACGTCTTGCGACGTGAAGAAGAGCTTGCCGAGAAGACAGCTCTGGCGGACAAAGGTATCGAGGAGCGCGCTAAAAAATTGGAAGAGCGCTGCCTCGAAGAGGAGGAGAAGACCTGGGTGCGAGGGCAGGAACTCTACGAGTATGAGTGTGCCCTCATCGCCCGGGAGAAGAAAATAGAGGCTAGGGAGAAAGACCTGGTCGACCGTCGGAACAAGATCCACCTCCGGGAGGAGGAGCTCGGGAGACTCGAAAAGCGGGTTGCTGCGAAAATTCAGCAAAACGCCAAAGAAGTTGAGCGCCTCTCCCGCGAGAACTCTGAGCTGGCGGCGACCCGGAGGTCCTTGGAAGAGATGAAGGGCCTAAGAAAGACGGACTCCCTGCAAATTTGGGAGTTCCTGAGTAAGGCCGACGATGCGCTAGCGCCGTTGGGTTTCAGCCCCGTGCTTCCGGATGATCCGGAGCCAGAGCCGGACCTTGCATTGCAGGCGTTAAACGCCGCGGGTGGCAAGCTCTCCAAGGTGGGCGACGTCATCGCGGACCAGCTTGAGGTCGAGGGGCAATCCCTGGCTAGAAACGTCACAGAGTATGTGTTGACGTGTTACACTAGCCGGAACCCTCGATTCCCTCTGGACCCGGTGCTTGAAGGCCCCGTTGAAGGAGAAGGCGAAGCTACCCGAGCCAGCGTGTCGGAGGTCGCCCAGAAGGTCGCTGAGTTCTTCCATAGGGTCTAGGACTATCTTTCTTAGCCTTTATTTGTATTTTCTCTTCTTCCTCAATTTTGTAATCCTTTGTCCCCAGATGTAATCTCTGGTCTTCCAATGAAATGAAATCCCCAATTTTTCGTGAATTTCATTTTTTGTCTTCAACATCTTTGTCTTCACTTGGCCCCCTGGTAGATGTGCACAATTTGATTGTGGACATGTACCAAAAGGATGTTGATTTTTGTTGAAGACAGATTTGCTTCGAACTCGTATAGTTTAGGTCCGAAGTTTTCGATAGTGAAGGTCCCTTGAAGTCGTCGGAGCTTAGAAGCTCCGGCGCTGTCCATCGTCGGAGCTTAGTAGCTCTGGCAGGAGCCTCTACCAACACGTTGAGTGTCGGTAGTTGATACTTCAAGGTGTCGGAACTTAGTAGCTCCGGCAATGACCCTTGCCACGCCTGGCTGGCAACAGACTCTAATGATAAAATCGTCTCACCATCTTTAAGTTAACGCCGATGGGAGTCGGAGCTTGGTTACCTCCGGTTTTTCTTCATCAATATTGGGTTTATTTTTCCTGCACACTTAAGCCAAGAAAAACAGTAAAATTCGTTCCTTATCTATAACTTCGTCGCGGCTTACGGTTCTCAAGAGAATTTCAAGTTGAACACGATTTTTAGTATAATTGGATGAATTGTCTTTTCTTTTAGATCCAATTGTCCATGGACCCACCTTACTTTGGCCTGCCTGGGTGTAGGTAGAGTGGCGTACTTAGGGTGCTTGACCAGGCTAAGTCGATAGCGCACTCCAGCCCTAGAATGGCTTGGCGGCTTTCAGGCGAGTTGGCCACAGACGATATTTAAATCTAAAAAATCTGACCATTCAACTCAAATTGTACATAAACCGGTTAAACTAGAACTTCTTAAGAATTGCACGTTTCTGTTATAGACAAGAAAGAGAAAAATAAAAATGTCGAGCCTTATGCAAAAATGAATGCACGTGGAGTCTATTTCACATGAAGATGTCTTTCATTATAGGTCCGGGGTACAGATGAAACAAGTACACTCTTAGGGTACGGAACCAGGCTAAGTGTGTTTGGTTTCTCGTTTCACCCAGGGTAATTAGCTACACTTCTAGTCTGGAGACTGTATCAAGTGTTGCATGAGCTTTCCGAACCTTTCGGGAAAGGTCCGGCTGCTCTCCCGGAGGAACTACCCGACTCTGTACAATGACTCTATAACATACACTTCAAGTTACTTAAGACTTACCTCCGTGGAATTAAGTGTAGAACTTACGGAGGTGCTCGATGTTCCAAGGGTTTGGGAGAGGTGTCCCATCCTCGGCGGCCAAGCGAACGCTTCCGGGACGGGATACTTTGATCACTCGGAAGGGCCCTTCCCAGCCGGGGGAGAGTTTGTTTTGCCCTTCTCTGGATAGTATTCTCCGTAGCACCAGATCGCCTTCCTCAAGCTGTCGGTTGTGTACATGCCGCTGATGATAGCGCCGTAAGGCTTGGCGGTATCGGGCGTTCCGAACAGCTGCTTGGCACCTTCCCTCCTCGAGGAGGTCTAGGTCTTCACGCCGGAACTGGTCCTGCGCGGCTTCGTCGAAGGTCCAGACTCGGAAGGAACCCAGGGTGATCTCCGGAGGAAGGATCGCTTCTGCTCCGTACACCAGGAAGAAGGGTGTTTCTCCGGTTGCCCGACTTGGAGAAGTCCTGTTAGCCCATAGAGTGGGCGGAAGCTCTTCGATCCAATTAGCTCCGTGTTTTTTCAAACGCTCATAAGTTCGCGTTTTTAGTCCTTTAAGGATCTCTGCGTTTGCTCTCTCGGCTTGCCCATTGCTGGCAGGATGAGCTACGGAGGCGTAGCAAACTTGTATGCCGAGGTCTTCGCAATATCCTTGAAATGCGGAGCTTGTGAACTGAGTCCCATTATCAGTGATGATCTTGTTCGGGACTCCGAATCTACTCACGATAGATTGTAGAAAATTGATTGCAGATTGTTTGTTGATCGTCACAACAGGAGTAGCTTCCGGCCACTTGGTGAACTTGTCGATGGCGACATACAGGAACTTGTAACCTCCGACGGCTCTTGGGAAGGGTCCCAAGATGTCCATCCCCCACACGGCGAAAGGCCACGTAGGAGGTATCATTTGTAAGGGCTGAGCAGGTGTATGAATTTGCTTTGCATGAAATTGGCATGCTTTGCATTTCTTCACTAGCTCAGTAGCATCCTGGAGCGCTGTAGGCCAGTAGAAGCCGTGCCGAAAGGCTTTTCCGACCAGCGTGCGGGAAGACGCGTGGTTCCCACACTCGCCTCCATGGATTTCTGCGAGGAGCTCGCAGCCTTCTTCCCTTGTGATGCACCGCATTAGGATGCCATTGGCACCGCGCCGGTAGAGATCCCCTTCTACCAACGTGTATCTTTTAGCCAATCTGACTACCCGGTCAGCGGATACGTCATCGTCAGGAAGGATGTTGTCTTTCAAGAAGTTCCGGATCTCCGAGATCCATGCATCGGAACTGACTTGAGCATTTGAGTCTTGCGTGCTGGGTTGCTCGGAGCTTCCGGCAGCACCTACGACCCTTGATGGCTGCCATGGTAACAGGGCCATCGGGACCGTCAGCTTCGGGATGCTGATCTCGCCCCCTTCGTTCAGCTCGGCAGGCTGAACTGTGGGTTTTGACATCCTCCGGACAAAGGTTCCGTCTGGAGCCGGAGCTCCGGTTGACGCCTTGGTCGAGAGTTCGTCAGCTTCAACGTTGTGAGCACGCTGAACATGGTGAAGGTCTAGGACTTCAAAGTCCTTCTGAAGCCTCTGGACTTCAAGGAGATAAGCAGCCAGCTGGAGATTATTGCAGGAGCATTCACCCTTCACCTGTTTGATAACAAGTTGTGAATCTCCTTTGACCAGCAACTGCTTGACACCAAAAGATAGTGCCACCTTTAATCCATATATGAGTGCTTCGTACTCCGCCATGTTGTTGGTTGCCTTGAAATCAAGGTGCACCATGTATCTTACCTTCTCCCCGGTTGGTGTGAGGAGAAGGACTCCAGCTCTGGCTCCCTGCTTCTGCATGGAGCCGTCGAAGTGAAGGGTCCAGTGAGGCTTAGTGAAGGCCGGAACTTGTGGTTCCTTCTTCTGCTCGCTGGGGCCCCCAGAGTTTAATGGAGAGGGAGTCCATTCTGCCACGAAATCTGCCAACGCTTGACTCTTGATTGCTTGTCTTGGAATGAATTCGAGGTCGAATTCAGCCAGTTCCGCTGCCCACTTCGCTATATTCCCAGTTGAATTGGGATTATGCAGAATCGCTCGAAGTGGATATGAGGTTACCACCGAGACTTTGTGAGCTTGGAAATAGTGTCGAAGCTTCCTTGAGGCAATAAGAACTGCGTAGAGCAGCTTATGTACCTCTAGGTATCGAGTCTTGGCATCATGTAACACTTCACTGATGAAGTATACTGGGCGTTGAATGGTCCGGATCCTCCCGGAGGGGTCCGGAGCTTCCTCTCCATTGATCCGGACCCTGTCGGAGGGGTCCAAACTATATTCGGGGACCTCCGGGTTCTGGGTGGAGGAGCCCGGAGCTTCTTCAGGAATGACCTGGATCCTATCAAAAGGATTCGGGTCCTCTGAAGTGGCTTCTTGAGGATTCAAGTCTGGGAGCTGGGACCCAGACCTGCTTTCGGGAACCTCCGGATCCTCCCGAAGGGATCTGGATTCCTGAGTATTGGGTAGTTCCGGTCTCTCCGCAACCAGAACCATACTGACGACTTCGTCAGCTGCTGAAATATAAAGCAATAAAGGCTCACCAGGGTTCGGAGCTACCAAGACTGGTAGAGTGGTGAGGAACTGTTTCAGCTCCTGGAATGCCTTCTCTGCCTCTTCAGACCATTGGAATGGTCCGGACTTCCTCAGTAACTTGAAGAAGGGAAGTGCCCTTTCTGCCAGTCTTGAAATGAATCGACTGAGGGCTGCTAGACATCCAGTTAATTTTTGGACGTCTTTGATGCGGGTTGGTGGCCGCATGTCTTCGATGGCTTTTATCTTCGCCGGATTAGCCTCTATACCCCGGTGACTTACCAGGAAACCAAGAAGCTTTCCGGAACTAACCCCGAAGACGCACTTGTCTGGGTTTAGCTTCGTGCGGGTGGCCCGCAGCTTGTCGAAGACAGCCTGCAAGGTATCCAAGAGGGACTCCTTGTTTTTGACTTTGACCACAATGTCATCAACGTACACCTCCACTATGTCTCTGATGAGTTCTTCGAAAGTTTTGTACATTGCTCGTACAAAAGTTGAAGCTGCATTCTTGAGACCAAAAGGCATGGCTGTGTAACAATACAATCCATCCACTGTGATGAATGAAGTATGTTCTTCATCTTCCCTAGACATCCGGATTTGATGATATCCTGAATATGCGTCTAGAAAACACAGCAACTCACACCCAGAGGTGGAATCCACTATCTGGTCTATTCTAGGTAGTGGGAATGGATCTTTTGGACATGCCTTATTCAGTGTGGTGTAGTCGATGCACATCCGAAGTTTCCCGCCGGCCTTAGGCACAACGACTGGGTTTGCCAGCCATTTTGGATGGTATACTTCTCGGATGAATCCGGCTTCGAGCAACTTCTTCACTTCTTGTCGGATGAAGTTCTGTCGCTCTACAGATTGCTTCCGAGGTTTCTGGTGTACAGGCCGAGCGTCGGGGTAAATCTTCAGATTGTGCTCAATCACTTCCCTGGGGATCCCAGGCATTTGTGACGGTTGCCAGGCAAACACGTCAACATTGGCCCGGAGGAAAGTGATGAGCGCGAGTTCCTATTTGTCGTTCAAGCCACCCGATATGCGGGTAGTTTGAGTGACATCGGAACCAATTTGGACGACTTTGACGGGAATGTCGGTGTCGCCGCTTGGCTGCACACGGGGTGCAGAGGTTGAGCCTCGTTGACGAATGCTCGGAGGTTGTGGAGCTTGCTTCTGTCTGGAATCCTCTTCTTGCGCTGTGGTGAGTGCATGGAGTTCTTCCAGAGCAGTTACTCCGGCAGTGCGATCTCCACGGATCCGGAGAACGCCTACTGGTGTCGGCATCTTCAACACCAGGTATCCATAATGAGCAGCTGCCATGAATTTGTACAGGGCAGGTCTACCCAAAATGGCGTTGAATGGTAAGTTGATCTGAGCGACGTCGAAGACCAACTTTTCGGTGCGATACTTCTCCCGGGTCCCGAAGGTAACAGGGAGAGTGATAGCTCCGAGTGGGGTTATGGCCCCCGGACCTACTCCGGAGAAAGGTCGAGAGGGCTGGAGGTCTGAAGGTCGAAGCTGAAGCTTAGTGAAAGCTTCGAAGCTGATGAGATTAAGCCCCGAACCTCCATCCACCAGGACATGATGGAGCTGGATGTTGTTGATGGTGGGGGATACCATCAAGGGCAGCTGGCCAGCTCCGACCATGCTTTGAGGACAGTCCGAAGCATCGAAAGTGATGGGTGTGTCCATCCACTTTCGATGTGGCTCCGGTCTAGCTGTAGGAGCTACAGCAGCCATATCCCGTTGCATGGTCTTAATGACGCGACGAGAGGTGATGTCCCATGATCCACCAAAGATGGTGTTCATGGTTTTTCGACGTTCGTTGTCGGAGACGTCGGAATCATCGTCGACGGAGGTGTAGACGGCTTTCAAGACCTTTTTGGGGTCTTGAAACCCTAACTCCTCTTCAGCCGGAGCTTCATCGACCTTTTGTTTTCCCTCCCTCTGACGGAAGGGAGACCCTTCCCGGCGCTTGTGGTAGCGCTCGGCAAGGTTTTGGACCTCCCGGCAATCCTCCAGCCTGTGGCTGCCCGTTTTGTGAATGGGGCACCACATCTTGGATTTGCCACCGTCTTCGGAAGACGGTCGAGGTCGCTTCTCGGGGCGTGGCCCCCGGCCACCAGGAGTTGCAGTGGCTGCAACGTTGGATGTGCCGGCCGACGGCTTCTTCTTGCCGTTGGTCTTCTTTTTCTTCTTGCCACTCCCGGAGGTAGCGGCTTCTTCTTTGGAGGATTTTTTATGATCCTCCAAGGCTGGTTTGGAGTGCATTTCACGGCCCTCCGCAGCTCTGGCACATTTGTCAGCCAGGCTGAAGAGCTCCGTGACACTGGTGATCTCTTTGATCGCCAGTTTCTCCAACATCTTCTTGTCTCGTACACCCTGTCTGAATGCTACAATGACAGAAGCGCTTGAGATAGAAGGGATTGTGTTACGTACCTGAGAGAATCTCTGGATGAATGACCGCAAAGATTCTCCTCCTTTTTGCACGACCGCAAAAAGGTCCAGTTCGGTGCCCGGACGGGTGTATGAACTCCCGAAATTGGCGGTGAACTGGCGGCATAGCTCCTCCCAACTGTCGATAGAGTTGGGCGGAAGGCTCATAAACCAGGACCTAGCAGTCCCAGTTAAGGCCACTGGAAAGTAATTGGCCATTACAGCCTCATTTCCTCCAGCTGCTAGGATCGCAGTGGAGTATATCTGTAGAAATTCTACGGGATTGACAGTCCCGTCGAATTTTTCCGGCAAGTGTGGCCGGAATTTCTGTGGCCATCTAACCATACGCAGGTGCATGGCTAGGGCGGAACAGCCTCCTCCTACTCCTTCCAGAGTAGAAAGATCTTGAGCATCTCGTCTTTCTCGAGCTCGCTCGATGTGGACACGGCCATCCTGTTGGCGGTATCGGCGATCAAGCTCCGCTCGGAGGTCGTGTGTCGAAAGCCGAGATGCAGTATGGGCACGTCGTGCCCCAGAGGGCAACGACGTCACTTGTTGTGACGCAGCTCTTCTCCGGTTGTTGGAGACATGTGGACCAAGTCTTCCAGACAACGTTCGTCGCTGCGACGGGGCCCGCCCTGAAGGAGGTGGACCCTGATTGTTAAGGCGTTCGGCCGCTGCTGCGACCAAATGCTCAATATCAGCTCTCCATTGCTCCATGGCACCTTGAGATGCATCCGGAGGTGGTGGTCGCTGAAGGAGAGCACGCGCTGCATGGAGCGCGTGTTCTGGGTTGTCACGACTTGCCGGCGCAGAATGTGACGCCGGTGCACCATCATGTCGTTCGGCATGTCTTGCCGGAGAAGATGGTGGTGGTGGGAGTGTGACTCCCGCTGGAACTGAGGCTCCTGCCGGTGGTTGCATGTTGGAGGGATTGCCTCCGACAGTCTGAGCAGCAGGTTGCCCGTTAGATGATCCAGCTGCAGAATTCACCATTCTTGAAGATCTCAGGCGCTGCCCCTACCTGGCGCGCCAACTGTCGACTGTTGGAGTCGGCAGATCCCCTAACACTATGAAAAGTGTTTGAAGGAGTTTGTGGTTCGGTCTGGGCGCGCGGAGATCTAAGAAAGTGAAATACGATTTGGACACGAATGACACGGTGGTTTACGTGGTTCGGGCCGCCTGAGCGTAATGCCCTACTCCACGGGTGTGTGTTTGTTGTATTAACTTGTGAGCTTCAGCCTCCTTCTCTGTGTATCGTCGGTTTGTCCTTTTATAGTACAAGGACCAACCGTTACAAGTCAGCCTGGCCCGACATGTGGCCCTGGCGGTTATTAGTATTGATACACGAGATTAATTGTTGTTAATAACCCTGTAACGGCTCCGACAGTGCCGTTACAGGTGTTAAGGCTGTCCGATTAATTATCATTAACGTGGAATTAATGGTAATTAATCGGATCTTGAAGTCTGCGGCTGTCCTTTGGAGATCCGGAGCCGTTACAACGTCTCCCGGGGGCTTTAAGCATCTAGCTCCGTCGTGTGGACACGTGGCAGCTCCGGAGCTTGCTTGGGAGAAGCGGGAAGCTCCGGGATGTCCTGGCACGTGTCATATCCGGAGCTTCTCTCGGTCAGGGGCTACCTCCGGAGGTGCCGTTTCAGTACTTGGCCCGGAGCTTTACCCTTGCGGGTAATAGCTCTGGGCTGACAGTACACGTGGCGACCTAGAGGTTAACCATGTTGGAGAAGCGGGTCCGGTCACGTCTGGCGAGTGGGCCCCCGAGGGTCTTCAATTTGAGTTGATGTCCTTCCCTTGAGATCTTTGTAACCTCAGGGGGTGTATGGTTTTTAGGGTACCGACACTGTGGAATAGAGAATTAAAGAAAAGCAAAAAAAAAAAAAGAAACCTTAATTTCAAATGCCGATCATTACGTGGGGACGTTGTCGCTCCAGTCGGCACGAAACCTCTTCCTTGGACGGCCGGAGTCACTTGGCCCCACTGACGCCGGTGAGGTAGAAGCTTCGAACTTCGCCTTGGGAGTTGAGTTCTTCACCAGTGTCACTTTATATAGAACCTCCGGAGCATGCGTCGCTCCTCTTCCTGTGGTTGGAGCAGTCGTTGAAGAAGATGCTCCGGATTCGGAGCCCGCCGATAGCCCTGGGACCGGAGTTGATGATTTACCGGACCCAGCTCCCACCACTAGCACTGTGGCCAAAGATGATTTCCCGGGCTCGGAGCTTCCCTGAGCTCTGGGGCCGGAGATGCCGAAGCTGGAGGCACAACCAGCAATGACTTCAAAATCGGACGGGGGAGAGGC
Source organism: Tuctoria greenei (assembly GCA_036927565.1). Lineage (NCBI taxonomy): Eukaryota > Viridiplantae > Streptophyta > Magnoliopsida > Poales > Poaceae > Tuctoria > Tuctoria greenei. The sequence goes on from JAYESD010000004.1 coordinate 198,353,974, forward strand.
AATGCTGCACTGATGAAGGTCCTGTCGGCCCGCGTAAGCCCTCTTGCAGTTGGAGGTGTCGACAGGCTCTTTCCCCTTGCCTCGACTTGAGTCAGACTTCTTTGTTTCAGCAGAAGCCTTGCCCTTCCCATTGATTGGCGCAGGTCCGGACTCTTCGTGCTGACAGGGAGCTCCGGGAAGCACAATCTCTGTAGGTCGGGTGCTCCTCTGCCTCACTTCAAAGCCTATGTCATCGAGAAGCAGCATTCCCTTCCACAGCTCCCTCCTAAACTCTAGAATCCTGTTCAGAGGAAGGAACTATACTGGAGGTGTGGTATCATATCTATGAAAAGTTCCACTGTAAATCTTCTGCATCTGAACTTTTGGGATTTTTCATCCTAGTTGGTCCCGTGACCAACCTCAATCCGATAGGGGTCCATTTCTTTAATGAAATTTCAAGCCAGAAACTCTTGTTGCCTGAGTGGAGCGCAGTGGTTGGTCAAATAGTTGGCAAGGACCAACATAGAGGTTACTCCCCCTTCAACAAAGCTCTGGGTCCTCATCAACACCAAGTTGTATTCTTCTGACAGCTCTGGGAGCTCTTCCCAAGAGTCGGAATCCGTTGTGGGAAATCCCTCCGGCAGTTCCAGTATCTCGTGTTGATCCACTCGGACCACTACCCACTCTTTCTTCCAGGTTTCCCACTTCCCGGAAGCAAAGACTTGATGTACTTCAGGGGGGGGGGGGGCGGGTACTTGCGCCTCACAAAGTAGTAGAAGCCGATCAGCTGGTTACCTTTGCCAATTGCTCAGAGCGTGAACAAGCTTCAGAACAGCAACATACAGGGTGGCACACCCACCCACATCTCGCAGGAGTGGACAAAGATCGCCACCAACAAGATTGAATGGGGGCCGAGGTGCTAAAGTTGGAGTCTATATGACTCCAGCAGCATGAGGAGGAAGCTAGAGACAGGTGGGACAAGCCCCACCATCGCATACACCGAGAAGAAGATGATCTTGTCGTATCCCAACTTTCCACAGCGGATCGAGTTGTTGATGGAATCGCTTGTCCAACCCATCATCTTTCGGACTCTCAACAAGTCACTATCACTCTAGATCTTGCTGGAGAGAAGTCCTAGTTCCATCGCAGCAAGTTCAAGAAAAAAGTGAAGAGCACAATGCAAGGGGTCAAGCGGAGAGCTCTATGCGCAAGAATAGTTTGATGCGTAAGAAGTTCTTCTCCTTGCAATGTCCCTTCCTTTAGTAAGCCTCTGCAACGTTTGGATGGTAACTACACGTGAGCCTTGATTACTCTATGCGAAGTTACCTTGTAAATTACAAGGGGGCTCGGGTCCACTTTGTCAAAAAAGTCGTACAAGGTGAACTATTGTCATGATGAGAAGGTGAAAGCTTGAAGGTAGGCAGCCTGACAGCCCTACAGAGATTACGCTGGGAACCAATACGGGAATCATATTGGGAACCGACGACCTTCAATTGCGTGACAATCGCGTGTCATGTAACTCATCAACAAAACCAAGAAGGGTTACGTGGCGATGGCGCATGAGCGTGTCATTGTTTCAACCGCCCGAGTGAAAAATTGAAGCATCAAAGCAGGAAGAGATAGAGGCCCCACCTCTGGGATCAGAGCCTCCCCATGGGGTGGGCCTAGGGTCCACTGTTGGTACCCTATGTATCGGGTACCCCTTGGTACCAGAAACAGAAGTTGCAAGTCCCACTGTACCGGAATGTGAACGCCCGAAGGTGACATGTGTCCCGCAACGATAACCTGCCTCCCTCCTCAGGGTGGCTCCAGTGCTACCACGCGTTGCCGAAACTGCCTCCCTCCTAAGGTTGGCTCTGATGTTGCCACGTGTCCCGCAGTTCTGGATCTGCCTCCCTCCACAGGATGGCTCCGGTGCTGCCGCGTGTCCCAGGGTGCCGGACCTGCCTCCCCAACAAGGGAAGCTTCAGTGCTGCCACGTGTCCAGTAACTCTGTACCTACCTCCTTGCAGAGGGAAGATCCTGAGTTGCCACATGTCACACATCCGGATCTATGGCTACAATGGGAAGACTACAGGATCTCCAATGGCGCGAACATTCAAGGGCTATAAATTGGCCGTTACAAGACCTGGTTAACACGTCATTAATGCCATGTTAATAACACACGATCACATGACTATCAAGATTGATAATGCTTCCATTAAGTCACATTATCACACTATTAACCCCCACTTAACACCGGTAGATCGTGTATGGGTAGTTATCACAACCGGGGCCACTTGTCAGGCCACGACACATATTGTAGCAGCCAGTCCTTGGCATATAAAAGGATTGCACTGCACGGTAGAAAATCTCACACATCCTAACATACATTTTCACTCATCCACACTCAAGCTTTCACAAGCTCATACAATGCACAAAGACCTCATGGAGTAGGGTATTACACTCAAGCGGCCCGAACCACGTGAAACTCCCAGTGTCACCTCGCTATTGGATCTTGATTAGCGCTCCACCTAAATATGAACCTCCACGGGCTACTTCTTAGTAGTACTGGGGGAAGTGTCATTGGAACACTTCGACAACAGCTGTCTAGACAGTTTGACAAAACTCTGTAGAGTGTGTACCCTTTACTGAAAGTCGCCTAGAGGGGGGGGGGGTGAATCGGCACCAAGACTTGGAATGGCTTAATCAAATGAGATTAAACTCCTGAGGTCGGACTTGTCTGGACAGGGATGGACTAGTTCGTTCAACACATGGTGAAAACCTAAAAACTTGGTTTTGACAAGTTATTTGTGGAATTTAAGTTCAACCAAGATGTAAACAATGTATAGTAACTTAGTACAACTAAGATTGGAAGGTTTAAGCACTTAGATTACAAGATTCTAACAAAGATCAAATGTGAAGAGCAATATGAACAATATGAACCCTAATAGCAATACTAGTGATCACAAAAAGTAAAAGACAAGTGAGACAAGATTTATCCCGTGGTTCAGCTCCACGAAGAAGCCTACATCCACGTTGAGAAGTCCACACAAGGATCGTGTCGACTGTTGGAGCCGGCAGATCTCCCTACACTGCTAAAGTGATTGGGGAGTTTGAAGTTCGGTGTGGGCACGCGGAGATTCAAGAAGGTGAATAGGAGTTTGACACAGGAGACACAAGAGTTTACGTGGTTCGAGCCGCCTGAGCGTAATACCCTACTCCACGGGTGTGTTAGTGTTGTATTAGCAGTAAGAGCTTGTCACGTATGATCGCTTGTGAACGTCGTGAACGTCCCTGAGTGTATCGTCGGCCTGTCCTTTTATAGTACAAGGACAGGACGTTACAAGCTAGCCTGGCCCGACATGTGGCCCCGGCGGTTACTAGTATTGATACACGATTAATTGCTGTTAATGATCCTGTAACGGGCTCCGATAGTGCCGTTACTGGTGTTAAGATCGCCCGTTTAAGTGTCATTAATATGGCATTAATGACGCTTAATCGGGTCTTGAAGTCCTTGGCTCTCCCTCGAAGATCCGGAGCCGTTACAAGGTCTTTCGGAGGTTAGAGGCTGTCAGGTACGACGTTTGGACACGTGGCAGCTCCGGAGCTTGCTGTGGGAAGCAGGTAGCTCCGGGGCTACCTGACACGTGTCAGGTCCGGAGCTTCTCTCGGTCCGTGGTTAAGTCCGGAGGTGCCGTTTCGGTACCTGGCCTGTAGCTTCCCCCTTGTGGGCGGTAGCTCCGGTTTTGCAGTACACGTGGCGACCGAGGGATTAACCATGTTGGAGAAGCAGGTCCGGTCATGTCTGACAAGTGGGCCTCCGAGGGTCTTCAACCCAAGTAGATGGCTTTCCTTTGAAATCTTTGTAACCTCAAGGGGTGTGCGGTTTTTAGGGTACCGACAGTGGCCCCCTTGACCTACCTCCGAGGAAGATCACTGGGGTGAAGTCATTCTGTCGGAGGTGGGTCCATCCTTGCGACTCTTGAACTGGGTCTTCAAGGGTCTTCGGAGGTGCCGTTGGCAGGGATTTACAGTTAGATCCCGCCGCGTGGCACACCTCAGGCGGCAGATGAGATCTTTGACATGCGGATCTCAGGCAATTGAAGGTCGCCAGTTCCCGATACGAAAATTGTATCGGTTCCGCGCGCCCTGTCAGGCCGCCGCCTTTGGGTTTCCCGCCTCGTGATGACAACCGTTCGCCTGGGTAAGAGCCTCGACTTGATCGTCGGGGTGGTCCCGAGCCCTCTTGTCATCGGCTGGGTCGGGTTCTTGAGTGGTTTCTTCGACTCCCCTGCGGTTTCCATCCAAGCGTCGCGAGGGCTTACTTAAGAAGGAAAGTGTACACTGTCGGGAGTTCTTTACGCCTCTCATCTGATCTTGCGCTCAAACTCCCAACTCGTATTTCGCTCCTCTTCTCTTGCCTAGCTGTGCCGCGATGGAGTTGGGTCTGCGCGAGAGTCGCTTGAAGACCGACAACGATTTGAAGAAGGTTCAGGCCCTCATGGGGTGGTCCTCGGACTTCTTCAACCGCTTGGTCCGTGCCGGCGGAGAGCTCCCCTTCGAGAAGGAGCGCGCTGGCGAGATGGTGTACTTTTCTTCGTACGCCATGGTGGGGTTGGTCCCACCTTTTTCTTCTTTCTTCTTGATGCTGCTAGACTTCTATGGTCTGCAGCTATACCACCTTGTCCCTCACTCCATTCTCCTCGTGTCCATCTTTGTGCACTTCTGTGAGATGTGGGTGGGCATTCCCCCCTGCATCGAACTCTTCCGAACCTTCTTCACCGTCCACACCACCAGCCAGATCAATGAGTACCTTGGCTTCTACTACTTCGTGAAGCGCAAGAAGTGCCCATTCAAGTATCTCCGGTCATTCCCTTCCGGGAAGTGGGATGACTGGAAGAAAGATTGGATAGTCGTCAGGGTGGAGGAGCACGAGAGGTTGGAGCTGCCAGACGGTCTGCCCGGCATCGACACGACGATTTGGAGTGAAGCTCCGGTGCTGGCGGAAGCTTTCAACCCCGCCCTGGCCAGGATCCGCCAATGCGTGGAGGGGGGATTGACCCCTCAGGTGGTATTTTGCAACTTCCTGGCCAACAGGTGGGTGCCGTTGAAGAGGAGGGAGAAGCTCGCTTGGGCCCTCAACAGCGTGATGGACGAGGACCCGGGTTGAGACCGGGTTGAAATCCAACATGGTGGGGAAGACCTTGGAGTTCCACCTCAAGAAATTCCAGCACGGCATCGACGTCGACAGTGATGACTTGACTCCACCGTCGGCCTTTCTCCCCCTGAACGTGGAAGTGGAGTTCAGCAGGGAGCTCCGGCGGACGATGCCCGCGCTTGACGACCTTGGTGTCGTCGAGAGAAGATCAACCACCCGGGTGGCAATCCCCGGGATGCCCGAAGACGGCTCCGCCCCTGTCCCACAGCCAAGGGTCGAGGTCGTCGGCAAGAGCAAGGAGCTGGCGGATGAGCCGGAGAGCCGGAAGAGGAAGCTGCGACATGCCGACGGAAGGTCCGTCAGGCCCGCTACTTCCGCCTCGGTTCCTTCTCCCCAGGGGGGAAGATCTTCTGCCGCCGTGGCGACTGTCCCCGTAGTGGGGTCCTTCCGGAACAATACTGTTCCTGCAGTGGGATCCTCCCGGAGCGCGTCTGTCCCCGTGGTGGAACCCTCCTGGGGTGCTAGCTCTAGGCGCATGACTCCGACACCTGGGACGGTGGGAGCCTCCAGGTACAGGGGTTCCTCCCGATCGAGGAGAGACTCGACCCGGGAAACGCCCGTGGCTAAGACAAGTTCTGGGGGGCCTTCCGGAGCTCCTACGCCGACCATGGCCAGCCCGGAACATCCGGGAAAAAGGTTCCGCGCAAGCTGGTGCAGAAGCCTTCCAAGGTAATTTTTAATCTTTACCTTGGTTAACTTTTTAATTGTAGCAACTGTTTGTTTATTTTCTTCGTTCATCATCTGTAGTGTCCCCAAGAAGGGGAGTGAGGCTCCACCCTCGGCCACAGTGTCTGAGGCCGTGGGAGCTTCTGCTCCTGTCCCGTGCCGCCCCAGGTGGTGGCTGAGGCTGCGACAGCTCCGGCGCCGGCTGTCGTGGTCATGGACCTCGACTCGTCCCCAGGAGTTCTCGTGGTAGCGCCGGGCCACGGGAGTGAAGACACGCCAGCGGCACCAGTCCCGGAGGTTGAAGCTTTGGGTCCTGGTGCTGCAGTGATGGAAGCTCCGGCTGTTGAGCCAGAGGAAGTAATAGTCCCGACCTCGGAGCCGGAACTTGTCGAAGCTCCGGCGGTTGAGCCGGAGGTGACTGAAGCTCCGGCATGCGAGCCGGAAGTCGAGGTAGTTCCGGCAGTTGAGCCGGTTACCTCCGAAGCACCGGCCGCTGAGCCGGTGATTGTTGGAGCTCCGGTCACGGGGCCGGTTGAAGATGAAGATCTCCCGGTGCCTGAACTGGTGGTTGAAGAGGCGAGGGAGCTCGAGCCTCCTTCGGAAGAGGTGTCCCGGCCGGAGCCAGTAGCAACTCCTGCTCCGGAGGCGACGACGTCGGAGGTACCTGCGGCCGAGCCGGAGTGCCCAAACGAATTCGCTGGCCCCCTGCCCGAGGAGGTGAACAAAGAGTTGGCGGCGGGGCCTTCTTCGATGGCGACTGAGGCCATCCCGGAGGAAGGCCCTAGTGCCTTGGAAGCTCAGGGTTCCACTCTCATAGAGTGGGACCCAATTTTTGTATGTGAAGACCCGCTGGAACCAGCGGAGGAGTCCCCAGCAGGTCCGGAGCCCATCCCGCTGTCGATGTCTATCGACAACGCCTGCTCCAGTCTGCGTCAAGTCCAATTGGCATTCTTCCACGACAGCAAGGCTCTTGAAGAGGAGCGCCAAACCCTTAGGCGGTGGCGTAACCGACTCCAGTTTGAGACCAAGCTGGCGCAGTCGAGGCTAGCGGATGACAAGGAGTGGATCAAGCGGGAGAAGATCCTCCTGGAGTACTGGGACAAGCTGCTGGATGACAGGGAGAGCATGACTCATGCCCTCGACGCTCAATCCCGAGAGATCCACGATCAGGCCAAAGCTGCCAACAACGCGGCCAATGCTCGGCACGAACAGCTTGAGGCCATCAACACCGCACTCATCAAGCGCCGAGAGGCACTTGAAGAGAGGGAGAGACGGCTCGAGGACGAAGAGCAGAAACTCCTGGAGCAGCGGGATGACGTCCTGAGGAGGGAAGAGGAGCTTGCCGAGAAGGTACCTCTGGCGTACAAGGGCCTCGAGGAGCGCACCAAGAAGTTGGAAGAGCGCTGCCATGAGGAAGAGGAGAAGACCTGGGTGCGGGGGCAGGAACTCTACGAATACGAGTGTGCCCTTGTTGCCCGGGAGAAAAAAGTGGAGGCTAGGGAGAAGGACCTGGTCGATCGTCGGAAGAAGATCCACCTCCGGGAGGAGGAGCTCAGAAGACTTGAGAGGCGGGTTGCTGCAAAGATTCTGCAAAACGCCAAAGAAGTTGAGCGCCTTGCCCGTGAGAATTTCGAACTGACGGCGACCAAGAGATCCCTGGAAGAGATGAAGAGCTTGAGGACGGCGGACTCCCTACAGATTTGGGAGTTCTTGGGCAAGGCCAATGATGCTCTGACGCCGATGGGTTTCAGCCCCGTGTGCCCGGGTGATCCGGAGCCGGAGCCGGACCTTGCGCTGCAGGCGTTGAGTGCAGCAGGTAGCAAGCTCTCCAAGGTGGGCGATGTCATCGCGGACCAACTAGAGGTTGAGGGGCAATCCCTGGCGAAGAACGTCGCAGAGTATGTGCTGACGTGCTACACCAGCCGGAACTCTCAATTTCCTCTGAACCCGGTGCTTGAAGGCTCCGTCGAAGGAGAAGGCGAAGCTACCCGAGCCAGCATATCGGAGGTCGCCCAGAAGGTCGCCGAGTACTTCCATAGGGTCTAGGACCATCTCTTTAGCTCTCACTTGTATTTTCTCTTCTTCTTCCTCAATTTTGTAATCCCTTGTCTCCAGATGTAATCTCCTGTCTCCAGATGAATGAAATCCCCAAAATTTTTGAGAATTTCACTTTTTGTCTTCAACGCCTTTATCTTCACTTGGCCCCCTGGTAGATGTACACAATTTTATTATGAACATGTACCAAAAGGATACTGTGTTTTGTTGAAGACTCATTTGCTCCGAACTTGTAGCATTTAGGTCCGAAGTCTTTGATAGTGAACGTCCCCTGAGGTTGTCGGAGCTTAGAAGCTCCGGCATTGTCCATCGCTGGAGCTTGGTAGCTCCGGCAATAGCCTCTATCAACACGTAGAGCGTCGATAGTTAGTCCTCCGGGCTGTCGGAGCTTAGTAGCTCCGGTAGTGACCTTTGCTAACACTTGGTTTGTTGGCAGCAGACTCCATTTACAGGGTCTTCTCACCATCTTTTATTCAGCGTCGACGGTTGGCCCCCTTGGGGGAGTTGGAGCTTAGTTAGCTCCGGATTTTCTCCATCAACGTAGACTTTATTTTTCCTGCACACTTAAGCCAAGAAAATAGTAAAATTCGTTCCTTGTCTATAATTTCGCCGCGGCTTATGATTCTCGAGAAAACTTTAAGTTGAACGCCATTTTAAATACAACCGGATGCGTTGCCTTTTCTCTTAGATTCAACTGTCCATGGACCCGCCTTACTTCGGCCTGCCGGGGTGTAGGTAGAGTGGCGTACTTAGGGTGCTTGACTAGGCTAAGTCGATAGCACACTCCGGCCCTAGATTGGCTTGGCGGCTTTCAGGCGAGTTGGCCATGAACGATATTTGAATCCAAAAGAACTGACAATGCAACTCGAATCGTATATAAACCGGTCGAACTAAAATTTCTTAAGAATTGCACGTCTCTGTTATAGACAAGAAAGAGAAAAATAAAAATGTTGAGCCTGCACAAAATAAATGCACGTGGAGTCTATTTCACCTGAAGATGTCTTTCATTATAGGTCCGGGGTACAGGGGAAACAAGTACACTCTTAGGGTACAGAACCAGGCTAAGTGTGTTTGGTTTCTCCTTTGACCCAGGGTAGTTAGCCACACTTTTAGTCCGGAGACTGTGACAAGTGCTGCATGAGCTTTGCGGACCTTTCGGGAAAGGTTCGGCTGCTCTCCCGGAGGAACTACCCGACTATGTACAATGACTCTATAACATACATCTCAAGTTACTCAAGACTCACCTCTGTGGTATTAAGTGTAGAACTTACGGAGGTGCTCGATGTTCCAAGGATTTGGGAGAGGTGTCCCATCATCGGTAGCCAAGCGAACGCTTCCGGGACGGGGTACTCTGATCACTCGGAAGGGCCCCTCCCAGCTGGGGGAGAGTTTGTTTAACCCTTCTCTGGATAGTATTCTCCGTAGCACCAGATCGCCTTCCTCAAGCTGTCGGTTGTGTACATGCCTCTGGTGATAACGCCGTAAAGCATGGTGATATCGGGCATTCCGAACAGCTGCTTGGCAGCTTCCCTCCTCGAGGAGGTCTAGGTCTTCACGCCGGAGCTGGTCCTGCGCGGCTTCGTCGAAGGTCCGGACCCGGAGCGAACCCAAGGTGATTTCCGGAGGAAGGATTGCTTCAGCTCCGTACACCAGAAAGAAGGGTGTTTCTCCGGTTCACCGGTTTGGAGAAGTCCTATTGGCCCATAGAGTGGGCGGAAGCTCTTCGATCCAGTTGGCTCCATGTTTCTTCAAGCGCTCATAGGTGCGCGTTTTTAGTCCCTTAAGGACTTTTGCATTTGCTCTCTCGGCTTGGCCATTGCTAGCTGGGTGAGCTACGGAGGCGTAGAAAACTTGTATGCTAAGGTCTTCGCAATATCCTTGGAATGCAGAGCTTGTGAATTGAGTCCCATTATCAGTGATGATCTTGTTTGGGACTCCGAATCTGCTTACAATGGATTGTAGAAAGTTGATAGCAGATTGCTTGTTGATCGTCACAGCTGGAGGTTCTTCTGGCCACTTGGTGAACTTGTCAATGGCGACATATAGGAACTTGTAACCTCCGACGGCTCTTGGGAAGGGTCCCAAGATGTCCATCCCCCACACGGCGAAGGGCCATGTAGGAGGTATCATTTGTAAGGGCTGAGCCAGTGTATGAATTTGCTTTGCATGAAATTGGCATGCTTCACATTTCTTCACCAGCTCAGTGGCATCTTGGAGCGCTGTAGGCCAGTAGAAGCCATGCCGAAAGGCTTTTCCGACTAGCGTGCAGGAAGATGCGTGGTTCCCACACTCGCCTCCATGGATTTCTGCGAGAAGTTCGCAGCCTTCTTCCCTTGTGATGCACCGCATTAGGATGCCGTTGGCACCGCGCCGGTAGAGATCCCCTTCTACCAGCGTGTATCTTTTAGCCAATCTGACTACCCGGTCAGCGGATACATCATCGTCAGGAAGGATGTTGTCTTTCAAGTAGCTCCGGATCTCCGAGATCCATGCATCGGAGCTAGCTTGAGCTTTTGAGTCTTGCGTGCTGGGTTGATCGGAGCTCCCGGCAGCACCTATGACCCTTGATGGCTGCCATGGTAACAGGGCCATCGGGACCGTCAGCTTCGGGATGCCGATCTCGCCCCCTTCGCTCAGTTCGGCAGGCTGAGTTGTGGGTTTCGACAATCTCCGGACAAAAGTTCCGTCAAGAGCCGGAGCTCCGGTTGACGCTTTCGTCGAGATTCGTCGCCTTCAGCATTGTGGGCACGTTGAACATGGTGGAGGTCTAGGACTTCAAAGTTCTTCTGAAGCCTCTGGACTTCTAGGAGGTAAGCAGCTAGCTGGAGATTGTTGCAGAAGCATTCACCCTTCACCTGCTTGATGATGAGCTGTGAATCTCCTTTGACCAGCAGTTGCTTGACTCCATATGACAGTGCCATCTTTAGTCCGTAGATGAGTGCTTCATACTCCGCCATGTTGTTGGTTGCCATGAAGTCAAGGTGTACCATGTATTTTACCTTCTCCCTAGTCGGTGCAAGGAGAAGGATTCGAGCTCCGGCCCCCTGCTTCTGCATGGAGCCATCGAAGTAGAGGGTCCAGTGAGGCTCGGTGAAGGTTGGAGCTTGATGCTCCGTCTTCTGCTCACTGGGGTGCCCAGGATTTGATGGAGAGGGAGTCCATTCCGCCACAAAATCTGCCAACGCTTGACTCTTGACAGCTTGTCTTGAAATAAATTCAAGATCAAATTTAGTCAATTCCGTTGCCCACTCTGCAATATTCCCAGTTGAATTGGGATTATGCAATATTGCTCGAAGTGGATAGGAGGTCACCACCGAGACTTTGTGAGCTTGGAAGTAGTGTCGAAGCTTCCTGGAGGCAATAAGAACTGCATAAAGCAGCTTATGCACCTCTAGGTATCGAGTCTTGGCATCATGTAATACTTCACTGATGAAGTATACCGGGCGTTGAATGGTCCGGACCCTCCCGGAGGGGTCCGGAGCTTCCTCTTCATTGATCCGGACCCTCTCGGAGGGGTCCAGATTCTCTTCGGGGACCTCCGGGTTCTGGCTGGAGGAACCCGGAGCTTCTTCAGAAATGACCTGGACCCTCCCAGAGGGGTCTGGGTCTTCTGAAGTGACTTCTTGTGGGTTTGAGTCTGGGAGCTGGGACCCAGACTCGCTTTCAGGAACCTCCGGACCCTCCCGAAGGGGTCTGGATTCCTGAGTATGGGGTAGTTCCGGTCTCTCCGCAACCAGAACCATACTGACGACTTCGTCAGTAGCTGAAATGTAAAGCAACAAAGGCTCACCAGGGTTCGGAGCTACCAGAATTGGTAGGGTGGTGAGGAACTGTTTCAGCTCCTGGAATGCCTTCTCTGCTTCTTCGGACCATTGGAATGGTCCGGACTTCCTCAATAACTTGAAGAAGGGAAGTGCCCGTTCCGCTAGTCTTGATATGAACCGGCTGAGGGCTGCTAGACACCCAGTTAACTTTTGGACGTCTTTGATGCGGGTTGGTGGCCGCATGTCTTCAATGGCTTTGATCTTCGCCGGATTAGCTTCTATGCCCCGGTGACTCACCAGGAAACCAAGATGTTTTCCGGAGCTAACCCCAAACACACACTTGTCCGGGTTTAGCTTTGTGCGGGTGGCCCGCAGCTTGTCGAAGACAGCCTGCAAGGTGTCTAAGAGGGACTCCTTGTTCTTGACCTTGACCACGATGTCATCGACGTACACTTCCACTATGTCTCTGATGAGTTCTTCAAAAGTTTTGTACATAGCTCGTACAAAAGTTGAAGCTGCATTCTTGAGACCAAATGGCATGGCTGTGTAACAGTACAATCCATCTACTGTGATGAATGAAGTATGCTCTTCATCCTCCCTAGACATCCTGATTTGATGATACCCAGAATATGCGTCTAGGAAACACAGTAATTCACACCCGGAGGTGGAATCCACTATCTGATCTATTCTAGGTAGTGGGAATGGATCTTTTGGACATGCCTTATTCAGTGTGGTGTAGTCGATGCACATCCGAAGCTTCCCGTCGGCCTTGGGCACAACGACTGGGTTCGCCAGCCATTTTGGATGGAAGACTTCTCGGATGAATCCGGCTTCGAGTAGCTTCTTCACTTCTTGTTGGATGAAGTTCTGCCGCTCTACGGATTGCTTCCGAGGCTTCTGATGCACAGTCCGAGCATCGGGGTAAATCTTCAGATTGTGCTCAATCACTTCCCTGGGGATCCCAGGCATTTGTGACGGTTGCCAAGCAAACACGTCAACATTAGCCCGGAGGAAAGTGATGAGCGCGAGTTCCTATTTGTCGTTCAACCCTCCCGATATACGGGTGGTTTGAGCGGCATCGGAACCAATTTGGACGACTTTGACGGGAATGTCGGTGTCGTCGCTTGGCTGCACACGGGGTGCAGAGGTCGAGCCTCGTTGTCGAATGCTTGGGGGTTTCGGAGCTTGCTCCTGTCTGGAGTCCTCCTCTTGCGCCGTGGTGAGTGCATGGAGTTCCTCCAGAGCAGTTACTCCGGCAGTGCGATCTCCGCGGATCCGGAGAACGCCTACTGGTGTTGGCATCTTCAACACCAGGTATCCATAATGAGCACCTGCCATGAATTTGTATAGGGCAGGTCTACCCAAGATGGCGTTGAATGGTAAGTTGATCTGAGCGATGTCAAAGACCAACTTCTCAGTGCGATACTTCTCCCGGGTCCCGAAGGTAACGGGGAGAGTTATAGCTCCGAGTGGAGTAATGGCCCCCGGACCTACTCCGGAGAAAGGTCGAGAGGGCTGGAGATCCGAAGGTCGGAGCTGAAGCTTAGTGAAAGCTTCAAAGCTGATGAGGTTAAGCCCCGAACCTCCGTCTACCATGACATGGTGGAGCTGGATGTTGTTGATGGTAGGAGATACCATCAAAGGTAGCTGACCTGCTCCAACCATGCTCCGCGGGCAATCAGAGGCATCGAAAGTGATGGAGGTGTCCATCCACTTTCGATGAGGTTCCAGCCTGACTGTAGGGGCTACAGCGGCCATATCCCGCCGCATAGTCTTGATGACGCGACGAGAGGTGATATCCCATGATCCACCAAAAATGGTGTTCATGGTCTTCCGATGCTCGTTGTTAGAGATGTCAGAGTCATCGTCAACGAAGGTGTAGACGGCCTTCAGGACCTTTTTGGGATCCTGAAACCCTAACTCCTCTTCAGCCGGAGCTTCGTCGACCTTTTGTTTTCCTTCCCTCTGTCGGAAAGGAGATCCTTCCCGGCGCTTGCTGTAGCGCTCGGCAAGGTTTTGGACCTCCTGGCAGTCTTCCAAACCGTGGCTGCCCGTTTTGTGAATGGGACACCACACTTTGGGTTTGCCACCGTCTTCAGAAGACGGTCGAGGTCGCTTCTCGGGGCGTGGCCCCCGGCCACCCGGAGTTGCAGCAGCTGCAACGTTGGATGTGCCGGCCGACGGCTTCTTCTTGCCGTTGGTCTTCTTTTTCTTCTTGCCACCCCCGGAGGTAGCGGCTTCTTCTTTGGAGGATTTCTTGTGATCCTCCGAGACTGGTTTGGAGTGCATCTCACGGCCCTCCGCAGCTCTGGCACATTTGTCTGCTAGGCTGAAGAGTTACGTGACGCTGGTGATCTCTTTGATCGCCAGCTTCTCCAACATCTTCTTGTCCCGTACGCCCTGTCTGAATGCCATAATGACAGATGCGCTTGAGATAGAAGGGATAGTGTTGCGTACCTGAGAGAACCTCTGGATGAAGGACCGCAAAGATTCTCCCCCTTTTTGCACGACCGCAAAAAGGTCCAGTTCAGTGCCTGGTCGGGAGTATGAACTCCCAAAGTTGGCAGTGAACTGACGGCACAGCTCCTCCCAACTGTTGATAGAGTTGGGTGGAAGGCTCATAAACCAGGACCTGGCAGTCCCAGTTAAGGCCACTGGAAAGTAATTGGCCATCACAGCCTCGTTTCCTCCAGCTGCCAAGATTGCAGTGGAGTATATCTGAAGGAATTCCGCGGGGTTGACAGTCCCGTCGAATTTTTCCGGCAGGTGTGGCCGGAACTTCTGTGGCCATCTAACCATGCGCAGGTGCATGGCTAGGGCTGAACAGCCTCCTCCTACCCCTTCCAGAGTAGAAAGGTCCTGAGCTTCCCGTCTTTCACGGGCACGCTCAATATGGACACGGCCATCCTGCTGGCGGTATCGGCGATCAAGCTCCGCCCGGAGGTCATGAGTCGAAAGCCTGGATACCGTATGGGTGCGTCGTGCCACAGAGGGCAATGACGTCACCTGTTGTGACACAGCTCGTCTCCTGTTGTTGGAGACGTGCGGACCAAGTCTACCAGACAAAGTCCGCCGCTGCGACAGGGCTCGTCCCGAAGGAGGAGGACCCTGGTTGTTGAGGCGTTCGGCCGCTGCTGCGACCAAATGCTGCACATCGGCCCTCCACTGCTCCATTGCATCTCGAGATACATCCGGAGGTGGTGGACGTTGAAGAAGAGCACGCGCTCCATGAAGCGCGTGTTCCGGGTTGTCATGACTTGCCGACGCAGTAAGTGACGCCGGCGCACCATCACGTTGCCCAGCACGATTTGCTGGAGAAGATGGTGGTGGTGGGAGTGTGGCTCCTGCTGGTGCTGAGGCTCCTGCTGGTGGCTGCCTGTTGGAGGGATTGCCCCCAACAACCTGAGCAGCAGGTTGGCCGTTGGATGATCCAGCCGCGGAGTTCACCATTCTCGAAAATCTTAGGCGCCCCTACCTGGTGCGCCAACTGTCGACTGTTGGAGCTGGCAGATCTCCCTACACTGCTAAAGTGATTGGGGAGTTTGAAGTTTGGTGTGGGCGCGCGGAGATTCAAGAAGGTGAATAGGAGTTTGACACAGGAGACACAAGAGTTTACGTGGTTCGGGCCGCCTGAGCGTAATACCCTACTCCACGGGGGTGTTAGTGTTGTATTAGCAGTAAGAGCTTGTCACGTATGATCGCTTGTGAATGTCGTGAACGTCCCTGAGTGTATCGTCGGCCTGTCCTTTTATAGTACAAGGACAGGCCGTTACAAGCTAGCCTGGCCCGACATGTGGCCCCGGCAGTTACTAGTATTGATACACGATTAATTGCTGTTAATGATCCTGTAACGGGCTCCGACAGTGCCGTTACTGGTGTTAAGATCGTCCGTTTAAGTGTCATTAATATGGCATTAATGACGCTTAATCAGGTCTTGAAGTCCTTGGCTCTCCCTCGAAGATCCGGAGCCGTTACAAGGTCTTCCGGAGGTTAGAGGCTGTCAGGTCTGACGTTTGGACACGTGGCAGCTCCGGAGCTTGCTGTGGGAAGCAGGTAGCTCCGGGGCTACCTAACATGTGTCAGGTCCAGAGCTTCTCTCAGTCCGGGGTTAAGTCCGGAGGTGCCGTTTCGGTACCTGGCCTGGAGCTTCCCCCTTGTGGGCGGTAGCTCCGGTTTGGCAGTACACGTGGCGACCCGGGGATTAACCATGTTGGAGAAGCAGGTCCGGTCATGTCTGACAAGTGGGCCTCCGAGGGTCTTCAACCCAAGTAGATGGCTTTCCTTTGAAATCTTTGTAACCTCAAGGGGTGTGCGGTTTTTAGGGTACCGACAGATCGGGTCTCACTTGACCCTTCTCTCACCAAACCACCACGAAGGGCGGTTTGGATTCCACTATATCAAAGGGTGATGACAAAGTATGAGTGGGGTTCCTCACAAGTTGAGGCTCCCACGAATAAATACAATGAGGAGCACACGAAGCTCAACTCACACAAGCCACAAAACACAACACAATGTGCAAGAGATCAAACCGAGAGCCAAAGCTGATGATCTTCCTTCACTCCCCCCCCCCAAACCCTAATCTCTTAAAGATTTGGTCTTAGAGGGCTACTAGGACGATTAGAAGGCTTTGGAAGGCTCTAGTTCACTTGTGGCGGCGTTAGGGTTTAAGATCTGTTCAAATGAGGCAGGGGGTCCCCTTTTATATAGGGGTCCCGAGCCCCTTCTGTTGACTAGTCCGGCCACTGGTCCTAGACTAGTATGACCCAATGGGACCAGTAACCTCGGGTCAGGTCCCAACAACTTCCGCACTACGCGAAGATCGTCACGCTACCCGCCAAATTTCAAAATTCAAATAGTCACTAAACAACGGACTAGCCCAATGTAGGACAGAAGGGTTTAGTCCGTCCCAAAATAGACTCATCTGGGTAGGGCCGGACTAGTCTGTACCCAAACGAACAAGTCTGAACCTTTCCCGAGAGCTTTGGTCCGTCCAAACACGGACAAGTCCGGTCTTCTGGGACTTAGCTCCAAATTCACTGAGAATCACTCCCGAGACATTTGGTCTGTCTCAAAACGGACTGGTCTGCCCGGCCGGACTAGTCCGGCCTCGAGACCCAAACTAGTCTGACCTCCTAGGATCTTTTCTCATTTTTGGCTTCTCACTTAGGTGTTTCTGTCAACCACAACTTTGAGCCCTCTAGAATGATCTCAATGCACTTGATACATCTACCCTCTCACATGGCATGGCTCATATAAGCTCAACACCATAGAAACCCTAATTTCTATGCTTGAGTCTTTGACGCCCGTTTTATCCTTTCCTTTTTGAGGGATTTCATCTCATGTCATCCATCACACATGTGCTTAAGATCAACTCAGCTCATTAGCCTCTTAATTGTCATCATCAATCATCTAAAACCCACGGGATGCCTAGATGCACTTTCAATCTCCCCCTTTTTGGTGATTGATGACAACACATTAAGACTTCAACAAAAAGATAATAATTTATTTTTCATAACATGTATTTGTATGAGTGACTCCCCCTCAATGTATGTGTCATGAGTAAGAGTAATTGAGAGAGTTTTCATACATATACATGTTATGGTGAGTTGCCTAAGTGATTTGCTCATAAATTGTGATAAGGCAACAAATGTGCAAGATAAACATGTAATTGAGGAAATACATCACAACTTAGACATAATACAATCACAATTTAAGTCTTATGACAACTTGAAATGAAAGTTTTAAAACATAAGTCCAATAGTGGATCATCCTTTCCCTCATATAAAAAATATCAATCTCTCCTCCCTCAAGACTAGCTAGGTACCCCCTTCCAATCTCTCCCCCTTTGGCATCAAGACACCAAAAAGGAATAGAAGGAAAGAAGAAACCTAAGACCTATTCTTCATCATCATCATCGTTGTTGTCGTCTTCGCCTTGGTGCCCGCTATCGCTCTCTGTGGCCTTCGGATCAATGTGAGCATCATCATCGGACGGGGCCGCGGTAGAAGTACCATCTTCACCAATTTGAGCGAGCTCCTCGGCGGTGAACTCCAGGAATGGAGTGATCTCCCCATCACTCTCTTCGACAGGAGACATGAGGATGTCCAACTTGTCGCACACCACCTTGAGATACTTCTTTTGGCAATGCTCCATGTGACGTTGCCAAACTTCCGCCTTCCAGCAAGAGGAGAATATGGCTTTGAAGCACTTGAGAAATCCACTCCCGCATAGTGATGAAGGCGGGGGTGGAGGAGGTGATGGCACAAAGCGAGAAGAAGAAGTGGGAGGATCCACATTCTTCCCCCTAGGGGCAGCAGGCTCCGGAGGAGGGAGTTGAGGTCGAAGCCTCCAGTGAGTGATGTCTTTCTTGAAGTTGAGTCCGGAGACCTTCTCGATCACGTACATGATGTACGGAGCATAGCCACATGATTGGTTTGGAGTATGAGAGATGTTAAAGATGTCATCGAAGATATAGCACACAACATTGAAGTGGACATCTCCATCAATAAGCACCATCAATTGCCTCAGGTTTCCTTGAATAATCCCCGCATCTCCATCCTTGGGGGCAATGGTCTTCCGGAGCACCCTGTTGAGGACATTGTAGAAGGGCTTGATGTTCCTGATGTGCCCGACCTCAAAGGGTACATGGCTAGGATACATGTACTCCAGGATGTCACGATCAACTGGACTTAAGTTGGAAATAAAGATTTCATTGTCCATTTGATCCTCCATGTCAAGGAACTGTGCAAACTCCCAGTAGGGGGTGGAGTATTGCTCTCCTTGGGTCATCCAGGTGATCCTCCTGTCCCCATCAGTGTGGAAATAGACGGTGGAGTAGATTTGGGCAATCACCTCCACATTCCAGTCATACTAAAAAGCCATGAATTTCTTCAGACCATAGCGCTCTACAGCCTCAATCACAGCATTGAAGGCCACATGATCCTTCTGGGCCATGTAGTCCCAGTCGATCCACTGAGCATCGGTGATCGGGGTTTGCTTGGTCATGTTGACAGTCCAGTAATAATCACAGTGGAAGTCACATCAGAAACGGGGATCCGCTATGCTCCTCTCCCTTTGATAGACATTGATCTTCCTTAGCTTTCTCGCCTTCTCACCCCCTTTGCCTTTAAAGATGTTGGCATCAAAGGCAGTTGCACGGTTTGGGTTCCGTGCAGGAGATGACATCCTCAAGGGGCCTATGGGCTGAGAGGCACCCTTCTTGGCCTTGCTTGATGCCTTCTTGGCCACTATAACCCTTTTCTTGGGTGCAACATCCGCTGGGGCCTTTCCCTTGTCCTTGGAGGTCCTCACCTCCTGGATTCTAGCTTGCTCCCCCACAGTCACAACCCTCTTCTTCTTTGGGGCTGCCTTGGCTGCAGCAGAGTTATGAGCTTCTCATTGTTTCTTCTTTGCTCTTCTTGCTTCGGCCTCAGAGTCGAGATACGCCATGACAAGCTGGTCCTCCTCGCGCTTTTGGCAGTAACAAGCTTGCCTTCCTGCCTCGCCCTCGTAGTCGGAGAGGGGAACATACTCGGAATTTGACATAGTTACTGATAAGAGATGCCAAGGAAAGTGTATGAGCCCAAGGAAGTCAAGGGTAGTGGTTGAATTCACAAATAAACTTAGGTTAGGGTTTTCACTGTGTAACCCGGACTTGTCCGCCTAAGGGACGGACTAGTCCATACCAAGTTAGACTTGTCCGCTGTACGACCGGACTAGTCTGATTCACAAAGTAAGAAACCTAATCTAGAGAAATTTTGCAAAATCTACAGATCCTACCACCAATATTGAGGTACGTGATCACAATGATGTGGACAACAACATTTGTGAAGAAGTTTCTATCAATAGACCTAAAAGAATTGAATTTCAAAGGTTTTGGTTTAGGTCAAGAATACCTCTTCAAATCTTCAAATCGATGAAATGTGGATGAATAATCGACCTCCGATGCTTGGGGAATAGTTCCCTAGCACCTTAGGGCTTCAATCCACGATTGGAGTCGAGATTTGGTGATGGGAATCAAAAATCGTCGTTTGAGTTGGCGGTCTTCGTTCGTTTTGGAGAGAGAGAGAGAGAGAGAGAGTACGAGTGGAAGTGTAGAGGTCGAGGGCTCCCTGGGGAGGTTAAGTCCCCAAGGCCCGGACTAGTCCAGTCTGGGACCCGGACTTGTCCGGCCAGCGGACTGGGTCCGGACTACTCTGAAAGACCGGACTAGTCAGGTCAGGGGGTGGACTAGTCCAGTCCTAAGACTGAAACCTCCTATATATTGAGTTTTCAGTGGATATTTGATCCTTTTGGACTATATTTTCACAAAAGATCTTTGTAAACATGGTCAGTAAGCAATCAAAAATCAAACTATGACCATTATTCACAAAGATTCAATAATTTCAAAATAATTTGTAGAAAATTGATGATGATGAGTTTTTCGCAAGCATGTGTGAATTTTGAATATAACAATTAGATGTGCAAGACTCAAGCCACATTTCGAGAATATAAGATATTTAGTCCACTCCTAAGTTCACAAAATCTTTTCTCATCTAAGGGTTTGGTAAAAATATCGGCCAATTGTTTTTCGGTTCTCACATGGGAAATTGCAATGTATTTTTTTATGGAGTGATCTCTCAAGAAATGGTGGCGAATGTCGATGTGTTTGGTCCTTGAGTGTTCAACTGGATTGTGGGCTATTTTGATGGCACTCTCATTGTCACGTAGGAGGGGAATATGGCACAAGTTTATGCCATAGTCCCTAAGAGTTTGTCGCATCCAAAGAAGTTGTGCACAACAACTTCCGGCGGCGACATACTCCATTTTAGCTGTGGAAAGAGCAATGGAGTTTTGTTTCTTTGAGGACCAAGACACTAGAGATCTACCAAGGAATTGGCAAGTTCCAGAAGTGCTCTTCCTATCAAATTTGCACCCCGCATAGTCCGGATCAGAATATCCAATGAGGTTAAACTTTGAGCCTTTGGGGTACGAAAGTCCTAGGCTTGGTGTGTGAACCAAATATCTAAGAATTCTCTTAACAAGGTCAAATGACACACCTTAGGGGCAGCTTGAAATCTAGCATACATACACAAACTAAGCATGATATCAGGCCTAGATGCACATAAGTAATGCAATGAAACTATCATGGAACGATATGCCTTTTGGTCCACACTTGGACCATCTTCATTAAGATCGAGATGCCCATTGGTTGCCACAGGAGTCTTGATGGGTTTGGCCTTGTCCATGTCAAACTTGTTGAGTGTGTCTTGCGTGTACTTGGTTTGACTTATGAATGTGCCTTCCTTGAGTTGCTTGACTTGAAATGCTAGAAAGAACTTCAACTCCCCTATCATGGACATCTCAAAATGTTCTGTCATTATCTTTGAAAACTCATCACAGAAAGCTTTGTTAGTAGAACCAAATATAATGCCATCGACATATATTTGGCAAACAAACAAGTCATCATTAAAGTGCTTAGTAAATAAAGTGTAATACGCCTTCCCAATTTTGAAACCATTTTGAGTTAGAAAATCTCTAAGGCACTCATACCAAGCTCTAGGAGCTTGTTTGAGTCCATAGAGAGCCTTACGCAATTTGTACATATGGTTTGGGAATTCTTCATCTTCAAACCCGGGGGGGGGGGGGGGGGGGGTTGCTCCACATACACCTCTTCCTTGATTGGACCATTGAGGAATGCACTCTCGACGTCCATTTAGTATAGCTTAAAATCATGATGAGTAATAAAGATAAGTAATATACGAATTGATTCAAGCCTAGCTATGGGAGCAAACGTTTCTTCGAAATCCAAACCTTCGACTTGTGAATACCCTTTGGCCACAAGTCATGACTTGTTCCTTGTAACCACCCGTGCTCATATTGTTTGTTGCGAAACACCCACTTGGTGCCTACAACATTCGCAATAGGCCTCTACACAAGCTCCCATACTTGATTTCTTTCAAAGTTGTTGATCTCTTCTTGCATGGCCATCACCCAATCTGGATCTCGTAGTGCTTCTTCATCCTTATGGGGATCCAAGGAAGAAACAAAAGAGTAATGTTCACAAAATTTTGCAAGACGAGATCGAGTAGTTACCCCCTTGGAGATGTGTCCAAGTATGTTGTCAACGGGGTGGTCCCGTTGAACACTTTGGTGCACTCTTGGGTGTGGAGCTTGAGGTCTTGCGTCATTATCTTCGTCTTCCTCATTTTCATTGTCTCCCTCTTGATTGATGCCTCCATTTTCATCATCTTATTGGAGCGCATCTTGGGGAACTTGATCTTGATTATTTGAGGAAGAGCTTGATTGATGTGTAGGATGGTCACTTGAGTGTTGTGGTTGTTCTTGTGGTCGAATATCTCCAAGCGCCATCCTTCCTATCACCACCTGTGGAGCTTCTTCTTTATCTAGCACATGACGATCAACTTGCTCCACTTGGGAGCCATTAGTCTCATCAAACACTATGTCACGTGCTACTTCAACAATTCCGGAGGATTTGTTAAAGACACGATAGGCATAAGTGTTTGAGTCATAACCAAGCAAGAAACCCTCATCGGACTTAGAAGCAAACTTCGAAGTCCTAGGCTTCTTGTTATGAATGTAGCATTTGCTCCCAAAAACATGAAAGTAAGAAATGTTGGGCTTGTTACCGGTCAGGAGCTCATAAGACATCTTCTTAAGTATGCGGTGAAGATACAACCAGTTTATGGCATGGCAAGCGGTTGTTGACCGCTTTCGCCCAAAACCAGTCCGACGTCTTGTACTCATCAAGCATGGTTCTTGACATCTCAATTAAAGTCCTATTCTTCCTCTCAGCCACCCCATTTTGTTGAGGGGGGTAGGGGGCCGAAAACTCATGTTTGATGCCTTCTTCATCCAAAAATTCTTCAACTTGAGTATTCTTGAATTCGGTGTCGTTGTCACTCCTTATGGTCTTGATGCCTAAGGAGAACTCATTTTGATCTCTCTTCAATTATCTCTTGAGGACACCTTGAGCCTCACTCTTATCATGCAAAAAGAATACCCAAGGGAAACGTGAAAAATCATCAACAATAACAAAACCGTATTTGTTACCGCCAATACTTATGTAGGCGATTGGACTGAAGAATACCCATGTGAAACGTGAAAAATGGTCTTGTTGTTGTCATAATGTTCTTGGATGGATGTGGTGCTCCAACTTGCGTTTCGGCTTGGCATGCGCTACATGGCCTATCCTTTTCAAACACAACATTCTTTAAATCACGGATGTGCTCGCCCTTAAGGAGTTTGCAAATTCCTCATCCCAACATGGGATAGTCTTCTATGCCATAACCATCCCATGTTAGTTTTTGCAATTAAGCATGTATCAAGTTGGGCTTTATCTGCGAAAAAAATCCACAAGATAGAGCTTTCACTTGAGTACACCCTTAAAGGCAATTGAGTCATTGCTTCTCCTTGTGACGGTCACACCCTCATTAGTGAATAAACTAACCTTCGTCACATAGTTGTGATACGGATAAGAGGTTATAATCAAGTGAATCAACATGTAAAACATTTGAAAGAGTGTGATTAGGGGATATAGCAATTTTACCGGTGCCAAAGATTTTTCCTTGGCTATTGTCCCCAAACTAGATTCCTTCACTTGGATCTTCATTTAGCTCATACTCCACAAACATATTCCTCTCTCCGGTCAAATGATTGGTGCACCCGCTATCAAGAACCCATTTGGTTCCACCGGAGGAGTATGCCTACAAGAAAGATTTAAGCCTTGGCTTTAGGTACCCAAGCGGTGTTGGGTCCTTTGATGTTAGTGAAGAGGCACTTTGGCACCCACACACAAGGTTTATGACTCTTGCGGTGTGGCCCAACATAACTAGCACAGGCCTTTCCAAACTTTTTCCTCAATAAAACATATGATGCATCAAAATCATGGAACAATGGATGAGGTTCTTTCTTAGGCATTTTGGGTGAAGTAGCAATGTTCTTCCCTTTATTGTTGTATGAGCCTCCTTTGACAAAAACAATCAAGTCTTTGCCATTCTTGGGAGTTTTGGCGTTTTGCCTCATCTCCCTAGAATAACCAAGACCATCCTTGACAAGGGGATGTCTTGTGTTGGTGTATGCACTACGTGCATATGCCATCTTCTCCTTATCAAAGATGCCACCCTTTGGATTCATCTTTAAGCTTTATGATCAAGTTTGAGCATTTACAAGATTGAGATGCTTCGGATTTGACATTTGTGGAGGGTGAGCTTGTAGAGGAAGAAGGTGCATTGACCTTGAGAGACTTCACTTGTGTCTCAAGGATCTTGTTAGCTTGTGTCAAACTAACATGTTCATCCTTGAGCACAATTGTAGTGTTCTCAAGGTTTGAGCAAGTTTCCTTGCTCAAAGCGAGTTCACGCTCAAGTGCCTTGCTTCTTTTTCTTTCAAGCTCCAAGAACTCCTCAACCTCTTGACATCTCTCGTTTTGTTGGATGAGCATGTCCTCTTGACAGTTGATGAGCTCTTCCTTCTCAAATATTTCCTCTGTCAACAATCTTGTGAGACCTATGTGTGCTGAATACATTTGCTTTGACAATAAAAGTTTTGAATACTACCATAACATCTTTTAGCAAGGTCCGACTCTAGCTCCGAGCTTCTGTAAGGTCCGACAATAGGTCCGACTTTCTTTGTCTAGATCTGACATATTTTTGGGTAGCTCCGGTGAGTTTTGTCTTTAGATCCGGCATGTCTTTGATAGCTCCGGCATGTCTTTGTTAAGCTCCGATATGTTCTACTAGGTCCGACTTATGTTGGTTAGCTCCGACATGTTTTTCTAGCTCCAACTTTTGGGATGACTAGTTCTGACTAGTTTTAGTTAGCTCTGGCACTAGGTCCGACTAGCTTTGGTAAGCTCCAGCACTAGGTTGTACTAGCTTTGGTAAGCTCTGGCGCTAGGTTGTATTAGATTTGGTAAGCTCCAGCTCAAGCTTCGGTTAGCTTCGGCAAGGTTCGGTACTTGATCGCAATGTTCCGACTTTTAATATGAAATGTTTCGAACTTTCTTTACATTGTTGGAATGTTTGCTTAGTATTCATTTGCTAAGTTTTTGGTGCGTTTTGGTTGATATGGCTGATATTGTTTTGATATGCTTTGCAGCATGCTTATGTGAGGTGCTCACGTAAGGTGTTGTATTCAGAACTGACTTGAGTCAAGTCGCGTACTTGGGCTCGTATGGATTGGTTGTTTGTTCATGTGCAGGTGTTGCTTGAGTTCAAGTCATGGCTGGTGACAGGATCCTTTGGACTAGTCTCAGGGAGGAGATGAGGTTTCAACAACCAAATTCAGTAGGAATTGTGGTTGAGCGGTCAGGAGGTCGCGCAGGATGATTGAATCAAGGGTAGTACATATGAAGGTTACTGGACGTAGAAGGAAGGTGTTTGCACGTATGCATGCGGTGCATGATGTGGCAACATGGTTCCGAAGATGGTGTATGGATGGGAAGATCTGGTTGATAGGATCGGATCGTATCGGTTGATGACTTTGGCTGCGGCGGAGTCGGTTATGGCTCGATATGGAAAGTATCGAGTTGGTTATGACAGGATTTCATGTGGGTCACGAATTTGAGTTGTTTTAGGAATGTGGGATACGTTTCTAAGGTGTTTGGAAGTCTTAAGATTGCTTCTATCTGCGTATAGAAGAGTCCTAAGCAGTTATGGAAAGTTTCGATTCGTGAACGGAGTAGGATTAGACTCCTGATTTGAGTTGAGTTGGCTTTCGAGCTGGTTATATAAGCAAGGGAGGCCAGAGATCGTGGCAGACGACTTTGCAGCTGTTCCTCTTGTGTTCTATTGAATAAAATTCAAAGTTTGAATGAACTTTTGTGCCTTGTTCGTCCGACTTGTTCCAGACAAGTTTTACTCGTCGAGTTTTTGGACAGCACTACCTTTCGTCAGTGGTTTTATCATAACTCTAGTTTTACAGATCCAATTGACGTGATTCTTGTTGGGTTGTCTTCATAACTTGATTACATATCATATTTTAAAATTTCACGGTCATTGGATTTGTGGTTTCTGATCTACACGAGTTTCTTTACAGCGTTCCAGAACTGTTTTTCCAGGGTAGGACAGATTGACCTTTGTTCGATCTTTCAATCGTAACTTGAGTTTCTCTCGATGGATCTGAGTGATTCTTGTTGTGTCTTCTTCGTGACGTGATTCTCTCTTATATCTATCACTTTTGTCACGGTGAAACATGATTAGATTAGTCTCACATACGATTTCTTTAATAGATCATTTTTCTGCCGAAGGGGTTGGGATTTAATTGTTTCCGCTGCGTAAGATTTTTTAATCTACCATTCACCCCCCCCCCCCTCTGGTAGCTTTTCACGTGCTCTTCGATCCTACAATTGGTATCAGATCACAATTGCTCCAATCATTGTGATTTGCACATGTTTTTGACTAATCATCATGGAGAAATACTGCGCAAAACCTTGTGTGTTTGCTGGTATTTATTTTCAGGTTTGGAAGCCAAGCATGGAGGCTTTCCTCCAGGCGCAAGGCTTCGCAATATGGGAGAAGGTGTACAAGCCTTACAAAGTGCCACCTAATGATCAAGTTACGGCTACAAACCTACGGGACGTCGACTACAACAACAAAGCCCGAAACTTGATCATCCAAGGACTCACTCAGAGCAACTTCGACCGCGTTGCACATCTCTGATCGGCATACGATGTATGGAGAGCATATTATGACTATCATGAAGGATCCAACACGATCAAGGAGGTAAGACAAGACATGTTCAAGAAAGAATACATGCGCTTCGAGATGCCACCCGGTGAGTCCATCGATGATCTCTTTGCTCGCTTTAACAAAATTCTCAGTAACTTGCGTAGTGTCAACGTTAATTTTTCTGATGCTAGAAATGCTAGGCAACTTCTTAGTGCATTAGACATGTCAATCTGGGAGATGAAAGTTACATCTATTCATGAATCTACTGTCATGAGTACACTTACTTTAGATGTTCCTTACTCTAAACTCAAAACTCATGAAATTGACAACTTATCACTTAAGAACCCAAATAAGTCTATTGCATTTGTCGCATAACGTGATATGCCTAGCTCCAGCCAATCATCATCTTGCAATACTCTTGCTTTGTTGTCCTCACTAACCCTGGAGAAGATCGAGGAATTTCCAGAGGAGAATCTAGCACTTCTCTCTACTAGATCTCAAAAGCATTTGCAAAATGTGAGAACTAGAAGGAGGGGAAGCTCCGGACCTCAACGATGCTTCGAATGTGGTAAGACAGGACACTTTCATACAGAATGCCCTAACCTTTCAGGTTCTACTTCCCGAGAAGAAAAACAATCAAGGACTCCTCAACAAATGATAAGAAGAAGAAGAAGAAGAAGAAGAAGAAGAAGAAGAAGAAGAAGAAGAAGGGCTTTACGGGTCACCAACTGGTGAACAGTTTTATCTCCGCACTCCAGGAACTTAGCACAAGCGACGTGGACATTGGAAGTGACAAAGATGAAGATGATTTGGCCAACTTATGCTTCATGGCGGGCAAAACAAGATCAAGATCAAGTCAGGAGGATGCAGAGCACAACACTGATGACGATGAGGTATGTTCTACCTATAATGAAACGTGTGATGCAATTTCTCGTGCAACTATTATTGTTAAGAAAAAGGAAAAAAAGCTTAGTGATAATGCTGCTAAAATTGAATCACTAGAATCTAAAATCAACCATTTGAGAACCTTGATTCCTAGAGATGATTCTTGTTCCTCGTGTGATTTAATCTATGAACAATTGTCCACATTAAGAACTGCACATTCCTCTACTCTAGATAGACTTGAACTTGAAATTGAAAAGAACAAAAAGCTTGTTGCACTTGACATTGGAAACTTAAAAGATGCTTCTTGTTCTACAATTGATTTTCATTGTTCTAGTTGTGATGATCTTCAAAAGAAACTAAAAGATGCTATGAATGAAATTTTAATATTGAATAATGCTTTACGTTCTCATGAAGTTAAATATTGTTCCAATTGCAAATTAAAAGGAAAAACTTCATGTCAAAATTGACTTGATCTGTCAAATAAACTTGATAACATGCATAGGACATTAGATCGGTTTTGTAATGGGAATAAGAACCTAAACTTGCTGCTGAATTCTTCCAAGTCTTGCAATGATAAAACTGATTTAGGTTTTGATTCTCATGCTCATGCTAAGGCACATCCACCTAAAATTGTAAAGTCACTAGAAAGTGGTTTGATTCAAACAGTTCCTAAACAAAAAGAAGAGGTTTTCAAATCTGTAGGAGTGTTGTCTCATTCAGTTTCAAATAAAAATATTGCTTGCTCATCTAGACATGAACACAAAGTTAAATTTCATTATACCTACTGTGGTAGAGATGGTCATGTCATAGATTTTTGTTATAGACTAGCTAAACGACATAAAAGGGAAAGAATGATTGCTAGATCTCATAACTTTCATGCAAAATTTGCTGCACATATTAAACCGAACGCTAGGAACATGCAACCTACTGTTATGAGTCAAAAACATTCAAAGTTTACCTCTGGACATTCTGTTTTTGCCTCCGGAGCTACTGATTTTTGTGCTACACAAGTAACACTTTATAGGTCAGTAGTTAAGAATAAAAAACCTCAAACTTTGACTCATAAACCTACTGTTTTATCTCAGCTTTCGCATGTTTTTCCTGCTGCACGTCGTGTCACTTAGTACTGGATACCTAAATGTCTTTTGACTAACCCTAGTATTGAGTCATCGACATATTGTGCTTCTATGTAGGTTACATGCTTGAGGAAGGAGAACATTTGGATTGTGGATTCAGGTTGCTCACGCCACATGACCGATAACAAAGATTGGTTCTTCTCCCTCTTTTTTGTGTCACGTGTAGAGAATGTTACTTTTGCCGATAATTCTTCAACTCCTATAATTGCTAATGGTTTGGTTAGAGTAAATGATCACTACACTTTGAAGGATGTGGAACTTGTCAAAAATTAGAAATACAACTTGTTTTCTATTTCACAATTGCTAGATGAAAATCTGGAAATTATTTTCAATAAAAACTGCTGCAAAGTTGTAGGTTCAAATAGTGAGCTTATTTTTAACATGTCTCGGTTTGGAAGAGTTTTTAAAGCTGATTTTGATATGTCTTCCTCTAAGCAGGTGTCTAGTTGCTAATGAATTAAAGGACTTATATTTTTGCCATCGTAGACTTGGTCACGTAGGCTTTGATCACCTAACGCGTGTTAGTGCTCTTGATCATACGTGGGTAGCCTAAGCTTAAAAGGGACAAAGAAATTGTGTGCTCTTATTGTAGACATGCTAAGATGGTTGCAGGTTCACATACTCCTCTCACAATGATTATGACAACTGAACCGGGTCAACTTTTGCACCTTGACACCATAGGACCTTCATGTGTTCAATCCTTCGAAGGTAAATGGTATGTTCTTGTTATTGTTGATGATTATTCTAGACACTCTTGGGTTTACTTTCTGACGTCTAAGAATGAAGCTTTTGGTCACTTTAGAACTTTATTTCTTAGATTATCAATTGATCACCCAGGATCTTTAAAAGCAATTAGAAGTGATAACATAACTGAATTTAAAAATCAATCTTTTGATCACTTTTGTGCTGAAAATGGAATAGATCATCAATTTTCTTCACCATATGTACCTCAACGAAACGGTGTCGTATAAAGAAAGAACGGAACCTTAGTTGAGATGGCTAGGACTATGCTTGATGAATATCAAACTCCTAGGAAATTTTGTGTTGATGCAATTGCAACTGCTTGTTATGTCTCCAATCATGTTTTCTTGCGCGCAAAGCTAGGTAAAACACCATATGAGCTCCGGTTTGGACATAGGCCTAGTGTTACACACTTTCGGGTCTTTGGTTGCAAATGCTTTGTTAAGAAACATGGTAATCTTGATAAATTTAAACCAAGATTCATTGATGGCATGTTTATTGGTTATCCATCTCATACTAGAGGCTACCATGTGCTTTTACTTGACACTAACAAAATTGTGGAGACTTGTGAAGTGTCTTTTGATGAAGCTAGACCATGTACTAGCTCAAACATTGCAGGTCAAGATCTATATCCGCAGGGGGGGGGAGCATTTTCGTTGAATATGAGGAAGAATTGGAGCTGTTGCCAGAAAATTCAGCAGCTAAAGACTTTGGTTCAGCTCCGGATGTTAATTCTCAACCAGCACCGAGAACCATCAATGCTGATTCAGATCTTCCTAAGTCACAAGCTAATCAATTTGTGATGAACATGAAAAAGAATAAGTTTGTGAAGTGTCCACTCCCCTCCGGGTTCTCAAAATTCATCCTCTACAATAGATTATTGGAAGCTTGCACGAACGAGTTACATGGTCCAGGTTTTTCAATCCAAACTCTCATGCTCATTCTGCTTTTGTTGCTTCTTTTGAACCCAAAGATATATCACACGCACTCACTAATGAATCTTGGATTATTGCCATGCAATAAGAGTTAGAAAATTTTGAAAGAAATAATGTTTGGAAACTTGTACCTCCTCCTCAAGGTCACACTTTAATTGGAACTAAATGGGTGTTTAAAAATAAACAAAGTGAGGATGGGGTTGTGGTTAGGAATAAGGCTAGGTTGGTTGCTCAAGGTTTCACTCAAGTTGAAGGTCTAGATTTTGATGAAACTTTTGCTCCTGTTGCTAGATTAGAAGCCATAAGAATTTTGTTAGCTTTTGCTGCATATAAAGGTTTTAAGCTATATCAAATAGATGTTAAAAGTGCTTTTCATAATGGCTACATAGATGAGGAGGTTTATGTCAAACAACCACCGGGTTTTGAATATTCAGATTTTCCTAATCATTTTACAAACTGTCCCAAGCCTTGTACGGTCTCAAACAAGCCCCTAGAGCATGGTATGATAGGTTAAAAACATTCTTACTTGAAAAGGGGTTTACCATGGGCAAGGTTGATAAAACTCTTTTTGTGCTTAAGCATGGCAATGAATCATTATTTGTTCAAGTGTATGTGGATGATATTATCTTTGGCTGTGCTTCTCATAATCTTGTGTCCAAGTTTTCAGCTATGATGAGTTCAGAATTTGAAATGAGTATGATGGGAGAACTCACGTACTTTTTGGGGCTGCAAATCAAGCAAACCAAGGAGGGTACCTTTGTGCATCAAAAGAAGTATACAAAAGACCTCCTAAGGCGCATCAACATGGACAAAAGCAAGCCTCTTCGGACACCAATGGGAACAACAACAACACTTGAACTGGATGAATATGGTGAACCCGTGGATCAAAAAGAATATAGAAGCATGATCAGATCACTTTAGTACCTCACGGCATCTAGACCGGACATACAATTCAGCGTATGTCTTTGTGCACGGTTTCAAGATTCCCCACGTCCTTCACGTCGTGAAGCCGTCAAAAAGGATTCTAAGGTACTTACATGGAACTCAAGAATTCGGCATATTTCTTCCTTCTTCCTCAACCATTACTTTGAAAGCTTTTTCCGATTCTGATTTTGGAGGTTGTAGGATTGATAGGAAAAGTACTTCTGGTGCTTGTCATTTTCTTGGTAATTCACTTGTTGCTTGTTCCTCTAGAAAACAAAATTCAGTTGCACAATCCACAGCCGAATCTGAATATGTAGCTGCTGCTAGTGCTTGCTCACAAATTCTTTGGATTGTTCAAACACTTAAGGACTGTGGGGTTGATCTAGATAGTGTTGCACTGTTTTGTGATAACACTAGTGCCATTTGCATTGCTAAGAACCCTGTGGAACATTCTAGAACTAAGCACATTGATATTAGGTATCACTTTCTCCATGATAATGTTGAAAAAGGAAACATTGTGCTTCACCATGTAAATACCGAACATTGAGGGGGAGTTTTTCACTCATTTTTGTTACATTCGTAGTGAAATAGGGGTTATGCATCCTCATGGCTTACATTGAGGGGGAGTTTTTCAAACCCTAGAAGTCTATGTGTGAATCTGAAATTAAAATAATATGAGCTTAGTATTTCATACAAATATGACATTGTGATTCCTTTTACATGCTGAAAGTTCTTACTACATTGCTTGTGTTATACATTTTGTAGTTTTTGCCATGTCTAGTAATTGGAATAATTACTTACACTAAATCTGGTCACGGTCGAACTTTCTTGCTGTTTTGAACTTGTTGCATGCTCACGAGTTCTTTTAATCATAAAGAATTAATCAAGTAATCAACTCACTTTTTATGAACAAATATAATTTGAGAAAAGATCAAGAGAATATGCATGTGTCACACTTCTTCTTTTGAGATGGCTTATCATTGCACTTAGATATGAACTTGGGAGAAGTTGTGTATGACTAAAACCATGTCCTTAAGCTTCTGATTGTCAAATGACATAAGCTTGGCTTGGTTGGTTAGAATAAGGCAGATGCGCATATAATCTCTTGCAAATATCATATGATCTAAATTTGTGCCTTGAAAAATAATAAAAAGCAACAACAAGTGTCATGCCTTCAGGTATTGAAATAGTTAAGTTTGTTAGATCATGACTTGCTTAAATTGAAAATTACATTTTATCTCTAGCATGGCTTACACTACTTTATGTATCTCATTGTTGTGATAGTGTAAGTTACTTGATAGTATGACTTGGATGAGCTTTGTTTTATATGTATATGTTATAATATGCTCATAACAATTAAAATTTCTCTTTTGCACCTTGCTGAATACATTGTCAAAGGGGGGGAGATAATATAGTGAATTATGCAAGGGGGAGAAATATGTATAGGGGGAGAAATTTATTTCTATCTCATTTTATTTTCAAAAAGGGGGAAAATTGTTCTCAAAACTTTTCATGCCAATGTTCGGATTTAAATGGTGTTGCCAATGCATTCATCAAGGGGGAGATTGTGAGACCTATGTGTGCTAAATACATTGGCCTTGACAATAAAAATTTTGAATGCTGCCATAACATCTTTTTAGCAAGGTCAGACTCTAGCTCCGAGCTTCTGCAAGGTCCGACAATAGGTCCGACTTTCTTTGTCTAGATCCGACATATTTTTGGGTAGCTCCGGTGAGTTTTGTATTTAGCTCCGGCATGTCTTTGATAGCTCCGGCATGTCTTTGTTAAGCTTCGATATGTTCTGCTAGGTCCGACTTATGTTGGTTAGCTCCGACATGTTTTTCTAGCTCCGACTTTTGGATGACTAGTTCTGACTAGTTTTGGTTAGCTCCAGCGCTAGGTCCGACTAGCTTTGGTAAGCTCCGGCGCTAGGTTGTACTAGCTTTGGTAAGCTCCAGCTCTAGGTTGTATTAGCTCTGGTAAGCTCCGGCTCAAGCTTCGGTTAACTTTGGCAAGGTTCGGTACTTGATCGCAATGTTCCGGCTTTTAATATGAAATGTTTCAAACTTTCTTTACATTGTTGGAAAGTTTTCTTAGTATTTATTTGCTAAGTTTTTGGTGCGTTTTGGTTGATATGGATGATATCATTTTGATATGCTTTGTAACATGCTTATGTGAGGTGCTCACGTAAGGTGTTTTGTTCGGAACTGACTTGAGTCAAGTCGCGGACTTGGGCTCGTACGGATTGGTTGTTTGTTCATGTGCAGGTGTTGCTTGAGTTCAAGTCATGGCTGGTGATAGGATCCTTTGGACTAGTCTCAGGGAGGAGATGAGGTTCCAACAACCAAATTCAGGAGGAATTGTTGTTGAGCGGGTCAGGACAGCGCGCAGGATAATTGAATCAAGGGCAATGCATATGAAGGTTACTGGACGTCGAAGGAAGGTGTTTGCACGTATGCATGCGGTGCATGACGTGGCAAAATAGTTCCGAAGATGGTTTATATGGGAAGATCTGGTTGCAAGGATTAGATCGTATCGGTTGATGACTTTGGCTGCGGCGGAGTCAATTATGGCTCGGTATGGAAAGTATCGAGTTGGTTATGATAGGATTTCGTGTGGGTCACAAATTTGAGTTGTTTTAGGAATGTGGGATACGTTTCTAAGGTGTTTGGAAGTCTTAAGATTGCTTCTATCTGCGTATAGAAGAGTCCTAAGCAGTTATGGAAAGTTTCGATTCGTGAACGGAGTAGGATTAGACTCCTGATTTGAGTTGAGTTGGCTTTCGAGCTGGTTATATAAGCAAGAGACACCAGAGCTCATGGCAGACGACTTTGCGGCTGTTACTCTTGTGTTCTATTGAATAAAATTCATAGTTTGAAGGAACTTTTGTGCCTTGTTTGTCCGACTTGTTCCAGATAAGTTTTACTCGTCGAGTTTCTGGACAGCACTACCTTTCGTCAAAGGTTTTATCATAACTCGAGTTTTACAGATCCAATTGACGTGATTCTTTTTGGATTCTCTTCACAACGTGATTATCTATCAAATGTTAAAATTTGAAGTTCATTGGATTTATGGTTTATGATCTACACGAGTTTCATTGCAGCGTTCCAGAACTGTTTTTCTCGGGTAGGACAGATTGACCTTTGTTCGATCTTTCAATCGTAACTTGAGTTTCTCTCGACGGATCTGAGTGA
This sequence comes from Tuctoria greenei, assembly GCA_036927565.1. NCBI lineage: Eukaryota > Viridiplantae > Streptophyta > Magnoliopsida > Poales > Poaceae > Tuctoria > Tuctoria greenei. Next base: position 198,388,122 of record JAYESD010000004.1, read on the forward strand.
TTCTTATTGTGTCTTCTTTGTGACTTGATTCTCTCTGATATATATCACTTTTGTCGCGGTGAAACATGATTAGATTAGTCTCACACACAATTTTTTTAACAGATCGTTTTTTCTGTCGAAGGGATTGGGATTTAATTGTTTCTGATGCGTAAGATTTTTTAATCTACCATTCACCCCCCCCCCCTCTGGTAGCTTTTCACGTGCTCTTCGATCCTACAAATCTCAATCTTTTCAAAGTACTTTTACTCATGTCCTTAAGCATATTTTCATTTTCACTACTACTATCAAAATCATCATGAGAAGAAATTGAAGAAGAGGATTTAGATTGAACCTTCTTTCTTCCCTCCTTGGCCATGAGACACGTTGGCCTTGAAGTCTCCAAGTTTGGGAAGAGCTTGTTTGTGACACCCGGTTCCGAAAATGAACCAAGTGAACGCATATGTGTGCCCAGGATGTTCAACACACATACACGACTGTATTCACAAAAGAGTATACAAAAAATTACCACAGAACAAGATTAATTAACCAAATTTTATTACACTAACCATATCATCCTCGAATACAATCTCTAATGAACATTAATGACAAGTTCAACTAATGCAGCGGAAATAAACTAATTAAGCAAACTAAACAGCTAGGCAGCATAAGCAATAGGGTATAGCGCAGCTCCATGCAACACCACAGGCAAAGCTGACGGTAGACACGGCCTAGAACTCCGCATTATCATCATTAAACACCCAATCCTGACCTGCAACTGTTGGGGGGAATTGCAAGAGTGAGTACATGTCGTACTCAGCAAGTGTGGAAAGTATGACACATGTAGCTGATGCAAATGACGAATACAATAATGGCTAAGTGCTGAAAAGTATATTAAAACATTTGAAAAGCAATATATACATGTATGTGATGTAAACCCATCATAAACCCTAATTAATAACATAGTACCAGTTCATAATTCATGTCCATCATCCATAATACCAGATTTCACCATTAACATTGTTCATATCCGAAACCATAATCAAAACCATAACCATCCCAAAAACCATATCATAACCATAATACCAACTATAACCATCCCAAAAACCATACCAATACCAAGTTTCCTCTAATCATGTGAGGGTCCAGGTTGCTCATAACCGAGAGCACGGCTATCATGATAGTTTTAGACACACTCTGCAGAGGTTGTACCGCTTTACCCACGTGTTTGTGATTTCATCACCTTTCGATGATTAGAGAGTCTCAATTATGCCATCTCACATTTCCTTAGGTGTGTGTCCGATAGATCACAAAATAGCCTTTACAAAGGGATTACTAGCCTATTTAGACCCCACTGAGGTTTCACCGTGGCAATGTCTCCAACTGAGCACATCTTTAACCAAGGGCTCCCTCTTGAGCCATTCGGATCCCAGGGAAGTCCCACAAATCATCATCAAACCCAATCTGACTACCCCTTCCCCGAGCATCCGTAATGGTCCAAACAGCACTAGCAAAGCCCTAATTAATCAGCTACACCGCACCCATACTTGGCCTTGTGATGGCACTGTAAATCCTGGATAGTCGCTCCACGAACCCGTCCTTAGATCTAAAGCAAGCAAAACCACCATAACATCCAACCCATTCACATACCAGGCTTGCTTAGATCACCAATTACCATATCATATTTAACTAGTTCATGTCAACCACAATCTCATTAATGCATAATTAAATTGAGTGATATAGTCATTTTCCCATCCCAGTTAATTAAGCAAAGCAAAAAGGTAAAAAGCCATCCCGACTCTCTACCATATATTCCAGGAGACAAGGGTGGTCAACAAAACTAGTAAACTTCCTACCATAGGATTTCCCATCAAATTGACACAAGCATGCAGTTTTGCAAACAAAACATTTATTTTAAAACAGGATCAATATGCTTCAAGGACACTTGCCTTGCTCTTGTGGTTGGTTTGGGTCAACTTCTTCAAACTCTTGGCGCTGGAGATCCCCCGCGGCACTCTCTAGCGCAAATCTGTCTAATCCGCACAATAAACATAAAAGAAAAGAAACACAATCAAAGAGTGCACATATATTACTCAATATGACATGACATGCATGATTAATGCAAATGCAAGGTAGAACTTGTTAATAGATTGCTTTCAATGATCACTAACTAGTTATAATATCTTTTAACAAGTTTATACAGGTTTGAAGTTGATTAGATCAAATTTTAGAATTAATTCAACACAATTTACCCAGGAAAATCGGACTAGTCTGCAGAAGGCCGGACTAGTCCGCACTTCGCAGAACTAGCAAACTAGGGTTTTCTAGATTGATGTAAATTTGGAGACTTGGGGTTTATTTCACGTATGAAAAAAGAGAATATAAGGTATACCAGGTGTTTAGGACTCTAATGAATCAAGAAACTCGGAGGTAATACTTGGATCTTGATGATCTAGGGTTGATGATGAACTTGGAGATGATTTGGTGATGTAGAACGAAACTTGATGGAGATCTTGATCCTCTTTCCTTTCCTCCTCTTCTTCTTCTTGCTTGGGGTCTCCTCCTCCCTCCTTGATGGCGGCTCCTCACGAACTAGGGTTTGGGTGGGGCGGAAAAGTGGCAAATAGATGTCAAGCCAATGGGTGGGGTTGTTTATATAGAGGTGGAGGCTAGGGTGAGATGGATTTCGAGTTTGAGATGAGTAGAGGCCGGTTTAGAGTCCCACATGGGCTCTAAAAGAGTTAGGCAAGACATCCCTAGGCCCACTTAACATGAAACCCAAGAAACAAGTCGTAAAACAAAAGATTAATTCGGAGTCGTGAAATATCGGACAAGTCAGAAAAGGACCGGAGTAGTCTGAAGTTAGTTAGAAAGAAATCGGACAAGTCTGGCCGAAAATCAGACAAGTTCGACTTTAGTCAGAGAGGAAAACAAACAAGTCCACTGGAATACCGGACTAGTCCGGACAAGTCCAGGGACTTAGCAAATTTTCAAGGATCCTTGGAACATCGGACTAGTCCGCAAAAAATCAGACAAGTCCAAAAGTGTCCGGAGGCAAAATCGGACTAGTCCTTATAAAAAATGGACAAGTCTGATTTTAGTCAAAGAGAAATCGGACTAGTCCTCACTAAAATCGGACTAGTCCGCACTTTTCAGCATTTTAAGTGCGGTTTTGTTCCAAATCAATTTTAAATTGTTCCTCTTTATGTGGATTAATGTTAAACATGTATATGAATGTATGTAGGTCATGATGCATGAAAATGAGGGTCTTACAAACCTATACCCCTTAAAATGAATCTCGCCCTCGAGATTTGACGTGGAAGAGAAGAGATAGGGAAATTCCTTCTTGATATCATCTTCTAGCTCCCAAGTTGCTTCCTTTTCTGTGTGATGCTTCCATTGAACTTTACACCATCCAATAACCTTGTTCCTTGTGACCCTCTCCTTGGTTTCTAAGATTTTGACCGGTTGTTCGGCATAAGTCAAATCTTCATTTAGTTCCAATTCTTCCATGGGCACCTGTTCTTCCGGTACCCTCAAGCACTTCTTGAGTTGGGAAACATGAAACACATCATGAACGTCTGAAAGATGAGGTGACATCTCCAACTTATACGCTACTTCTCCTCTTTTGTCCAAAATCTTGAATGGTCCAATATAGCGAGGTGCTAGCTTGCCTCTTATGTTAAACCTCTTATGACCTCTCATTGGAGACACCTTGTGGTAAACAAAATCTCCCACTTCAAAGGCTAATTTCCTTCTCCTATTGTCCGCATAGTCTTTTTGTCTTGATTGGGCAGCACTCAAGTTCTCACGAATTATTTGGACTTGCTTTTAAGCTTCTTGCAACACATCCGGACCAAATACTTGAGTTTATCCTGCCTCATTCCAGAATAAAGTTGTCCTACACTTCCTTCCATAAAGCACTTCATATGGTGACATTTTCAAGCTTGTTTGGTAACTATTGTTGTATGAAAATTCTGCATAGGGAAAGCTCTTGTCCCAACCTTTCCCATGCTTTAAAGCACAAGCCCTTGACATGTCCTCCAAAATCTGATTGGTCCTCTCGGTTTGTCCATCCGTTTGAGGGTGATATGCTGAACTAAAATTCAACCTCATTCCCAAAGCTTCATGCAATTTTTGCCAAAACCTAGAGGTAAATTGAGAACCTCTATCCGAGACTATCTTCTTCGGAACTCTATGCAAATATACTATTCTTCCCATATACTGTTCCACCAATTTCTCTCCATTATAGGTGGTCTTGACGGGAATAAAGTGGGCTAACTTAGTTAACCGATCCACAATTATCCAAATTGAGTCGTAACCGGACTGAGTACATGGTAAACCAACTATGAAGTTCATACCGGTCTCTTCCCACTTCCACTCCGGAATCTTAATGGTTGCAATAATCTAGCTGGCATTTGATGTCCCGCCTTGAATCGTTGGCACACATCACACAATGCTACGTATTCAACTATGTCCTTCTTCATGCTATCCCACCAATAGCAAGTCTTCAAGTCTTTGTACATTTTTGTACAACCGGGGTGAATTGAGTAAGGTGAGTCATGTTCCTCTTTTATTATTGTCTCCCGAATATGCTTCACATTGGGCACGACAATCCTTTTTCCAAGCCATAAGGTACCATGTTCATCCTCATCAAATCTGAATTATCTCCCCTCTTGGGTCCTTTCCTTGATTTTTTGAATTTCCTCATCCTTAGTTTGACCTTATCGAATTTCTTGCTCTAAGGTTGGGTTTAACTCCATCATCTCCATCTCATTTACAAACCCGAGGTTCAACCGTTCAAACTCCTTGCATAACTCGGATGGCAACTCTCGAACTTTGAGTTGATTACTTACTCCTTTCCTACTCAATGCATCGGCCACAACATTAGCCTTCCATGGATGATAATTGATTCCCAAGTCATAATCCTTGATGAGCTCCAACCATCTCCGTTGCCTCAAATTCAGATCCGTTTGTGTGAAAATATACTTGAAACTCTTGTGATCCGTATAAATTTCACTCCAATGTCCAAGGATATAGTGTCTCCAAATTTTTAGTGCATGAACCACGGCTGCGAGTTCCAAATCGTGCGTTGGGTAATTCTACTCATGTTTCTTCAATTGCCTTGATGCATAGGCGACCACTTGACCTTCTTGCATGAGAACACATCCAAGTCCTTGTCTCGATGCATCACAATAAATATCGAAACTCTTGCTTACATCCGGCAATATCAAAACTGGGGTTGTAGTCAACCTCTTCTTCAACTCCTCAAAACTGTTTTGACAAGCTTGAGTCCATTGGAAAGCCTTTCCCTTCATTAGCAATTCCGTTATTGGCTTGGCTATCTTGGAAAAGTCCTTGATGAATCGACGGTAATATCCAGCCATTCCAAGAAAACTCCTTATTTCCTTTACGTTTTGCGTGGGCTCCCATTTCAACACGTCCCTCACCTTTCCTGGGTCAACCGATACTCCTCCTGAGATTATATGACCCAAAAACAACACCTCTTTCAACCAAAATTGACACTTGTTAAACTTGGCATACAATTGATGCTCCCGCAATTTCTACAACGTAAGCCTCAAGTGTTCCTCATATTCCTTCTCATTCTTCAAGTAGATCATAATGTCATCAATAAACACCACGACGAACTTATCCAAGTACTCCATGAAGACCTTATTCATGAGGCACATAAAGTACGCAGGTGCATTGGTCAATCCAAAGGATATCACAGTGTACTCATAAGATCCATACTGCGTCCTAAAAGCTGTCTTGGGTATGTCTGATGGTCTAATTTTCATTTGAAAGTGTCCCGACCTCAAATCAATCCTAGAGAAGACACAAGCACCCTTCATGTGATAAAACAAGTCTTCTATGCGTGGCAAGGTGTACTTGTTCTTGATTGTTACCTCGTTGAGAGCTCGGTAGTCTACACACATCCTTTGGGATCCATCCTTCTTGTCCACAAAGAGCACAGGCGCTCTCCAAGGTGAAGAGCTGGGCCGAATAAAACCCTTCTCTAGTTGCTCTTGAACTTGCTTCTTGAGCTCGCTAATTCCATAGGAGGCATCCTATACGGCCTCTTAGCTATAGGTGCAGTTCCAGGTATTAAATCAATAACAAACTCAATGTCTCGATCAGGTGGCATACCTAGCAACTCGTCCGGAAAAGCATCCAAAAATTCACACACCACCAGAATCTCCTCAATTGCGGCACTGTCTATATGATTCAGCTCCAATTGCTTCGGTGCGGTTTGAAATGCTTCAAATTCTACGGTGATTCCTTCTTCATTAGTCAACTTCACCATCTTTGTGGCACACTCAATAACTCCATTATGCTTCCTCAACCAGTCCATACCAAGTATAATGTCCAATCCTTGAGAATCCAAGACTATAAAGTTGGCGAGGAAGTCTATGCCCCTTATTCTAAAGCTTACTTTTGGACATACTATATTTGTCCTCATGTCTCCTCCCGGAGACTTAACCAATAGAGTAAACTTTATATGAGAGATAAGCAAACTATACTTGGCAACATACTTCGATGCAATGAATGAATGCGATGCTCCAGAATCAAATAACATAGTCACGGCGTTGGAGTTGGTGAGAAACATACCAATGACCACGTCAACCGCCTCTTGAGCATCCTCCGTAGAGACATGGTTCACGTTGCCACGAGCAAAATTCTGTTGTCCCCGGTTCCCTGGTGGCTGTCCTCCATTGGGTCTTGGGTTTTGCCTTGGCGCATTGCTTCCTTGACAAAGTCTCGACTTAGGACATTGATGCGCAGAGTGTCCAACTTCTCCGCAAGTATAGCACTTCTTAAATCCACCAGAATTATTGGGGCGAGCTTGGTTCTCAACATTTGCACCAGGAAAATTAGCACGGGGTGCATAAGGCGTTGGGGGCCTAGGTGCTTGCATGACAGGGCACTGCTGCAGAAACTGAGTTGGGTGCGGTGCATAACCAGGGCGCTGTATAGGAGTAGGGGAGCTGTAATATGGCGTATTAGGAGGTGCAAAGTGAGGGAACACGTTACTTCCTTGTTGCTGTGCTTGATGTGGCGCCTTCCTCTTGTTATCCTGTCCCATCTCACGAATCTTGTTCTCAACCACAATCGCTTTGTCCACAAGCTTCTGAAAATTGGCATAATCACAGTTGAGCAATTGCACTTGAATTTCATTGTTGAGGCCTCTCATGAACAAATATTGCTTCCGGCTGTCCCGACTAACATCTTCAAGGGCGTACCTTGAAAGTTGAGTGAATTTGTTGAGGTATTCACCCACACTCGACCTTCCTTGCCTCAAGTTCTCAAATTCTTGCCTCTTCAAAATCATAACACCTTCCGGCACATAATGAGAACAAAAAATCTCCTTGAATTCCGCCCAGGTAATTCTCTGTGGGTTCTCATGAGCATTGCATAGTGAATCCCACCAATCGGCAGCTCCTCCAACTAGTTGATGAGTAGCATATAAGACCTTCTCCCAGTCACTGCATTGGACAATAGCTAGCTTCTTCTCCACGGACTTGAGCCAATCATCCGCATGCATAGAGTTAGCAGCTTGAGCAAAGGTTGGCGGCCTAGTCCTCATAAACTCTCCCAACCGGTTATGAGGAGGCGGGGATGGCGGTGGAGGCATGTGGGGCTGATTGTTGTTATTGTCAGCCTACAGCTGTCCCATAGTTTGTGTCATGGTCTGCATAAGCTGGTTTTGCATAGCCAAAAGTTGCTCGATACTCGTAGCTCCATGAGTAGGTCCTTGTCCATTGTTGTTCTGAGGTGCTCCATGGTTCTCCTCCTCATCATTGCCATCCCTCTGGTTGCGAGTCTTCACCATCTGGAGAAAAGCAATAGGTAAGAATTAGAAAATGCCCCCAACTATATGCATCAAGGGATATGAAGCTAAACAACTAACTAGCCTAGGTGGACATGGAAATGCTAAAGCATCTCAAAATCCTCTATTAAGCACAAAAGCAACCAATATATAGCAACATCACACCAAACAAAAACAAATCGGCTCCTGAGTGCTCCTACGTGCTCAAATGTGTCCATTCTATCTAGGTTGCATCCTACGGTCAACCTGTGGCTCTGATACCAATCTGTGACACCCGGTTCCGAAAATGAACCAAGTAAACGCATATGTGTGCCCAAGATGTTCAACACACATACACGAGTGTATTCATAAAAGAGTATACAGAAAATTACCACAAAACAAGATTATTTAACCAAATTTTATTACACTAACCATATCATCCTCGAATACAAGCTCTAATGAATATTAATGACAAGTTCAACTAATGCAGCGGAAATAAACTAATTAAGCAAACTAAATAGCTAGGCAGCATAAGCAATAGGGTATAGCGCAGCTCCATGCAACACCACATGCAAAGCTGACGATAGACACGGCCTTGAACTCCGCATTATCACCATTAAACTCCCAATCCTGACCTGCAACTGTTGGGGGGGGGGGGTTGCAAGAGTGAGTACATGTCGTACTCAGCAAGTGTGGAAAGTATGACATGTAGCTAATTCAAATGACGAATACAATAATGGCTAAGTGCTGAAAAGTAAATTAAAACATTTGAAAAGCAATATATACACGTATGTGAAGTAAACCCATCCTAAACCATAATTAATAACATAGTACCAGTCCATAATTCATGTCCATCATCCATAATACCAGATTTCACCATTAACATTGTTTATATCCGAAACCATAATCCAAACCATAACCATCCCAAAAACCATACCATAGCCATAATACCAACCATACCATCCCAAAAACCATACCAATACCAACTTTACTCTAATCATGTGAGGGTCCAGGTTGCTCATAACCGGGAGCACGGCTATCATGATAGTTTTAGACACACTCTGCAGAGGTTGTAACGCTTTACCCACGTGTTTGTGATTTCATCACCTTTCGATGACTAGAGAGTCTCAATTATGCCGTCTCACATTTCTTTAGGTGTGTGGCCAAGAGATCACAAAATAGCCTTTACAAATGGATTACTATCCTATTTAGACCCCACTGAGGTTTCACCGGTGGCACTGTGGTGGCACTAATTAATCAGCTACGCCGCACCCATACATGGCCTTGTGGTGGCACTGTAAATCCTGGATGGTCGCTCCACAAACCGGTCCTTAGATCTAAAGCAAGCAAAACCACCATAACATCCAACCCATCAACATACCAGGCTTGCTTAGATCAACCACTACCATATCATATTTAACTAGTTCATGTCAACCACAATCTTATTAATGCATAATTAAATTGAGTGATATAGTCATTTTCCCATCCCAGTTAATTAAGTGAAGAAAAAAGGTAAAAAGCCCTTCCTGACTCTCTACCATATATTCCAGGTGACAAGGGTGGTCAACAAAACTAGTAAACTTCCTACCATAGGATTTCCCATCCAATTGACACAAGCATGTAGTTTTGCAAACAAAACATTTATTTTAAAACAGAATCAATATGCTTCAAGGACACTTGCCTTGCTGTCGCGGTTGGTTCGAGTCAACTTCTTCAAACTCTTGGTGCTGGAGATCCTCCGCGGTACTTTCTAGCGCAAATCCATCTAATCCGCACAATAAACATACAAGACAAGAAACAAATCAAAGAGTGCACATATATTACTCAATATGACATGACATGCATGATTAATGCAAATGCAAGGTATAACTTGTTAATAGATTGCTTTCAATGATCACTAACTAGTTCTAATAGCTTTTAAACAGCTTATATAGGTTTGGAGTTGATTAGATAAAATTTTAGAATTAATTCAACACAACTTACCCAGGAAAATCGGACTAGTCTGCAGAAGGCCGGACTAGTCCACACTTCGCAGAACTAGCAAACTAGGGTTTTCTAGATCGACGTAAATTTGGAGACTTGGGGTGGATTTCACGTAAGAAAAAGAGAATACAAGGTATACCAGGTGTTTAGGACTCCAATGAATCAAGAAACTTGGAGGTAACACTTGGATCTTGATGATATAGGATTGATGATGAACATGGAGATGATTTGGTGATGTAGAACAAAACTTGTTGGAGATCTTGATCCTCTTTCATTTCCTCCTTTTCTTCTTCTTGCTTGGGGTCTCCTCCTACCTCCTTGATGGCGGCTCCTCACGAACTAGGGTTTGGGTGGGGTGGAAAAGTGGCAAATAGATGTCAAGGCAAGGGGTGGGCTTGTTTATATAGAGGTGGAGGCTAGGGTTAGATGGATTTCGAGTTTGAGATGAGTAGAGGCCGGTTTAGAGTCCCACATGGGCTCTAAAAGAGTTAGGCACGACGTCCCTAGGCCCACTTAACGTGAAACCCAAGAAACAAGTCGTAAAACAAAAGACTAATTCAGAGTCGCGAAATATTGGACAAGTCCGAAAAGGACCGAACTAGTCCGAAGTTAGTCAGAAAGAAATCAGACAAGTTTGGCCAAAAATCGAACAAGTCCGACTTTAGTTAGAGAGGAAAACAGACAAGTCCACTGGAACACCGGACTAGTCCAGACAAGTCCAGGGACTTAGCAAATTTTCAAGGATTCTTGGAACATCGGACTAGTCCGCATAAAATTGGACAAGTCCGAAAGTGTCCAGGGGCAAAATCGGACTAGTCCGCAGCAAAAACGGACAAGTCTGATTTTAGTCAGAGAGAAATCGGTCTAGTCCTCACTAAAATCGGACTAGTCCACACTTTTCAGCATTTTAAGTGCGATTTTGTTCCAAATCAATTTTAAACTCGTTCATCTTTATGTGGATTAATGTTAAGCATGTATATGAATGTATGTAGGGCATGATGCATGAAAATTAGGGTGTTAATTGTTCTCCGTAGTTGTCGTCTTCATAGCAATGGTTGCTATCTTCTCTTCTTCATCGGAGGAGGATTCCTCATTTGAATCTCAATCCTTTCCAAGGTGGGCATGTCCGGATTGCTTCTTCTTCTTGGAGTACTTCTTCTCCTTGGACTTGCCCTCCTTCTTATTCTTGTTTTCTTCATGTGGACAATCCACAATGAAGTGGCCATACTCCCCACAATTGTAGCAAGCCCTCTTTGATCTTGTCTTGGGCTTTTCTTTGCTCTTCCTTTCATTTTGGTAGCTCCCCCTCCTCCTTCTAAACATCCTCTTGAAGTTGTTGATGAAGCGTGCCTCTTCCTCATCGGTGTCGGGGCTCTCTTCATCACCATCTTCCTTTTCTTGTGATCTTGAGGATGTTGCCTTGAACGCGACATCTCTTTTCTTGGAGGAGGAGAGCTTTTGTAGATCATTGTAGAACATAGCTTCTTGCTCCATCATCTCATGGTTGATGATCCTCCCTAGCACCTCTTCGGGAGTCATCTTGTAAAAGCCCGGGCTCTCACAAATTAGTGAGCAAAGAGTGATGTTTCGAGGCATGAATGCTTGAATCATCGTCTTTACCACCTCATGGTCGGTCCACCGGGTGCTTCCATATGACCGACTCTTGTTGATGAGAGTCTTGAGGCGGTCGTACATGTCTTGGGGGGACTCACCATCCATGATGGTAAACCTCCCAAGCTCTCATTCGATCATCTCGATCTTCGCCTCCCTAATGACGCGGTTTCCTTCATGCGCCGTCCTGAGGGTGTCCCATATCTCCTTGGCAACCTCCAACCCTTCTATGCAGTTGAACTCCCCTCGAGTCAAAGAAGAGGTAATCACTCCAAAGGCTTGAGCATTGCGATGGAGAAGCAAGGCTTGTTCTGGAGTGATGTCTTCCTCATTTTTCGGAAGATGAACGCCTGTCATAACAATTTGCCACAAGCTAGGGTTTAAGGAAATGAGTTGCACCTTCACATTATGCTTCCACATAGAGTAATCATTTCCATCAAACTGAGGAGGTTTGCCAATGGGAATAGACAAATAATGATTGCTCGCGGTAAGTTGCTCATAATTGTAAGCATACCGGGAGTAGTCTTCTGAACTAAGCCCATTGTCGATGTTGGTCGAGGCAATTTGCTTGAGCTCCTTCTTAGGCACATTGAGCTTATCACGAAGCCGTGCCTTGAGCATGCAAACTTCTTCGTTGTCATTTGGGTCATCTTGAAGAATGTCAACGTTCTTCGTCTTTGTGTCATCGACGACCACCGAAACCTCGTTGTCACCCCTTCCAGCCATTTCTTCTCCGAGTTGTTAGACTCTTGTGGAGAAGCCTGCTCTGATACCAATTGAAAGTCGCCTAGAGGGGGGATGAACAGACAATAAGACCTGAAATGGCTTAATCAAACGAGATTAAACTCCTAAGGTCGGACTTGTCTGCACAGGGCCAGACTAGTTCGCTTGGCACAGGGTGAAAACCTAAAAACTTGGTTTCCACAAGTTATTTGCGGAATTTAAGTTCAAACAAGATGTAAACAATGTATAGTAACTTAGTACAACTAAGATTGAAAGGTTTAAGCACTTAGATTACAAGATTTTAACAAAGATCAAATGTGAAGAGCAATATGAACAATATGAATCCTAATAGCAATACTAGTGATCACAAAAAGTAAAAGACAAGTGAGACAAGATTTATCCTATGGTTCAGCTCCACGAAGAAGCCTACATCCATGTTGAGAAGTCCACACAAGGATCGGGTCTCACTTGACCATTCTCTCACCAAACCAACATTAAGGCCGGTTTGGATTCCACTATATCAAAGGGTGATCACAAAGTTTGATTGGGGCTGCTCACAAGTTGAGGCTCCCATGAATCAATACAATGAGGAGCACATGAAGCTCAACTCACACAAGCCACAAAACACAACACAAAGTACAAGAGATCAAACCGAGAGCCAAAGTGCGATGATCTTCCTTCACTCTCCTCCCCAAACCCTAATCTCTTCAAGATTTGGTCTTGGAGGGCTAGTAGGACGAGTAGAAGGATTTGGAAGACTCTAGTTCACTTGTGGCGGCATTAGGGTTTAAGATATGTTCAAATGAGGTCGGGGGTCCCCTTTTCATAGGGGTCCTGAGCCCCTTCTGCTGACTTCAGCAGAAGGGCGGACTAGTCTGGCCACTAGCCCCAGACTAGTTTGACCCAATGGGACCACTGACCCCTAGTCAGGTCCCGACAACTGCTGCACTGCGTGACGATCATCACGCTACCCGCCAAATTTCCAAATTCAAACGGTTACTAGACAACGAACTATTCTGGTCCAAAACGGACTAGTTCGAAGTAGGACAGAAGGGTTTAGTCCGTCCCAAAACGGAATCATCTGGGTAGGCCCGGACTATTCCGGCCCTCTAGGGTTCTCTTGGTTTATCTCACTAGGCCTCAAACGGACTAGTCTGTACCCAAACCAAGAAGTCCGAACCTTTCCAGAGAGCTTTGGTCTGTCCAAAAACGGACAAGTCCGGTCTTCTGGGACTTGGCTCCAAATTTACTAAGAATCACTCCAGAGACGTTTGGTCCGTCTCAAAACGGACTAGTCTGCCAGGCCGGACTAGTCCGGCCTCCTAGGGTCTTTTCTCATTTTTGGCTTCTCACTTAGGTGTTTCTCTCAACCACCACTATGAACCCTCTAGAATGATCTTAATGCACATGATACATCTACCCTCTCACATGTCATGGCTCATATAAGCTCAACACCATAGAAACCCTAATTTCTATGCTTGAGCCTTTGACGCTCGTTTTATCCTTTTCCTTTTTGAGGGATTTCATCTCATTTCATCCATCACACCTGTGCTTAAGATCAACTCAACTCATTAGCCTCTTAATTGTTGTCATCAATCATCCAAAACCCACGGGGATGCCTAGATGCACTTTCATTTACCCACAAGCAGTAATTTCATCCCATGTTGTTAGGTGGACTGATTAAACCTCCCTGTCTCCCGTGACCTGTCGATCACATTTCACACTTCCTTTGGTGTGTGGCCAGAAGATCACTACATGGTCTTTACAAAGGTACTCCCAACTAATGCTACCCCTCTAAGGTTTCACCACAAAGGCATTCCTGGAGTAACCCTCCGCCTCAGAAGTCCCATCTTGAGCCATGCGGATCCCAAAGCAGTACCCTTGCATCATTCCCCATACCTTCCAACTACTAGCATTTCGTTTAGAGAAACCTAATTAATTGACCAAGCTGCCCATCTCAGTCTCATGGTGATATTGTAAAGCTTAGTGACTTCCTCCATAAACTGGTCCTTAGAATCCGGCGATGTCAAACCCAATCTCGGGTCTTGTACAAATTGCACCATACCAAACCATCCAACCGCCAGATTCCTATCAACTACTTCATCATTTCCAATGTAACATAATAATCATAATTAATAATATAATTATGTGTCCAGATTTCCCTCCCAACTACTAAGCATGGCTAAGCGTGATAGTAATACCCAAAACCTCCCAATCCAACCAGAGCGACAAGGAATTATATGTAACGGGTAAATAAAATAGAATTCATATTATCTAAATGCAACTAACTATGAATACTAAAATAGGCACAAGATGGTCAAGGGCACTTGCCTTTTGTTGATTGAACTCGTCTTCATATCTTCATGTCGCTTCTTGATCGTGATACGAACGCATGTACGCTACCGTCAAAAGAAAAATAAAAGCAATCACTAGCAATACACCAAACAGACAATACAAATGCTATCATTGGATATGTTACAATTATGATTTAAATCGGAGTTATGAGTGATTTATTATTTTTCATACCCAAAGAAAAGCACTTACCATTTAAGTTCCATTTTTAGTATTTATTTATAGGCTCAAAATATTTTTAATGAATTTATCATAGTCAAATAATATTGTATATGCACTTTATAATTTTATTTCAGCTTAAAAGGTTTTATAAATAATATTTCTACATTATCTATGTTATTCTCCATTTTTAATATTTATGTATATCTAAAAACATTTTTATTTGTTTTTCCATGGTCAAAATATATTTTATTTACATTCTACAATTTTATTAGATCCTAAAAATATTTATAATTAATTTTCCTACATTTTCAATATTTATTCTATCATTTATAAACATATTCTACTCACTAAATACATTTTAAATTATATTCTATAATTAAATAATACCTCAGGGGTTGTTCAGCAATTTATCCTCACAACCTAGAGGCTTAAAATGTAGTGTTACAAATTATCTAAGGCCTACACTTTTATTTTCACCTATTTACGAAATGTTGAATAATTAAAATGAAGTTCAGGGTTATTTTGTGAAACCAGGGGCTCATGCACAATTTTATATAAAAGAACAGGGAGTCGACTGCTAAATGTGAGGGGTATGGCTGGTCTATTTGGGCCGTTGGATTTTATGAGGAGGGCTCGGATATAAAAGGGCAAAAGTGTATCTAGTCTTCTAATCTCGGCTGTTGGCTGTGAGATGGACAACAGCTAGGGGAGGGCTACGTCACTCCGATCGTAGCTGACGGCGGCACAGCCACTAGAGGCGGCAGCGGCCATTGCCGAACCTCGCCGGACTTCGCCGGAGATGGTCGGATCTTGGCAACAATGCACCAAAGTTGATGGAATTAATGAAATCGAAGGAGGGGCGCGCTGGGAGACTCACCGTGTGGTTGACAATGTGGGGAAATGGCTAGGGACGGGCGCACGACGTCGGGGTTCGGCGATCCAACTTTGGCATCGTCGGGGAGATGGTACGGGCCCTGATTCTTGTCGAGGATGAGCTGCAAGGTTAACATTGGTTGGTAAAGGGTCTGGCGGAAGAGTCTGGAGAGCGAGTACGAGCTCGGTGAGGAGATCAGGCACAACAAGTTTGGGTCCGTGCGCTCCTGCCGCGCTAGGGCCGGGGGCGAGGAGCTCGCGTGCAAGACGCTGCCCAAGAGGGCAATGGTTCCAGGCGCGGGCGGACGAGGGCGATCTTCCAGGTGCGGGCGGGCGATCCTCACGCACGAGGGTGCGGACCTCCCTGCGTTTTTCCGGATTCGTCTTCTCAGACCGTCGCTCCATTTCTATGCACCATGCGCCGCTTTCTTCTGCTGGCGAGCACATGGCCGCGGTCTGCACTGCACGAACGTGCTTCTCCCGCCTCTCTGCCTGCGTGCTGCTCGGAGGTGCTGCTCCATGTGGTGCAGACGTGCTGCTGTTCCTCTGCACTCTGAGATTCCTGCTCTGGTGCTGCTGCAACACGTGCGTAGCACGTGCTCTAGTGCTGCTGTTCTACTTTGGTGCTCAGGCAATTAGGGTTAGCCTTTGAAAAAAAAAGAAGAATTTTTCAGGTGACGGCGGCTTCTCTCTTCAGATCTAGAATGAGATTGACATCTTTTGAGCGTGTTCGTTTTGGCAGCTCATGACGTCTCAATCCATCAATGATTTGGAAGCTTCGCCTCTACCTCGTAAAAAAAAACTTGTTGTAGTGCTGCTTTTCTTTGTGCTCTTCCCGTCGTCTGCCGTTGCTTATTCTGCGATCTTGACATCGTTGGTCCTCTTTTTCATGATGACTTTTTCTTCTTTGATCGGAATTCCAATTGTACGGTGTACGGTGCTTTTCAATTACATCAATTACCGTAATTGGGTTCCTCGTATGCATATGCGTATGCATATGTGTGGTCTACGACTTTGGAAGTTGCTCACGGACGATCTTTGGTTGGTACTGACCCTCGTCGTCGTGATTCACAGCATCTTTAGATGCTTGATTGGCTTCGTCTTTCTTCCGTTGCGCCTGCCAGTTCTCTCAGCTTCAAGTTTGTTGCTTCATCTACTTCAACGTTCTGCTCAGTGACACCACCTTTTGGATCATCTTTGTGACTCTTAGCATGATTTTTATCACTCCAAACTCAATGTTCTTGATGCACTTTGAGTTTGATGGGGTGTTAAAGATATAATAATAATATTATATTGGATGATGTATTAGGCACTTATTTGCATATTTGTAATCCTTTGTACATGTATTTATAGAGGTCTCCGACCTCCTCAATAACATAGATCCAATATTCATAACAACAACAAGGCAAGGGGTCACTATTTTCAATGGCAGCAGACAACAGAAGAATATTGATAATATCCCTGTGGAGAGGAACAATCTGAATGAGTCCCGAAAGGGGTCAAGAGCATGCAAAGGAGGCGGCATCATTGCTTCAGCGAGCATTCGCAACAGCAGCAGAGATGGCCGAGGGAATGAAGGGGCAAGAACAGAGTAAATTGGACAAGGAGATGATCAACTCAACATCTAAGTTAGAGCAAATTGATGGTCTGTCGAAGCCTAACACATATGGGGTACCAGAGTCGTCAAATGCCCACAATGAACGCAATGGTAAGGGCCCCTACTGCTGTAAGTGTTTTCTGAAGGGCCATAATAAAGATGCGTGTCTGGGAGGAATGTATTGTGAAATTTGTGAGAGTAGGTGCGAGAGTAGGGAGCATGAGAAGATGAGATGTATTGTCTACCGTGGAGCAAAATATGGGCCTGAGATTAGCGGATATGCTGTTGGTGGCCTAGGTTTTTTTCATATACCATATACTATGTCTGTGAAAGCAAGGAACAAAGAAAGAATAGTTGTGATTAGAGTCATTGATGGTGTGCTTACAGTAGCGAATGTGGTTGCGGAGCTTCAAAGATTAATACCAGGAAGGTGGATATGGAAGGATCAGGAGGTGGTACACAATATGTTTAGAACATTATTTCCATCCAAAAGGGAGCTACAAAGAATGGTGGAATGTGGAGTGCTACAGTCAAAGGTTGGATCAGCAAAAATTAAATTTGCAGAAAAATTCGGAGGGGCAGAGGCAAAGGCGATTTTGCAAAAGTGTGAGTACAATTCACTGGTCTACCACAGGAGTATAGGGAGTTCTTGGTGATTTGGGCAATAGGTGCACTTTTGGGAGTGTCCAAGGATGTGGATATGCTATTTACAAGGGAACAGGATATATGCAGACTTCAAATTCTAGTGCATAAGCCAAATATTATTCCTCAATTCATGGATGTAGTAATTGTACGAATTGAAATTTAGAGTTGAGCACCAAATAGATGAGGACAACCCAGTGCCAATGGACATGGATGACGCAATGGATCAGGATGAGAATCAGTTTCAGAATGGTACTGGACATACTGAAGAATATATATGAGTTCAATGGAAACCAAGGTGACACTGAGAAAGAGCAAAGGGAGACGGGAAACAGATCTGGACCACATAATCATACACAGCAGAGGTCAATTTTCCATTTGGCAATGCCGAACATAGATTCGTACATTGAGGATATAAGGAAGAGGAAAGAAGAAATGACATAGGAGAGGGAAGAACTTGTTTCTGAGAAGATGCAGGGGGCGAGGTGACTAGGACTAATGAGGTGATACTAGGAGATGGAATGAACATTGATGAAATGGAAAAAAAAAGTACAGAACAGTGTCAGCAAAATACACAGGAGGCGTACCACGGTGAGGAGGAAAATGAAAAGTTTGAAAGTGCTGAGGTATATACTAAAACAGCTTCCGTTTCAAATAGGATTGCGGATAGCGAACCTAATTTGTTTTTTGAGCAGAAGAGTATGAGGGCGAAAGCGGCACAGAAGTGGTGAAGGAATTGGCGGCCGTCGTTGAGGCCTCGCCATCAAAGTTGGCGACAACGAGTAAAAGGAGATCCAGTTAGATGCATGAAAATTCACTGAAAGAGCTAAAAAACTCAAGGCTATGCACAATGAAGGTAACCAGCAATCTTTTCTGAATGTTAACAGTGAAGTTATATGTATATTTTATTATGTGAACCGAATTCTATAGCAAGGGACACACAAATCAGGTAATCAGTCAATGTGTTAAAGCAAGCCGAGTTTAGGAGATTAAATAATGAGCTAGTGGTTGATAGAAAAATAGAGGTCTTAGATAGGGAGGAGCGAGAGAACAAGGATGTCAGGACTCGCCTTTCGAGGGTCCACTTGTGCATCCTGTATCAATCTCTAGATCAGTAGTTGGTACACACAACAGAATAGATCGAGATTCATACAACGATTATTTATTTATAATCAATATAAGTCTTACAAATATGATATAGATTATATTGGATGTGGTTGGATATGACTACCAAAATAGATAAATCCTAAAAACAGCAGAGCAGAATGGCGTCATGCCCAACAAGCAGACTTGTAAGGTAGGACTAGATGTAATCATCATCCTCACATCCTCCAGCTTCTTCATCTTCTGATAAATCATATATAAAGCAAGAGTGAGTACATAAGGTACCCCGTAAGTCCTAACACTACTCAAGAGAAGACTATTCAAGGGGAGTTGTTTCATGCATTGGGGCTTGTAGCAAGAAGAGGCTATACGGCTTAGTTTTTCCTAAAAGCATTTTATGCAGGTTCTCATTGAAAAGAGTTCTGCAATAAGAGGGAGAAGTAGTTGAATCAGCATTATTATAGTTGGCGGGCCATGGGGGAGTTTCAAACTATCCCTTCAATTCTCTTACTTTTAGATGAGTCTTCGGACACATGGCCATGACGACCCCGACACGCATGCCAACACTTTTCCAAGACACGGCTGTCTCGACCACCCACACCCACACACTTCAAGAAGATGCATTAATGCTAATCATAATGAACCCAGATCATAGTTCGCCAATTCTGTGACAACATCTATCTGTATAGATTAAGACTCTGCAGAGTTTGTACACTTTACCCACAGGTCATGCACACCTTGCAAGGGTATGACATGACACTCATCCTATCTTTCCTGAGTAACCCCATAATAACACCTCGGCCTGACGCAGGGGCTATTAAGGTATTCACTACCCAGCCAGACACTGGATGGTCCTCAGACTCCATGCCATTTCCTGGTCCACCGTGCTCTCCATGGCTCTCCAAGTGCCTCATGTGGCAGTCAGTAGAAAGGTAGGGCGAGTCTCACCATACATGTTTTGTAGTTGTACAAAATCACTATGTTGAGGTCAAATGAACCAGTCCTTATATTGGTGAGGCGGCTCCAAATCGTCCATGACAGGTGGACCCTACCGAAGCATAAGTACTACACATTCACCATAACCCGCCTCAACCAACATCCCTCTTCACACACACAGTTCATTAATCACCCACCCATATCCTAACTCACACCACCGAACACCTTTTAACACATTTTCACAACCATGTTTATAGTGTGCAGTGGTTCGCGGTGCGAACATCACGGAGGTTCATAGGCATAGTACTAACAAATAGGTGCTCACATCCCTGCTATAGTGCACTGACGAAGCTGTTAGGTTGTCAAGGGTTGTCTTGTCAAGGTCAAGGAGGGGTTGTGATAGTCACTGTTATTATCGCAACTGATGTGGTGTCTTGTTTCAAGCATTTGATAGCAAGTAACTATCACATTACTATTCATCGTTGGCTAGTAGCTAACACCGATACTCAGTCATCAACGTAGCTCATGCTACCACATTTCAAGTGGTTCATATCATAGCAATATTATAAAATAGTCACACTATTATACAATCAAAACAAGCTAATAGGTGCAATTGCAAAACATAGGTGAAATATAATCAAGGAGTTAAAGCTTGCCCTTACGGTGTTTTATCAATGTCTTTGTCTTGTTCTTCGCGATCCAAGTCTTGAATATCTGCTTCATGAACTCTCCGATTACTAGATACGTAGCTACATGAATAAAATATGATTCATCGATAAAGATCCAAGAAATCCAAATAGAACTCCAATAAATACGAACAATCATTAAATAAGTAGTTGCTAAAATTCTTAGAAGGCTCATCAGAGAATACACCATTCCACTGATGGTTTATTTGGAAATGCTACTATTTCTTTGGTCAACCAAATGGTCATTGAAAGGTTATAACTGTTTTATCAGTCTTCTTAATTATTTACATGGTTTATGATGTTTAACGTGAGCTCACTATTTTATACTATAAATTACATATATTATGGTCAATGATTTGAACATGATTTCAATGGGCCTCTTTATAGTTATTCTATCTTCACGATAGTTTATTCGCTAATGTTCTACTAATGTAAGTCTCACGTATTTTAGAGACTAAGCATGAGTCCTAACGTGTTTGGACTTAAGGCAATATTTTCTAGTGAAGATTAGTGTGTAACTTATTACCTCATTCTATTTCCTAACTTATTGTTTTTCTAATATACCCTAAAGGTTATGAACTTATTATGAAATTTTCTTTATGGTATGGTTATTAGGACTTTACGGAGTTACTAGTGTAGGATTCATTCATTTTAGGGCTTACATGTGAGTGTCTATTATCCACTAGCTCTCTGATTACTTTTCTACAATGACATTAGTTAGTTCATTCCGATGTTTTATTTTTGCCAATTTCTACTTACATTATAATATATGCATAGCAATATTCTCTAGAGATTTTTGGTTAATTATCTGTAAGGGAGTTTGTTTATATAGGCTTTCCACTAACTATTAACAATTTAATTAATTCCCCATAAGGAGGATAATTATTTTACTACATATCCTATATTGGTTGTGTATTGCTTTTAGTACATTATAAATGCTAATTACTATTTATAATACTTTTTAGGTATTTATTTGTGGTGGGTTTACCAGATTGGACGACTAAATATAGACTTTTCCCATTTCCTGATTAATCGAATGTCTCTAGTAGCTAACACCAAGTCTCATATTTTCTACAATTTATTTTGCCACTAGTAACCGTTTTTATGTTATAAAAATCATTATTGAATTTTAGGGAACTACTAGATAATTATTTCCTAAAACAATTATCAATTTAGAGTATTAACATGATTTCTTTTTAATTTTGTAATTATTATTTGATTAGCTAATAATATCTACCACAATATATACAATTAATATCTTCTACCAGTAACTCCTAATATGTTCTACAAACAGTTCATGATTCAGAGGGGATTTTACAGAATTTTCCGATACCAAGAAATACAATTTACTTATTTCTGTGTATGAAATTTGAGTAGGCCTAACATTTTCGCAAAGCTAGGGGAGGTTGACAGTGGGTCTGGTAGGACAGTGTGTACAAGTGGGTGGGCATAGTGGTTCATAGATTTCTGTGAGGCCGACAAGTGGGCCAGAGACATCAGCTGGGTGTTCAACTCACTGGTCTTTGTGGACCATATTCACGGAGACATCGTGTGCTCGAGTGGAAAATCACTCTTACGCGGCACTTTAGTGGCCGCCACGTTTGTGCCACATGTGCGCCATGTTGGCACCTCGGGGCAGAATAGAGGACCGGCGGGGAAGCGACTGGGGGCTCGCCGGCGTCCAGCCGGAGCCAGCTCGTCGAGTCTGGCGGGTGCGTAGCGGCGCGTGCAAGCACAAGGAGAGCTTGTTTAAGCTAGGGGCGCACCTTAAAGCGGCCGGCGGCTGCACGCAGCGGCAGAAGGCGGCGGCAAGCTCGCTGGTGCTTCGATGAAGCCGTGCGCGCGCAAGGAATCGAGGAGGTAGCGGCACCTACGTGGATCTAGGGCTAAGGGGAGAGTGTAGGCGCACCAGGCCGGGCCGGAGTAGCAGCGATGGCAGTCGGCGGCGGGCGGTGGCGGCCGTGCACGATGGTGCATCGTTGATCTACTCGAGTGTGCATGTTCTCAATGAAAAGTGTGTCAGGGGTGTGTTCCCGAGTGTGGGGAGTGTGTTAGGGCACTCGGCCAAGTCAGGGGTGTCCCCGCGGCGGCCAGCGATGGCGAGCGGTGGTGTAGCTTGGGGAATCAGCACGTGTGCCCATCCTCTTATCGGTTCTAATGCTCCTACATGCTCTACGTCGCACGTTCGACTCAACGGGCAGGGTGTCATGGGCTAATAGGGCTTCTGGGTTGCCGACGGCAATGGCAAGCAAAGGAGGGTGGCGACGCGGCTAGGGTTGACCCCACATCCGTGGTAGGGAGCACTAACCCACAAAGGAACACATGTTCTAGCTTGCGTGAAAGATGAGGAAGCTAAAAGAGAAGGTAATTGGAAGATGGACGCTCACCAGAGTAGGAACGGCTTCGGCGGTCGGAGTTGGGGAAGAAAACGGGGGTCGGCGATGTCAGTCCAAATTGGAGGTGAGGAAGACTTGGTGAAGGGCGTTCCACAGTCAGGGAGAAAGAGGGAGGTGTGGTGAAGGTTCTACACGCGAGAACGAAGGGGAGGGGGCATGTTTTATAGCCCGTCGAGGCGGTTTGCGGTGAGACGTCGGTTGGCACTACTTTTCATGCACTCAGCTGGCAAGGCGGTGCGGTAGGGGCTCTGTGGCGCACGCTCCACGTTTGCTAGCTAGCGAGGAGCGACCAGGCGTGCGATGTGATATTGGATCCAGCATTGTGAGGGACGACGTGACGGGAGGTGTCGGCGAGGTGATAGAGGCGATGCGGGCTTCTTCACGTGCACTATGCGACGGGGCGTCGTGCTCTGGTCATGGTGGCAATCATTCCACGCCAAAAGGTGAGCGACTGGTGGCAGAGCGCAGCGCAGCGCAGGGCGATGCCAAAGCGGCGTCCCCATTACAGAAAACGCAGAGCGTCGGTCGGTCTCAAAGGGGAGCGGGAGGAGAACGAAGGATGTACAGAGCCAGGAGCTGGGCCGGGCCGGACGAGAGAAAGGGAGCAGGCTGCACCCGTTTTTTTTCATTTTCTATTTTATTTTCCTTTTTCTATTTGAATGTATATTCAAATCCAGCATTTGGTTCAACCAAATTTTGTATTCAATTTGTTTTGTACTCAGTGTGTCTTCTGTGGGTATTTTAATGAAATATTTTTATCAACCTAATTTGTATGATTTCAAATCTATCACCAAGGAATTTATTCAAATTCATATGTGAATTTAGTATGGAATGTCTTTGGACCTTTGGAGTCTCAATTTTGAGGAACGAGTTTGATTCAGTTTGGTTTTGGATTTGTTTTATAGTGAATAATTTCACATTGGGATAAATTTACATTTAAATGTTTGAACCCATTTGGTTAAATATATTCTCATTTGATTTCACTAGTATATATATTTATTTATATAGCCTTGTTTATTTGTTTTTATTAGCGGTCAGCTCTCTTATGTATATGCTAGCGTTGTCTTTATGCGTATGTTGGTTTTCATTTTTGCAGATTCATTTGTAGTTGGATTTGTATTTACATGTGCATATGTTGTACTTGCACGCATATGCGTCTTGATTTTTGTTGGCGATTAATGTTTGTTCGATATTTGTTCAACAATTTAAATCAGGGTGATTATTGTTAAAAATTCGGGCTGTGACAAGGGAGGAGCAGGAGTTAGACCAATTTATTTTCTCACATTTATATTCTGAAATAATGGAAGACATTAGGAACCGGTTGATGATCAGGTTCATCTTATCAATGTACAACATACGGAATGTTAGAGATATAATAGTAATATTATATTAGATGATGTATTAGGGACTTATTTGTATATTTTTCATCCTTGTACATCTATTTATATAGGCTTCCGGCCTCCTCAATAATAGAAGATCCAATATTCATAACATGTTATCAGAGCCAGGTTTTAGATCTTCTACTCTAATTTTGCTTTCCGGCGGCGGCGGTTCCACTTGGTGAGGTGCTTTGCCGATCGATCCCGCCGCTTCCGGTCGATCCATCATCGTGGGCTTTGTTTGCGCGTTTCCGCTCCAGTTTTTTGTCTTTCTTCCCGGATCCAACTGCAGTTCCAAAGTTTTGCGCCCGATCTGGTTCTGACAAAGTTCCAGGCATCTTGAAGGTTGCGTCTCTGATCTCGCTGCCCCTGTTCGATGCTCTACCAGGAATCCGCTGTGACTACGGCACCCGTAAGTGCCCTGTACGTGGAGGCTGGAGGCGTGCCCTGTACATGGTGCACGTAGAGCCGTCCGTGTCTCTTCCCCCTCTTCCGCCCCTCTCTGTTCCCCCTCTTCCCCCCTCTCTCTCTTCCTCAGATTCGACGGGGACAATCTCTTCCTCAGTGAGACAGTGAACAAGTGGTGAGTCTCTCCCTGAACCTCAAGGCTCTCAACTCCCTCCCTCCCTCTATATTCCTGTTGTACCCTCCCTCAATTTCATATGCAATGTGTGCAGTAGCAACCAACTTTGTGATAGTTCTCAATTTTCTTGTAAATTAGGGATGGATGCTCCACAAGAAGGTGATGTGGTGCCGACAGTGCAGCAACCACAGCAGGGTGAAGGTACTGAGTATGATCCATCGAAGGATCCGAAGAGAAAGGCAAAATCTAAAGACCCGGGATGGAAATACAGATTTTGGCCGGACTTGACCAATAGGGACTTGGTGCAATGCATCCTTTGTGGGAAGCAGGTTCACTCGGGCATCAAGAGATTGAAGCAACACCTCGTCGTTGGTTTTGGAGATGTTGGAAAATGTCCTAAAACCACCACAGCAATAACGAGGAAGATGCAGGAGTACATCAAAAAAACTGCACGATCGGTGTTAGTAGCTGAATTTTTACTCTCATTGAAGAGAGGATGACACTAGAGAGTTGGGGCAATTTTCTTGTCTATTCCTCACATAATGCCATACCCTCCAAGGGGTTGGGAATACATTGTATAAGCTGCTGTCCTAGCTGCTATAAAAGCAGTCCAAGATGCCATGCAAGCTACTGTCCTAGCTGCTCTAAAAGCAGTCCAAGATGCTGAACTAAAACTGCCCACAACTGCTATCCTAATTGGGGCCACAAAGACCATGCAAAGATGCTAAAGTACAAGAGCGTTCAAAGATGCTAAAGTGCACAAGAGTTATTCCAGCATTCTCCCCCTAAGTCTTGTGTGCCATCTTGTGAGAGAGTTGGACCATCCCGATCCTGTAGCAAAGCTCAAGGAACTTGATCCTCCCAAGGGGCATGGTGAGAAGGTCCTCAAGCTGATCGTTGGTGTTGATGTAGATCGCCTTGATGCTGCCTTCCTCCAAGCAACCTCGGATGAAGTGGTACCTCACCCGGATGTGCACGATCTGTTCATGGAAAACGGGGTTCTTTGCCAGGGCCAGAGCAGACACGTTGTCCACCCTGAGTTCCATCGCTCCAGTGTCTCTGCCGAGGAAATCACCAAGCAGTCGAACAAGCCAGATCGTCTGAGTCGAAGTGGTGGAGGTCACTATGTACTCGGCCTCGCAGCTGGACATGGCCACCACCTGCTGCTTGACCGACTGCCAGCTAACGAGGCACTTGCTGAAGAAGAAGAGGATCCCGCTCGTGCTTTTGCTGGTGTCGATGTCGCCGGCGTGGTCGCTATCACTGTACCCGAGAAGGTGTGCCTCCCCAGGGCACCTCGGGTAGTGGAGGCCATGATCAAGAGTCCCTGCAACATAGCGGATGATCCTCTTCACAGCCTGCTGGTGCTCTGTCATCGGTTGCTGCAGGAACCGACTAACGTAGCCAACGGAGAATGCCAAGTCCGGTCGTGTGTGGGCGAGGTAGTGAAGGCTTCCCACAAGACGCTAGTACTATGTAGCATCCACCTCCTCCGTCGTGCTGTTGCATCTCAGCTTTAGCCTCTCCTTCATCAGAGTGAGCGTTGGGTTGCAGTTTGTGAGCCCAGCTAGCTCAACAATGTGCTTGGCTAGGCGGTCTGTTGAAGCGTGATCCTAGAGTTGGCCTACTGCACCTCAATCCCTAGATATAAGGAGAGGGATCCCAAGTCATTCATCTGGAAGGTGGCTTTCATCTCTTTCTTGAATGCTGCCACCTCCTCCTTCTTGGTGCCGGTGATCACCAAGTCGTCGACATAGACACCCACCAGTAGGGTGTTTCCTCCATTGCCCCGCCGGTAGATGGCTGCCTCATGCGGGCATTGCATAAAGCCCATCCTCTTGAGTGTGGAATCCAACTTGGCATTCCACGCCCGTGGTACCTGCCGCAAGCCATAGAGGGTCTTGCGCAGGCGCAACACCTTGCCCTCCTTGCCGGGCAGCGCAAACCCCTGTGGTTGGTGTACGTAGACCTCCTCCTTCAAGTCGCCGTTGAGGAAAGCCGACTTGACGTCCATGTGCTGGACACGCCAGCCTTCTTAGGAAACTAGCGCAAGAAGGAGTCGCACATATTCCATCCATGTCACGGGGGCAAAGACATCATCGAAGTCGATCACCTCCTTCTACACGAAGTCGCGTGCCACCAAGCGAGCCTTGTGCTTGATGATGGCACTGGCTTCATCCCTCTTCAGCTTGAACACCCACTTAAGGGTGATTGCACAGTGATTGTGAGGGAGGTCAGCAAGCTCCCATGTGCGGTTCGTCTCAACCGCGTCCATCTCCGTCTGCATCGCCGCACGCCATGCCGCGTGTTTCTCGACCTCCATGAAAGATTGAGGGTTGCTGTTGTCATATGCAAGGTGCAACTGTGCCTCCAGATCTTGATCATCCAGGTCGTGAGGGACCAGTCCCGGCACCAGCTGGTCGCCGAGAATGTTCTCCATCTTATGATACCACAACTGCTCGCCGTTGTAGCACCCGTCGAGGCGCTCCTCATTGTGGGAGAGCGGAGTGACAAACTCCACTAGGTCGTGCTCGACACGAGCTGGCGACGGAGTGGACGTGCTTGGAGGGGGTGGTCGTCGGTGCTGGAGTTTGTGGGTCGCCGGCTGAGGTGGAGGTGGACGCTCGGGGGCTGGGGTAGACACGCTCGGTGGAGAAGAGCTGTCTACTCCCCCAGCTCCCTTGAAGTGGACGTAGTAGAAGATGAAGTTGTCATCTGTCAAGGTCGAATCATCATCCACTGCCTTGTACCATGCCCATCCTCACCCTTCGTTGAACACAACATCGCGCATCAGCGCACACGCTATGTCTTTGGGTCGAGAATGCGGTAGGCCTTCGAACCTTCCGCCCAGCTGATGAACACCCCGGGGGTGCTCCTGTCGTCGAACTTGCCGATCTGGCCAAGCTCCTAGGCGAACGCGAGGCAGCCAAAGACCCGTAGGTGAGAGACCGCCGGCTTGCGCCCATACCAAGCCTCATACGACGTCCTGCTGTGGAGAGCCGTGGCAGGTGAACAGTTGAGGATTTAGACAGCTGTCACCACCGCCTCTCCCCAGAAGACAGGCGGCATTCCCCTCTGCTTGAGGAGGGCCCAAGTCATCCCCACAATTGTTTGGTTGCACCGCTTGACGATGTCGTTCTGCTATGGGCTGTAGGGCACAGAGTAGTGGCACTGAACACCCTCATCTGCGCAATACGATGCGAATTCAGCCGCTGTGAATTCGCCACCATTGTCGGTGCGCAGCATGCACAGCTTGCGGCTGCAGTCTGCCTCTAGAGTGGCCTGCGCACACCAGATGGTGTTCACAGCCTCTCCCTTGCTGCCAAGGACCACCACCCACATGTAGCGAGAGAGGTTGTCGACTAGCAGCAGGAAGTGGCATCGTCCTCCTAGTGTAGCCGATGTCACCAGGCCACACAAGTTTCCGTGAACAAGCTTGAGTTGCTCCTTGGCTCAAAAGCTCGACTGTTGGGGAAAAGGAAGTTGCCTCTGCTTCGTCACCACGCAGACATCGCAGTGCTCCTCCACATGGTCACCTCATGGCATGCCTCGCACCATCTCCTTGGCACTGAGCTGCTTCAGGGCCTCAAAATGAAGATGCCGAAAGTGCTCGTGCCACTGCCATGCCTCATCCTCCCGACGAGTGGCAAGACAGACAGGCTGTGCTACCTGCACGTGAAGGACATAGAGTCGATGTGTGCCTCTAGTTACCTTGGCAAGAAGGCGACAATGGCGATCCCAAATCCTAATGACTTCATCCTTGATCTCCACGTGTGAACCGCTCTCATCCAGGTGTCCCAAGCTGATGATGGAGTTTCTCAACGCTGGGATGTAGTAGACTTCGATGAGCATCTTGTGCTCACTGGACTCGATGGTGAGGATGACAGAGCTGACACCCTTGATCTCCACACCGGAGGCATCACCAAATTTGACGGAGCCTCGGACATTGGGATCAAGCTTGACGAAGAACTCCCGTCGACCGGTCATGTGATGGGTGGGGCCAATGTCGAGGCACCACCCGTCAGTCTTGTCGTTGCTGGAGCCGTCGCCGCGGAAAGTGTGTGCTCTTGGCTCATCAAGATGAAAAAGAGCCATTGCAGTCGATGCCACTAGAGGTGGCTTGATACTTCTGTGTGCCATGAGCAAATCTGGCTCCTCCTCCACCTGTGAGAGGTGGACCTCCTCCTCCACTTGTGCAACGTGGGCCTGGCCACGTCGTGGCTGACGACACACCCTGGCCCAATGACCAAGCTTGTCACAGTTGTGGCAGGTGTCGTCTCGTGCCGGCTTGTGGTTGCCGGCGGCACCGCCATGGGCACCTCTATGGGCACATCCTTCCACCCCGGCATGGGCACCTCCGCACCCCTTGCGTGACTTGCCGCGCTTGCGGCTTCCTGTCGAGGAAGAGGGCTCCCCGTTCTTTCGGTTACCCTGGCCAGCCTCCCACTGCTCACGAGTGAGATGAAGCTTCTCGCCAATGGGAATAGGCCCCGAGAGAGGTTGTGGTTTGTCGCTGTCGACGACCTTGAGGTGACCTATCGCCTCTTCGATCGACATCGTGGAGAGGTCTAGAAGAGACTAGATCGATCGAGTGATCTGCTTGTACTTCTCGAGGATGCAACGAAAGAGCTTCTCGACAGCTCTCTCCTCATCGTAGGTGTCGTCGCCGAACTGCACCAACTTTTGCAACAAAGTGTTGAGACGAAGAGTAAAGTCATCAATGTCCTCACCTGGTTTAAAAGTCAGGTTCTCCCACTCCTTGCGAAGCGCCTGCAGTGTGGTCTTGCGGGCGTAGTCGCTGCTGATGCATATTGCAGCGATGGCGTCCCAAGCTTCCTTAGCAATCCGCTTCTTGGAAAGTGAGAACTGCATCATGGGTGGGACTGCAACAATGAGGGCATCTAGCGCACGTCGATCCTCATAGTAGTCAACGTCGCCGTACCGAACTGCTTCCCACATGTGTTGCACCTAGAGCCATACCCCCATCACCGCGGCCCACTCTACGTAGTTGGTCTTGGTGAGGGTAGGCCACCCACCGTCAGGACCGACGTCCCTAACAATGGCCTGGACCCCGTGGTGTCCATAGTACCTGTCTCGGGAGGGAGAACTGCGCCGCCTGTGATGGCCGCATTCTCCGTCGACCCAGTCGCCGCGGCCAAGAGTGTCACTGGCGCATCCGCGCCCGTCTAGGCTATGGCTGTCGTGCCCATGGGAGCTCGTGGCTGCTCGTTGCACCTCTCTTGCTCGTGCCTCCTCCCTCGCCGGCATGAGCTCATTGTCGATGCCGCTGTTGACAGAGCCACTGTAGCTACTGCCATGCAGAGCCTCCAGCTCTGCTGCCGCCTCACGTACTACAGCTGTCGCCGCTGCTGCTCCCACTTCCGCCCTCGTTGCTGACAGTTCTGCCGCTGCCAACCTTGCCGCCAGTGCCGCCGTCGCCGCAGTCTCTGCCGCCGCTCGCTCGCGCTCCTCTGCCGCGGTGACCTCTGTCTGCCGCGCACTGAGACTATCCGACGAACATCGTGCTAGTGGGGGGTTGGTGTGTGGGGAAGACAAGCTGATGCTCGTCTGTGCAGGAGAGAGATGAGCTGGGGCAGCCGGTGTTCCTGCTACCGATTGCGGACAGTGAGAGGCGCGAGAAGGAGATGAGCAGGAGATGTTTAGGCTGCAGGATAGAATGGCTCTGATACCAAGTGTTAGTAGCTGAATTTTTACTCTCATTGAAGAGAGGATGACACTAGATAGTTGGGGCAATTTTCTTGTCTATTCCTCACACAATGCCATAACCTCCAAGGGGTTGGGGATACATTATTTATAGGCTGCTATCCAGCCAAGATGCTGCTGTCCTAGCTACTCTAAAAGCAGTCCAAGATGCCATGCAAACTGTTGTCCTAGCTGCTCTAAAAGCAGTCCAAGATGCTGAACTAAAACTGCCCACAACTGTTGTCCTAATTGGGGTCACAAATACCATGCAAAGATGCTAAAGTACAAGAGCATTCAAAGGTGCTAAAGTGCACAAGAGTTATTCCAGCAATCGTTCAAAATTGTTTTGGATGATGAGGTGGAGGAGGAGGGGCACAATGAGGATGATGTTGTTGAGGTTCAGAAGGTGGCTCCTGCAGCTTCATCACGATCCTCTTCTTCTTCAGTTCCTATCTCCGAAACTGCAGCCAAGAGGAAGCAAGCAGCTCTTGCTTTCAAACCAGTTTCTAAAGTGGTCAAGTTTGTTGCTTCCATGGTGAAGAAGACCCCCGAGGAGGTGGTTGAAGAAAGGCATTCAAAATAGCCATCCCAAACCTCCATAGAGCAATGTATGAGAACGAATGAAGAATGGGAGACTACACATGACCATGTGGCTGATTCTTTCTATGAGTGTGGCATACCGTTCAATGCGGTAAGTACTAGGAGCTTTGAAATCATGCTTGAGTCCGTGGGAAAGTTTGGTCATGGATACATGCCCCCTTCTCAATATCAACTTACGGTGCCATTGCTTGCTAAGGCAAAGACCCAGATTGAAGCTCGTGTTAAGAAACTTGAGGTTGAATGGAAGAAGTATGGTTGCACACTCATGTGTGATGGTTGGACCGACATGAGGAGGAGACACTTGATCAATTTTCTTGTGTATTGTCCAGAAGGAACATGTTTCTTGGAGTCTGTGGATGTATCTTCTCAAATTGCTGATGCAAAAATGCTAGCATCTTTGATAGAGCGGAAGATTATGGAGGTGGATGTGCAAAATTTGGTCCAAATTATTACCGACAATGGATCAAACTTCAAATCAGCATGTAAAATGATTATGGAGAAGCATCCTACAATTTTTTGGACTCCTTGTGCTGCTCATTGCCTTAACCTTATGTTGCAAGACATTTGAAGCAACATAGCACCTTTCAAGAAAGCCATCAATCAAGCTAAAGGTGTCACAAATTTCATATATAGGCATGGCAGAGTCCTAGATGCTATGAGGGAGAAGACGGGGGGAGAGATTTGGTAAGACCCGCAGGCACTAGATTTGCTACTTTATTTCTCACTTTGCAATGCTTGTACAAGTTTAAGGATCCTTTGGGACAACTTTTTGTGAGTGGGGATTGGAGTCGATGCAAATTGGCTTCAACAGAGGCGGGAAAAAAGGTTTGTGATTGCTTGCTCTCTTTACAATTCTGGAATGCGGTTGAGGATTGTATTAGAGCTTCACAACCTTTACTAGTAGCCTTGAGGATTGCTAATGGGGATGAGATCCCTGCCATGCCTGAGATGGTGGAAGCCATGGATGTCGCCAGGAAAAATATAAGTACTTCTCTTGCAAACAAATATTCTTTACTTAAGAAAGTCATGGACATCATCGAGAAGAGATGGGTGCATCAAATGGAGCAAAAAATATATGGTGCTGCATTGCTTCTAAACACAAACAAATATTTTGATATATAAGAAGATGATGTTGCGCAATCTTCTAGGCTCCGGATGCAATTTAATGATGTGCTTGGGAAGATGGTTCATGATGATTATGATTTGCTTGCAAGGATAAGTGATCAAGTGGATTATTATGACAAGATGAGAAAAAACTTCGCAAAGCAATTGGCAATGAAACAACAAAAGAGAAAGAACCCTTGTAAGTATCTTTTCTATAGTTACATAGTTCATTTCTATAGTTCAATAATGTACATATTCTCTCCTCTAACTCGTAGACTCGACAATTATCTAGTGCTTGGTGGGATGCTTTTGGTGGTCTTGATAGAGAGCTCCAAAACATTGCAAGACGCATCCTTGGCCTTTGTTGTTCCGCTTTCGGATGTGAACGTAATTGGAGTGTTTTTAAATTTGTAAGTAACCAAGTACCACATACCCTTCTTATGTCTTTAACATACTTAGTTCCATAAATTATTTACTCATGTCATGTCTTTTTTTAGTTACATACGGAGAGGCGGAGCCGCTTGGAACATCAAAAATTGAGTGACTTGGTGTATATCCGATACAACATGAAGATCATGAATAGATTTAGAAAGAGGCGTGAGAAAGGTAAAGGTTACAATCCTTTGGTGCTAGAGGATTTTTAGTGGGACAATGAATGGGTTCAAACAAGTAATGATGAAGTTCATTCCGGGGAGGACATTCTTTGGTCTCATGTTGATGAAGCTATTGGTGCATCACGCTCTCTTCAAGGGTGTTATTTGTGGGGGTCGAAATCCCGACATCCAAGGATCTGATGGGGTGGTGTCGTGCGATGCGACACCCAACAATATACAGGAAAAGAACAAGAATAATATACAATACCAAGTCTTTATTTAAAACACAGCAGAAGTTTTACAATACTAATCGGAAAGGAAAGTGACCTATACATCATAGCTACGCTCTCGACACTAGCTATGCAAAAGCAAAGTCATCCATGCTCTGGATGCTTCGCACTAGCAACACCAAACTTACAGCGGCGTGCAGGGCTCCCACTCGGCTGTAAACCATGGAGGGGGTGCAGCCTGGTCGTCGAACCTGTCATTAGTCGTATAATCTGCAAAAACTTCTTAACTGCAAATGTGAGCTTAAGGCTCAGTAAGACTAACCCGTCTCACTAGACATATGCAGGGTGAATACTAAGCATAGGTAAGGTAAAGCAGTAAAGGACTCACCTACAAGTGGATCCTTAGCTTTCAAGTTATTATCAGCAGCTTACCAGTTAAATGAAAGTAACTTTAGTGATCATATTGGACAGCAATCAAAGCTCCAAAATAATTATAATTCAATACATCGTATTCTCCTGACTTCTTCAGTATTTACTACGTCACGACACGGTGAACAAGTGGTACTCTATTACCGTGAGGGAGGGTGATTGCAATCAGGACACACCCGGACAACACGACACATATGCACTTTCGGAAGTGCCAGCGAGTACTTATAGCAGTACTTACATAACACTTTAGTACTAGTCGTATATGGCCACCTTTCACCCAACACTCGAATGCCGAACCTGTCGATCCATCACGGGCAGGAGGTCCTTGCGTGGGGTGTACTCTGACATGCCCACCAGCTGATTTACACCTTACTGCCCTCAACCTATGCCTATAAAATGAAATGGTATGCCTCGACAAACCAGTATCAAGCTATGTCAGTTTGCTGGAGCCCATTTCTTCAGTGTGTCGTCGGTACAATTCAAGCTTGTCCAGCAAGGCCGCACACGGATCGGTCCTCAATCAACACAAGCAGGGCTACGCACGTGAGACCACATCTCGCTGCATCCTACCCTCTGCTCGGTCTGAATTTCATATTCCTAAACCATTTCTTGATCCAATTCATCCCGTGTGGTAAAATCCTATCTCGCGAGTAGATTCCAACTACTCGACTTCTACCAGATTCGTATGAACATAAGCATGGCAGTTTCTACTCATCGGGCTGTAGACCTACCCAATACTCCATGGGATTTGTGGGTCATGCAAGTGGATGTCAAACACCTTAAACGTAATGCACAAACATCTGGAGACGTAAGGTGGATGAAAACTGCAAAGACACTGTAAGGAACTTAAATGCGAACTAGGGCTTCCCTGAAAACGAGTCCGGGTCTAAGTTAGTCTCTGGCAGATGGACTTCCAAGGCTTCTGGCTGCTTCTCGACTTCAGTTACTACACGATATGCATATACTATATATGAATGACTTTGAAAATAATTAATATGTTTAAGGTCACAAGCTAATATCATGTGATCAAAATAAGATAATGATCTTAATTGGCTTTGGGACGTTTATGGTAGATACTAGGGACTAAAATGGAGACTCTTGCAAAGAACAGGAGATGATCAAGGAAGCTTGTTGGCTCTAAAATTATGGCAAGTAATAACTTTCTCTGAACTTTGGATGAAATTCTGGAGGTCTATCATGGCTACCAGTGGTTGTACCATGTAGAGGGGGTCTCACTGGTTCAAGGAAATTTTGTTTCACATTTTTCTGAGCTTCCTACAGGGAGAAATTGATTTTACAAGTTTGGGAGAATTTCTGAAATGTTTTCTATATTTTTTCCCAATTTTTCAATTACATAGAGATTTGGAACATTGATCAACCCAGTAAACGAAGTCCAATGAACTTGAAATCTTTACTGGAAATCAAGTTTACAATTAAGAGTGTTCTGACTAAAATTAGGAATTTTCCAATTAAGAGAATAGGAGTAATTAATTTCCCAAGCAGTTAGCTCAAGGGAATTAATTATGAAAATTCTTGGAGTTTCATGTCCAACACATTTCACCATTGCAAAGTTTAGATTGAGATGAATCTACCAGAATTTATTTGAAAATTTTTGAGCAAATCTACTAGGAGTAATGAATTTTAGAAGTTTGATTGAATCCTGGAATTATTTTTCAATTGGAAAATTTAAATAAAGCGGCCGGTCCCACTTCATTTGAATGGGCCAATCGCATCTGGGCCACACCGGGGCCACGGGGTTAAGTCACGCAGCCGCACCGGATCCAGTACCGCAGCCAATCCGCGCGCTCGCACGCGTCGCTTACAGGCGGGGCCCAGGGGGCCTTCGTCAACCTCTCGAAGCGTCGCTCGGCCACGGCGGCGCAGCGCAGGCAAGCTCGTCGGGACGGTTGCGTCAACCTCCTCCCGGCCTGGCCTTGACCGCCTAACCATAAAATCGACCGTGCAAGCCAATGGTGGATCCAATCGTGGCGGCGACGACCGGAGATGGCGGCGCGACGGCGGCGGCGAAGCTAGGGTTTCGGCGATCAATGGAATCGCTCGGGGATGGCGCAAGAAGCTCGGGGAAAGGTCGGGAACGTTCCTGGGAGCATGGGGAAGATAACTAGGGGGTGCAAACGGGATGAAATCGCTGACAACATCGACTTCGACGATGGACTGAAGGATTTCCATTGGCGGCAGGAAAACTCGGCTATTTCGGTCAACACTCGATGGTTTCCAAATCTTTTTGATCCGAAGTGTTCGCAGGGAGATAGGTAAACTATCCCTTAACTATTGCCAAGAATTATTAGACGTAGATAACAAAATGAATCCCTAAGCTAGATACATAAGTATGAACTATAATCAGAAAAAATGGAAATAAGAGCGCTACAAGGCATGGCATGGCTTGAAACTTGGTGAGCATGCGCAAGGCGCGATAACACACCTTTTCTTATAGAAATCAGTGTCTGTAGAGGCCTCCTCCAGCTTGTCGACAGTGGATCAGGGGTGGTTCTTGGCAGCTTCACCCACGGTCGCTGGAAAACTGCGGAATACCGCGCAACCGGGTGAGAAAACACCGAACCAAAAGATGGAGAAGGTGTGCAAGCAAGTTGTGAACAAGTTTGCTAAAGAACTCACAATGGATCCTTGGCTAGATGGCAAGTAATCGTCGGAGTCCCAAGGTGAGGTCGGCGGCGCGCGAGCGGGGCAGAACTGCGGCGTGGGAAGGCAAAACCAAATAGGATCTCGACGCCGGTGACCAGGGGGTTGAAATAGGCAGAGAGGGGTGAGGGGAGCTCGTCACGGCGCAAGCAAGCAAGCAGCTCAATGGCTTGCATGCCGGGAGGTGTCGCCACGGTGAGAACAGAGGAGCCTCGGGAATGGGTCACTGGACAGTGGGTCTCACATCCCCTTCCAAGTCAATCCTCTCTGGAACTTTAATTCCCCTACCAAACTAGATCCCAAAATTCTAGATTTTTTTGGAGAAGCCAAATCAAATGTGTAGTCAGATTCTGAAATTGGATTTCAAATTTGGACAAGTTTCAACTGGAATTCAAATTCAAATTTGAATTTGAATGAAATTCAATGGAGTCACTAAATTAAATAGCAAATGAGCTTCAAAAATTATGAAAATTTTCAGGGGTGATATTTGGAATATTATGAGGTCATGGAAAAATGTATAGCCTCAGATTTGAATATTTTGACAGGGCCCAAATGTACAATAGCTATATTCAAGTTTTGAAATAAGTTGAATATATTTAGTACTGCATATGGTTTTTGACCTAGCAAATCCCATTCAAATAAATTCCAAAATTTGCAGAGAGGTCACTTGATTTATCCTAGGGTCATTGGTGATGTCCAACCCCTATGATAATAAAATTTATGTATGAGCGAAAGAAAGATTTTGGATGATATCAGGTTCATATGTACAACCATAATTGATCTCCACTATGGTTGAAAACAAACTGGTAACTGAACATTATATTAAGGAAAAAATGGGGTTTTACATTCCTCCCCCCTTAAAAGAATCTCGTCCTGAGATTACAATAGGAAGGATAAAAGAAAAATATCTAATGAACATATGCCGCTAACAAGTCGGAATAGTTAGTTCTATGGTATTCCTCGCTTTCCCACGTTTCTTCTTCAGCGGTGTGGTTGCCCCACAAGACCTTGTAGAAATGCAAGGTGCGACATTTTGTGGTGCGAGTCTTCTCATCGATTATCTGGGTTGGATGCTCAGAGTAAGTAAGATTGGGTTGGAGAGCTTCCAAATCCTCCATACGGACGTCAGCTAGTGCATTAAGACATTTCCGCAATTGCGAAACGTGAAATACATTGAGGACCCCGAAAGCGACACTGGTAGCTCTAGTTGATAGACCACAGGTACGCATTGTTCAATTACTGCGAACGGCCCAATGAAGCGTGGAGCTAGCTTCCCTTTTACTCAGAAGCAATGAATCAATTTTGTTGGTACCCTGCGTATCGGGTACCCCACGATACCGCAAGAAGTGTAAAAAAGTTCCACTCGGCAGAGTCGAAGGCCCTTGCAGGTCGCACATGTCAAGTTGCACTGGACCCGCTCCCCTCACATGGTTGGCTCCCTGGTTAACACTTGTAAAATAAGACCATAACTAAACTCCCAACCAAGGAAAGCTCCAGCGACTACACGTATACAACAGCCCCGGACCTAGCCCCCGTCAGAGAGGAGCTCCAGTGCCGACACGTATACAGCGACCCTGGACCTACCCTCCCGCAAGGGAAAGCTCCGGATCTACCACGTGTGGAGCCTTCAGACCTTCATCGCCAACAGAAATACAAGCAGATCACGTCCATTACAAACATTCAAGGATGGTTAAAGCGGCAGTTACAAGGCCTGATAATGTGTCATTAATTCCGTATTAATGACACACGACCAGTACATTGTTAATAGGGGTAATGCAGCTATTAAGACACGTTATCACACTATTAATCATACTTAATACTCTTTAGACTGTGTATTAGGTCATTAAATACGCCAAGACCACATGTCGGGCCAGGAAAGCTTTGTAACGGTCAATCCTTAGAACTATAAAAGGACTGTACCGCACAAACATCAGGGAGGATTGGATTCGACCTAATCCCAGTAGACTAGCTCGTAATACAGCAACACAAACCCCGTGGCGTAGGGTGTTACGCTGAAGCGGCCCGAACCACGTAAATCTCTAAGGCCACCATCTTAATCTTGATCTTTGTGTGTCCCAACCACAAAAGAACCTCCGCGGGTTGCTTCTCAGCGGGTTCGGGGGAAGTGTCGTATCAAGAACTTCGCCATTTGGCACGCCAGGTAGGGGGACAATCCCGAGATCACAAGATGGTGAATTCAGCTGCTAGATCCTCCAATGGAAACCACGCTGGGCAACCTGCCGGAGGCAATCCCTCCAACGTCAAACAACCAGCAGGTGCCATTGTTCCAGCAGGTGTTGTGGCACCACAGCCACCATCTATTCCAACAAACAATGCTGCTCAACAAGATGGAGCATCTGCGTCGATCACTGCATCGACAAATAATAACCCCAAGCACGTGCTTATTGCTGCGCGAGCCCTTCTACAATGCCCACCGCCTCCAGGTGCACCCCAGGGTGCTATGGAGTAGTGGAGGGCTGATGTCGACCATCTGGTCGCAGCTGCGGCTACAGGCATCAGCAACCAAGGTCGTCCCCCTTCGGGGCGAGCACCTTCACAATGACGGACCTTGTCCGGCTAACTTGGTCCGCAAGTCTCACAATAGAGGAGACGTGCTACATCTCAGCAGGTGACTTCGTTGCCTCCTGGGGCACAACGCACCCATACAATTACCAGGATTCCGACTCCTGACCTGCGGTCGGAATTGGATCGCCGTTACCAGCAACAGGACGATCGTGTCCACATTCAGCGCACTCGTGAAAGACGAGATGCTCGGGACAACCCTGCTCCTCAGGGAGTAGGAGGAGGCTGTTCTGCCCTGGCCATGCACTTACGTATGGTCAGGTGGCTACAGAAGTTCCGGCCACACTTACTAGAGAAATTCGACGGGACTATCAACCCCGCTGAATTTCTTCAAATCTACTCTACTACCATATTGACAGCGGGAGGTGATGAGGCTGTAATGGCCAATTACTTCCCGGTGGCTTTAACTGGGACTGCAAGGTGCTGGTTCATGAGTCTTCCACCCGACTCCATTAATAGTTGGGCAGAGCTGTGCCAACAATTCACTGCCAACTTCAGGAGTTCCTACACCCGGCCCGACACTGAATTAGACTTGTTTGCCGTAAAGCAAACTTCAGAGGAATCGCTACGGTCCTTCATCCAGCGGTTCTCTCAGGTGTGAAATACCATTCCTTCAATCTTGAGCTCCTCTGTTATCGTTGCATTCAGACGAGGTGTTCGAGATAAGAAGATGCTAGAGAAGCTGGCCATTAAAGAAGTTACCAGCGTCACGGAACTCTTTAGCCTAGCCAACAAAAGTGTTAGGGCTGCGGAGGGCTGTGAAATGCACTCCAAGCCAGCTCCGGAGGTCAACCAGAAGTTCTACAAAACTGAAGCCGCGGCCTCCGGTAGTGGCAGAAACAAGAAGAAGTCCAACGGCAAAAAGAAGCCGTTGGCCGGCATTCTAGCTGCTGCTGCCACAACTCCTGGAAGCCGGGGCCACGACCCGAGAAGCGACCTCGTCCTTCATCGGAGGATGGCAACAGTTCCAAAGCATGGTGTCTGATTCACAAGACAAACCGACACAGCTTGGAAGAGTGCTGGGAGGTCCAAAACCTTGCCGAGTGGTACAACAAGCGCCGGGAGGAAGCTCCTTTCCGTAAAGGGAAGGAAAAAAAAGTCAACGAAGCTCCGGCTGAAGAGGAGCTAGGTTTCCAGGACCCCAAAAAGGTCTTGAAATCCGTCTACGACACGGTCGATGATGATTCCGATGCTTCTAACAACGAATGTCGAAAGACCTTGAACACCATCTATGGTTGTTCTTAGGACATCACTTGTCGCCGCATCCTCAAGACAATGCGGCGAGACATGGCCTTGGTAGCTCCTGCTGCTAAGGCAAAATCACATCGAAAGTGGATGGATACACCCATCATTTTTTATGCTTCAGACTCCCCCCAAAACATGATCGGGGCTGGTCAACTCCTGTTGATGGTGTCACCCACCATTAACAATATCCAAATCCATCATGTAATGGTGGATGGAGGTTCCGGGCTAAACCTCATAAGCTTCAAAGCTTTCGTTAAGCTTCAGCTCCGGCCTTCGGACCTTCGCCCATCCCGACCTTTCTCCGAGGTAGGTCCGAGAAACATTACTCCTCTTGGTTCCATTACCCTCCCAGTGACCTTCGGGACCCGAGAGAACTACAGAATCAAGAAACTGGTCTTCAACATCAAGCAGATCAGTCTGCATTTCAATGCCATTTTGGGCAGGCCAGCTTTATACAAGATTATGGATGCTGCCCATTATGGATATTTGGTGTTGAAGATGCCAACACCTACGGGCGTTCTCCAGATCCGCGGAGATCGTACCGCAGGAGTTACTGCACTGGAAGAACTCTATGCGCTTACCACAACACAAGAGGAAGCATCCGGTAAGGAGCTAGTTCCAAATCCTTCGAGCATTCATCACAAAGGATCTACCTCCACACCTCGCGTGCAACCAAGCAGCGACACCGACATCCCCGTCAAAGTCGTCCAAATTGGTTCCGATGCTACTCAAATCACCTATATATCAGGGGGTCTAGACAACAAATAGGAACTCGCGCTCATCACTTTCCTCCGGGCTAATGTCGACGTGTTTGCTTGGCAACCGTCACAAATGCCTGGGATCCCTAGGGAGGTGATTGAGGACAATCTGAAGATTTACCCAGACGCACGGCCTGTACACCAGAAGCCCCGGAAGCAATCAATCGAGCGACAAAACTTCATCCGACTGGAAATCAAGAAGTTGCTTGAAACTGGATTCATCTGGGAAGTCTTCCATCCAAAATGGCTTGCAAACCCAGTTGTTGTACCCAAGGATGGTGGGAAGCTTCGGATGTGTACCGACTACACCACCTTAAATAAGGCATGTCCAAAGGATCCATTTCCACTACCTAGAATAGATCAGATAGTGGACTCCACCTCCGGGTGTGAGCTACTGTGTTTCTTAGATGCATATTCTAGATATCATGAAATCCAAATGTCTAAGGAAGATGAAGAGCATACTGCCTTCATAACAGTAGATGGATTGTATTGTTATACTGCCATGCCATTCGGTCTTAAAAATGCTGCTTCAACATTTGTGCGAGCCATGTACAAAACATTTGGAGAGCTAATTAGAGACTTGGTGGAGGTGTATTTTGATGACATCGTCATTAAAATCAAAAACAAGGAGTCACTCCTTGACAACTTACAAGCCGTCTTCAACAAGCTGCACACTACGTGCACCAAGTTGAACCCAGACAAGTGTGTCTTCGGGGTTAGCTTCGGAAATCTTCTGGGGTTCTTGGTGACTCACCCAGGAATTGAAGCAAATCCGGCGAAGATCAAGGCTATAGAAGAAATGCGGCCACTAGCTCGCATTAAAGATGTCCAGAAGCTAACTGGATGCCTAGCTGCGCTCAATCGGTTTATCTCAAGACTGGCAGAACAGGCACTACCCTTCTTCAAACTCTTGAGGAAGTTTGGGCCATTTCATTGGTCTGAAGAAGCAGAAAAGGCCTTCCAAGAGTTGAAACAACTCCTCATGACACTACCAATCTTGGTAGCTCCGAATCCTGTGAGATTCGGGTCGATGGAGAGAATGCTCCGGGACCTTCTGAAAGGGTTCGGACCATCCAATGCCCTGTGTACTTCATCAGCGAAGTACTCCACGATGCCAAGACAAGATACATTGAGGTGCATAAACTGCTTTATGCAATTCTTATTGCCTCAAGGAAGCTTCGTCATTACTTCCAACCCCACAAAATCTCAGTGGTAACCTCCTTTCCACTACGTGCAATTTTGCATAACCCAAATTCTACTGGGAACATTGAAAAGTGGGCAGCGGAACTGGCTGAATTCGATTTAGAATTTGTTTCAAGACAAGCAATAAAAAGTCAAGCTTTGGCTGACTTTGTGGCGGAATGGACCCCCTCTCCATCAAACCCTGGGGGCCACAGTGAGCAGAAACAAGAACTCAAAGTTCCGGAATTCACCGAGCCTCATTGGACCCTCTACTTTGACGGCTCCGTGCAGAAGCAGGGGGGCGGAGCTGGAATCCTTCTCTTGGCTCCGACCGGGGAGAAGGTCAAGTACATGGTACACCTTGATTTCAAGGCAACCAATAATATGGCGGAGTATGAAGCCCTCATCTATGGACTCAAGGTGGCACTATCTTATCGTGTCAAACAGCTGTTGGTGAAGGGAGATTCACAACTCATCATCAAACAAGTGAAAGGTGAATGTTCCTGCAACAATTCTCAATTAGCTGCTTACCTCCTTGAAGTCCAGTGGCTTCAGAAAGACTTTGAAGTCCTCGATCTTCATCATATTAAGCGTCTTCATAATGCTTAAGCCGATGAACTGTCGACGAAAGCCTCAACCGGAGCTCCGGTTCCTGACAAAATCTTCGTCCGGAGGTTGTCAAAACTAACAGCTCAGCCTGTCGAACTAAGCGAAGGGGGCGAGACCAGTACCTCGAAGCTGGCAATCCTGGTGGCCCTGTTACCATGGCGACCACCAAGGGTCGTAGGTGCTGTCGGAAGCTCCGAGCAACCCAGCACGTAAGACTCAGAAGCTCAAGTTAGTTTCGATGCATGAATCTCAGAGATCCGTAGCTACTTGAAAGACAACATCCTTCCTGAAGATAGTGTATCTGCTGACCGGATTGTCAGATTGGCTAAAAGATACACATTGGTAGAAGGGGATCTCTACCGACGCAGTGCCAATGGCATCCTAATGCGG
The DNA here is from genome assembly GCA_036927565.1 of Tuctoria greenei. Classification (NCBI taxonomy): domain Eukaryota; kingdom Viridiplantae; phylum Streptophyta; class Magnoliopsida; order Poales; family Poaceae; genus Tuctoria; species Tuctoria greenei. The sequence goes on from JAYESD010000004.1 coordinate 198,431,019, forward strand.
TGCATTGCAAGGGAATAAGGCCGCGAGCTCCTCGCAGAAATCCATGGAGGTGAGTGCGAGAACCACGCATCTTCTCGCACGCTGGTCGGTAAAGCCCTCTGGCATGGCTTTTACTGGCCTACAACACTTCTTTTACTGGCCTACAACACTTCAGGATGCGGTTGAGCTAATGAAGAAATGTGAAGCATGTTAGTTCCATGCAAAACTAATTCACACACTGGCTCAATCACTACAAATTATACCTCCTACATTCGAAAGGTTACAGGTTCCTGTATGTCACCATCGACAAGTTCACCAAGTGGCCGGAAGCAACTCCAATAGTAACAATCAACAAACAATTAGCAATCAAGTTCTTGAAGTCCATTATATGCAGATTTGGAGTTCCAAACAAAGTCATAACTAACAACAGAACTCAATTTACAAGTGCTGCATTCCAAGAATACTGCAAAGACCTCGGCATTCAACTTAGCTACGCCTCAGTAGCTCATCCAGCAAGCAATGGCCAAGCCGAGAGAGCAAATGCAGAAATCTTAAAAGGACTCAAGACACACACATATGAGCGCTTGAAAAATCACGGAGCTAACTGGATTGAAGAGCTTCCGTCCACATTATGGGCGAATAGGACAACACCCAACTGGTCAACTGGGGAGACTCCATTCTTCCTGGAGTACGGAGCTGAAGCAATCCTTCCTCCAGAGATCACCTTGGTGCCCTTACGGGTCCGAACCTTCGACGAAGCCACGCAGGACTAGCTCCGGCGTGAAGAACTTGACCTCGTCGACGAGGGAAGGTGCCAAGTAGCTGTTCAAAATGAATGTTATCGCCAAGCGCTCCGGCGCTATCATCAAAGGCATGTGTGCGATCGACAGCTTGAAGAAGGCAACCTAGTGCTTTGGAAGATACTAAGTCATGAAGAGATGAACAAACTTTCCCCCAGCTGGGAGGGTCCCTTTCGAGTAATTAAAGTATCCCGACCAGGATGCGTTCGCTTGGCAACCGAGGATGGGATCCCACTTCCCAATCCTTGGAACATCGAGCACCTCCGTAAGTTTTATGCTTAGAATCACGAAGGTGAGTCTGTAATTACAAACAATGCATGTTGTAGAGTCATTATACAGAGACGGTCAAGTCCTCCGGGAGAACACCCGGACCCCTCCGGGAGGGTCTAGGAAGTTCAAGTAACATTTTACACAGTCACAGCACTAAAAGTGTAACTACTTGCTCTGGGCTAGTACAAGATGTATAACACATTTAGCATGGTCCATCACCCTAAGTGTGTCCTTGTCTCCCCTGTAATCCGGACCTATAATGAAAGGCATTGCCGTGTGAAAATAGACTCCACGTGCATTTACCTTTTGTGCAAGGCTCAATATATCAAATTATTTTTACCCCACTTGTCTATAATGAATTTGTGCAAGTCTTTCTGAGCTTTGTTCTAAGTAATTCACATGCATTACAAGCCTTATTGATAGTCTTTTTGGATCTTAACATTGCTACATAGTCTACTTGCCTGAACGCCAGGCCAACATAGGTCCGGAGTGCGCTATCGACATAGCTTGGTCCTGCACCCTAAGTGCGCCGCTCTACCTACACCCCGACAGGCCTGAGTAAGGTGAGTACTAAAAAGGCATGCAGATCTAAAAAGATTATATCAAAACGCTCGTTATCATGCTGAGTTTCTTCGGACTCAAAGTTCAAATAAGAACAATAAGTCACAACCAATTTATAGACAAGAGGACGAATTTTAATTTTTCTCTTGCCTTTAATGTGCAGGAAAAGCAAAAATTCATAGCGATGGTGGACGACGCCGGAGCTACTAAGCTCCGACATCTTCCAAGATGGGTCCGCCGTCAATGTCCAATATGTTGACGCCAAAGCTACCAAGCTCCAACCATCCCAGGGGGCTTGTCTTCGATGCATCAAAATTGAAGACTTCGGACCTAAGACCAATGAGTGCGAAGCATTCGAGTCGACAACATATTGCCATAACCTTTGGTACATGTGCACACTCCAACTGTACACATGTATCAGGGGGCCAACAAGATATGGCACGGTATATTGAAGACAAAAGTGAAATTGAAGGCAGAAAGGAGGATTTCATTAATTTGAGATACTGGATTACAAAATGGAGAGAGTACAGCAGAAGGCAAAAGAAAGAAAGTCCTAAGCTATTGGAGAACCTAAGACTTGCGGAAGAATGAAGCTACTTTTTGGGCAACTTCTTGGATGTTGGCTTTGGCGACGTCTTCCTATTCAGCGATGGGACCTTCAAGCATCGGTTCCAGTGGGAACTGAGGATCTCGGCTTACATAGCACGTTACCACGTATTCTGCGATGTTTGTAGCCAGAGTTTTCCCCTCCGTCTCCAGCTGATCCGCGATGACATCGTCCATCGCGTCAAGTTTGCCGCCAGCACTGTTGAGGGCCACCAGCGCTCGGTCCAGATCCAGCTCCTGGTTGTCCAGACGTACTGGACTGAAACCCAGAGGTGTCAGCGCATCATTGGTCCACCCCAAGAAGTCCCATGCTTAAATGGCTTCAGTTTCTTTCAGGCTCCGCAGCTCCTCCAGCGACATCTGGGCAACCGCAAGCTCCGAACTTTCATGGGCAAGGCGCTCAGCCAACTTAGCATGCTGCTGCATGTGCTCAGCAACTTGCTTTTCCCGGTCAGTTAGATCCGTCTCCCGAAGGTGGATGCGGTTCCGCCTTTTAGCAAGGTCTTTTTCCCTGCCTTTAACTCCCTCCTCCCTAGCGGCAACGTTAGAATCTCTTTTCGAGAGCTCTTGCCCCACCTTCCAGTTCTTCTTCCTCGCTTCCTCCTTCCATAGATCCAGCTTTTTGCTATGATCCGCCAAATTTTTCTCACCCAAAGTCAACTTCTGGGTGACCTCCGCCTCTCTCCGCACCACATCCTCCTGCTGCTCCTGGAGTTTTTCCTCCCTCGCCTCTAGGTCCGCTCGATGCTTCAGGAGAATTTCATTCAATTCAGTGAGCTTTACATGACGCTCGTCAGCAGTGTCACGTCTCTCCTTGGCTTGCTCCAGGATTTCTCTGGAGTTAGCATCGAGCGCCCGGACGGCGGCTTCCTTCTCTTCCATCAACTTATCCCAGTATTCTATCCGGGCTTTCTCCCTTTTGATCCATTCCTTCTGGTCAGTTAGTGATATTCACCGAATTTGGTTCGGCGAAGGGTGGCCCGATCTCCACGACAGGAGGCTCAAGAACAAGATAACTTGCTGTAGAAACAGCGCGATAACTAGCTCTATATCGGACCAAGGTTGGATGCGACCAAGCGACGGGGAGAGAGACACCGAAACCGCGAAGAGTTCGACTCGATCTACGAACGACCGCAAAACCACAACCGGAGCTAATCCACACAAGACGGGGCAGCCGTACTGGAACCCGCAGAGCACGAATTAGTGGATCTCAGAGAGATCTCTCCACAAGTTCAAGAAGAACAAGGAAGAACAAGGGTTAAGTAAGACACTCAAGCAGCTCGGCTGCAAATATCACTGGAATAATCTTAATTCATCAAAAGGTTCCCCTTGGCTTACAAAAGGAGGGGTATTTATGCCAACAACTAGTCTAAAAATAGATGTGAACTGAAAAAGCCACGTGGGAAGGTGGAAGGCCAACTGGCTTGATCATTCATGCAGTGGTCATCAATTTCCCGCATGTCATCTGGCCTTTTGAGTGGTCTTCAATGTTTTAATCATAACTCCACCTAGGGACATCCAAAAGACATGGGACCAGATGCATTGGAAAGATATTTTGATAAACTTTCACACCATGTGTAGTATGCTTCACAAAATATTGTAGAGTGATACAGTTTCTCACGGAAACTTGGATATCAGGCTGACTATTGATCTTCTGAACAGTCTGCACCAAAAGCACTTGGCTGCCAAGCTGGGAGCTATAAAGCACTCGGCACCTAGTGGAATTAGAAATTTGACTTCAACACCTTTCCAACAAGTACTCATGGACCTTCACAGCTTCTATAAATCAAGAGATATGACTGTTTCTTCATGATAGTTCTGCCATGCCGAACTGGTTTGACGTAGTTCTCCTCTCTGGTTCAGTCTGGGCGTGTCCTTGTAATCCTCCTTGGTGAACCTGAGTAATAGAAACATGTAAGATTTAAGAAGTATATAATTCTCATTAATAATTGAGTTTCACAAATTAGCGCGTGCACCTCTTGTTGTAGCTGTTTACCTCGGCGACGAGTAATTGGTCCATCGAAAACATGAGCTGGTGCAGCTTGACTTGATGATGGTTCCATCTTGCTTGATGTAGTCGGTATACTTAATGGTGTGGTCGGCGTGGGCATATCATCCTCCCCCCTTGAAAAAGAGTCATCCTCGACTCTTCCAATCCAAAGAACGGAGAGAGGTCGGACACATTGAAACTCGTACTTACACCATAAGTACTTGGCAGATCAATTTCATAAGCGTCGTCATTGATCTTGCGTAGAACTTTGAATGGTCCATCAGCCCGGGGTTACAATATGCTCTTGCGCAGCTCTGGAAAACGATCCTTTCGAAGGTGCACCCAAACCAAGTCCCCTGGTTCGAACAACACCTTCCTGCAACACTTGTTAGCATGCTTCTCATACTTCTTGGTCATCTTTTCAATATTGGCCTGAGCCCTATCATGAATGTTCTTGACAAATTCAGCTCGTTTGCTTGCATTGAAGTTCACATGTTCCTGCATGGGTAAAGACAAAAGATCTATGGGAGCAGTGGGTGTGAATCCATATACAATTTCAAATAGACAAAATCTAGTGGTCGAGTGTACTGCCCTATTGTATGCAAACTCAACATGTGGCAAGCTTTCTTCCCATAGTTTCAGGTTCTTCTTAAAGACAGCTCGGAGCAACATTGATAGTGTTCGATTCACAACTTCAATTTGGCCGTCCGTTTGCGGATGACATGTTGTGGAGAACAACAGTCTTGTCCCAAGTTTGCCCCACAATGTCTTCCAAAAGTAGCTCAAGAACTTGGTGTCACGACCCGACACAATGGTACGTGGCATTCCATGTAGTCGCACGATTTCCCTGAAAAATATTTCAGCAATACGGGAAGCATCGTCGCTCTTGTGGCAAGGAATAATGTGCCATTTGCAGAAACAATCAACCATGACAAAAATTGAATCCCTTCCCCTTTTGGTCCGTGGTGACCCAAGAACAAAATCCATTGAAATGTCCTCCCAAGGTGCATTAGGAATAGGAAGGGGAGTATATAAACCATGAGGGTTTAGACGAGACTTAGCTTTGTGGCAGTTTTTGCAGCAAAGAACATGTCTCTCTACATCTCGTCGCATTTTTGGCCAAAAGAAATGGTCGGTCAGCACTTGCTCCGTCTTCTTGGCTCCAAAATGGCCCATAAGTCCACATGCATGAGCTTCTTGCATGAATAAAAGTCGAACAGTGCAATCTGGAATACAAAGTTTGTTAGTGCGAATAAAAATCCATCATGCACATGATACTTTTCCCATCCTTTGTCATTACGACACTTGGCATATGGTTCAGCAAAGTACGAATCAGTGGCATATAATTCCTTTATACTTTCCAAAATGAGAATTTTAGCATCAAGTTGTGTGAGCAAAGCATGACGTCGAGATAAAGCATCAGCTACAATATTGTCTTGACCTTTCTTATATTTGACAATATAAGGAAAGGACTCAATAAATTCACTCCACTTAGCATGTCAGTTATTCAGTTTTAGTTGTCCCTTAATATGTTTCAATGATTCATGGTCTGAATGTATTACAAATTATTTAGGATAAAGGTAGTGTTGCCAAGTTTCCAAATTCCGAACGAGAGCATATAATTCTTTATCATAAACTGAATAATTCAATGTAGGACCGCTTAGCTTTTCACTGAAGAATGCAATTGGTCTCTTTTCTTGCATCAGCACGCCTCCAATCCCAACTCCGCTTGCATCACATTCAATTTCAAATTTCTTGTTGAAATCAGGAAGTGCAGGGACTAATGATGTTGTGAGCTTCTTCTTTAATTCTTCAAAAGCCTTTTGTTGTGCTTCTCCCCATTTGAAAGGTGCGTCTTTCTTGGTCAGCTAATTGATTGGAGCAGCAATCGTGCTGAAATCTTTCCCGAAGCGCCGGTAGAAACCAACAAGTCCAAGGAAGCTTCTCACTTGGCTCACGTTATGTGGAGGCGTCCATTCGTGTACAGCCTTGACTTTCTCAGCATCCACCACCATGCCTTGTACTGAAACAACAAAACCAAGGAAAACTACCTTGTCGGTGCAGAAGGTGCACTTCTCAAGGTTAGCGTACAATTTTTGTTTACGCGGGACAGCAAGCACGCTTTGGATATGTGCAACATTTTCTTCAAGAGTCTTGCTGTAGATTAGGATGTCATCAAAATAAACCACAACAAATTTACCAATGAAAGTTCTAAGCACATGATTCATTAATCGCATAAATATACTAGGTGCATTGGTTAAACCGAAGGGCATCACTAACCATTCATACAATCCAAATTTTGTTTTAAAGGCTGTTTTCCACTCATCTCCTTCTTTCATACGAATCTGATGATAGCCACTTCTTAAATCAATTTTAGTGAAAAAATTAGCACCACAAAGTTCATCAAGCATATCATCTAAGCGGGGAATGGGATGCCTATATCTTACTGTGATGTTGTTAATTGCGCAGCAATCCACACACAGTCCCCAAGACCCATCATTCTTAGGCACTAAAAGAACAGGGACATCACAAGGGGAAAGACTTTCCTGTACATACCCTTTTTTCATCAATTCCTCCACTTGTCGCTGAATTTCTTTTGTCTCCTCTGGGTTGGTGCGGTATGCAGCCCTGTTCAGAAGTGACGCATCAGGAACCAAATCAATTTGATGCTCGATCCCTCTCTTAGGTGGCAGTCCTGGTGGTACTTCGTCCGGAAAGACATCTTCATATTCCTGCAAGACATTCAAAAGAGTACTCGGCAGGGTAGAGGGTAAAGCATTAGTAGAAAGAAAAGTGTCCTTGTACATAAGTACGAAGAACATGGCATCGAGTTCACTCAATGCTTTGATATCCCCCTTCCTAGCCATCATTACTAAACCCTCTTTTCCCGGTTTCTGGGTTCCTTGCAGCTGTGGGGTTTGATTTGGCTGTGGACACTCTTCCTTACTATTTTTGTGGCTCACTCACAAGTGGTACTCGCTCTCGCGCTGTTTCTTCGTGATATCATCCTTCAAAATTTCTTCCGGTGTCAAGGGAAGCAAGGAAATTCGCTCTCCTTTGTACACAAAAGACAGCTTGTTGGTCCTTCCAAAAATCTGGACATCACAATCATATAGCCATGGTCGACCGAGCAGAAGCTGGCAGGCTTGCATAGGCACCACGTCGCACTCCACATGATCATTGTATTTTCCAACAGAGAATGGTACAGTCACAGTATGACTGACACGTAGCGCACCACAATCATTAAGCCACTGCATCTTCTATGGACTAGGATGATGACGTGGTTTCAGTCCCAATCTGTCCACCAATTCTTGGCTAGAAATATTGTTGCAGCTGCCATTATCAACGATGATGCGACACACCTTATCTTTGATTAGTCCATGGGTAGGGAACAAATTATGTCGCTGCCCATTATCTTCCTTTTCTACTGTTACACTAAGCACTCGTAGAGAAATAAAACAATTATATTCTTGTTCTTCAGGCTGGATCTCATTCCCTTCCTCCTCAATTTCTTCATCACATATCGGTCCAGCATCTTCTAGATCACTCTCGGATTCCCATTCACCTTTCTCATTCAACAACATGGCCCTTTTGCTTGGGCATTGGGCAGCTATGTGCCCACGGCCGTGGCATTTATGGCATACAATTTCTCTGCTTCGAGAAGAAGATGTAGCTCCCGAGACATTGCTGTGGGCTGCTGAACTTGCAGCGGGTCGCTTCTGAGTTGTTGGTGATGACGCGGTGGAGGCTGCCATCTTCGATGGAACAAATGATTGAGAAGACTTGGCTGCAGCCCCTTGAGATCGTCCACCACCATAGGAAGTACTTGACTACTATTTGCGCCATGGGGCAGCAATAGAATAACTGCCATAAGATTTTCCACGTGACTCTTGCTGAATCTTTTTCTCTGTTTGCATAGCTTGATCAACAAGATCCTGCAATGTACGATATGGAAACATCTCCACAAAATCAGTAATTTCTTCATTAAGATCTAGAAATCTTGCCATTGTTGACTCTGCATCTTCTCTTATTCCAGCCCGCACCAACAGTAGCTCCATCTCCTTGAAATACTCATCAACTGATCTCTTCCCTTGCTTTAACATTTGCAACCGGTTCCTGAGATCACGCTGATAGCTAGATGGCATGAATCGCCTTCTCATCACTTGCTTCATCTCCTCCTATGTATTGATATATCTGCGTCCCAAATCACGTTGATTCTCATGCACTTGGTTCCACCAAGTGAGAGCGTATCCAGAGAGTTCCACCGAAGCAAGATTCACACGGCGCTGAGTCGAAAGATTATGTACTCGGAATATTGATCACACTGCTCAGCCCATTCAAGAAATTCATCAGGATTCTCCTTTCCAGTAAACTTTGGAATACTCAATTTGACACAAGCGATGTTATCTGGGTTGTCATGAGGACGTCGACCACGATGGTATTCCCGTTCTTCAAAATCAGCAGGCCGGCGATGATGACGCTGATCAAACTTGCCACCTTGACCGAAAGGATTTTCATCATCATGAGATCCTTCTTCATGATCTTGATCTTCAAACTTATCGTCTTCAAAATGCACGCGGCGACCATCAGCATTGCGCCTATATGTGTGCGACGCCCACCATGGTAATTATTAAAATCAGCATGGCGACCACCACCAGATCCGTCAGGGCCATCTCCGAAGCTATTGAATCCGAAACCAGAATTCTCATCGCCGGACTCCTCTCGATGACGGTCCTCTTGATCATGACATGCTCGACATCCTCCAGCCGCGGGAAGACGCTCATCGAGGAGCCTTCCCATGGCCTCCATGAGTGAATCAGCCATGCAACGCATCTCATCCCATGAGACAGGGGGTTCCCTATCACCATGGTGTCCACCATGAACACTTGAATCTGAGTCTGCCATGTTAGGAGCAGCAAGAAACAGAAGAAGAAATATATATATATATATATATATATATATATATATATATATATATATGTGTGTGTGTGTGTGTGTGTGTGTGTGTGTGTGTGTGTGTGTGTGTGTGTGTGGACACACTCGGTCTCACCTCTTACTTACCCAAGTTCTTGCCTGATCTCAAGAACTGTGATGGTGCTGGTGTGACAGCTTCAACGGAGGTGGTAAAAAGGCCGTAAGGAGTACAAATCGAAAGTCCCGGTTCAGGTTTTTGGTGGAGCTATAGGTGGCTGAACAACGAGGGTTGCGGTACTGCCAATCAAGTGAAAAAGATGTGCTCAAAAGATAAAAAAAAAATTGCTGCTATCAAGATTACCACCAACTTGGATATGAAAACTGAAAATTTTAACACCCAACCGTAACACAAATTTCTTCAGAATCTTTTCACTTGTGCTCTTTTTTTATTATTACAGTATTCTTTCTTTCTTCTTTTTTTTCACTCTTCTTTTTTTTTGACTCTTTTTTTTAACACTAACAAGTGTGCTGATTACAAAAGTTATAGGTAAACGGTGGTGACGAGCAACTGGAAGAATACAAACACAAGAATACAAACACAAGATAACAGTACCGTCAAAAGGGCTATATGTATTTTTTTAGGCTTTGGAATATAGGACAAACAAATATATGTAAAAGATAAACACAGGGATGAATATGTGGATGGTGAAAACTGTAACAGATTGAAAAAAAGGTGGGAGGGTGGGTGATAAAAAAAATGAACCTACCGTGACAACGATAGCTCTGATTACCACATGATATTCACCAAATTTGGTTCGTCGAAGGGTGGCCCGATCTTCACGACAGGGGGCTCAAGAACAAGATAACTTGCTGTAGAAACAGCGCGGATAACTAGCTTTATACCTGACCAAGGTTGGATGCGACCAAGCAACGGGGAGAGAGACACCAAAACCGCGAAGACTTCGACTCGATCTCCGAACGACCGCAGAACCACAACTGGAGCTAATCCACACAAGACGGGGCAGCCTTACTGGAACCCGTAGAGCATGAATTAGTGGATCTCATAGAGATCTCTCCACAAGTTCAAGAAGAACAAGGAAGAACAAGGGTTGAGTAAGACACTCAAGCAGCTCGGCTGCAAATATCACTGGAATAATCTTAGTTCATCAAAAAGTTTCCCTTGGCTTACAAAAAAGAGGGGTATTTATGCCAACAACTAGTCTAAAAATAGATGTGAACTAAAAAGGTCACGTGGGAAGGTGGAAGACCAACTGGCTTGATCATTCATGCAGTGGTCATCAATTTCCCGCACGTCTTTTGGCCTTTTGAGTGGTCTTCAATGTTTTAATCATAACTCCACCTAGGGACATCCAAAATACATGGGACCAGATGCGTCGGAAAGCTAATTTGATAACCTTTCACACCATGCGTCGGTACCCTGCGTACCGGATACCCCTTGGGATTGCAAAGATCACAAGCAAATTCCATCTACCAGATTTAAAGACCTCCGAAGGCCCCACATGTCAGCTATAACCGGACCTGCTTCCCCGACATGGTTAGTCCCAGGGCCGCCACGTGTATCATAAGACCGGAGCTACCGCCCACACATGGGAAAGCTCCAGACTGGATACCATTATGGCACTCTAGGACCTAACCCCAGATAGAGGGAAGCTCCAGTACTGACACGTGTCCAACAGCACCGGACCTACCCGTTCACGACGGTAAGCTCCGGAGCTGCCATGTGTCCGAACTGCTGGACCTTCAACCTCAACAATCAGATTGGTGGGCCCCCAACGGCTCGGATCTTCAAGGGGCAATCAAAGACTTCAAGACCCGATTAAGTGTCAATAATACCATATTAATGAAACTTAATCGGAAGGCCCTTAATACCAGTAATGGCACTGTTAAGGCCTGTTACCACGCTATTAAGGGTAATTAACCTCATTAATTGTGTATCAAACATTAGTAACCACCGGGGCCACATGTCGGGCCAGGCTAACTTTGTAACGACCGGTCCTTGTGCTATAAAAGGATTGGTCGATGATACACAGAGGGCTCTCTCTCTCTCTCTCTCTCTCTCTCTCTCTCTCTCTCTCTCTGAGCTCTGGAGACTCTCACGTGCTCTCAAGCACACACAATCATTGAAAGCTCTTAGACACTCAATACAACAGTCACACACCCCGTGGAGTAGGGTATTACGCTCAGGCGGCCCGAACCATGTAAACCTCTGTGTCAATTTGCCACCATCTCTTGAATCTCTACGCCCATTACCGAACTACAACTTCATGTACTACTAACAGTTGTGTCGGGAGATCTTCCGGATTCAACCACCGACAGTTGGCGCTCCAGGTAGGGGGTGCCTGAGATTTCAAGAATGGTGAACTCAGCTGCTGGATCATCCAATGACAACCTCGTTGCGCAACCTGCTGGAGGCAATCCCTCCAACATGCAACAATTAGCCGGTGTCGTGGCTCTAGCAGGAGTCATGCCTCCGACTCCACCGCCTGCACCAGCAAATCAAGTCGGACAGCGGGACGGAGCATCTGCATCGGTCACCGCATCGGCGAATAACAACAACCCCGAACACGCGCTTCATGCAGCACGTGCTCTTCTCCAACGCCCACCACCTCCGGGTGCATCCCAGGGTGCAATGGAGCAGTGGAGGGCTGATGTGGAACACTTGGTTGCAGCAGCAGCCGATCGCATCAGCAACCAAGGTCCTCCCCCCTCGGGGCGGGCCCCATCGCAGCATCGGACTTTGTCAGTCAGACTTGGTCTGCACGCTTCCCAAAATAGGAGGCGTGCTGCGTATCAACAAGTGATGTCGTTTCCTCCCGGGGCGCGACGCAGCCATACGGTAACCAGGCTCTCAACTCACGACCTCTGGGTGGAGGTTGACCGCCGTTACCGTCAACAGGACGGCCGCGTCCATATCGAGCGTGCTCGCGAAAGGCGAGAAGCTCGAGACAATCCTGTTCCTGAGGGAGTAGGAGGAGGCTATTCTACCCTGGCCATGCACTTGCGCATGGTCAGATGGCCTCAAAAGTTCTGGCCTCACCTTCCGGAGAAATTCGACGGGACTGTCAATCCCACTGAGTTTCTCCAGATTTACTCCACTGCAATCCTTGCAGCTGGAGGTAACGAGGCCGTATTGGCCAACTACTTCACCGTGGCTTTAACTTGGACCGCCAGGTCCTGGTTCATGAGCCCCCCGCACAACTCCATCAATAGTTGGGCGGAATTGTGCCAACAGTTCACCGCCAATTTCGGGAGTTCATACACCCGACCAGGCACTGAACTGGACCTTTTTGCTGTAACGCAGAAGGGGGGAGAATCCTTGCATTCCTTCATCCAGAGGTTCTCCTAGGTACGAAACACTATTCCTTCTATCTCCAGCGCCTCTGTTATTGTGGCATTTAGACAGGGCGTACGAGACAAGAAGATGTTGGAGAAGCTGGCGATCAAGGAGATCACCAGTGTCACGGAGCTCTTTAGCTTGGCAGACAAGTGTGCCAAAGCTGCGGAGGGTCGTGAAATGCACTCCAAACCACCCCCGGAGGATAGTAAAAACTCCTCCAAGGGCGAAGCCACTACATCCAGGAGTGGGAAAAAGAAGAAAAAGTCCAACGACAAGAAAAAGCCATCGGCCGGCACACCTACTGCTGCAGTTGTTGCAGCTCCGGGTGGCCGGGGGCCACGCCCCGAGAAACAACCTCGACCTTCATCTGAAGATGGCGACAACTCCAAAATATGGTGTCCTATCCATAAGTCAAACAACAACAACTTGGAAGACTGTCGAGAGGTCCAGAACCTTGTCGAGCGCTACAACAAGCGTCTGGAAGAAGTTCCTTTCCGACAAAGGGAAGGAAAACAGAAACTCGACGAAGCTCCGGATGAAGAGGAGTTAGGCTTTCAGGACCCTAAAAAGGTCCTGAAGGCTGTATACACCTCCGTCGACGATGACTCTGATGTCTTCGACAATGAATGTCGGAAAACCATGAACACCATCTTTGGTGGTTCATGGGACATCACCTCCTGCCGTGTCCTCAAGACAATGCGGCGGGACATGGCCTCAGTAGCTCCCACTGCCAGGGCGGAGCCGCACCAGAAGTGGATGGATACTGCAATCACTTTTGATGCATCAGACTGCCCTTGGAACATGATTGGAGCTGGCCAACTCCCATTGATGGTATCTACAACCATCAACAACATCCAACTCCACCATGTAATGGTGGACGGAGGTTCGGGGCTGAACCTCGTAAGCTTCAAAGCTTTCGTCAAGCTTCAGCTCCGACCTTCGGACCTTCGCCCCTCCAGACCTTTCTCCAGAGTAGGTCCGGGGGCCATAACCCCACTTGGTGCCATTACTCTCCCCGTGACCTTCGAGACTTGGGAGAATTATCGCACTGAGAAGTTGGTCTTTGATGTTGCTCAGAACAACTTACCCTTTAACGCCATTCTGGGCAAGCCAGCCTTGTACAAGTTCATGGCTATAGCTCATTATGGCTACCTGGTGTTGAAGATGCCGACACCAGCTGGTGTTCTCCGGATCCGCGGAGACCGCACTGCCGGAGTAACTGCTCTGGAAGAACTTCACGCGCTTGCTACAGCGCAGGAGGAAGAATCCAGGTAGGAGCAAACTCCGAAACCCCCGAGCATTCGTCAATGAGGCTCAACCTCCGCACCTCGCGTGCAACCAAGCGGCGACACCGACATTCCCGTCAAAGTCGTCCAAATCGGTTCTGATGCCGCTCAGACCACCTGTATATTGGGAGGTCTGAATGAAAAATAGGAACTCGCGCTCATTACTTTCCTCCGGGCTAACGTTGATGTGTTTGCATGGCAACCATCGCAAATGTGTGGGATCCCTAGGGAAGTGATCGAGCATAATCTGAATATTTATCAAGATGCTCGTCCTGTACATCAGAAGCCTCGGAAGCAATCAGTAGAGCGACAGAACTTCATACAACAAGAAGTGAAGAAGTTGCTCGAAGCTGGATTCATCCGAGAAGTCTTCCACCCAAAATGGCTGGCAAACCTAGTCGTTGTAACCAAGGCCGGCGGGAAGCTTCGAATGTGTATCGACTACACAACACTGAATAAGGCATGTCCAAAAGATCCATTCCCACTACCTAGAATAGATCAGATAGTGGATTCCACCTCCGGGTGTGAATTACTATGTTTCCTAGACGCATATTTTGGGTACCATCAAATCAGAATGTCTAGGGAAGATGAAGAGCACACTTCTTTTATCAGAGTAGATGGATTGTATTGTTATACTGCCATGCCATTTGGTCTCAAGAATGCATCTTCAACATTTGTACGAGCTATGTACAAAACCTTTGGAGAGCTCATCAGAGACGTAGTGGAAGTGTATGTTGATGACATCGTCGTCAAAATCAAGGACAAGGAGTTACTTCTTTACACCTTGCAAGTTGTCTTCGACAAACTGTGGATCACCCGCACAAAGATGAACCCAGACAAGTGTGTCTTCGGGGTTAGCTCCGGAAAGCTTCTTGGATTCTTGGTAAACCACCGAGGCATAGAGGCGAATTCGGTGAAGATTAAAGCCATTAAAGATATGCAGCCGCCAGCCCGCATCTAGGACGTCCAGAAACTGGCTGGATGTCTAGCCGCCCTTAGCCTGTTCATCTAAAGACTGGCAAAACGGGCACTTCCCTTCTTCAAGCTGTTAAGGAAGTCCGGACCATTCCAATGGTCTGAAGAAGCAGAAAAGGCGTTCCAGGAGCTAAAGCAGCTCCTCACCACCCTACCAACCTTGGTAGCTCAGAACCCAGGTGAGCCTCTACTGCTTTACATTTCGGCAACTGACGAAGTTGTCAGCATGGTCCTGGTTGCAAAGAGACCAGAACCATCTCCGGCTTAGGAATCCAGACCCCCCCCCCCCCCCCGGAGGGTCCGGGGCCACGTGAAGGCGAGTATGGATCCCAGCCCCCAGACTTGGATCTACAAGGAGTTACTTTTGTTGAACAAGAGGATCCGGACCCCTTCGGGAGGGTCCGGGTCACTCCAGAAGAAGCTCCGGGTTCCTTCAGCAAGGACCCGGAGGACCCCGAAGAAGGTTTGGACCCCTCCGAGAGGGTTCGGGTCGATGAAGAGGAAGCTTCGGGCCCCTCTGGGAGGGTCCGGATAGTCCAACGCACAGTGTACTTCATCAGCGAAGTACTCCATGGCGCCAAGACTCAATACCTAGAGGTGCATAAGCTGCTCTATGCAGTTCTTATCGCCTCCAGGAAGCTTCGCCATTACTTCCAAGCTCATAAGATCTCAGTGGTGACCACTTATCCACTGTGTGCGATCTTGCATAATCCCGATTCCACTGGGAACATTGCAAAGTGGGCAGCGGAATTTGCCGAATTCGATCTTGAATTCATCCCAAGACAAGCGATCAAGAGTCAAGCACTGGCGGACTTTGTGGCGGAATGGACCCCCTCCCCATCAAACCCTGGGGGACCTAGTGAGCAAAAGCCAGAACTCAAGGCTCCGGTCTTCACCGAGCCTCACTGGACTCTCTACTTCGACGGCTCCATGCACAAGCAGGGGGCCAGAGCTGGAGTCCTTCTCCTCGCTCCAATCGGGGAGAAGGTAAAATACATGGTCCACCTTGACTTCAAGGCGACCAACGACATGGCGGAGTATGAAGCACTCATTTAGGGATTAAAAGTGGCACTGTCATACGGTGTCAAGCAGCTGTTGGTCAAGGGAGATTCGCAGCTCATCATTAAATAGGTGAAGGGTGAATGCTCCTGCAACAATCCCCAACTAGCTGCTTATCTCCTTGAAGTCCAGAGGCTTCAAAAGGACTTCGAAGTCCTGGACCTCCACCATGTACAGCTTTTCCATAACGCTGAAGCTGACGAACTCTCGACAAAAGCGTCAACCGGAGCTCCGGCTCCTGACGGAACCTTCGTCCGGAGATTGTCAAAACCCACAGCTCAACCTGCCAAACTGAGCGAAGGGGGCAAGACCATCACCCCGAAGCTGGCGGTCCCGATGGCCCTGTTACCATGGCAGCCATCAAGGGTCGTAGGTGCTGCCGAAAGCTCCGAGCAACCCAGCACGCAAGACTCAAATGCTCAAGCAAGCTCTGATGCATGGATCTCGGAGGTTCGGAGCTACTTGAAAGACAATATCCTTCCTATCGAGGATGTATCCGCTGACCGGATAGTCAGATTGGCTAAAAGAAACACGTTGGTAGAAGGGGATCTCTACCGGTGCGGTGCCAACGGCGTCCTAATGCGGTGCATCACAAAGGAAGAAGGTTGTGAGCTCCTCCCAGAAATCCATGGAGGCGAGTGTGGGAACCTCACGTCTTCTCGCACGCTGGTCGGTAAAGCCTTTCGGCATGGCTTTTACTGGCCTACAGCGCTCCAGGATGCAACTGAGCTGGTGAAGAAATGTGAAGCATGCCAGTTTCATGCAAAACAAATTCACTCACCGGCTCAGCCTCTACAAATGATACCTCCTACATGGCCTTTCGCTGTGTGGGGGATGGACATCTTGGGACCATTCCCAAGAGCCGTAGGAGGTTACAAGTTCCTGTATGTTACCATTGACAAATTCACCAAATGGCCGGAAGCAACTCCAGTTGTGACAATAAACAAGCAATCAGCTATCAACTTCTTGCAGTCCATCGTATGCAGATTTGGAGTCCCAAACAAAATCATAATAGATAACGGGACCCAATTCAAAAGCTCTGCTTTCCAAGGATACTACGAAGACCTCGGCATTCAAGTCAGCTACGCTTCTATAGCTCACCCGGCAAGCAATAACCAGGCCAAGAGAGCAAATACAGAAATCCTAAAAGGACTCAAAACGCGCACATATGAGCACTTGAAAAAACATGGAGCCAACTGGATCGAAGAGCTTCCGCCCACTCTATGGGCCAACAGGACAACTCCAAACTGGTCAACTGGAGAGACACCCTTCTTCCTGGTGTACGGAGTTGAAGCAGTCCTTCCTCCGGAAATCACCTTGGGGTCGCTCCGGGTCCGGACCTTCAACGAAGCCATGCAGGACCAGCTCCGGCGTGAAGACCTTGACCTCCTTGAAGAGGGAAGGTGCCAAGCAGCTATTCAGAATGCTCGATACCGCCAAGCTCTTCGGCGCTATCACCAACGGCATGTTCATAGCCGACAGCTCGAGGAAGGTGATCTGGTGCTATGGAGAATACAATCCAGAGAAGGGTTAAACAAACTTTCCCCTAGCTGGGAAGGACCCTTCTGAGTGATCAAAGTATCTCGTCCTGGATGCATTCACTTCGCAACCGAGGATGGGACACCTCTCCCTAATCCTTGGAACATTGAGCACCTCCGTAAGTTCTACGCTTAATATCACGGAGGTGAGTCCGTAATTACATATGATGTATGTTATAGAGTCATTGTACAGAGTCGGGTAGCTCCTCCGGGAGGACAGCCGGACCTACCCTGTTAGGTCCGCAACGTCCATGCAACACTTGTCAAAGTCTCAGAACTAAAAGTGTAGCTTGCTACCTTGGGTCAAACGAGAAATGAAACACACTTAGTCTGGTTCCGTACCCTAAGAGTGTATTTGTTTCCCCTGTACCACGGACCTATAATGAAAGACATCATTGTGTGAAAACAGACTCCACGTGCATTTATTTTGTACAGACTCAACATTTTTTATTTTTCTCTTTCTTGTCTCTAAAAAAGTTGTGCAGTTCTTAAGAAACTTTAGCTCGACCAGTTCACGTACAATTCTAGTTGCATTGTCTATTCTTCCGGGTCCAAACATTGTTGATGGTCTACTCGTCTGAATCTCGCCAAGCCAATCTAGGGCCGGAGTGTGCTATCGACTTAGCCTGGTCATGCACCCTAAGTATGCCACTCTACCTACACCCCGGCAGGCCGAAGTAAGGCGAGTCCAGAAACAATCGGATCTGAAGAAAACAAGGCAGTGCACTTGATTGTATCTAGAATTGTGTCTGACCTAAAAATTTCTCGGGAATAGTAAGTCACAATGAAGTTATAGATAGGAAAATGGATTTTACTATTTTTCATGACTTCAGTGTGTAGGAAAAATAAATATTTCATGATGATGATGAATGAAGCCAGAGCTGCCAAAGCTCTGACATCCTCTAGGCGGCTTGTGGTCGATGTTCAAACATTGATAGCGAGCGTCGCTGGAGCTACTCAGCTCCGGTAAAGCTAGTGGGCCAGCCGTCAACGTGAAGAAAAGATGGTGGGAAGAATCTATAGTGGAGTCTGCTGTCGACACACCACGTGTTGACAGAGGTCACTGCCGGAGCCACCAAGCTCTGATGATGGCCAATGCCGAAGCCACTAAGCTCCAACAACCACAGAGGATCCAACGATACCATTCAAAAACTTCACCCTGCCAATGACAAGGGTTCCCGGGACCACCCCGACGATCAAGTCGAGGTCCTTACCCCAGGCGAACGGTTGTCATCATGAAAGGCGGGAAACCCGAAGGCGGCCTGACAGGACGCGCAGAACCGATATGATTTTCGTATCGGGGACCGGCGGTCTTCACTTGCGTGAGATCCGCACGCTAAGATCTCACCTGCCGCATCCAGGATATGCCACGCGGCGATGGTTTAACTACGAACTACCGCCAACAGCACATCCGAAGACCCTTGAAGACACGGTTCAAAAACTGAAAAATGGACCCACCTCTGGCAGAATGACTTCATCCAAAAGGTCTCTCCCAAAGGTGTGCCCAGGGGGCCACTGTTGGTACCCTGCGTATCGGATGCCCCTTGGGATTGCAAAGATCATGTGTATCAGGGCCGCCACGTGTATCATAAGACCGGAGCTACCGCCCACACATGGGAAAGCTCCAGACTGGATACCAGTATGGCACTCCCGGACGTAACCCCAGACAGAGGAAAGCTCCGGTACCAACACATGTACAACAGCACCAGACCTACCCGTTCATGACAGTAAGCTCCAGAGCTGCCACGTGTTCGAACTGTCGGACCTTCAACCTCAAAAATCAGACTGGTGGGCCCCCAACGGCTCGGATCTTCAAGGGGCAATCAAAGACTTCAAGACCCGATTAAGTATCATTAATTCCATATTAATGACACTTAATCTGAAGGCCCTTAATACCAGTAACAGCACTGTTAAGGCCTGTTACCACGCTATTAAGGGTAATTAACCTCATTAATTGTGTATCAAACATTAGTAACTGCCGGGGCCACATGTCGGGCCAGGCTAACTGTGTAACGACCGGTCCTTGTGCTATAAAAGGACTGGTCGACGATACACAGAGGGCTCTCTCTCTCTCTCTCTGAGATCTGGAGACTCTCACGCGCTCTCAAGCACACACAATCACTGAAAGCTCTTAGACGCTCAATACAACAATTACACACCCTGCGGAGTAGGGTATTACGCTCAGGCAGCCCGAACCACGTAAACCTCTGTGTCAATTTGCCACCATCTCTTGAATCTCTGCGCGCCCATTACCGAACTACGACTTCACAGACTACTAACAGTAGTGTCGGGAGACTGCCAGATTCAACCACCGACACCATGTGTAGCATGCTTCACGAAATATTTTAGAGTGATACAGTTTCTCACGGAAACTTGGATATCAGGCTGACTATTGATCTTCTGAACAGTCTGCACCAAAAGCACTTGGCTGCCAAGCTGGGAGCTCTAAAGCACTCGACACTTAGTGGCATTAGAAATTTGACTTCAACACCTTTCCAACAAGTACTCATGGACCTTCACAGCTTCTATGAATCAAGAGATATGATTGTTTCTTCATGACAGTTCTAATAGGCCGAAGTGGTTCGACGTAGTTCTCCTCTCTGGTTCAGTCTTGGCATGTCCTTGTCATCCTCCTTGGTGAACCTGAGTAATAGAAACATGTAAGATTTCGGAAGTATATAATTCTCATTAATAAATGGAATTTCACAAAGTAGCACGTGCACCTCTTGTTGTAGCTGTTTAGCTCGGCTACGAGTAATTGGTCCATCGAAAACATGAGCTGGTGCACCTTGACTTGATGATTGTTCCATCTTGCTTGATGTAGTCGGTATACTTGATGGTGTGGTCGGCATGGTTATATCAGCCATCGTCGTCTGGGCAAGCCTGGTCTCAAAATGGAGTCTGTTGCGCCACTGTCTCAAGGTATGGCGCTCCTCCTCCAAGGCTTTGTTCTCATGGTCAAAGGCCAGCTGGACCTGCCGGAGGCTTGAGCAGGCGTTGTCTATGGACAATGCTTGAGGGATAGGTTCCGGGCCTGCTGGGATCATTTCTGCAAGCTCAAAATGGTTTTCCATCACAAAAATTGGGTCCCACTCTACAATAGTGGTCCCCTAAACACCTGTAGCGCTAGGGCCGCTCTCCTAGAACCCTTCAGCTGCAGCAGAAGAACCCACTGGGGGAACTTCCACCTCCGAAGGAGTTGAAGGCGCTGCTTCAGGGTCTTCAATCACAAGCTCCGAGGATGGGGGACATGCTGCCACTTCTTCGGGCTGCTCTGGCTCTGGTCCAGATACCTCCGGGACCTCTACTTCCGAAGCGGCAGTCGGGGCTTCAACTGGGGCCTCAACCGTCGCTGGCTCAGGCTTCGGCATGGCAACTACCTTCGGTTCACCAATCTAAGCTCCGCCGGACTTTCAACTACTTCTGGCACAAGGTCTAGAGCATGGGCGACTTCCGGCTCAATGGTCGGGGCTTCAACTTCTCCTAGCTCAGCAGCCAGGGCTTCGACAACTTCTGGCTCGAAAGGCCAAACATCTGGCATAGTCGGTGCTGGACCATCAGCCTTCGCTGCCAGGGGTACATCTTCAACTTTTCTCTTGTGGTCCGGCGCTACCACAGGAGCTTCGGGTGAGGACTCCGAGTCCAAGCTCACGACAGCTGGCGTCGGAGCTATTGCGACTTCTGCCTCTGCTTGATGAGGAGGCTAAGTGCTCAAAGCCGGAGCTTCAGCAGGTGCAGCCCCAACCGTTGCAACAGGCGCTGAAGCTCCCGATCCTTTCTTCGACACCCTAGAAATAAAGGGAAGAGAAGATTAAGAACACATCAAAAACAAGACTAGCACTTTAGGGTGAGCAATCAATGCTTACCTCGGGATGCTACCATCCCAGTCACCTCGGAACCTCTTCTTCTGAGGCCCGGAGCTAGAGCCCACCAAATCTGTTGAGACAACTACTTCGGACCTCAGTTGAGGAACACTCGCAGTCGCCGAAGTTCTTTGAGCTGGAGCTTCTCTTCGCCGGAAAGAACCCCCAGACCTGGAACTTCTAGCCGGCACTGAGGCTGGGGTCGCCTGCCCGAATCTTACACCTCTTGAAGACGTTTGCACCGGAGCAGGGGTAGCTATAGAAGACCTCCCCCGTCGGGGAGAAGCAGCCATCGTGGAAGGAGTAGGTCTGATGGACCTCCCGTTAGCGTGCTTCAACTTCCTCTTTCGGCTGGAGGGCTCAGCTGGCTCTTTGCCCTTGCCCTTGCTGGTGTCTTCAGTCTCCCGCTCGGGGCAGAGGCAGGACCACCCTCGGAAGGTCTAGAGATCACCAATCTGGTGGTTGAACGCCTCTCTACCTCGCCAAGGTCGTCAAGCACCGGCATACTCCTCTGGAGCTCCCTACTGAACTGTGCCTCCATGTTCAGGGGGAGGAAGGCTGCTGGCGGAACCAAGTCATCGCTGTTGATGTTAATACCATGCTGAAATTTCTTCAAATGAAACTCCAAGGATTCATCATCCAAGTTGGATTTCAAACCGGTTTCAATCCGGTCGTCATCCATCACGCTGTTAAGGGCCCACATGAGCTTCTCCCTCTTCTTCAGCAGAGCCCACCTGTTGACCAGGACGCTGTAGAAGACCATCTGAGGGGTCACTCCACCTTCCACACACTCGCGGATCCTGGTCAAAACAGGGTTGAAGGCATCTGACAGCACCGGAACCACACTCCAAGTGTTAGTGTCAACATTGGGGAGACCTTTGGGTAGCTCCAATTTCTCGTGCTCCTCCACTGTAACAATGATCCAATCCTTCTTCCAGTCATCCCACTTGCCGAAAGGAAATGACTTCGAGTATTTGTAGGGGCAGTTCTTGGGCTTCAAAAAATAGTAGAAGCCAAGAAACTCGGAGCCCTTGCCGGTGGTGTGGATGGTGAGGAAGGTGCCAAAAAGCTCGACGCATGGAGGAATACCCACCTACATCTCGTAAAAGTGGACAAATGTCGCCATGAGAAGAAGAGAATGGGGGCCAAGGTGATACAGCTGTAGACCATAAAAGTCTAGCAGCATCAAAGGAAAGAAGAGAAAGGTGGAATGAATCCCACCATGGCATACGCTGTGAAGTACACCATATCGCCATTGTGCTCCTTCTTGAACGTGAGCTTGCCGGCGCGGACCAAATGGTTGAAGGAGTCACTGGACCACTGCATGTAGGTCCGAAACTTCTTCAAATCATCATCACTCTTGAGGTGGCTCTTGGGGAGACCCAACTCCATCGCAGCAAAGTGGAGCAAAGGAAAGGAAGTTAGGCGGAGTTTGGGAGGCTCTGAGCGCAAAGATGATCGAAGGCATAAAGATTCCTCAAATCGTGGATGACGAGTAAGCCTCTGTGATGCTTGGATGGAAACCGCAACGAGATCGAAGGCACTCTTCAACAATCTACCCCGTCAATGACGAGTGGGCCTGGGGCCACCTCTACGAAGAGATCGAGATTCTTACCCAAGGCGAACCGTTGTCATGATGAACGGTGGGAAACCCAAAGGCGCTCTAACAAGGCGCGCGGAACCGATACGGTTTTCGTGTTGGGAACCAGCGACCTTCAATTGCGTGAGATCCGCACTCAAAGATCTCATCTGATGTATTCATAACAAGACATGAGTCGAAGGTTCACTCCTGGACCGTCACTCTATCGACGCATCAGAGGACTTTTGAAAATCAAAGTGCGAGAATCGAGAATGGCCCCACCTCCGGCAGAATAACTTACCCCAAAAGGTTTCTCCCAAAGGTGGGCCCGGGGGCCACTGTCAGTACCCTGAGTACCGAGTACCCCGCGATACCGCAAGAAGTGCAAGAAAGTTCCACCCAGCAGAGTCGAAGGCCCTTGCAGGTCCCACACATCACGCTGCACCGGACCCGCTCCCCTCAAATGGCTGGCTCTCTGGTTAACACGTGTAAAATAAGACCGGAACTAAACTCCCAACCAAGGAAAGCTCCGGTGACTACACGTATACAACAGCCCCGGACCTAGCCCCCGTCAGAGAGGAGCTCCGTTGCTGACACGTATACAACGACCCCGGACCTACCCTCCCGCAAGGGAAAGCTCCGGATCTACCACGTGTGGAGCCTCTGGACCTTCATCGCCAATAGAAATACAAGCAGATCACATCCATTACAAACATTCAAGGACAGTTAAAGCAGTAGTTACAAGGCTTGATAATGTGTCATTAATGTCATATTAATGACACACGATCAAGGCATTGTTAATAGGGGTAACGCAGCCATTAAGGCATGTTATCACACTATTAACATACTTAATACCCTTTAGACAGTGTATAGGTCATTAAATATGCCAGAGCCACATGTCGCGCCAGGCAAGCTGTGTAATGGTCACTCCTTAGAACAATAAAAGGATTGTACCGCACGAACATCAGGGATCACGGATTCGGCCTGATCCCAACGGACTAGCTCATAATACAGCAACATAAACCCCTTGGAGTAGGGTGCTACGCTCAAGCGGCCCGAACCACGTAAATCTCTGAGGCCACCATGTTGATCTTGATCTCTGTGTGTCCCAACCATAAAAGAACCTCTGCGGGATGCTTCTCAACGGGTCCGGGGGAAGTGTCGTATCAAGCACTTCGACACCTTTCATTGAGGATACACGAAGATAAACATGATCCCCGACATCGAAGTGAAGGGGTCAATGTCGTTTGTCCGCATAGCTTTTCTGATGACACTGAGCAGCCTTGAGATTGGCTTGAATAACTCATACTCGTTCTTCGACTTCATTCACCAAGTCGATACCATATATTACTCGTTCACCGGACTCACACCAGTTCAAAGGTGTGCGGCACTTTTGGCCATAAAGAGCTTCATATGGTGCCATCTGGATGCTAGCCTGATAACCATTGTTGTATGAAAACTCCGCCAATGGTAGATGATAATTCCAATTCTTACCATGGTGGATGGCACAGGCACGGAGCATATCTTCTAGCACTTGGTTTACTTGCTACGTTTGACCATCAATCTGAGGATGGTAAGCTGAGCTTCGAATCAACTTAGTACCTAACGATGCGTGGAGCTGCTCCCAAAATGGAGCAACGAATACAGCTCCACGATTTAAGACGATGGTGCGGGGTACTCCATGTAAGCACATGATTCTAGCAATATACAACTCTGCGTACTTCAGTGCATGGTTGTTGATAAAATGAGATGACTTGGTCAATCAATCAACTATCACCAAATGGAATCATGCTTATGAAATGTGAGAGGCAATCCAACAATGAAGTCCATGCTGATGTCCTCCCATTTCCAGGCCAGTATGCTTAAAGGTTGTAGCTGTCTGGCCGTCCTCAAATGATCGGCTTTCACTCACCGACATGTATCACATTCTGATACATACTTCGCTATTTCACGCTTCATCTGGGACCACCAGAACTTCTTCTTTAAGTCCTGGTATATTTTAATACTTCCCGGATGAATAGAATACTTGGACAAATGAGCTTCGTCCAAAATCCTCTTTTGAAGTTCTATATTACGGGCCACCACGATGCGGTCTTTGAACCGGATAGTACCGTCATCATCACATCGAAAACACTTCATCTCCCCCTTCTTCAATCTTCGACGAATGTGCGACATGCCCTTGTCTTCCCTCTGAGCCTCTACAATATCTTCCCTTATGGTATAAATGAGAGCTAGATTGAAGAGCGCTCCATATGGAATCAAGTAGAGACTCGGCTCTTCTTCTTCCATCGAGGTGATGGAGAGATTATTGACATGGTACTTGCGACTCAGCACATTTGCAACTACATTCGCTTTGCCAGGATGGTAGTGGATCTAAATCTCATAGTCTTTGATCAATTCCAACCATCTTCGCTGTTGCATATTCAAGTCCTTCTGGGTGAATATGTACTTCAAGATTTTGTGATCGGTGTAGAGATGCACTAGGTTGCCCAACAGATAGTGTCTCCACATCTTTAATGCAAGCACCACGACAGCGAGCTCAAGATCATCAGTCGGATAATGCTGCTCATGGTTCCGCAGCTGTCGTGATCCATAAGCGATCACCCTTCTGTATTTCATCAATACACAACCCAAACCAATACCAGATGCATCACAATAAACATCAAATGACTTGACATCAAATGACTTGGTTGTGTCCAGTTGAGCTAATACCAGTGTTGTTGTGAGGTGTTTCACTAATGCTTGAAAACCTTCCTCACATTCCTTTGTACATACATACTTCTTCCCTTTCTTTAGAAGTTCTATCATTGGTTTATCTATCTTAAAGAAACTTGGAATGAACCTCCAGTAATATCCTGCTAAACCCAGGAAGCTTCGAACTTCATATATAGACTTCGGAGACTCCCATTTGAGTATCTGCTTAATCTTGCTGGGATCAACTGCAATCCCCTCAGCAGATATGATGTGCCCTAGAAATTGCACATGGCTGATCCAGAACTCACACTTGCTAAACTTAGCATACAGCTTGTGGTCTCGCAATCGTTGAAGCACGACGTGCAAGTGTTGGGCATGTTCTTCTTCAGATTTCAAATACACAAGGATGTCGTTGATGAAGACCACGACAAACTTGTCCAATTCTGACATGAACACCGAATTCAAGAGATACATGAAATGAGCCAGTGCATTGGTCAGTCCAAAGGACATGACAAGGTACTCATACAATCCATACCTCGTTGAGAATGTCATCTTAAGTATATCGTTTGGTCGAATCCTGATATGATGATACCCAGAACGAAGATCCATCTTCGAGAATACCCTAGCACCCACCAATTGATTGAACAGAATATCGATGCGTGATAGTGGATACTTATTTTTGATCGTGACACCAATGAGTGGACGATAGTCCACACATAGTCTCAATGTCTTATCCTTCTTCTCCACGAACAATGCAGAACAACCCCAAGGTGATGAACTTGGATGAATGAAACCCTTTTCCATAAGTTCCTTTGGCTGCTCCTTTAGTTCTGCAAGTTCCTTAGGTGCCATCTTATATGGTTTCCTCGAGATTGGCACTGTTCTTGGTACAAGTTCAATCTTAAACTCGACATCTCTTTCTGGTGGCATACCAGGAAGATCTTCGAGAAATATGTCCGGATACTCACATACCACTGGAATATCCTCAAGTTTAATGGCCTCGGTGTTGTAAGTAGTTGGAGTCACTCGGATAATACCCTCAAGAATGAGAGCTTGGGGAGGGCGGAGTGGAGAATTCAGATATACTCTCCGAGGAACGAGGTCAATAATAGCACTATTGTATTGCAACCAAGCCATTCCTAAGATGACATCTAACTTCTGACTCTCCAGTATAATGAGAGAGGTAGGGTATATGTTGCCACCCAGATTAAGAGGTACCCTATGTACCATCTCATCTGCTATTACTTTCCCACCTGGAGAACAAATCATATATGGGGTTTTTGTGAGAACGATAGGCAACTGAAATTGAATGACATAAGATTCGCTAATGAAGTTATGGGAAGCACCGGAGTCAAAGAGGATGACTACGGGATGACCAAGGAGAGAGAACGCACCCGTGAGTACGGGTGCGCCTTCCGGAACGTCCTCGATGGTGAGGTGGTGGACGTTGCCAGTTCTGGTGGTTGGCTTCTTGGGCTGGTTGAGGGGCTGGTTTGCCCCTGGTACGAAGACTGTCCCCCGCCTTGCCTGTCCTGTGGGCAGTTCTTGGCGAAGTGCCCCATACGACCACACGTCAAACACGTGCACGGGGTTGGACCGGCACGGAAGGGGCGACAGAATCCCGGTGCACACGGTAGAGGTGGAGGTGCACGAGGAATCAAACCCTATGCTGCTGCGAACGAAAGCCGGTGTTGTTGAACTGGCGACCACAAAACATCAGTGGTCGCGATGGCGGCTGCCACCTTTGTCCAGATGGTGATCAATACACCATTCGGTACTTCTGAGGAGCACCACCTTCGCTGCTCTGCGGAGCACTCCTCTTCTTCTTGTTAGAGGACAACTCCCTAGTAGCGTCCTCCTATATGATGGCGGCGTTGACAATGTCCTTGAAATTGCCGCGATTGAACAAGGCAAGCTTGTCCTTCATCTTGGGGTTCAAACCCCGGTAGAAGCACTCACACTTCCTATCTTCAGTACTCACTTGCTCCTGAGAATACTGGGCCAAGTGGTTGAAGGCCTTGGAGTACTCGTAAGCACTCCTTCCCCCATGCTTCAGCTCCAAGAACTCTTGAAGCTTCCTCCTCATGATCCCAGGAGGTATATGATAGGCGCGGAACGCCTCCAGGAACTCCTCCCAGCTCATGGCATAGTCTGCTGGTCGTGCGGCGAGATAATTCGCCCACCACGCCCTAGCAGATCCCTGCAATTGTTGTGCCGCGAACAGGGTCTTCTACTATTCGTTTATTCGCATCAAACCGAACTTTCCTTCTATGTAGGGGAGCCAATTGTCCGCCTCCAACGGTTCATCGGACTCCATGAAGACCGGCGTGTGCGTTGACATAAAGTCCGAGTATGAACTCGGATAGGGCTGTCGTGGACCCGCATCTGGTCACCCCCCTTGACGGTATGAATGTTGAACCAAGGTCCGCAGCAACTCGGTTTGCTCGTCGCACGAGCCGAGCACTGCGGCGAGAACCTCCGCGAGACTCCTCGGAAGCTGAGGAGGTGGTGGTGGTGGAACTTGTTGCTGCGGTGTCACAGCTTGCTCCCTGGTCGGAGTTTCGTCCTCACGACCACGGCTCGAGCCTCCCATCTCAGGCGTCGAACGCGTACGCACCATGCTGCATCCACATGATATAAAAATCAGCAATATGTTTGTTTTTCCTTCATCCATTTCATATTACAGTAGTGCGAATATTGGCAAGGAAATAAGTGCATAACATCCACATATATTGATAAAGCACAAACTTTATACAAGATATATTATCTCATGACCAAGTTTACAGTAGTGAACTCCAAAATGACGGACTCCCACTACGGAAGTGCATCTCTACTATACTTGGTCTCCATGAGACGTCATACACACCTTGTCATCTTATACACACCCACTACTATTTTTAATATGACACAAACATGGCCACAAAATAAACACGAGCAACTACTAACTATATGTGGCCCCTTGATGGCAAGAGTGCTGCCCCATCCTACTCCGATACACCTTCTTCAGCGTACTCGAGTATCTCAGGATCTTCTTCGTCCTCGTCCTCAGGATTTGGTGCCACAGGTGCGGGTGCTGGAGTAGGAGCTGCTGCCTCACCCGCCATCGATGACGTCGTGACAACTAATGATTGTGCATCAGCCTGTAGAAGAAAAATCTTATAGTCTTCTAGTTCCTTTTGTGCATGCTTGCAACTGGCTTTCAAATCTTGAGTCTCCTCCCTGGATTGATCCCGTTCTTGAGTCACCTGTAACACCCTCATTTTCATGCATCATGCCCTACATACACTCATATACATGTTTTAACATTAACCCACTTAAAGAGGAACGAGTTTAAAATTGATTTGGAACAAAACCGCACTTAAAATGCTGAAAAGTGTGGACTAGTCCGATTTTGGTGAGGACTAGTCCGATTTCTCTCTGACAAAAACGGACTTTTTCGTTTTTGCTGCGGACTAGTCTGATTTTGCCTCTGGAAACTTTCGGACTTGTCCGATTTTGTGCGGACTAGTCCGATATTCCAAGAATCCTTGAAAATTTGCTAAGTCCCTGGACTTGTCCAGACTAATCCGGTGTTCCAGCGGACTTGTCCGTTTTCCTCTTTGACTAAAGTCGACTTGTCCGATTTTTTGCCAGACTTGTCCGATTTCTCTCAGGACAACTTCGGACTAGTCCGGTCCTTTTCGGACTTGTCCGATATTTTGTGACTCCGAATTGATCTTTTGTTTTACGACTTTTTTCTTGGGTTTCACCTAAAGTGGGCCTAGGGACGTCATGCATAACTCTTTTAGAGCCCATGTGGGACTCTAAACCGGCCTCTACTCCTCTCAAACTCGAAATCCATCTAACCTAGCCTCCACCTCTATATAAACAACCCCACCCCTTGGCTTGACATCTATTTGCCACTTTTCCACCCCACCCAAACCCTAGTTCGTGGAGAGCCACCACCAAGGAGGGAGGAGGAGATCCCAAGTAAGAAGAAGAAAAAGAGGAAACAAAAGAGGATCAAGATCTCCATTAAGTTTCGTTCCTCATCACCAATTCATCTCCAAGTTCATCACCAACCCTAGATCATCAAGATCCAAGTGTTACCTCCAAGTTTCTTGATTCATTGGAGTTATAAACACCTGTTATACCTTCTATTCTCTTTTCATTACGTGAAATTGAACCCTAATTTCCAAATTTATGTCGATCTAGAAAACCCTTGTTCGCTAGTTCTGCGAAGTGTAGACTAGTCCGGCCTTCTGCAGACTAGTCCGATTTTCTTGGTTAAGTTGTGTTGAATTGATTATAAAATTTGATCTAATCACATCCAAACTTGTATAAACTTGTAAAAAGCTATTAGAACTAGTTAGTGATCATTAAAAGTAATCTAATAACAAGTTTTATCTTGCATTTGCATTAATCATGCATGTCATGTCATATTGAGTAATATTTGTGCGCTCTTTGATTGTGTTTATTGTTTGTATGATTATTGTGTGGATTAGAAGGATTTGTGCTAGAGAGTGCCACAGAGGATATACAGCACCAAGAGTTTGAAGGCTTTGACCCTAATCAACAGCAAGAGCAAGGCAAGTGTCCTTGAAGCATATTGATCCTGTTTTAAAATAAATGTTTGTTTTCAAAATTGCATGCTTGTGTCAATTTGATGGGAAATCCTATGGTAGGAAGTTTACTAGCTTTATTTAACCACCCTTGTCACCTGGAATATACGGTAGTGAGTCGGGAAGGGCTTTTTACCTTTTGCTTTGCTTAATCAACTGGGATGGGAAAACAACTCTACCACTCAATTTAACTATGCATGGATGAGATTATGGTTAATATGAACTGGTTAATATGATATGGCAACGGGTGATCTAAGCAAGCCTGGTATGTGGATGGGTTTGATGTATGGTGGATTACTTGCTTTAGATCTAAGGACCGGTTCGTGGAGCGACCATCCAGGATTTACAGTGCCACCACGAGGCCAAGTATGGGTGCGGCATAGCTGATTAATTAGGGCTTTGCTAGTGCTATTTGGACCATTAAGGATGCTCGGAGAAGGGGTAGTCGGATTGGGTTTGTTGATGATTGGTGGGACTACCCTGGGATCCGAATGGCTCAAGAGGGGGCCCTTGGTTGAAGATGTGCTCAGTTGGAGACATCGCCACCGGTGAAACCTCAGAGGGGTCTAAATAGGCTAGTAATCCTTTTGTAAAGGCTACTTTGTAATCTCTTGGCCACACACCGACGGAAGTGTGAGACGGCATAATAGAGGTTCTAGTCATCGAAAGGTGATGAAATCACAAACACGTGGGTAAAGCAGTACAACCTCTGCAGAGTGTGTCTAAAACTATCATGATAGCCGTGCTCCCAGGTATGAGCAATCTGGACCCTCACATGATTAGAGGGTACTCGGTATTATGATGGTATTTGGGATGGTATTATGGTTATGATGAGTATTATGGTCATGGATGGTTATGAATTAATTTCTAGTATTGAATATGGATATGGGTATATGATGATGGATATGGAATATGGACTGGTACTATGATGTTACTTATGGTTTATGATGGGTTTATTCACATACATATAATATATTGCTTTTCCAAATGTTTTAATGTACTTTTCAGCACTTAGCCATTATTATATTCTTCATATGAATCAGCCACATGTCATACTTTCCACACTTGCTGAGTACGACATGTACTCACTCTTGCAATGTCCCCCAACGGTTGCAGGTCAGGATTGAGAGTTTAATGGCGATAATGCAGGGTTCTAGGTCATGTCTACCGTCATCTTTGCCTGTGGTGTTGCATGGAGTTGCGCTATACCCTATTGCTTATGCTGCCTAGCTGTTTAGTTTGCTTATTTAGTTTATTTCCGCTGCATTAGTTGAACTTGCCATTAATATTCATTAGAACTTGTATTCGAGTATAATATGGTTTGTGTAATAAAAATTGGTTAATTAATCTTGTTCTGTTGTATTTTTTTGTATACTCTTATGTGAATGCACTCGTGTATGTGTGTAGAACCTCCTGGGCACACATATGCGTTTACTTGGTTCATTTTCGGAACCGGGTGTCACAGATTGGTATCAGAGCCACAGGTTGACCGTAGGACGCAGCCTAGATAGAATGGACACTTTAGAGCACATAGAAACACTGAGGAATTGATGTGTTTTTGTTTGATGTGCCGTTTGCTATATATATTGTTTGCTTGTGTGCTTAATGGAGGAATTTGGGATGCTTTAGCATTGCCATGTACACGTAGGCTAGTTAGTTGTCTAGTTTCATATCCCTTGATGCATATAGTTGGGGACGTTTTCTAATTCTTACCTATTGCTTTTCTCCAGATGGTGAGGACTCGCAACCAGAGGGATGCTAATGATGAGGAGGAGAACCATGGAGGACCTCAGGACAACAATGGACAAGGACCTGCCCAATGAGCTATTAATATTGAGCAGCTATTGGCTATGCAAAACCAGCTCATGCAGACCATGATACAGACTATGGGACAGCTGCAGGCTGGCAATATCAACAATCAGCCCCACATGCCTCCACCGCCACCCCCGCCTCCTCATAACCGATTGGGAGAGTTTATGGGGACTAGGCCGCCAACCTTTGCTCAAGCCGCTGACCCTATGGACGCGGATGACTGGCTCAAGTCCGTGGAGAAGAAGCTAGCTATTGTCCAATGCAGTGACCGGGAGAAGGTCTTATTTGCTTCTCATAACTAGTTGGAGCAGCTGCGGATTGGTGGGATTCTTATGCAATGCTCATGAGAACAAAGAGAGAATTACCTGGGAGGAATTCAAGGAGAGTTTCCATTCTCATTATGTGCCAGAAGGTGTTATGATTTTGAAGAGGCAAGAATTTTAGAACTTAAGGCAAGGAAGATCGAGCGTGGGTGAATATCTCAATAAGTTCACTCAACTCTCCAGGTATGCGCCTGAGGATGTGAGCCGGGACAGCCAGAAGCAATATTTGTTCATGAGAGGCCTCAACAATGAGATCCAAGTGCAATTGCTCAACTGCGATTATGCCAACTTTTAGAAGCTTGTGGACAAAGCAATCGTGGTTGAGAACAAGATCCGTGAGATGGAGCAAGACAATAAGAGGAAGGCGCCATATCAAGGACAGCAACAAGGAAGTAATGTGTGCCCTCGCTTTGCGCCTCCTAATGAGCCATATTACAGCTCTTCTACTCCTATACAGCGCCCTGGTTATGCACCGCGCCCAACTCAGTTGGTGCAGCAGTGCCCTATTACGCAAGAACCTAGGCCTCCAATGTCTTATGCACCTCGTGCTAATTTTCCTGGTGCAAATGTTCAGAACCAAGCTCGCCCCAATAATCTCGGTGGAGTAAAGAAGTGCTATACTTGTGGAGAAGCTAGACACTTCGCACATCAATGTCCTAAGTCAGGCCTTGGTCAAGGAAGTAACGCACCGAGGCAAAACCCAAGACCAAAAGGAGAACAGCCACAAGGAAACCGTGGATAGCAGAATTTTGCTCGTGGCAACATGAACCATGTCTCTACGGAGGATGCTCAACAACCGGATGACATGTTCATTGGTATGTTTCTCGCCAACTCCAACCCCGCGACTATGTTGTTTGATTCTGGAGCATCGCATTCATTCATTGAATCGAAGTATGTTGCCAAGTATAGTTTGTCTATCTCTCATATGAAGTTTACTCTATTGGTTAAGTCTCCTGGAGGAGAGATGAGGACAAATATAGTATGTCCAATAGTAAGCCTTAGAATAAGGGGGTAGACTTCTCCGCCAACCTCATTGTTTTGGATTCTCAAGGATTGGACATTATACTTGGTATGGACTTGTTGTGGAAGCACAATGGAGTTATTGAGTGTGCCACAAAGATGGTGAAGTTGACTAATGAGGAAGGGATCACCGTAGAATTCGAAGCATCTCAAACCGCACCGAAGAAATTGGAGCTGAATCAAATGGATGGTACTGCAATTGAGGAGATTCCTGTGGTTTGTGATATTTTGGATGTTTTTCCAGACGAGTTGCCAGGTATGCCACCTGATCGGGACATTGAGTTTGTTATTGATTTAATACCTGGAACTGCACATATATCTAAGAGGCCGTATAGGATGCCTCCTGTGGAATTAGCGGAGCTCAAGAAGCAGATTCAAGAGCAACTAGAGAAGGGTTTTATTCATCCAAGCTCTTCAC
Source organism: Tuctoria greenei (assembly GCA_036927565.1). Lineage (NCBI taxonomy): Eukaryota > Viridiplantae > Streptophyta > Magnoliopsida > Poales > Poaceae > Tuctoria > Tuctoria greenei. The sequence goes on from JAYESD010000004.1 coordinate 198,464,665, forward strand.
CTTGGGGAGCGCCCGTTCTATTTGTGGACAAGAAGGATGGAACACAAAGGATGTGCGTAGATTATTGGGCTCTCAACAAGGTAACAATCAAGAACAAGTACACCTCGCCACGCATAGAAGACTTGTTTGATCAGATGAAGGGTGCTTGTGTCTTCTCTAACATTGATTTGAGGTCGAGATACTTTCAAATGAAGATTAGACCATCAGACATACCCAAGACAGCTTTTAGGACGCGGTATGGATCTTATGAGTACACCGTGATGTCCTTTGGTCTGACCAATGCACCTGCGTACTTTATGTACCTCATGAGTAAGGTCTTCATGGAGTACTTGGATAGGTTCGTTGTGGTGTTTATTGATGACATTATGATTTACTCGAAGGATGAGAAGGAACATGAGGAACACTTGAGGCTTACACTGCAAAAATTGAGGGAGCATCAATTGTATGCCAAGTTCAACAAGTGTTAGTATTGGTTGAGAGAGGTGTCGTTTTTGGGTCATATCATCTCAGGAGGAGGAGTATCGGTTGACCCCGGAAAAGTGAGAGACGTGTTGAAATGGGAACCTCCGCAGAATGTAAAGGAAATAAGGAGTTTTCTTGGGATGGCTGGGTATTACCGTCGATTCATCAAGGACATTTCCAAGATAGCCAAGCCAATGACAGAATTGCTAATGAAGGGAAAAGCTTTCCATTGGACTCAAGCTTGTCAAGAAAGTTTTGAGGAGTTGAAGAAGAGGTTGACTACAGCCCCAGTATTGGTACTGCCAGATGTAAGCAAGAGTTTTGACATATATTGCGATGCATCGAGACAAGGACTTGGATGTGTGCTCATACAAGAAGGTCAAGTGGTCGCCTATGCATCGAGACAATTGAAGAAACATGAACAGAAATATCCAATGCATGATCTTGAACTAGCAGTTGTGGTACATCCATTGAAGATTTGGAGACACTATATTCTTGGACATAGGTGTGAAATTTATACGGATCACAAGAGCCTTAAGTATATTTTCACACAAACAGATTTGAATCTGAGGCAACGGAGATTTTTGTAGCTCATCAATGATTATGATTTTGGGATCAACTATCATCTGGGAAAAGCCAATGTAGTGGCCGATGCTTTGAGTAGAGAAGGAGTAAGTCATCAACTCACGGTTCGAGAATTACCATCCGAGTTATGTAAGGAGTTTGAACGTTTGAACCTCGGATTTGTGAATGAGATGGGAATAATGGAGTTAAATCCAACCTTAGAGCATTTGGGAATGCCAAACTAAGGATGAGGAAATTCAGGAAATCAAGGAAAGGACCCAAGAGGGGAGAGAATTCAGATTTGATGAGGATGAACATGGTACCCTATGGCTTGGTAAGAGGATTGTTGTGCCTAATGTGAAGCATATTCAGGAGACGATATTAAAAGAGGCACATTAATTCACCCTCGGTTGTACAAATATGTACAAAGACTTGAAGATGTGCTATTGGTGGGCTAGCATGAAGAAGGACATGGCTGAATATGTAGCATTGTGTGATGTGTGTCAACGGGTCAAGGCAGAACATCAAAGGCCAGCTGGACTATTACAACCATTAAAGATTCTGGAATGGAAGTGGGAAGAAATCGGTATGGACTTCATAGTTGGTTCACCACGTACTCAGTCCGGTTACGACTCAATTCGGGTAATTGTGGATCGGTTAACAAAGTCAGCCCACTTTATACCCGTCAAGACCACCTATAATGGAGAGAAATTGGCGGAACTGTACATGGGAAGAATAGTATGTTTGCATGGAGTTCCGAAGAAGACAGTCTCGGATAGAGTTTCACAATTCACTTCCAGATTTTGGTAGAAATTGCATGAAGCTTTAGGAACAAGATTGAATTTTAGTTCAGCATACCACCCTCAAACGGAAGGACAAACCGAGAGGACCAATCAGATTTTAGAGGACATGTTAAGAGCTTGTTCTTTGGAACATGGGAAAAGTTGGGACAAAAGCTTGCCATACGCGGAGTTTTCGTACAACAATAGTTACCAATGAAGCTTGAAAATGTCACCATATGAAGCGCTTTATAGAAGGAAGTGTAGGACACCTTTATTCTGGAATGAGGCAGGAGAAAGTCAAGTATTTGGTCCGGATGTATTGCAAGAAGCTGAAAAGCAAGTCCAAACAATTCGTGAGAACTTGAGGGCTGCCCAATCAAGACAAAAAGGCTATGCAGACAATAGGAGAAGAAAAATAACCTTTGAAGTGGGAGATTTTGTTTACCTCAAGGTGTCACCAATGAGAGGTCATAAGAGGTTTAACATAAGAGGCTAGCTAGCACCTCGATACATTGGACCATTCAAGATTTTGGACCAAAGAGGAGAAGTAGCATATAAGTTGGAGATGCTTACTCATCTTTCAGATGTCCATGATGTGTTTCATGTTTCCCAGCTCAAGAAATGCTTGAGAGTACCGGAAGAACAAATGCCCATGGAAGGATTGGAACTAGAGGAAGATTTGACTTATGCTGAACAACCGATCAAAATCTTGGAAACCAAGGAGAGAGTCACAAGTAACAAGGTTATTAGATGGTGTAAAGTTCAATGGAAGCATCACACTGAAAAAGAAGCAACGTGGGAATTAGAGGATGAACTCAAGAAGGAATTTCCCTATCTCTTCTCTTCCGCGTCGAATCTCGAGGGTAAGATTCATTTTAAGGGGTTAGGTTTGTAACACCCTCATTTTCATGCATCATGCCCTACATACACTCATATACATGTTTAACATTAAACCACATAAAGAGGAACGAGTTTAAAATTGATTTGGAACATTTAAAATTGATTTGGAACAAAATCGCACTTAAAATGCTGAAAAGTGCGGAATAGTACGATTTTGGTGAGGACTAGTACGATTTCTCTCTAACTAAAAACGTACTTGTTCGTTTTTGCTGCGGACTAGTCCGATTTTGCCTCTCGAAACTTTCGGACTTGTCCGATTTTGTGCGGACTAGTCCGATATTCCAAGAATCCTTGAAAATTTGCTAAGTCCCTGGACTTGTCTGGACTAGTCCGGTGTTCCTGCGGACTTGTCCATTTTCCTCTCTGACTAAAGTCGGACTTGTCTGATTTTTGGCCAGACTTGTCCAATTTCTCTCAGGACAACTTCGGACTAGTCCAGTCCTTTTCGGACTTGTCCGATATTTTGCGACTCTGAATTGATCTTTAGTTTTACGACTTGTTTCTTGGGTTTCACATTAAGTGGGCCTATGGACGTCGTGCCTAACTCTTTTAGAGCCCATTTGGTACTCTAAACCGGCATCTACTCCTCTCAAACTCGAAATCCATCTAACCCTAGCCTCCACCTCTATATAAACAACCCCACCCCTTGGCTTGACATATATTTGCTACTTTTCCACCCCACCCAAACCCTAGTTCGTGGAGAGCCACCACCAAGGAGGGAGGAGGAGATCCCATGTAAGAAGAAGAAAAGGAGGAAACGAAAGAGGATCAAGATCTCCATCAAGTTTTGTACCTCATCACCAATTCATCTCCAAGTTCATCACCAACCCTAGATCATCAAGTTCCAAGTGTTACCTCCAAGTTTCTTGATTCATTGGAGTTATAAACACCTGGTATACCTTCTATTCTCTTTTCCTTACGTGAAATTGACCCCTAATCTCCAAATTTACGTCGATCTAGAAAACCCTAGTTCGCTAGTTCTGCGAAGTGCGGACTAGTCCAGCATTCTGCAGACTAGTCTGATTTTCCTGGTTAAGTCGTGTTGAATTGATTCTAAAATTTGATCTAATCACATCCAAACCTATAAACTTGTAAAAAGCTATTAGAACTAGTTAGTGATCATTAAAAGTAATCTATTAACAAGTTCTACCTTGCATTTGCATTAATCATGCATGTCATGTCATATTGAGTAATATTTGTGCACTCTTTGATTGTGTTTATTGTTTGTATGATTATTGTGTGGATTAGACGGATTTGCGCTAGAAAGTGCCGCGGAGGATCTACAGCACCAAGAGTTTGAAGGCTTTGACCCTAATCAACAGCAAGAGCAAGGCAAGTGTCCTTGAAGCATATTGATCCTGTTTTAAAATAAATGTTTATTTGCAAAACTGCATGCTTGTGTCAATTTGATGGGAAATCCTATGGTAGGAAGTTTAGTAGCTTTGTTTAACCACCCTTGTCACCGAGAATATACGGTAGAGAGTCGAGAAGGGATTTTTACCTTTTGCTTCGCTTAATCAACTGGGATGGGAAACAACTATACCACTCAATTTCATTATGCATGGATGACATTATGGTTAATATGAACTAGTTAATTTGATATGGTAATGGGTGATCTAAGCAAGCCTGGTATGTGGATTGGTTGGATGTATGGTGGATTACTTGCTTTAGATCTAAGGACCGATTCGTGAAGCGACCATCCAAGATTTACAGTGCCACCACGAGGTCAAGTATGGGTGCGGTGTAGCTGATTAATTAGGGCTTTGCCAGTGCTATTTGGAACATTAAGGATGCTCGGAGAAGGGGTAGTCGGATTGGATTTGTTGATGATTGGTGGGACTACCTTGGGATCTGAATGGCTCAAGAGGGGGCCATTGGTTGAAGATGTGCTCAGTTGGAGACATCGCCACCTGTGAATCCTCAGTGGGGTCTAAATAGGCTAGTAATCCCTTTGTAAAGTCTACTTTGTGATCTCTTGGCCACACACCGACGGAAGTGTGAGACGGCATAATAGAGGTTCTAGTCATCGAGAGGTGATGAAATCACAAACACGTGGGTAAAGCGGTACAACCTTTGCAGAGTGTGTCTAAAACTATCATGATAGCCGTGCTCCCGATTATGAGCAACCTGGAACCTCACATGATTAGAGGGAACTCGGTATTGGGATGATATTTGGGATGGTATTATGGTTATGATGAGTATTATGGTCATGGATGGTTATGAATTAATTTCTGGTATTGAATATGGGTATTGGTATATGATGATGGATATAGAATATGACTGGTACTATGATATTACTTATGGTTTATGATGGGTTTATTCACATACATATAATATATTGCTTTTCCAAATGTTATAATGTACTTTTCAGCACTTAGCCATTATTATATTCTTCATTTGAATCAGCCACATGTCATACTTTCCACACTTGCTGAGTACGACATGTCATACACTGGCTTATGCTGCCTAGCTGTTTAGTTTGCTTATTTAGTTTATTTCTGCTGCATTAGTTGAACTTGACATTAATATTCATTAGAACTTGTATTTGAGGATAATATGGTTTGTGTAATAAAAATTGGTTAATTAATCTTGTTCTGTGGTAGTTTTCTGTATACTCTTTTGTGAATGCACTCGTGTATGTGTGTTGGACATTTTGGGCACACATATGCGTTTACTTGGTTCATTTTCGGAACCGGGTGTCACATCACCGTACTCAACTGATTATCCAGCAGCTTCACCTCAAGTTGACTCGCCTCCAACGTGCTTTCTGCGCAGTGCGTTTCCTGGCGAGCTTCCGATAGATCTTGAACAACTCGGTGCCACTGATTCTCCCTAACGTTTAGACGTCGATTGGGAGGAGAAATCATGGCTCTAAGTGAGTCATTGGCCCACTCAAAATGATCTCCTCGAATCATAGCTTGTTTCAGATCACCCATCAAGCCTTCAATGCTAGCATGTTGTGTAAAGATCACTTGACACGATGATACTGCATATAACGCCAAGATTATCTTTGGTACCTCTCCGTGAATGCCATAATATGCACCCATTCGACCTTCCCACTCATCACCAGATCTACCGTGGACTGGAAAGAGCGTGAACGGGGTGCCCACCGTATGACGATAATGAAGCTTGCAAAATCTCGTAATAGCAACACTCGCGGCAAAACACCACGTGCCTTCCAACTAATTCCCTTTCACCTGGATGGAGAAAGGAGCCCATACAATATATGACGGACCAGCGGGCACATCAACATAGATGGTGAATCTTGTCACACCTCCGTCATCGAATTCCCTGCCCCAATAGCTCGCTATGTTGCGATACCCGAACCGTTGAAGCAGCGCTATCAACAACTCCGGTAAACCTTTTCGAAGAGCACACATCACGAACACCCATCCGTTCGGTAAGTGTACCATCAAATCCGCCATCTGTGGAAAGGATACTTGAACAATGAAAAGGTTTCCAACTTCTAATAGTTCAAGAAAAATTTAAAGCTGGAGTAGTAATCACAGTCTGTTCCAGCTGACCTTCCTGTATAAATTCAAAATTTTCATACAGGAAATGTCAGAACCAGACATTGGGTTGAATACAAAATTTGTAGTACACTTTACAGCCTTTCCCAGTTGTACTCATAAAGCTCCAGGTGAGCTAGGAAGTAGAATCTATACAGGTTTAAATTTGACCCAATTTTTTTTGGAAATTTTGACAGAACCTCTCCTGTATATGTGGTTATTTCCACAATTTTTACAGGTATATCATAACAATATATAAGGTAATTCCAAAATAAACATTGTATAACATCAAGTTAACAATCCATAAGTAAAAGAGTTCAGCCTTGAAAAATTTGTTATACAGGTATAGCGCGCAAATTTGAAACCATGTGCAACTGTTTCAAGTTCTGGCCTGCCAGAACCAAGTTTGCGACAATAGGAATTAAACACAGTTACACCAAGATTCATGCCATGAGTGCAATATAAAGTTGATAAGTACTTCCTAAGATTTCCAGAAATGTATATATGTGACCATGTCACTATTCTGGATTGAGAGCTATCACTATCCAAACATAACAGATGAACTGACTGGTTTTCACCAGTAGTCCTGCAGTTCACTGTTTTGAACTCAAAATTTGATTTGAATAAAATTTGAATCAGTAAAACTTTGAATAACAAATATGTATATATCCTTATACCCTTTCCTGATATGTATCACAATAAGGCAGGAGATTTTTCTACAGTGAGTTATGGCAAAAATACAGAGACAGGTACAATGGTATGGTCATCTGGAGCAGTTTAAATATACTCCAAATTTCAACAGATTATGAAGCTTTTCTGCCTTGATGGTCAACAGAAAAGTTGTAGAGGTCTTCAAGATCTTTCCATCCATATAGCATACCCCTATGTTAATTAAAAACTAACCAAGATCATAACCAAGGGAACTGAGCAAACTTCTGTTAGAAATTAAGAATCTTGGTTCTAACCCTTTGTCGAGCCGATAACCAATGACACCAGTCCAAACATACCAGCAACTGATAGTTGGACTTCAAACACAATGCATCCATTCTGTCGTTGGGGATGGTCAAGTATCAAATTTGATATTGACGGTACTACATGCCTCACCAAAGAAAATTCTAACCGGTATATCTGGATACGTTTATAGGTGGCCCTAGTATCGTTCATTCGCAAACGTGTTCTACACGGGTTGCTACTGTAGTCAGTGTAACTGCAAAAGACAAAAAATCCCCTTTCACACCTGAACACCACAAGGGCGGTTCGGGGAAAACATGATAAGCAGTCACAATAATATATATAAAAGTAAATGCATACGACTCTGGTGTGAGTCGCCCTCGAGCGAAGTCATGTCTCGAGGTACATGGTTGTACTACGTCTGTACAACAAAGACCCCACACGAACCAGCTTATACGCGCTCGGGCATATGTGTTTCGCATGCTCCCATAGAACATGAATAGTTCTAGAGATGTATACTATCGGGTTATCCACCATCCGACGGGGGCTCCCACTAATTATGCGTCACGCAGGGTACCGCGTGTCATATGTTCTTAGAAACATGAATAGTTTCAGAGACTCATATTGACTTTCCATGCCAAGCCACAGAAATAACACATACCACTCCTCGTATGTTGAGCTTTCCGAGATTGATCCGCTCTTGGTGGCGTACCTTACCTCTTATCTAACGTCGGAGCGACGTTACAAAATTAATAACACATAAGTTACTTTACCACCTTTATATCTTATACTAATAATACTCTTTATACGGGCATATAGCTAATTCCTCACTCATATAATCCTAAGTTTTTGAAAATATGCTCTTTTCAAGCACAATGTTCCCAATGATGCTCTGATACCATGCTGTGGGGACCGGAATCCCGACATCCAAGGATCTCATCGGGTGGTGTCGTGCGATGCGACACCCAACAGTATACAGGAAAAGAACGAGAATAATATACAATACCAAGTAGTTTTACAATACTAAGCAGAAAGGAAAGTGACATATACATCATAGCTACGCTCTCGGCACTAGCTATGCAAAAGCAAAGTCATACATGTCCTGGATGCTTCGCACTAGCAACACCAAACTTATGGTGGCGTGCAGGACTCCCACTCGGCTGTAAACCCTGGAGGGGGTGCAGCCTCGTCGTTGAACCAGTCATCAGTCGTATAATCTGCAAAAACTTGTTAACTGCAAACGTGATCATAAGGCTCAGCAAGACTAAACCATCTCACTAGACATATATATGTAGGGTGAATACTAAGCATAGGTAAGGTAAAGCAGTAAAGGACTCGCCCACAAGTGGATCCTTAGCTTTCAAGTTATTATCAGCAGGTTACCAGTTAAATGAAAGTAACTTTAATGATCATATTGGACAGCAATCAAAGTTCCAAAATAATTATAATTCAATACATCGTATTCTCCTGACTTCTTCAGTATTTACTATGTCATGACACAGTGAACAAGTGGTACTCTATTACTGTGAGGGACGGTGATTGCAATCAGGACACACCCAGACAACACGACACATATGCACTTCCGAAAGTGCCAGTGCATACTTACAACAGTAGCTACATAACACTTTAGTACTAGTCATATATGGCCATCTTTCACCCAACACTCGAATGTCGAACCGGTCGATCCGTCATAGGCAGGAGGTCCCTGCATGGGGCGTACTCTAACGTGCCCACCAGCTGATTTACACCTTGCTGTCCTCAACCTACACTTATAAAACGGAATGGTATGCCTCGACAAACCATTATCAAGCTACGTTAGTTTACTGGAGCCCATTTCTCCAGTATGTCGCCGATACAATTCAAGCTTGTCTAGCAGGGCCGCACACGGATCGGTCCTCAATCGACACAAGCAGGGCTACACACGTGAGACCATGTCTCGCTGCATCCTATCTGCTGCTCAGTCTCAATTTCATATTCATAAACCATTTCTTGATCCATTTCATCCTTTTGTGGTAAAATCCTATCTCGCGAGTAGATTCCAACTACTCGACTTCTACCAGATTCCTATGAACATAAGCATGGCAGTTTCTACTCATCGGGTTGTAGACGTACCCAATACTCCATGGGATTTGTGGTTCATGCAAGTGGATGTCAAACACCTTAAACGTAATGCACAAACATCTGAAGACGTAAGGTGAATGAAAACTGCAACGACACTGTAAGGAACTTAAATGCAAACCGGGGCTTCCCTGAAAACGAGTCCGGGTCTAAGTTAGTCTCCGGTAGATGGACTTCCAATGCTTCCGGCTGCTCCTAGACTTAAGTTACTACACGATATGCATATGCTATATATGAATGACTTTGAAAATAATTAATATGTTTAAGGTCACAAGCTAATATCATGTGGTCAAATAAGATAATGATCTTAATTGGCTTTGGTACTTTTATGGTAGATACTAGGGACTAAAATGGAGACTCTTGCAAAGAAAAGGAGATGATCAAGGAAGTTTGTTGGCTCTAAAATTATGGTAATTAATAACCTTCTCTGAATTTTTTTTTTGAAATTCTGGAGGTCTATCATGGCTACCAGTGGTTGTACCATGTAGAGGGGGTCTCACTAGGTCTAGGAAAATTTGTTTCACATTTTTCTGAGCTTCCTACAGAGAGAAATCGATTTTACAATTTGGGAGAATTTCTGAAATGTTTTCGGTATTTTTCCCAATTTTTCAATTACATAGAGATTTGGAACATTTATCAACCCAGTAAATAAAGTCCAATGAACTTGAAACTTTTATTGGAGATCAAGTGTATTATTAAGAGTGTTCTGACCAAAATTGAGGATTTTTCAATTAACAGAACAGGAGTAATTAATTTCCCAAGCAGTTAGCTAAAAGGAATTAATTATGAAAATTCTGGGCGTTTCATGTCCAACAAATTGCACCAATGCAAAGTCTAGATTGATATGAGTCTACCAGAATTTATTTGAAATTTTTTTAGCAAATCTACTAGGAGTAATGAATTTTAAAAGTTTGATTGAATCCTGGAATTATTTTTCAATTGGAAAATTTAAATAAAGCGGCCGGCCCCACTTCATTTGAATGGGCCAATCGCATCTGGGCCACGCCGGGTCCACGGGGTTAACCCGCGCAGCCACACCAAATCCAGTGTCAAAGCCGATCCGCGCGCTCGCACGCGTCGCTGACAGGCGGGGCCTAGGGGGCCTTCGTCTACGTCCCGACGCGTCGCTCGGCCGCGATGGCGCAGTGCCGGCGAGCTCGCCGGAACGGTTGTGTCGACCTCCTCCCGGCCTAGCCTTGACCACCTAACCATAAAATTGACCGTGCAAGCCGATGGTGGGGTCCAATCGTGGTGGCGATGGCCAGAGATGGTGGCGCGACGGCGGTGGCGGAGCTAGGGTTTCGACGATCATCGGAATCGCTCGGGGATGGCGCAAGAAGCTCGGGGAAAGGTCGGGAACGTTCCTGGGAGCATGGGGAAGATAACTAGGGGGCTCAAACGGGATGAAATCGCCGGCAATGTCGACTTCGACGGTGCACTGACGGATTTCCATTGGCGGCGGGGAAAACTCGGCTATCTCGGTCCACACTCGATGGTTTCCAAACCTTTTTGATCTGGAGTGTTCGCAAGGAGATAGGTAAACTATCCCTTAACTATTGCCAAGAATTATTAGACGTAGAAAATGAATTAAATCCCTAACCTAGAAACATAGGTATGAACTATCATCGGGAAGAATGGAAATAAGAGCGCTACAAGGCATGGCATGGCTTGGAACTTGGTGAGCATGCGCAAGGCGCGATAACACACCTTTTTATTATAGAAGTTAGGGCCTGTAGAGGCCTCCTCTGGCTTGTCAACGGTGGAGCAGAGGTGGTTCTTGGTGGCTTCACCCACGGTCGTCGGAAAACTGTGGAATATCGCGCAACTGGGTGAGAAAACGGCGAACCAAAAGATGGAGAAGGTGCGCAAGAAAGTTGTGAACAAGTTTGCTAAAGAACTCACGATCGATCCTTGGCTAGATGGCAGGTAATCGTCGGAGTCCCGAGGTGAGGTCAGCGGCGCGCGAGTGGGGCAGAACTACGGCATGGGAAGGCAAAACCAAACAGGATCTCGACGCCGGTGACCAGGGGGTTTAAATAGGCAGAGAGGAATGACGGGAGCTCGGCATGGCGCAAGCAAGCAAGCAGCTCGGTGGCTTGCATGCCGGTAGGTGCCGCCACGGTGAGAACAGAGGAACCGCTCAGGAATGGGTCACTGGATAGTGGGTCCCACATCCCCTTCCAAGTTAATCCTCTCTAGAACTTTAATTCCCCTACCAAACATGATCCAAAAATTCTAGATTTTGTGGAGAAGCCAAATCAAATGTGTAGACTCAGATTTTGAAATTGGATTTCAAATTTGGACAAGTTTCAACTAGAATTCAAATTCAAATTTGAATTTGAATGAAATTCAATGGAGTCACTGAATTAAATAGCAAATGAGCTTCAAAAATTATGAAAATTTGCAGGGGTGTTGTCGGTACCCTGCGTACCGGGTACCCTATGATACCGCAAGAAGTGCAAAAGAGTTCTGCCCATCAAAATTGAAGGCCTCCTCAGGCCCCACATGTCATATTACACTGGACCCGCATCCCTCATATGGGTAGCTCCGGAGATTGACGCGTGTAATGTAAATCCAGGGGTAACCTCTCAACACAGGGAAGCTCCACGATCAACACGTGTATAATGACCCCAGACCTAACCCCCAGCAGAGGGAAGCTCCGGTGTTGACACGTGTACAGCGGTGCTAGAGCCACCTCCCCACAAAGGAAAGCTTCAAAGCTGCCACGTGTGGAGCCTTCGGACCTTCATAAACGTATACTCTGGCAGATCTCCTTCAGCACGGGCATTCAAGGGACAATCAAAGCGGCAGTTACAAGACTTGATTACGTGTCGTTAATGTTGTATTAACGACACACGATCAGAGCGCTGTTAATAGAGGTAACATAGCCATTAAGGCACGTTATCACACTATTAACCATGCTTAATACCCGTAGACAGTGTATTAGGCAATTTAATACGCCAGGGCCACACGTTGGGCCAGGTTAATGATGTAACGGTCAGTCCTTGGACTATAAAAGAACTGAGCTGCACGATACAATGGACAACTCCAACCTGAGCCATAGACTACGCTTCGAGCAATTCATAATACAGCACACATACACACCCCGTGGAGTAGGGTATTACGCTCAGGCGGATCGAACCACGTAAATCTCTGGTGTCGCCATCTTGATCTTGATCTCTGCGTGCCCCAACTGAAACAATAACCTCCGCGGGCTACACATTAGTAGTACCAGGGGAAGTGTCGTAGCTACACTTTGACATTTGGCGCACCAGGTAGGGGAAGATGAATGTGGCCAAGGGGGGGGGGGGTGAATAGGCCTTTTTGAAAATTGTCGGATCCTGCAACACTTAACAACCAGTTCAAAACCAGAGAAATCGGACTTGTCCAGTAAAGTGCGGACTAGTCCGGTGTATACGGACTAGATTGATTAGGTTTGATCGATTAACTTTGTTCTTCAATATATGCAGCGGAAGTATACGATTAAAAAAAAGTGTCACAAGGTTATGAATCAGGTTATATCACAGATCTAACTTATACTTTATGTTTCAATGTAAGGTAATCATGATCAGTTTGTACCCTAGATTGATATGAAGTAAGAACAATGAACATAAAGAGAACACAAGATATTTATCCCGTGGTTTGGTTCCCACAAAGGCAACCTACATCCACGTTGAGGAGCCCACAAAAGGATTGGGTCTTCTCCAACCCTACCCTCGTTGGATCGCCACGAAGGCCAATCCTCTTCCACGTATCTCAAAGGGTCGAATAACCGAATTCAAGGGGCTTTCTCACACGTTGAGATCTCCCTTGGATTACAACATAAAATACCACCAAGAACACACTCAAAAATTACAAATAATTCGCAGGAGTGTGTTAGAGAATCAAACCAAGAGCTCAATGTGGTGTTGAATGTGTCTCTCCAATGAACTAGAGTGAATCCTCAAAGGATTGATCTTTGTTGCACTTAATTTCGTGGATAGATGTGGTTTTTGAGTCTCTTGGGAGGTGTGACGGCGCTAGGGTTCGAGAGTGTGTAAAATATGGCCGTACAACTCTATTTATATGGGTTTCTAAAAGTGACCGTTAGGGTTCAGAAAGATCGCACTAGTCCATGGTGGTCACCAGACTAGTCCAGTGTGTTGTGTGTAGCAAACCCTAAGTGTCCCGAAATATCAGACTAGTCCGGCTAGGAACGGACTTGTCCGATTTCGCTACTGGAAATCTTCGGACTAGTCCGATAGTCATCGGACTTGTCCGAACATGTGAAACCCTAAGTGTATAGGATGACAAGTCCGCACTTGGAGGACTTGTCCGATTCGGATCAGAGGGTACTTCGGACTAGTCCGTGCAAACATCGGACTTGTCCGATTTGGATCAGAAAGAATATCGGACTAGTCCGGCTGTGATCAGACTTGTCCGATTTTGTGTGACTTGTGAAGTGTTTTGAGGACTAGTCCGCACTAGGGAGGACTAGTCCGATGGATATCGGACTTGTCCGATATTATGCAGAAAGGATATCAGACTAGTCCAGTGTCAGTTGGACTAGTCCGGTCCTGTGAAACTTTGTGCAATGTGTGTGTTTAATTGTGATTGATCTCTTGGGATGTGTTTTCTTAACACACTCCACACATAATGATCTACTATTCTTCTTCCTTGAGCTCATTTCCACTTTGCTCCTCATTATTCCTTCCTTTTGGCACTTTGCTCATTTTCCTATTAAAGTCCTGCACTTATCTCAACAAAGAGGTTAGGATCCCAATTGCCTGTCATAAATCATCCAAAACCCACAAGGGAGCCCTAGATGCACTTTCAATCTCCCCCTTTTTGGTGATTGATGACAACCAATTGAGATTTCACAAAATATGATAAAAATTTAGATTTTCATAAAGCATGCACATATGGGTCCAAAATACATTAAGTAGTGAAAGCATAGTCCATATGTGAATTCTTTATGGTGGGATGCATAACTAAGTGCACTGAAACATTGAGAATGACATAATTGACATTAATTATCCAATAGCAAGCATATATGTCATTCTAGAGCAAAATCACAGTTTTCATAAATACTACTCAAAGGATCAAGTCATTGCATCACAGAACCATAATTAACATAAGATCATTGTTAAAACATTACAAGCCACAAAAAAGTTAAAAAACAAAGCATAGAGCTCTCTCCTCGCAAACTGCAGCGAAGACTAAGACTCAGACTCCCCTTCAACCTCTCCCCCTTTGGCATCAAGACACCAAAAAGAAGGAGAGGAGGGTCCTAGGGTCTTCACTCTTCACTGTCGGTCCTCTCATCGTCGTCTTCATCATATTCATCTTCAGCTTGATGAGGAGGAGGAGGAGGTGCGGAGGTACTCGAGCCCCCAATGCCAAAGTAGGCAAGCTCAAAGGGGGTCAAGGGCCCGAGCTCGGCGAAATCAGAATTTGAGTCTTCAGAGATTGTTGGAAACTCAATTGGCTCAATCTCCAGCTTTTGGCAAATTTGCTTGACATTTGCCTTGATACTTCATGTCCTCCTTTCTTTTCTTGTTGAGCTTATGGGCCTTCACTTTGGCCTTTTTGCAGGAGGCAAAGATTGCAGCCAGGTACTTGAGAATTCCACTGGCTGAACCCTTTTGAGGGGCTGCACTAGAAGCAGGGGCAGCCCTAGCATCTTCTCTTGATCTTGCCGGTGCCTCGGGACTAGAGGCCGGCGAGAAAGCAGCCTGCACACTCGGCTTTTGAGGCATTTGAGGCCTCAAGGGGAGATGCTCCACATCTTTCACAAACTCAATGCCAGTGACTTTCTCAATCACAAACATTAGGTAAGGAGCATATCCGCACGATCTGTTGGGAGTGCAGGATATGTTCACCATATCATTCCAAATGTATTCCGCCACATCAAATGGACGGTTCTTGCTTATGACCCTCATCAGAGTCTAGAGGTATCCTTGCACACTCCCAGCATCTCCATCCTTGGGAGCAATGTCTTCCTTAACACTCTGTTCCACACCACAAAGAATGGCTTCATGTTTTTGGTGGAAGGAGGGTTGAACTTTGAGATTGGCTCATATAGGAACTTCATCCTATCCTTGTCAATGACACCAATGTTGTGTATGACCAAGCAATCAGATCTTGTGGTGTCAAGGTAAAGCAGGTTAGCAAAATCTTCTTGAGTAATGGTGTACTTGGATCCATGGGTCATCCAAGTGACACTCTCCTCATCCTCACTTGAGAAGTGACAGGTCGCAAAGAACTGCGCAATCACTTCATCATTCCAGTTATTTCTGAAAGCAAACAGATCTCTCAGTCCATGCTTCTCAATGGCTCTCACTACATCAGTGAACGGTGAGCAGCCCTTCTTCTCAAAATGTGCCCAGTCAATCCACTGACTGCGCACAACCGGTGTCTTCATTGGGATATACACCGATCTGTAGAAATCAGCATGGAAGATGCACCAGAACCTTCCATCAGCCGCTTGCTTCGGTCGGCCATACCAATCGATGCTTCTAAACTTGGCTGCCGAGTCACTGCCCTTCCCGTTGAACTTCTCTTCATTTGGGTCCCGGACCCCTTCCCTTGGAGCATGAAGTTTCAACAGGCCAACCGGACCCGTAGCAATCCCTTTGCCCTTGCCCCTTGCATGGCGAGGACCACTCGATGATGCAGCTGCCTTGGAGACTGGCTTCTTACCTAGCACCTTCCTCCGAGCCTGTGGATGAGACTGAGCTGGCTCGGACGGTCTTTCTTGACGCTTCTTGCCAAGACTCGTCGAGGTCTGAGGTGCCACCTCGTGGTCCATATCGGCCTCTAAGTCAGAGACATCATTGCTGGATCTCGACATAATCTGAGAAAGAGTGGTATGAATGATAATGAATGACACGAGGCAAAGGTGTGAACGGGTAGCAAGGAATTGCATTGAGGAATTGAAGACTTAGGTTTTGAGTTCAGAAACATCGGACTTGTCCGGTGCACAGGCACGGACTAGTCCGAGGGACCGGACTTGTCTGTGCATGGACCGAACTAGTCCAGTGCTCGTCCTCAAAAACCTAAGAGACTGGATAAATGGTGAATTCTAATGCACAACGACCTTAGCATACATGTAATACATCAAGAGAGCATGTATATAGCGAGGAATGCTAGGCTATTTGATCAACAATGACGAAATTTGGGATTTTCTAAGGTTTGAGCGAAAATTACCAAAAAAAATTGTTTGAAACTTGGAGATGAGGGTGTTGAAGGCCGGACAAGTCCGCTAGCTTCAATCCTCAAGTGGACAAGCTTGATTTTTGCCCAAATGCAAAGCTTTTTGGTGGAGGGAGCAAGGAATCGCCTTGGGAGCTCGAGCATGAAGAGAGAGAGTGCGTGAGGCAAGAGTGGAGGTGAGGAAATTAGGGTTTAGCGGTGGCTAGGGTTATGGACACGAAAAATCGGACAAGTCCGGAGATGACCGAACTAGTCCGAACTTTTCCAGGGGCTATATCGGACTAGTCTGTTGTCTACCGGACTAGTCCGGCCTAACCGGCACTCTACAGACTAGTCCGCATGGGCGGACTAGTCCGGGCAACCACGGACTAGTCCGTGGTCACTAGGCAAGAATTTTTAGCCCATTCATATATATTTGAAGGTACATATTTAGAGAAAAGAGAGGCAAAACACATCAAATAATCTTGATGAATATGATCAGTAAGCATACAACAATCAAGCAATGATCATAATTCACCAAGATATAGTAATTGACATAGTTTTTCGGAGAAAAATGAGAGAGACGATTTTCACAATCCAATCAACATATTTGAAGAGTTCATACAGGTATGCAACATTTCAAGCCACACTCCGAGCATCAAGGATATTTAGTTCATTTCGGAGTTCACAAAAACGTTTTTCATCAAGTGGCTTGGTAAATATGTCGGCCAATTGCTTTTGAGTGTTGACATGTGAAATGGCTATGTCTCCTTTCATGGCATGATCTCTCAAAAAGTGATGTTTATGTCTATGTGTTTAGTTCTGGAGTGCTCAACTGGGTTGTGGGCAATTTTAATGGCACTCTCATTATCACAAAGGAGTGGAATATGGTTCATATTGTAACCATAGTCCCTTAGAGTTTGTCGCATCCAAAGGAGTTGAGCACAACAACTCCCGGCTGCAACATACTCCGCTTCGGCTGTGGATAAGGCAATGAAATTTTGTTTCTTAGAGGACCAAGAAACTAAGGATCTCCCTAGGAATTGGCATGTACCGGAAGTGCTTTTTCTATCTACTTTGCACCCGACATAATCTGCATCGGAGTAACCAATGAGATTGAATTTTGAGCCTTTTGGGTACCAAAGGCCAAGGTTGGGTGTATGAACTAAATATCTCAAGATCCTTTTTACGGCTGTCAAGTGACATTCCTTAAGATTGGCTTGAAATCTTGCACACAAACATACACTCAACATAATATCTGGCCTAGATGCACATAAATAGAGTAGAGATCCAATCATGGAGCGATATAACTTTTGGTCAATGCTAGGTCCATCTTCATTGAGGTCTAGGTGGCCATTAGTTGCCATGGGGGTTTTTATGGGCTTCGCCTTGTCCATGCCAAACTTCTTGAGTATGTCCTGCATGAACTTGGTTTGGCTTAGGAACGTCCCTTCCTTCTGTTGCCGTACTTGGAATCCCAAGAAGTACTTTAACTCTCCCATCATTGACATTTCAAACCTGTCTGTCATGATTTTACTAAATTCTTCACAAAAAGATTGGTTAGTTGACCCAAAGATTATATCGTCAACATAAATTTGACAAATAAAAATATCATCATCAAAATTCTTTGTAAACAGTGTATAATCTACTTTGCCAATATTAAAGCCATTTTCAATTAAGAAATCTCTAAGACACTCATACCAAGCTCTAGGAGCTTGTTTGAGGCCGTAGAGAGCCTTACACAATTTAAACACGTGGTCGGGGAACTCTTCGTCTTCAAACCCGGATGGTTGCTCCACGTACACCTCTTCCTTGATTGGTCCATTGAGGAAGGCGCTTTTCACATCCATTTGATACAGCTTGAAATCATGGTGAGTAGCATATGCAAGTAATATTCTAATAGATTCAAGCCTAGCTACTAGAGCAAAAGTCTCATCGAAATCCAAACCTTCAACTTGTGGATACCCTTTGGCCACAAGTCGTGCCTTGTTCCTTGTCACCACCCCGTGTTCATCTTGTTTGTTGCAGAAGACCCACTTGGTGCCGACAATGTTTGCATTGGGTCTTGCCACAAGTTCCCACACTTCGTTCCATTTGAAGTTGTTCAATTCTTCTTGCATTGCCACCACCCAGCCCGGATCTTTCAATGCATCTTCAACCCTGCGTGGTTCCAAAAAGGATACAAACGAATAGTGTTCACAAAAGTTAGCTATGCGAGATCTAGTGGTTACTCCATTTTGGATGTCACCGATGATGTTGTCGATTGGGTGATCCCTTTGGACACATTGGTGTACTCTTGGGTGTGGCACTTGAGGAGTTGTATCTTCATGATCATCTGCTTCTCCCCTTAAGTGATTGCCTTCGTTGACTTGTTGATTATCTTCGTATTCTTTTGGTTGATCTTGTGTTGAAGCTTCCCCTTGATCGTTGGTCTCCTCTTGTGGTTCATCTTCCTCATGTACATGTGGAGGTGGCTCTTGTGGTCGAACCTCACCTAGAGCCATTCTCTTTAATGCTTGACAAGGAGCTTCTTCTTTACCTCGTTCACATGGATCAACTTTCTCCTTTTGGGAGCCATTAGTCTCATCGAACACTACGTCACATGCTACTTCAACAAGTCTGGAGGTCTTGTTGAAAACACGATAGGCGTAAGTGTTCGAATCATAACCAAGCAAGAAACCTTCATCGGACTTCGAAGCGAACTTTGAAGTCCTAGGCTTCTTGTTCAAGATATAACATGGAGAACTGAAAACACAAAAATATGAAATATTTGGTTTGTTACCGGTGAGTAGCTCATATGGTGTCTTCTTGAGTAGTCGATGAAGATAGAGTCGATTTATGGCGTGGCAAGCGGTGTTAATCGCTTCTGCCCAAAATCGATCCAATGTCTTGTACTCATCGAGCATTGTTCTTGCCATCTCTATGAGTGTTCGATTCTTTCTTTCGGCAACTCCGTTTTGTTGTGGGGAGTACGGCGCTGAAAATTCGTGCTTTATGCCTTCGTCATCAAGGTACTCCTCCACTTGCATGTTCTTGAACTCCGTGCCATTGTCGCTTCGAATATTCTTGATTGTCAATGAGAATTTGTTTTGAGCTCCCTTGAAGAACTTCTTGAGTGTTCCTTGTGTCTCTGACTTATCATGCAAAAAGAAAACCCAAGTGAATCGAGAAAAATCATCAACGACAACTAAACCATATTTGTTATCGCCGATGCTTATGTAGGCTATTGGACCAAACAAGTCCATGTGTAGAAGATCGAGTGGTCTTGTTGTAGTCATGACATTTTTGGCAGGGTGAGGTGCTCCAACTTGCTTCCCGGCTTGGCACGCGCTACAGGGCCTGTCTTTCTCAAATACAACATCCTTCAAACCTCGGATGTGATCACCTTTGAGGAGTTTTTGAAGGTTCCTCATACCAACATGCGCTAGCCATCTATGCCACAGCCAACCCATGTTGGTCTTTGCAATCAAGCATGTGTCAAGTTCAGCTTTATCCTTGTTGAAGTCAACAAGATAGAGCTTTCCCTTTAACATACCCTTGAATGCAACGGAACCATCACTCCTCCAAGAAACGGTCACACCCTCGTTAGTGAACGAGCAATTATAACCTTTGTCACATAATTGAGATGTGGACAGCAGGTTATAATCTAGAGATTCAACATGTAAACATGAGAAAGTGTGTGTTTGGAGGATATTGCAATTTTACCGGTACCGAGCACAATTCCTTTACTATTATCTCCAAAGTAGATTCCCTCGTTTGGGTCCTCATTCTCTTCATATTCCACGAACATTCTTCTTTCCCTGGTCATATGATTGGTGCAGCCACTGTCTAGCACCCATTTAGATCCGCCGGAGGAATATTCCTACAAATACAAATCATGCCTTGGTTTTAGGTACCCAAGCTTGCTTGGGTCCTTGGAGGTTAGTTACAATGCATTTGGTCACCCACACATGAGACTTGGTGTTCCCATGGCGTGGACCAACATAATGAGCATAAACCTTGCCAAAGTTGTTTCTCATTAACACATAGGAGGCATCAAAAGTTTTAAACAATAGCTGTTGTTGTTTATGTACAGGGCTAGTCTGGGGGGGTCGGACTTGTCCGGAGGACCGGACTTGTCCGGACACCAACCGGACTAGTCCGGTGTTCCTGTGCAGTTACAGTCTTAATCTGTGACTTTCCAGTTTGAGAGGGCCTTCCTTTTACAAAGGTAATCCTCTCCTTGTTATTCTTATGGCTTCTAGCACGTTGCTTTTCACCATAGGAATAACCAATGCCATATTTGACATTTGGAGGTCTTTTGACCAAGTATGCACTACGTGCATATTTGATCTTCTCCTTGTCAAATATGCCACTTTGGGCAGATGTTTTTCCTTTGGAGAAGTTGGCTTATCCTTCAAACTCGTGTCACTTTTCTTACATGTGCAAGCATGAGCAAAATTAGTTTTAGTTAGTTGAGAAGGTGAACTCGACGAGGAGGAAGGTTCACTTAGCTTGAGTGACTCAACCTGCACTTCAAGGATCTTGTTGACCGTGATCAGGTCAGCAAGTTGGTCCTTGATGGTGGCATTTGAGTCAGTTAGCTCCAAGCAAGTTTCCTTGCTCGAAGCTAACTCAAGCTCTAGTGATTTGCTTCGTTCCTTTTCAAGTTCTAGAAGTTTGTCAAGTTTGACATATTCCTCCTTTTGGGAGATGATCATGTCCTCTTGACGATGTATTAATCTCTCCTTCTCAACAAGTTGATCAAGCAAAAATTTCATTTTAGTAGCAGTTTTCCTATCTAGTCCAATAAGCATGTCCTCATTATCACTATTGAGTTCATCATCGCTAGAATAGGAATGCACGGAAGAGGGTTTAATGGTTACCTTGCGTTTACCTTCCTTTGCCATAAGGCAAGTGCCATCTCCCTTCCATGCGCCAAGTGTGAGGAAAAGGGTAGACTTCTTGGATGTCTTCTCGATGTCTATGCTAGCCATCTCTTCTTCTTCGGACGATGAGGACTCGTCATTTGAGTCCCATTCCTTTCCGATGTGCGCTTGTTCGGCTTGTTTCTTCTTCTTGAAGAATTTCTTGGGTTGAGGCTTGACTTCTTTGGTCTTCTTCTTGTTCTCCTCATATGGGCAGTCAACTATAAAGTGGTTGTATTCACCACAATTATAGCATGCCCGCCTCAACTTTGGCTTTGTTCTTTCCTTGTAATTTCCTTCGCTTGACTTTGTACCTTGTCTCTTTTTCATTATTCTCTTGAATTTCTTCATGAACAATATCATGTCTTCTTCATCCAATTCACTACTTTCGTCGTCACTATCTTCCTCTAGTTGTGCTTCTCTAGCTTCTTTGGATAGGGGCTTGAGAGTGGACTTCAAAGCAACCCCTCTCTTCTTTGCCGAAGTGAGGTCGGCAATCTCCTTGACATGTTTTGCTTGTTTTTCAATCATCTCGAAGTTGATGATCTTCCCAAGTAGTTCATCCGGTGTCAACTTTTTGTATCCGGGGCTTTCTCTAATCATGGAGCATAGTGTGACGTTGTGAGGCATAAAAGCTCTAAGGATGAGCTTTACCACCTCGTGGTCATTCCATTTCTTGCTTCCGTATGATCTGAACTTGTTGACGAGTGTCTTTAATCAATTGTACATTTCTTGGGGTGACTCGTCTTCTTCAATTGCAAATCTTCCTAACTCACCTTCAATCATCTCGATTTTTGCTTCACGCACATGTCGGCCACCTTCATGTGCAGTTTGTAGTGTGTCCCATATCTCCTTTGCAATTTCAAGTCCATCCACCTTGGTGAACTCGTCCCAACTGAGTGAAGAGGTAATTACGGCCGCGGCTTGCGCATTTCGGTGAATTGCCTGCTCATGGCTGGGGGTGAGCTCTTCGTCGTCGTTCGGAATATCTATCTCTGTGCACACAATATGCCACAAATTTGGATTGAGGGAAATTAGATGCATTTTCATGTTTTGCCTCCACATTGAGTAATCACTTCCATCGATGTGTGGGGCTTTTCCAAGTGGTATAGATAAATAATGATTGCTATTGGAATTGAGACGATCATAGTTAAAAGGATATCGGGAGTAGTCGGTGTGACTACTCCCCTTCTTCTTCTCTTCCACTTTTACTTTCCCTTTGGAAAGTGTCTTCTTTCTTAGGAGCGCCTTAAGCTCCAGTGTCTCCTCATCGTCGTCCTCGAAGTCTTGAATGGCTTCGAGGAGCTTTTCCACCTTGAGATTCTTTTCATCATCAACCTTCTCTTGGTTGTTGATCTTGTGGGTGTCCTTCATGTCTGACATGATCTCCTTCGAGCGATTAGTCTCTTTCTTGAAGAACCTGCTCTGATACCAATTGAATGTGGCCCAGAGGGGGGTGAATAGGCCTTTTTAAAAATTGTCAGATCCTGCAACACTTAACAACCAGTTCAAAACCAGAGAAATCGGACTAGTCCGGTAAAGTGCGGACTAGTCCGGTGTATACGGACTAGATTGATTAGGTTTGATCGATTAACTTTGTTCTTCAATATATGCAGCGGAAGTATACGACTAAACAAAGTGTCACAAGGTTATGAATCAGGTTATATCACAGATCAAACTTATACTTGATGTTTCAATGTAAACTAATCAAGATCAGTTTGTAACCCTAGATTGATATGAAATAAGAACGATGAACATAAAGAGAACACAAGAGATTTATCCCATGGTTCGGTTCCCACAAAGGCAACCTACATCCACGTTGAGGAGCCCACAAAAGGACCGGGTCTTCTCCAACCCTACCCTCGTCAGATTGCCACGAAGGCCAATCCTCTTCCACTTATCTCAAAGGGGTGAATAACCGAATTCAAGGGTCTTTCTCACGCGTTGAGAGCTCCCTTGGATTACAATACAAAATACCACCAAGAACACACTCAAAAATTACAAATAAATCGCAGGAGTGTGTTAGAGAATCAAACCAAGAGCTCAATGTGGTGTTGAATGTGTCTCTCCAATGAACTAGAGTGAATCCTCAAAGGATTGATCTTTGTTGCACTTAATTTCGTAGAGAGATGTGTTTTTTGAGTCTCTTGGGAGTTGTGACGGCGCTAGGGTTTGAGAGTGTGTAAAATATGGCCGTACAACTCTATTTATATGGGTTTCTAAAAGTGACTGTTAGGGTTCAGAAAGATCGGAATAGTCTGTGGTGGTCACCGGACTAGTACGGTGTGCTGTGTGTAGCAAACCCTATGTGTCCCGAAATATCGGACTAGTCTGGCTAGGAACGGACTTGTCCGATTTCGCTACTGGAAATCTTCGGACTAGTCCAATAGTCATCGGACTTGTCCGAACATGTGAAACCCTAAGTGTATAGGATGACAAGTCCGCACTTGGAGGACTTGTCCGATTCAGATCAGAGGGTATTTCGGACTAGTCCGTGCAAACATCGGACTTGTCTGATTTGGATCAGAAAGAATATCGGACTAGTCCGGCTGTGATCGAACTTGTCCGATTTTGTGTGACTTGTGAAGTGTTTTGAGGACTAGTCCGCACTGGGGAGGACAGTTCTATGGATATCGGACTTGTCCGATTTCGTGCAGAAAGGATATCGAACTAGTCCGGTGTCAGTCGGACTAGTCCGGTCCTGTGAAACTTTGTGCAATGTGTGTGTTTAATTGTGATTGAGCTCTTGGGATGTGTTTTCTTAACACACTACATACATAATGATCTACTATTTTTCTTACTTGAGCTCATTTCCACTTTGCTCCTCATTATTCCTTCCTTTTTGGCACTTTGCTCATTTTCCTATTAAAGTCCTTCACTTATCACAACAAAGAGGTTAGGATCCTAATTGATTGTCATAAATCATCCAAAACCCACAAGGGAGTCCTAGATGCACTTTCAGAAGAGTTTCTAGAGATCTCAAGATGGTGAATTCCGCCGCAGGATCCTCCAACGGCAATCGAGCTGAACAACCTGCTGGTGGCAATACCCTCAATGCGCCACAGCCAGCAGGTGCCATTGTTCCAGCAGGCACTATGGCACCACAGCCACCATCTGTTCCGGCAAACAATGTTGGGCAACAAGATAGTGCATCTGCGTCGATCATTGCATCGATAAACAACAACCCTGAGCACCCGCTCATTGCTGTGCGAGCTCTTCTACAACATCCACCACCTCCAGGGGCACCCCAGGGTGCTATGGAATAGTGGAGAGCTGATGTAGACCATCTGATTGCAGCTACAGCCGTAGGCATTAGCAATCAAGGTCCTCCCCCCTCGGGCGAGCACCATCACAACGATGGACCTTGTCGGGCCGACTTGGTCTACAAGTCTCACAGCAGAGGAGATGAGCTGCATCCCAGCAGGTGACCTCATTGCCTCCCGGGGCACGACGCAGCCACACCATCACCAGGATTCTGACTCATGACCTACGGTCGGAATTGGATCACCGTTACCGGCAGCAGGACGACCGCGTCCATATTGAGCGAGCTCGTGAGAGGCGAGAGGCTCGGGACAATCCAGCTCCTCACAGAGTGGGAGGAGGTTGTTCTGCTCTGGCCATGCATTTGCGCATGGTCAGATGGCCACAGAAGTTCCAGTCTCACTTGCCAGAAAAATTCGATGGGACTGTCAACCTTGCCAAATTCTTTCAAATCTCCACCACTACCATACTAGCAGAGGGAGGTGATGAGGCTGTTATGGCCAGTTACTTTCTGATGGCTTTAACTGGGACTACAAGGTCCTGGTTCATGAGTCTTCCACCCGACTCCATTAATAGTTGGGTAGAGTTATGCCAGCAATTCACTGCCAACATCGGGAGTTCTTACACCCGGCCTGACACTGAATAGGATTTGTTTGCTATAAAGCAAACATCAGGGGAATTGCTGCGATCCTTCATCCAGCGGTTTTCTTAGGTACGGAATACTATTCCTTCGATCTCGAGTTCTTCTGTTATCATTGCATTCAGACAGGGTGTTTGAGATAAAAAGATGTTGGAGAAGCTGACCATCAAAGAGATCACTAGCGTCACGGAACTCTTCAGCCTAGCGAACAAATGTGCTAGGGCTACAGAGGGCCGTGAAATGCACTCCAAACAAGCTCCGGAGGCCAACAAGAAGTTCTCCAAAACTGAATCCACTACCTCTAGCAGTGGCAAAAAGAAAAAGAAGCCCAACGGCAAGAAGAAGCCGTCTGCTGCAGCACCGGGTGGTCGGGGCCCACGCCCCAAGAAGCGACCTTGTCCTTCGTTAGAAGACAGCAACAGTTCAAAGGCGTGGTGTCCGATTCACAAGACAGACAGACACAACCTGGAAGAATGTCGGGAGGTCCAGAATCTTGCCGAGCGCTATAACAAGCGCCGGGAAGAAACTCCTTTCCGTCAGCGGGAAGGAAACAAAAAGTCGACGAAGCTCCGGCTGAGGAGGAGCTAGGTTTCCAGGACCCCAAAAAGGTCCTGAAAGCCATCTACAACACTGTCGACGATGATTCTAGCGTCTCTGACAACGAGCGCTGGAAAACCCTAAACACCATCTATGGTGGTTCTTGGGACATCACCTCTCGCCGCATCCTCAAGACGATGCGACAGGACATGGCCGTGGTAGCTCCCACTGCTAAGGCGGAGCCTCATCAGAAGTGGATGGATACCCCCATCATTTTCGATGCTTCGGACTGCCCCCGAAACATGATCGGGGTTGGCCAACTCCCGTTGATGGTGTCACCCACCATTAACAATATTCAAATCCACTATGTAATGGTGGACAAAGGTTCAGGGCCAAACCTCATAAGCTTCTAAGATTTTGTAAAGCTTCAGCTCTAGCCTTCGGACCTTCGCCCATCCAGATGTTTCTCTGGGGTAGGTCCGGGAACCATTACCCCTCTCGGTTCCATCACACTCCTAGTGACCTTCAGGACTCGGGAAAAATACAGAACTGAGAAGTTGGTCTTCGACGTCGCGCAGATCAGTTTGTCGTTCAACGCCATTCTGGGCAGGCCAGCTTTGTACAAGTTTATGCCCGCCGCTCATTATGGTTACTTGGTATTGAAGATGCCGACACCTATGGGCATTCTCCGGATCTGCGGAGATTGCACTACATGAGTTACTGCTTTAGAAGAACTCTATGCGCTTACCACGGCACAAGAGGAAGCATCCGGTAAGGAGCCAGCTCCAAACCCTCCGAGCATTCTCCATAAAGGTTCTACCTCCGCACCTCGTGCTCATCACTTTCCTGTCAAAGTCGTCCAAATTGGTTCCAACACTGCTCAGACTACCCGTATATTGGGAAGTCTAAACAACAAATAGGAACTCGTGCTCATCACTTTCCTCCGGGCTAATGTTGACGTGTTTGCCTGGCGACCATCAGAAATGCCTGGGATCCCTAGGGTGGTGATTGAGCACAATCTGAAGGTTTACCCTGACGCACGACCTGTACACCAAAAGCCACGGAAGCAATCAATCAAAAGACAAAACTTCATCCGATAGGAAATCAAGAAGTTCCTCGAAGCTGGATTCATCCGTGCAGTCTTCCAACCAAAATGGCTGGCAAACCCAGTTGTTGTACCAAAGGCCGGTGGGAAGCTTCGGATGTGTATCGACTACACTACCTTAAATAAGGCATGTCCAAAGGATCCATTTCCAGTACCTAGAATAGTTCAGATAGTGAACTCCACCTCTGTGTGTGAGCTATTGTGTTTCTTAGATGCATATTTTGGATATCAACAAATCCAAATGTCTAAGAAAGATGAAGAGCATACTGCCTTCATAACAGCAGATGGATTGTACTATTATACTGTCATGCCATTTGGTCTTAAAAATGCTGCTTCGACATTTGTGCGAGCTATGTACAAAACATTTGGAGAGCTAATTAGATACTTGGTGGAGGTGTACGTCGATGACATCGTAGTGAAGATCAAGAACAAGGAGTCACTCCTTGACAATTTACAAGCTATCTTCGACAAGCTGCGCACCACGCGCACCAAGCTGAACCCAGACAAGTGTGTCTTCGGGGTTAGCTCAGGGAAGCTTCTTGGTTTCTTAATGACTCACCGAGGAATTGAAGCAAATCCAGCGAAGATCGAGTCCATAATAGATATGCGGCCCCCAGCCTGCATTAAGGATGTCCAGAAGTTAACTGGATGTGTAGCTGTGCTCAGCCGGTTTATCTCAACACTGGCAGAACGGGTGCTACCCTTCTTCAAACTCCTGAGGAAGTCTGGACCATTTCACTGGTCTGAAGAAGCAGAAAAGGCATTTCAAGAGCTGAAACAACTCCTCACAACACTACCTATATTGGTAGCTTCGAATCCTGGTGAGCCTTCACTGCTTTACATTTTGGCAACCATTGATGTTGTCAGTATGGTCCTGGTTGCGGAAAGACTGGAGCCTCATCCAGTCAAGGAACCCAGACCCCTCTGAGAGGGTTCGAAGTTAAATAAGGGTGTGTTTGGGTCTCAGCTCCCAGACACTGAACCTCAAAATGAAATGCTAGGAGATCAACCTCATTCGCCTGAGGGGGTTCACCTAGCTGACCAAGATGATTTGGACCTTTCTAACAAAGTCCGGGTCAAACAAGAAGAAATTTTGGACCCCTCTGGGAGGGTCCAAGAAGCACAACCTGAAGGTTTGGAACCCTCCAGGAGGGTCCGGATCGACGAAGAAGAAGATCTGGGTCATTCTGATCGGGTCCAGACCATCCAACGCCTCGTGTACTTCATCAGCGAAGTCCTCCACGATGCCAAGACAAGATACATTGAGGTGCATAAGCTGCTTTACGCAGTTCTTAATTCCTCAAGGAAGCTTCATCATTACTTCCAAGCCCACAAAATATCAGTGGTAACTTCTTTTCCACTGCGTGCTATTGTGCATAACCCTAACTCTACTAGGAACATTGCAAAGTGAGCAGCGGAACTGGCCAAATTCGATCTAGAATTCGTGTCATGACAAGCAATCAAAAGTCAAGTTTTAGCTGACTTCGTGGCAGAATGGACCCCTCTCCATCAAACCCTGGGGGCCATAGTGAGCAGAAACCAGAACCCAAGGTTCCAGTATTCATCGAACCTCACTGGACTCTCTACTTCAATGGCTCCATGCAAAAGCAGAGGGCCGGAGCTGGAATCCTTCTCCTGGCTCCGACTGGGGAGAAGGTCAAGTACATGGTCCACCTTGATTTCAAGGCAACCAACAACATGACAGAGTATGAAGCTCTCATCTACGGACTTAAGGTGGCACTATCTTATGGTGTCAAACAGCTGTTGGTGAAGGGATATTCACAACTCATCATCAAACAAGTCAAAGGTGAATGCTCCTGTAACAATCCTCAACAAGCTGCATATATCCTTGAAGTCCAGAGGCTTCAGAAGGACTTTGAAGTCCTGGATCTCCACCATGTTCAGCGTCTTCACAACACTGAAGCCGACGACCTCTCAATGAAAGCCGCAACTAGAGCTCCGGCTCCTGACGGAATCTTCGTCCGAAGGTTGTCAAAACCAACATCTCAGCCCGCCGAACTGAGCGAAAGGGGCGAGACCAGCACCACGAAGTTGGCAGTCCCGGTGGCCCTACTACCATGGCGTCCACAAAGGGTCATAGGTGCTGTCGGAAACTCCGAGCAACCCAGCACACTAGACTCAGAAGCTCAAGTAAGCTCTGATGCATGGATCTCGGAGATCCGGAGCTACTTGAAAGACAATATCCTTCCTGAAGACAGTGTATCCGCTGACCAGATTATCAGATTGGCTAAAAGATACACGTTGGTAGAAGGGGATCTCCGGTGCCAATGGCATCCTAATACGATGCATTGCAAGGGAAGAAGACCGCGAGCTCCTCACGGAAATCCATGGAGGCGAGTGCGGGAACCATGCTTATTCTCGCACATTGGTCGGTAAGGCCTTTCGGCATGGCTTTTACTGGCCTACAACACTTCAGGATGCGGTTCAGCTAGTGAAAAAATGTGAAGCGTGCCAGTTCCATGCAAAACAGATTCACACACCAGCTCAATCACTACAAATGATACCTCCTACATGGCCATTCGTTGTGTGGGGCATGGACATCTTGGGACCTTTCCCAAAAGCCGTTGGAGGTTACAGGTTCCTGTACGTTGCCATTGACAAGTTTACTAAGTGGCCGGAAGCAACTCCAGTTGTGACAATCAATAAACAATCAGCAATCAAGTTCTCGAAGTCCATTATATGAAGATTTGGAGTTCCAAACAAAGTCATAACTGACAATGGAACCCAATTCACAAGTGCTGCATTTCAAGAATATTGCGAAGACCTCGGCATTCAACTTAGCTACGTCTCAGTAGCTCATCCAGCAAGAAATGGCCAAGCTGAGAGAGCAAATGCTGAAATTTTAAAAGGACTCAAGACGCGCACATATGAGCGCCTGAAAAAGCACGGAGCTAATTGGATTGAGGATCTTCCATCCACATTGTTGGCGAACAGGACAACTCCAAACCGATCAACCGTGGAAACTCCATTCTTCCTAGTGTACGGAGCTGAAACAGTCCTTCCTCCAGAGATCACCTTGGGGTCCCTCCGGGTCCGGACCTTCGACAAAGCCACGCAGGACCAGCTCCAGCCTGAAGACCATGACCTCGTCGATGAGGGAAGGTGCCAAGCAGCTGTTCAGAATGCACGTTATCGCCAGGCGCTCTGGCACTATCATCAAAGGCATGTGCGCAACCGACAACTCGAGGAAGGCGATCTAGTGCTTTGGAAGATACTTACTTGGGAAGGACTGAATAAACTTTCCCCTAGCTGGGAAGGTCCATTCCGAGTGATCAAAGTATCATGTCTCGGGTGCGTTCGCTTGGCAACAGAGGATGGGATTCCGCTTCCTAATCCTTCGAACATCGAGCACCTCCGTAAGTTTTATGCTTAGAATCACGGAGGTGAGTATGTAATTACACACGATGTATGTTATAGAGTCACTAAACAGACATGGGTAGGTCCTCCGGGAGAATGTCCGGACCCCTCCGGAAAGGTCCGGAAAGTTCAAGTACACTTCATACAATAACATCACTAAAAGTGTAATTACCTACCCTGGGTTAGTACAAGATGTATAGCACACTTAGCTTGGTCCCGCACCCTAAGTGTGTCCCTGTCTCCCCTGTAATCTAGACCTATAATGAAAGACATTGTTGTGTAAAAACAGACTCCATGTGCATTTATTTTGTACAAGGTTCGATCTATCAAATTATTGTTTTTAACCTTCTTGTCTATAATGAAGTTGTGCAATTCTTTTTTAGTTTTTACGCAAGTTATTCATATGTGTTGCAAGTTATATTGTTGATCTCTTTGGGTCTTAACATGTTGTATAGTCTACTTGCCTGAACGCCAAGCCAACATAGGTCTGGAGTGTGCTATCGACTTAGCCTGGTCCTGCACCCTAAGTACGCCACCCTACCTACACTCCGGCGGGCCTCAGTAGGGTGAGTACTAAAAAAGCATATGAGTCTGGAAGATTTACATCAATATACTTGCTACCATATCGAGTTGCTTCGGAATAAAACTCAAGTGAGAACAATAAGACACAAATGATTTATAGACAAGAGGACGAATTTTACTTTTTCCTTGTATTTAATGTGCATGAAAAACAGAAACTCAAAGCGGTGGTGGTTGACGTCGGAGCTACTAAGCTCCGACAACCCTTGGGGGGCCTAACTTCAACTATTCGTGCGGCGACATCAGGGGTACCAAGTTCTGATCGTCAACATTTTATATGTTGATACTAGGTACTATCGGAGCTACCAAGCTCCGCCAATCCCAGGGGGCCTACCGTCGACACCTCAGAATTGAAAACTTCAGAACTAAAATCTAAAAGTGCGAAGTGTTCAAGTCATCAATATACTGTCAAATCCTTTGGTACATGTACACACTTCAATTGTACAAATATACCAGAGGGCCAACAAGACAGAGCACATTATATTGAAGACAAAAAAAAGTGAAGTTCATGGCAAAATGGATTTCATTAATTTGAAGCACTGGATTCCAAAATTGGAATTACAGTAGAAGGCAAAAGGAAGAAGTCCTAACTACTATAGGATCTAAGTCCTGCGGAAGAATGTGGCGACTTTCTTGGCAACCTCTTGGATGTTGGCCTTGGCGGCGTCTTCCTCTTCAGCAATGGGACCTTCAAGCATCGGGTCTAGGGAGAATTGGGGGTCTCGGCTTACATAGCACGTGAGCACAAACTCTGCGAAGTTCGTAGCCAAATACTTCCCATCTGTCTCGAGCTGGTCCACAATAATGTCTCCCATCGCGTCGAGTTTGCTGCCAGCACCATTGAGAGCCACCAGCGCTCGGTCCAAGTCCAGCTCCGGGTTGTCCGGACGTACAGGACTGAAGCCTAGTGGTGTCAGCGCATCATTGGCCCGCCCCAAGAAGTCCCACACTTGAATGGACTCCGTATCCTTCAAGCTCCGCAGCTCCTCCAGCGGATTTCGGGCGTTCGCAAGCTCTGAACCTTCCCGAGCAAGGCGCTCGACCAATTTAGCATGTTGTTGCATATTCTCAGCAACTTTCTTCTCATGGTCGGTCAGCTCCGTCTCCCAGAGGTGGATGCGGCTCCGCCTTTCCGCCAAGTCCTTTTCCCTGTCTTTTACCTTCCCTTCCCTGTTGGCAACGTCAGCTTCTCTTTTCGAGAGCTCCTGCCCCAGTTTCCAGTACTTCTCCTTCTCTTCCTTGCTCCATAGATCCAACTTCTTGCTGCGATCTGACAAATTCTGTTCACCCAGAGTCAATTTTTGGGTGACCTCCGCCTCCCTTTTCACAACATCCTCTTGCTGCTCCAGGAGCTTTTCTTCCCTCGCCTCTAGGTCCGCCCGACGCTTCAGGAGAACCTCGTTCAATTCATTGAGGTTTTCGTGACGCTCATCAGCAGCATCACGCCTCTCCTTGGCTTGCTCAAGGATTTACCTGGAGTTAGCGTCGAGCGCCCGGATGGCGGCTTCCTTCTCCTCAAGCAGATTGTCCCGGTATTCTAACCGGGCCTTCTCCCTCTTGATCCACTCCTTCTGGTGAGTCAGCCTCATCTGGGCAAGCCTGGTCTCGAAGTGGAGTCTGTTGCGCCAACGCCTCAAGGTGTTGCGCTCCTCCTCCAGGACTTTGCTCTCATGATCGAAGGCGAGTTGGACTTGTCGGAAGCTGTAACAGGCGTTGTCTATGGACAACGCCAGAGGGATAGGCTCCTGACCTGTTGGGACCATCTCCGCAGGCTCCAGAGGATTTTCCATCACAAAAGTTGGGTCCCACTCTACAAGAGTGGTCCCCTGAGCTCCTGCAGCACTAGGGCCGCTCTTCGGGTGCCCTTAAGCAGCGGAAGAACCCACTGGGGGAACTCCCACCCCCAGAGCAGAAGTTGAAGGTGCTGCTTCCTGATCTTCAGTCGCCAGCTCCGAGGGCGGAGGACCTGTTGCCACCTCTTCAGGCAGCTCTGGCTCTGGTTTAACTACCTCCGAGGCAATAGCAGGGGCTTCATTCACGGCCTCTACCACCGTTGGCTCAGACGCTAGCACACCAGCTCTTTCCGGTTCAGTGACAGGAGTTTCAGGCATCTCTGGCTCAGCCGCTGGATCTTCAACTGCTTTTGGGACAAGGGTCGAAGCTTCAATGATTTCCGGCTCAGTGGTTAGTAATTTGATTGCTTCTGGCTCAATGGCCAGGGCTTCCATGACCTCCGGCTCAAAGGTTGAAGCTTCTGGCTCTAGTACTGGAGCATCAGCCTCCGGCATCGATGCTAGAGGAGCATCTCCAATTTCTCCCTCGTGGTCGGCGCTACCACGAGAACTTCAGGCAAAGACTCCGAGTCCAAGTCCATGATAGCTGGCATCAGAGCTGTCGCGACTTCTGCCAACACTTGAGGAGGAGGCTCGGTGCTTGAAGCCGGAGCTTTGGCATGCACATCCCCGGTCGTTGCGACAGGTGCTGAAGTTTTTGACCCCTTCTTCGACACCATAGAAATAAAGGGAAGAGGAGACTAAAGATACATCAAAAATAAGACTAGCATTTTAAGGTGAGCAATCAATGCTTACCTAGGGATGCTACCACCCCAGTCGCCTCGGAACCTCTTCTTCTGAGGCTCAGAGCTAGAGCCCACCAAGTCTGGTGAGACAACAGCTTCTGACCTCAGTTGAGAGCCACTTGCAGCAGCCAGAGTCCTCTCGACTGGAGCTTCTCTTGGCCAGGAAGAACTCCCGAACCCAGAATTCCTAGCCGGTACTGGAGCCGGGGTTGACTGCCTGGAGCTAGTGCCTCTTGCAGATGCCTGTGCCAGAGAAGGTGCAGCCGCAGAAGACCTCCTCCACCGGGGAGAAGGAGCTGTTGTAGAGGGAGCAGTCCTGACTGATCTCCCATCAGCATGCTTCAGCTTCCTCTTCCGGCTGGAGGGTTTGGCTGGCTCCTTGCCCTTGCCCTTGCCTATGTCCTCAACCCTCCGGCTCGGAGCGGAGGCAGGCCCTCCTTTGGAAGCTCCGGGGATTACCACCCTGGAGGTCGGACGCCTTTACACCTCACCAAGGTCGCCAAGCGCCAGCATCTTCCTCCAGAGCTCTGAGCTGAACTGCGCCTCCATGTTTAGAGGAAGGGAAGCTGTCGATGGAACTAAGTCATCACCGTCGACGTTTATCCCATGCTGGAATTTCTTGAGATGAAGCTTCAAAGATTCCTCATCCTAGTTGGATTTCAGACTAGTTTCAATCCGGTCATCATGCATCACGCTGTTGAGGGCCCACGCGAGCTTCTCCCTCTTTCTCAGCAGAGCCCATCTGTTGACCAGGAAGTTGCAGAAGACCATCTGAGGGGTCACTCTACCCTCCACGCATTCATGGATTCTGGTCAGGATGGGGTTGAAGGCATCTGACAGCATCGGAACTACACTCCAAGCATCGGTGTCAACGTTGGGGAGTCCTTCGGGCAGCTCTAACCTCTCATGCTCCTCCACTGCAATGATGACCCAGTCCTTCTTCCAGTCATCCCATTTGCCGGAAAGAAATGACTTCAAGTATTTGAAGGGGTAGTTCTTGCGCTTCACGAAATAGTAGAAGCCAAGAAGTTCAGTCCCCTTGTCGGTGGTGTGGATGGTGAAGAAGGTGCAAAATAGCTCGACGCAGGGGGGAACACCCACCCACATCTCGCAAAGGTGGACAAAAGTCGCCACTAGAAGAAGAGAATGGGGGCCAACATGATACAGCTAGATACCATAAAAGTCTAGCAACACCAAAAGAAAGGTTGAAAAAGGTGGGATCAATCCCACCATGGCGTACACCGAGAAGTACACCATGTCGCCATTACACTCCTTGAACGGGAGCTCATCGGCGTGGATCAGGTGGCTGAAGGAGTTAGTGGACCACCCCATGTAGGTCCGGACCTTCATCAAATCGTCCTTTCTCTTGAGGCGGCTCTTGGGAAGACCCAACTCCATCGCGGCAAAGTTGAGCAAAAGAAGAGAAAGCTAGGCGAAGTTTGGGAGGTTCAGAGCGCAAGTTTGATCGAAAGCATAAAGAGTCCCCAAACCGTGCACACTTTCCTTCTTAAGTAAGCCTCCGTGACGCTTGGATGGAAAACGCAACCAGAGTGGGGTCACATTTTCAAAAATCTACCCCGTCTATGATGAATGGGCCCAGGGCCACCCGACGAAGAGATCGAGGTTATTACCCAGGCGAACCGTTATGATGGACGGCGGGAGACCCAAAGGCGGCATCCTGACAACGCGCTCGGAACCGATATGGTTTTTGTATCGGGAACTGGCAACCTTCAAATGTGTGAGATCCGCACTCAAAGATCTCATCTGCCGCATTCATAACAAGCCACGCAGTGATGGTTTAACCCCGGACCATTGCCCCAACAGCACATTATGAGACTTTTGAAGTCTAAGCGCGAGAATCAAGGATGGCCCCACCTTTGGTAGAATAACTTAACCCAAAGGATTTCTCCCAAAGGTGGGCCCGGGGGCCACTGTCGGTACCCTGCATAGCGGGTACCCTATGATACCGCAAGAAGTGCAAAAGAGTTATGCCCCTCAAAATTGAAGGTCTCCTCAGGCCCCACATGTCATATTACATCGGACTCGCATCCCTCATATGGGTAGCTCTGGAGATTGACACGTGTAATGTAAATCCGGAGGTAACCTCTCAACACAGGGAAGCTCCGCGATCAACACATGTATAATGACCCCGGACCTAACCCCCAGCAGAGGGAAGCTCCGGTGCTGACACGTGTATAGCGGTGCCAGAGCCACCTCCCCACAAATAAAAGCTTCGAAGCTGCCACGTGTGGAGCCTCCGGAATTTCATCAACATATACTCTGGCAGATCTCCTTCAGCACAGGCATTCAAGGGACAATCAAAGCGGCAGTTACAAGACTTGATTATGTGTCGTTAATATAGTATTAACGACACACGATCATAGTGCCGTTAATAGAGGTAACGCAGCCATTAAGGCACATTATCACACTATTAACCATGCTTAATACCCGTAGATAGTGTATTAGGCAATTTAATACGGCAGGGCCACATGTCGGGCCAGGTTAATGATGTAACGGTCAGTCCTTGTACTATAAAAGGACTGATCCGCATGATACAGAGGACAACTCCAATCTGAGCCATAGACTACGCTTCGAGCAATCCATAATACAACACACATACACACCCCGTGGAGTAGGGTATTACGCTCAGGCGGCCCGAACCACATAAATCTCTGGTGTCGCCATCTTGATCTTGATCTCTGTGTGCCCCAACCAAAACAAGAACCTCTGCGGGCTACACATTAGTAGTACCGGGGGAAGTGTCGTAGCTACACTTTGACAGGTGCTATTTGGAATATTTTGAGGTCATGGAAAAATGTATAGCCTCAGATTTGAATATTTTGACAGGGCCCAAATGTATAGTAGCTATATTCATGTTTTGAAATAATTTCAATATATTTAGTACTACATATGGTTTTTACCCTAGCAAATCCCATTCAAACAAATTCCAAAATTTGCAGAGAGGTCACTTGATTTATCCTAGGGTCATTGGTGATGTCCAACCCCTATGATAATAAAATTTAAGTACGAGTGAAAGAAAGATTTTGGATGATATCAAGTTCATGTGTACAACCATAATTGATCTCCACTATGGTTGAAAACAAACTGGTAACTGAACTTTATATTAAGAAAAAACTAGGGTTTTACATAATTTGCCTAGGGTGACCGCAACCTTAAGTTTCGACGTGGTTCAACTTCTAGCTCAAGGTCCTCTACTATTGAGGAAGATCAAAGTTTGGGTGAGGAGGAGGATATGGATGAAGACAATGAATTTGTGGGGACGACTTTGATGTTGAGGATGATTATGGGCAACCACCACCCCTTCCTTCTAATGAGGGTTCACAAGGAGATGAAGACTATGAGTGTGACCCAAATGACATTGAGCTTGATATAGATTAAATGATAGCTCAAGTCAATTATTATGATATTATCTACTACTTTTATCTATCATCTATGTTCTGTAATCTACTAATCTGTACTCCTGTTATTTTGTTGGACACTTGGAGTCTTGAACTTGAAGTTGTGATTGGATCATTGGGCTATGTTTTATTCTATGTTCAGTTTTAAATCCTTGCATGATTCCTATGTTATGTTGCAGTAATCTGTATAATCTGTACAATCTGAAACATGCTGAAATCTGTATAATATGTATGCTGAAATCTACTGGAAACCTGAAAATTGTCTACTGGTCCAGTCGTCTAGGCTTCGCCTAGGCGCCCAGGCGCCTGGCGGGCACTTAGACGTCTAGGCAGGCTTTTAGAAGTCTGGTCTTTGTACTCGTCGGGACTCAGGAGAACTGCCGCCGTGACCTCCGTCTCGGCGGCGGTGGTGACGGCATGCTTGTTGCAGTACTCGATCACCATGCGGAGGGCCTGGGCGGGAACGTTGCTGAGTGCAATGACGATGTTGTTGCCGTCGTCGCCGATCATGGCCGCGAGGTGTGGCGACAGCCGCGCCCCCGCCTCCGCCACGCAGAACTCCTGGCCCATTGAGCTCGTCAGCGTGATCATCCTGTTGTTGAGCAGCTCTTTGGGTCACTTCTCTTCCATCGTCGACCCCATCGCTCTCACTGGACGTGCCTGCTTATGTGATGATGTCAGCATGACGCAAACATGACATTAGCAGGCGTGTGCAGCCGTAAAAAATAAAAAAAAAATGGTGTTGTCGGCTCCTCTTCGGATTTGGATGAAATTGACGTCTTTTAGGCGCCTTTGTTTTAGCTTCCTATGACGCTTTGATCCATAGTTGATTCGGGAGCTCCATCTGCTCCTCAAGAAAAAAAATGATGCACCTTGAGTTTGAGGGGTGTTAGAGATATAATACTCTATTTATATTAGATGATGTATTAGGGGAGTATTTGCATATTTGTCAACCATGTACATCTATTTATAGAGGCCTCCGACCTCCTCAATAATACAAGATCCAATATTCATAACATATTATACAGAGCTAGGTTTTCTTTTTCCCTGCCATACTAGCGCAATTTTTTTCGGCGGCGCCAGCGCCTTATGTCGGCCGCCGCCGGACAACCTGCTGCCAGACCATCTCCCCCGCATTTTCTTTTGCGTCTTTGATCTCGGTTTTCTTCGCCGCTACCCCGGTCTCACATTGGGCCGCTGCTTTACTCGAGGCCAACTCGGGCGCGCCGTCTCCATCGATCCGTGCTACAGTAGGGGTTGCTGCCTTGGGGTCCCCGAAGGCATCGTAGAGGCCGGCTTGGGAGCAGATGAGGGCGCGGATGATGACGTTGACCTCGTTCCGCCTGGTGCTCTCCGGCTGCCCCACGTCCACGCCCTTCAACCGAACGGCGTCGACCTTGTTCCGCTCGGTGCCCTCTGGCTGTACCACGTCCATGCCCTTCAACCTCGCGGAGTCGACCTCGTTCCGCCCGGTGCCCTCCAGCTGCCCCACGTCCGGTGCTCCCGCTCATCTCGACCAGGCGGCCGCTTTCCCGTCGTGCTCGTCTCTCTGCAGTCGACGAGGAGGGGGGTCTGCGGCGGGAGTTGGAGGAGGCCCGCGCCGAGCTTCGGCGGGAGCTGGAGAGGCAGTGGAGCGCATCGGCTTCCGTGGCCGAGGAGGCCATGGCCATGATCTTGCGCCTGCAGAAGGAGAAGTCGGCGCTCAGCCCGCATCCTGTCCGTCCTCCCCTGCACGTGTGCATCTCAGTTTCGCAGATCTGAAGAGTCGACGTCGTGGGAGATGCACGTGAGGACCCGCCGGCGTGGATGGAAGTTGCGCGTGAGAGGAGCGCAGATCAGAAGTCCAACGTTGGGACGTGCACGCGGTGTGGATCTGAGTTTTGGTGATGCTGATGTCATCATTACGTCATGGTGACGTCACTACTGCCCGCTTCGGTCTTATGTCCGTTTGTTGTGTGGGCTAGGGTTAGGGTTAATGCCTAACAGCAATAAAAAAATTGGCGGCTTCGGCTTCTCTTTGGATCTGGGATGTAAATGACGTCTTTTGGACGCCTTCATTTTGGCTGCCTGTGACAACTTGATCCATCGTTGATTCAGAAGCTTCACCCCTGCTTCGTAAAAAAAATGTTGCATGCGCCACTTTTATTTGCGCTCTCTCCGTTGCATGTCACTGCTTATTTTGCGCTCTTGCCGTCGCTTATCATCTTCTTCATGATGATTTTTTCTTCTTCGGCCAGAATTCCAGTTGTGCGGTGTCTGGTGCTTTTCAATGGCCTCTTACCGTGACTGGGTTCCTTGTATGCGTCTACATATGTGTGCTCTACGACTTTAGGAGTTGCTCATGGGTGATCTCTAGTTGGCTGGTCTTCGTCATCGTGATTCACATTGTCTTTGAGAGCTTGACTGGCTTCGTCTTCCTTCCGCTACGCCTGCCAGTTTTGTCGGCTCCAGTTCGCTGCTTCATCTACTTCGACATTTTGCTTAGTGACACCACCATTTGGATCACCTTTGTGGCTCTTAGCATAATTTTTTATCTCTCCAAACTCAATGTTCTTCACGCACCTTGAGTTTGAGGGGGTGTTAGAGAAATAATAGTAATATTATATTAGATGATGTATTAGGGATTTATTTGCATATTTTTCATCCTTGTACATCTATTTATAGAGGCTTCTGGCCTCCTCAATAATACAAGATCCAATATTCATAACACGGAACTCATCTCATCAGCAAAAAATTGTCATGAAAGGAATATTTTGAAATAGCGATGGGTTCAAAAACCCCAAAAAACATATATTCTTGACTGGTCTGACAAAAGAACAAAATTTAGACTTCATTGGGATTTCTAAGACGGGTGTAAAAGATTTTACGTACTCGTGTCTTAAAAATTTGGGTGTAGGTAGAGATTTTTTTTGGCACTCTAAAGAACCAAGGGGTAGGTCTGGTGAGATTTTATTAGGGGTTGACATGAATATTTTTCATGTGGGGGCAGTAGATGATGGAGATTATTATGTAAAATTCCATTTGTGCAACCAATCAGATTGCTTCAAATGGGCACTGGTCATAGTTGATGGTCCTGCACAAGCACAATATAAAGAACACTTCCTGGTGGAGTTAGTTAATATGTGCAAAAAAGAAAAATTACAAATATTGATGGGCGGGGATTTTAACGTTATGAGAAGACCGGAGGAAAGAAAGCAAAGGAATATATAATAATAAGTGGCCCTTTCCTTTTAATGCGGTTATAGAAAGCTTAGACTTGAGGGAACTAGAGCTCACTGGAAGAAAGTACACATCGGCAAATTCACTACCGAATCCAACATATGAGAGACTTGATAGAATCTTAATGTCTATCGAATGGGAGCAAAAGTATCACAAGTCATCGGTAGTTGCATTAACGAGAGAATTATCGGACCATACACCCCTATTACTAAGTCAGAAAGGCAGAAGAAGTCGTTTTAACAGCACAAGAGGTACAGCTGAAACATGAATTACATGATCGCTTAGAAAATTGTTAAAAGAAGAAGAGGTTAAATGATATCAAAGGGCAAAAACAACAGATTTGTTAGAGGGGGATGCGAACACAAAATATTTTCATCTAGTAGCCAGTGGGAAATATAGAAAGATACCAATATATCAATTACAATGTCGTGCCGTGGGAACGACCCACTTGATGGGGGGTGACACAAAGGGCGACTGCGCCACGTCCCCCGACGGTCGCCGCTCCGGTCATCCTCCCCCCCCCCCCCCAGCCGCCGCCCCGGTCCTCCCTTCGGCTGCTGCCCCAGTCCTCCCTCCCTCACCGCTCCTCCCCCGTCGATCGCCGCTTATGTCGTCATCTGCCCCAGCCGTCTCACCGTTCCTCCCTCCGGCGGCCGTGATCCTTGCTCCCTCGCCGGACTTCCCTCTCCGCTTTGGGCGAGGGGCGCGGAGGCAGACTTTGCCGCCGCCAACTGGGGCGGCCTCCGCTATGGCCCCCCTCCCTCTGCTCAACTCCACTCCGCTCGACTCTGCTCTGGAGCGGACGGTGGTGGCCTCGCGGCCTGCGCGGCACCCTTCAGCCTCCTTCCCGCTGGTCTCCTCTCCAACATGGAGCGCCTCCCGGCCTCCCTCTCCCCCGGAGGTCCCTGTGCTTGGTTGGCCAGATCTGGTCGCCCCTTCACCAGATCCATCACCGCCACCCCCTCCCCGTCGTCCCTGACTGGTCCTGCACTGCTGGTGGCTGCCCTACAACCTGCACACCGCCAGTCTCCCCCTACTGAGCCGTGAAGGCCACCTCTAGATGCCCTCCCGCTCACTGCGCCATCCACCCTCTTCATTGGGTCGCCTCTTGCTCAGCCACCAGTGCCACCCCCTTTGCTCTCACTACAGGAAACGAGCAAAAGGCTGTAGATCATATAGCCGTCAGTAACCTCTTAAAACCGACGTCCATACGTTATGACCATCGGTCAACCGACGTTCATAGCTGACGCCTCAGATTTGACGTTTTTAACTGATATAGACGTGGGGCCCGATGCATTTAAAACGTAAAAGTGTCGGTTTCAGCTCCCGACGTTTTTAATGGATTAAAGCTGTCGGTCAGCGGTACCGTCGCCTGTGTAGTGACTTAAAGCCGTCGGCTCTGCTGTACCCGACGCCTTTTCTGTCTGTACAGTACGCTTTTTCTGTTTTTTTTTATTTTTTTACACCAAATGCAGCGCCAGTTGCTTTAGTATTTTTTTAGTTCATACAACCGAATGAACATATCAGTACTTCTGCAGGATGGAGCACGGAACAAGAACAAACATTTTATTTCTCACACACGAATGCGGCAAATACAAATCTGAATCTTTATATTTCTCACACAACAGGCAGCATTCTTTTGCAATATTACAAACAGATCAAACAAAACAGATCACAATCCAGTGAAAGCAGAGCATCCTTGGCCTCCTGAGGTCCTTGTCACCGTCGTCCTCCGCGGTGGCTCTTCTTCTGCTCCGTTTACTCTTCCATAACCATCACTGCAGATCCACAACTTCGCCAAATGATGAAATGAACAACCGCCTCACAAGGGTAAGACACACCAAAAGGAGGGAAAAATGAGGAGGCATTCTAACCGTCGACGAGAAGGCTCCTCCTCAAGCACCCGGATG
The DNA here is from genome assembly GCA_036927565.1 of Tuctoria greenei. Taxonomy (NCBI): domain Eukaryota; kingdom Viridiplantae; phylum Streptophyta; class Magnoliopsida; order Poales; family Poaceae; genus Tuctoria; species Tuctoria greenei. The sequence continues at coordinate 198,506,657 of JAYESD010000004.1, forward strand.
CTGAAGACCTCGATCTTGCCTCGCTCCTCAAGCCGCCGGATGTAGGCGTCCACGTCACGCTACCGGCGAGCCCTTGGTCTGCCTTACGGCCTCGGGGACGAAGCACCTCTGATCCAAGCCAGGGGGTTGCGCCATGGTCCGCGAGGCCATGCGAGCCGCGGGAAGGGGGGGGGGGGGGGGGGGGACGCGCCCGAGCCGCCGGGGGAGGGTGTGTGCCACGCGAGGTCGCGCGAGCGGCCGGTGGCCGCACCCGGAGGCCGCGCAGCCGCGGGATGACGGGTGAGCCGCCGGTGGAGGGAGCACGCCCCGAGGTCGCGCGAGGGGCCAGTGGCCGCACCCGGAGGCCGCGCAGGAGCGGGGGTGGGGCCGCGTCGGGGGGTCGCCTGAGCCATCGGGAGGAGCGGTTGCCCATCCTGCTGGAGGCGGGCAGCGAGAGAGGTTTCATGGGGCTGGAGGATTGGACGGGGTAGCTAGGGTTTGCAAGGGTTCACGCTGAGTAAAAGGGAGCGACAGGCGGTGAATATTAAAGGGGAGCCAGCGACCGACGGACGGTGTATTTGATGCGCTCGACGCGTTTTCTCATGGTGCGGGCCCTTGTATATGTTCGCTGGGCAAGGAGAATCGGCCAACGCTTAAAACTAGGTCAGTCGGTTTTTATTGTTGCATCGACGCTACTATTTATGGATGTCGGTTATTTTGGGCTGACCGACAGTGTTAGTTGTGTTCGTCGGGGTATTATGTTGAGCCGAAGGTTATAAATATATAGCCGTCGGGTGTTCTAGACCGACATCTTTATGGTATTTAAATATGACGACCCTGATGTCTATAAATAAACCGACGACCTATTGCCTGTTTCTTGTAGTGTCTCCTCGCCCCAGCCTTCGAGGGCTTCTTTGCCCTCTAGCTCTGCTATCTCGGCAGTCTTGCTGGCGGGACCATCTACTCCTTCCTCAGTTGTGGCATCTCCGTCTGCAGGGTCCTCTCCTGAACCGCCCCATCCTGCTCCTTCTGCCACCGCCTCCAACTTCTCTTGGATGAGAAAGGGTTGGCTGTCCACATCCAAGTCAAAGTTCGCGCCATCAGTGCCGACCCCCTCTGTGGCAGCTGCGTTGGTCATCTCCCCACCTAGTTCCATCTCTGCTGCTTCCCCAGTCTCTGTTCCGCTCCTCACCCTGCCTTTGGAGCACGAACTGCAGCTCTGCTCCACTACTTCCGCCCTTTTACTACCTTGCAGCTGTCCGGTGTCTGAAAGTTGCCTAAAAGGGGGTGAATAGGCTAATCGACCTGCAAATGACTTAATAAAACGAGATTAAATCACAGGGGGGCGGACTAGTTCGGTCTGGGGGCGGACTAGTCCGGTCAGCCTGCGTGAAGAACCCTAAAAAATGTTTCTAGCAAGTTTTAAGGGGATTTTCTCGAGGCTACAGGTGAGGATATGTTTATGTCAAGTTTAGCAACTACCAACACAAGAGTGAGTCAAGTTTCAACAAGATTATAGCAATGTGAAACACGAAACAAAACTAGCAACCCTAGAACGAAATAATGGATAAAAGAAGTGCAAAGAACACAAAGGCACAAAGATTTTATCCCGAGGTTCAATTCCACACAAGGAATCTACGTCCAAGTTGAGGAGTCCACAAAGGACCGGGTTCAACAACCCGTCCCTCACCAAGTTTACCGCACGGGCCTAACTTGGTTCTCCACTATCACAAAGGGTGAATACAAGATTCGTTGGGGCTTCTCACAATATGAGGCTCCCACACCACAAAGGTGATCAACACCACGAAACACACTCAACACCCAGGTCACAACGACTCAATGAGTGCAAGAGATCAAACCGGGAGCACAAGCGCGGTGTTCTTCCTCTTCTCCACCTCACTAAACCCTAATCCACTCAAGAATTAGTTTTAGAGGGAAAGTAGGCAAGAAAGAGGCTTAAGAATGCTCCAAGTTGGCTGTGGCGGCGCTAGGGTTCTTGTCTTTTTGAAATGAGGCCGGGGGTCCCCTTTTTATAGGGGTCCCGAGCCCAAACTGCTGACTTCAGCAAAAGGGCGGACTAGTCCGGCCTACGGGGACCACTGACCTCTGTCAGGTCCTGACAACTATCGCGACGATCGTCACGCTACCCGCCAAACTTCAAATTCAAACAGTCACATAGACCACGGACTAGTCCGCCCAACAGCGGACTAGTCCGTTCTCACACAGAACCTTTTGTTCCGTGGATAAACGGACTAGTCTGGAGGTGCGGACTAGTCCGGCCGCCCAGGCGGACTAGTCCGTCCTCCAGGACTTAGTCGTAAACCTCTCTGCACTCAGCACCACGGACTAGTCCAGCCCACGGACGGACTAGTCCGATCTCACAGGACCTTTTGGTCCGCCCCAAAACGGACAAGTCCGCTCTCTAGGACTTAGTCCCGAAACTCCACCCTAAGGGGTACCACGGACTAGTCCGTCCCACTACGGACTAGTCCAAAGTCACATAGGACCTTCTGGTCCGTGTGAAAATGGACTAGTTTGGCCAGGAGCGGACTAGTCCGGCCACACAGGCGGACTAGTCCGGCCTTCCTGCCAGACTACTCTAACTTCAACTCTAAACGGGGTTTCTACCTAAACCACCACTCTTGAGCTCCTACTTTGATCTCTTTGCATTTTACGCACACACCCTCCTATTTCTACGGCTAGTCTAACTCAACACGCTAGAAACCCTAGTTTCTACGCTTCGAGTCAACTCCGTTTCCTTCCTTTTCCTTTTTGAGGGCTTGCATCTCCGATCGAGTCCACACCTGTGCTAAGATCACTTGAGCTCATTAGCGACTTAATTGTCGTCATCAATCATCCAAAACCCACAGGGAACCTAGATGCACTTTCAATCTCCCCCTTTTTGGTGATTGATGACAACACATCAAGTCCTTCACAATTAAGAGTATAATATTTGGTTTTCATAACTTGTGTGTGTATGAATGACTCCCCCTCAATGTATGCAGCATGTAAAAGAGGTGGAGGAGATCTTTCATACCCACACACGTTATGGTGGGGTGCCTACGTGATGTGCTCAACAATTGTGACAAGACATAAAGAACATCAATATAATCATAAGATTGACAATAAGAACATTATATTGATATTAAACAATACTAACAAGTCTTGCACAAATGTAAACATCCAAGTAGCATGAATATATTACAAATCAAGTCTGAATGCCAAAAGCACACCACAAAAGACTACCTCCCCCTTAACTCTCCCCCTTTGGCATCAAGGCACCAAAAAGGAAAAGAAGGGGGGAACTAGGACCTAGAAGCTAGTCCTCGTCCTCGCCACTGCCACTCTCCGTGGCCTCGGGGTCTTCGACGTCTTCCTCATTATAGTTGGCGTCGTCGTCGTCGTCGTCGGAGCCCGGTGCGGAGGTACCCTCCGTCTCACCCAAGAGTGCCAACTCGTCGGGGGTGAGAAGGGGGTATGGAGTGAGCTCATCATCGGAGGCCTTAGGACTCATCGGGATCTCTAGCTTGTCACAGAGCTTCCTCACGTATCGCTCAGTCCGCTGAGCTCGCACCTAGGCTTTGCGGCACGAGGTGAAGATGGACCGAAGGAACTTAAGGACTCCGCTGCTAGAGGAGCCACTGGGTGAGTGAGAGGCACGGCGAGAGGCTCCAACAAGAGGTTCCTCCGGCTGAGATGGAGGATCCGCGTTCTTCCGGCGCGGCGGAGGAGGCAGAGGTGGAGGAATCTGAGGACGCAGTCTCTTATGTGAGACATCCTTCTTGAAGGTAATTCCAGAGACTTTCTCGATAAGGCACATCACATAAGGAGCATAGCCACAAGACCTGTTGGGGGTATGAGATATGTTGAAGATATCATCATAGATGTACTCAGCTAAGTTGAAGCTCTCTTCCCCATCTATCAGCACCATCAAGTGCCTCAAGTTGCCCTGGATGACTCCGGCATCCCCATCCTTTGGGGCAATGGTCTTCCGAAGGAGACGGTTGAGCACACTAAAAAATGGCTTGATGTTCCTTGCCAATCCTGCCTCATAAGGAAGATGGCTTGGATACATGAAGTCAAGGGCATCTCGGTCTAGGGCCTTGAGGTTAGAGATGATGACCTCATGCTCAAGGTGCTCCTCCAATCCTAGAATCTTGGCAAAGTCTTCAAATGTGACAGTGTACTGCTCTCCATCTGTCATCCAAGTCATCTGGCGATCTCCAAAAGGGTGAAAGTAGACAGTTGTGTAGAACTGGACAATCACCTCAATGTTCCAGTCATACTGGAATCCCATGATATCCTTGATTCCATGCCGTTCCGCTGCATTGATCACAACATAAAATGCAGCATGCTTCTTCTGAGCCATGTAGGCCCAGTCAACCCACTGTGCATCAGTCACAGGAGTCTTCATCTTCATGTAGACAAGGCGATAATAATCGCAGTGAAAGTCATTCCAGAACCGCGGGTCAGCTGTGCTCTTCTCATAAGAGTACACTTTGTCTGTTCTCAGCCGTCTTGCCTTTTCTACCCCTTTTCCTTTGAATGTGTTGGCTGAGAGGTTGGGCTGACGGTTTGGGTTTCTGGCAGGTGAAGGTATCTTGAGGGGGCCAGGTTCCTTGTCCTTTCCCTGCTCTCGAATCACAAACCCCCCAGCTGCCTTCTTGGCTGAGACCTTCACTGCTGGTTTCTTCTTTTTCGGCTCGATGGGAGCCGGGGCCTTTCCCTTCTTAGGGTCACTCTCGACCCTAGGCTCAGTTGCCCCTTGGGCTTGCTCCTTGCCATTGGCTTGCTCGCCTTTGGTGATGTGCTTCTTCCTTTTGGGAGCATTTGCCTCAGCGGCCTTGGAATTGTGAGCCTCCCTATCTTGCCTCTTCTTCTTCCTCAGCTCATTAAGAGATTATGTAGTTGCTCGTGCTATAGCTTCTTCTTCATTGTAAGTGGTTGCGGCTACTTTGGAGGCTTCAAGTGCCTTCAGCCGCCTTTCTTCCTTTGCCTTCTGCACCTTAATGAGGGCAGCCTTCGTCCTTGCCTTGACGATTTGTTCTTTGGTGCAGCCCTCCCAGGGCACTTCAGCACCTCTCTCCTCGGTGCGGCGCCGATAGGTCTCAACGCGTTCTTCCTCGCCCTCGGGGTTGAGACGAGGAGGGGACGCTCCGAGTTCGACATGCTGCGGAAAACACAGAGAAAAGAAGATATGAGTCCAAGGAGAGGGAGCGTTGCGGAAGAAATCTCGAGAGAAGACTAGGACCAGGGTTTGCCCTGTACAAACCGGACTTGTCCGCCCCAGGGGCGGACTAGTCCGGGATGCGCAGGATGAACCCTAACCCTAATCGATTCTTCGAAAAATCATCAAATCAGTGCGCAATACTCCTAGGCTATGATCGCAAGGATATATGGAGCAACATTAATGAAGGTGTTCCTATCAAAAACTTCAAGAATCAAGAATGGGGAAAGTTTTTGAAAAAGAGGGAATACCTTCTCAAATCCGCGAGAATTGATGAAATCGGAGATGGATCGTGAAGGTGGAATGCGGGGAAACGATCCCTCACTCCCTAAGACTCCAATGCACGGATTGGAATCGAGATTCGGTGGTTGGAACAAAAAATCGCCGAGGGAGGCGGTTTCTAGCGTGCGGGAGAGAGAGAGGCGAGAGTGAGAGGAGAGAGGAGGGGGTCTGGGCCGCCCTGGGGGTTTAAGTTCCCAAGGGCCAGACTAGTCCGGTAGCAGGCGGACTATTCCGGTGTGCGGACCAGCCGCGGACTAGTCTGCCTCCGGACTTGTCCGTCCATAGGGCGGACTAGTCTGGTCCTACTGGGCTGAAAACCATATATATGAGTTTTGCCCACTAACTATCGGTCCTTTTGGACAAATATCGCATTACAAACATGATTATTGAGGAATATATGATAAATCCATGATCATGTTCTAAGAAAATAGTTTTCTCAAATAGTTTTTGAAGAGAAATCAAGATAGAGAAGAGTTTTTCGAAATATAGCTCAAAATATATGAGGAATGTGGTTTAAGCCACATTCCTAGAATCCAAAATGTTGAGCTCACTTCTTAGCTCACAGAAACGCTTCTCATCAAGAGGCTTGGTGAAGATATCCGCAAGTTGATGTTCCGTCCTCACATGAGAAATCACAATATCTCCCTTCATTGAGTGGTCTCTCAAGAAGTGATGTCGTATGTCTATGTGTTTGGTCCTAGAGTGCTCCACCGGATTATGGGCTATCTTTATGGCACTCTCGTTGTCACACAATAGTGGAATGTTGTGCGAGTTAATCCCATAATCCCTAAGGGTTTGTCGCATCCAAAGAAGTTGTGCACAACAACTTCTGGCTGCAACATATTCCGCTTCGGCGGTGGAGAGAGCAATAGAGTTTTGCTTCTTAGAGGACCAAGACACTAGAGATCGATCCAAGAATTGGCATGTACCCGATGTGCTCTTCCTATCAACTTTGCACCCCGCATCGGAATATCCAATGAGGTTAAACTTGGATCCTTTGGGGTACCAAAGTCCTAGGGAAGGTGTGTGTACTAGATATCTCAAGATCCTTTTAACGGCGGTCAAATGACAAGCCTTAGGTGCCGCTTGAAAGCGTGCACACAAACACACACTTAGCATGATATCGGGCCTAGATGCACAAAGATAGAGAAGTGAACCAATCATAGACCTATATAACTTTTGATCCGCACTTGGACCGTCCTCATTTAGGTCTAGGTGTCCATTTGTCCCCATAGGGGTTTTGATGGGTTTTGCCTTATCCATGTCAAACTTCCTTAGAATATCTTGTGTATACTTAGTTTGACTTATGAACGTCCCTTCTTTGAGTTGTTTTACTTGAAATCCTAGAAAGAACTTCAACTCACCCATCATGGACATTTCAAACCTCTCCGTCATTATCTTGGAGAACTCATCACAAAACACCTTATTTGTGGAACCAAATATAATTTCATCCACATATATTTGGCACACAAAAAGGTCCTCATTGAAGTGCTTTGTGAAAAGGGTATAATCCGCTTTGCCTATCCTAAAACCATTTTCAACTAGAAAGTCTCTTAGGCACTCATACCAAGCTCTAGGAGCTTGCTTGAGGCCATAAAGAGCCTTTCGCAATTTGTAAACATGGTTAGGATAGTCTTGGTCTTCAAACCCTGGAGGTTGCTCTACATAAACTTATTCCTTGATTGGGCCATTAAGGAATGCACTCTTAACATCCATTTGGTAGAGCTTGAAGTCTGAGTAGCAAAGGCTAGTAATATCCGAATTGACTCAAGCCTAGCTACGGGGGCAAATGTCTCATCAAAATCCAATCCTTCAACTTGTGAGTACCCTTTTGCCACAAGTCGTGCCTTGTTCCTAGTTACCACGCCATGCTCATCTTGTTTGTTGCGGAACACCCACTTGGTTCCAACAACATTAGCTTGTGGGCGCTTGACAAGCTCCCAAACCTTGTTCCTTTCAAAGTTATTGAGCTCCTCTTGCATGGCAACTACCCAATCCGGATCTCTTAAGGCATCTTCAACCTTATGAGGTTCCAAGGATGAGACAAAGGAGAAATGCTCACAAAAGTTTGCAACACATGAACGTGTTGTTACTCCTTTTGTGATATCTCCTAGAATGTTGTCAACAGGATGATCCCGTTGAACACTTTGATGAACACGAGGGTGCGGAGGTTGAGCTCTTGAACCACTTGCTTCATCTTCTTCACTTTGGTCTCCCCCTTGATCCATGCCTCCCCCTTGATCTTCATTCCCATTATCACTTTGGGGAGCATCTAGTGGATCTCCAACTTGTCCAATGGGGGTTTGACCTACTTCATAGTGAGGATGGTCACTTGGGCTTTGAGATGGTTCTTGTGGGCGAACATCTCCAAGTGCCATTCTCCTTAGAGCTTCTAGTGGAGGTTCCTCTTTATCAATGGCATGTTGATCAACTTGCTCCACTTGAGAGCCATTGGTTTCATCAAACACCACGTCACGTGCTATTTCAAAAATTTCGGAGGATTTATTGAACACACGGTACGCATGAGTGTTTGAGTCATATCCAAGCAAGAAACCCTCATCGGACTTTGAAGCAAACTTAGAAGTCCTAGGCTTCTTGTTGAGGATATAACACTTGCTACCAAAGACACGAAAGTAAGAAACATTGGGTTTCTTACTAACGAGAAGCTCATAAGGAGTCTTCTTGAGGAGGCGATGAAGGTACAATCGGTTTACGGCGTGGCAAGCGGTGTTAACCGCTTCCGCCCAAAACCGGTCCGATGTTTTGTACTCATCTAGCATCGTCCTTGACATCTCAATAAGCGTCCTATTCTTTCTTTCAGCAATTCCATTTTGTTGAGGAGAATAGGGAGCGGAAAATCATGCTTGATGCCCTCCTCATCTAGGAACTCTTCTACTTGCATGTTCTTGAATTCGGTGCCATTGTCACTCCTTATAGCCTTTATCCTTAAGGTGAACTCATTTTGAGCCCTCCTTAGGAATTTCTTGAGGACACCGGGGTTTTCACTCTTATCATGCAAGAAGAACACCCAAGTATATCTAGAGAAGTCATCAACGATGACTAGACCATACTTGTTGCCACCAATGCTAATATAAGCAATGGGGCCAAAAAGATCCATATGGAGTAACTCCAAAGGTCTAGTTGTCGTCATGACATTCTTAGAGGGGTGTTGAGCTCCTACTTGCTTTCCATCTTGGCATGCACTACATGGCCTATCCTTTTCAAATACCACATCCTTTAGGTCACGAACGTGCTCTCCCTTAAGGAGCTTTTGAAGGTTCCTCATTCCAACATGGGATAGCCTTCTATGCCAAAGCCATCCCATGTTGGCTTTCGCCATTAAGCATGTGTCAAGTTGAGCCTTATCCGTGGTAAAGTCCACGAGATAGAGCTTTCCCTTGAGCACTCCCTTAAAGGCTATCGAGTCATTACCCTCTCTAAGAACGCTCACACCCTCACTAGTAAATACACACTTATATCCTTTATCACATAGTTGTGATATGGATAGGAGGTTATAGTCTAGGGAATCAACATGCAAAACATTAGATAGAGTATGTGAAGAGGAGATAGCAATTTTACCGGAGCCAAGGATTTTCCCTTGGCTATTATCCCCAAAGAAGATTCCTTCACTTGGGTCCTCGTTCTTCTCATACTCTATGAACATGCTCCTCTCTCCGGTCATGTGGTTGGTACATCCACTATCCAACACCCATTTCGATCCGCCGGAGGAGTAAGCCTACAAAACAAATTTATGCCTTCCTTTTAGGTACCCAAGCGGAGTTGGGTCCTTTCACGTTAGTGGTTAGGCATTTGGGCACCCACACGCAAGGCTTGGGGCTCTTGCGGAGTGGCCCAACATATCTAGCAAACACTTTGCCATATTTGTTCCTCATAAGCACATAAGATGCATCAAAATCATGGAATAGAGGATGCAGTTCAGATTTAGGCATTTTGTTGCTAGAGGGTGAGTTCTTTTCAATTTTAGTTGTGGATGAACTCCCCTTAACAAAGACGATCATGTCTTTGCCATACTTGGAGGTTTTGGCGTTATGCCTTCCACCTCTAGTATAGCCAAGACCATCCTTGACACGGGGAGGTCTCGTGTTGGTGTATGCACTTCGTGCATACGCCACCTTCTCCTTGTCAAAGATGGCACCCTTAGGTGCTTGCTTGCCCTACGCTAAGTTGAGTTCATCCTTAAGCTTAAGGATTAAGTTAGAGCACTTGCAAGGCGGGGTTGCATTGGATGAGGCCTTTGAGGAGGTTGAGCTCTTGAAGGAAGAGGCTACATTGTTCTTGATAGACTCAACTTGAGTTTCAAGGATCTTGTTAACTTTTGACAAGTTCCCAAGTTCATCCTTGAGCTCAATTGACTTCTCCTCAAGACTTGAACACGTTTTCTTGCTTAGAGCAAGTTTGTGTTCTAATGCCCTGCTCTTCTCTCTTTCGAGCTCAAGGAGCTCATTAAGCTCTTGACATCTCTCCTTCTCAAGGATGAGCATGTCCTCTTGTCTATTGATGAGCTCCTCCTTCTCAAAGATCTCATCCATAAGCAATTTAATCCTATGCAAGGTGCTTTTGCTTATGTCCTTAAACATATGCTCATTCTCACTAGCGCTATCAAATTCATCTTGAGAAGAGATTGAGGAGGAGGGATGAGATGTTACCTTTCTCCTTCCCTCCCTTGCCATAAGGCAAGTAGGTTTGTATTCGTTGTTGAGGTTGGGGAAGAGCTTGCTTCCCTTGGAGCACCTCCCGATGGCTATGGTAGCCATCTTCTCCTCTTCTTCTTCGGAGGAGGACTCATCGTTAGAGTCCCACTCCTTGCCCAAGTGTGCTTGTCCGGAGGGCCTCTTCTTCTTGAAAAATTTCTTCTCTTGAGGCTTGCCCTCCTTCTTCTTCTTCACTTCTTCATGGGGGCAATCAACGATGAAGTGGCCGTACTCACCACAATTGTAGCAAGCCCTTTTTGATTTGGGCCTTGCTCTTTCCTTCCCCTTGCCTTCATAGTTGTATCCGCCTTTCTTCCTCCTCATCATCCTCTTGAATTTGTTGATGAAGAAGGCCTCTTCCTCATCGGTGTCGAGGCTCTCCTCATCGCTTTCCTCTTGCTCCTTTGAAGAGGGTGTTGCCTTGAGTGCAACATTCTTCATCTTGGAGGCGGTGAACTTTTGAAGGTCGTTGTAGAAGAGCGCCTCCTTCTCCATGATCTCGTGGTTGATGATCCTACCAAGGACCTCCTCCGGGGTCATTTGAGTGAACCCCGGGCTTTCTCGAATCATGGAGCAAAGAGCGATGTTCCTAGGCATGAATGCCCGGATCATCCTCTTCACCACCTCGTGGTTGGTCCACTTGGTGCAGCCATATGATCGGCTCTTGTTGATGAGTATCTTCAATCGGTTGTACATGTCTTGGGGGGGTTCACCATCCATGATGGCAAACCTCCCAAGCTCTCCTTCGATTAGATCGATCTTGGCCTCCTTGACCACCCGATTTCCCTCATGCGCCGTCTTGAGGGTGTCCCATATATCTTTGGCCACCTCAAGACCATCGACGTGGTTGAACTCATCTCTTGAGAGGGATGAGATGATCACACCCGCAGCTTGAGCGTTGCGGTGGATGAGGATGGCTTGTTCTTGCGTGATGTTGTCCTCATCCTTCGGGATCTCCACCCCGGTCATGACAATTTGCCACAATGCCGGATTGAGTGACACGAGGTGGATCTTCATGTTGTGCTTCCACATCCCGTAGTCGGTTCCATCGAATTGAGGAGGTTTCCCCAATGGGATGGAGAGGTAGTGGTTGTTGGCGGCAAGGCGTTCATAGTTGAACCCTTGTCGGTTGTAGTTGACTCAGCCACTACCACTTGATGTGTTTGACGGATCGATCTTGGAGATCTTCAGCTTCTCCCGGAGCTTCGCCTTGAGTTGGCGAGTCTCCTCATCGTCCGTTGGCTTGTCTTGATAAGCCAACGTCTCCTCACGGGATGCCTCGTAGTTGTTGCTCGACGCGTCGTCATTCACCACTCCGGCCATCTCTCCGAGTTGTTAGACTCTTTGTGGAGAGTCCTGCTCTGATACCAATTGAAAGTTGCCTACAGGGGGGTGAATAGGCTAATCGACCTGCAAATGACTTAATAAAATAAGATTAAATCACAGGGGGCGGACTAGTCCGGTCTGGGGGCGGACTAGTCCAGTCAGCCTGCGTGAAGAACCCTAAAAAGTGTTTCTAGCAAGTTTTAAGGGGATTTTCTCGAGGCTACAGGTGAGGATATGTTTATGTCAAGTTTAGCAACTACCAACACAAGAGTGAGTCAAGTTTCAACAAGATTATAGCAATGTGAAGCACGAAACAAAACTAGCAACCCTAGAACGAAATAATCGATAAAAGAAGTGCGAAGAACACGAAGGCACAAAGATTTTATCCCGAGGTTCGATTCCACACAAGGAATCCACGTCCTCGTTGAGGATTCCACAAAGGACCGGGTTCAACAACCCTTCCCTCACCAAGTTTACCGCACGGGCCTAACTTAGTTCTCCACGATCACAAAGGGTGAATACAAGATTCATTGGGAATTCTCACAATATGAGGCTCCCACACCACAAAGGTGATCAAGACCACTAAACACACTCAACACACAGGTCACAATGACTCAATGAGTGCAAGAGATCAAACCGGGAGCACAAGCGCGGTGTTCTTCCTCTTCTCCACCTCACTAAACCCTAATCCACTCAAGAATTAGTTTTAGAGGGAAAGTAGGCAAGAAAGAGGCTTAAGAATGCTCCAAGTTGGCTGTGGCGGCGCTAGGGTTCTTGTCTTTTTGAAATGAGGCTGGGGGCCCCCTTTTTATAGGGGTCCCGAGCCCAAACTGCTGACTTCAGCAAAAGGGCGGACTAGTCCGGCCTCAGGCTCGGACTAGTCCGGCCTACGGGGACCACTGACCTCTGTCAGGTCCTGACAACTGTCGCGGCGATTGTCACGCTACCCGCCAAACTTCAAATTCAAATGGTCACATAGACCATGGACTAGTCCGCCCAACAGCGGACTAGTCCGTTCTCACACAGAACCTTTTGTTCTGTGGAGAAATAGACTAGTCTGGAGGTGCGGACTAGTCCGGTCGCCTAGGCGGACTAGTCCGTCCTCCAGGACTTAGTCGCAAACCTCTCTGCACTCAGCACCACGGACTAGTCCGGCCCACGGACGGACTAGTCCGATCTCACACAGGACCTTTTGGTCCGCCCCAAAACGGACAAGTCTGCTCTCTAGGACTTAGTGCCGAAACTCCACCCTAAGGTGTACCACGGACTAGTCCGTCCCACTACAGACTAGTCCGAAGTCACACAAGACCTTCTAGTCCGTGTGAAAACGGACTAGTCTGGCCAGGAGCGGACTAGTCCGGCCACCCAGGCGGACTAGTCCGGCCTTCCTGCCAGACTACTCTAACTTCAACTCTAAACGGGGTTTCTACCTAAACCACCACTCTTGAGCTCCTACTTTGATCTCTTTGCACTTTACGCACACACCCTCCTATTTCTATGGCTAGTCTAACTCAACACGCTAGAAACCCTAGTTTCTACGCTTTGAGTCGACTCTGTTTCATTCCTTTTCCTTTTTGAGGGTTTGTGTCTCCGATCGAGTCCACACCTGTGCTAAGATCACTTAAGATCATTAGCAACTTAATTGTCATCATCAATCATCCAAAACCCACGGGGAACCTAGATGCACTTTCAGTGTCGCCGCCTCTCCTTTCTCCACCACTTTCCCCTCCAAGGTCGCCTCCTGCCCCAAGTCATCTTTCCCTCCTCTCTTACCCTCCCCAACCTCATCGAGCACTCTCTTGGGTCGGTTCTCCTCGCCCGCACCATCTGGTTGTGGTCCCCATTGGCAGGTTGCTCGGTCAGTCCCTACGGATCTGATCGGTAAGTGCTTCAACTGCTTCTCCCCGTGTCACTTTGCTACAATGTGTAAGGAGGCCACACGTTGCTTCCGCTGCAAGGGAGAAGGCTACAAAGCACGCAACTGCGTGCTTGCCCATTGCCGCTCTTCTTCAACCTCGCCTATTGCTTCACCGCCTCCATCAACAACTATTGTTGCTACTTCTTCAGTCCAAGAGGACATCTGTATGGCCACTACCTCTGAGAAGCTAGAGTGTGTCTGCTTTAGCTGCCCATTTTCTCTAGCTGCAGCTGCTTTGATTGATTCATTTAGGCCCTCTCCCTCCCTTGTCAAAGTTCGGCATGTGGTCATCCACCTTGACAAGGAGCCAAACCTCAAGTCGGCTCTGGGGTCCTATACTAAGGAAGCAAAGACTCTGTGGTCCTGCTGTAAGGCCATCGATCCTCAAACGGTTCGTCCAGTGGTAGTTGAGCGATTGTCCAATGGGTGGGATCCTATGATCCTCTAAGTTGCTATCTCTTTTGGAGTGACACTAATGTGTTGCCGCCTCCTAATTAGTTGGATGATCTTCTCTTTGTAGCCTGTTCATGTGGTGGAGGTTGTTGGTTGCTTGTTAGTTCTGTTTGGTCGTGTCATATTGTAACGATCATATTGTATGGCCATCTCGGCCAATTCTTATTTTTTTATCAATATAATTCGTTGTGGGTGTCTCCCTTGCAGTTTTGGTTCAAAAAAAATATATCAATTACAAGATGAAGAAAGGATTATTAGTGACGATGCGGAGTTAGTAAGGTATATCACTAAATACTATATAAAATTGTTCGGTCCACCGGTGGAAAATTATTTCCTTATGGATGAGATCCACATAGATAGGAATGGCAATTGTACTCGCGGGTTCGGGTACCCGGCAGGTATTTCACCCGACGAGTGCGGGTACAGGTATAATTTTTTACCCGCGGGTACAACCTGAACCCGATGCGATATTTTGTGGGTACGGGTTTAATTTTCTAACCGCGGGTACCCGGTGGGTTACCAGGAACAATTATTCATGCAATTAACAATCAGCAACTAGTGGAGCAGCATGCAGCCCAATCGTCCAAGAAACTGCAGCCCAGCCCATTTCCCGGTGCAACCGGCAGGCTCAAACCCTAATACCCCACCTCCACGCGCCGCACTCAGCACTCCCTGACATGCCCGCTTCTCTTTCACACCTTCCCCCGATTCCCACACCCCGGGAATCCGATCCCGGCTCCCCGGGTGTGCTGCCGCCAGCCACCTCCGCCCAGCTCTGCTCATCATTGCAGGGCCACCAACGCCACCACCGTCCATGCCATATCCTGGTCTACCTCGCATTCATCGTGCCTCGACGCCGGCTTTTGGTGCCCCAGCACCACCGGTCGCCTCGCCCTCCGAATTGGTCACCGCCGCCGCCTTCGCCCTCTGACCAGGCTGCAGCCGCCGCCTTCACCCTCTGACTTGGACCCTGTCGTCGCCCACCTCCGGCCATCTGTTTCCGTCGCCCTGGCGAGGCATGTCCTGGCAAGTTCTGCATCTGGATCGAAGGAGAAGAGCAGTGGCATGAATCTGAATCCTGTAGTATTTTTAGAAAAAATAGGATCTTGTAACCCTAGCAAGCCGGGTTTGGGTACCATTTTTTACCTGCGGATTCAGGTTCGGGTATGAAAATTTACCCACACACTATTCCATGTCGGGTCGGGTTTCCCAAACCCGACCTGTTGCCATCCCTACGCATAGATGATATACCACAAATATCGGATATCTAACTGACATCTGAATTTACAGAAGAGGAGGTTAGAAGCGCTATTTTCAAAATGGAGCATAATAAATCGCATGGGCCAGATGGGTCTCTAGCAAAATTTTATCAGCACTTTTGGGGAGTAATAATAGAGGATCTCATGGCTCTGTTTCGAGAGTTTTATGAGCGATGCACAGCTGCACAAATTAAATTTTGGTACAATAATATTGTTACAAAATGTGTGGATGCAAGTAAAATACAGCAGTATAGGCCGATACGCTTACTAAATGTCAGTTTTAAATTTTTTATAAAATTGGCCACGAATATAATCAAAAGTATGCACAAAAAGTAATTAGCCCCACTCAGGCCGCATTCTTGTCTGGGCATAATATAATGGAAGGAGTAATAGTTCTACATGAGATGATACACAGTTACATAGAAAGAAGCTAAACGGTATTGTTTTGAAAATTGATTTTACAAGACAAACTGGTCATGTAAATCAATACCGTTGACAAACTCTTCTAATGGAAGGATTTTCATATAAATGGTGCCAGTGGATTGAGAAATATACAGAGGGTGGCCATGAAAATATTAAAGCAAATGATCGATATACGGAGAACTTTATGACTAGGAAAGGCTTAAGACAAGGACCCATTATCTCATGTGCTATTAAATATAATGGTCGATATTTTGTCCGTACTAATTAACAGAGAAAAGGAGAGGGGTATGATATCGGGGGTTGTGCCACATTTGATTGATAATTGGTGATCCATACTACAATATGTGGATGATACCGTTATTTTTATAGATCACAATTTTGAGCAGGCAGTAAAATTGAAGCTACTGTTAAGTGCTTTCGAACAACTGTCGAGATTGAAAATAAATTTTCACAAGAGAGAGGTATTTTGTTTTGGGGACGCCCAAATGTTTGAACAACAGTATGCTCATTTCTTTGGGTGTCAAATGGGTAATCATCCGCATCATCGTTATTAAGGCGGTAAGGCAATCTAAGGCGAGCGCCCCCTTTTTACCTTCTAAGCGATAAGACATAAGGCAAGGCGACGCCTTAGTAATTTGTAAAAATAGGAAATTATAGGAATGCAGTCCCAAATTCCAAATAGATAAGAATGAACCTACCAATTAGCAAATACTCCCTCCACCCCGAAAAGATGCTTTTCGGGACGGTGAGAGTAGAAGTAGTTCAATATAAACCAACATAATAGACAAAGTCCACCATAACTGATAGATAGTACTAGATAACCACTCTCATCTCTTAAGTTTGTCTCAATATCCATCGTCGAACACATCGGGAATTGTAAGATCATGCAAAAAAATATGTGAGACACTGCAAACAGAGGGGGCAGAGGGGCAGCAACAGCAAGCAGGCAGTAAGGCGTCCTCGCCTTAGCACCTTGCGGACGCGTTAGGCAGAATATTAAGGCGACAATGACACCTTAACCTCAAAAATCGTCTTACCGCTTAAGCGACGCTTTAATAACAATGATCCGCATAAATATCTCAAGATACCAATGCATTATAGGAAACTGCAGAATAGTGATTGACAGACAATAGAACAAAGTTTTGAAAAAAAATTAAGTAGTTGGAAAGGAAAACATTTATCGGTAGGAGGGCAACTAGTTCTAATTAATTAGGTGCCAACAAGATTAACCATGTTCATGATATCATTTTTTTCAAATACCTAGAGGTGTCCTTGAGAAATTGGACTACTATAGGTCAAGACTTTTTTTGGCAGTCGGACAGTCAAAGTAAAAAATATAGATTATATTAACAAAATGGGATATCGTGTGCCAGCCAAAAGAGCAAGGAGGACTTGGGGTTCTAAATATTTATGTCTAGAACTGGTGTCTTTTTGCCTAATGGATATTGAAGTTGATAAATGAAGATGGGATATGACAAAGAATGCTAAGAAACAAGTACCCACATAGATACAATATTGGACAAGTAAAAAGAAGACCGAGAGATTCACACTTTTGGCCTTGTTTAATGGAAGTGAAAGATAAGTTTTTGCAATTGGGAGAGTTCAAAGTTAATAATGGGAAGAACACGAGATTTTGGGAAGATAAATGGTTGGATAACTACGAGTTGTGGAATAAATTTGCATCCCTATACAATATTGTATGACGCAAGAATGTGACGGTTGCCGAAGTATTTAGTTCCGTACCTCTAAATATTTCTTTTAGGTGTGGGCTTAATGGGATGAACATAAGGAGGTGGAACAGACTGGTGGCCACAATAGCAAACACAAACTTCAACAATGCAAATGACGTTTTTAAATGGAGTCTACACCAAAGTGGGTAATTTTCCGTGCGGTCGGTGTATAATTTGTTATTTCTAATGGTGGGGTGACAAGGTTTAAAACTGTATGGAACTCAAAAATACCATTAAAAATTAAAATATTTTTATGGTATTTGGCTGGGGTGGTATTGACAAAAGACAATCTAGCAAAAAGGAATTGGTATGTAGATAAAAAATGTGCATTTTGCACACACTTGGAATCAATACAGCACTTAATTTTTTATTGTTATTATGCAATTTTTTGTGGAGAAGTATCACTGTTACTTTTAGAATTGATGCTCCTGTTAATGTATCTCACATGATTAATGATAGGTTACTGAGTTTTAAAAAGGATGTTTGAAAAATGGTGATGACAGGAGCCACATCCATATGTTGGGTAGGGATGAAAACAGTACGGTAAATTTCCGGATCATCCAATGCCGTTTTTGAGAAATATCGAACCGATTACCGTTTTGGTCGGAAATATACGGAAATGATCCGGAATCGGAAAATTGAATCCGGAAATCAGAACGGAAATGATTTTGACTGTTTTCTGATCGAATAGTCGGAATACCATATTTGGTCAGAAATTTTCTAAACAATTCCGAGCAATTTCCGAATAGGCCCAGCAACAGAGATCCGGCCTATGCCCATGGCCCATTCGTGGTTACAGTTGTGCGGCCTAAGCAAAGCCATAGGAGGCCGACGGCTCACGTCCATAACGCACTGACGCATGACGCCTCACGCCCGAGACGAGTCACCGCAGGTCAGCGCGAAGGAAAGGGGAAATGACAACACAGCCAGCTCCTACCAGCTTTTGGGTCCACTAGTCGAGGTTGAGCTTGCCCCCATATCATAATATCTTCAGAGCAGGTATAATAGAGCCTAGTCAGCTGGCTCAAAAGAATTCACGTCAGAATATTGCTTACGTGGATGAGGGAGCAAAGAAGAGAGAGAGAGCTGCAGGCGCTAGAATAGTAGCCAGCGCAGCGGAACTTATGAGGTGACTCTACCGACGTGCCTGCATGCGATTGGGAGTAGGAAAAACAGGGCATTTATTCCAATAACTCTCCAGTCAATCTAATAGCTAGTCTATTATATAAGAAGACTAAACTGTTGACTCTAAAGTGACATGACATTGAGTTACAGCCTGCAACCGGCTACTCCATTATCCTTGCTCTCAGAGGCCTAACCTTCTGGTCAGCTGCGTCTTCAATGATAGTATGGTCCTTGCTTAGGAATAAATGATCCATGTGCGACTGGTGACAGCAGTACAGCTTGATTTTTCAGTTAATGCAGATGATTTATTTTTTGGTACATGTCGAGTAGACGGTAACTTTGTTTCATTTCTTGTTAGATTCCCTAGTGTGCTTTGAAACTATGTAATTGGTGTGTAGTTTAGTGCTATTAAATCACTACTAAAAAATGTATTTTCACAGGCGCTACAAAATTTTTTTTTACAGGCGGACCGTAAAAAGGTCCGCCTGTGCTGTAAAATGCTTCAAAAACCGTCTGTGATAATCACATATCACAGGCGGTTCATAACTTAAAACCGTTTGTAAAAAAATATGGATTATCTCATGCGGTTGGTGGTACAAACCGCCTGCAATAATAGACAGTATAACACGCGGTTGGTGATACAAACTGCCTGTGAAAATACTGCTGAATCCACACATCAGCACTCCACCAATCAGTGCTCTTCACTCGGATCCACACATCACTGTCCGTCTCTCTCCTCAATAATACTCCACCCACCTATCTCCTTTCCAAACCAGCAAAGTCTAAAATCCCCAATCTCTCTCGACTTCAAGGTCTGCCTCCACTTCGCCCCGACCCTACCCAGATTCGCCGCTCCCGCCAGCGTCAGAGGCAGGCCGCCGCCGCGGCGGTAGGGGCAGCGGTCGCGTCCTCCTCCGGTGCCCAGCCAGACTGGTGGACGGACGTATGAGGAGGGCGGGAGCCTACTGGCAGACGGCGAGCGGATGCGGGTGCGCTGGTGATGGTGTGGCGGCTAGCATGCAACGAGGTCCGCACCCGATGGCCAGCAGATGAGGCACGAGCTGGCGGAGGCAGGGAGGCCGACACGCCCAATGACTCCACCGTCGATGACTTCGGCAAGCCCATCGGCTACAACGGGTACAACGGCAAGGACTCGAGACTAGTCGTTCAGGTTCGTTCGCCTAGATTCCAGAACATCGGCCTCCCCGATTGAAGCGGCTGGGTCTGACCCACCACCCGTTTCCTGCGCAGGTGCTCGAGGAGAGGAACAGCGGCGTCGTCTGTGGCATGGAGGTCACGATATCAGCAAGTACACGTCCTGGCCGGCGAACAAGGTGTTGTACATCAAGCCGTCGGCCAACACGCTGACACACAACAAGGTGTTGTCCCTGTAGGAGAAGTCGGGCAAGACAGGGAGTGGACGAACGAGTTGTACCCATACGTAAGCCCTTCGAAGTCTAAGTACACCACCGTCGATGAATACGTCAACAGTGTGCTCCGAAGTCTTAAGAGCAACATGCTGTGGAAGTACAAACATAGTGGCAGCTGTTGTATTAGTCGTAATAGAACTTCATTTTGTGCTTCCAAATTTAGTTTGATGGTCTGTACTTTGTATTACATGGTCAATAATATTTCAATTTTACAGATTCTAGTGTAACCGCCTGGTCTATAATGTATTGCATGGTCATATCAATTGTTTATATTTTACAATATTTCTTCGTAGCCCCCAACAGTGCATGTTGTCAGCAATGAACATAGTGCACCGCCTGTGGTAATACTATGCATGTTCAGTTCCTTATTTTTACAGGCGGATTTTAATTAAAACCGTATGTGAAAATGCATTTTTACAGGCGCTTTTTAATTAAAGACCGCCTGTGATAATGTATTTTACAGGCGGATTTTAACTAAAAACCGCATGTGATAATGCATTTTTACAGGCGGATTTTGCGGCCGCCTGTGATAATCGCCTATTTTCACAGGCTCTTTGTTACAGGCGGTTTTTAAAACCGCCGGCAATAATATGTTTAGAACCGTTTGTAAAAATAATTTTTGTAGTAGTGAATGAATGTGTGGAAATTGTGAGTCGAATAAATGCTTCTTATTTGATGACACTTTTTTATTTGGATGAACATTTATTATATTATGGATGGACAATGTATTAGTATGTTGTTTCCGGAGAAAAAACGAAACCGATCCTGTTCCAAAAATTAAATATGTAAATGAAAACGACTTGACTCTTTTTTGTCCATTTCCGACCGTTTTCATCCCAGCAATATGGTTGTCAAGGAATGATACGGTGTTTAACAATGATATGATGAAATCGTATATGCAGGTCCTATTCAGAGGAACATATTGGTGCGAGATTTGGATGCTGTTACAAAGGTGTGAAGAGCACATACAAATCATCTAAGAGGCATGCAAGATGTTGAAAACGACAATGTCAAGTGTGTTTGCCAGATTTGGTTTGAGTATTAGGCATAGATTAATGGGTTAATAAAAGGCGGCTGTGTTTGTACGCTTCTTTCTTATGTTAAAACTTTGTTTGCTGTGACTATGCTCAGGGCCAGCTCTATAGTTTTGAGGGTCCTAGGGCAAGATTGACGTTGGGGTCCTCGAGAGTATGTCAATATATACTCTATCCATCTCCAAAAGTTTATCGTTTTGTATTTCATTTTTGAACTACAAAACGATAAAAATTTAGGAACAGATTGAGTACTTCGTTTCATTTTATTTGATGCTAGTTACATCAAACTAAACTACCTAGCATCAGATAAAATGAACGAGAGGGTACTCCTGTAAATTACTCACTCAGTTTCATATTATTTGATGTCAATGTCATTAAACTGAAAGAGAGAATATATATAATAGTAAAAATACTAAAAGATAAATCAACTACTAAGAGTAGCTATCTTGTAACATTCTGTTATTGGTTGTGACTAATGAGATACCAATGAAATCTTCTAATAACGGTGAGTAAATATGGTAACGATAATGTATGATGAGATATTAGGTATTGATAATGTATGATAGAAAAATAGGACCGGTTCTGACTTAAGGATAGTATTAAGATATTCTTCTCAATACAAAATATATGTAATATTTCCATCTGGGTCCGACCTAATTAGAAAGTTAAACCGTAAAATAGACGGCCAACACGCATGCAGACAAGCGTTTCAATTGATTGTGTTGCGTTCAATTAAAATAAAAAGAAAAAAGCAACATGTCATTTGTTGGCTGCTACCTGCTTTCGTTGTTTTGGACCTACGTATGTTGTTTAGGCTGAGGAGGTTCAAGTAGATCAAATTACTAAATACACCTATATATGTATATAGAGTTTGGGGCCCCTATCAGGGCTGGGCCCTTGGCCGTCGCCCCTCTGGCCATGCCCCTGAGCCGGCACTGACTATGCTGCATGAAGCAATTGTAATAATCGGCTATAACCTCGAAAGAGGTGAAGGTCGGGTCCTATTTTCCATTATCTAAAAAAAAGAAGTTAAGTCTGTATGAGTTGTCCTCTTTAGATATTCACAAAGCAATTGGTGTTTGTGTTGCCGGTTAGAGGATGTGATAGTGTCCTCTTTGTTGCACGGTTTCCGGATCCGGATTCCCATATAAATTAGTTATTTTTCTTCTTATATGATATTCCATTAGAGCTCCTCTTGAGCTTTCGAAAATAGATTGTAGAGCTTTCAAAAATAGGTTGCAGTATATGTGACTAACCTGCACAACGTTGTTACCATAGTAGTCTTTAGCCAACCAGTAAAGTTGCCCATAATCTCAGACAGAATAATATTATGGATTGATGGATCATCACAGTGGTCCAGAACGTTCTGCAAGAATCCCAGGACACGAGACATTTAGATTGGTGCAAAAACATGTTGTAGAGCACAAAAAGCTACTAAAATTGTAAATAACTCATGCATTAACTTGTATGACTCATGGCATCCGAATCAATGAGCTGATAACTCCACCACATGCCCATACATGTTTTGGAAAACAAATTGTATGTGTTGTTGTGGCACACATTCTATGCATTTCTGGACAACGCGGTTGTCATTTTGGTCATCAATGCATCGAATGATATTGCCATCAAGCTCCTTAGTAATTCTTATCTTCTGATCAAGATCACCAATTTCAATAGCCTGACGAATACGACAAAAGACAAGAATATATATAGCTCGATTAAGGGACTAAAAAATAAAAAAAATTAAGAGCTTAGTTATGTGGCATGTACACGTGGACAACAAAAAGGGACCAATATATAAATAAAATAATACTGAAATAGCTGAGTTTAAATACCATGAACTAATAAAACTATGTGCAGTAATCTACAACATGAGACATGAAATGCGCATTACCGTTGGGATTACTCGACACGCATACTTGTCACAGCTTAACCTCAACACATCCCCCATAAGGACTTCAGAGATTTGTTACCTGGGGCTCCGTGTTCCATAACCTTTAAGATAAAAAATCCAGGCCGTCAGGTTAGTATATTATTTGCCAATGTCATCAAAAGTTTAAAGTTCAAATCTAAAATAGGGAACCTTTTGGACCACATAGTTTGCAAAGGCATCAGTAACACAGAGCAAGATGGAGAGGCTGACAACCAGCACGATGAGGAGTCGGGTCGCTCCCGGCGGCGGGCTCGCGATGGGTGGCCGCGCCAGTCCTTGCAGCCGGCGCCGCCCCCGTTCCTCCCTCCCTCCCCTCCGGCCATCTCCCCTCCAGCACCCTTCTCCCGCCATCCTGCTCCGGTCTCCGCCGCACTGCGTCCCGTGGATCTGGTGCTCCCGTCGGCGGTCTTGCGGCCGGCGCGCTGGCCGAGTCCGGCCTTCCCACTGGTTCCCTCGCCCTTCCTCTCCTCGTCCTCCCCTTCTTCTCCTCCAAGGTGCGTCCCTCCGCCCCTCTCTTCCCCGCAACATCCACCTCTACTCCGGCCAGATCTGGCCATCCCCACACCGCCCTGGCTGCGCCGCCGGTGGCAGCCGTGCGGCCAGCGCGCCGCCCCTCCCCTTCCTTCCCTCTGGTACCCCCCCCCCCCCCTTCCTCCCCTCGCCCTTAACTGTCCCTCCAACCATGTCCTCCCCACCTCCCTCTCCGCCAGTGTCTGTGCACCGGGCGGGCCAGTCCTGGTCGTAGCTCCACAGTGCTCAGCTCCGACCATCCTTTCCGCTGACTCCTCTCCCTCTCTGCTCCCCTTGTCTTTGACCCCTCTGCCTCACTTGGTAGATCCTCTGGCACCCTTTCTTGCGGAACCCTCCCCTGCTACGTTCGCCGCCACCGCTCCTTCAAGGGAAGTGTCATCCCCTGTGCAGCCTCGCACCTCCTCCCCCACCACCACCTCCGAATTCTCCTGGATGCACAAGGGTTGGTTGGCAGCTCCAAAGACCAAGCTCGGGTTTCCTGCGCCGGAGTCTTCCATGTCAGCCACCTCCTTGGCAACCATGCCTGTCGGTACCCTGCGTACCGAATACCCCTTGGGACTACAAAGAGTGCGAAGGAACTCCACCTATCTGAGTTGAAGACCTTCGAAGGCCCACGTGTCATACGGAACCGGACCTGCCTCCCTTCTACGGTTAGTCCCAGTGCCGCCACGTGTATCATAAAACTGGAGCTACATTCTATACATGGGAAAGCTCCGGACAAGATACCTGTATGGTACCCACGGACCTAACCCTCGACAGAAGGAAGCTCCGGTACCGACACGTGTACAACAGCACCAGACGTACTCATCCAAGACAGTAAGCTCCGGAGCTGCCACGCGTACAGCCGTCGGACCTTCAACCTCAACAAGCAGACTGGTGGACCTCCAACGGCTCGGACCCTCAAGGAACAATTAAATCTTTAAGACCCGATTATGTGTCATTAATGCGATCTTAATGACACATGATCGGAGGATCTTTAATACCAGTAATACCGCCATCAAGGCACGTTATCACGCTGTTAAGTGTAATTAAGTATATTAATTGTGTATTAAGCATCAGTAATCGCCAGGGCCACTTATCGGACCAGGTTAACGATGTAACGGCTAGTCCTTGTACTATAAAAGGACTGGCCGAGCGATACATAGGAGGGACACGCGCTCAAGACACTCCAGTCTCTGACACTCAAGCACTCATACGCTCAATACAACAGCAACACACCCGTAGAGTAGGGTATTACGATCAGGCGGCCCGAACCACGTAAATACTTGTGTTAAATTGCCACATTCTTCTGAATCTCCGCGCACCCACAACCGAACTAAGAAACTCTGCGGGCTGCTAACGGTAGTACCGGGAGAATTGTTGGAATCACCCTCCGACAGTTGACGCGCCAGGTAGAGGGGCGCCTGAGATTCGAAGATGGTGAATTCTGCTGCTGGATCGTCCGACCGCAACCGTGCTGCGCTACCTGCTGGAGGCAATCCCTCCAACATGCAGAAGCCAGCAGGTGCTGTGGCTCCAGCAGGAGTCATGCCACCACCACCATCGTTCGCATCGGCGAATCAAGCTGGACAGCAAGATGGGGCGTCCACGTCGGTCACTACACCGGCGAACAACAACCCTGAACACGCGCTTCATGCTGCGCGTGCTCTCCTCCAACGTCTACCACCTCCAGGAGCATCCCTGGGTGCAATGGAGCAGTAGAGAGCTGATGTGGATCATTTGGTTGCAGTAGCAGCCGATCGCATCAGCAATCAAGGTCCTCCCCCCTCAGGGCAGGCCCAATCGCAGCATCGGACCTTGTCGGGTAGACTCGGTCCGCATGCTTCACGACACAAGAGGCGTGCTACATCTCAATAGGCAACGTCGCTGCCTTCCGGGGCGTGACGTACTCATACGATAACGAGGCTTTCGACTCATGACCTCCGGGCGGAGCTCGATCGTCGTTACCGTCAACCGGACGACCGTGTCCACATCGAGTGTGCTCGTGAGAGGCGAGAGGCTCGGGACAGCCCTGCCCCTGAGGGACTAGGAGGAGGCTGTTATGCCTTGGCCATGCACCTACGCATGGTCAGATGGCTGCAGAAGTTCCGGCCTCACCTGCCGGAGAAATCTACTCAACCGCTATCATTGTGGATGTGGGCAATGAGGCTGTGATGGCCAATTTTTTCCCTGTGGCTTTGACTGGGACCGCCAGGTCTTGGTTCATGAGCCTTCTGTCTCACTCCATCAATAGTTGGGTGGAGTTGTGTCAATAGTTCACCGCCAATTTCGGGAGCTCATACACCCGACCAGGCATGGAACTGGACCTTTTTGCTGTCAAGCAGAAGGGGGGAGAGTCCCTGCGATCTTTCATCCAGAGGTTCTCCCAGGTACGAAATATCATTCCTTCTATCTCAAGCACTTCTGTTATTGTAGCATTCAGACAGGTCATTCGAGACAAGAAGATGCTGGAGAAGTTGGCGACCAAGGAAGTCATCAGCGTCACAGAACTCTTCAGCTTGGCAGACAACTGTGCCAAAGCTGCAGAGGGACGTGAAATGCACTCCCAACCACCTCTGGAGGCCAACAAAAAATCCTCCAAGGGTGAAGCCACTACCTCCGGGAGTGGCAAGAAGAAGAAAAAGTCCAACGGCAAGAAGAAGTCGTCGGCCGGCACACCTACTGCCGCTGCTGCCGCAGCTCCGGGTGGCCGGGGGCCATGCCCCGAGAAACGACCTGGGCCATTGTCTGAAGATGGTGGCAGCTCCAAGATGTGGTGTCCCATACACAAAACGGAAAGCCACAACCTAGAAAACTGCCGAGAGGTCCAGAAACTCGTCGAGCGCTACAACAAGCGCCGGGAAGAAGCTCATTTCCATCAAAGGGAAGGAAAACAAAAAGTCAACGAAGCTCTGACTGAAGAGGAGTTAGGCTTTCAGGACCCCAAAAAGGTCTTGAAGACTGTTTACACCTCCGTTGACAACGACTCTGATGTCTCCGACAACGAGCGTCGGAAGACCATGAACACCATCTTCGGTGGTTCGTGGGACATCACCTCCCATTGTGTCCTCAAGACAATGTGGCGGGACATGGCCTCTGTAGCTCCCACTGCCAGGGCGGAGCTTCATCGGAAGTGGATGGATACTGTCATCACCTTCGATGCTTCGGACTGCCCTCGAAACATGATCGGAGCTAGTCAACTTCCACTGATGGTATCTCCGACCATCAACAACATCCAGCTCCACTACGTAATGGTGGACGGAGGTTCGGGGCTGAACCTCATAAGCTTCAAAGCCTTCGTCAAGCTTCAACTCCGACCTTCGGATCTTCGCCCCTCTCGACCTTTCTCCAGAGTAGGTCCGGGGGCCATCACTCCACTCGGTGCCATTACTCTCCCGGTGACCTTCGGGACTCAGGAGAATTACAGGACCGAGAAGTTGGTCTTCGACGTGGCTTAGATCAACTTACTATTCAACGCCATCTTGGGCAGGCCAGCCTTGTACAAATTCATGGTTGCTGCTCATTATGGCTACTTGGTGTTGAAGATGCCAACACCCTCAGGCGTTCTCTGGATCCGCGGGGATCGCACCGCCGGAGTTACTGCTCTGGAAGAACACGCGCTTGCTACAGCGCAGGAGGAAGAATCCAGAAAGGAGCAAGCTCCGAAGCCTCCGAGCATTCATCATCGAGGATCAACCTCCACACCTCGCGTCCAACCAAGCGGTGACACCGACATTCCCGTCAAAGTCGTCTAAATTGGTTCCGACGCCGCTCAGACCACCCGTATATCGGGAGGTCTGAATGACAAATAGGAACTCGCACTCATCACTTTCCTCTGAGCTAATGTCGACGTGTTTGCCTGGCAACCTTCACAAATGCCTAGGATCCCTAGGGAAGTGATTGAGCACAATCTGAAGATTTATCTTGATGCTCGGCCCATACATCATAAGCCTCGGAAGATATCAGTAGAGCAACATAACTTCATACGTCAAGAAGTGAAGAAATTGCTGGAAGTTGGATTCATCCGAGAAGTCTTCCACCCAAAATGGCTGCCAAACCCAGTCGTTGTACCTAAGGCCGGTGGGAAGCTTCGGATGTGCATCGATTACACTACATTGAACAAGGCATGTCCAAAGGATCCATTTCCACTACCTAGAATAGATCTGATAGTGGATTCCACCTCCGGGTGTGAATTACTGTGTTTCCTAGGCGCATATTTTGGGTATCATCAAATCAGAATTTCTAGGCAAGATGAAGAGCATACCTCATTCATCACAGTAGATGGATTATACTATTACACTGTCATGCCATTCGGTCTCAAAAATGTTGCTTCAACGTTTGTGCGAGCTATGTACAAAACTTTTGGAGAGCTCATCAGAGATGTAGTGGAAGTGTATGTCGATGACATCGTCATCAAGATCAAGAACAAGGAGTCATTCCTTTACACCTTGCAAGCTGTCTTCGATAAGTTGCGAATCACATGCACGAAGTTGAACCAGGACAAGTGTGTCTTTGGGGTTAGCTCCAGAAAGCTTCTTGGATTCTTGGTGAACCACTGAGGAATAGAGGCGAATCTGGTGAAGATTAAAGCTATTGAAGACATGCGTCCACCATCTCGCATCAAGGATGTCCAGAAGCTAACTGGGTGTCTAGCTGCCCTCAGCCGGTTCATCTAAAGACTGGCGGAAGGGCGCTACCCTTCTTCAAATTATTAAGGAAGTCCGGACCATTCCAATGGTCTGAAGAAGCAGAAAAGGATTTCCAAGAACTAAAGCAGCTGCTCACCACTCTACCAACTTTGGTAGCTCCGGATCCTGGTGAGCCACTTCTGCTTTACATTTCGGCAACTGACAAAGTTGTCAGCATGGTCCTGGTTGTGGAAAGACTAGAACCATCTCCAGTTCAGGGGTCCAGACCCCCCCGGGAAGGTCCGGAACTACCTGAAGGCGAGTTTGGGTCCCAGCTCCCAGATCCGGATCCTCAAGGCAAGACGCCAGAGGATCAACCTCCTTCAAATGAAGGAGTTATAGTTGTTGAACAAGAAGATTCGGACCCTTCCGGGAAGGTCCAGGTCACTTAAGAACAAGCTCCGGGTTCCTCCAGCAGGAACCAAGAGGTCCCCGAAGAAGGTCCGGACCCCTCCGAGAGGGTCCGGGTTGATGAGGAGGAAGCTCCGGGCCCCTCTGGGAGGGTCCAGACAGTCCAGCGCACATTATACTTCATCAGTGAAGTGCTTCATGACGCCAAGACTCTGTACTTAGAGGTGCATAAGCTGCTCTATGCAGTTCTTATTGCCTCTAGGAAATGTCGCCACTACTTCCAAGCTCACAAAATTTCAGTGGTAACCTCTTATCCACTGCGTGCAATCTTGCATAACCCCAACTCTACTGGGAACATTGCAAAGTGGGCAGCAGAATTGGCCGAGTTCGATCTTGAATTCGCCCCAAGACAAGCGATCAAGAGTCAAGCATTGAAAGACTTTCTGGCGGAACGGACCCCCTATCCATCAAATCCTGAGGGCCCCAGTGAGCAGAAGCTGGAACCCAAAGCTCCGGTCTTCACTGAGCCTCACTGGACTCTCTACTTCGACGGCTCCGTGCAGAAGTAGGGGGCCGGAGATGGAATCCTTCTCCTCGCTCCAACAGGGGAGAAGGTCAAATACATGGTGCACCTTGACTTCAAGGCGACCAACAACATGGCGGAGTATGAAACACTAATCTATGGGCTCAAGGTGGCACTATCATATGGTGTCAAGCAGCTGTTGGTAAAGGGTGATTCGCAGCTCATAATAAAACAAGTCAAAGGTGAATGCTGATGTAACAACCCTCAACTAGCTGCATATCTTCTTGAAGTCCAGAAGCTTCAGAAGGACTTTGAAGTTGTGGATCTTTGCCATGTCCAGCGTCTCAACAATGCTGAAGCTGACGAACTCTCGACGAAAGCTTCAACCGGAGCTCCAGTTCCCGACGAACCTTCGTTCGGAGATTGTCAAAACCAATAGCTCAGCCTGTCGAACTGAGCGAAGGGGGCGAGATCAGCACCTCGAAGCTGGCGGTCCCGATGGCCCTGTTACCATGGCGTCCATCAAGGGTCGTAGGTGCTGCAGGAAGCTCTGAGCAACCCAGCACGCAAGACTCAGAAGCTCAAGTTAGCTCCAACGCATGGATCTCGGATATCCGGAGCTACTTTAAAGACAACATCTTTCCTGAAGACAATGTATCTGCTGACCGGATAGTCAGATTGGCTAAAAGATACACACTGGTAGAAGGGGATCTCTACCGGCGTGGTGCCAGCGGCGTCCTAATGTGGTGCTTTACGAGGGAAGAAGGCCGCGAGCTCCTTGCGGAAATCCATGGAGGCGAGTGTGGGAATCACACGTCTTCCCACACGTTGGTCAGTAAAGCCTTCTGACATGGTTTTTACTGGCCTACAACACTCTAGGATGCAACTGAGCTAGTGAAGAAATGCGAAGCATGCCAGTTTCATGTGGAACAAATTCACACACCAGCTAAACCCTTACAAATGATACCTCCTACATGGCCATTCGCTGTGTGGGGGATGGATATCTTGGGACCTTTCCCAAGAGCCGTCGGAGGTTACAAGTTCCTGTACGTTGCCGTCGGCAAGTTCACCAAGTGGCCGGAAGCAGCTCCAGTTGTGACAATAAACAAGCAATCAGCTATCAGTTTCTTGCAGTCCATAATATGCAGATTTGGAGTCCCAAACAAGATCATAACTGACAATGGGACCCAATTCACAAGTTCTGCATTCCAAGGATATTTCAAGTCAGCTACACTTCCGTAGCTCACCCGGCAAGCAATGGACAAGCTGAGAGAGCAAATGCAAAAATCCTAAAAGGACTCAAGACGCGCACATACGAGCACCTAAAAAAACACGGAGCCAACTGGATTGAAGAGCTTCCGCCCACCTTGTGGGCCAACAAGACAACTCCAAACTGGTCAACTGGAGAGACACCCTTCTTCCTGGTGTACGGAGCTGAAGCAGTCCTTCCTCTGGAAATCACCTTGGGGTCACTCCGGGTCCGGACCTTCGATGAAGCCATGCAGGACCAACTCTGGCATGAATACCTTGACCTTGTTGAAGAGGGAAGGTGTCGAGCAGATGTTCGAAATGCACGATACCGTCAAGCGCTCCGGCGCTATCACCAAAGGCATGTGCAAAACCGACAGCTCGAGGAAGGCGATCTGGTGCTACGGAGAATACAAACTCGAGAAGGGTTAAACAAACTTTCCCCTAGCTGGGAAGGGCCCTTCCGAGTGATCAAAGTATCCCGTCCTGGATGCGTTCACTTGGAAACTGAGTATGGGACACCGCTCCCTAATCCTTGGAACATTGAGCACCTCCATAAGTTCTACGCTTAATATTACGGAGGTGAGTCTGTAATTACATATGATGTATGTTATAGCGTCATTGTACAGAGTCAGGTAGCTCCTCCGGGAGAACACTCGGACCTTTCTCGAAAGGTCCACAAAGTTCAGGCAACACTTGACACAGTCTCAAAACTAAAAGTGTAGCTAGTTACCTTGGGTCAAACAAGAAATGTAACACACTTAGCCTAGTTCCGTACCCTAAGAGTGTACTTATTTCCCCTGTACCCCATACCTATAATGAAAGACATCATTATGTGTAAACAGGCTCCACGTGCATTTATTTTGTACAGGCTCAATATTTTTTATTTTTCTCTTTCTTGTCTATAACATAGTTGTGCAATTCTCAAGAAACTTTAGCTCGAACAATTCATGTATAATTTAAGTTGCACTGTTAATTCTTTCGGGTCTTAACATTGTTGAATGGCCTACTCGCCTGAACGTCAAGCCAATCTAGGTCCGGAGTGTGCTATCGACTTAGCCTTGTCCTGCACCCTAAGTATGCCACTCTACCTACACCCCGACAAGCCTGAGTAAGGTGGGTCCAGAAAATGATCAGACCTGGAGAAGATAAGCAAATGCACTTGATTGTATATAGAATTGCGATCGACCTAAAAATTTCTTTCGGGAATAGTAAGCTGCAAACGAGTTATAGATAAGAAATGTATTTTACTGTTTTTATTGACTTCAATGTGCAGGAAAAATAAAAATATCATGACGATGGTGGATGATGCCGAAGCTATCAAAGCTTCGGTATCCCCTAGGGTGGCCCGTTGTCGATGTTTTAAACATTGATAGTAGGCGTCGCTGGAGCTACCAAGTTCTGGCAAATCCAGAGGGACAACCGTCAACGTGAAGAAAAGATGATAGAAGGACACCCTAATGGGGTCTGCTATCGATGCTCTACATGTTGACAGTGGACACTGCTGGAGCTACTAAGCTCCGACAACCCCAGAGGACCAGTTGTCGTCGTTCTACATGTTGACAAAGGTCACTGCCGGAACTACTAAGCTCCAACAACCTCAGGGGGCCCTGCTATCGACGACTTCGGACCTATACTCTACAAGTTTGAAGCACTCAAGTCTTCAACAAAATGTTACATCCTCTTGGTACATGTCTGCAATCAAATTGTGTACATCTACCAGGGGGCCAAGTGAGACAAAGGTTGAAGACAAAAAATGAAATTCATAAATTTCTTGTATTTCATTCATCTGAGGACAAGAGATTACGAAATTGGAGAAAAGAAGACAAGATACAAGTGGAAGCTACAAAGAGAAAGTCCTAGATCCTACGGAAGAACGAGGCAACCTTCTGGGCATCCTCCGACACGCTGGCCTTGGCGGCATCTCCCTCCCCGTTGATGGGACCTTCAAGCACCGGATCTAATGGGAAGTGAGGATCCCGGCTTGTGTAGCACGTCAGCATGTACTCTGCGATGTTCTGCGCAAGGGATTTCCCTTCAGCTTCCAACTGATCCGCGATGACATCACCCATCTTTTTGAGTTTGCTGCCCGCCGAGCTCAATGCCTTCAATGCCTGGTCCAGCTCCAGCTCCGAATCGTCCGGACGCACAGGACTAAAACCCAGCGGTGTCAGCACGTCATTGGCTTTGCCCAAGAAATCCCATACTTGTTGGGACTCCTCAGCCCTTGAGCCTCGCACCTCTTCCAAGGACCTCTTGGTTGCCGCAAGCTCCGAATCCTCCCGAGCAAGGCGTTCGACCTCTTTGGCGTGCTGCTGAATCTTTTCAGCAACTTGCCTTTCGAGTTTAGCAAGCTCCTCTTCTCGGGCATGGATCTTGTTTAGGCGGTCGACTAGATCTCTCTCCCGGCCCCACACTTTCTTTTCCCTGGCAGCAACTTCATTCTCGCTCTTAGTGAGGTCCTGTCCCGCTGCCAGGCCTTCTTCTCCTCGCTCTCCCTGAGCTCCTCCAGCTTCTTGGTGCGCTCCGCGAGGCTCTTGTCACCCAAAGGCAGCCTCTGAGCAAGCTCCTTCTCCCTCTTCACGAGGTCATCCCACAGCTCCAGGATTTTTTTCTCTTCATGTTTGAGCTTTTTCTCCCGCTCTTCAAGAGCCTCCCGGCGCCTGACGAGGCTGTCGTGGATCGCGCTGAGCTTCTCCTGGCGATCATTCTCTGCTTCATTAGCAGCCACGACCTCTTCGTTGATGGCCCGGGACTAGTTGTCGAGGGATCGCACCATGCTTTTCCTCTCGTCCAGCAGCTGCCTCCAGTACTCCATTCAGGCCTTCTCCCTTTTGACCCACTCCTTGTCGTCAGCCAGCCTTGTTTGCGCCAGCTTGGTCTCGATTTGGAGCCGGTTGCGCCACCTCCTAAGGGTTTGGAGCTCCTTCTCGAGGGCCTTGCTGTCGTGGTAAAGGGCCAGCTGAACCTGACGAAGGCTGGAGCAAGCGTTGTCGATAGATAACGACAAGGGGATTGGCTCCGAACCTGCTGGGGTCCTCTCTGCTGGCTCCAGCGGGTTCTCCATAACAAAAATTGGGTCCCACTCTACAAGAGCGGTCCCCTAAGCTTCCACGGCACTAGGGCCGCCCTCCGGGATAGCCTCGGTCGCCACCGAGGAAGGTCCTACAACGGAAGTTCCTACCTCCGGAGTTGGCTCCGAAGGTCCCGCCGCTAGGTCATCAGCAACTGGTCCCTCTAGCAAAGGACCGGTCGCTTTGTCTGGGCACCCTAGCTCAAGCGCGGGTACCTCCGGAACCACCACCTCCGAGGCAGGCGTTGAATATTCGACCAGAGCTGAGGCCACTTACGGCCCCGGTGCTGGCGCCTCCTCCACTGCCGGTCTAGGCACCGATGCTTCAACCTCCAATAGTTCAGGCGCTGGCACCTCTGCGACAACCGGCTCAGGCGCTGGAACTTCATCAACCACCGGCTCCACTGCCGGGGCTTCAACAACATCCGGCCCTAAGGCCGGGACTGCAGCTACCTCCGGCTCTGAGGCCGGAGCGTCTATCATCACAACATCCAAAACTGGACCTTCAACCTCCGGAGCTGGTGCCGCTGGAACATCTTCATTCCCGTGGTCTGGCGCTACCACGGGAGCTTTGGGAGATGAGTCGAGGTCAAGGACCACGACAGTTGGCGCTGGAGCAGCTGCAACCTCAGCCACCACCTGGGGCGGCGCTAGAACTGGAGCCGGAGCCTCTGCCTGTACAACATCAGTTGCTGTCGCAGGAATCGGAGCTTCAGCCTTTTTCTTGGATCCCCTGTGGATGAAGGACGAAGAAACTCAAAATATGATTACAAAAAATAACCAACTGAGGTAAAGAAGCAAATTTACCTTGGAAGCCTCCCGCTCCAGCTAGCGCGGAACCTCTTCACCGGACGCTCAGAGCTCGACCCAGTCGCAACTGGGGTGGTAGCTCCGGAAGGCCCTCCGTAACTTGTTGCTGCCGCCAATGACGTCTTGGTTGAGGCCCCCCTCGACTGAGAAGGACCCTTAGACCTAGAACCCTTAGCTGGCTCTGGCGCCGGAGTCACCTGGGCAGAGCTGGTGTTCCGGGGAGATGTCGATGCTGGAGTGGTTGTCACCGTCGAAGACCTCCCTCGCTGGGGAGAAGGAGCTATCGTGGAAGGAGCAGGTCTAACGGGCCTCCCGTTAGAGTGCTTCAACTTCCTCTTTCGGCTCGAGGGCTCGGCCAACTCTTTGCCCTTTCCCACGACTTCAACTCTCTGTTTCGGGGCAGGAGCAGGGCCACCCTCAGAAGCTCTGAGGATCGCCAGCTTGGTGGTCGGACGCCTCTCAACTTCACCGAGGTCATCAAGCACTGGCATCTTCTGCCGGAGCTCCCTGCTGAACTCCGCCTCCATGTTCAGAGGGAGGAAAGCCGTCGGTAGAGTCAAGTCGTCGCCCTCGACATCGATGCTATGCTGGAACTTCTTGAGATGAAGCTCCAAAGTTGTGCCTTCTAGGTTGGACTTCAAACCGGTCTCAATCCGGTCATCGTCCATCATGCTGCTGAGGGCCCAAGCGAGCTTCTCCCTCTTCTTCAGTGGAGCCCACCTGTTGACCAGGAAGTTGCAGAAGACCGCCTGGGGGGTCACTCCTCCTTCCACACATTGGTGGATCCTGATCAAAACATAGTTGAAGGCCTTCGACAGCACCGGAACTTCACTCCAGGCTTCAGTGTCAATGTTGGGGAGGCCTTCAGGCAGCTCCAGCTTCTCATGCTCCTCTATCGTGATAACAATCCAGTCCTTCTTCCAGTTGTCCCACTTGCCAAAAGGGAACGACCTCAAGTACTTGCACGGGCATTTCTTGCGCTTCACAAAATAGTAGAAGCCAAGATACTCGTCACTCTTGCTGGTGGTGTGGATGGTGAAGAAGGTGCAGAAAAGCTCGACGCAGGGGGGAATACCCACCCACATCTCGCAGAAGTGGACGAATGTGGACACAAGAAGAATGGAGTGGGGGCCAAGGTGGTACAGCTGCAGACCATAGAAGTCTAGCAACATCAAGAGAAAAGTGGAGAAGGGTGGGATCAGTCCCACCATGGCGTACGCGAAAAAGTACACCATGTCGCCGGCACGCTCCTTCTTGAACGGGATCTTGCCGGCGCGCACCAGGTGGTTGAAGGAGTCACTGGACCACCCCATGTAAGTCCGGACCTTCTTCAAATCGCCGTCGGTCGTGAGACGGCTCTTGCGGAGACCCAACTCCATCGCAGCACGGCGGGGCGAGAGAGGAAAAGCAAGCGAAAGTCTAGAGGATTCGAGCACAAGTTCAAATGAAGGCGTAAGGAATCCCAAAACGGTGCGCATTTTCGTCCTTAAGTAAGCCCCCACAACGCTTGCATGGAAACCGCAGAAGGGCCAATGATACAGTTCAAAAACTTCACCCTGCCAATGACAAGGGGGCCCGGGGCCACCCTGACGATCAAGTCGAGGTCCTTACCCCAGGCGAATAGTTTTCATCATGAGTGGCGGGAAACCCATGGGCGGCGGCCTGATAGGGCACGTAGAACCAATACGGTTTTTGTATCGGGAACCGGCGACCTTCAATTGCGTGAGATCCGCACGCGCAGATCTCACCTGCCGCATCCTGAAGATGCCACGCGGCGGTGGTTTAACTGCGAACCACCACCTCAACGGCACACCAAAAAATCCTTGAAGACACGGCGTCAAAATTGAAAGATGGACCCACCTCTGGCAGAATGACTTAATCCAAAAGGTCTCTCCCGGAGGTGGGCCCAGGGGGCCACTGTCGGTACCCTGCGTACCGAATACCCCTTGGGACTGCAAAGAGTGCGAAGGAACTCCACCCATCTGAGTTGAAGACCTCCAAAGGCCCCACGTGTCATACGGAACCGGACCTGCCTCTCTTCTATTGTTAGTCCCAGTGCCGCCACGTGTATCATAAAACAGAGCTACATTCCATACATGGGAAAGCTCCAGACTAGATACTTATGTGGTACCCACGGCCCTAACCCCAAACAGAGGGAAGCTCCAGTACCGACACGTGTACAACAGCACGGGACCTACTCGTCCAAGACAGTAAGGTCCGAAGCTGCCACGCGTACAGCCGCCGGACCATCAACCTCAACAAGCAGACTGGTGGACCTCCAACGGCTCGGACCCTCAAGGAACAATTAAAGATTCAAGACCCGATTATGTGTCATTAATGCTATCTTAATGACACACGATCGGAGGACCCTTAATACCAGTAACGCCGCCATCAAGGCGCGTTATCGCGCTGTTAAGGGTAATTAAGTACATTAATTGTGTATTAAGCATCAGACCGCTAGGGCCACATGTCGGACTAGGCTGACGATGTAACGGCCAGTCCTTGTACTATAAAAGGACTGGCCGAGCGATACACAGGAGGGACACGTGCTCAAGACACTCCAGTCTCTGACACTCAAGCGCTTAGATGCTCAATACAACTGCAACACTCCCGTGGAGTAGGGTATTACGCTCAGGCGGCCCGAACCACGTAAATACTTGTGTTAAACTGCCACCTTCTTCTGAATCTCTGCGCGCCCACAACTGAACTAAGAAACTCTGCGGGCTGCTAACGGTAGTACCGGGAGAATTGTCGGAATCACCCTCCAAAAATGCCGATTTCCCACCCAACTCCTTCTTCCACCCTCGTTGCTTCCCAGGTACATGTATTTCCCCACACCACTCCTCCACCGTTGCCCAACCAGAAACTCTCCTCCGGTCCTACCTCCCCCAGGCTGCTGTCTCGGTCTCCATCGAGGTTGCCACCCCCACTGTCATATTCTCCTCCCCTCTTGCCTTCTCCTCCACCTTTGGGCTCTATATTGGGGCACCCACCCGCCCCTTTCGGGCCTCCATGCAGACTTGCTCTCATCGCCAGCGAGGGCAACAAACATTCTGTTGTTGGTCCCCATCATTGAGTCGCTCGACCAGTGCCTACTAATCTGATCGACAAGGGCTTCAACTGCTTCTCCTTCGACCACACTGCTGCAAGGTGTACGGGGGCCACTAGATGCTTCCGTTGCAAGGGGGAAGGCCACAAAGCACGCAACTGCGTTTTTCCTCATCGTTGCCCATCAGCAAACTTGTCAACTATTGTACCTTCTCCCTCGACAACTCTTGCTACTCCTTCAAGAGTTCTAGAGGAAGTTTGCATCACCACTAGCTCGGGAAAGTTGGAGTGTGAATACCCTAGCTGCCCATTCGTCTTGGCTGCATCTACTTTGGCTGCCTCTTCTCGAGCTTCATTTCCCAAAGCCAATATTTGTTGAGTGACCTTCCACTTTGACAAGGAGCCTGCTCTCAAGTTGGCATTGGGGTCCTCTACCAAGAATGAGAAGTCTACAAGGTTACACTCTTCGGCTATTGATGCTCATATGGGTTATCCAGAGGTCGTGGAGCACTTGGATGATGAATGGGACCCTATTATTCGGGAAGCTTCATTCCCACTTGTGCCACCCTCATCCTTTCCTCTTTGTGGTGTAGTTGGCTCGGGTGGCAGTGACTCATTTCATGTTGTCAATGCATAGGTCACCAGTTGGTCCTCCTCCTCTCTGTTGCCTGTCTAGGTGGTAGAGGTAGTTGGTTGTTTGTTTATTTCTCTCCTTTTTATTGTGTCAGTTTGTATCGATCATGCCAGGCGATTGGAATGAGTTGTATGCCTAAGCCTTGTTGCCTCTTATCTCGAGAGTGACACGCTTTACCTATCCCTACCAATCTTGTCTTTAGTGTTTGTACTGTGGTTTTAACACCATCCTTTTAATAATTAATATATTCACTACTGGGGTTTCCCTTGCAGTTTCGGTTCAGAAAAAAAACACAGCAAGATGAGGTATGATTTCTAAGAATACCATAGCTTTCTCCTCAGGTGTTGTTGTTGCCATCTTGTCTTGTATAAAACGGCACCCAAATTGATCAACACTGCAAAACATAATAGTAAGGAGGCATTTAGCCAGCACGAGACATAGATACACTGGCATGTAAATAATTCTTTATTTCAAGTAAATGTTGTGTCAAAGTTCACATACCACAATAGTGCCACATGACCTTTGAGCTGAGAGGTTAGAAGTGGATTATTGGAACTGTTGATCATCCTTGTAGACAATGTTATTTTGGATCCCTGATTAAAATCCACGTCTGATCTTGTGGGACCAGAAAGGTCATCTGGGTGACCAAACCTTGTACTTCTACAAGTAACAGAAGACACTTAAATTGCTGGGGTATTGTCCAAAAATGTACTGCACACTTCAAGAGACCTCATCACTTTCAAAACATCCTCGTTCGAACCCCTCCTAAAAGAGCTCCCTTGCTTATCGTGCAGTGTCATCTCTTGGAGCATGACTGAACTACCATCCATCGTATGAAGCTGTTGACTCATCAAAATGTTTGAACTGAGATTTTCTTTGTAACATGGCTCTTCAACATTAGGTGTCACAAATCTGGTACTGCCATTGATTCTTCATTGAAATGAAGGATGGGCAGGAATTGTAAGCCGGTGATGTTCAGGAAATTCTAATATCTGATTGACCACTCTAGGGTATTGGGATGATGAACCGGAACAAGCATCTCCTGAGAAAGGAAACACAGGGTGCGGAGCAGTAAAAGACTTCACCGTATGTTGCTTATCCTGCCCATGTAATCTGTCCAATGAACCTCCAACAGCTGATGAACATCCTATGCAGTACAGTGGCATTCTGAAATGGAAATAGCAAATGTTAATTTAGTACAATAAAAAACAAGCGGTAACAAAATCACACACACACACACAAACAAACAAACAAACAAACATTGGATGTAAAATTAGAACTTATGAGATAACTAATCATGAACTTTAATCATGGGAACTGGTGACCATCGAAGGAATGGACAAGTATGATGACCAGAAACAAATTATGAAATGTACCAACTGCAACTTCTAACTCCGCTATGCTGATGAACAGTAAATACGAGGCAACATCCAGATCAATGATAGCACTAATAGGAAGCACACAGCTGCAAGGGGAACCCATCGGTGTTATTGTCATTGGTTCGGTGCAAATATAGCTAGAAAAAACATCGGGTGGGGGAGCTGAAGTTGGTGAGGGGGCACGTTTTGACCCTCTATTGTGTGTTGGGACCACCCAGGATCAGAGCAAAAACACACATGAGTTTTGCGAGGCAGCAAACACCCGCTAGAAAAAATCTAGGCCATGAGGTGACGGACTCTCCCTACTTTAAAGTTGGTTCAACATCCCCACCTCCCAAATACAAATGTGGGACTATTCCTAACAATCTCCTCAGTCACACATTGGTGGCTCATGTGATACACACGGCTCACATGTGCACGGACCAAAATTGCGGGTCTGGCCCTTGATATGGTGCACGTGTTTGTGTGAATGATTACACAGAATAATGCTAGGAGGTTGTGGAAACATCAACCTTGGAGATAATGTGGGAGAAATTTGACGTTGGAAAGTTCTCACTTCAGGGAGATTTGATGGACTTGGTGCAGGATTAGGCAACAAAGTTGCATGGAGGACGGAGGCCGCGCGGACCAAGAGTGGGAGAAGTATAAACAACACGCCGCCCATACCGTTCCCGTCCAACATCTCCCACTTGACGGATCTGGAAGCTTCTGGAAGCGGCGGGTCGGGCTTGCAGCTGTGGGGATCGACGCGGAGGGACGACGAGGAGATTAGCGGCGAGGAGAGGGGAGCTCTATTTCTCTCTCTTCACTCTCGACACAAATGACAGCAACAAAAAGAGGGGAGAGAGAGAAGAGGGGGGTAGGAGACCGAAGATGAACAAATTATGAAATAACCAAAATGAACCATAAAAATATTTATTTCCATACATAGCTCATGTAGCATCAAAACTTGTTAGTTGTGTATGTGGCATATACACAAATTCAAGCAGCCAACTTCAAATGGCATACAACATTTGTTCCCATACTTTTCTCATGTTAGCATACCACTAACGTGCTTGAGACAAATGTTTTCTCATGTGCTATCAAAAATTACAAGTTGTGTATGCAGTATTGTCATGGATTTATTTCTTTCATCATCCCAAGCACAAGTTAGCTGTCTATTTACAGATAACAGGCATCTTATCTCTTGTAACGAACCAAATATTATCTCTAACAAACAAAAACTTATCTAACAAACCAATCTTGTCTTCAATTAAGGTTATTGTTCACGCAGTACAATATAAGTTCCTCCTCCTCCCCCCCCCCCCCCCGCCAAATATACATAAAAATATTTGTTTCCATATGTTGATTACGTCAACGTATCCCAACGTGATTGAGACAAATGCTTTCTCACGTGCCATCAAAAGTTGCTAGTTGTATACATGGTATATACAGAAATTCAAGCAACCATCTTCAAATGGCATACACACATAAGTTTCTACCTCCCCCCCCCCCCCCAAAACATACATAAAAATATTTTTTTTCGTTCCTACCTGACCCCAAACATACACTTTTAGTTTTAATTGCTGATCTAGCTCCTATGACATTGGAGTTTGGAGCATCCCACTACTACAAAAAACATTTTTACAGGCGCTTCTATATTTTTTTTACAGACGGTCCATTAAAAGTGCCGCCTGTGATGTCAGATGAGTTAATAACCGTCTGTGATAATAGAATATCACAGGTGGTCCGTAACAAACAACCGCCTGTGAAAATGTATTGATTTTCACAGGCGGTCCGTAATAAACAACCGTCTGTGAAAATATAATAATTTTCACATGCGGTCTGTAACATAAAAACCGCCTGTGATAATGATGGCTCCTAATTGGTCCGCTGCTTCATCCCACGGATCACTCTTGGACTTCGTATCTCCGCTGTCCGCTGCTTATCAATCCAACGACTCAGTTTAGAAGCCGCACGATAGATGTGTCTATAACAGCTGCAGCCACAGTTCAGTCCGTGATCCTCCGTCAGCTTCCCAAGGTACGGCTTCCGACGGCATCTCCCAAGGCGCGGCTGCCGGCGGCCTCTCTCAAGGTGCGACTAAGGCGCGACTTCGGTTGCTCCAGACCTCGGCGGCTCTGGCGCGACCTCCCAATGAGTGTGAGCCCTGCCGACGCGAGCACAGGCGCGGATCTGACACAATCTACCTCGGGCCCCCGGCGGCGCGGCTGCCGGCGGCCTCTATCAAGGCGCGACTAAGGTGCGACTTCGGTTGCTCCGGACCTCGACGGCTCCGGCGCGGCCTCCGATGAGCACGATCCCTGCCGACGCGAGCACAGACGCGGATCTGGCACAGTCTACCTCGGGCTCCCGGCGGCGCGGCTCCGGCGCGCCTCCCGGCGAGCGCGCGCCCTGCCGGCGTGAGCGTGGGCACAGATCCGGTGTGGTATACCTCGGGCACCCGGTGGCGCGGTCTACCTCGGGCTCTCAACGGCGCGGCTCCTCCGGCTCCAAGCGGCACGGCCTCGTCGGGCTTCGGGCGGCACGGCTCCCCCGGATCTCGGCGGTGCGACCTCCTTCGACACTTGGCGGCGCTCTTCCGGCTCCCGGCAACGCGGCGGCCTCCAGGCGACGTGGCCTCTTCACACTCCCGGCGGCACATGTGAATTTTTTTTTGTTTCACTAGCCATTTTCACAGGCGGTTTTTAATTACCAACCGCCTATGAAAATCTATTTTCACAGGCAGATTTTTATTAAAAACCGCCTGTGAAAATGTAGTTTCACAGGCGGATTATGCCACCGCCAGTGTTAATCGATCATTTTCACAGGCTCTTTGTTACATGCGGTTTTTAAAACCGTATGCGATAATATGTTTAGAACCGCCTGCGATGAAGCATTTTGTAGTAGTGTCCAATCCTCATCTTCTTGAACACTTATACTCTCCTCAAGTGCCACTCTATCCACACACATTACTATCCACACACGTTACTAGACTCAACCCATCTCCATCTCCTTACCACGTGATTTTTTGGACCATCACATCCATATACTTTCCTCGTAGCTCGTGCCACTGCCTATGAATATGAGTTTGATGTGGATAAAGTTGTTATTGTTCTATAGATCTCGCCATTATAGGTCAATCAAACTCTCAATGACCAATGAATAGCGACTTGGTAAGCCAATGGAAGATGTATGGAATGTTGGATCAACATTGAAGCTCTCCTAGTCAAAATCTTTATGTCGGGCTGTGACATAAACAATATTTGTTTGCAAGGACTAATGGAACGAATTTGGTTGCACCAATCAAACTATTGGTGAATTGATGGTCGTTGTTGAGTTTTATAGATTGTGAAAAACATAATAGGGGTGAGATGAACTATGATAAGTGATGAGATCAAATATAATCAAGGTATTAGTCATGCACTAAAGAAAAAGAAAGTTAATTGTGACCAACACATGTAGCATGATAAATGTGCCACATTCCATAACTTGTTGACAGACCTCGTTGATAAACGTACTTTGGAAGTTTGACTTTGCTTGTTTAGACAAAACTCCTCTAAAATGGTATAGTTTTCCAAAATTGTAAAGAGTTCAATGTCAACTGGTTGATATGAAATGCAACAATCATGTAGTGTAATTCCTAGGGCATTCAAAACAGGGTTTGATCCAGGCGCCTGAGGCGGTGGCAAGTAGCGAGTGGGCAAAGGCGGGCGTGTGGACTGGGACTGAGCCAATCAGATTAATGTGAACCTTTTGATCTCATTCAACGGTTCTCTTTTTGGATCAGGGCATATAAAAATCTATCATTACTCAGTTCACTCTATCTTTTTTCCCTCACCTTCTCTCTCCAATCCACTGGTGACAACTACGACCACGGTGGAGGTGGCGACACTGCAAGGGGGTGGGTGGAGGTGGTGAAGGGAGGCGACAGCATCCCGTGCGGTGGGTGGAGGCAGCAGCGGTCTGGGTGATAGTTGGTGGAGCAAGTCGATCGATCATGGTGTCTAGGCCGAAATGCCTGGATGCCTAGGTGACATCTTTAAAACCCTGACACAAAGATCCATTTTCATGGGATAATTTTCCTAAAGTAACAACATGAAATGGTAAAAGGGAAAACCAATTTGTTCAACGTAATGCAATATTGGTTATGGATCCACACATGTTTGTGATTGACTTATTGCAACTTC
Organism: Tuctoria greenei; assembly: GCA_036927565.1. Classification (NCBI taxonomy): domain Eukaryota; kingdom Viridiplantae; phylum Streptophyta; class Magnoliopsida; order Poales; family Poaceae; genus Tuctoria; species Tuctoria greenei. The sequence goes on from JAYESD010000004.1 coordinate 198,549,921, forward strand.
AACAATTTGATGTGTAGCTTGAAGAACCTAGGCAAGTAAGATGGGCTCTGCATGTAGTTGATGCTTCAAACAACTAAATTATATTAATTCTCTAACATATATATGGTGAACAAAGTTTCACCAATTTTCAACATATAGGTTAGCTTATTTAACATTCTAAAGGAGTTGATAGATTGGCTGGTAAGGCCCCTCGATGATGAGCCCAAGGTCTTGAGTTTGATTCTGGCTGACTTTTTTGTAACTTCATTGTTTAGAGGTGATAAAAGGTTGGACTCACATAGGTATCAGACCGCTTGGTCTGGGTCCTGGGCTAATCTCAAGCAAATATATGAAATTCAGATCATGGGCCACAACAAAACAAATGGGAAAGTCCATAACCAACATTATGAGTGCAACAATGAAGCCACCAAGTATAAAAAGTAGTCGACTTCCACCACCCCTTATGTCGAGACGTGGCAATGCACTATTGGCCGACGGGTGTGAAAATCATGGCAACCACTGATGAATTGTACAAACTAGTGCCAATCATCATGGAAGCTAGAATCCCTTGTAGAATTAGTATATAGATGAGTTGCTTGATCCCAACTTTGAAATATGTGGTAGACCTCAACAAACACACACATCCCAATTGATTTTGTTAGATGCACTATCAAGAACCTTTCATCATTAGTCAAGAAGCTAGGATTTTAAGTAGGGTAGTCATGGTGAGGGATCAACATGCAAGTATTTTTCCCTAGTTTTGTAAGATGCACTAATTATCGAGGACTTAAGCTTATGAGCCATACTATAAAATTGTGCGAGAGAGTGATTGAACACCATTTGAGAAGAGAGACCAATGTCACTAAAAACCAGTTTCGTTTTATGCCTGGGAGGTCCACTATGGAGGCGATTTTCCTGCTCCGTTAGCTTATGGAGAGGTATAAGGAGCAAAAGAAGGACATACATATGGTGTTCATTGACTTAGATAAGGTATATGACAAGGTCCCAACAAAGTATGTTAACCTTATCAAGGATATGTACGATAATATGGTGACAAGTGTGCTGGTAAGTGATAGTGAGACCGATACTTTTCCTATCACAATAGGACTACACCAAGGATCAGACTTGAGCTCATACATCTTCTCCTTAGTGATGGATGAGTTGTCGAAGGATATACAAGGGGATATCTCTTGGTGTATGCTCTTTGCGGATGATGTAGTGTTGGTAGATGAAACTAGGGTGGTGTTGATAAAAAATTTGAGCTACGGAGGCAGACCTTAGAGTACAAGGCGTTTAGGCTCAGTAACACTAAGACTAAATATATGAGGTACGGCTGTAGTGTTGTTGGGTCTGGAGAGGTAAATATTACTCTTCAAGAATAAATAGTACCTAGTTGGGACTCATTTTGTTATTTAGTGTCAATATTACAAAATAATGGTGATATTGACGAGAATGTTTGCCACAAGATCAAGGTCAGATGGATGAAGTGGTGTCAAGCATATAGAATCCTATGTGACAAGAAGATTCTACAAAAACTGGAAGGAAAGTTCTCTAGGATGGTGATGAGACCTGTGATGCTATATGGAGCAGAATGTTGGCCTACTAAAAGGTAACATGTCTAACAAATGAGTGTCGTAGAGATGAGCATGTTACAGCGGATGTGCAGCAACCCAAGAAGAGAATGAATTAGGAATGATGTGATACGTGATAGGGTAAGGGTGGTGCCAATTGAGGAGAAGCTAGTTCAACATCGACTACAGTGGTTTGGGATATCGAAAGGAGACCTCTAGAAGCACCGGTCTTTGGGGTATCCAACGATGACCTCCAGAAGCACCGGTCAACAGTGAGATTCTCAAGAGTAGAGAAAATATTAGGAGAAGTAGAGGGTGGCCAAGGCTAACATGGAAGGTGTCGAAGCGTGGCAACGACACTTCCCCCGGTACTACTAAAGTGTAGCCCGCGGAGGTTCTTGTTTCGGTTGGGGCACGCAGATATCAGGATCAAGATGGTGACACATGAGATTTATGTGGTTCGGGTCGCCTAAGCATAATACCCTACTCCACTGGGTGTGTGTTGTTGTATTGAGAATCACTAGGAAGCGTAGTGTATGGTTCAGCTTGGAGTGTCCTATATCGTGCGGCTCAATCCTTTTATAGTCCAAGGATAGACCGTTACATCATTTGCTTGGCCCAACATGTGACCCTGGCATATTTAATAGCCTAATACACCGTCTATAAACATTAAGCATGGTTAATAGTGTGATAACGTGCCTTAATGGTTGCGTTATCTCTATTAACAGTGCTCTGATCGTGTGTCATTAATACATCATTAATGACACGTAATCAGGTCTTGTAACTGTTGCTTTAACTGTCCTTTGAATGTTCGTGCTAAAGGAGATCCGCCAATGTATTCGTTGGTGATGAAGGTGATGAGTAGGTTTAGGCCCGATCTTCCGAAAGGTAAGTCGATTGGGGTGGAGAACTCGACGTTGATGATCCACGGCACTCGAGCAGTTCAAATACTTCTGCAATCACTACACCACTGCTCCATTAGTTATCAAACCTGCGGCACACGCTTGACCTCGCCAAGAAGGCTAATCCCTGCAAGTGAACCGAGAACACAAGCAAGAACGTAGAAGACACGATCTGAAATTGAGAAGTTGGGGTCTCACAAACTGTAGAACGGCGAAATTGTTATTCTAATCAAAACCCACCGAATATGACCGGCGGCTGCAGTATTTAAAGGCTAAGGTTTGTCCAAAACACGATTAGACACGTCCCTAATGGACTCATACGAGATACAAGGCCCAAAGGCCCGATTTGGTGGCGCAGCACAGGACAAAAATCTGGACTCGACTTGTTTCGATGATTCCCAATGACTCCGAAGAAATTTTTAGGTGGGACCAGAACAATTGGAAATTTTATCTTCTCCTCTTTCCGTGCATATGTATATAGTCAAAAACGGAGTCTGTATGCCTCCTGGGCGCCTGTTTTAAGGTGGACTGCTCCTGGACTCCAAGTTGAACTCGAGTCCGAGTTGTAAACTGCTTCCATCAACTTGTTGACGTCCCAGCTGGTTCTCCACGCTCCCAAGACCTCTTTCCTTCACTTGTCGATCTTCTCCACTATTCCTAATAACAATTAAATCATCACATAGCAATCTATTCTCAAGTCGGGGAATCACTCTTTTCTCAAATGTAACCACACTAAATCACTCGGTTCGAGTTTTACTTCTTTTCCACCTTTACTACCTGCAATCCTATACTTCTCATTCATCATTTCAATATTTTTCTTTTTAGTTTCATGCATCTTAAGAATGAATTCAGATCATTGTGTAGCATCCAAATTTATAGCTTCAGAAGGAGGCAAAGGTAGTAAATCAATAGGAGCACAGGGATTGAAACCATACACTACCTGGAATGGACTTACCTTTGTCGTGGAGTGAACGGATCTGTTGTAAGAAAATTCTATATGTGGTAAACACTCCTCCCACAACTTCAAATTTGTTTTCAAGACAGCCTGCAACATAGTGGATAAAGTACGATTAACTACCTCAGTTTGTCCATCCGTTTGTGGGTGACATGTAGTTGAAAACAGCAACTTGGTTCCCAATTTATATCACAAAGTTCTCCAAAAATGACTTAAAAATTTTGCATCACGATCAGAAACAATGGTATTTGGCACACCATGTAAACGAACAATTTCTGTCATAAATAAATCAGCAATGTGTGAGGCATTATCATTCTTATAACAAGGTATAAAGTGTGCCATTTTGGAGAAATGATCAACAACTACTAAAATACTATCCCTCCCCCTCTTAGTACTAGGCAATCCCAAAACAAAGTCCATAGAAATATCCTCCCAAGGTACACTAGGAATAGGAAGAGACATATAAAGACCATGTGGGTTAAGGCGAGACTTAGCTTTATTGCAAGTAGTGCATCATGACACGTAGCGCTCGACATCACGCCTCATCTTTGGCCAAAAGAAGTGTGTGGACAGCACGTCTTCAGTTTTCTTCACTCCAAAATGTCCCATCAAACTTCCTCCATGTGCTTCCTGCAAAAATAATACCCGAACGGAGCTAGCTGGAACGCATAGCTTGTTAGCACGATAGAGGAGACCCTCTCGCAGCACATATTTATTCCAAGTTCTTCCTTCTCTACAGTTTTTAAAAGCATATTTGAAGTCCAAATCAGTAGGATATAATGCTTTTATTGTTTCCAAACCAAAGATTTTATGATCAAGTTGGGACAGCATGGTATAACGCCTAGATAATGCATCGACAATGACATTTTCCTTCCCTTTCTTATGCTTAATGATGTATGGAAACGACTCTATGAACTCAATCCATTTAGCATGTCGTTTATTCAGATTGGTTTGACACTTAAGATACTTCAATGATTCATGATCGGAATGTATGACGAACTCCTTAGACCAAAGATAATGTTGCCAAGTTTGTAATACTCGCACTAAGGCATACAATTCCTTATCATAAGTGGAATAATTTAGAGAAGGACCATGAAGTTTTTCACTAAAGAAAGCAACGTGTTTACCTCCTTGTATGAGAACCTCCAATACCAATGCCGCTTGCATCGCATTCTATCTCAAAGGTCTTGTCAAAATCAGGAAGTTGTAGCAATGGTGCTTGTGTAAGCTTCGATTTGAGAGCATCAAAAGCTTGTTGCTGCTGTTTGCCCCATCGAAACGGCACTCCCTTATTCATCAGCTCATGTAGAGGTGCTGCAATGGTGCTTAAATCCCACACAAAATGCCGATAAAAACCTACAAGACCAAGAAAACTACGAATTTGTGTGACGGTTGTTGGGGCTGGCCAGCTGGTGATTTCTTCAATTTTTGCCTCATCCATCTCAATTCCCTGCGAGAAAACGACATAGCCAAGAAACGAGACTCGATTGGTGCAAAAGACGCACATTTCGAGGTTACCAAACAAACCTGCATCTCTCAAAATAGTAAAAACAGCACGTAAATGATCAAGATGTTCATCATACGACTTGCTGTAAATGAGGATATCATCAAAGTAAACCACCACAAAACGTCCAATGAAAGCACGTAAAACCTCGTTCATTAATCGCATAAAGGTGATGGGTGCATTAGTTAAACCAAAAGGCATGACTAACCACTCATAAAGTCCAAACATGGTTTTAAATGCAGTTTTCCATTCATCTCCTAGTGCCATTCTAATTTGGTGGTAACCACTACGCAAGTCAATTTTTGTGAAGATGATAGCACCACTCAATTCATCAAGCATGTCATCTAATCGAGGAATAGGATAACGATATCGAATGGTGATGTTATTAATCGCTCGACAATCAACACACATGTGCCAACTACCATCTTTCTTAGGAACCAAAAGAACAGGAACAGAACAAGGGTTAAGGCTTTCACGAATGTACCCGCGGTCCAAAAGATCTTGGACTTGTCGCTGAATTTCCTTAGTTTCTTGTGGATTCGCCCTGTATGCTGCACGATTTGGCAAACTTGCTCCTGGAATCAAATCGATCTTTTGTTCAATGCCTCTCATCGGTGGTAAACCAGGGGGTATCTCGGAAGGAAACACATCCTCAAACTCCTGCAAAAGGTTAGCAACAGCAGGGGGCAATGCAATAGACAATTCATGAAGTGAAAACATGGCTTCTTTGCAAACTAAATCATAGCACATCCCCTTAGCATCGAATAAATCAGCAAGTTCAGATTTAGTTGCGAGCAATGATGGTGATTTTAACTTAATAACTTGCTGTTTTTCAGATTCTAATTTAGTTGCTTTGCCCTCACGAATTTTACTCTTCTCAAAATGCACAATTTCAGCAGGAGTCATGGGGAGCAAAGTGATTTTCTTTCCCTTATGCATGAGAGTATATTTATTGGTTCTACCATGATGAATAGCATATGTATCAAATTCCCAAGGACGACCCAATAAAAGAGAACAAGCATCCATAGGAACGACATCAAAATCAGCAAAATCATGGTAAGAACCAATTGAAAAATGGATTCTCGCTGTTTGTGTTACCCGAACCTTACCGCTGTTGTTGAACCATTGAATGTGGTACGGATGAGGGTGTGCTCTTGTTGTCAAACCGAGTTTCTTGACGACGTCCGCGTTTACCAAGTTATTGCAGCTACCTCCATCAATTATAGTGTGTACACGGCAGTCCTTGACGACGAGAAACATGTGGAAGAGGTTGTGTCGTTGTAGCTTGTCGTCGGTCTCCACTTTGGAGCTCAAGGCACGCTGCACAATGATGCTCCTATAGTTCTCCGTCGCCGCTGTACCAAGTACCTCTTCTTCAGTGTGTTCGTCCTTTGGATCTGTAAAGTCAGTAGCAAGAGAATATTCATCTTCAACATCCGAAGTACTATCATACCCGCCATCGTCGCGTGCTATGTATGCTCGTTTGCTCGGGCAATCTCTCATCATATGACCAAGTCCCTGGCAGCAGTGACACTTAATGTCGGAAGTACGACCCGTAGAAGGAGTTGACGATGAAGGCTTGAATGATGTTGCCTTGCTGCCCTCCGGCACGCGAGAAGGTGGAGCAATAGGTATAGTTCGTTGGCCGCCATTGGATGGTGTAGTCGCTGCACGGGGGGTCAAAGATGGTGCTATTTTGGATGGTGTGGGCGTCAAACACGGTGTGAAGTTGCTCCTTGTGCGTTGTTGCTGTTGTTGTCGGTCCTACAATTCTTTTTCTACCAATATAGCAAGCTGAAACAATCTGTTAACAATATCATATTCCTTGTAATCAACAATGTCCTGAACACGCCTCAACCCCCCATGAAAACGAGCTATTTTATCATCCATGTCTTCTACTACCCCACAACGCAGCATACCTTTTTGTAACTCTTGATAATACTCCTCTACGGACATGTTACCTTGGTCTAAGCGCTGCAATTTTTTGTGAAGGTCCCACTGAAAAGATGGAGGAACAAATCGAACAGCATAGCTTTCTTTAATATATCCCATGTTGGAGGAACAGTTCTAGTTTTAACAAGTTCATTCCACCATATGATAGCAAAGTCCTTAAACTCAATAGTGGCTTGACGAACTCTATGTTGTTCAGGAACAAGATGGGCATTAAATTTTTGCTCTACTGTCATCTCCCGATCAAGATAAGCCTCAGCATCATAAGCACCCAAAAAGAAGGTATAGTAAATTTCACTTTAGCAAAAGGATCATCAGGAGGACGATTATAATTGTTATGATTATTACCTCCCATACCTCGACGATAAAGTGGCAGTCTTGGCTGATTGTTGTGATCTTCCATATCATCATAAGGATTGTCTTCATGTCTTCCAGCGAGAAGCAACTGAGCCTCAAAAGTATTCATCTGAAGAGCAAAGTCATCAAGTTGGCGAGTCAAGTTCGCCAATGACTCCTCCGTTGTTGTGTTGTATTTGGCGAACATATCTGTCATGATCTTCATCATATCATGTAACTCAGCATGTTTAACACATTCATCCTCATTGTCTTCTCCTTCCATTGTTAGTAGGAAACAAAAGACAACAAGAATATGGTATCCTATCAACTACAGTGACAATGTGAAAGGTGGAAGAAAACAATCTCTCTCGCTCAAGCGTCTTACCACGCTCTTACAAGTGTTCTTACCGACACAGCAGGTGATGTGGACGGCGATATGAACCAATGAAGTGTGGGGTGATTGCTAAGGTACATGTTATGCTCAAGAGAAAGGTGGAGCTTGGATGGCACAATATGGTGGCTAATAAGCAAAAAATCATTAACAGGTATACAAAGTTGAATAAGTATTCAATGTAGGAAACTGTTGCTGGTCAACCAAGTGCCCTAGGGCGTAGCACAACACAAGGAAGTATCAAGGCAAAAGAAGGACATAATTATATAGCCAACAAAACAGCACCAAGTGGTATAGGCCAATTGCTTTAATATGTGTGTTCTTCACTATTTTTTTCTTTTTTGTAATATTTTTTTTGATATTTTTTTATTTACTCAGGAGCACGACGATAGGAAGCACACAAATTTGCAGCTCAATTGGATGTAATATGTGGCCTATAGAAAATCAAGAAGATTCTTTAAAATTTGTGCTGAAACTTCGAAAGCCGGATAGCCTATCTTCCGAGGGGAATTTGGGCAATCTAATTCATCGAACGCGGCTACGCCCCAGAAAATCAGATGCGAAATTTTGCACGGATGAATTTGAAAAAAAAATCGCCCGATTTCAAGTTCGTATGCGAAAGTTATGGTCGTATCCATGCCCATGCTTGTTTCTTTGCGCACTGTTCGTTATGTCCTTTGCCTCCGATTCTAGTAGGATCGTTATTGCTTCCCCCAAACTGTGGGTTCCTCCTCAAGTGCTTTCTAACCGAGCGAGGGTGCTCGTTGATAGCCTCACACGCACCTTTTGTTTACTTATCTTTTGAAGTGGTAATAGCAATAGAAATAGGAATAGGAAGATGATCATCATTGCTGGTGGTATTCCCTCCTAGTCGTGGCTTTCGTTTTTAAGGTTGGTTGTCCGAGATACAATTTTTGGAAGTTGATTCCAACTCAGTTTGAGAACAGAACTCGCAATTGGATATGAAAACGATCAGGAATTTGCACAGCAGCTAATATAGTGATGTGTGATGATTCAAGGATGAGTGGCACAAAGGTTTGTCACCTAATCCAGGGCCGACGATGCGGGAGTTCACGTAAGGCGGCTAGATAGGGCAAACCGATGAATGTGGTGGATCGGTTTGTTATTTAGGGATTGTGGAATAGGTGTTGAGCAGCAAGAAAACAAGGTCGAAACACGATAACTAGGACCCAAAACACAAATCTAAACCAGCAACAAGACTCGACCACACGAATGCAAACTCAACAATGCAAACTGAAAAACGAAATTGCAGACACTATAGTCTAGGAAGCGGTAAAAACAATCTAATTCTTTTTGTGGCTTTTCTGTGGACTCTAGATACGAACCAAAATCGATCTAATGGAAGGAAAATAAAGATCTCATGGGCAACCTGGAAATCTGATACCAATTGATGAGTAGGTTTAGGCCCGATCTTCTGAAAGGTAAGTCGATTGGGGTGGAGAACTCGACGTTGATGATCCGCGGCACTCGAGCAGTTCGAATACTCCTGCAATCACTGCACCACTGCTCCGTTGGTTATAAATCGTGCAGCACACGCTTGACCTCACCAAGAAGGCTAATCCCTACAAGTGAACCGAGAACACAAGCAAGAACGTAGAAGACACAATCTGAAATTGAGAAGTTGGGGTCTCACAAACCGTAGAACGGCAAAATTGTTATTTTAAGCAAAACCCACCAAATATGACCAGCGTCTGCAGTATTTAAAGGCTAGGTTTCGGCCAAAACACGATTAGACGCGTCCCTAATGGACTCATACGGGATACAAGGCCCAAAGGCCCGATTCGGTGGCGCAGCACCGGACAAAAATCTGGACTCAACTTGTTTCGATGATTCCCAACGACTCCTGAGGAATTTTGAGGTGGGACCAGAACCATTGGAAAGTTTATCTTCTCCTCTTTCAGTTCATATGTATAACGTCAAAAACAGAGTTTGTATGCCTCCCGGGCGTCTGTTTTAAGGTGGACTGCTCCTGGACTCCAAGTTGAACTCGAGTCCGAGTTGTAAACTGCTTCCATCAACTTGTAGACGTCCCAGCTCGTTCTCCATGCTCCCAAGGCCTCTTCAATTCACTTGTTGATCTTCTCCATTATTCCTAATAACAATTAAATCATCACATAGCAATCTATTCTCAAACTCATATGCAAAAGAAGTTAGGAGCGAATTCACCTGCTGATTTATTAACCGTGCTCTTGTGATTGGTCCCTGCATTTCAATGTGTGTCTCCGCTGTTGTGATGTCCTCATCAGAAGGTCTGGAGCCTCTACACGTGGCAGCTTCGGAGCTTCCCCTTATGGGGAGGTAGCTCTGTAATCGCTATACACATGTCGGCACCGGAGCTCCCTTCTACTGGGGGTTAGGTCCGGGGTTATTGTACACGTGTTAGCAGCAGAACTTCCCTATGTTGGGAGTTTATTTCCGGACTTACATTGCACATGTTAACCCCGAAGCTTCCCATATGAAGGGTGCAGGTCCGGTGTAGTGTGACATGTGGGGCCTGAGGAGACCTTCAACTTTGACAGGTAGAACTCTCCTGCACTTCTTGCGGTATCGTGGAGTATCTAGTACGCAGGGTACCGATAGTGGCCCCCAGGCCCACCTCTAGGAGAAACCCTTTGGGTTAAGTTATTCTACCAGAGGTGGGGCCATCCTCGATTCTTGCGCTTCGACATTAAAAGTCTTCTAATGTGCTGTTGGGGCGATTGTTCGGGATTAAACCATCGCCGTGTGGCTTGTTATGAATGCGGAAGATGAGATCTTTGAGTGCGGATCTAACGTTATTGAAGGTCGCTAGTTCCCGATACAAAAATAGTATCTGTTTCGAGCGCCTTGTCAGGGTGCCGCCTTTGGGTTTCCCGCCACCCATCATGACAACGGTTCGCCTGGGGTAATAACCTCGATCTCTTTGTTGGGGTGGCCCTGGACCCATTCGTCATGGACCGGGTAGATTTTTGAAATGTGATCCTACTCTTGTTGTGGTTTCCATCCAAGCATCACGGAGGCTTACTTAAGAAGGAAAGTATGCACGGTTTGAGGACTCTTTGAGGATCCCAAACTTCGTCTAGCTTTCCCTTTCTTTGCTCCACTTTGCCACGATGGAATTGGGTCTTCCCAAGAGCCGCCTCAAGAGCAAGGACAATTTGATGAAGGTCTAGACCCATATGGGGTGGTCCAGTGACTCCTTCGGCCACCTGATCTGCGCCGGCAAGCGCCCGTTCAAAAAGGAGCGTAATGGCAACATGGTGTACTTTTCAGCGTACACCATGGCGGGATTGATCCCACCTTTTTCAAGCTTTCTCTTGATGCTGCTTGACTTCTACGGTCTCCAGCTGTATTATCTTGGCCCCCATTCTCTTTTGTTAGTGGCGACCTTCATCCACTTCTGCGAGATGTGGGTGGGTGTTCCCCCCTGCATCGAGCTGTTTCATACCTTCTTCACGGTCCACATCACTGGCAAGGGGACTGAGCTTCTTGGCTTCTACTATTTCGTAAAGCGCAAGAACTGCCCCTTCAAGTATTTGTAGTCATTCCCTTCCGGCAAATGGGACGACTGGAAGAAGGACTGGGTCATCACTGCCGTGGAAAAGCACGAGAGGTTGGAGCTGCTCCAAGGACTCCCCAACGTTGATACCGATGCTTGGGGTGTAGTTCTGGAGCTGTCAGATGCCTTTAACCCCGTCCTGACCAGGATCCGAGAATGCATGGAGGGTGGAGTGACCCCTCAGATTGTCTTCTATAATTTCCTGGTCAACAGATGGGCTCCGCTGAGGAAGAGGGAGAAGCTCACCTGGGCTCTCAACAGCGTGATGGATGACGACCGGATTGAAACCGATCTGAAATCCAATTTGGATGATGAAGCTCTGAAGCTTCATCTCAAGAAATTTCAGCATGGGATAACCGTTGAAGGCGACGACTTGGTTCCACTGGCTGCTTTCCATCCTCTGAACATGGAGCCACAGTTCATCAGAGAGCTCCATAGGAAGATGCCAGCGCTTGATGACCATAGTGAGGTGGAGAGGCGTTGGACCTCCGGGATAGTGATCCCTGGAGCTTCTGAAGTAAGGCCTGCCTCCGCCACGAGCCAGAGGGTTGAAGACATCAGCAAGGGAAAGGACAAAGAGCTAGCCGAACCCTCCAGCAGGAAGAGGAAGCTGAGGCATGCTGATGGGAGGTCCGTCAGGCCTGCTCCCTCTACAACGGCTCCTTCTCCCCGGCGAGGGAGGTCCTCTGCGGCTGCACCTTCTCTGGCGCAGGCGTCTTCAAGAGGTGCTAGCTCAGGACAATCAACCCCAGCCTCAGTGCCGGCTAAGAGCTCCAGGTCTGGGAGTTCTTTTCGACATAGAGATGCTCCAGCCAAGAGGACTCCGGCTGCCGCAAGTGGTCCTCAACTGAGGTCTGAAGTTGTTTTCTCACCAGACTTGGTGGGCTCTGGCTCCTGCCTTAGAAGAAGAGGTTTCGAGCTCACTGGGGCGGTAGCATCCCTAGGTAAGCATCGTGAACTTGCCTTAAAATGCTAATCTTGTTTTTGTTATATCTTTAATCTTCTCATCCCTTTATTTCCATGGTGTCGAGAAAGGGGTCAGGGACTTCGGCATCTGTTGCAGCGACTGTGGCTGTGCATGCCAAAGCTCCAGCTTCGACCATTGAGCCTCCTCTAGTGGTGGCAGAGGTCATGACAGCTTTGGCACCAGATGTCGTGGAGTTGGATTCGGAGTCCTCGCCAGAAGCTCTCATGGTAGCACCGGACCATGGGGGAGAAGTTGAAGATGTACCTCTGGCAATATGGTGTTAGAGGCTAATGCTTCAGTACCGGAGCCAGATATGTCAGAAGCTCTGGCCTTTGAGCCGGAGGTCAAAGCCCTGGCCGCTGAGCTAGAGGCAATTAAAGCCCCGGCCACTGAGCCGGAGATGGCTGAAGCTCTAGCCCTTGGGCCAGAAGTTATTGAAGGTTCGACATTTGAGCCGGAAATGCTTGAAGCTCGGGTCACTGAACCAGAAGTGACTGACGTGCCGGCTCCTGAGCCAGCATTGGTAGAGGCACCGGAGGAAGCCTCAACCGTTGCCCCGGAGGTGTCTGGACCAGAGCCGGAGCAGCATGAAGAGGTGGTGACAGGTTCTCTACTTGCAGGGCCAACAACTGAAGGCCCAAAAGCAGGGCCTTCGACTTCTGCTCTAGCTGTGGAAGTTCCCCCAGTAGGATCTTCTTCAACAGCAGCCGATGAGCTCCCAGCGGGTCCGGAGCCTATCCTGAGTCAGAGAACCACCCTTGTAGAGTGGGGCCCAATTTTTGTGATGGAAAATCCTCTGGAACCGGCGGGGTTGATCCCAGCGGGTCCGGAGCCTATCCCCTTGGCTTTGTCCATAGACAATGCCAGCTCAAGTCTCCGGCAAGTTGTAAAAGCCCTTTTTCGGAAGAACAAAAACGCAAAAATGCGAACTTAAAAATTTTGAAAATAGACTTGGAAATCCAAACTCACATGAGCCATATGAGTTAAACTATGTTCACTAAAAATAGGGACTTGTTAAAACTTTACATACAGAACATGTTTGCTAATGTATATTGGAACTTAAGGTGTAAAATCCTTAATTTCCAAGTATTCACAATTTCAATGAAAAATTAAAGGAGAAAAGAAAACAAAATAGAGGGAAAGAAAGAGGAATTATTCCAACCCTAAAATGGGACATCCAACAATATTCAAATCTCAGGCCGTAAATTTTTCCATGACCTTCTAATATTCCAAATAGACTCTCGGTAAAGTTTCAAAATTTTTGAAGCACGTTTCCCATTTGTTGGACACGTACTGAGAGTTTAATCAACTCGACTTCAAATTTAAACTTTGAGCTCAACCTTGTCCAAATCAACTCCAAATTTTTTCTGAGGTCCCTTATGGTTCAAAAAGGGTAACTTCAAAGTTTCAGGATTTTTGAACCTAATCTACTATTTATTTCCTTGAGTCAAGTATCACCACTTGAATTCAAATTCAAATCTAAGTTCAAATTCAACTTGCTCAGTTTCGGAATCTGATTGCACCATAAAATTCTCCACATTTTATTTAGTCACTGGGCCAAATTTGACTATTTTTGAAGCATGCTTGCTAACCCTATTTGAATTTTGGAAAGAGGAGTTAGGGAGGTGGGTCCCACAGGTGGTCCCCACCAGTCAGGTCGGCACCTCCTCCCCTGCCTCCACGCAGCCGCATGCAGAGCCACTGCGACGTTCCTCTCCCGTCCTTATCACCGCGCCCGACCCTCTCGGTCCCTATCTTGTCGCTCAGTCCGCTTCCGGCTTGCCCGCTCGCCCTCTGCTCCCGACGGTGCCCTGACCGCCGCTCGCCCGGCAGCCACGACCGCATCTCGAGCTCCCTTATCACCGCGTCGGTTCCCGGCTCGTCCCAACCACGCCCCACTTCTGCTCCCCCGACGAGCGCCGCTCCTCCGACCGGCTCCCGCCGCAAGCAGCCGCGTCGCTCGCCTTGCCTCCGGCCGCAACACCGCCATCCCGCGCGCTCCTTCCGTCGGCCGACCAGCTCGCCAGCTCGCGTCGCTCACCGCGCCGCGCGCTCAGTCCGCCCGATGGCCACCACCTCCCAGCCACGCTCGCGCCCAGGCCGCCGCCGCCCTAGCTGCCCACGGCGAGGCTTCGCCCCGGACGCGCCTTTCCTGCCTCCTCCCCCGCCTCCGCGCGACGCCTGTCCCTGCGCTGCCGGCCCGCGCACGCCTCTCCATCTCCCGGCTCTGCACGCCGCCGGCCGTCCACGGCGCGGCATCCCCCAGGCCCGTGCACCTCCTTCATGACGTCGCGCCCGCCCCACGCCGAGCCGTGCTCGCCCCTGCTGCCTTCGGCCGCATCGCCTCCCTTGCCGCCGCCCTGCTCCCGTGCAGCACCTCAGCCGCACTTGCGAGCGCCATTCCAGCCGTGTGCCATGGCCATGGCCACTCCAAGCTGCCGCTCGCCGTGGTCCTTGCAGCTCTCTGCAGCACCTCGCCACGCCAAGCCGCGGCAACCGCGTTCCTCTTGTCAACGCCGTCCGCCGACTCTCTTTGCCGCTCACCATGACGCCATGTCCACGTTCCGCGCCGTGGCTATGTCCTGGAAGCAAGGCGAGTAATGGGTGTGATGGAGGATATGCAGGAACACGTCGTTGACACATCGGCATCGACAACTGGTCCAAGGTTGGCTCTGATTTTGCAAGATTCATTGGATCAGTGACTGCAGCCAAGGTGTTCCATGAAATGGTTACAAGGCAAAACTAAGTGTGTTGCTGTTCAATGCTGGTCTATGGATGCAGGTCTATTCTGGGGTGACAATCGACAAGGACATGGGCCAAGGTACTCTTGGGATGTTGATGAAGTAACCGAATCAAGTACACACCCAAGATGTTCGGCGAAATGCCTACAAGGTGAGCTTTACCCTGAATTGTCTTGCTTGAGGCACCGAAGTCCGTTCGTCATAATCGCTAAGGGTACTCATATGTCGTCAAGCCGTACGTCCATGTTTTGCATTCATATCATTCCTATAGGAGTCCCCAAGTCGACCTCCTTTGTCGTGTGTATCACGTTAACTTGTCCGTGCGTGCTCGTGATGCTCCACCATGAGCCGTGTCGACGTCGTTGACCACATAACGTCGTCATGACGCTCCGAGCCGTCATGGTGTCCTGGCATCGAGGTGAAGGATGCATGTGATGTACGTGGTACTGGAACACAACCACGACACATAGGTCGATGGTCGTTTAGCCAAATTAGGGTTTGGTCAAGGCGAGACTCGTCGAGTCCTAGGTGTAGCCTAGATTGCTCGATGAAATGCCTTCTAGGTCAAACCAAGTGGTTCGGTGACCACCGATGACCTAGGGTAGAATACTGCAACAACATTGCGTCCGACGAGGAGAACTAGTCCAAGTGGAACCTTGGATAAGAATTTCTTATTCGTGTCGAGGACGTTTCCTTTCCATTCGCATAATTGCTTACCTAGGTGTACCTCTTCATCGACGGTAGGTTCGTCGAGTCTTTTGTCGACAACTAAGTCGAGTCCCTAACTCTCTGACTCATGAGGTGGTGTTCGAGATTCTGCTCACCACTGTTGATGAGTCCGGGTCAATGTGAACGTCGAGGAGACGATCTTTCCGATATGGCAAAACACATCACACGGCAGAGTCTCGCATCATGTTTAAGTCCCAAGAGCTTATCGAGTTCACCTGGACAAGTTTGCGGGAGACACTACATTAGTGTCGTCGTGAGGCACTTGAACGGTGCTCGAGGAGCTTGCCGTAGAAACTACTTTACCTAAAGGTCATTTGAATGTTGTCTCAGTACTCACGTCAGGTTAACAAGGCTCGTTATGACATCTTAAGTCCAAAGAATGTTGACCTCACTTCACTCCCAAGTGTCGCTAGGGTTTCACCCTGGTTCATCTTTATCAGAACCCTGCGACCACACTTGTCACGTAATTAGGCTTACTCCTTAATGAGTTTGTGTAACTTCATTGGTCAACTTCTAAGTCACAACCTCTTGTTGCATAGTTCACTCATGCCTTAAGCTTTCAATGCTCCACCTTGATCACTTAGTCTTCCTTACATCACACAGTCCAGTAATGCTTCTTCACCATTCTACCTTATCACTCTTTGTGCAGCATAGCCCCAAGTGTCGAGTGCTAAATCGTGATGTCTCATTACATTGCACCTTTCAGTGCTTATCTCGACACTACTATGTCAGCTTGAGTCATCCTTTGTTTATCCACACAACAGAGGCATGTCTGTTCCTCTTAGACAATCTCGTCGTTCCTAAAGAGTACACAATCTTCTTAACTCTAGTATTTCCTTATATTACTTACTTATATGCATATCATGTCGATAGGAAACGTGATGGTAGGTGATCGACGAGGAGCTTCACTTGGAGGAGAAGGCCAAGGTGTTCCCATTGAAGTTCCATGGCAAGTTCTCCGGAGGAAGACCAAGCCCTAACAATTGACATTTATTCGAATCGCAAACTAAGGCAAGCCCCGGTTTGCATTTAAAAGCTTTACAGAGTTTTTACAGTCTTTATCACCTTACGTCATAAGTTTGATATGTGCATTACGTATAAGGTATTTGATACTCCACTTGCATGGCCAAAAATCCCAGAGATGGTTGGAACGAGTTACAGTTTGACCTGTAGTAGCTGCTTTGCTAATGCATAGGAAATCCGGTAGAAGTCGAGTAGTTGGAATCTACTAGCGAGAGATGTAGGACATATCTCACAGGATTGGTTAGATAGAAAATGGCATAATGTAATGAAACTGAGACCGGGCAGGGAATGAATAGGAAGCGGCAAGAATTGAGTCTCGGTCGCATAGCCCTGCCTGTGTCGATTAAGGCCCGTCTGTATGCGGCCCCGCTGAACAAGCTTGACTTGTACCGGCAACATAATGGACATATGGAATCCAATAAACTGACGTAGCTTGGTCACTTAGGTGTCGAGGCATACCGTTCCGTTTTATAGGTGTGGGTTGAGGGCAACAAGGTGTAAATCCGCTGGTGGGCACGTCAGAGTACGCCCCACGTAGGGACCTCCTGCTCGTGACGGATCGACCGGTTCGACATTTGAGTGTCTCGTGAAAGGTTGCCATATACGCCTAGTACTGAAGTGTTATGTAGGTACGGGTGTGCTCGCTGACACTTCCGAACGACGTATGTGTCGTGTTGTCCGGGTGTGTCCTGATTGCAATCACTGTCCCTCACAGTAATAGAGTACCACTTGTTCACTGTGTCGTGACGTAGTAAATACTAAAGAAGCCAGAAAGTCATATTGTATTGAATTATAATTACTTTGCAACCTTGTATGATTTAGAGATAGTACAATTAAAAGTTTACAATTTCTCCATACTTTAGCTGTAATAGCATTATGTGCCCTGAGCATGTCATATCATCGGTAAAGCGTTTCTTGTTTGATTGTGGAGCCCATGATGTGCCGTGCTCGGAGAATGTCATTTGCTACTTAAAACTTGATTATAAGGATCCACTTGTAGGCGAGTCATTTATGCTTCACCTTACCTATGTTTAGTGTCCCCTTGCATATGTCTAGTGAGACGGTTAAGTCTTGCTGATCCTTATGCTCACGTTTGCGCTTTAACGATTTTTGCAGGTATTAGTTTTATTTCTGCTGTTCAGGTTGTGCATGAGACTCGAGGTATCGAGACAAATCTCATGTGAACCACGCCGCTGCTGAATGTTCTTCTTGTTGCTAGTGAGAATCGTCCTAGGGCATGGACGTCTTCTCTCCTGCTTAGTTAGGTGAGATTATGAGTATGTATTTTCCGTTGCGTGTGTACTTCTATTGTACACTCTTTTGTAAACTCTTCTTATTATAAAATGAAAACTTTATATGTTTTGGTATCCTTTTCGTGTGTGTTGTTAGGTGCCGCATCGCACGGCACCACCCAATGAGATCCTCGGATGTGTGGACTCCGGTCCCCACAAACATGGTATCAGAGCTTCATTGGGAATAGCACGCTCGAAAAGAGCCTATTTTTGAAAACTCCGAAGTAGTCGAGTGAGGTTTAGCTATATGCCCATTAAGGACTATTACTAGTATAAGTTATAAAGGTGATGAACTAACTTGTTATATTATTCTGTAACGACACTCTGTCTTCAAGGTAAGAGGTAAGGTACGCCACCGAGAGCGGATCAATCTCGGTAAACTCTGCATACGAGATATGGTATGTGAAATTTCTGTGGCTTAGCACAGAAAGTCAATATGAGTCTCTGAAACTTTCCATGTTTCTGAGAACATATGACACGCGGTACCCCAGCGTGACACAAAATTAGTGGGAGCCCCCGTCGGGTGGTGTATACCCCGATAGTATGCATCTCTAGAACTATTCATGTTCTATGGGATCATGCGAAACACGTATGCCCGAGCATGTATAAGCCGGATCGTACGGGAGTCTTTGCTGTATTGATGTATTTACAGTCATGTACCTCGAGACATGGCCTCGCTCGAGGGCGACTCACACCCGAGTCGTTGCATTTACTTTTAATTATATCTTATTGTGATTGCCTGTCGTGTTTCCCCGTGCCGCCCTTGAGGTGTGAAGGTGTGAAAGGGGATTGTTTGTCTTCTACAGGTACACTAACTCCGGTAGCGACCCGTGTTGCAAACGTTTGCGAGTGATCGGTATTAGGACCACCTATAGACGTATCCGGATGTATCGGGTTAGACTTTTCTTTTGGTAAGGCACGTAGTACCGTCAGTATCACAATTGATACTTTGACCATCCCCCACGAAAGAATGACTTCATCATCATCTTGTAATATCCAACTACCAGTTGGTGGTAAGTTTTGGGTCAATGTTTCGGCATGGATAGTGCAATGCGAAGAAGGATGAAGATTAAGGCTTTTGTGTACTCTTGACGGAATCTAGCTCGATTATGTCAAGAGGTGCTTCTAGTTAAACTTCATAGAACCTAATAGTATGCCACATGAATGGAGAAGGTCTTCAAGTCCTCTATGACATATTCTTTGACAATTTGGACCGGAAAGCAATTTGAACCGGTCCGAATCCTTGAAAACCAACAATTATTCACCTCCTTGATCTAATGAGCCCTTATCCATTTTGATCATAACTCCTTGTAGATTTCATCTCTACAGTCCTATTCTATATGGTGGGAAAGTGCAGAAAGTCATCGACAACTTTTCATTTGAACTCCCAAGTCTGAATCTTCACGTAACTCGATGAAAAATTCGAAGTTACCTATTCTTCACCAATCTGGACCAGCTGGGGACAGATCTGTGTACAGTTACGATTTCGACCATAACTCTTTGTAGAGTTGTCGAATAACTTCGTATAGTATGTTTCCGGAAACCTTGCGACTTGTACAACAAGTTTGTAATAGGACTTGCTGTCAAATTGTGAGGATATCCATCTGAAAATCAGTGGCGAAATCAGCTTTAAACAACCATGATCTATCAAACTAAATTCTGAAATCTGAACCGATTGCTCCACTTCAAATTTTTTTTTTCTCTTCAACCTGAAGGGCTTTAGAGGCAAGTGAATACTTTTTAGAAAGCTTTTGAAGTTTTCTATAAGTTTCCTATTGACCTCCAAGCCAAAAGACCTTTGTATGGTGATGAAAATGCGCCATAACCACTGCAGCTGCTGTTCTGAAACTATATGGATCAGCATCTGAATTTTTGCCATATTTCCTTGAAGAAAGCTCTTCTATTCCATTATGATACATTTCTGGAAAGGGGAAGAGCTATTCTACAACTTTGTTTTCCAATGTTACCCCAAATTCAGTTTAAAACTAATTAGAAACTGGAGTTGAAGATAGTACATGTATATAGGTGCTATCTGAAACAGTCAAAAAAATTTCTGAACTTTGAACGACCATAAATCTTAAACCATAATTGCAACCTATGCATGTTTATACATGCCTGGAAAGCTTAAAGAGTCCCCTACCAACTTCCTATTCAACATGAGGGCTAAAACTCGCAATAACATGGTCTAAATTGAAGTATCGTTTAAGGTGTCGAAACAGTTCAGAATATGGACCGTTACCTATTCAGTTACTGTTTCGATTATAATTCCTAGTAGACTTATCGAATGGCTTCGTATTTTACATTTCTGGGATCCTGAGAATTTTTGAAACAAGTTTGCCATGTATTACTTTTGCAAATATTGATGTTTGTATATCTGAAATTTGTGGACAAAATCAGCCTTAAACAAAGGAGGTGCTGTCCAAATTTTCAGAAAAACTGTCAACTTGCAAATGCCGTATCTTCTCAACCAGAAATGCTACGAGGGCAAGTAAATACTCTTTATAAATATTTGTAAGTCCTCTACATGTTTTCTGTTCAACACCAGACCAGAATCCTTTTCTAAATGGGTGAAATTTAGATAATCGCAGAGACTGTCCAGGCACACCCAAACTGGACAGCAATCTGTACACCTCTGAATTTAATCCATAACTCGCAGACCCTTGATCCAATGGTGTCGCACGGGTAACCGTTGGAAAGATTAGTGAGTCAGCTAAAATTTTTGTAATTGGCTCCAGACCTGAATCTGTCGTCTACTTTTTCCAAATCGAGTTTGAATACAATGTGGTCAATCTGAACTGAATATAGAAGTCTGAATGCTAAAATTTCAGCAAATTTTAAAAATGCATATCTCTTAAACAAAGACTGATATGAAGACAAGTAAGTACATTCTGGAAAGCTTATTACATTGTCTACAACTTTGCCAACAAGAATATTTCCAGATTTCCATCAGAACAGCCTGAAAACGTTAGATCAAAACTGTTACTTCTTAAGCAGGTTCTGCTGAAAGTGCAGAAAAATTCTGCTGACTTTAAAATAGCATAACTTGCAAACCAGAGATGATCTAGAGTCAAACCAATACTTTTCGGAAAGGACTTGATGTGTACTTTAACTTTGTTATTCACCTCAAGATCTGATTTTACCATTAACTGGATCAAAATCGAGTTTGCGTCCAGACTGATCATTTGTCACCATAGTCTGGCCAGTTTGAACTTTTGGTTTTTGTTAGACATTCGGTTCTCGATTTCAACTCGAGGAATGTTATAACCGACCAAGAGTTGGGATTTAACTATTTACCAGGTCGAATGGAGTGTTAAACTCATTCGAAGCCTTTTCCCTTGGGTAGGCATACTAGTGTCTGATTTATGTGACTTGCCACATCACATCTTGTGATGTTGAACACAGATCGCAATTACTCGAGTTGCATCTCGTCTTCCCAGAAGGATTGTTTGGAGTACGCTTCAACATCCTGGTTTGGAACTTTAAGGGGGAAGGCGAGCACTCAAGTAATGGTGGTATTCAACCATCAACCTTGGTTACAACGAGTCGTGTCAACAAGAAGACGATCAAGTAAGATTACATCTTCAAGAGGATCCAACATCCACCACCAGATTGAGTTACTCAAGGAAGAAGTGTGACTTCAAATTCACTAAAGTGATCACTAAAGATATCAGTTCCTCTTGCCAGATCGAAGCGAAGGTTAAGTGAAGCATCACTAGAGACCTATTGTTAGTTGTTTTTCTCCTAATGAAGATACAATCAAGTTGAGTAGAACATGATCAAGCTTTCGAAAGGTCGAGGTAACGTGGTATATTTCCCACATTCCTTGTCAATCGTTCTGTTATGAATTCCTTAAATGTGGCCGAGTCATGAAAGCAACACTACTCATTGAGTGTCTTTCACGGCCACGGTATCCAATCCTAAATCATCAGACAGTACTTGAGTTTTGTGCGTGTGGTTCATTTAATCTTGCTCAAACTATAAAAGCTACTGCACCATGCATGTGCACCATTTGCATCATACATCTGCATCATTTGCACCATATATATGCATCATTTGCACCATACCATGTGCATATTTATTGCACCATACAACATATGATGCATCATGAAGCATCATTACCAATGTAACACCAATGATGGAATGCATGATAATACTAAAATTTAGAGCAAGACTGTGTACCCCATTCAAACTATTCTAAGGTGTCTAATGACTACGATCATTTCACCATATTCATTTGACTTCTTACATTGTTGATCTTCTTTCTATTGAGTGATACCTGTGCAACCGATCACTCAACATCTCTTGCAACTAAACAAACACTTGAACTTCCATCCTTGACTTGTTTAGGTTCAAGTACCGTGATTGTTGCAACAATACCGTTCGTCATTGAGTGGTCATCAGTTCGATGATCAACCTTGTAAAATCCATGAAATCTCCTTCCTCGCGAGGATACCGTTCAATTGTCAACCTCGTGAAACTCTTTGGATTCATCTAAGATCTTGCGTTGGTATATGGTAACCTTGATACTCCAAGAACCTTGTAGTTACCATATAATTGAGTTCTTTGCTGTGTTGAAATATATGAGGATGCTAAATCTTTAAATCCTCGTGTGCCACCGCAAAGGGCCTTCATCTTCTGTTTCTATTATTTGAAGACGTTGATATACCAAAAAACCTTGTAGTCGTCATATCTTCAGTATTCCTTCTATTTTGATTACATAAGAGTGTTGAATGCTTTGCTGCTCTTATGATACAGCTAAGGGATCCTATGGTTGACTAAACCTCAAACGAGGTTAATGATTGTTGTTTAACCTCGTAAACCATCTTAACTCATGTCAAGGGAAATACCACATTAAGTTATAAGGACCTATGCAAAACCAAGCAAGCAACCAAGAATCCATGCAAGGATAGTTCCAAACTATCGAGGTAACCGAGAGAAGCAAAAGAACAAGTCCTGATTCTTCCAGTCAAGACTAGGACAAAACAAGATGTCGTGTCAATGTAAGAGTACAACAATAAAGGTTCAGTAACAAACGTAAAAGTTTTACGATGTGATATTGTCATGTCGAGCTTCCTGTCAAGGTTATCAACCTAAAGACTAGAATCACTTGAAGCAGACTTTAGAATTTCTTAAGATGTCTGGAGATAATCACTATTTCGTAGAACCCAAGTCTTTAAGGGCATTGTCATTTTCCTTAGTCGTCAATGACCCTCTTTTACGGATCGTTCTCTCATCATTTCTTTTATTCTACCTGTTAGAATCTCGAGACGAGATTCCTTTAAGGGGAAGGATTGTAAAAGCCCGTTTTTCGGAAGAACAAAAACGCAAAAATGCGAACTTAAAAATTTTGAAAATAGACTTGGAAATCCAAACTCACATGAGCCATATGAGTTAAACTATGTTCACTAAAAATAGGGAATTGTTAAAACTTTACATACAGAACATGTTTGCTAATGTATATTGGAACTTAAGGTGTAAAATCCTTAATTTCCATGTATTCACAATTTCAATGAAAAATTAAAGGAGAAAAGAAAACAAAATAGAGGGAAAGAAAGAGGAATTATTCCAACCCTAAAATGGGACATCCAACAATATTCAAATCTCAGGCCGTAAATTTTTCCATGACCTTCTAATATTCCAAATAGACTCTCGGTAAAGTTTCAAAATTTTTGAAGCACGTTTCCCATTTGTTGGACACGTACTGAGAGTTTAATCAACGTCGACTTCAAATTTAAACTTTGAGCTCAACCTTGTCCAAATCAACTCCAAATTTTTTTTGAGGTCCCTTATGGTTCAAAAAGGGTAACTTCAAAGTTTCAGGATTTTTGAACCTAATCTACTATTTATTTCCTTGAGTCAAGTATCACCACTTGAATTCAAATTCAAATCTAAGTTCAATTCAACTTGCTCAGTTTTGAAATCTGATTGCACCATAAAATTCTCCACATTTTATTTAGTCACTGGGCCAAATTTGACTATTTTTGAAGCATGCTTGCTAACCCTATTTGAATTTTGGAAAGAGGAGTTAGGGAGGTGGGTCCCACAGGTGGTCCCCACCAGTCAGGTCGGCACCTCCTCCCCTGCCTCCACGCAGCCGCATGCAGAGCCACCGTGCCGTTCCTCTCCCGTCCTTATCACCGCGCCCGACCCTCTCGGTCCCTATCTTGTCGCTCAGTCCGCTTCCGGCTTGCCCGCTCGCCCTCTGCTCCTGACGGCACCCTGACCGCCGCTCGCCCGGCAGCCACGACTGCATCTCGAGCTCCCTTATCACCGCGTCGGTTCCCGGCTCATCCCAGCCGCGCCCCACTTCTGCTCCCCCGACGAGCGCCGCTCCTCCGACCGGCTCCCGCCGCAAGCAGCCGCGCCGCTCGCCTTGCCTCCGGCCGCAGCACCGCCATCCCGCGCGCTCCTTCTGTCGGCCGACCAGCTCGCCAGCTCGCGTCGCTCACCGCGCCGCGCGCTCAGTCCGCCCGATGGCCGCCACCTCCCAGCCACGCTCGCGCCCAGGCCGCCGCCGCCCTAGCTGCCCACGGCGAGGCTTCGCCCCGGACGCGCCTTTCCTGCCTCCTCCCCCGCCTTCGCGCGACGCCCGTCCCTGCGCCGCCGGCCCGCGCACACCCCTCCATCTCCCGGCTCTGCACGCTGCCGGCCGTCCACGGCGCCGCATCCCCCAGGCCCGCGCACCTCCTTCATGACGTCGCGCCCGCCCCACGCCGACGCCGTGCTCGCCCCTGCTGCCTTCGGCCGCATCGCCTCCCTTGCCTCCGCCCTGCTCCCGTGCAGCACCTCAGCCGCACTTGCGAGCGCCATTCCAGCCGTGTGCCATGGCCATGGCCACTCCAAGCTGCCGCTTGCCGTGGTCCTTGCAGCTCGCTGCAGCACCTCGCCACGCCAAGCCGCGACAACCGCGTTCCTCTTGTCAACGCCGTCCGCCGACTCTCTCTGCCGCTCACCATGACGCCATGTCCGCGTTCCGCGCCGTGGCTATGTCCTGGAAGCAAGGCGAGTAATGGGTGTGATGGAGGATATGCAGGAACACGTTGTTGACACATCGGCATCGACAACTGGTCCAAGGTTGGCTCTGATTTTGCAAGATTCATTGGATCAGTGACTGCAGCCAAGGTGTTCGATGAAATGGTTACAAGGCAAAACTAAGTGTGTTGCTGTTCAATGCTGGTCTATGGATGCAGGTCTATTCTGGCGTGACAATCGACAAGGACATGGGCCAAGGTACTCTTGGGATGTTGATGAAGTAACCGAATCAAGTACACACCCAAGATGTTCGGCGAAATGCCTACAAGGTGAGCTTTACCCTGAATTGTCTTGCTTGATGCACCGAAGTCCGTTCGTCATAATCGCTAAGGGTACTCATATGTCGTCAAGCCGTACGTCCATGTTTTGCGTTCATATCATTCCTATAGGAGTCCCCAAGTCGACCTCCTTTGTCGTTTGTATCACGTTAACTTGTCCGTGCGTGCTCGTGATGCTCCACCATGAGCCGTGTCGACGTCTTGACCACATAACGTCGTCGTGACGCTCCGAGCCGTCATGGTGTCCTGGCATCGAGGTGAAGGATGCATGTGATGTACGTGGTACTGGAACACAACCACGACACATAGGTCGATGGTCGTTTAGCCAAATTAGGGTTTGGTCAAGGCGAGACTCATCGAGTCCTAGGTGTAGCCTAGATTGCTCGATGAAATGCCTTCTAGGTCAAACCAAGTGGTTCGGTGACCACCGATGACCTAGGGTAGAATACTGCGACAACGTTGCGTCCGACGAGGAGAACTAGTCCAAGTGGAACCTTGGATAAGAATTTCTTATTCGTGCCGAGGATGTTTCCTTTCCATTCGCATAATTGCTTACCTAGGTGTACCTCTTCATCGACGGTAGGTTCGTCGAGTCTTTTGTCGACAACTAAGTCGAGTCCCTAACTCTCCGACTCATGAGGTGGTGTTCGAGATTCTGCTCACCACTGTTGACGAGTCCGGGTCAATGTGAACGTCGAGGAGACGATCTTTCCGATATGGCAAAACACATCGCACGACAGAGTCTCGCATCATGTTTAAGTCCCAAGAGCTTATCGAGTTCACCTGGACAAGCTTGCGGGAGACACTACATTAGTGTCGTCGTGAGGCACTTGAACGATGCTCGAGGAGCTTGCCGTAGAAACTACTTTACCTAAAGGTCATTTGAACGTTGTCTCAGTACTCACGTCAGGTTAACAAGGCTCGTTATGACATCTTAAGTCCAAAGAATGTTGACCTCACTTCACTCCTGTCGACTGTTGGAGCCGGCAGATCTCCCTACACTGCTAAAGTGATTGGGGAGTTTGAAGTTCGGTGTGGGCGCGCAAAGATTCAATAAGGTGAATAGGAGTTTGACACAGGAGACACAAGAGTTTACGTGGTTCGGGCCGCCTGAGCGTAATACCCTACTCCACGGGTGTGTTGGTGTTGTATTAGCAGTAAGAGCTTGCCACGTATGATCGCTTGTGAACGTCCCTGAATGCATCGTCGGCCTGTCCTTTTATAGTACAAGGACAGGCTGTTACAAGCTAGCCTGGCCCGACATGTGGCCCCGGCGGTTACTAGTATTGATACACGATTAATTGCTGTTAATGATCCTATAACGGGCTCCGACGGTGCCATGACTGGTGTTAAGATCGTCCGTTTAAGTGTTATTAATATGGCATTAATGACATTTAATCGGGTCTTTAAGTCCTTGGCTCTCCTTTGAAGATCCGGAGCCGTTACAAGGTCTTCCGGAGGTTAGAGGCTGGCAGGTCCGACGATTGAACACGTGGCGGCTCCGGAGCTTGCTGTGGGAAGCAGGTAGCTCCGGGGCTACCAGTCACGTGTCAAGTCCGGAGCTTCTCTCGGTCCGGGGTTAAGTCCGGAGGTGCCGTTTCAGTACCTGGCCCGAAGCTTCCCCCTTGTGGGCGGTAGCTCCGGTTTGGCAGTACACGTGGCGACCCAAGGATTAACCATGTTGGAGAAGCGGGTCCGGTCATGTCTGACAAGTGGGCCTCCGAGGGTCTTCAACCCAAGTAGATGGCTTTCCTTTGAAATCTTTGTAACCTCAAGGGGTGTGCGGTTTTTAGGGTACCAACAGTGGCCCCCTGGACCTACCTCCGAGGAAGATCACTGGGGTGAAGTCATTCCGTCGAAGGTGGGTCCATCCTTGCGACTCTTGAACTGGGTCTTCAAGGGTCTTCGGAGGTGCCGTTGACAGGGATTTACAGTTAGATCCCACCGCGTGGTGCACCTCAGGCGGTAGATGAGATCTTTGACGTGCGGATTTCACGCAATTGAAGGTCGCCGGTTCCCGATACGAAAACTGTATCGGTTCCGCGCGCCCTGTCAGGCCGCCGCCTTTGGGTTTCCCGCCTCGTGATGACAACCGTTCGCCTGGGTAAGAGCCTCGACTCGATCGTCGGGGTGGTCCCGGGCCCTCTTGTCATCGGCTGGGTTGAATTCTTGAGTGGTATCTTCGACTTCCCTGCGGTTTCCATCCAAGCGTTGCGAGGGCTTACTTAAGAAGGAAAGCGCGCACTGTCGGGAGTTCTTTACGCCTCTCATCTGATCTTGCGCTCAAACTCCTGACTCGTACTTCACTCCTCTTCTCTTGCCTAGCTGTGCCGCGATGGAGTTGGGTCTGCGTGAGAGTCGCTTGAAGACCGACAACGATTTGAAGAAGGTTCGGGCCTTCATGGGGTGGTCCTCGGACTTCTTCAACCGCTTGGTCCGTGCCGGCGGAGAGCTCCCTTTCGAGAAGGAGCGCGCTGGCGAGATGGTCTTTTCTTCGTACGCCATGGTGGGGTTGATCCCACCTTTTTCTTCTTTCTTCTTGATGCTGCTAGACTTTTATGGTCTTCAGCTATACCACCTTGGCCCTCACTCCATTCTCCTCGTGTCCATCTTTGTCCACTTCTGTGAGATGTGGGTGGGCATTCCCCCTTGCATCGAACTCTTTCGGACCTTCTTCACCGTCCACACCACCGGCCGGAGCAATGAGTACCTTGGCTTCTACTACTTTGTGAAGCGCAAGAAGTGCCCATTCAAGTACCTCCGGTCGTTCCCTTCCGGGAAGTGGGATGACTGGAAGAAAGATTGGATAGTCGTCAGGGTGGAGGAGCATGAGCGGTTGGAGCTGCCCGACGGTCTGCCCGACATCGACACGACGATCTGGAGTGAAGTTCTGGTGTTGGCGGAAGCTTTCAACCCCGCCATGACCAGGATCCGCCAATGCGTGGAGGGAGGATTGACTCCCCAGGCGGTATTCTGCAATTTCCTGGCCAACAGGTGGGCGCCGCTAAAGAGGAGGGAGAAGCTCGCCTGGGCCCTCAACAGCGTGATGGACGAGGACCGGGTTGAGACCGGGTTGAAGTCCAACATGGTGGGGAAGACCTTGGAGTTCCACCTCAAGAAATTCCAGCACGGCATCGACGTCGACGGTGATGACTTGACTCCGCCGTCGGCCTTTCTCCCCCTGAACGTGGAAGTGGAGTTCAGCAGGGAGCTCCGGCGGACGATGCCCGCGCTTGACGACCTTGGTGTCGTCGAGAGAAGATCAACCACCCAGGTGGCAATCCCCGGGATGCCCGAAGATGGCTCCGCCCCTATCCCACAGCTGAGGGTCGAGGTCGTCGGCAAGGGCAAGGAGCTGGCGGATGAGCCGGAGAGCCAGAAGAGGAAGCTGCGACATGCCGATGGAAGGTCCGTCAGGCCCGCTACTTCTGCCTCGGTTCCTTCTCCCCAGGGGGGGAGATCTTCTGCCGCCGTGGCGACTGTCCCCGTAGTGGGGTCCTTCCAGAACGATACTGTTCCTGCAGTGGGATCCTCCCGGAGCGCGTCTGTCCCCGTGGTGGAACCCTCCTGGGGTGCTAGCTCCGGGCGCACGACTCCGGCACCTGGGACGGTGGGAGCCTCCAGGTCCAGGGGTTCCTCCCGATCGAGGAGAGCCTCGACCCGGGAAACGCCCGTGGCTGCAACAAGTTCTGGGGGGCCTTCCGGAGCTCCTACGCCGACCATGGCCAGCCCGGAACGTCCGGGAAAAAGGTTCCGCGCAAGCTGGTGCGGAAGCCTTCCAAGGTAATTTTTAATCTTTACCTTGGTTAACTTTTTAATTGTAGCAACTGTTTGTTTATTTTCTTCGTTCATCATCTGCAGTGTCCCCAAGAAGGGGAGTGAGGCTCCACCCTCGGCCACAGTGTCTGAGGCCGTGGGAGCTTCTGCTCCTGTCCCGGTGTTGCCCCAGGTGGTGCCTAAGGCTGCGACAGCTCCGGCGCCGGCTGTCGTGGTCATGGACCTCGACTCGTCCCAGAAGTTCTCGTGGTAGCGCCGTACCACGGGAGTGAAGACACGCCAGCGGCACCTGTCTCGGAGGTTGAAGCTTTGGGTCCTGGTGCTGCAGTGATGGAAGCTCCGGCTGTTGAGCCGGAGGAAGTAGTAGTCCCGGCCTCGGAGCTGGAAAGTGATGAAGCCCCGGCGGTTGAGCCGGAGGTGACTGAAGATCTGGCATACGAGCCGGAAGTCGAGGTAGTTCCGGCCGCTGAGCCGGTTACCTCCGAAGCACCGGCCGCTGAGCCGGTGATTGTTGGAGCTCCGGTCACGGGGCTGGTTGAAGATGAAGATCTTATGGCGCCTGAACCGGTGGTTGAAGAGGCGAGGGAGCTCGAGCCTCCTTCGGAAGAGGTGTCCCGGCCGGAGCCAGTAGCAGCTCCTGCTCCGGAGGCGACGACGTCAGAGGTACCTGCGGCCGAGCCGGAATGCCCAATCGAAGTCGCTGCCCCCCTGCCCGAGGAGGTGAACGAAGACTTGGCAGAGGGGCCTTCTTCGATGGCGACTGAGGCCATCCCGGAGGAAGGCCCTAGTGCCTTGGAAGCTCAGGGTTCCACTCTCGTAGAGTGGGACCCAATTTTTGTATGTGAAGACCCGCTAGAACCAGCGGAGGAGAACCCAGCAGGTCCGGAGCTCATCCCGCTGTCGACGTCTATCGACAACGCCTGCTCTAGTCTGCGTCAAGTCCAACTGGCCTTCTTCCACGACAGCAAGGCTCTTGAAGAGGAGCGCCAAACCCTTAGGCGGTGGCGTAATCGGCTCCACTTCGAGACCAAGCTGGCGCAGTCGAGGCTAGCGGATGACAAGGAATGGATCAAGCGAGAGAAGATCCGCCTGGAGTACTGGGGCAAGCTGCTGGATGACAGGGAGAGCATGACTCATGCCCTCGACGCCCAATCCCAGGAGATATACAATCAAGCCAAAGCAGCCAACAGTGCGGCCGAGGAACGCCATGAAAGGCTGGAGGTCATTAACACTGCACTCATCAAGCGCCGGGAGGCACTTGAAGAGAGGGAGAAACGGCTCGAGAATGAAGAGCAGAAACTCCTTGAGTTGCGGGATGATGTCCTAAGGAGGGAAGAGGAGCTTGCCGAGAAGGTAGCTCTGGCGGACAAGAGCCTCGAGGAGCGCACCAAGAAATTGGAAGAGCGCTGCCAAGAGGAAGAGGAGAAGACCTGGGTGCGGGGGCAGGAACTCTACGAATACGAGTGTGTCCTTGTTGCCCGGGAGAAAAAAGTGGAAGCTAGGGAGAAGGACCTGGTCGATCGTCGGAACAAGATACACCTCCGGGAGGAGGAGCTCGGAAGACTTGAGAGGCGGGTTGCTGCAAAGATTCAGCGAAACGCCAAAGAAGTTGAACGCCTCGCCCGTGAGAACTCCGCACTAACGGTGGCCAGGAGATCCCTGGAAGAGATGAAGAGCTTGAGGACGGCGGACTCCCTACAGATTTGGGAGTTCCTGGGCAAGGCCAACGACGCGCTGACGCCGATGGGTTTCAGCCCCGTGCGCCCGGATGATCCGGAGCCGGAGCCGGACCTTGCGCTGCAGGCGTTGAGCGCAGCTGGTAGCAAGCTCTACAAGGTGGGCGATGTCATCGCGGACCAACTGGAAGTTGAGGGGCAATCCCTAGCGAAGAACGTCGCAGAGTATGTGCTGACGTGCTACACCAGCCGGAACTCTCAATTTCCTCTGGACCCGGTGCTTGAAGGTCCGTTCAAAGGAGAAGGCAAAGCTACCCGAGCCAGCGTATCGGAGGTCGCCCAGAAGGTCGCCGAGTTCTTCCATAGGGTCTAGGATCATCTCTTTAGCTCTCACTTGTATTTTCTCTTCTTCTTCCTCAATTTTGTAATCCCTTGTCTCCAGATGTAATCTCCTGTCTCCAGATGAATGAAATCCCCAAAATTTGAGAATTTCACTTTTTTTCTTCAACACCTTTATCTTCACTTGGCCCCCTGGTAGATGTACACAATTTGATTGTGAACATGTACCAAAAGGATACTGTGTTTTGTTGAAGACTCATTTGCTCCGAACTTGTAGCATTTAGGTCCGAAGTCTTTGATAGTGAAGGTCCCCTGAGGTTGTCGGAGCTTAGAAGCTCCGGCATTGTCCATTGCTGGAGCTTGGTGGCTCCGGCAATAGCCTTTATCAACACGTACAACGTCGATAGTTAGTCCTCCGAGGTGTCGGAGCTGAGTAGCTCCGGCAGCGACCTTTGCCAACACTTGGTTTGTTGGCAGCGGACTCCATTTACGGGGTCTTCTCACCATCTTATACTAAGCGTCGACGGTTGGCCCACTTGGGGGAGTCGGAGCTTGGTTAGCTCCGGCTTTTCTCCATCAACGTAGACTTTATTTTTCCTGCACACTTAAGTCGAGAAAAATAGTAAAATTCGTTCCTTGTCTATAATTTCGTCGCGGCTTACGATTCTCAAGAAGATTTTAAGTTGAACGTGATTTTAAATACAACCGGATGCGTTGTCTTTTCCCTTAGATTCAATTGTCCATGGACCCGCCTTACTTCGGCCTGCCGGGGTGTAGGTAGAATGGGGTACTTAGGGTGCTTGACCAGGCTAAGTCGATAGCACACTCCGGCCCTAGATTGGCTTGGCGGCTTTCAGGAGAGTTGGCCATAAACGATATTTAAATCCAAAAGATCTGACAATACAACTCGAATCGTATATAAACCGGTCGAACTAAAAATTTCTTAAGAATTGCACGTCTTTGTTATAGACAAGAAAGAGAAAAATAAAAATGTCGAGCCTGTACAAAATAAATGCACGTGGAGTCTATTTCACATGAAGATGTCTTTCATTATAGATCCGGGGTACAGGGGAAACAAGTACACTCTTAGGGTACGGAACCAGGCTAAGTGTGTTTCATTTCTCGTTTGACCCAGGGTAGTTAGCCACACTTTTAGTCCTGAGACTGTGACAAGTGTTGCATGAGCTTTGCGGACCTTTCGGGAAAGATCCGGCTGCTCTCCTGGAGGAACTACCCGACTTTCTACAATGACTCTATAACATACACCCCAAGTTACTCAAGCACCTCCGTGGTATTAAGTGTAGAACTTACGGAGGTGCTCGATTTTCCAAGGATTCGGGAGAGGTGTCCCATCCTCGGTAGCCAAGCGAATGCTTCCGGGACGGGATACTTCGATCACTTGGAAGGGCCCCTCCCAGCCGGGGGAGAGTTTGTTTAACCCTTCTCTGGATAGTATTCTCCGTAGCACCAGATCGCCTTCCTCGAGCTGTCGGTTGTGTACACGCCGCTGGTGATAACGCCGTAGAGCTTGACGATATCGGGCATTCCGAACAGCTGCCTGGCACCTTCCCTCCTCAAGGAGGTCTAGGTCTTCACGCCGGAGCTGGTCCTGCGCGGCTTCATCGAAGGTCCGGACCCGGAGTGAACCCAAGGTGATTTCCGGAGGAAGGATTGCTTTAGCTCCGTACACCAGGAAGAAGGGTGTTTCTCCAGTTGACCGGTTTTGAGATGTCCTGTTGGCCCACAAAGTAGGCGGAAGCTCTTCGATCCAGTTGACTCCATGTTTCTTCAAGCGCTCATAGGTGCGCGTTTTTAGTCCCTTAAGGATTTCTGCATTTGCTCTCTCGGCTTGGCCATTGCTGGCTGGGTGAGCTACGGAGGCGTAGGAAACTTGTATGCCGAGGTCTTCGCAATATCCTTGGAATGCGGAGCTTGTGAATTGAGTCCCATTATTAGTGATGATCTTGTTTGGGACTCCGAATCTGCTTATAATGGATTGCAGAAAGTTGATAGCAGATTGCTTGTTGATCGTCACAACTGGAGTTGCTTCCGGCCACTTGGTGAACTTGTCAATGGTGACATACAGGAACTTGTAACCTCCGACGGCTCTTGGGAAGGGTCCCAAGATGTCCATCCCCCACACAGCGAAGGGCCATGTAGGAGGTATCATTTGTAAGGGCTGAGCCGGTGTATGAATTTGCTTTGCATGAAATTGGCATGCTTCACATTTCTTCACGAGCTCAGTGGCATCCTGGAGCGTTGTAGGCCAGTAGAAGCCATGCCGAAAGGCTTTTCCGACCAGCGTGCGGGAAGATGCGTGGTTCCCACACTCGCCTCCATGGATTTCTGCGAGAAGTTCGCAGCCTTCTTCCCTTGTGATGCACCGCATTAGGATGCCGTTGGCACCGTGCCGGTAGAGATCCCCTTCTACCAGCGTGTATCTTTTAGCCAATCTGACTACCCGGTCAGCGGATACATCATCATCAGGAAGGATGTTGTCTTTCAAGTAGCTCCGGATCTCCGAGATCCATGCATTGGAGCTAGCTTGAGCTTTTGATTCTTGCGTGCTGGGTTGCTCGGAGCTCCCGGCAGCACCTACGACCCTTGATGGCTGCCATGGTAACAGGGCCATCTGGACCGTCAGCTTCGGGATGCTGATCTCGCCCCCTTCGCTTAGTTCGGCAGGCTGAGCTGTGGGTTTTGACAACCTCCGGACAAAGATTCCGTCAGGAGCCGGAGCTCCGGTTGACGCTTTAGTCGAGAGTTCGTCAGCTTCAACGTTATGGGCACGCTGAACATGGTGGAGGTCTAGGACTTCAAAGTCCTTCTGAAGCCTCTGGACTTCAAGGAGGTAAGCAGCTAGCTGGAGATTATTGCAGGAGCATTCACCCTTCACCTGCTTGATGATGAGCTGTGAATCTCCTTTGACCAGCAGTTGCTTGACACCATATGACAGTGCCATCTTTAGTCCGTAGATGAGTGCTTCATACTCCACCATGTTGTTGGTTGCCTTGAAGTCAAGGTGTACCATGTATTTTACCTTCTCCCCAGTCGGTGCAAGGAGAAGGATTCCAGCTCCGGCCCCTTGCTTCTGCATGGAGCCATCGAAGTAGAGGGTCCAGTGAGGCTCGGTGAAGGTTGGAGCTTGATGCTCCGTCTTCTGCTCGCTGGGGCCCCCAGGATTTGATGGAGAGGGTGTCCATTCCGCCACAAAATCTGCCAACGCTTGACTCTTGACAGCTTGTCTTGAAATAAATTCAAGATCGAATTCAGCCAATTCCGCTGCCCACTTTGCAATATTCCCAGTTGAATTGGGATTATGCAAGATTGCTCGAAGTGGATAGGAGGTCACCACCGAGACTTTGTGAGCTTGGAAGTAGTGTCGAAGCTTCCTGGAGGCAATAAGAACTGCATAAAGCAGCTTATGCACCTCTAGGTATCGAGTCTTGGCATCATGTAATACTTCACTGATGAAGTATACCGGGCGTTGAATGGTCCGGACCCTCCCGGAGGGGTCCGGAGCTTCCTCTTCATTGATCCGGACCCTCTCGGAGGGGTCCAGATTCTCTTCGGGGACCTCCGGGTTCTGGCTGGAGGAACCCGGAGCTTCTTCAGAAATGACCTGGACCCTCCCAGAGGAGTCTGGGTCTTCTGAAGTGACTTCTTGTGGGTTTGAGTCTGGGAGCTGGGACCCAGACTCGCTTTTAGGAACCTCCGAACCCTCTCGAAGGGGTCTGGATTCCTGAGTATGGGGTAGTTCCGGTCTCTCCGCAACCAGAACCATACTGACGACTTCGTCAGTAGCTGAAATGTAAAGCAACAAAGGCTCACCAGGGTTCGGAGCTACCAGAATTGGTAGGGTGGTGAGGAACTGTTTCAGCTACTGGAATGCCTTCTCTGCTTCTTCAGACCATTGGAATGGTTCGGACTTCCTCAATAACTTGAAGAAGGGAAGTGCCCGTTCCGCCAGTCTTGATATGAACCGGCTGAGGGCTGCTAGACACCTAGTTAACTTTTGGACGTCTTTGATGCGGGTTGGTGGCCGCATGTCTTCAATGGCTTTTATCTTCGCCGGATTAGCCTCTATGCCCCGGTGACTTACCAGGAAACCAAGAAGTTTTCCGGAGCTAACCCCAAACACGCACTTTTCCGGATTTAGCTTTGTGCGGGTGGCCCGCAGCTTGTCGAAGACAGCCTGCAAGGTGTCTAAGAGGGACTCCTTGTTCTTGACCTTGACCACGATGTCATCGACGTACACTTCCACTATGTCTCTGATGAGTTCTTCAAAAGTTTTGTACATAGCTCGTACAAAAGTTGAAGCTGCATTCTTGAGACCAAATGGCATGGCTGTGCAACAGTACAATCCATCTACTGTGATGAATGAAGTATGCTCTTCATCCTCCCTAGACATCCTGATTTGATGATACCCATAATATGCGTCTAGGAAACACAGTAATTCACACCCGGAGGTGGAATCCACTATCTGATCTATTCTAGGTAGTGGGAATGGATCTTTTGGACATGCCTTATTCAGTTTGGTGTAGTCGATGCACATCTGAAGCTTCCCGCCGGCCTTGGGCACAATGACTGGGTTCGCCAGCCATTTTGGATGGAAGACTTCTCGGATGAATCCAGCTTCGAGTAGCTTCTTCACTTCTTGTCGGATGAAGTTCTGCTGCTCTACGGATTGCTTCGGAGGCTTCTGATGCACAGGCCGAGCATCGGGGTAAATCCTCAGATTGTGCTCAATCACTTCCCTGGGGATCCCAGGCATTTGTGACGGTTGCCAAGCAAACACGTCAACATTAGCCTGGAGGAAAGTAATGAGCGCGAGTTCCTATTTGTCGTTCAACCCTCCCGATATACGGGTGGTTTGAGCGGCATCGGAACCAATTTGGACGACTTTGACGGGAATGTCGGTGTCACCGCTTGGCTGCACACGGGGTGCAGAGGTCGAGCCTCGTTGACGAATGCTCGGGGGTTTTGGAGCTTGCTCCTGTCTGGAGTCCTCCTCTTGCGCCGTGGTGAGTGCATGGAGTTCCTCCAGAGCATTTACTCCGGCAGTGCGATCTCCGCAGATCCGGAGATCGCCTACTGGTGTTGGCATCTTCAACACCAGGTATCCATAATGAGCAGCTGCCATAAATTTGTATAGGGCAGGTCTACCCAAGATGGCGTTGAATGGTAAGTTGATCTGAGCAACGTCGAAGACCAACTTCTCGGTGCGATACTTCTCCCGGGTCCCAAAGGTAACGGGGAGAGTTATAGCTCCGAGTGGGGTAATGGCCCCCGTACCTACTCCGGAGAAAGGTCGAGAGGGCTGGAGATCCGAAGGTCGGAGCTGAAGCTTAGTGAAAGCTTCGAAGCTGATGAGGTTAAGCCCCAAACCTCCGTCTACCATGACATGGTGGAGCTGGATGTTGTTGATGGTAGGAGATACCATCAAAGGTAGCTGACCTGCTCCAACCATGCTCCGCGGGCAATCAGAGACATCGAAAGTGATGGAGGTGTCCATCCACTTTCGATGAGGTTTCGGCCTGACTGTAGGGGCTACAGCGGCCATATCCCGCCGCATAGTCTTGATGACGCGACGAGAGGCGATATCCCATGATCCACCAAAAATGGTGTTCATGGTCTTCCGACGCTCGTTGTCAGAGACGTCAGAGTCATCATCGACGGAGGTGTAGACGGCCTTCAGGACCTTTTTGGGATCCTGAAACCCTAACTCCTCTTCAGCCGGAGCTTCGTCGACCTTCTGTTTTACTTCCCACTGTCGGAAAGGAGATCCTTCCCGGCGCTTGCTATAGCGCTCGGCAAGGTTTTGGACCTCCCGGTAGTCTTCCAAACCGTGGCTGCCCGTTTTGTGAATGGGACACCACACTTTGGGTTTGCCACCGTCTTCAGAAGACGGTCAAGGTCGCTTCTCGGGGCATGGCCCCCGGCCACCCGGAGTTGCAGCAGCTGCAACGTTGGATGTGCCAGCCGACGGCTTCTTCTTGCCGTTGGTCTTCTTTTTCTTCTTGCCACCCCCGGAGGTATCGGCTTCTTCTTTGTAGGATTTCTTGTGATCCTCCGAGGCTGGTTTGGAGTGCATCTCACGACCCTCCGCAGCTCTGGCACATTTGTCTGCCAGGCTGAAGAGTTCCGTGACGCTGGTGATCTCTTTGATCTCCAGCTTCTCCAACATCTTCTTGTCCTGTACGCCCTGTCTGAATGCCACAATGACAGAAGCGCTTGAGATAGAAGGGATAGTGTTGCGTACCTGAGAGAACCTCTGGATGAAGGACCGCAAAGATTCTCCCCCTTTTTGCACGACCGCAAAAAGGTCCAGTTCAGTGCCTGGTCGGGTGTATGAACTCCCGAAGTTGGCAGTGAACTGACGGCACAGCTCCTCCCAACTGTTGATAGAGTTGGGTGGAAGGCTCATAAACCAGGACCAGGCGGTCCCAGTTAAGGACACTGGAAAGTAACTGGCCATCACAGCCTCATTTCCTCCAGCTGCCAAGATTGCAGTGGAGTATATCTGAAGGAATTCGGCGGGGTTGACAGTCCCGTCGAATTTTTCCGGCAGGTGTGGCCGGAACTTCTGTGGCCATCTAACCATGCGCAGGTGCATGGCTAAGGCTGAACAGCCTCCTCCTACCCCTTCCAGAGTAGAAAGGTCATGAGCTTCCCGTCTTTCAAGAGCACGCTCAATATGGACACGGCCATCCTGCTGGTGGTATCGGCGATCAAACTCCGCGCGGAGGTCATGAGTCGAAAGCCTGGATACCGTGTGAGTGCGTCAAGCCCCGGAGGGCAGTGACATCACTTGTTGAGATGCATCACGTCTCCTGCTAATGGAGGCGTGCGGACCAAGTCTTCCAGACAAAGTCCGCCACTGCAACAGGGCTCGTCCCGAAGGAGGAGGACCCTGGTTGTTGAGGCGTTCGGCTGCTGCTGCGACCAAATGCTCCACATCGACCCTCCACTGCTCCATTGCATCTCGAGATGCATCCGGAAGTGGTGGACGTTGGAGAAGAGCACGCGCTGCATGGAGCGTGTGTTCCGGGTTGTCATGACTTGCCGACGCAGTAAGTGGCGCCGGCGCACCATCACATTGCCCAGCACGATTTGCTGGAGAAGATGGTTGTGGTGGGAGTGTGGCTCCTGCTGGTGCTGAGGCTCCTACTGGTGGCTGCCTGTTGGAGGGATTGCCCCCAACAGCCTGAGTATCAGGTTGGCCGTTGGATGATCCAGCCGCGGAGTTCACCATTCTCGAAAATCTCAAGCACCCCCTACCTGGCCCGCCAACTGTCGACTGTTGGAGCCAGCAGATCTCCCTACACTACTAATGTGATTGGGGAGTTTGAAGTTCGGTGTGGGCGCGCGGAGATTCAAGAAGGTGAATAGGAGTTTGACACAGGAGACACAAGAGTTTACGTGGTTCGGGCCGCCTGAGCGTAATACCCTACTCCACGGGTGTGTTGGTGTTGTATTAGCAGTAAGAGCTTGTCACGTATGATCGCTTGTGAACGTCCCTGAATGCATCGTCGGCCTGTCCTTTTATAGTACAAGGACAGGCTGTTACAAGCTAGCCTGGCCCGACATGTGGCCCCGGCGGTTACTAGTATTGATACACGATTAATTGCTGTTAATGATCCTGTAACGGGCTCCGACAGTGCCGTTACTGGTGTTAAGATCGTCCGTTTAAGTGTCATTAATATGGCATTAGTGACATTTAATCGGGTCTTGAAGTCCTTGGCTCTCCTTTGAAGATCCGGAGCCGTTACAAGGTCTTCCGGAGGTTAGAGGCTGGCAGGTCAGACGATTGAACACGTGGCGGCTCCGGAGCTTGCTGTGGGAAGTAGGTAGCTCCGGGGCTACCAGTCACGTGTCAAGTCCGGAGCTTCTCTCGGTCCGGGGTTAAGTCCGGAGGTGCCGTTTCGGTACCTGGCCCGGAGCTTCCCCCTTGTGGGTGGTAGCTCCGGTTTGGAAGTACACGTGGCGACCCAGGGATTAACCATGTTGGAGAAGCAGGTCCGGTCATGTCTGACAAGTGGGCCTCCGAGGGTCTTCAACCCAAGTAGATGCCTTTCCTTTGAAATCTTTGTAACCTCAAGGGGTGTGCGGTTTTTAGGGTACCGACAACTCCCAAGTGTCGCTAGGGTTTCACCCTGGTTCATCTTTATCAGAACCCTGCGACCACACTTGTCACGTAATTAGGCTTACTCCTTAATGAGTTTGTGTAACTTCATTGGTCAACTTCTAAGTCACAACCTCTTGTTGCACAGTTCACTCATGCCTTAAGCTTTCAATGCTCCACCTTGATCGCTTAGTCTTCCTTACATCACACAGTCTAGTAATGCTTCTTCACCATTCTACCTTATCACTCTTTGTGCGGCATAGCCCCAAGTGTCGAGTGCTAAATCGTGATGTCTCATTACATTGCACCTTTCAGTGCTTATCTCGACACTACTATGTCAGCTTGAGTCATCCTTTGTTTATCCAAACAACAGAGGCATGTATGTTCCTCTTAGACAATCTCGTCGTTCCTAAAGAGTACACAATCTTCTTAACTCTAGTATTTCCTTATATTACTTACTTATAT
The DNA here is from genome assembly GCA_036927565.1 of Tuctoria greenei. Lineage (NCBI taxonomy): Eukaryota > Viridiplantae > Streptophyta > Magnoliopsida > Poales > Poaceae > Tuctoria > Tuctoria greenei. The sequence goes on from JAYESD010000004.1 coordinate 198,589,512, forward strand.
GCATATCATGTCGATAGGAAACGTGATGGTAGGTGATCGACGAGGAGCTTCACTTGGAGGAGAAGGCCAAGGTGTTCCCACTGAAGTTCCATGGCAAGTTCTCCGGAGGAAGACCAAGCCCTAACAATTGACATTTATTCGAGTCGCAAACTAAGGCAAGCCCCGGTTTGCATTTAAAAGCTTTACAGAGTTTTTACAGTCTTTATCACCTTACGTCATAAGTTTGATATGTGCATTACGTATAAGGTATTTGATACTCCACTTGCATGGCCAAAAATCTCAGGGATGGTTGGAACGAGTTACAGTTTGACCTGTAGTAGCTGCTTTGCTAATGCATAGGAAATCCGGTAGAAGTCGAGTAGTTGGAATATACTCACGAGAGATGTAGGACATATCTCACAGGATTGGTTAGATATAAAATGGCATAATGTAATGAAACTGAGACCGGGCAGGGAATGAATAGGAAGCGGCGAGAATTGAGTCTCGGTCGCATAGCCCTGCCTGTGTCGATTAAGGCCCGTCTGTATGCGGCCCCGCTGAACAAGCTTGACTTGTACCAGCAACATAATGGACATATGGAATCCAATAAACTGATGTAGCTTGGTCACTTAGGTGTCGAGGCATACCGTTCCGTTTTATAGGTGTGGGTTGAGGGCAGCAAGGTGTAAATCCACTGGTGGGCACGTCAGAGTACGCCCCACGCAGGGACCTCCTGCTCATGACGGATCGACCGGTTCGACATTTGAGTGTCTCGTGAAAAGTTGCCATATACGCCTAGTACTGAAGTGTTATGTAGGTACGGGTGTGCTCGCTGACACTTCCGAACGACGTATGTGGCGTGTTGTCCGGGTGTGTCCTGATTGCAATCACTGTCCCTCGCAGTAATAGAGTACCACTTGTTCACTGTGTCGTGACGTAGTAAATACTAAAGAAGCCAGAAAGTCATATTGTATTGAATTATAATTACTTTGCAACCTTGTATGATTTAGAGATAGTACAATTAAAAGTTTACAATTTCCCCATACTTTAGCTGTAATAGCATTATGTGCCCTGAGCATGTCATATCATCGGTAAAGCGTTTCTTGTTTGATTGTGGAGCCCATGATGTGCCGTGCTCGGAGAATGTCATTTGCTACTTAAAACTTGATTATAAGGATCCACTTGTAGGCGAGTCATTTATGCTTCACCTTACCTATGTTTAGTGTCCCCTTGCAAATGTCTAGTGAGACGGTTAAGTCTTGCTGAGCCTTATGCTCACGTTTGCGCTTTAACAATTTTTGCAGGTATTAGTTTTATTTCTGCTGTTCAGGTTGTACATGAGACTCGAGGTGTCGAGACAAATCTCATGTGAACCACGCCGCTGCTGAATATTCTTCTTGTTGCTAGTGAGAATCGTCCTAGGGCATGGACGTCTTCTCTCCTGCTTAGTTAGGTGAGATTATGAGTATGTATTTTCCGCTGCGTGTGTACTTCTATTGTACACTCTTTTGTAAACTCTTCTTATTATAAAATGAAAACTTTATATGTTTTGGTATCATTTTCGTGTGTGTTGTTAGGTGCCGCATCGCACGGCACCACCCAATGAGATCCTCGGATGTGTGGACTCCGGTCCCCACACAAGTCCAGCTCGCCTTTGATCATGAGAGCAAAGCCCTAGAGGAGGAGCGCAACACCTTGAGGCGTTGGCGCAACGGACTCCACTTCAAGACCAGGCTTGCACAGACAAGGCTGGCTGACCAGAAGGAGTGGATCAAGAGGGAAAAGGCTTGGTTGGAATACTGGGACAAGCTGCTGGAGGAGAAGGAAGTTTCCATCAGGGCGCTCGATGCTAACTCTCGGAGATCCTCGAGCAAGCTAAGGAGAGGCGTGATATTGCAGATGAGCATCACGAAAACCTCAATGAATTGAATGAGGTCCTCCTGAAGCGCCGAGCGGACCTTGATGTTAGGGAAGAGAAGCTCCTGGAGCAGCAGGAGGATATTGTGAAGAGGGAGGCGGAGGTCACCCAGAAGTTGACTCCGGGTGAACAGAATTTAGTAGATCACAACAAAAAGTTGGATCTATAGAGCAAAGAGGAGAATGAGAAGTACTGGAAACTGGGGCAGGAGCTCTCAAAAAGAGAAGCTGATATTGCCACCAGTGAAGTGAAAGTAAGAGGCAGGAAAAAAGGACTTGGCGGAAAGACGGAACCGCATCCACCTCCGGGGGACTGAGCTGACCGATCATGAGAAGCAAGTTGTTGAGAATATGCAGCAGCATGCCAAATTGGTCGAGCGCCTCACTCAGGAGGGTTCGGAGCTTGCGGCCGCCCGAAAGTCACTAGAGGAGCTGCGGAGCTTGAAGAGACTGAGTCCATCCAATTATGGGACTTCTTGGGACGAGCCAACGACGCGTTGACGCCACTAGGCTTCAGTCTTGTACGTCCGGACAATTTGGAGTTGGACTTGGACCGAGCACTGGTGGCCCTCAATGCTGCTGGCGGCAAACTTGACGTGATGGTTGACGTCATTGTGGACCAGCTGGAGACAAAGGTGAAATATCTGGCTACAAACGTCGCAGAGTATGTGCTGACGTGTTATGTGAGCCAAGATCCCCAATTCTCTTTGGACCTGGTGCTCCAAGGTCCCGTTGCTGAAGAGGAAGACGCTGCCAAGGCCAGCGTCCAAGAAGCTGCCAAGAAAGTCGCCTCATTCTTCCGCATGACTTAGTACCTCCGGTAGCTAGGACTTTTTCCTTTTGCCTTCTGCTGTAATCCCAATTTTGTAATCCAGTGCTTCGAATTAATGAAATCCACTTTGCCATGAATTTCACTTTATTATTGTTTTGTTTTCAATATAATGTACTCTGTCTTGTTGGTCCCCTGGTATATGTGCACAATTATAGTGTGTACATGTACCAAAAGGTTTTGACAGCATGTGGATGACTTGAACGCTTTGAACTTGTAGATTTTAGGTCTGAAGTCTTTATTTCTGACGCGTCGATGGCTGGCCCCTGGGATTGTCGGAGCTTGGTAGCTCCGATGGTACTCACCATCAACGTATAATACATCGACAGCGAGCCCCTAGGATTTATCAGAGCTTGATAGGTCCGGTAGCACCTGATGTCAACGCACTAATCGTTGAAAGTAGGACCCCAAGGGTTGTCGGAGCTTGGTAGCTCTGAGGTCACCCACTGTCAACATATTAAACATCAACGGCGAGCCCTCTGGGAGGTGTCGGAGCTTTAGTAGCTCCGGCATTGTCCACCATCGCTATGAGTTTCTATTTTTCCTGCACATTAAATACAAGAAAAGAGTAAAATTCGTCCTCTTGTCTATGAGTCATTTGTGACTTATCATTCTTTTTTGAGTTTTAAATCCGAAGAAACTCGATATGGTAACAACCATATTGATGTAATCTTTCCGGACCCATATGCTTTTTTAGTATTCACCCTACTAAGGCCTGCCGGGGTGTAGGTAGAGTGGCGTACTTAGGGTGCAGGACCATGCTAAGTCAATAGCACACTTCGGACCTATGTTGGCTTGGCGTTCAGGCAAATAGACTATGCAGCAATGTTAGGATCCGAAGTGACCATCAATAAAACTTGTAATACATACGAATTACTTGGACTAAAACTAAAAAAGAATTGCACAAATTTATTATAGACAAGAAGGATAAAAATAATAATTTGATATATCGAGCCTTGTATAAAAATAAATGCACGTGGAGTCTGTTCTCACACAACAATATCTTTTATTATAGGTCCGGATTAGAGGGGAGACAAGGGTGCGGGACCAAGCTAAGTGTGCTATACATCTTGTTCTAACCCAGGGCAGGTAGTTACACTTTTAGTGTAGTGACTGTATGAAGTGTACTTGAACTTCTCGGACCCTCCCGGAGGGGTCTGGATGTTATCCCGGAGGACCTACCCATGTTTGTTTAGCGACTCTATAACATACATCGTGTGTAATTACAGACTCACCTCCGTGATTCTAAGCATAAAACTTATGGAGGTGCTCGATGTTCCAAGGATTAGGAAGTGGAGTCTCATCCTCAGTTGCCAAGCGAACGCATCCAGGACGGGATACTTTGATCACTCGGAAGGGACCTTCCCAGCTGGGGGAAAGTTTATTCATTCCTTCACGAGTTAGTATCTTCCGAAGCACCAGATCGCCTTCCTCGAGTTGTCGGTTGCGCACATGCCTTTGATGATAGAGCCGGAGCACCTGGCGATAACGTGCATTTCAAACAGTTGCTTGGCACCTTCCCTCGTCGACGAGGTCAAGGTCTTCACGTTGGAGCTGATCCTGCGTGGCTTCGTCGATGGTCCGAACCCAGAGGGACCCCAAAGTGATCTTCGGAGGAAGGACTGCTTCAGCTCCGTACACCAGGAAGAAGGGTGTTTCTCCAGTTGACCGGTTAGGTGTTGTCCTGTTCACCCACAATGTGGAGGGAAGCTCTTTAATCCAGTTGGCTCCGTGCTTTTTCAGGTGCTCGTACATGCGTATCTTGAGTCCTTTTAAAATTTTTGCATTTGCTCTCTCAGCTTGGCCATTACTTGCTGGGTGAGCTACTGAGGCGTAACTGAGTTAAATGCCGAGGTCTTCGCAATATTCTTGAAATGCAGCACTTGTGAACTGGGTTCTATTGTCAGTTATGACTTTGTTTGGAACTCCAAATCTGCATATAATGGACTTCAAGAACTTGATTGCTGATTGCTTGTTGATTGTCACAACTGGAGTTGCTTCTGGCCATTTGGTGAACTTGTCGATGACAACATACAGGAACCTATAACCTCCGACTACTTTTGGGAATGTTCCAAAGATGTCCATGCCCCACACAGTGAACGGTCGGAATTCTTGTGATGTTGTGGGTGTGTCGTGTCCCGAGAGACAACAAAATCACCTGCTAGGATGCAGCATGTCTCCTATGCTGCAAGACTTGTGGACCAAGTCGGCCCGACAAGGTCCGTCGTTGTGATGGTGCTCGCCCTGAAGGGGGAGGACCTTGATTGCTGATGCCAAGGGCTGCAGCTGCAACCAGATGATCAACATCAACTCTCCACTGTTCCATAGCACCCGTGGTGCCCCTGGAGGCAGTGGGTGTTGTAGGAGAGCTCACCCGGCAATGAGCACGTGCTCAGGGTTGTTGTTTGTCGTTGCAATGACCGACGCAGATGCTCCATCTTGTTTCCCAGCATTGTTTGCCGGAACGGATGGCGGTTGTGGTGCCATAGTGCCTGCCGGAACAATGGCACCCACTGGCTGCTGCACGTTGGAGGGATAGCCTCTAGCAAGTTGATCAGCACGATTGCCGTTGTTGTTGTTGTTGTTGTTGTTGTTGTTGTTATTGTTCGTAAAATGCACTACATGTCTATTCAATATGACTCAAATTCAACATGTCTATTGTTTTTGTTTTTGAAACTTAAAGAGCACAAGATGGAAGGGAATGGACATCCATTAAGCTAAATATTGTTGATTGCATCTAACTAGCTTGTGTCTATGATGTTAAATGAATGTATTGATACACATCTACACTATTGTGCTAGCAAAATTGTGGCCGACCAAGAGAGCAAGAAGCCACAAGGGACAGATTGCTCAACTACAAGAAACATACAATTTAGAATTTGCATGCTCCAGACTAGATTTAAGAAGGCAAGCCTCGGTATAATAAGCATTGTCTGACCTGCAACATAATATGAAAATCAAGATGGACTAAAATATAAATCAAGGACTACAAATGGGCTTTGTCCATGTTTGTCATGTTCCTTCTTACCAGCTTATTTGTGGCGTGCAAGGACCGAACCCTGGCAGGCACCCTCCCAGCCAGCGGTTTTACCGCTGCGCTGTTAGCGTTTCCGCCGAAGGTAGTATTAAACTTGGTTGAACAATCTAGATTCCTTAGATATCCATCTTTACAAAAGCATACATGTAACTCCTCTCCTATCATATATTTGATTGTAATATATATGCCAAAAAACACATAACCCTTCCACATTAATTTCTCATTCTAGTGTGTGGCACACGAGCACGTTAGCTGTACTAAATTTATTTTTGGGTGATTGGATATTTGGGGCTACTCTATTTAGGAATGTCTTGTGATGCACACTCATTTGGGTCAAGAATAATTCATATGAAGGTATCGTGGACATTGTTGGAAGGTGTTTGCACATGTGCAAGGAGTGCATGGACATGGCAACATGGTTCCAATGTGTGATGAAGAGAAGTGGACATAAAAGAATTGATTAGAAAGGTTCAACCGGCTGGATTATGCCTCAGGTTGCGGCTGATGTGGTTATGGTTTATTTATGGAAAGTTTCGAGTTTGTTTTGGTTAGATTTCATGTGGGTCACGAAATTGAGTTATTTTAGGAATGTTTAGGACGTTCCTAAGGTGTTTGGAAGTCCTAAGATTGCTTCTATCTGCGTATAGAAGAGTCTTGAACAGTTATGAAAAGTTTTTGTTGAAACTGAGTAGGATTAGAGTTCTAGTTAGGATTGGGTTGGCCTAAGGGCTGGTTATATAAGCAAGGGAGGCCAAAGATCTTCGTGCATGACTTTGGGCTGTTCCTCTTGTGTTTTGATCAATAAAATTTGTAGTTTACAGGAGTTTTTGTGCCTTGTTCGTCCGACTTGTTTTTGTCAAGTCTTTCTCGTCGAGTTTCTGCACAGTACTATGTTGCTTCGGTGTTTTTATCATAACTCGAGTTTTACAGATCCAATTTATTTGATTCTTTCTGGACTGTCTTCAAAACTTGATTATCTATCATCTGTGAAAATTTTACGGTCATTAGATTTGTGGTTTCTGATCTACATGGGTTTCTTTGCAGTGTGGCAGATCTGGTTTTTACTCGGATAGAACAGATTGACCTTTGTTCGATCTTTCGATCATAACTTGAGTTTTTCTTGACGGTTTTTCGTGATTCTTATTGCCGTGTCTTTTTGACTTGATTCTCTATAATATCTACCACTTTTGTCATGGTTGAACACGTTTATATTAGTAGCACACACAGTTATTTAATATATTGATTTTCTACTGAGGGGTTTTCGTTGCTTCCGCTGAAAAAGTTTTAAATCTACCATTCACCTCCCCTCTGGTAGCTTTTCACGTGATCTTCGATCCTACACTACTGGGACTTGCCAATTCTTGGGTAAGTACCTAGTGTCATGGTCATTCAAGAAACAAAATTTCATTGACCTATCCACAACCGAAGCGGAGTATGTCGCAGCCGGAAGTTGTTGTGCGCAACTTCTTTGGATGCGACAGACTGTAAGAGACTATGGTCACAATTTGAACCATATTCCACTCCTATGCGACAATGAGAGTGCCATTAAGATTTCCCATAACCCCGTTGGACAATCTAGCACCAAACACATTGACATCCGACACCATTTCTTTAGAGACCATTAAATGAAGGGGGATATTGACATTTCACATGTGAGAACCGAAAAACAACTAGCCGATATCTTCACCAAGACACTAGATGAAAAGCGCTTTTGCAAACTTAGGAATGATCTAAATATCACTGATTCTCGAAATGTGGCTTGAAATGTTTCACATCTGACTGTTAGTTGTTTATTCTCTTCAAAATTATACATGCTTTTGAAAACATGCCTCCCTCAATTTTCTATCAAACTATTTTCGATTATTGTCTCCTTGAATCATAGTCATTGTATGATTGTTTGTGTGTTTTACTGGCCATATTCATTGAGAATATTTGTGAAAACTTAGTCCATATAGATCATTCCTTGCAAATCTCTCAATATATATGAGAATTTGTTGTCTAGGACCAGACCAGTTCGCCCTCAAGGTCGGACAAGTCCGAACAGGCTCTGACAAGTCCACATTGGACTAGTCCGACCTGTCACCGGACTTGTCCGAACTGCCAGGTAAGTCCGGACCTGGTCTGGCGACCGGACTTGTCTCGTTTCCACACCAAACTAGTCCGGACCTTGGGGACTTAAACCCCAAGCATTGGGCCCGACTCCTCCCATCCCACTCAAACGCATCTCGAATGTGCGCCTCCCTCAAAACTCGCCCCATTGGTAATTTTTGAATTCATCCACCAAAATCTTTAAACAATACGTGTCTTCAACTCTTTGGAGCTTTGAGAAGTCAATATTCGAACTTCTCCGCCCTCCAATCCAGTGTTTTGCTCAGATTTGAACCCCTAAGGTACATTTTTGAGAAAAACCTAATCCCTTTGAATCATTCATTTCTAGGTTGTTCTTTCCAAAACCTAGGATTTCTATTGCTTCATGAACACCTTGTGATCCTTTCCTTGCAATATTGCGACTTATTGATGACATTTGTAGAAAAATTGCATAGTTAGGGTTTAACACTGGGTGGTGCGGACTAGTCCGGACCAAGGACAGACAAGTACATTCCTGACCGGACTAGTCCGGCCAGCGCCCGGACAAGTCCGTCCTAATCTAGGGTTAACTCCTAACTTCATAGATTTACTGCACTTCTATCATAATATCATGTGTGTTCTCATCTCATATCCTCTTGTTATTACTCTTTGAACATGTCTCAGCGTGATGACTCTCCTCTTTCTGATCTGGAAAAAGAGGCGGCTCGTCAAGAGGTGTATCACCGAAGGGACGAGTAAAATGCAACTATAGCTCAGGAGCTTGCTCACCGCGAGGCTACAATAAAGAATAAACATGACAGGGATGCAGCACAAGCTCAAGTGGCAAAGGAGTTAACTAGTCCAAGGAAAAGGCTAGTTACAGTGGGTGAGAAACAAAGGGCCCAAGCAGCCGATAAGGGAAAAGGTCCCATTGTTGAGAGTGGTGCAGCTAAGGGCAAAAGCAAGGTCCCAACAAAGAAGGTGCCAGCCAAGAAGACACCCCCAAGGAAGAAAGCTCTTGCTGGTAGGGGGTTGGTCATCCGAGACCATCCCGTGGGGTCAAGTGCTCCACCACAAGACCCCTTTGGACCTTTGGTCATGACTCCTCCTATGCATGACCCCAACCGACAACCGGAGTTGTCAAGCAACATTTTTAAGGGAAAGGCTCTAAAAAGGCCAAAAGATTCAGATTGAAGGATCCTTACAAGTATGAGAAGGCTACTCCGGATCATCGCTTTTGTTCTGATTTTCACTATGATTACTACCGGCTAGTCTACCAAAAGAAGAAGACACCAGTGGCAGATGCTCAGTGGGTGGATTGGGCATACATGGAGAAGAAGAACCACCAAGCATTCAAGGCAATCATTCAAGCTGTTGAGCATCATGGCCTCAAGGAGTTGCTTGGGTTCAAGTACAACTGGAACACGGAGGTGGTGGCTCAGTTTTATACCACCTGCTACTTATCCACCTTTGCATATAGGAGGATCACCTGGTGACTGACGGAGTCCAATACTCCATCCTATATGATGAGTTTTCTAGGATTTTTGGACTTGAGGAGTTTCTAAACGATGATTTGATCATTCACAACCACAAGGATATGGATTTGGGGGAGATGGAGTTCGTGTATGAGAGTGGTTTCTACAACCCCCCAACCACCAAGGTTCTTCATCCCTTGTTTAATGTGCTCAATTGGATATTGAGGAAGACTCTAGCACTTAAGGATGGGGACGCAAGCATGATTCAAGGAAACTTGAGGCATTTGATGAGGTTGATTGTGGAATATGAGAAATTCATTGTTTTTGACAACATCTACAACGACATCTTCAACATATCCCACACTCCAAATCGCTCATGTTGATATGCTCCTCTCATAATGTGCTTGACTGAGAAAGTTTCAGACTTGGAGTTTGTAAAAGATGTCAAGCATAGAGAACTCCACCCTCAAATTCCTCCTCCCGTGCCAAAGATTGGCGGAGCTTCAAGGAGGGGTACATCTTTTGTGCCTTCTCCTCCTCCCGCTCCCGCCTCTTCCTCCTCTGGCGACACTTCCAGTGCTACTCTCAAATTCTTGAAGTCCATATTCACTTCTTGCCGCAAAGTTGAAGTCAAAACTCAGAAAATGTCCAAGAAGCAAGGCAAGTACTTGAGAAGGCTTTGTGAGAAGGAGGACATTGCTATGTCCCCGGAGGCTTCCGAGGATGAAGATTTCACACCTTTCCCAGATCTTACAAAGGCGTGGGCTGCTCTGTTTGGTGGGTGGAGGGGGGTCCTTCTAGTGTTGCTCCCGCCGTTGAGGAGGTTGAAGAAGAGGAAGATGAAGACAATGATGGAGAGGAGGATGATGAAGCGACTCAAAGTGATGAAGACCATCGTGAGGAGAGTGAGAGTGAAGACCAGTAGTTTAGGCTCTCTCCTTTCTTCTCCCTTAGTTCTTTTCCTTTTTGGTGTCTTGATGCCAAAGGGAGAGAGATTGAGGGGGAGTACATCTCTTTAGATCCATGGACTTTGTATTATTTTGAAAACTTGGGTTGTAATACTTTTGTTGCTACAATTTCATATTTGGGTTGTAATAACTTTATACTATGCTACTCTATGTTGATCTTAATGAATATCATGCTACTTTGATGATGTTATTGTCCCATATGTGTGATGATCTTTAATTCCAATTAAGATGCATGTTTCACTTCTATTTATCACATCTCAACATTGCATCACACATAGGCACCCCACCATAACACATAAATGTATAAATCTCCCGTAGATCTCATTCTTGTGCATCAACTTATTGCAAATCAATCATGCACACATTTATGGGGAGCTCTTTATATATTTGTGCGTTATGAAAACCAACTCAATTAGATTCTTTATCAAAAACCTCAATGTGTTGTCATCAAATCACCAAAAAGGGGGGAGATTGAAAGTGCATATAGTCTAAATCCTCATGGGTTTTGGTGATTAATGACACCACTTAAGGGACTAATGAGCATTGCAAGTGTTAGCACAGGTGATTAAATGATGGACGAAATTGGATACACTCAAAAAGGAAAGAGAGAAGCAAAAGGCAGAAAAACTCGAAGAGTAGAATTTAGGGTTTAAAATTTATTAGTGCCGAGTTTAGCCTTATAGCATCAGTGTGTTCAATGTTTCAAAGTGTTGAGAATCATCTAAGAGCACTTAGTACAAGTTAGGTTAGTTGGAGAGATGTGTTAAGGCAGTCCTAAGGACAGCCGGCCACATCGTACTGATCCGATGTTAGATGGACCAAGAGGTACTGTGTGAGTTCGAACTTGTCTATTTGGGGACGGACTAGTACGTGGTGAGTGTGTCTGAGTCCTTCTAGGACTAATGAAAGGATCGGACTAGTCCGCCCTGGTGGGCCAGACTAGTCCGCTCGATCAGACTAGTTCATTTCTGACCAGAAAAAGAGTTTCTTTGTGAGTTCGGACTAGTCCGTCGCGAGTCAGACTAGTCCATTTAAGACTTGGAGGTGGCTGCTGGGACTAAGTCCTGGATGGTCGGACTTGTTCGCCATTTGAAGCCAGACTAGTTCAGTGGACCACATTTGTCTGTTCTCAACCAGAACAAAAGGTTATGTGTGAGATTAGACTAGTCCATTCTTGGATGGACTAGACTGTGGTGTTGTGACAATTTGAATTCAAAAGGTGGCGGGGGATTTTGTGGTTGGTCAGGGGTGACATCATTGGTCCCCATGGGATGGACTACTCTGGGGTTCAAGGCCAGACTAGTCGCACTTTTTCTGGTGGCAATGGCTATTTGTCAAGACACCTATAAAAAAGGATCCCCCAGGCTTCTAAAACCAACTCTCGAACCCTAGCATTGTGAAAGCCTTCCAAGAGCCCTCCTAGCCCTTTCTCTTTGAGCCCTAAGAGCGAATCTTAAGGGTTTGTGAGATTTGCGAGAGAAGAGAGAAGGGTGTGCTTTGTTTGAGCTCTTGGTTGATTCTTTCAGTTTGAGTCATTGAATTGAGTTCGTGTGGGTGTTGATTCATGATCTCTTTGAGCTGTAATCTTGTGGGAGTCTTAGATTGTGAGTTGCCCACGAATCTTTGTGATTTCCCCGTGATTTAGTGGAAGAACTAGCCGACCTTCATGGTGTATGGGCGGGGAATGGGTTGAGTGAAACACGGTCCTTTGTGGACTCCTCAAAGTGGATGTAGGTTTCTTCGTAAAGCTGAACCGTGGGACAAATCTTGTGTCTTGTGCTCTTGATTTGTCTTCCTCGTTCTTCGCTAGATCAACTTTAGGGTTCTTCAAGTTCTACATCTCAATCTTGCGATTCACCTGGATCTAGTCATTTACTCTTCGTGCAACTTCACCACTAGACTGCTAGGTTGTTCTACTTTTCATTTCATCAAGTTGATATCGTAGATTCGCAAAAAAATCTCACCGTTTTTAGTTTCAATATCCTGACCAGACTAGTCCGCCCCAGGCTGGACTAGTCTGCACTTTGTCTGCTGATTAGCTTTTATTAAGTCAAATTTTAGGTTTTCGCCTACTCACCCCCGTCTAGGCAACTTCCCTTACATTTCTTGTCCTCAAAAGATTTGCTTGACCCACTTCTAGCTAACTCTCTGCTTTAAGCCCACTTCCAACCCAGCCCACCACACCTCCTATCAGAAGACCTCCCACTCCCTTGATACCTCACGTGCAGGCTTGGGTAGCCCATGCACTGGCACTTATGATTCCGCCCCATGGCCCAAGGATCGACAGATTGGCCTCTGCCCCTCCACCACCACCAGAGGATCCATGCCTTCTTCCTCGGTCGAATGGATCTGCTAGGGGATTGAAGCGCCCCTCCCCCCACCCCCCCCCCCACACCCCCCCTCTCGCTGCCTTCTTCGGTATTTAGGGAATATTCAACCCGGTCTAGGAGATCGACCTGCCCAACCTCGCCGCTCCTCTAAGCACGCGATTGTGCTGCTACTTCACCCAGCACGTCGATCGCTGGGATCTGCACCCCCCCCCCCCATCCACCCACATGGAACGACGGCACCTAGAGCTGGGGCGCACGGAGACGAGCGCCTTCCTGAACGCTGATTGACATAGAGTTATCAAGCCTTAGGGATCAAATTGTCATTCAACAAGAACCAAGCTCCTAATTCCCAAATGAAGAGCAAGAAACTGAAAGTGCATCTAGGCAATCACTTGTGGGTTTTGGACAATTGATGACAAACGAATGATATCCTAATGAACTTGTTGAGATGAATGCAGGTCAACTCATATTAGATAGTTTGGTGCACTCAAAAAGTGAAAAATGAAGTGATGAAAAAAAAGAAAGGACCCATTGATGAATGAAGCGCAAAGTAGAATTAATTGTGTAGGATGTGTGTGAGAGACACATACCAAGAGCGCAAGTCTTTGCGTATGGGTAAGGGTCTTAAAATAAATCCTAAAATTCACTGAGCACCGGACTAGTCCGTTCATGGACCTGACTAGTCTGTTCAACTCTCTGTTGTCTCTTTTCACAGTACATCAGACTGGTCCGTTCATGGACCGGACTAGTCCGATCAACTTTCTGGAACCTCACTACACAGTGCACCGGACTAGTACGTTTATGGACCGGACTAGTCTGTTCAACTTTTTGTAAAGTCAGTACACTGTGCACCGAACAAGTCCGTTCGATGACCGGACTAGTCCATTAAACTCTCTGATGTTTCATAACACATCACACCAGACAAGTACGTTTGCGGACCGAACTAGTCCGAGAAAGTTTCTGATGTTCCAATACACAGGGAACAGGACTAGTCTGGTATACCTCGCACAATTTAGGATTTCTAGTGTGTTGCACATTCCACGCCGATTTTACACAGCACACCGGACAAGTCCGGTCCCAGTACGGACTAGTCTGACCATCGGGATCCCTAACGGTAATAATTTTGGAAACACTATAAATAGGAGATCCACGACCCCACAAACACAGCTTTCGTAGTCTACTGTTCACAAGTGAAACCCTAGCGCCGCCACCTATCCCAAGAGCACAAAAACACATCTCCCCACGCATCTAAAGTCCTCAAAAGTGGAAATCATTTGAGTATTCAGGTTTGGGATTGGGAAATCGTTGTCTACGCGTCATTGAGCTCCTAGGGTTTGATCTCTTTACACTCGTGTAATTACTCGTAATCTTTTTGATTGTATTTGATCATCTTTTTGCTATAATTCTTGTGGGAGCCCTCAAAGTGTGAGGTTGCCCCATCAACTCAGTGATTACCTGTGATAGTGGAATCAAGTCGGCCTTGTGTGGTGACTTGACGAGGGTAAGGGTTTGAAGAGACCCAGCTCTATGTGGGCTTCCTCAACGAGGAGTAGATCTCTTTGGTGAGACCAGACCTCGGTAAAAATCTGTGTCTCCGTGTGCTTTACTCATTTATTTTTGCATTATCAGTACTTAGGGCATTAAGTTGATCAATCTTGTAAACTGAATTACAATTGCTTTCCACGTATAACTTTGCAATATTGATTGTCAATTTAAGTGATCTCAATAGTTGTTCAATTTCCGCTGCTATAACATCTCAATTCCTGAATCAACACTTAATTAACTCACAACACTTTAGCACACCGGACTAGTCCGCTCCACCAACCGGACAAGTCCGGTCCCTCAAGTATTTGACAGTTTGATTTGATTAAGTGTGCAGAAAATTTTCAAAGCCTATTCACCCCCCCTCTAGGCCACATTTAGAAACTTATCTCCACCAGATACAAAACAATGCATCTCCATGCCATGTATATAATTGCAAATTTCAGGTGACAAGAACAAGGTTGTCAATGAAGCTCACAGCTCGTCAACTAACCAAGTTTGGCTTGTTAAAAGCTTGATTTGAGCTCAACTTGAAAAATGAACTAGTCGAACTTGAGCCTAACTCAAAGCTCCTGACACTAACGAGCTCAAGCTCAAAAAGCTCGACAAAACTTGTGTATCATTCACCTATCAATTTTTTTTTTAAAAAAAATCTTTTGTCTCCCTATTCCTGCCCACTATAGGATTGAGCTTGAACTCGAGCTTATACAAGATTCAATCAATCTGAACTTGAGCTTACCTATAGGATCGAAATAATCTCAGGCTTGACTATAGATGGGCTTGAGTTTTTATTGAGCTTGATCTTAAGGAGTCAAGCTTGCTCGACTGAACTCGTATATAGCATTAGGCAAGAGCAGAAACTGAGGTGCCATGAAACAAATGTTCTCACTGATGCCAGTGCATTTGTGCCCCCTGTTGACGGCTCCTAAGATATACTAACAAATCATCCCCAGCAAAGGCGCCAGAAATGCTTGTTGGTATTTCTTAACACCACAGATCATCTCCGGTAAAGAGATGAGATCTGCAAGCGTACGAAAGATACCGTTGTAGCATTTCACCCATGAGTATTCCCAAGGGTATCGTATTTATCCCAAAGGAAGGTGATGGAGTAAAGTATATACTACTCTTGTGGTCAAGCTATGGGATACTAATCCATTATCCGGACAGGGGTAAGTTGATAATAGGGGTAGTGTGACACACACCTAGGCAATCTATTCTAAAGGGTAAAATGGGTCCTAGAGGGAGATTGGATTGAGAGTTATAGAGTTGCTCCTACAATGCTCCTAACACATATACATAGCCTAAGGTAGATATTAATGGTCATGTCAATGATGAGTTCCTATGCAATGTTATTCAACACATCGGGCACGAACTTACCCCTAGCAATACTAGGGCGACTCCCGCCAAGAGCCTGTGGCATAGCCGAACGTGGAGGATTACAAAGGAAAAATAGGGCTGTCACCACCTACTGCCTACCTCTTCAATCCGTGGGTCTACGAGACATCCAACGCTACTTAAATACCCTAGCACCATGCTAGCATACTAAGCAAATACCATAGGAGCCATGGCACAAGCCATCCTAAGGCAATGACTAACCTAAACATCGTTGAACCAATGTTGAAGCATAGCATAAGTCATTCATATTAACATAATCATATCATAACTACATAGACTATAGTGGGGGTCTATAGTGTTTATGACCATAAGATGTGATCATGATAGTGAAATCATAAATACTATACCTTCCACATACATGGACTCCACAATCAAACAAGAAACGCTTTGTCCAAGTATACGTATAAAAGAAGACTAAAGATTATATCTTTATTGAGCACATAGTCACAAATACAAGAAGGAATACATAAGCCATACCTTTCCCAATGTGGAATTTGGGAAGAGAGACTCCTTCTACTCCTTTCCCAATTTGGACTTGGGACTAGAGGCTCTCCTCTCTACATCCTAACTCCTCTAAGGACTATGGAAGATAGTGTATACAATAGAATGATGCCCAAGTGGTGTGTTTTGAAGTGAGGGGTAGGGGGTCCTATTTATACTAGTGTCGAGGTCGGTTCCCGCCACCAAAAGCGCGTGAATCAGTCACCATTGACTCCAGGGAGCCAGGAGGAGCCAACACGTGGAGGTTGACCGAGTTTGATGCAAAGACCAGGTCGGCCGACCCCCTTGTTCGGCCGACCTGGTCATTGCACCGTTTCTCGTGTGCTTTCTCCAGGTGGCTGCCAGGTGGGTCCCAATTATGTATATGGGTTATACACCGTTGTATCTCCTCGGATACTTATTTTTGTGGGCCGTTTGACCCATGGGATGCCACGTGTCGTCGCCTGGTTGGCTAGGATGATATTTTATAGGATTGGTCCCTCTACATTTCCTTATTTCCTGCATAAAATGCCGCATACACATATTTCTCCAAGTCCAAGTGGAATTGGGTTAGATATAAAGGTGATGTGTGCAAGAAATGACAAATCTTTCACATAATTGAGTTAAATTGATGGATGAAATTGGTATATAACAGCCGTCAACAAACTCCCCCAAGCTTATCCTTTGCTCGTCCCGAGCAAAGTGAAGACTTTAGGTTGATGATAAGGAGTTGCTATAATGTCTTATTTTCAAAAGTATCTAATGCACAACAAGATACTCTACCTAGTATTGCAGAAATTGGCTATGATACCCTACCTTTCTTAAGTTATCATGGGTCTTATGCTTTTTTCATATTCATGAATAGTTGAAAGGTAGAATAGCAAATGGAGCAAACATAGCCTAGAAATCAAGTTTCACTTAAATCCCGGAGAATTCAATTTAGATATTAAGTACCTCAATTTGATTCTCTCAGTCACTGCTTTGTGGATAGTGGAAATATTCCCTCACCAAAGCATTGTGCCTATACTATTCCTACTCATTGAATATGGCTTGTATGTGGAGCTTGGTAAGGAAAGTAAGTAGGCATATTTGCATCACATATATTGCTAAGTCGAAAGAGTAAGCCTTAGGAGAATTCAAATCAAAACTTTTTGATTCAAGACTAGTGCATGTGTGATGGAGTGGAAGTGGATGTGGATACTTGAGATAACTCCTTTTTGGTGTAATCTCTCTTTCTTTTGCAGGGATGAAACATGGCTACTTTTCTTTTCTCTCTCTCTTTTTTTTTCTCATGCTTATGATGAAAGCATTCCTTTTTTATAGCCATGTCTTCTACTCCCTTTCTTTGCAATGAATTTTGAAGAGAGTGTTAAACATGAATAACATGGAGTTTCTCTTTTTGTTTTGGTATGGTGGATATGATGGACGTTTTGCTTACTTCTAGTGTAGAAGTATAGCATGTGCTAGTGAAGTCTTGAATTCAAAAAGAGTTGAATGATTTCTCACATAGGTCTATACTAGTTTGACTAGGCTCAATGTGAAAGCAAATAGCATATGCATAAGGTTTTGTCTATGTATGAACATAATATGGCTTTGGTAGGTATTTCCAATCAATTGAGGGAAACTTAAATCTTTTTAGAATTTCGCCGGAAATCTAAGTTTTACTTTCAAACTAGGACTAGCAGCCCTATTACCAATTCTAGTCTTGCAACAACCTAGAATTAGATTAAGCTTTTGCTACCCACAATGTTCAAATTAAGGTAAAAGTATCTCAAACCAATGAAAGCAATATTCGGAGGGTAGCAAGTTGTAAACTAGAGACTTAGGAAATAAAACAGAGCAATTATTCATCATTTCATCTATGTGAATTCTAAATCATTCTTACCGCACATCTTTATTTGATGAAAGCAAATCTAACCTATTTTTATATATATTTTTTTTAAATGCAAGGTGGATGATGGATGGATGGAAAATAAATATGCAAATGATGATTTGAAAAAAAAATGTAGTGGGTGTGATACAAGTTACCTCAAGTAGGGGTCCTCCCCCAAGCTTATTCTTGATCAAGGTCCGTGATAGGGGTTGAAACCCTAACGACGGAGGTAGGCCATGGGTTGGCCTATCCTTGTTGCAGCGTGGCTTTGACAATGGAGGGTTGAGTGTTGATTGTTTTGTTGCCTCCCATTGACACCATGAGTGTGGTTGAATAGAGTGTTTCTGATGTTGATCGTCCGCACATCAGGGTCTCCATGTGTTGGGTGTGATTTGTCATTCCTTGGCTAGGATAATGATAACCTTTAGATCCAAAGGAATGACGTGCATCAACATACATTGAGTATGTTCGTCATTCTTTGGCTAAGGTGTATCATATCTTTTTGCCATAAGGGAGTGACATGTGCCCAACATGCATTGGGTATGATCAGTTGTTCCTTGGGTAAGGTACAACATACCTAGAACCACAAAGGAATGACATGCACTCAACATGGGTTGATTGTGATCTGTTGTTCCTTGGCTAAGGCATGACATACCTTCTAGCCACATAGGAACAACTTGCACCCAGTATAAATTGGGTGTGATCTTGTCATTCTTTGGTCATGGTACATTATAACTCTTAGCCACATAGGAATAACTTGTACCCAATGATGGTGGAAAATCCCTTGAGCTTGAATGAGTGCTTAAAATAGTTGAGAGCATAATGCTCTCATCCATTCGTGGCAGCCCATTGGTTGCTCATGGAGGGTTCCCATTTCAAATCTCTAGCCTCGTATAGTTATGATTGACCTTCGAGCATAATTTCCGACAGGTAGCAACCATCCTAATTTACTCCTTGGCCAAGAGATGTTGAAATGGAATCCTCTAGGGATCCCAACAATCAGCTTCATGAATGCCTCCATAGTAATATTACTCCTGCAAACTTCCTCTCTTGAATGGAGAGGGATGGTTAGCTCCCAAGACTTGTACAAATGAACGTTCGAGTTAGGTAACCGAACTTTCATTTGTACATACGGGGAAGAACAAAATCAAATATGCATTGAATCCAATGTCAAGTGTATCTATGATCAATGTGTTATTCATTGATAAGAGTGGAGCTTTATGGATAATTCATGTTGCATATTTTCTAAAGATCCTACTCATAGCAATGCATGTGATAGAAATACACTATATGGATCCCTACACCTCTTAAAGTTTCTAACCATCTTAGCTTTCAAGAGCAAATTTTTATCATTTAGACCATGACAAACAATATTCTCAATTTTATCCTCCTGAACCTCACTAGGAATTTGAAATTTAGTGACTCCTCCAAAAAAAAGCAATTCAATTTTAGAGCAAGGATATCACTTATTCCTAGGAGTTTGAAATCTAGTGACACCATCTATGCATGAAGCTCGATTAAAAATTATGGCTGTCACTATGCCCAAGTTCCTATATACCAATTCACCAATTAAGTCATGCCCAAAAGTTTTGTTTTCTAAACCTCGACAAAAATGACTAAGTTTACAAAACAATTCTTAAAGAATTCTTAGGTACTTGTTTGAGATTTTTCCTAGTAAAGTGGGATTTCCTTTTGGAGATCAAAAAGTCAGTACCCACGCTTACTATTGTGAGGATGCTTTAGAATTAAATGATGAGGAAGTGTCAACCTTTATCACAAATGCAAGTAAATGCATTCAATTCTATGGCAAACCAAACAATGAAAAATTCTAAACTTATACCTCATTTGAAGAGCAGTTGGTGACGAAGGTCTTTGTGTGAGAAACTCACAACCTTGATTTTCGGCGTAGGCTTGATGGTTGATGTCAAATGCCAAGTTGAGATTGGATTTGGCAATGGATTTGGTTCTGGCTCCTCCATTGGGTCATCATCTTGAACATTTCTCTTCCTCAAACTCAAAATGAGTTTGAAGGAGAGAAGTGTTCTCAAATCCTCCCAATGGTGACTTGAGCTTGATGAAACCTTCCACTTTCTTGCCATACCACCTCTTTACAATTTTGACCTAGCTGCACTTTAATCAAGAACACACAAAACAACTCGAAAATGGGTTACGTTAGCCAAAAGCAAAATGAACCCAATTTTCAAATTGCCTTGCCCAGCTTGAAATAACTTGTAAATGCAAAGAGGGTCAAAGCAAATCTTTTTGGTTTGAACTAGGAAGATAAATTCAAGTGGTCATGCACGTAGTTCATATCCAATTAAATTTCTCCCCTAATTCAAATTTTTAGTTTTATGATGGTTGGAAATTTTACTTTGCAACATGCAAGTGTGGAATTTCAAACATGCAAATGCAAGGGTGATGCAATTTGGAAAACAAATATGAGATAACTACCAATTAACCTATTGGCAAGGACTCACCGAATTTTTAAAGTCCGATGAGTAGGACTTACCACCGTTCTGTTCAGCGCGATGATCTGTTGTCCAATCTCGGAGTTGAAGATGTGGACGATTTCTTCTGTTTTGACATGCCAAACTCATTTGGATGTCATTTGGACATGTGGGCCACATGATGGCCCTAGCCTCTCCCTGTTGTATTGATATAGACATGTTGTTGTAGTGACGGGTTCTCCCTCTTGAATGTATTACTTCATGAGCATGGTGAGGCTTTGTCCTTCTTAGGGGTGCCGCTCTGACCATATTGATATTCCATTGAATCAACCCATACCTTGATCATGGATCAAAGGCTTCCTTGGGCATGATGACATGTGGACTCCACAATCAAACAAGAAACGCTTCATCCACAATGTCACTTGCCCTAGGTTGAATGGGTTTGGTCGAAGTGTGGGAATCCCAACAAGTGATGTGGGATATCTTGGACTTTGAATGCTCCTTAAGTTCTTGTCCTTGGCCAAGATCTTCATGTGAATGTTGTCTTGATTTCTGCTTGGCCAAGATACTTCAAGGTAGGCTAGTTGAACTTAAATCCCTTGGAAAGCCATAGCCTCCTTGAATACAAGGGAGATGTTAATTCCACCCTTGACTCCTTGTGAATATTAGCCATTGGAGTTGTTGTTTTGAAAAAGGTCCTCATGGGTCTTAGGGAAATAATTCCCACGCGTCCCATGATGACATGGATTTTCACAAATCATGTGAATATCCATGACTTGGATTATCCAAACAAATCTCCAACGACTTGGATATTCATGGCACTTCAATGGGAGGTGTAGTTTCCATAACTAGCATATCCACCTTGTGAAGTGGTGTGCATGACAAGCTATGGGAACTCGAGCATTCTTCAATCCACCCCTTGAGTGGAGACCTTCTTCTCATCCATGATGAATGAGAATAGGACTCCTTCAGCTCCAGCATGAATGTGGTCATGGATTGGTGGAGCCAACCCATGACACGAGTGTTGGATGAAGAGCCAGCTATCCACCCCATGGTGGAGGCAAACCAAGAAGAACTTCTTGGAGCCTTCCCCAAGCTTGGGTATGGATGACTTTGGCTCCTACTGAAAGATGAAATTCTCCTGCAAAAAGGCAATGGTATTGCCTAGTGGACATTTGATGAGGTACGCCTTAAATCATCTTGCAGTTTAGCACTTGCGTCCTCGTTGTCCATCCCATACAATGGGTTGGCCAACACTACCCTATTTTCACACAAAGGAGAAAACAAACAAGGGTAATCATGTCTAATAACTATTAGTACCTATAGCTTAATTACAAGTGATAGCTATCCTTCACTTCCTTTGCCTTCCCCGGCAACAGCGCCAGAAATGCTTGTTGACGGCTCCTAAGATATACTAACAAATCATCCCCGGCAAAGGCGCCAAAAATGCTTGTTGGTATTTCTTAACACCACAGATCATCTCCGGTAAAGAGATGAGATCCGCAAGCACACAGAAGATACTGTTGTAGCATTTCACCCATGAGTATTCCCAAGGGTATCATATTTATCCCAAAGGAAGGCGATGGAGTAAAGTATATACTACTCTTATGGTCAAGCTATGGGATACTAATCCATTATCCGGATAGGGGTAAGTTGATAATAGGGGTAGTGTGACACACACCTAGGCAATCTATTCTAAAGGGTAAAATGGGTCCTAGAGGGAGATTGGATTGAGAGTTAGAGAGTTGTTCCTACAATGCTCCTAACACATATACATAGCCTAAGGTAGATACTAATGGTCATGTCAATGATGAGTTCCTATGCAATGCTATTCAACACATCGGGCACGGGCTTACCCCTAGCAATACTAGGGTGACTCCTGCCAAGAGCCTGTGGCATAGCCGAACATGGATGATTACAAAGGACAGATAGGGATGTCACCACCTACTGTCTACCTCTTCAATCCTTGGGTCTACGAGACATCCAACGCTACTTAAATACCCTAGCACCATGCTAGCATACTAAGCAAGACATTCTTTGGAGTTTTGGCGTTTTGCCTCATCTCCCTAGAATAACCAAGACAATCCTTGACAAGGGGATTTCTTGTGTTGGTGTATGCACTATGTGCATATGTCATCTTCTCCTTGTCAAAGATGCCATCCTTGGGTGCTTGATTGGTTTGTGCCAACTTAAGCTCATCTTTAAGCTTTATGATCAAGTTTGAGCATTTGCAAGGTTGAGGCGCTTCATATTTGACATTCGTGGAAGGTGAGCTTGTAGAGGAAGAAGGGGCATTGACCTTGAGAGACTTTACTTGTGTTTCAAGGATCTTGTTAGATTGTGTCAAACTAACAAGTTCATCCTTGAGCACAATTGTAGTGTTCTCAAGGTTTGAGCAAGTTTCCTTGCTCAAAGCTAGTTCACGCTCAGGTGCCTTGCTTCTTTTTCTTTCAAGCTCCAAGAGCTCCTCAACCTCTTGACATCTCTCCTTTTGTTGGATGAGCATGTCCTCTTGACGGTCGATGAGCTCTTCCTTCTCAAATATCTCCTCCGTCAACAACCTCAATCTTTTCAAGGTACTTTTACTCATATCCTTAAGCATATGTTCATTTTCACTACTACTATCAAAATCATCATGCGAGGAAATTGAAGAGGAGGATTTAGATTTAACCTTCTTTCTTCCTTCCTTGGCCATGAGGCAAGTTGGCCTTGATTTCTCCAAGTTTGGGAAGAGCTTGTTCTCCATGGTTGTCTTCTTCATATCAATGGTTGCTATATTTTCTTCTTCTTCAGAAGAGGATTCCTCATTTGAATATCACTCCTTTCCAAGGTGGGCGTGTCCGGATTGCTTCTTCTTCTTGAAGTACTTATTTTCCTTGGACTTGCCCTCTTTCTTCTTCTTGTTTTCTTCATGTGGGCAATCCACAATGAAGTGGCCTTACTCCCCACAATTGTAGCAAGCCCTCTTTGATTTTTTATTGGGCTTGTCTTTGCTCTTCCTTTCATTTTGGTAGCGACCCCTCCTTCTTCTA
Source organism: Tuctoria greenei (assembly GCA_036927565.1). Taxonomy (NCBI): domain Eukaryota; kingdom Viridiplantae; phylum Streptophyta; class Magnoliopsida; order Poales; family Poaceae; genus Tuctoria; species Tuctoria greenei. The sequence goes on from JAYESD010000004.1 coordinate 198,612,883, forward strand.
AACATCCTCTTGAAGTTGTTTATGAAGAGTGCCTCTTCTTCATCGGTGTCGGGGCTCTCTTCATTACTCTCTTCCTTTTCTTGTGATCTTGAAGATGTTACCTTGAATGCAACATCCCTTTTCTTGGAGGAGGAAAGCTTTTGTAGATCATTGTAGAACATAGCTTCTTGTTCATCATCTCATGGTTGATGATTCTCCCTAGCACTTCTTTAGGAGTCATCTTGTGAAAGCCAGGACTCTCGCGAATTAGTGAGCAAAGAGTGATGTTTCGAGGCATGAATGCTCGAATCATCCTCTTTACCACCTCGTGGTGGGTCCGTCGGGTGCTTCCATATGACCGACTCTTGTTGATGAGAGTATTAAGGCGGTCGTACATGTCTTGGGGGGACTCACCATCCATGATGGTGAACCTCCCAAGCTCTCCTTCGATCATCTCGATCTTCGCCTCCCTAATGACACGGTTGCCCTCATGTGCCGTCTTGAGGGTGTCCCATATCTCCTTGGAAACCTCCAACCCTTCAATGTGGTTGAACTCCTCTCGAGTCAATGAGGAGGTAATCACTCCAACGGCTTGAGCATTGCGATGGAGGAGGACGGCTTGCTCCGGAGTGATGTCTTCCTCATTCTTGGGAAGATGTACACCTGTCATAACAATTTGCCACAAACTAGGGTTTAAGGAAATGAGATGCATCTTCATATTATTCTTCCACATAGAGTAATCATTTCCATCAAACTGAGGAGGTTTGCCAATAGGAAAAGACAAATAATGATTGCTCGCGGTAAGTTGCTCATAGTTGTAAGGATACCGGGAGTAGTATTGTGAACTACTCCCATTGTCGACGTTGACCGAAGCAATTGGCTTGATCTCCTTCTTGGGCGCATTGAGCTTCTCACGAAGCCGTGCCTTGAGCATACGAACTTCTTCGTCGTCATTTGGATCATCTTGAAGAATATCAACGTTCTTCGTCTTGGTGTCATCAAAAATCACTGGAATCTCGTTGTCACCCCTTCCGGCCATTTCTTCAACGAGTTGTTAGACTCTTGATGGAGAAGCCTGCTCTGATACCAATTGAAAGTCACCTAGAGGGGGGTGAATAGGCAATAAGACATGAAATGACTTAATCAAACAAGATTAAACTCCTGAGGCCGAACTTGTCTGGACAGGGCCGGACTAGTCCGCTCACCACAGGGTGAAAACCCAAAAACTTGGTTTCTACATTATTTGTGGAATTTAAGTTCACCCAAGATGTAAGCAAAGTGTGGTAACCTAGTACAACTTATATTGTAAAGTTAAAGCACTTAGGTCACAAGATTTCAACAAAGATCAAAGTGAAGAGCAATATGAATAATAAGAACCCTAATAGTGATGCTAGTGATTACGAAATATAAAATGACAAGTTAGACAAGATTTATCCCGTGGTTCAGCTCTACGAAGAAGCCTACATCCACGTTGAGAAGTCCACACAAGGATCGGGTCTCACTTGACCCTTCTCTCACCAAGCCACCACAGTGGCCGGCTTGATTTCCACTATATCAATTGGTAATCACCAAGTTTGATTGGGGCTGCTCACAAGTTGAGGCTTCCACAAATCAATACAATGAGGAGCACACGAATCTCAACTCACACAAGCCACAAAACACAACACAATGTGCAAGAGATCAAACCGAGAGCCAAAGCACGATGATCTTCCTTCACTTTCCTCCCAAGACCCTAATCTCTTCAAGATTTGGTCTTAGAGGGCTAGTAGGACAAGTGGAAGGCTTTGGAAGGCTCTAGGTTACTTGTGGCGGCGCTAGGGTTCGAGAGATATCAAATGGGGGTCGGGGGTCCCCTTTTTATAGGGGTCCCGACAACTAACCGTTGCCACTAGGACCAACCCGGACTAGTCCGGACCTGTGCCATGGACTAGTCCGGCCTTCTGGGACCATCGAAAATTTCACGTCATTGATCGACAAAACAAATGACATGAGCGCCAACGTTTGAATTTCAAACGGCCACTTACAACACGGACTAGTCCGGTTCACAACGGACTAGTTTGAAGTAGGACAGAAAGGTTTGGTCCGTCCCAAAACGGACACAACTGGGTAGGACCGGACTAGTTCGGCCACTGGGGCGGACTAGTCCGGTCTTCTAGGGTTTTCTCTCGGTTTATCTCACTAAGTCTCAACCAGACTAGTCCATACCACCACGGACAAGTTCGAACTTCTCCAGAGAGCTTTGGTCCGTTCCAAAACGGACAAGTCCGATCTTTGGGGACTTAGCTCAAACTTCACTAAGAGATGAACGGACTAGTTCGTACCCATACGAACAAGTCCGATCTACTCCAGAGGCGTTTAGTTCAACGCAAAATGGACTACTCTGCCAGGCCGGACTAGTCCGACCCTGAGGCCCGGACTAGTCCGGCCTCCTAGGGTTTTTCCTCATTTTGGCTTCTCACTTAGGTATTTCTCTCAACCACCACTTTGATCTCTCTAGAATGATATCAATGCACATGATACATCCACCCTCACACATGATATGGCTCACTTATGCTCAATACCATAGAAACCCTAATTTTTACGCTTGAGTCTTTGACGCCCGTTTTATCCTTTTCCTTTTTGAGGGATTTCATCTCATTTCATTCATCACACATGTGCTTAAGATCAACTCAGTTCATTAGTCTCTTAATTGTCGTCACCAATCATCCAAAACCCACGCGGATGCCTAGATGCACTTTCAACTTCTCCCCTATGGTCCGGCACTACCACAGGAATCTATGGCGCCTCCTCTGGATCCAAGTCCACAACAGCTGGTGTTGGAGCTGTCGTAACTTCTGCCACCACTTGGGGAGCTCAGTGGTTGAAGCCGAGGCTTCAGCACGCACAGCTTTGGACGCTTCAGCCGATGCCAAAGCCTTGGACTTCTTTCTCGAAACCCTGGAAACAAAAGGTCCAGAATATTAAAGGTATAATAAAAACAAGGTTAGCACCTCAAGGTGAGTTGACGATTCTTACCTGGGGATGCTACCACCCCAGTAGCCACAGAATCTCTTCTTCTGAGGCCCGAAGTCAGAGCCCACCAAATCTGGTGAGACAAAAGCCTCAGACCTTGGTCAGGAGCCACCTGCAGCAGTTGGAGTCTTCTCAGCTGGAACCTCACTCGACTGGGAAGGACCTCCAGACCCGGAGCCCACAACTGGCACCGGAGTCGGAGTTGATCTGCCAGAGCTTGAGTCCCTTGAGGGCACCGACACCGAAGCAGGCTTAGCCATCGAAGATATCCTTCGCCGAGGAGAAGGGGCTGTTGAAGTTGGAGCTAACCCGATGGGGCTTCCGTCAACATGCCTTAACTTCCTCTTCTCGCTGGAAGATTCGGTCGGATCATTGCCTTTGCCTTTGCCCTTGCCAGCGTCATTCGCCCTCTGGCTTGGGGCAGTGGGGGGCACGCAGAAGCCTTGGGGATTGCTACCCCAAAGGTTGATCGCCTCTCCATCACACCGAGGTCGTCCAATACTGGCATTCTTTTTCGGAGCTCCCTACTGATCTCTGGAATCATGTTCAGAGGCAGGAGAGTAGTCGGTGGAGCCAAAGAATCGGGAGAGATAGCTCCATTCTGGAACTTCTTCAGATGAAGCTTCAAGGCTTCATCATCCAAATTAGAATTCAAACTGGTTTCAATCCGGTTGTGATCCATCACACTATTGAAAGCCCATGCGGGCCACTCCCTTGTCTTCATCGGAGCCCACCTGTTCACCAAGAAATTGCAGAAGACCATTTGAGGGGTCACTCCACCCTCGACGCATTCTTGGATCCTTTCAAATATGGGCTTGTATGCATCTGATAGCTTCGGAATTGTGTTCCATGTGTTAGTGTCAACATTGGGAAGACCTTGGGGCAGCTCCAGCCTCTCGTGCTCCTCCACGGTGATGATCACACAATCCTTCTTCCAATTGTCCCACTTACTGGAGGGGAAGGACCTCAAGTACTTGAAGGGGCAGTTTTTCCCGCTTCACGAAGTAGTAGAAGCCGATCAGCTCCGTCCCCTTTCTGGTGGTGTGGACCGTGAAGAAGGTCCGAAACAGCTCAATGCAGGGAGGCACGCCCACCCACATCTCGCAGAAGTGGACAAAAGTCGCCACTAGCAAAAGAGAGTGGGGGTCGAGGTGATGCAGCTGGAGGCCATAGAAGTCCAGCAGCATCAAGAAGAAGGTTCAAAAAGGTGGGATTAGACCCACCATGGCGTACGCAGAGAAGTACACCATGTCTCTGGTGCGCTCCTTCTTGAAGGGGAGCTTGCCGAAGCGTATGTCACGGTTGAAGGAATCACTGGACCACCCCATGTAGGTCCAGACCTTCGACAAATCTTCCTTGGTCTCGATCTTGCTGCGGGGAAGACCCAACTCCATCGCGGCAAATTGGAGCAAAAGAAGAGAAAGCTATGTGAGAGTTGGGAGGCTCTGAGCGCAAGTCTGATTGAAAAGCGTAAAGACAAGTTGAATTGTTTAGTTCATAGTCACGGTTTTGCTCCTCAGTGAGAGGAACAACTGGGGAAATCACCCACCAGATCTTCATCGACATGAGCCAGAACTTGACTCGTATTTGTCATCTCTTAGAATTGTCAACCCGAAAAATCACTCAGGTTTCAACACATCAGTAAGTTCAGCCATGTTAATTCTACCGGGTTTCTGGATTGTTGGAAAGTGCACATGGCATGGAATTAATTTGATGATCCGAAATAGCAAAACAACTAGAGCAAATCTACATGTAGTCAACATGAACAGTGCTAGTATTACACTGACAAGAATTAAAACATATGTGAATAAATCGCTCATTGAAAACTTCGAATTGGTCATAGATCGAGTGATCCACTTACAATGAATCCCGCTAGGAAGTAGAGGATATGATGATGAAACCTGATCGTCAGCACTCGTGTAGGTCTTCAGATCACTGACGTCGGTTCGGAGACATTGCTCTACATCGATTCGGTGCACGACGGACAGAGGGACGGCAAGGCAAAAACGGCAGTGCGGAGCAACTTCTTCGAGGCGAGTTTCTGTGTGTGTCTCCTCATATACTCGAGTCTATCAACCGCTTCAGATTTGATTTGCCATAATTCTAGGAAACCACCACCTGAAATCCTTCAAAGTGCAACTAATAGGAGCAGTTATGGGGCATTCGTGCAAATTAAATGTGCACCTACAGTTATACTTCAAATTACTCCACACGTTGATGTGTCAGTTTAGGTGTGATGAAATATTCTCTTTTATATGACTAGCGCAAAAATAGCTGCTTAGTAGAACACAACTCGTCACGACGCGAACGTGTAACGTCGCAAGTCACAAGTCACGCGATAAACATGCGTAAAATTGCTAAGCGCGCACGTGGTGTGTGTTCGTGTCCATAGCAGCAGCCTTCATCCCTCATTATTCTCATGTAGAGAACCACTACAAAAGTCACTATATACAAGAGAAATGTGAGACTAAACATCCCAACCACCTCTGCACACCACATTGACTTTCCACTAGAGGAGTTGGCCCAGTAAAATAAGCTCACAAGTGGGCTATACTTAAATGCTAAATCCCAACACTGTTCAGCCGGGTCTTCACGCGCTCGACGGCACCTGTTGCCGAGCATGATGATATGGTGCCAGTTTATTTCTGTTTTGAGTAAAATGTACTAACAGTTATTAAACTTGTCTTGATACGTTATTTATGTTGAGGAGACTCGTTCTGTTGGTCTTCCTACATCCGCGCTCATGATCAACTACCAGCGCACGACCAGCACTATGCCTCGCCATCCACGACTTCATCTCACATGGTTGCCACGTCCAACGGCTCACCGATAGCTCTGGCGTAGCTGTAGGACTGGATTCAGTTGTACTCGTGTATAAATTGCACCTTCAATCAATGAATAAGTGTGCCGTTCATTTTCTATATGGTACCAGATAGCTAACCCAATTCTCCCTCTACTTCTGCTGCAACATGGCGTCGAGCCCTGCATCCTCCATTGCCGACACCGCCAACTCCAACCCCTTTGCAAACCCACCCCAGAACTCTCTCTCCGCTTCTGCCATCCACCACGTCAACATCCGTACCCATGTTCCGATCGTCCTCGACTACGGCGAATCCAACTTCTCCATCTGGTGTGCCTTCTTTGATGCTACTCTGCGCAAGTTTGGTCTATTAGACCATGTCGATGGATCCGTTCATGTGCAGCTCATGTGGCATGATCGCGACTGGCTACAGATCGATCAGAGTATAGTCTCTTGGCTATACAACTCCATCACCCCCAACCTCATGAAGATGGTCTACTCCCCACGGCCGATGGCGTACTCACTCTGGGCGGCGATCCGCGGTCTGTTCCTGGACAATGTGGATCATCGTGCCATGTACACGCTTCAAGAATTCCATGGCCTCTTCCAAGGCGAGTTGTCCGTCTCCGAGTACTTCAGGCGGCTGAAGGAACTCACTGACTTGCTCCGTGATGTTGGGCATCCAATGACCTCCACGGTGATCAACGCCCTGTGAGGTGTCAACTCCAAGTTTAGCCATGCTATCTCAATGCTGACATCCACTCGGCCTCTACTATCCTTCCTCTCCGTCTGTGACTACCTGCTCCAGGATGAACAACGGCGGGCTCATACTGCCAAGATGGAGGCCAACACAACTCTGCTTGCTGCCTCTGCGAGCCAGCTTCCTCCTGCGCCTCCTGCTGATGCCGCTCACCCTGGGGGCTCCACGAACAACAAGAATGGTGACCGTCGCAAGCGATGTCGCCAGAATGATGGCAAGAAGTCAACCAACACTGTGCACGGCATTGCGTCGACAAACAATAGCGGTCCAGCCATGCCATGGGTTCCGCACGTGAATTCATGGACCGGCGTTGTTCAGGCTTGGCCGATGCCAATGTGGCCACTACTACAAAAAGCATTTTTACAGGCGCATCAAATTTTCAAACACAGGCGGTCCTTAAAAATATGCGACTGTGATGACGAATGATATAATAACCGCCTGTGATGACAGAACAACACAGACGGATTTTAAAGAACAACCGTCTAGGTAAATACATGATCTTCACAGACGGTTCTTAATTAAGAACCGTCTATAATGCAATGAACTTCACAGGCGGATTTTAAAAAACAACCGTCTGGGTAAATACATGATCTTCATAGGCGGTTCTTAATTAAGAACCGCCTGTAATGTAATGAACTTCACAGACGGATTTTAAAAAACAACCGCCTGGGTAAATACATGATCTTCGTTGACGGTTCTTAATTAATAACCGCCTGTAATGCAATGAACTTCATAGACGGATTTTAAAAAACAACCTCCTGGGTAAATACATGATCTTCGTTGACGGTTCTTAATTAATAACCGCCTGTAATGCAATGAACTTCATAGACGGTTCTTGGTTAACAACGGTCTGAGAAGATCATGTATGTAGTTGTTCAATTATCACAAGTGGTTTTCATTGAAATTATAGGGATGTAGTCGTTGCAATTATCACAACTGTATGTAGTCGTTGCAGGGAAAATTGTATCAGGAAAAAACACAGATGAGCGGATACTAGTACAGTAATGCATTGTAGGAAATGCTCGATCACCAGTGAGGCTGGCTTAATTGTGATAATACACCATTAGAGGCTTTACAATTGTTCAAAGATAATTTCTTTACACACTGAACAAAAATCATGCTACATTCATTGTAGATCGACGATGAAGCTCCCATCGATCAATCAAAATTGTACCGTCCTGCTTGCTCCCGAACACGTCTCTTATATTCCGCTGGATCCTGAAAATATTGACATTATTTAAATTAACAAATGTCGAAGGGGGAATGAATAACCTACATTGGTCACTAAGTCAAAGTGGCATCTAACCTTGATAAGTAGATTATAGCAATCATTTTCAACATCAGGCACATTTGGCTGATGCAGCAAATGCTGAACTTCAAGTAGTATAGTTTTGATTGTAAAAGCACTGCACCACCCCTACAAAATATAATTTAAGCAATATAAGAAACCAGTTCAAATAAGTTCGACAACAATTATAAGTAATAATTACATGAACAAAATAGGTCTATCTTACAGTCTCTTGATGAAGAATCCCGATGCAGAGTGCTCCCGAACGATGGACATTTGGGTGGAAGAACCCAATTGGAAAGGTGCATCTTGGAGGAACCAAGGGATAGTCCTCAGAGAAGGAGATTGTCAGGGGGTAGTAACCATCTTCCCATTCAGTCTGCAAAAGAAATTTATTAATAGGAGGACGATGGTTAAACTCATATTGTGCTTGTTCTTCATGACTTACCCCTTCTTTACCGGGGACGATGCACTGCCACTTCAATAAATCTCCGGATTCAGGCTTCACAGAGAAACCCTACGTGGAGAAATTGAAAATACCAAAAAAACAAGACGGAAAAACAAACTACAGTTAAGTTCATCAGTCCATTACAGATACATATGTATATACAACCATGTGACCGGTGTGTCATATGTACATACATGGGGATGGTTCTTGCGCCACGCCAAGCGCTCCTCCTTCAATCGGCTACACGCCTGAGACATCATTATCTGAAAGACCAAACTTCCAAATCATTGAGTCCAAACGCATATGTGTACACAAATGCAAAAGGACACAATCCATATACCAACATTGTTCTAAGTTGATTTCAGAAGATACAAATATATACAATATATATCATCTCGCATTGCTATATACATTTTTTCCAGCATTGACATCTTCTCGCATATAGGGTTTCAAATTCTTTTTAATGCTTCTCTCTACGCGCTTGATGTTTTCTGGTTCGGTGAAAAGGTACATCTCTTCATACTGATTATATTCCTCTTCATTATCTCCCACATTGTCATCCCCAACAATATTTTGCTTTCCAGAAACAACTACATGCAACTTCTCAATTTCTGGATCTTGAACATAAAAAACTTGTGCAACATTATCGGCGAGAACCCACAGGTCATCTTTGTAACCCACTTTATTCAAGTCTACCAGTGTCAGCCCGTAATTGTCCACTTTCAAACCATCAGGATGTTTGACCCATTGGCACTTAAATACGGGCATTACCATTCTTTCGCCATAATCGAGTTCCCATATTTCCTCTATGAACCTGAAGTATGTGGTCTTCTGCCCTTGTGAATCATAAGCCTCAATACGAACACCACTATTTTGTGCAACACTCTTACCGTCTTTTTCTTTAGTGTAAAATGTGTAACCATTGATGTCATATGCTTGCCATGATGTTACCAAAGCAGATGGGCCACAAGCTAACTTCTTCATTGTTGCCTCTTCTATAGTGTTTCCGTATGATATATTTTTGTCCATTAACCATTCAGTGAAACATCTTCTGTGCTCTTTCATGATCCAGTCCTCTTTGCGGTCTTGGTTTTTATCACGAAGCTCAATTTGGTGTTCCTCGATGTACGGCTCAGCTATTGCGAGCTGTTGTAGTACACCAAAATGTGCACAGTGTACATTCTTGTAATCTTGAACAATAAAAGTTTTCTTACCCACTTTGCCTCTCCCACGTAGTCTACCCTCATGTACCAGTATAGGCACACCTATCGATTTTCCATCATTGATGTAATCAGCGCAACCCTCAATCACTTCTTCAGTGGTGTATCCTTCCATAATTGAACCCTCTGGGTGAGCACGGTTCCGCACATAACCTTTTAATACTCCTAAATATCTCTCCAACGAAAACATATGATGTAAATATAGTGGCCCCAATGCTTTTATCTGATCAACAAGATGTATGATTAGGTGTACTTGCATATCAAAGGCGGTTGGTATTTAATAACCGTCAAAGAAGATATTTATCTCGGGCGGTTATTGCTTAACAACCGCCTGAGATAATACCTGATACTGTTCTTCAGTTTCCTTATCCCTTTTTTATTTAGATTCCAATATAAATACTCAAACATGTTTAGATTCTGCAAATTGTGTCCAAATTCGATGATTCTTTCTTCTACATTTGTATAAAATTAACATCTACCACCTGAACAAAATATTTTTAAAACTTGTATAGCTGACATTGTAATGTTTTAGTAAATATCAAATTAATTTCTACTCACATATTATTCACATTTGTGTATCTCATAAAAAAAAGTTCCTTCAGTCAAAATTGTTGGTATGAACATATTTGTATAATTTATACATGTATGAATTTTTTTAATTTTTTTAAAAGCATTCCAACATGTCAAACTTCAAATTGTCCACCATTCTAACTAAATGCTCATATACATATGAGGCATACATCAAATTATGAACACACATTGATTCAAAAAAAACTTAAAAAATATGAAAAAATTCGTAGAGGTTGGTATGATGAGTAAAAATGTCCACTGAAAAAATAAATGAAAAAATCATTATATTCATCAAGATAGAAAATGAAAAATAGCATTTGTTGTATGTTTTTTATGTTCTGACCAATTTCAAAGGATTTATGAAGTGAAATTTAATGGTAACCTTTACTTATCAATAATATTACAAGAAAGTGGATTTTTGCCTTTTAAAGGACCACATTTAATCAAGAATATTAATTAAGAAGTAAATATCTTCACAGGCGGTTGGTACTTACCAACCGCCTGAAAATATATTTATCTCAGGCGGGTATTACTTAACAAGCGCCTGAGATAATGCCTGATACTATTCTTCAGTTTCCTTATCCCTTGCTTCTTTTTTATTTAGATTCCAATATAAATACTCAAACATGTTTAGATTCTGCAAATTGTATCCAAATTCGATGATTCTTTCTTCTACATTTGTATAAAATTAACATCTACCACCTGAACAAAATATTTTTAAAACTTGTATAGCTGACATTGTAATGTTTTGGTAAATATCAAATTAATTTCTACTCACATATTATTCACATTTGTGTATCTCATAAAAAAAAAGTTCCTTCACTCAATATTGTTGGTATGAACATATTTGTATAATTTATACATGTATGAATTTTTTTAATTTTTTTAAAAGCATTCCAACATGTCAAACTTCAAATTGTCCACCATTCTAACTAAATGCTCATATACATATGAGGCATTCATCAAATTATGAACACACATTGATTCAAAAAAACTTAAAAAATATGAAAAAATTCGTAGAGGTTGGTATGATGAGTAAAAATGTCCACTGAAAAAATAAATGAAAAATGCATTATATTCATCAAGATAGAAAAATGAAAAATAGCATTTGTTGTATGTTTTTTATGTTCTGACCAATTTCAAAGGATTTATGAAGTGAAATTTAATGGTAACCTTTACTTATCAATAATATTACAAGAAAGTGGATTTTTGCCTTTTAAAGGACCACATTTAATCAAGAATATTAATTAAGAAGAAGTAAATATCTTCACGGGTGGTTGGTACTTACCAACCGCCTGAAAATATATTTATCTCAGGCGGGTATTACTTAACAACCGCCTGAGATAATGCCTGATACTGTTCTTCAGTTTCCTTATCCCTTACTTCTTTTTTATTTAGATTCCAATATAAATACTCAAACATGTTTAGATTCTGCAAATTGTGTCCAAATTCGATGATTCTTTCTTCTACATTTGTATAAAATTAACATCTACCACCTGAACAAAATATTTTTAAAACTTGTATAGCTGACATTGTAATGTTTTGGTAAATATCAAATTAATTTCTACTCACATATTATTCACATTTGTGTATCTCATAAAAAAAGTTCCTTCACTCAAAATTGTTGGTATGAACATATTTGTATAATTTATACATGTATGAATTTTTTTAATTTTTTTAAAAGCATTCCAACATGTCAAACTTCAAATTGTCCACCATTCTAACTAAATGCTCATATACATATGAGGCATTCATCAAATTATGAACACACATTGATTCAAAAAAACTTAAAAAAATATGAAAAAATTCGTAGAGGTTGGTATGATGAGTAAAAATGTCCACTGAAAAAATAAATGAAAAAGGCATTATATTCATCAAGATAGAAAAATGAAAAATAGCATTTGTTGTATGTTTTTTATGTTCTGGCCAATTTCAAAGGATTTATGAAGTGAAATTTAATGGTAACCTTTACTTATCAATAATATTACAAGAAAAGTGGATTTTTGCCTTTTAAAGGACCACATTTAATCAAGAATATTAATTAAGAAGAAGTAAATATCTTCACAGGCGGTTGGTACTTACCAACCGCCTGAAAATATATTTATCCCAGGCGGGTATTACTTAACAACCGCCTGAGATAACCTTCTTCTCAGACGTGAAATTCTAATTAACGATGAACACACTACACATTCATTCATTCACACAGTTGAAGAACACACAAGATGCACAATATTTACACATGAACACACAAGATATACAAGTAATATTCAATCACATAGATGAACAAAGATAGATTTCATTCATTAACAATATTTACAAAATAGAAGCAACTAAAAACAACAAAAAGAAAAACTAATTAAATCCTACTCCTACTCCTCTTCCTCCTCCTCCTCCTCGTCCTCCGGCGGCGACTCCGGCACCGGTGCAACAGGAGACAGGGCCGGCTGCACCGGCTGCACCGGCGGTGCAACCCCGAGGTTGCTAGCCGTCGCCTCCACCAGCGTTCTACGGCCCTCGGGGCCAAGAACCTGGGCCATCGTCGCGAACAGAATGTCGAGACGATCAGCTACCCCCGTGAGGGCGTAGAGGTAGTGGCCCATGGTACCCATTCCAGTATACTCTGGAAGGGTACCCAGCCCCAAGGCACTCATGGCGCGAGACGTATTGTTGTACGCCTCTCGCGCCATGAGGAGGCGCTGCTCGGTGTTGATCTTCTCGGGGGAGCTGCAACATAGTTTCTTGCAAGGTGGCTCCCTCGGAGGGCTTGGCGGCGGAAGGTCAGCCATAGTGGTGTTGGGTCGTCGGAGCGGAGGAAGACGAAGAAAACAAGAGGATTCAAAGTGAGCGATGCGCTTGTGAGCGATAGCGCGTCTTTAAGGCCGCGCGGAGTGGAAGATGGAGCAGTTGGTTTACCGCGCATTGAAAGGTCGCGCCTCGGGGAAAAGAAAGGTCGCGCACGGTTGGTGAGGGGTCTTTATGTAGGCGTTCATCAAATTATAATGAACACATATTAATTAAGAAGAAGTAAATATCTTCACAGGCCCATGTTTATCTCAGGCGGGTGTTACTAACCAACCGTCTGAGATAATTGTATCTTCTCAGGCGGTTGTTAAGTAAAATCCGACTGAGGTAACAATCTTCTTAGACGGTCGGTACTTAAAATCCGCCTAAGAAAATGTGAGTCTATATATACCCCTCGGCGGCATTGGAAAAACCTAACCTGGGCGAAACACTTAGACGCTGTTAGGCTGCCAAAATTTCGTTTGCCGCCAAGTGTTCGCCCTCGTCACTTCCAGGTACGCCGCCGAGCTTCGCCGTCGCCGCCGAGCTTCACCCTTCTCACTTCCAGGTACGCCGAGCGAAGCCATTGCCGTCGCCGCCGAGCTTCAAGGTAAACCCTAAACCCTTCGACCATCCATCCTCCTTCGCCGTGCCGCCTCCCTCCCTGCCCTCGCTGCCGCCTTGCATATCCTTGGTTAGGGTTCGGGAATTAGAAAATGGTAGGCATCCTTGGTTAGGGTCCGGTGGAATTTGAAAAACTGTCAAGTTCGGTGGCATCTTTGGTTAGGGTTTGGTGGGGCAAGATTTATATGGATGGTTATATCACGATAAATTGGTAGTTGGTTTTGTGTGTCTGAAACTGTGAAATCAGTAGCATTTCATCTTCTGGTAGTTTGCAGAGATAAAACTGTCAAGTTCGAATGAATAGGAGTTACTCCCTTCGTCGTGGATGGTTATATCACGATAAATTGGTAGTTGGTTCTGTGTGTCTGAAACTGTTCTGACACATTAGTGGTAAACATGATTCTAGACTCTAGTAACAGCAGTATATTCCCTATTTCTGTCATCGGCCTTGCATATGCCACATAATTCTCTATTAGGGGCAAGATTTAGCTATATTTGGTTAAGTTGAGCAAATTTGGCTAATTTTGGCTAAGTTACATTAGATATAGTTATACTTGACTAATTTTGACTAAGTTATGCTATATTTAGCTATATTTGGCTACTTTTGCTTAGAGTTAGCTATGCTAGACTAAGTTTGGCTAAGTTTGCTTTTATTTCTCTAAGTTTCATTTGAGCAATTGTAGATAATCTGTGCTACCAAAGATGTCTGCACTTGTGGCTCCATCAGCTTCATTTGAGCAATTGTACCTAATCTGAGCTACCAAAGTTATGCTATATTTAGCTCTGAAGCCAAACAAGTTGCTGGCCAACTCATTTGTGATGCCAGGAGCATCCTCACGCCCATTTCTAGGTACCACTAGGTGTGGCGATGGAGTCTGAGCATATGAAGACCTATATAACTTCAAAAATGTGTTTTGGCTAAATTTACTTAATTGAGCCAAAATTCAGAAAATTTGTTTTAAATATGACTAAATTTAGCTAACTGAAGTATAATCAAGCATGTTTGACTATGCTGGGCAAGATTTAGCTATATTTGGTTAAGTTGAGCAAATTTGGCTAATTTTGGTTAAGTTACATTAGATATAGCTATACTTGACTAATTTTGACTAAGTTATGCCTTGGGTTGTCGGTGTAAAGTGAGCTTGCTAGTTGCTGTTGCTGCTATCAGTCTCTTCTAGGCACTGCATCTGCACAAGTACGCATCAGCATGTTGTTTTTCATTTAGTAGGTAGAAGAATCAGTGACAGGGAATAAGAGGAAACTTGAGAGCGGGGACGATAATGCCCTCTAAGCTAGGTAGGAGCTGTGCGGGGATTTGCTTTTTGTCCCTTGCTTGATCACTTATAGGTCCGGAGCTAGGCGCCGCCTAGTAAACCTCAAGAACGTGGTCGCCACTCTGAACGAAGCTAGCCTATTTAGAATAAAAAGATAAAATTGCCATTGGTGAGCAACTTTAACATGCTTGTCACCCTCGCAATGTATAGGAACCTTTTGGTCAGTTGCCTTAAACCCTAGAATGCCTTATCAAATCCTAGAATGCTTCCATCTTTTTCTTCATGCAACACTTCATGTAGAGTTAATATGCCATTTATTAGATTTTTTGTCTTATTAGATCTAGCATGGAAAGCCCTAAGAAGACTGGTCCTGATAGTAACAACAAAGAAGACAATATGGAGTTTACTGACCCTAGCAGTTCAGGCTCCTATCACAGTCCTTCGGATCCTTTTCCAAATATAAAAATTAAAAAGACTTCAGTGGATCTAGACCCGGAATATGATCTTGCCGACGAGGTATGGATCACGAATCTTAACTTCAGCAGTTCAAGTTAATGTTGGTTGTCAAGTATACGAAGTCTTATAATTTTTTTCTACCTAGATTAATCTCGAAGACAATGAGGTGACATCGGCTCCTAAAACCGCAGAAGGTTCTCCAATGGATGAATCCTCAGCTTCACTCAAGCGGAAACGAGGGCAACGAGGTCCCAATAAGGGTGCATTGGACCGCATCATGTACATAACAAGCGTCGGTCCAGGTGGGCTTCCCAAAGAACCACTGGATTCAGTTACCAAGTACCGTAATGCATGCGGTTTTCTTGTTAGGGAGGTTGTGCCGATCACAACCGAGAATTGGAGGAAATTACCTGAGCAGACCAAGAATGAGTTGTGGGAAAAGATAAAGAAACAATTCAAGTTCCCGAAAGGCACAGAAGAAGTTGTAAAGAAAGCAACAATGGTCTCCTGCGGCAAGAAGTTTCAATGCTGGAAGAGTGAAATGAATGCTTATGTTAAGGCCGATAAGGTCCCTAGCCCGAGGAAGATGGGGAAAATCACACAAGCTCAGTGGCAAGAGTTTGTTCGTCAAAAGAGCACACCTGATGCTAAAGCTCTAAGTGCAACTAGGTCAGAGCTTGCAAAGAAGAACAAATACCATCATCGCTTGGGGTTTGCCGGATATGCCCCCAAAGTCCAGAAATGGAATAAGATATTAGACGAAATTCTTAGTAAGGGCAATCCTCACCCATTAGAAGGGTGCGATGAGCGAACTCAACGCTGGGTCTTTGCTCGGTCAGGTTTGACCAGCGAGGGCAAACTTGAAAAGCCCGACTCTCTGAATGAAGTAGAGGATAAAATGAAAGAAGTAATTGAAAAGCAACAGAAGGGTCTCTTCAAGCCGAAGAGGGAGAATGACCAACTTACAGCTATCTTAGGAAACCCTGAACACAGCAGACGGGTTCGAGCGGTCTCTTCTCAAATGTCTTGGCTAGATGGTTTCCCTTAAGATAAAGACACATATAGAAGACGTGAGAAGTTTAAGAAAACACTTGATGAAACGATTGCTCAAAAGGTCAAAGAAAATATGCAAGAAATAATGGAACAACTTAGACAATCACGACAATTAGTGGCACCGAGTACAATGATGGTTCCGGTGCAAAAGGAGCAATTAGTATCTCCAACTGCCTACCCTAGCAGCGTTGGTTCCGTGTCAGGCTCAGGGTCAGCCCATAAGTTCCCTGTCGATGATATTGCTAACGACAAATCTTGTCGTCTTCTTGTCCCGATAGGCAGAGCAGGGAACAAAACCAAACAGGTTGCCACTGCTATGGCAAAGCCTGATCGTGACTTCAACGGGAATCCACTTCCATTGTATTATTCTGTGGTGCAAGTTCTTCAGATCATTGATAATGATTATGAAGATTATGAAATGGACCATGTCACACCTGAGGGGATTGCGACACTAGGGCAGGCTGTCAACCAATTAATCCTTTGGCACCGACGCGATATCGCGTTGGACGATGAGCCAATTTCTAGCCCCGTCGCATCTCCAAATACTGCAACCCCATCTTCTAAGGCGAAAGTGCATGAAGATCCACTCCCAGTCCGGAAAGATCCACTCCCCCTATGTCTCAACAAGGATGATATCCAAGAGCAACAAGTTGGACAACAACTTCAAGCAGTACCAGAGCAAGTTGTTGCTAGTAAAGAGCAACTAGTTGAGCAACAGCTTGAAGTAGTACTAGAGCCAACTTCTGGGAGTAAAGAGCAAAGTTGAACAACAGGTTCAACAACAAGCCAGTGTCCAACTTCCGACGACTACTCCTTGATCATCAGTGCCTATCAAAGTTAGCTCATACGAAATTAATAAACCTTCATCAGAAGTGTCAAAGTATTTGGAAGCTATGAAGGAAAATATTAGAAAATCGAGTGCATCTCGTTCTTCTCATGAGCCAGCATTAGAAGATACCGAGGAGTGGGAAGAATACGGTGTCATGTATAATCGGCGGACGGCTTTAGTTAAACCAGGAGTTCCAATATACAAGCTTGAGGATGTTCCTCCTAAATTTGAGAATGGGAAGTCGTTCATGACATCCGTACAACTTAGCAAACAACCCTGTCGACTATTGGAGTCGGCAGATCTCTTGACACTGCTAAAGTGCTGAAGGAGTTTGTGGTTCGGTGTGGGCGCGCGGAGACTCAAGAAGGTGAATTGCGGTTTAACACAGGAGACACTAGGATTTACGTGGTTCGGGCCGCCTGAGCGTAATACCCTACTCCACGGGTGTGTTGGTGTTGTATTAGTTTGTCACGTGTGATCTCCACCTCTGTGTACGTGTCTCCTCGTGTGTATCATCGGCCTGTCCTTTTATAGTACAAGGACAGGCCGTTACAAGCTGGCCTGGCCCGACATGTGGCCCCGGCGGTTACTAGTATTGATACACGATTAATTGTTGTTAATGATCCTGTAACGGGCTCCGACAATGCCGTTACAGGTGTTAAGATCGTCCGTTTAAGTGTCATTAATATGGCATTAATGACATTTAATCGGGTCTTGAAGTCCTTGGCTCTCCTTTGATGATCCGGATCCGTTACAAGGTCTTCCGGAGGTTATAGGCTGCCAGCTCCGATGTTTGGACACGTGGCAGCTCCGGAGCTTGCTGTGGGAACAGGTAGCTCCGGAGCTATCTGACACGTGTCAGGTTCGGAGCTTCTCTCGGTCAGGGGTTAAGTCCAGAGGTGCCATTTTGGTACTTGGTCCGGAGCTTCCCCCTTGTGGGCGGTAGCTCCGGTTCGGCAGTACACGTGGCGACCTAGGGATTAACCATGTTGGAGAAGCAGGTCCGGTCATGTCTGACAAGTGGGCCTCCGAGGGTCTTCAATTCAAGTAGACGTCTTTCCCTCGAGATCTTTGTAACCTCAGGGGGTGTACGGTTTTTAGGGTACCGACAGTGGCCCCCTGGACCTACCTCCGAGGAAGGTCACTGGGGTGAAGTCGTTCCGTCGGAGGTGGGTCCATCCTTGCGACTCTTGAACTGGGTCTTCAAGGGTCTTCGAAGGTGCCGTTGGCAGGGTTTTACAGTTAGATCCCGACGCGTGGCGCACCCCAGGCGGTAGATAAGATCTTTGACGTGCGGATCTCACGCACTTGAAGGTCGCCGGTTCTCGATACGAAAACCGTATCGGTTTCGCGCGCCCTGTCAGGCCAACGCCTTTGGGTTTCCCGCCTCGTGATGACAACCGTTCGCCTGGGTAAGAGCCTCGACTTGATCGTCGGGGTGGTCCCGGGCCCTCTTGTCATCGGCTGGGTTGAATTCTTGAGTAGTATCTTCGACTCCCCTGCAGTTTCCATCCAAGCGTTGCGAGGGCTTACTTAAGAAGGAAAGCGCGCACCGTCGGGAGTTCTTTACACCTCCCATCTGATCTTGCGCTCAAACTCCTGACTCATACTTTGCTCCTCTTCTCTTGCCTAGCTGTGCCGCGATGGAGTTGGGTCTGCGCGAGAGTCGCCTGAAGACCGACAACGATTTGAAGAAGGTCCGGGCCCTCATGGGGTGGTCCTCGGACTTCTTCACCCGCTTGGTCCGTGTCGGCGGAGAGCTCCCCTTTGAGAAGGAGCGCGCTGGCGAGATGGTGTACTTTTCTTCGTACGCCATGGTGGGGCTGATCCCACCATTTTCTTCTTTCTTCTTGATGCTGCTAGACTTCTATGGTCTGCAGCTATACCACCTTGGCCCTCACTCCATTCTCCTCGTGTCCATCTTTGTCCACTTCTGCGAGATGTGGGTGGGCATCCCCCCTGCGTCGAGCTCTTTCGGACCTTCTTCACCGTTCACACCACTGGCCGGAGCAATGAGTACCTTGGCTTCTACTACTTCGTGAAGCGCAAGAAGTGCCCATTCAAGTACCTCCGGTCGTTCCCTTCCAGGAAGTGGGATGACTGGAAGAAAGATTGGATAGTCGTCAGGGTGGAGGAGCATGAGCGGTTGGAGTTGCCAGACGGTCTGCCCGGCATCGACACGTCGATATGGAGTGAAGTTCCGGTGCTGGCGGAAGCTTTCGACCCTGTCCTGACCAGGATCCGCAAATGTGTGGAGGGAGGATTGACTCCCCAGGCGGTGTTCTGCAACTTCCTGACCAACAGGTGGGCGCCGCTGAAGAGGAGGGAGAAGCTCGCCTGGGCCCTCAACAGCGTGATGGACGAAGACCGGGTTGAGACCGGGTTGAAGTCCAACATGGTGGGGAAGACCTTGGAGTTCCACCTCAAGAAATTCCAGCACGGCATCGACGTCGACGGGGATTACTTGACTCCGCTGTCGGCCTTTCTCCCTCTGAACGCGGAAGTGGAGTTCAGCAGAGAGCTCCGGCGGACGATGCCCGCGCTTGACGACCTTGGTGTCGTCGAGAGAAGACCAACCACCCGGGTGGCAATCCCCGGGGTGCCCGAAGATGGCTCGGTCCCTGCTCCACAGCCGAGGGTCGAGGTCATCGGCAAGGGCAAGGAGCTGGCGGAGGATCCAGAGAGTCGGAAGAGGAAGCTACGACATGCCGACGGAAGGTCCGTCAGGCTTTCTACTTCCACTTTGGTTCCTTCTCCCCAGGGGGGAAGATCTTCTGCCGCCGTGGCGACTGTCCCCGTGGTGGGGTCCTCCCGGAACGAGACTGTTCCTGCAGTGGGATCCTCCCGGAGCGCATATGTCCCTGTGGTGGAGCCTTCTGGTGGTGCTAGCTCCGGGTGTACGACTCCGGCACCTGGGGCGGTGGGAGCCTCCAGGTCCAGGGGTTCCTCCCGATCGAGGAGAGCCTCGACCCGGGAAACGCCCGTGGCTGCGACAAGTTCTGGGGGGCCTCCCGGAGCTCCTACGCCAACCATGGCCAGCCCGGAATGTCCGGGAAAAAGGTTCTGCGCAAGCTGGTGCGGAAGCCTTCCAAGGTAATTTTTGATTTTTACCTTGGTTAACTTTTTAGTTGTAGCGATTGTTTGTTAATTTTCTTTATCTGTCCTCTGCAGCGTCCCCAAGAAGGGGAGTGAAGCTCCACCCTCGGCCACGATTTCTGAGGCCGTGGGAGCTTCTGCTCCTGTCCCAGTTCCGCCCCAGGTGGTGGCTGAGGCTGCGACAGCTCCGGCGCCGGCTGTCGTGGTCATGAACCTTGAGTCGTCCCCGGAACTTCCCGTGGTAGCGCCGGACCACGGGAGTGAAGACACGCCAGCGGCACTTGTCTCGGAGGTTGAAGCTCCGGGTCCTGGTGCTGCAGTAGTGGAAGCTCCGGCTGTAGAGCCGGAAGAAGTAGTAGTTCCGGCCTCGGAGCTGGAACTTGTCGAAGCCCCGGCGATTGAACCGGAGGTGACTGAAGCTCCGGCATGCGAGCCGGAAGTCGAGGTAATTTCGGCAGTGGAGCTGGTTACCTCTGAAGTACCGGTCGCTGAGCCGGTTGTTGTTGGAGTGTCGGTCACAGAGCCGGCGGTTGAAGAGGCGAGGGAGCTTGAGCCTCCCTCGGAAGAGGTGTCCCGGTCGGAGCCAGTAGTAGCTCCTGCTCCGGAAGCGACGACGTCGATGGTACCTGTGGCTGAGCCAGAGTGCCTAAGCGAAGTCGCTGGCCCCCTGCCTGAAGGGGCGAATGAAGACTTGGCAGCGGGGCCTTCTTCGATGGCGACTGAGGCCATCCCGGAGGACGGCCCTAGCGCCTTGGAAGCTCAGGGTTCCGCTCTCGTAGAGTGGGACCCAATTTTTGTATGTGAAGACCCACTGGAACCAGCGGAGGAGACCCCAGCAGGTCCGGAGCCCATCCCGCTGTCGATGTCTATCGACAATGCCTGCTCCAGTCTATGTCAGGTCCAACTAGCCTTCTTCCATGACAGCAAGGCTCTTGAAGAGGAGCGCCAAACCCTTAGGCGGTGGCGTAATCGGCTCCACTTCGAGACTAAGTTGGCGCAGTTGAGGCTAGCGGACGACAAGGAGTGGATCAAGCGGGAGAAGATCCGCCTGGAGTACTGGGACAAGCTGCTGGATGAGAGGGAGAGCATGACCCATGCCCTCGACGCTCAATCCCGGGAGATCCACGATCAGGCCAAGGCTGCCAATGACGTGGCCAATGCTCGGTTCGAGCAGCTTGAGGCCATCAACGCCGCACTCATCAAGCGCCGAGAGGCACTTGAAGGGAGGGAGAGACGGCTCGAGGACGAAGAGCAAAAACTCCTGGAGCTGCGGGATGACGTCCTGAGAAGGGAAGAGGAGCTCGCCGAGAAAGTAGCTCTGGCTGACAAGGGCCTCGAGGAGCGCACTAAGAAGTTGGAAGAGCGCTACCTCGAGGAAGAGGAGAAGACCTGGGTGCGAGGGCAGCAACTCTACGAATACGAGTGTGCCCTTGTTGCCCGGGAGAAGAAAGTGGAGGCTAGGGAGAAGGACCTGGTCGATCGTCGGAACAAGATCCACCTCCAGGAGGAGGAGCTCGGAAGACTTGAGAGGCGGGTTGCTGCAAAGATTCAGCAAAACGCCAAAGAAGTTGAGCGCCTCGCCCGTGAGAATTCCGAACTGACGGCGGCCAAGAGATCCCTGGAAGAGGTGAAGAGCCTGAGGACGGCGGACTCCCTGCAGATTTGGGAGTTCCTGGGCAAGGCCAATGATGCGCTGACGCCGATGGGTTTCAGCCCCGTGCGCCCGGATGATCCGGAGCCGGAGCCGGACCTTGCGCTGCAGGCGTTGAGCGCAGCAGGCAGCAAGCTCTCCAAGGTGGGTGACGTCATCGTGGACCAACTCGAGGTCGAGGGGCAATCCCTGGCGAGGAACGTCACAGAATATGTGCTGACGTGCTACACCAGCCGGAACCCTCAATTTCCTCTGGACCCGGTGCTTGAAGGCCCCATCGAAGGAGAAGGCGAAGCTACCCGAGCCAGCGTATTGGAGGTCGCCCAGAAGGTCGCCGAGTTCTTCCATAGGGTCTAGGACCATCTCTTTAGCTCTCATTTGTATTTTCTCTTCTTCTTCCTCAATTTTGTAATCCCTTGTCTCCAGATGTAATCTCTTGTCTCCAGCGATTTCATTTTTTGTCTTCAACATCTTTATCTTCACTTGGCCCCCTGGTAGATGTACACAATTTAATTGTGAACATGTACCAAAAGGATATTGAGTTTTGTTGAAGACGAATTTGCTTCGAACTTGTAGAATTTAGGTCCGAAGTCTTTGATAGTGAAGGTCCCCTGAAGTTGTCGGAGCTTAGAAGCTCCGGCACTGTCCATCGCTGGAGCTTAGTAGCTCCGGCAATAGCCTCTATCAACACGTAGAGCGTCGATAGTTAGTCCTTCAAGGTGTCGGAGCTTAGTAGCTCCGGCAGTGACCTTTGCCAACACTTGGTTTGTTGGCAACAGACTCCATTTACGGGGTCTTCTCACCATCTTTTATTCAGCGCCGACAGTTGACCCCCTTGGGGGAGTCGGAGCTTGGTTAGCTCCGGCTTTTCTCCATCAACGTAGAGTTTACTTTTCCTGCACACTTAAGCCAAGAAAAATAGTAAAATTCGTTCCTTGTCTATAATTTCGTCGCGGCTTACGATTCTCAAGAAAATTTTAAGTTGAACGCGATTTTAAATACAACTAGATGCGTTGTCTTTTCTCATAGATCCAATTGTCCATGGACCCGCCTTACTTTGGCCTGCCGGGGTGTAGGTAGAGTGGCGTACTTAGGGTGCTTGACCAGGCTAAGTCGATAGCGCACTCCGGCCCTAGATTGGCTTGACGGCTTTCAGGCGAGTTGGCCATAAACGATATTTAAATCCAAAAGATCTGACAATTCAACTCGAATCGTATATAAATCGGTCAAACTAAAATTTCTTAAGAATTGCACGTCTCTGTTATAGACAAGAAAGAGAAAAATAAAAATGTCGAGCCTGCACAAAATGAATGCACGTGGAGTCTATTTCACATGAAGATGTCTTTCATTATAGGTCCGGGGTACAGGGGAAACAAGTACACTCTTAGGGTACGGAACCAGGCTAAGTGTGCTTGGTTTCTCGTTTGACCCAGGGTAGTTAGCCACACTTTTAGTCCGGAGACTGTGACAAGTGCTGCATGAGCTTTGCAGACCTTTCAGGAAAGGTCCGACTGCTCTCCTGGAGGAACTACCCGACTCTGTACAATGACTCTATAACATACATTTCAAGTTACTTAAGACTCACCTCCGTGGAATTAAGTGTAGAACTTACGGAGGTGCTCGATGTTCCAAGGATTTGGGAGAGGTTTCCCATCCTCGGTAGCCAAGCGAACGCTTCCGGGACGGGATACTTTGATCACTCGAAAGGGCCCCTCCCAGCTGGGGGAGAGTTTGTTTAACCCCTCTCTGGATAGTATTCTCCGTAGCACCAGATCGCCTTCCTCGAGCTGTCGGTTGTGTACATGCCGCTGGTGATAACACCGTAGAGCTTGGCGATATCGGGCATTCCGAACAGCTGCTTGGCACCTTCCCTCCTCGAGGAGGTCTAGGTCTTCACGCCGGAGCTGGTCCTGCGCGGCTTCGTCGAAGGTCCGGACCCGGAGCGAACCCAAGGTGATTTCCGGAGGAAGGATTGCTTCAGCTCCGTACACCAGAAAGAAGGGTGTTTCTCCAGTTGACCGATTTGGAGAAGTCCTGTTGGCCCATAGAGTGGGCGGAAGCTCTTCGATCCAATTGGCTCCGTGCTTTTTCAAGCGCTCATAGGTGCGCGTTTTAAGTCCTTTAAGGATTTCTGCATTTGCTCTCTCGGCTTGGCCATTGCTGGCGGGATGAGCTACGGAAGCGTAGCAAACCTGTATGTCGAGGTCTTCGCAATACCCTTGGAATGCGGAGCTTGTGAATTGAGTCCCATTATCAGTGATGATCTTGTTTGGGACTCCGAATCTGCTTACAATGGATTGCAGAAAGTTGATAGCAGATTGCTTGTTGATCATCACAACTGGAGTTGCTTCCGGCCACTTGGTGAACTTGTCAATGGCGACGTACAGGAACTTGTAACCTCCGACGGCTCTTGGGAAGGGTCCCAAGATGTCCATCCCCCACACAGCGAAGGGCCATGTAGGAGGTATCATTTGTAAGGGCTGAGCAGGTGTATGAATTTGCTTTGCATGAAATTGGCATGCTTCGCATTTCTTCACCAGCTCAGTGGCATCCTGGAGCGATGTAGGCCAGTAGAAGCCATGCCGAAAGGCTTTTCCGACCAGCGTGCGGGAAGATGCGTGGTTCCCACACTCGCCTCCATGGATTTCTGCGAGGAGCTCGCAGCCTTCTTCCCTTGTGATGCACCGCATTAGGATGTCGTTGGCACCGCGCCAGTAGAGATCCCCTTCTACCAGCGTGTATCTTTTAGCCAATCTGACTACCCGGTCAGCGGATACATCATCGTCAGGAAGGATGTTGTCTTTCAAGTAGTTCCGGATCTCCGAGATCCATGCATCGGAACTGACTTGAGCATTTGAGTCTTGCGTGCTGGGTTGCTCGGAGCTTCCGGCAGCACCTACAACCCTTGATGGCTGCCATGGTAACAGGGCCATCGGGACCGTCAGCTTCGGGATGCTGATCTCGCCCCCTTCGTTCAGTTCGGCAGGCTGAACTGTGGGTTTTGACAACCTCCGAACAAAGATTCCGTCAGGATCCGGAGCTCCGGTTGACGCTTTGGTCGAGAGTTCGTCAGCTTCAGCGTTGTGGGCACGCTGAACATGGTGGAGGTCTAGGACTTCGAAGTCCTTCTGAAGCCTCTGGACTTCAAGGAGGTAAGCAGCTAGCTGGAGATTATTGCAGGAGCATTCACCCTTCACCTGCTTGATGATGAGCTGTGAATCTCCTTTGACCAGCAGTTGCTTGACACCGTATGACAGTGCCACCTTTAGTCCGTAGATGAGTGCTTCATACTCCGCCATGTTGTTGGTTGCCTTGAAGTCAAGGTGTACCATGTATTTTACCTTCTCCCCAGTCGGTGCAAGGAGAAGGATTCCAGCTCAGGCCCCCTGCTTCTGCATGGAGCCATCGAAGTAAAGGGTCCAGTGAGGCTCGGTGAAGGTTGGGACTTGATGCTCCGTCTTCTGCTCGCTGGGGCCCCCAGGGTTTGATGGAGAGGGAGTCCATTCCGCTACGAAATCTACCAACGCTTGACTCTTGATTGCTTGTCTCGAAATGAATTCGAGATCGAATTCAGCCAATTCCGCTGCCCACTTTGCAATATTCCCAGTTGAATTGGGATTATGCAAGATCGCTCGAAGTGGATAGGAGGTCACCATCGAGACTTTGTGAGCTTGGAAGTAGTGTCGGAGCTTCCTAGAGGCAATAAGAACTGCATAAAGCAGCTTATGCACCTCTAGGTATCGAGTCTTGGCATCATGTAGTACTTCACTGATGAAGTATACCGGGCGTTGAATGGTCCAGACCCTCCCGGAGGGGTCCGAAGCTTCCTCTCTATTGATCCGGACCCTGTCAGAGGAGTCCAGATTCTCTTCGGGGACCTCCGGGTTCTGGCTGGAGGAACCCGGAGCTTCTTCAGAAATGACCTGGACCCTCCCAGAGGGGTCTGGGTCTTCTGAAGTGACTTCTTGTGGATTTGAGTCTGGGAGCTGGGACCCAAACTCACTTTCATGGACCTTCGGACCCTCCTGAAGGGGTCTGGATTCCTGAGTATGGGGTAGTTCTGGTCTCTCCGCAACCAGAACCATACTGACAACTTCGTCAGTAGCTGTAATGTAAAGCAACAAAGGCTAACCAGGGTTTGGAGCTACCAAAATTGGTAGGGTGGTGAGGAACTGTTTCAGCTCCTGGAATGCCTTCTCTGCTTCTTCGGACCATTGGAATGGTCCGGACTTCCTCAACAACTTGAAGAAGGGAAGTGCCCGTTCCGCCAGTCTTGATATGAACCGGCTGAGGGCTGCTAGACACCCAGTTAACTTTTGGACGTCTTTGATGCGGGTTGGTGGCCGCATGTCTTCAATGGCTTTTATCTTCGCCGGGTTAACCTCTATGCCCCGGTGACTTACCAGGAAACCAAGAAGTTTTCCGGAGCTAACCCCGAAGACACACTTGTCTGGGTTAGCTTCGTGCGGGTGGCCCGCAGCTTGTCGAAGACAGCCTGCAAGGTGTCCAAGAGGGACTCCTTGTTCTTGACCTTGACCACGATGTCATCGACGTACACTTCCACTATGTCTCTGATGAGTTCTTCAAAAGTTTTGTACATAGCTCGTACAAAAGTTGAAGCTGCATTCTTGAGACCAAATGGCATGGCTGTGTAACAATATAATCCATCTACTGTGATGAATGAAGTATGCTCTTCATCCTCCCTAGACATCCTGATTTGATGATACCCAGAATATGCGTCTAGGAAACACAGTAACTCACACCCGGAGGTGGAATCCACTATCTGATCTATTCTAGGTAGTGGGAATGGATCTTTTGGACATGCCTTATTCAGCGTGGTGTAGTCGATGCACATCTGAAGCTTCCCGCCGGCCTTGGGCACAACGACTGGGTTCGCCAGCCATTTTGGATGGAAGACTTCTCGGATGAATCCGGCTTCGAGCAACTTCTTCACTTCTTGTCGGATGAAGTTATGCTGCTCTACGGATTGCTTCCGAGGCTTCTGATGCACAGGCCGAGCATCGGGGTAAATCTTCAGATTGTGCTCAATCACTTCCCTGGGGATCCCAGGCATTTGTGACGGTTGCCAGGCAAATACGTCAACATTAGCTCGGAGGAAAGCGATGAGCGTGAGTTCCTATTTGTCGTTCAACCCTCCCGATATACGGGTGGTTTGAGCGGCATTGGAACCAATTTGGACGACTTTGACGGGAATGTCGGTGTCGCCGCTTGGCTGCACACGGGGTGCAGAGGTTGAGACTCGTTGACGAATGCTCGGGGGTTTCGGAGCTTGCTCCTGTCTGGAGTCCTCCTCTTGCGTCGTGGTGAGTGCATGGAGCTCCTCCAGAGCAGTTACTCCGGCGGTGCGATCTCCGCGGATCCAGAGAACGCCTACTGGTGTTGGCATATTCAACACCAGGTATCCATAATGAGCAGCTACCATAAATTTGTATAGGGTAGGTCTACCCAAGATGGCGTTGAATGGTAAGCTGATCTGAGCGACGTCGAAGACCAACTTCTCGGTGTGATACTTCTCCCGTGTCCCGAAGGTAACGGGGAGAGTTATAGCTCCGAGTGGGGTAATGGCCCCCGGACCTACTCTGGAGAAAGGTCGGGAGGGCTGGAGATCCGAAGGTCGGAGCTGAAGCTTGGTAAAAGCTTCAAAGCTTATGAGGTTCAGCCCCGAACCTCCGTCCACCATAACATGATGGAGCTGGATGTTATTGATGGTGGGAGATACCATCAAAGGTAACTGTCCAGCTCTGACCATGCTTCGAGGACAGTCCGAAGCATCAAAAGTAATGGATGTGTCCATCCACTTTCGATGTGGCTCCGGTCTAGCTGTAGGAGCTACAGCGGCCATATCCCACCGCATAGTCTTGATGACGCGACGGGAGGTGATGTCCCATGATCCACCAAAAATGGTGTTCATGGTTTTCTGACGCTCGTTGTCAGAGACGTCAGAGTCATCGTCGACGGAGGTGTAGACGGCCTTCAAGACCTTTTTGGGGTCCTGAAACCCTAACTCCTCTTCAGCCAGAGCTTCGTCGACCTTCTGTTTTCCTTCCCTCTGTCGGAAAGGAGACCCTTCCCGGCGCTTGCTGTAGCGCTCGGCAAGGTTTTGGACCTCCCGGCAGTCTTCCAAACCGTGGCTGCCCGTTTTGTGAATGGGACACCACACTTTGGGTTTGCCACCGTCTTCGGAAGAAGGTCGAGGTCGCTTCTCGGGGTGTGGCCCCCGGCCACCAGGAGTTGCAGCAGCTGCAACGTTGGATGCGCCGGCCGACGACTTCTTCTTGTCGTGGGTCTTCTTTTTCTTCTTGCCACCCCCGAAGGTAGCGGCTTCTTCTTTAGAGGATTTCTTGTGATCCTCCGAGGCTGGTTTGGAGTGCATTTCACGGCCCTCCGCAGCTCTGGCACATTTGTCTGCCAGGCTGAAGAGTTCTGTGACACTAGTGATCTCTTTGATCGCCAGCTTCTCCAACATCTTCTTGTCCCGTACGCCCTGTCTGAATGCCACAATGACAGAAGCGCTTGAGATAGAAGGGATTGTGTTGCGTACCTGAGAGAACCTCTGGATGAAGGACCGCAAAGATTCTCCCCCTTTTTGCACGACCGCAAAAAGGTCCAGTTCAGTGCCTGGTCGGGTGTATGAACTCCCGAAGTTGGCAGTGAACTGACGGCACAGCTCCTCCCAACTGTTGATAGAGTTGGGTGGAAGGCTCATAAACCAGGACCTGGCGGTCCCAGTTAAGGCCACGGGAAAGTAATTGGCCATTACAGCCTCGTTTCCTCCAGCTGCCAAGATTGCAGTGGAGTATATCTGAAGGAATTCGGCGGGGTTGACAGTCCCGTCGGATTTTTCCGGCAGGTGTGGCCGGAACTTCTGTGGCCATCTAACCATGTGCAGGTGCATGGCTAGGGCTGAACAGCCTCCTCCTACTCCTTCCAGAGTAGAAAGGTCTTGATCTTCCCGTCTTTCACGAGCACGCTCGATATGGACACGGCCATCCTGTTGACGGTATCGGCGATCAAGCTCCGCCCGGAGGTCATGAGTCGAAAGCCTGGATACCGTATGGGTGCGTTGTGCCCCAGAGGGCAACGACGTCACCTGCTGTGATGCAGATCATCTCCTGTTGTTGGAGACGTGCGGACCAAGTCTTCCAGACAAAGTCCGTCGCTGCGACGGGGCTCGTCCCGAAGGAGGAGGACCCTGGTTGTTGAGGCGTTCGGCCGCTGCTGCGACCAAATGCTCCACATCGGCCCTCCACTGCTCCATTGCATCTCGAGATGCATCCGGAGGTGGTGGTCGTTGGAGAAGAGCACGTGCTGCATGGAGCGCGTGTTCCGGGTTGTCATGACTTGCCGACGCAGTAAGTGACGCCGGCGCACCATCACGTTGCCCAGCACGATTTGCTGGAGAAGATGGTGGTGGTGGGAGTGTGGCTCCTGCTTGTGCCGAGGCTCCTGCTGGTGGCTGCCTGTTGGAGGGATTGCCCCCAACAGCCTGAGCAGCAGGTTGGTCGTTGGATGATCCAGTCGCGGAGTTCACCATTCTCGAAAATCTCAGGCGCCCCCTACCTGGCGCCCCAACTGTCGACTGTTGGAGTCGGCAGATCTCCTGACACTGCTAAAGTGCTGAAGGAGTTTGTGGTTCGGTGTGGGCGTGCGGAGACTCAAGAAGGTGAATTGCGGTTTAACACAGGAGACACTAGGATTTACGTGGTTCAGGCCGCCTGAGCGTAATACCCTACTCCACGGGTGTGTTGGTGTTGTATTAGTTTGTCACGTATGATCTCCACCTCTGTGTACGTGTCTCCTCGTGTGTATCATCGGCCTGTCCTTTTATAGTACAAGGACAGGCCGTTACAAGCTGGCCTGGCCCGACATGTGGCCCCGGCGGTTACTAGTATTGATACACGATTAATTGTTGTTAATGATCCTGTAACGGGCTCCGACAGTGCCGTTACAGGTGTTAAGATCGTCCGTTTAAGTGTCATTAATATGGCATTAATGACATTTAATCGGGTCTTGAAGTCCTTGGCTCTCCTTTGAAGATCTGGATCCATTACAAGGTCTTCCAGAGGTTATAGGCTGCCAGCTCCGACGTTTGGACACGTGGCAGCTCCAGAGCTTGCTGTGGGAACAGGTAGCTCCGGAGCTATCTGACACGTGTCAGGTCCGGAGCTTCTCTCGGTCAGGGGTTAAGTCCGGAGGTGCCATTTCGGTACTTGGTCCGGAGCTTCCCCCTTGGGGCGGTAGCTCCGGTTCGGCAGTACACGTGGCGACCTAGGGATTAACCATGTTGGAGAAGCAGGTCCGGTCATGTATGACAAGTGGGCCTTCGAGGGTCTTCAATTCAAGTAGACGTCCTTCCCTCGAGATCTTTGTAACCTCAGGGGGTGTACGGTTTTTAGGGTACCGACAAACCCGTCCAGCTCAGAAGAATGCATGAGTGGTACATCACTGCCAGCACAAAATTTGGTCTTAATTGCGTCACATTTTGTATTCCAAAAGAAGCATTCTGGAGCACTGGAGTAGATAAATGAGTCATTTTATTTGAAGAGCTGCTTTCCCTTTTCCACCGGGGCATGCTCGATATCAACCTGCTGCTCGTCTGGTGCTTGTAAGTGCTCTAATATTTTGTATTTGCTTTTCTTACTACACGCATACGCATTTCATGAGATTATAACAATTCTGGACTTCTTCAATAGGATGCAATACATGGATAATGAAAAGTTGGCGCGTAAGACAGGTATCCTTGACCCTACTAGGATTGCAAAGTCGTTATTCGACGTCCAGGCGAATCGAGAATCAAGCCAGTACAAACATATGAAAAAAAAAATTTTGAAAGAGCAATTGCGAAACTTAAGAATGATAGAAAGACAGAAGTTGCAGCTTACATAGGACATGCGATGTTTAACTTTGTCAGAGACGACAAGGACCTCATAAAGGCTCCGTACCACTTCGAGTAAGTTCGACACATCACATTGAAATAGCAATTATTGGTAATTGTTAACACGTGTGTTTGTATGTTTGCAGTAATCACTACATAATGATCTTCATCAAGCCAACGCAGGGAATGGCAACAGTCTTGGACTCGGCCGATTACCCACCAGATCGTTACAAAGATTTCCTTTCCATTTTGAAAAAGTACGTTTATTCAATAATTTTAATTTACGCACATTTAGAATGTGTTGACAAGTTTTATATGACATTTCTTGTATTACAGCGCTTGGTAGTTTTACGCGGATCTTGGCGGTCAGAGACCTCCTAATACGAATGCATTGGACATTAAAACGTATTATGCTTGTCCGAAGCAGCCTGCTGGGAGTGTCTTATGCGGGTATTATGTATGCGAGCATCTTCGGACCGCCAGCGTATATAGAGTCAATCGCGAGGATGTAAGTTATCCTTAATGTCAATACCTTATTTTCTTACTTTTGTGTTTCATTTTCATTGTAACTAGCATAGTTTAATGCTTATATTCTCTGTTGTTCAATATTACCAGAAACATTATTTTCATATTTTGATTCCAACTTCAAAATTCAATTGCTCATAGTACAACTGCTCCAAAAATACCAACTAAATTCCTGTATACTCTCACTTTGATCTATACTTTGAGATTGTTCAAACCAACACATTCTAAACCTTGTTATGTGTTATATTGCAGCACAAGAAGAATCTGAACGAAGAATGGCCGGTTTGTAGAAGTATTCCTGATGGAGGAGCCGACAGGATTGCTTCTGAACTCTGTCAGTTCATGCGTCACGAAATTTTGCACAAAAAGGGGATGTCCTTTGATAAGAATGGTTCAGCAGCTGATGTGCCAGAACTTTGCGACTATGCCAATTTAAACAGTTTTTAGTGAAAACTTGTAAACTTTGAGATGAATTGTATTTGTAACTCGTACATATATAGATTGTTTTAGTGAAATTGACTTCTGTGATGATAATATTGTTGACTTTTGTTCTGTGATGATATTGTTGTTTTTTGTTCTGTGATTATATTGAATTGACCTGGAAATTAGAAATAATAGCAGTAGTACTGCAGAGGTTATACCTTATCACGGGCGGTTATTAACCAATGGCTAGGCATGGCTGTGAAAAACAATTATCACAGGCGGCTAGATACAAGTAAAGAAACATCTGTGATAACCTAATTTTCACAAGCGGTGACTGTTAGGGTAGAAACCGGCTGCGTTAAAGGGTCTTCACAGACGGCTGATATAGGTAAACTCTGTCTGTGATAACACCATTATCATTGACGGTTAGTTATGCTTCAATAACCGTCTGTGAAGACACATTATCATTGACGGTTAGTTATGCTTCAATACCTGTCTGTGAAAACACATTATCATAGACGGTTAGTTATGCTTCAAAATCCGCCTTTGAAGACACATTATCATAGACGGTTAGTTATGCTTCAAAACCCGCCTGTGAAGACACATTATCATTGGCGGTTAGTTATGCTTCAATACCCGCCTGTGAAGACTCATTATCATAGGCGGTTAGTTATGCTTCAATAACCGTCTGTGATAAGACGTTTGTCACACACGGTTATATATGCTGCACGACCCGTCTGTGATAAAGTATTTTCACAGGCGGCTAGCCTAAGTAAAGAACCGCCTATGATAATCTGTCTTCACAGGCGGCTAGCCTAAGTGAAGAACCGCCTATGATAATTAGTCTTCACAGGCGGTTTCACTTCTCTGCCTGTGAAATTGCGGATTATCACAGACTCTTCGTTTCAGACGGTTTTAAAAGCCATCTGTGATAATAGGTTTGGAGCCGCCTGTGATGAGGCTTATTGTAG
Source organism: Tuctoria greenei (assembly GCA_036927565.1). NCBI lineage: Eukaryota > Viridiplantae > Streptophyta > Magnoliopsida > Poales > Poaceae > Tuctoria > Tuctoria greenei. The sequence goes on from JAYESD010000004.1 coordinate 198,645,539, forward strand.
CAGTGGGCGTCCAACACAGACTGGCATCCTCAACCCCTGACCAGGGAATGCTGAGCAGCAGGCCCTGCTCACATCCACTCTGTCTTGTTTCTACGACACATCCTTTGGTATTGGTCCTCAGCAACAACAGATCCCAGCCGGTCTGCTCGCGACCATGCAAACTGTGCCCCCACCAAGCCAATACGCAGGCGGCAGCGACTGGGTCATGGACACCGGAGCGATGTCGCACATGGCCAACAACCAGGGTATTGTTCATTCTTACCATCCTCCCTTCGCATCCTCTCATATTATTGTTGGCAACAGGTCTCATATTCCTATCCAGAGTGTTGGGTGCACTCATATTTCCACTGCATCCTCACCGTTACACTTAAATAATGTTCTCATCTCTCCACATCTGATTAAGAACTTGATCTCGGTGCGTGCACTGACCCGTGACAATAATGTTGCGATTACTTTTGACCCTTTTTGGATTTTCTATTAAGGATTTGCGAATGGGGACGACACTTCTCCGATGTGATTCCACTGGCGACCTCTACCGTCTCCAGCATCATCATCAGTCTCCATCCAGCAACCACAACTTCCACGCCACCACCAGCTCGGATCTGTGGCACGCTCGCCTTGGACATCCAGGCCACGGACAACTCCACCAAAGGCTTTGATTTTCAGTGCAATAAAGCAGACCAACATACTTGCCATGTCTGTCAAATTGGCAAGCACGTTCGCCTGCCTTTTCATTCGTCTTCCAGTGTGTCGATTTTTTCTTTCCAATTAATTCATTGTGATGTTTGGACGTCCCCTGTGATCAGTAATTCAGGGTTCAAGTACTACCTAGTCGTTCTTGATGATTTCACACACTTTGTATGGACATTCCCGCTGCAATTCAAATCTGATGTTCTTGCCACATTGATTTCTTTCCATGCCTTCGTCCATACACAATATCATCGTCCGATTGTTTGTCTCCAGACGGATAATGGGAAGGAATTCGACAACACTGCATCCCGAGCATTCTACGAGAATCATGGCATCATTGTCCGACTTACTTGTCCATCCACCTCACCACAAAATGGGCGAGCTGAGTGCATCATTAGATCCCTCAATGACAGCATGCGCACCCTCCTCCTCCACGCCGCAGCTCCAGCTACATTCTGGCCAGATGCACTAGCCACAGCAACCTATATCCTCAATCGTTGACCCTGCCGCGTGCGCTCTAGTCTGACTCCTTATGAACTTCTACTCGACAGTTCACCCTCATATGACCATCTACGGGTCTTTGGCAGCCTGTGCTACCCCAACATCGCAGCCACAGCACCACACAAGCTTGCTCCCCGCGCTGTGCCTTGCATCTTCATCGGCTACCCGGCAAACACTAAGAGATACAGATGTACACTCCGGAGTCTCGCCGTGTTATCACGTCGAGACACGTTACATTCGATGAAGATATTTTCCCTTTCAGGTCTCAGGGACCAAGCGTCAAAGAAGTGGCTTCCACACAGGTTCAGGAGTACCCGGTGTTCCTCCCTACGGGATCGCGACACCGTCATCCTGTGGCCCCTGCCCACAGACGATCCCCTGATCCCGGTGTTCCCGGCGATGGCTCCCGAGGCACGACAACCTAGGATCCAGGCATCCAATCATCTGCACCGACTACTACTGCACCAATCAGGCCTGCGTCTACCGCAGCAGACCAGGGGGCCTCATCATCACTCTGCTCGCAACAACTGCAGTCTCACGGTCCTGCTCCAGGTGGGCCCAGTCATCCAATGGTTACTCGGTTGAAGGCTGGTATCTCGCTGTCGAACCCGAGGTACGCGCATCTGGCTGCTGCATCATCCTCGATTCCACCACCACCCACTACTGTTCGAGCGGCCATGCGGGATCCTGATTGGCTGGCTGCCATGCAACAAGAAGTCGACGCTCTTCAAGAAAACCAGACGTGGACTCTCGTTCCAAAACCACCAGGTACAAATATTATCACCGGCAAATGGTTGTTCAAAAACAAATGTCGTGCAGATGGTTCCCTGGAACATCACAAAGCCCGTTGGGTCGTTCGGGGTTTTCACCAGCGCCACGGTGTTGATTTCAACCAAACCTTCTCGCCGGTGGTCAAGCCCGGAACTATCAGGACTGTCCTTCATATTGCTGCTTCCAGAAATTGGCCGGTGCATCAACTCGACGTGAATAATGCCTTCTTGCATGGTGATCTGTCCGAGCGTGTCTATTGCTCCCAACCAATCGGGTTTGTTGACAAAGATTACCCTGATTATGTGTGTCTTCTCTCCAAATCCCTTTACGGGTTGAAGCAAGCACCGCGGGCGTGGTTTCAGACTTTTCAATCGGTCACTACATCCTTGGGGTTCAAGCGGTCAACCTCGGACTCCTCTCTGTTCATATTGCACCAAGGGTCTGATATGGTATATCTCCTATTGTATGTGGACGATATTGTTCCTATAGCCACGTCATCGAGCATCATACATTGGGTGACTGCTCAACTCAGCAATTCCTTTGCCATGAAGGATCTCGGCGACATCCATTTCTTTCTCGGCATACAAGTACAACGGTCTACCAAGGGATTCTTCCTCAACCAGTCCAAATATGTTGCCGAGATCTTGGAGCGCGCCGGGATGCAGAACTGCAAACCCGCATCCACACCGGTTGACACCAGACCAAAGGCTTCCTCTCAGGACGGCAATCCCAATGATGACCACTCCACCTACAGAAGCATAGCCGAAGCGCTGCAATATCTGACGTTGACATGTCCTGACATTGCATATGCCGTCCATCAAGTGTCTCTTCATGCATTCATCGAGATCATCTCATTGGGCACTCATTAAGCATATACTACGCTATGTCAAAGGGACACTTCACTACAGATTGCACATTCATGCCTCCACATCGTCCAACATACAAGCCTATTCGGACGCAGATTAGGCGAGCTGTCCAGATACGCGGCGTTCCACTTCTGGCTATTGTGTCTACCTTGGGGATTCTCTGGTGTCTTGGTCCTCTAAGCGGCAAATAACTGTTTCTCGATCCAGTGCCGAGGCGGAATACCGTGGGGTCTCGAATTGTGCTGCATAGGTGTGTTGGCTTCATCATCTCCTGCAAGAGCTACATGTGCAAGTGTCGAAGATTAGCATTATCTACTGCGACAACATCTCGGCCATGTACCTTTCTGAAAATCCAGTACATCATAGACGCACTAAACACGTCGAACTGGATGTTCACTTTGTCAGAGAGAAGGTGGCTCTTCGACAACTCAAGGTCTTCAATTTGCGGATGTCATGACCAAAGGCCTTCCCACGAAGATATTTGAAGACTTCCGACGCAGTCTTTGCATCACCAATTCAGACGACGCATCGACTGAGGGGGGGGGGGGGGGGGGGGGGGGTGTTGAGGAGACTCATTCTGTTGGTCTTCCTACAACCGCGCTCACGATCAACTACCAGCGCACGACCAGCACTACGCTCATCCACGACTTCGTCTCACACGGTTGCCACGTCCAACGGCTCACCGATAGCTCTGGCGTAGCTGTAGGACTGGATTCAGTTGTACTCGTGTATAAATTGCACCTTCAATCAATGAATAAGTGCGCCGTTCATTTTCTATAATTTAGGTCCTAAATCATCAAAACACATATTTATATTCTTGTTAATGGTAACGAGCACAAGGCGAGAAGTCAAAAATAAAAAAATCTGCGAGCCTGGATCCCTGCGGTGCTGCCCGCTCGCCGACTCACCACCAAAATTGCCACCTAATTAAGATCGTCGGCCACCAGCCCCTCGTTCTGTCGTTCAGTTCCCGGAAACTGACCGATCCATCGCAGCTGACCAAAAGATCGCCATCGCGGGAAAAATCTTCTTCGCCGCCTGAAAACCCAACAGACGGACGCGGCTGGCCCGCTCACGTGGACCGGGGATCGCACCAACGGTGGAGGAACGCCCGGCGCTCCTGACGCGGCCGCGAAACGTTTATCTCGCGCCCACGGCATCGAGCCGACGGTCACGAGGAGGGGAGGACGCATACTACGGGGGGCGCGGGCCAGCTGACAACGGACGGACGGACGGCGACACGCGGGAAGCCCCGCGTCGTTGGCTCCATCTCCATCTCCGGCAACATGCATTACACACCAACCAGCGTAACATTCACTCTCTTGTAGTACAAGGCAACAAAGGAAGCTCTTCCGCTGCTGCTCGGCACATTCCGACGATGGACTGTCCGTATGAAAAGAAATCGGTGTGTAAAGATGTCGCTCGAGTACCAACGATTGGCAGTAGTTCAGATGTATTTTTTATGTCGATTTGTTGCGCATTGGTCTTAATTACCTCAAAACAAAAATTCTTAGTTAGGACATTATACAGGTGAATATGTAGGCGATATACTTTCATCATTGTATGGAGTACTGCTCAACTGTTTTTCGAAGCTACAGAGGTTACAATTATTGGGGCCGGACAAGCCACCTAGCTATAGCACCATGTGTCTAATGACAAAAGAAAAAACATGCCTTGCGAAATAATGCGTGGAAAATTCTCTTGTCGAAGTTTTGAACATGCAAAAATATAATTGGTCATATATGTTCAGACTTGCTGCAACTCACTCTGCATCGGAAACACGCAAAATCACATGATGACAAAAATGTAGTAGTCGGCTCTCCATTTTTCTTTTTTAAAAAAAAATAATTACGCGGAGCTATTTCAATATTTAGGGATGGGCTATTTCAACGTAGTCTGTTGTACCAAAAACACATTTTGTATGTATATAGAAAAATATGTTATTAGTAAGAAAATATATAAATGGTTATTATAATTTCTAATGGCGTGGTGCATCCATTTATAGTTGAACACTATATACGCCGAGAGGATGTGCAAACACATGACAATAATGAAACATGAAACCTCAAAGAGAAAAAGTAAGAATAAAATAATGATAAAAGGGTCTATCTAGATTTCAGGTATTATCATTAACCACTAAATCCTTATAATTAATTAATAATTCTTGATTCTATAGGTTAATCAATCACAAAATTGTTTTTGTTTGCTTGTTTTACAACTAACATAATCCTTAAAAATCAACATATTACAATTAACAAATTAATTAAATCTTTCACCAACCCTCCAGCATGGTGTGCTGGCCAGCGCCGTGCCTGCAATCGGTATATTGATTTCAAGCACCTGTGCTATAGAATTTTCGATGATAAAAATATAAACAAAAACGTCTGCAGAACCGTAACATAAGAAAACATTTGGTGGAAAAATAGATATCTACAGAAAAAACAGGGTGAAAAGAAAATACTCCATCCCTAAAACCATGCCGTCTTAGTTCAATGAGAAAAAGACCTCAAAAGCTTGTGTCTTAGTGTAATCTCAACTTTTATTTTTTATGTTTTTGACTAATTTGCCCTTCTTCCTTCTCCTTTCCGGCAGCAGCGCGCGGCGACCTGCGCCCGGTTTTCTCAACTCAACTTGCATTATTCCTATAGGCTTGTGTCGACTGTTGGAGCCGGCAGATCTCCCTACACTGCTAAAGTGATTGGGGAGTTTGAAGTTCGGTATGGGCGCGCGGAGATTCAAGAAGGTGAATAGGAGTTTGACACAGGAGACACAAGAATTTACGTGGTTCGGGCCGCCTGAGCGTAATACCCTACTCCACGGGTGTGTTGGTGTTGTATTAGCAGTAAGAGCTTGTCACGTATGATCGCTTGTGAACGTCCCTGAATGTATCGTCGGCCTGTCCTTTTATAGTACAAAGACAGGCCGTTACAAGCTAGCCTGGCCTGACATGTGGCCCCGACGGTTACTAGTATTGATACACGATTAATTGCTGTTAATGATCCTGTAACGGGCTCCGACAGTGCCGTTACTGGTGTTAAGATCGTCCGTTTAAGTGTCATTAATATGGCATTAATGACATTTAATCGGGTCTTGAAGTCCTTGGCTCTCCTTTGAAGATCCAGAGCCGTTACAAGGTCTTCCGGAGGTTAGAGGCTGGCAGGTCCGACGATTGGACACGTGGCGGCTCCGGAGCTTGCTGTGGGAAGCAGGTAGCTCCGGGGCTACCAGTCACGTGTCAAGTCCGGAGCTTCTCTCGGTCCGGGCTTAAGTCCGGAGGTGCCGTTTCGGTACCTGGCCCGGAGCTTCCCCCTTGTGGGCGGTAGCTCCGGTTTGGCAGTACACGTGGCGACCCAGTGATTAACCATGTTGGAGAAGCAGGTCCGGTCATGTCTGACAAGTGGGCCTCCGAGGGTCTTCAACCCAAGTAGATGGCTTTCCTTTGAAATCTTTGTAACCTCAAGGGGTGTGCGGTTTTTAGGGTACCGACAGTGGCCCCCTGGACCTACCTCCGAGGAAGATCACTGGGGTGAAGTCATTCCGTCGGAGGTGGGTCCATCCTTGCGACTCTTGAACTGGGTCTTCAAGGGTCTTCGGAGGTGCCGTTGGTAGGGATTTACAGTTAGATCCCGCCGCGTGACGCACCTCAAGCGGCAGATGAGATCTTTAACGTGTAGATTTCACGCAATTGAAGGTCGCCGGTTCCCGATACGAAAACCGTATCGGTTCCGCGCGCCCTGTCAGGCCGCCGCCTTTGGGTTTCCCGCCTCGTGATGACAACCGTTCGCCTGGGTAAGAGCCTCGACTCGATCGTCGGGGTGGTCTCGGGCCCTCTTGTCATCGGCTGGGTTGAATTCTTGAGTGGTATCTTCTACTTCCCTGCGGTTTCCATCCAAGCGTTGTGAGGGCTTACTTAAGAAGGAAAGCGCGCACCGTCGGGAGTTCTTTACGCCTCTCATCTGATCTTGCGCTCAAACTCCCGACTCGTACTTCGCTCCTCTTCTCTTGCCTAGCTGTGCCGCGATGGAGTTGGGTCTGCGCGAGAGTCGCTTGGAGACCGACAACGATTTGAGGAAGGTTCGGGCCCTCATGGGGTGGTCCTCGGACTTCTTCAACCGTTTGGTCCGTGCCGGCGGAGAGCTCCCCTTCGAGAAGGAGCGCGCTGGCGAGATGGTGTACTTTTCTTCGTACGCCATGGTGGGGTTGATCCCACCTTTTTCTTCTTTCTTCTTGATGCTGCTAGACTTCTATGGTCTGCAGCTATACCACCTTGGCCCTCACTCCATTCTCCTCGTGTCTATCTTCGTCCACTTCTGTGAGATGTGGGTGGGCATCCCCCCCTGCATCGAACTCTTCCGAACCTTCTTCACCGTCCACACCACCGGCCGGAGCAATGAGTACCTTGGCTTCTACTACTTCGTGAAGCGCAAGAAGTGCCCATTCAAGTACCTCCGGTCGTTCCCTTCCGGGAAGTGGGATGACTGGAAGAAAGATTGGATAGTCGTCAGGGTGGAGGAGCACGAGAGGTTGGAGCTGCCAGACGGTCTGCCCGGCATCGACACGACGATCTGGAGTGAAGCTCCGGTGCTGGCGGAAGCTTTCAACCCCGCCCTGACCAGGATCCACCAATGCGTGGAGGGAGGATTGGAAGAGCGCTGCCAAGAGGAAGAGGAGAAGACCTGGGTGCGGGGGCAGGAACTCTACGAATACGAGTGTGCCCTTGTTGCCCGGGAGAAAAAAGTGGAAGCTAGGGAGAAGGACCTGGTCGATCGTCGGAACAAGATACACCTCCGGGAGGAGGAGCTCGGAAGAATCGAGAGGTGGGTTGCTGCAAAGATTCAGCAAAACGCCAAAGAATTTGAACACCTCGCCTGTGAGAACTCCGAACTGACGGCGGCCAGTAGATCCCTGGAAGAGATGAAGAGCTTGAGGACGGCGGACTCCCTACAGATTTGGGAGTTCCTGGGCAAGGCCAACGACGCGCTAACGTCGATGGGTTTCAGCCCCGTGCGCCCGGATGATCCGGAGCCGGAGCCGGACCTTGCGCTGCAGGCGTTGAGCGCAGCTGGTAGCAAGCTCTCCAAGGTGGGCGATGTCATCGCGGACCAACTGGAAGTTGAGGGGCAATCCCTGGCGAAGAACGTCGCAGAGTATGTGCTGACGTGCTACACTAGCCGGAACTCTCAATTTCCTCTGGACCCGGTGCTTGAAGGCCCCGTCGAAGGAGAAGGCGAAGCTACCCGAGCCAGCGTATCGGAGGTCGCCCAGAAGGTCGCCGAGTTCTTCCATAGGGTATAGGACCATCTCTTTAGCCCTCACTTGTATTTTCTCTTCTTCTTCCTCAATTTTGTAATCCCTTGTCTCTAGATGTAATCTCCTGTCTCCAGATGAATGAAATCCCCAAAATTTGAGAATTTCACTTTTTGTCTTCAACACCTTTATCTTCACTTGGCCCCCTGGTAGATGTACACAATTTGATTGTGAACATGTACCAAAAAGATACTGTGTTTTGTTGAAGACTCATTTGCTCCAAACTTGTAGCATTTAGGTCCGAAGTCTTTGATAGTTAAGGTCCCCTGAGGTTGTTAGAGCTTAGAAGCTCCGGCATTGTCCATCGCTGGAGCTTGGTGGCTCCGGCAATAGCCTCTATCAACACGTAGAGCGTCAATAGTTAGTCCTCCGAGGTGTCGGAGCTGAGTAGCTCCGGCAGTGACCTTTGCCAACACTTGGTTTGTTGGCAGTGGACTCCATTTACAGGGTCTTCTCACCATCTTATACTCAGCATCGACGGTTGGCCCCCTTGGGGGAGTCGGAGCTTGGTTAGCTCCGGCTTTTCTCCATCAACGTAGACTTTATTTTTCCTGCACACTTAAGTCAAGAAAAATAGTAAAATTCGTTCCTTGTCTATAATTTCGTCGCGGCTTACGATTCTCAAGAAGATTTTAAGTTGAACGCGATTTTAAATACAACCGGATGCGTTGTCTTTTCCCTTAGATTCAATTGTCCATGGACCCGCCTTACTTCGGCCTGCCGGGGTGTAGGTAGAGTGGCGTACTTAGGGTGCTTGACCAGGCTAAGTCGATAGCACACTCCGGCCCTAGATTGGCTTGGCGGCTTTCAGGCGAGTTGACCATAAATGATATTTAAATCCAAAAGATCTGACAATACAACTCGAATCGTATATAAACCGGTCGAACTAAAAATTTCTTAAGAATTGCACGTCTTTGTTATAGACAAGAAAGAGAAAAATAAAAATGTTGAGTCTGTACAAAATAAATGCACGTGGAGTCTATTTCACATGAAGATGTCTTTCATTATAGATCCGGGGTACAGGGGAAACAAGTACACTCTTAGGGTACAGAACCAGGCTAAGTGTGTTTCATTTCTCGTTTGACCCAGGGTAGTTAGCCACACTTTTAGTCCTGAGACTGTGACAAGTGTTGCATGAGCTTTGCGGACCTTTCAAGAAAGATCTGGCTGCTCTCCCGGAGGAACTACCCGACTCTGTACAATGACTCTATAACATACACCCCAAGTTACTCAAGACTCACCTCCGTGGTATTAAGTGTAGAACTTACGGAGGTGCTCGATGTTCCAAGGATTCGGGAGAGGTGTCCCATCCTCGGTAGCCAAGCGAACGCTTCCGGGACGGGATACTTTGATCACTCGGAAGGGCCCCTCCCAGTCGGGGGAGAGTTTGTTTAACCCTTCTCTGGATAGTATTCTCCGTAGCACCAGATCGCCTTCCTCGGGCTGTCGGTTGTGTACATGCCGCTGGTGATAACGCCGTAGAGCTTGACGATATAGGGCATTCCGAACAGCTGCTTGGCACCTTCCCTCCTCAAGGAGGTCTAGGTCTTCACGCCGGAGCTGGTCCTGCGCGGCTTCATCGAAGGTCCGGACCCGGAGTGAACCCAAGGTGATTTCCGGAGGAAGGATTGCTTCAGCTCCGTACACCAGGAAGAAGGGTGTTTCTCCAGTTGACCGGTTTTGAGATGTCCTGTTGGCCCACAAAGTAGGCGGAAGCTCTTCGGTCCAGTTGACTCCATGTTTCTTCAAGCGCTCATAGGTGCGCGTTTTTAGTCCCTTAAGGATTTCTGCATTTGCTCTCTCGGCTTGGCCATTGCTGGCTGGGTGAGCTACAGAGGCGTAGCAAACTTGTATGCCGAGGTCTTCGCAATATCCTTGGAATGCGGAGCTTGTGAATTGAGTCCCATTATCAGTGATGATCTTGTTTGGGACTCCGAATGTGCTTACAATGGATTGCAGAAAGTTGATAGCAGATTGCTTGTTGATCGTCACAACTGGAGTTGCTTCCGGCCACTTGGTGAACTTTTCAATGGCGACATACAGGAACTTGTAACCTCCGACGGCTCTTGGGAAGGGTCCCAAGATGTCCATCCCCCACACAGCGAAGGGCCATGTAGGAGGTATCATTTGTAAGGGTTGAGCCGATGTATGAATTTGCTTTGCATGAAATTGGCATGCTTCACATTTCTTCACCAGCTCAGTGGCATCCTGGAGCGCTGTAGGCCAGTAGAAGCCATGCCGAAAGGCTTTTCCGACCAGCGTGCGGGAAGATGCGTGGTTCCCACACTCGCCTCCATGGATTTCTGCGAGAAGTCGCAACCTTCTTCCCTTGTGATGCACCGCATTAGGATGCCGTTGGCACCGCGCCGGTAGAGATCCCCTTCTACCAGCGTGTATCTTTTAGCCAATCTGACTACCCGGTCAGCGGATACATCATCATCAGGAAGGATGTTGTCTTTCAAGTAGCTCCGGATCTCCGAGATCCATGCATCGGAGCTAGCTTGAGCTTTTGAGTCTTGCGTGCTGGGTTGCTCGGAGCTCCCGGCAGCACCTACGACCCTTGATGGCTGCCATGGTAACAGGGCCATCGGGACCGTCAGCTTCGGGATGCTGATCTCGCCCCCTTCGCTCAGTTCGGCAGGCTGAGCTGTGGGTTTTGACAACCTCCGGACAAAGATTCTGTCAGGAGCCGGAGCTCCGGTTGACGCTTTAGTCGAGAGTTCGTCAGCTTCAGCGTTATGGGCACGCTGAACATGGTGGAGGTCTAGGACTTCAAAGTCCTTCTGAAGCCTCTGGACTTCAAGGAGGTAAGCAGCTAGTTGGAGATTATTGCAGGAGCATTCACCCTTCACCTGCTTAATGATGAGCTGTGAATCTCCTTTGACCAGCAGTTGCTTGACACCATATGACAGTGCCATCTTTAGTCCGTAGATGAGTGCTTCATATTCCGCCATGTTGTTGGTTGCCTTGAAGTCAAGGTGTACCATGTATTTTACCTTCTCCCCAGTCGGTGCAAGGAGAAGGATTCCAGCTCCGGCCCCCTGCTTCTGCATGGAGCCATCGAAGTAGAGGGTCCAGTGAGGATTGGTGAAGGTTGGAGCTTGATGCTCCGTCTTCTGCTCGCTGGGGCCCCCAGGATTTGACGGAGAGGGAGTCCATTCCGCCACAAAATCTGCCAACGCTTGACTCTTGACAGCTTGTCTTGAAATAAATTCAAGATCGAATTCAGCTAATTCCGCTGCCCACTTTGCAATATTCCCAGTTGAATTGGGATTATGCAAGATTGCTCGAAGTGGATAGGAGGTCACCACCGAGACTTTGTGAGCTTGGAAGTAGTGTCGAAGCTTCCTGGAGGCAATAAGAACTGCATAAAGCAGCTTATGCACCTCTAGGTATCGAGTCTTGGCATCATGTAATACTTCACTGATGAAGTATACCGGGCGTTGAATGGTCTGGACCCTCCCGGAGGGGTCCGGAGCTTCCTCTTCATTGATCCGGACCCTCTCGGAGGGGTCCAGATTCTCTTCGGGGACCTCCAGGTTCTGGCTGGAGGAACCCGGAGCTTCTTCAGAAATGACCTGGACCCTCCCAGAGGGGTCTGGGTCTTCTGAAGTGACTTCTTGTGGGTTTGAGTCTGGGAGCTGGGACCCAGACACGCTTTTAGGAACCTCCGGACCCTCCCGAAGGGGTCTGGATTCCTGAGTATGGGGTAGTTCCGGTCTCTCCGCAACCAGAACCATACTGACGACTTCGTCAGTAGCTGAAATGTAAAGCAACAAAGGCTCACCAGGGTTCGGAGCTACCAGAATTGGTAGGGTGGTGAGGAACTGTTTCAGCTCCTAGAATGCCTTCTCTGCTTCTTCGGACCATTGGAATGGTCCAGACTTCCTCAATAACTTGAAGAAGGGAAGTGCCCGTTCCGCCAGTCTTGATATGAACCGGCTGAGGGCTGCTAGACATCCAGTTAGCTTCTGGACATCCTTGATGCGGGTTGGTGGTCGCATGTCTTCAATGGCTTTGATCTTCGCCGGATTATCTTCTATGCCCCGGTGACTCACCAGGAAACCAAGAAGTATTCCGGAGCTAACCCCGAAGACACACTTGTCTGGGTTTAGCTTCGTGCGGGTGACCCACAGCTTATCGAAGACAGCCTGCAAGGTGTCAAGGAGAGACTCCTTGTTCTTGACCTTGACCACGATGTCATCGACGTACACTTCCACTATGTCTCTAATGAGTTCTTCAAAAGTTTTGTACATAGCTCGTACAAAAGTTGAAGCTGCATTCTTGAGACCAAATGGCATGGCTGTGTAACAATATAATCCATCTACTGTGATGAAAGAAGTATGTTCTTCATCTTCTCTAGACATTCTGATTTGATGATACCCAGAATATGCTTCTAGGAAACACAGTAATTCACACCCGGAGGTGGAATCCACTATCTGATCTATTCTAGGTAGTGGGAATGGATTTTTTGGACATGCCTTATTCAGTGTGGTGTAGTCGATGCACATCCGAAGCTTCCCGCCGGCCTTGGGCACAACGACTGGGTTCGCCAGCCATTTTGGATGGAAGACTTCTCGGATGAATCCGGCTTCGAGTAGCTTCTTCACTTCTTGTCGGATGAAGTTCTGTCGCTCTACGGATTGCTTCCGAGGCTTCTGATGCACAGGCCGAGCATCGGGGTAAATCTTCAGATTGTGCTCAATCACTTCCCTGGGGATCCCAGGTATTTGTGATGGTTGCCAAGCAAACACGTCAACATTAGCCCGGAGGAAAGTGATGAGCGCGAGTTCCTATTTGTCGTTCAACCCTCCCGATATACGGGTGGTTTGAGCGGCATCGGAACCAATTTGGACGACTTTGACGGGAATGTCGGTGTCACCGCTTGGCTGCACACGGGGTGCAGAGGTCGAGCCTCGTTGACGAATGCTCGGGGGTTTTCGGAGCTTGCTCCTGTCTGGAGTCCTCCTCTTGCGCCGTGGTGAGTGCATGGAGTTCCTCCAGAGCAGTTACTCCGGCAGTGCGATCTTCGTGGATCCGGAGAACGCCTACTGGTGTTGGCATCTTCAACACCAGGTATCCATAATGAGCAGCTGTCATGAATTTGTATAGGGCAGGTCTACCCAAGATGGCGTTGAATGGTAAGTTGATCTGAGCGACATCGAAGACCAACTTCTCGGTGCGATACTTCTCCCGGGTCCCAAAGGTAACGGGGAGAGTTATAGCTCCGAGTGGGGTAATGGCCCTCGGACCTACTCCGGAGAAAGGTCGAGAGGGCTGGAGATCCGAAGGTCGGAGCTGAAGCTTAGTGAAAGCTTCGAAGCTGATGAGGTTAAGCCTCGAACCTCCGTCTACCATGACATGGTGGAGCTGGATGTTGTTGATGGTAGGAGATACCATCAAAGGTAGCTGACCTGCTCCAACCATGCTCCGCGGGCAATCAGAGACATCGAAAGTGATGGAGGTGTCCATCCACTTTCGATGAGGTTCCGCCCTGACTGTAGGGGCTACAGCGGCCATATCCCGCCGCATAGTCTTGATGACGCGACGAGAGGTGATATCCCATGATCCACCAAAAATCGTGTTCATGGTCTTCCGACGCTCGTTGTCAGAGACGTCAGAGTCATCGTCGACGGAGGTGTAGACGGCCTTCAGGACCTTTTTGGGATCCTGAAACCCTAACTCCTCTTCAGCCGGAGCTTCGTCGACCTTCTGTTTTCCTTCCCTCTGTCGGAAAGGAGATCCTTCTCGGCGCTTGCTGTAGCGCTCGGCAAGGTTTTGGACCTCCCGGCAGTCTTCCAAACCGTGGCTGCCCGTTTTGTGAATGGGACACCACACTTTGGGTTTGCCACCGTCTTCAAAAGACGGTCGAGGTCGCTTCTCGGGGCGTGGCCCCCGGCCACCCGGAGTTGCAGCAGCTGCAACGTTGGATGTGCCAGCCGACGGCTTCTTCTTGCCGTTGGTCTTCTTTTTCTTCTTGCCACTCCCGGAGGTAGTGGCTTCTTCTTTGGAGGATTTCTTGTGATCCTCCGAGGCTGGTTTGGAGTGCATCTCACGGCCCTCCGCAGCTCTGGCACATTTGTCTGTCAGGCTGAAGAGTTCCGTGACGCTGGTGATCTCTTTGATCGCCAGCTTCTCCAACATCTTCTTGTCCCGTACGCCCTGTCTGAATGCCACAATGACAGAAGCGCTTGAGATAGAAGGGATAGTGTTGCGTACCTGAGAGAACCTCTGGATGAAGGACCGCAAAGATTCTCCCCCTTTTTGCACGACCGCAAAAAGGTCCAGTTCAGTGCCTGGTCGGGTGTATGAACTCCCGAAGTTGGCAGTGAACTGACGGCACAGCTCCTCCCAACTGTTGATAGAGTTGGGTGGAAGGCTCATAAACCAGAACCTGGCGGTCCCAGTTAAGGCCACTGGAAAGTAATTGGCCATCACAGCCTCGTTTCCTCCAGCTGCCAAGATTGCAGTGGAGTATATCTGAAGGAATTCGGCGGGGTTGACAGTCCCGTCGAATTTTTCCGTCAGGTGTGGCCGGAACTTCTGTGGCCATCTAACCATGCGCAGGTGCATGGCTAGGGCTGAACAGCCTCCTCCTACCCCTTCTAGAGTAGAAAGGTCCTGAGCTTCCCGTCTTTCACGAGCACGCTCAATATGGACACGGTCATCCTGCTGGCGGTATCGGCGATCAAGCTCCGCCCGGAGGTCATGAGTCGAAAGCCTGGATATCGTGTGAGTGCGTCGAGCCCCGGAGGGCAGTGACGTCACTTTTTGAGATGCATCACGTCTCCTGCTATTGGAGGCGTGCGGACCAAGTCTTCCAGACAAAGTCCACCGCTGCGACAGGGCTCGTCCCGAAGGAGGAGGACCCTGGTTGTTGAGGCGTTCGGCCGCTGCTGTGACCAAATGCTCCGCATCGGCCCTCCACTGCTCCATTGCATCTCGAGATGCATCCGGAAGTGGTGGACGTTGGAGAAGAGCACGCGCTGCATGGAGCGCGTGTTCCGGGTTGTCATGACTTGCCGACGAAGTAAGTGGCGCCGACGCACCATCACGTTGCCCAGCACGATTTGCTGGAGAAGATGGTTGTGGTGGGAGTGTGGCTCCTGCTGGTGCTGAGGCTCCTGCTGGTGGCTGCCTGTTGGAGGGATTGCCCCCAACAGCCTGAGCAGCAGGTTGGCCGTTGGATGATCCAGCCGCGGAGTTCACCATTGTCGAAAATCTCAGGCACCCCCTTCCTGGCGCGCCAACTGTCGACTGTTGAAGCCGGCAGATCTCCCT
Source organism: Tuctoria greenei (assembly GCA_036927565.1). Lineage (NCBI taxonomy): Eukaryota > Viridiplantae > Streptophyta > Magnoliopsida > Poales > Poaceae > Tuctoria > Tuctoria greenei. The sequence goes on from JAYESD010000004.1 coordinate 198,660,955, forward strand.
ACACTGCTAAAGTGATTGGGGAGTTTGAAGTTCAGTGTGGGCGCGTGGAGATTCAAGAAGGTGAATAGGAGTTTGACACAGGAGACACAAGAGTTTACGTGGTTCGGGCCGCCTGAGCGTAATACCCTACTCCACGGATGTGTTGGTGTTGTATTAGCAGTAAGAGCTTGTCACGTATGATTGCTTGTGAACGTCCCTGAATGTATCGTCGGCCTGTCCTTTTATAGTACAAAGACAGCCGTTACAAGCCTCCCTTCTCCTTCGAGTGCCGCACGCCCCTATAAATTCCTTCCTCCTCAGTCCTCACCATTCCACTGCCATCAGACCATCACACATCACCCACTGACCCACAGCAGCCGCAGCCCGCAGGCGCCTACCACCCTCCGACAAAAACCCCAGACACTTGTCAGCCTCGTCGCCAAAATGCTGGCTGCCGCCTCCGTCAAGCCCTCCGGTGCCGCGGCGACACCCAAGCTGGCCTTCAAGCCCCTGTCCCTTCCTCCTCTCCCCGCCGGCGCCGGGTCTCGGCCGTTCTCCCTCTCCGCCTCCGCGCGGCCCCTGTACCGCCAGGAGACGTTCGTGGCTGCGGCGGCCCGCAATGACCGCGTTCCGCCGCCGCCGTCAGCCACCGCGGACGGCGCCCGGCCGGTGGGCATCGCGGCGCCCACGGAGACCACGCGGCGCGCCAGGATCGGCGTCTACTTCGCCACGTGGTGGGCGCTGAACGTCATCTTCAACATCTACAACAAGAAGGTGCTCAACGCGTTCCCCTACCCGTGGCTCCTGGCCACGCTCTCGCTCGCCGCCGGCTCCGCCATCATGCTCGCGTCCTGGGCCACCAGGGTCGCCGAGGCGCCCAGCACGGACCTCGATTTCTGGAAAGCGCTCTGTCCGGTAAGCAGCGAGCGACAGCCTTCCGAGGACTTGGTCTTTGATGTGCTCTGTTCTTAGGAGATTACTCCGTCCTGACGCGACCTGTTCGTTCCGTGGCCGGTCGAGTAGGTGGCGATCGCGCACACCATCGGGCACGTCGCCGCGACGGTGAGCATGGCGAAGGTGGCCGTGTCGTTCACGCACATCATCAAGAGCGGTGAGCCGGCATTCAGCGTGCTCGTCTCAAGGTTCTTCCTCGGCGAACACTTCCCGGCGCCGGTCTACTTCTCCCTCCTCCCGATTATCGGTGGATGCGCCCTCGCCGCCATCACCGAGCTCAATTTCAACATGACCGGTGAGCAACACGCAAATCCTCATTTCCTGAATCCCGGAGATACTCACACGACATACATGAAAAATATCACGATCCATTGTATCTTCGTTTAGTTCCGCAGATATTTTTCGATAGCTCTGAAGAAGCTGCATACAGATTTTACCACAAATCAATAAAGAAGTTAGTTGTATTTTTTGTCTCTGATAAATTTGACATCCTTGTCGTCACCCTAATTGGCAATATCTTTAGAGCGAAAGTTACTGATTCTGTATTGTCTGAACATTGCAGGATTCATGGGGGCAATGATCTCAAACCTCGCATTCGTCTTCCGGAACATCTTCTCCAAGAAGGGGATGAAGGGCAAGTCGGTCAGCGGGATGAACTACTACGCCTGCCTCTCCGTTCTCTCCCTAGTGATCCTCCTGCCCTTCGCCTTCGCCATGGAGGGACCCAAGGTGTGGGCTGCAGGCTGGCAGAAAGCAGTCGCCGAGATCGGTCCCAACTTCGTCTGGTGAGCTCACTGACATGCTCCTTGTACCATTCACGTAGCATTCCACTCTCACAAGCATCATATATGTTAGCCTTGTGTTTATGTAAGCTTCCAAGAACTGTACTCATGGTCCTTTGGATTTCCTGTACAAACTTTTTACTTTTCTTCTTCTTGAATCCAGTTCCGAACTTTCGAAAAAGGAAATCTTAGAAGCATCATGTCATTTGAAGAATTTTCTTAGCTAATCCGAAAAATAGTACTCACTCTAGTGCATGTAGCTTCCGCTTGCGCAGGGTCCAGAGAAGAGTTCGACACATTCGTCGCTCCGTTCCAAAAAAAAATGTCGTTTTGTAGTTCAAAAATAAATTACGAAGCAACAAACGTTTTCTGACGAAGGGAGTAGCTTGCAAACAAAATTGCACTTCGGGTATCCAAATGCCACACGATTGATGAACCATTGATCTGTGGCTAAGAATTTCTCAATGGTTGCAGGTGGGTGGTGGCGCAGAGCGTGTTCTACCACCTCTACAACCAAGTGTCCTACATGTCGTTAGACGAGATTTCGCCGCTGACATTCAGCATCGGCAACACCATGAAGAGGATTTCCGTCATCGTCGCGTCCATCATCATCTTCCAAACACAAGTCCAACCCATCAACGCGCTCGGTGCCGCCATTGCGATCCTTGGAACTTTCATCTACTCCCAGGTATTTCCACACGTTTCATTTTAAATTCACCATGCCTACCTAGGTACCATTTCCACCACTGAATTTGACAAAAATGATTCACCATTTGCAGGCTAAGTAGTAAGGCCTTTACATGGAAATGGTCTTAGTGCACCGCTCAAGTCGACTTGGTGCTACAACTTACGACTAATAGGAGCACATCTAAGGACCTCTTGTATAATACATTAGATCCTTTTAGGTCTAGCTTCCAGTATTCTGGAGTTCCTCGTTCCTGTGTTTTAATATGACTATATGTCGATCATGTAGAGAGGGATGGATCCATCTAAATAAAAATCGCCAAATTTTGCTGGACCCCTTTTGTTGCCTCCGAATTCTGCGGTCACAATAATGCGTGGTTCAGAATGCATCGGTGGCTACTGTTTCGTTTGTCATGTACCAGTGTTTCACAGGGGCAAAGAGCCGTATGCTCTGGAAGTGACCCGTCTTGTTCTCTTGCTGGCGACAGATACAGGGGAGCACGGCTTTTATGGCAGGCGTAGCGCAATTTGCACACTAAGATCTTCGCGATGGATTCAGCGTTGGAGCTTAGCTGCTGAGATTCGCAGGCAGCATATACTCTCTGTTCTTGATATAAGATCAACCTTTCTGTGATCTCAACGTCGCATTCGGCTTCTACTTTCCAGTTCAGACGTTCCTTTCGTGCCTTTTCGGAAGATCAACACGATAGCACTCCCTTGACGTCCTGTTGCAAACTCAGTGATAAGTTATAAGGAGACTGAACATGATTAAAAAAAAAGATAAAGACTAAAAAAATCGAGTGTTTGAAAGGATCGAACTCTAGCCTGACTGACCACATGACTGAACTATAATTGTGAAACTATTTTGTTAATACTCTCTCTTCTCCACTATCAAAAATGTAAGGAGAGCTCAAGAAGGCTCCCTTGTTCAACGGCAAGTAGGGGGCTCCCCTGTTGACGTCGGCTACAGCTTATACCATATAAATGAACGCTGCCTAGTTTTACAATCTGCGTTGCAGCAGGAACTAGTCATGCTTGCTACAGGCATTGCAGGATCCGAAACAACTAGGATGCAAACGACTTTTCCATACAATCATGCAAAGAAAACTCTTCTAAACCACATGATCATCATCTGCATTTCTTATAATAAAGTATGAATACCGTTGGAAATTGGAAGAGGTTAAGGGAAGATGGAAGAGGTTAAGTAAAAAAATAACGGGAAAGTTTTTTTGCACAATTGCCAAAAGAATTATTTGCATTCTAGTTGCTCTTTTGATCATGTATACATGCCGTCTGACTACTGAGATCAGTGTTAGGTAGACATTGTGCTCTTGAAAGATTTTGGAAGCACAGCGTACCAACTAGTTTTTAGTTGAAAGTTACATAAATATTTTACTTTTCTAAAATGGCACAAAAAAATATAACTCAATCCATATAACTTTCTGAACTACAAACACATATTCTTTAAAAGAAGGTAGACCATCATTGTCCAAACTCGATACAGAACACGGGGTATTCCTGATTCTGAAACAACTTTCTAGTACTTAAAGTCAATGGCCAGTTTTAAATTCAGGTCTAAAGTCCCAAAAGGTATGAAATTTTCAACAATAGAACAAAAGCAGTATTAGAAAGCTGAGTTTTGCTACAAATTTGCAATGGAAATGGATGGATCAATAATTAATACCCCCTCCATTCACAAACAAATGACGTTTTAATGATGTTTATGAACTAGATGGAATTAAAATACATCATTTATTTGAGAATAGAGAGAATATACCACTAGTTAGACAAATTATCATAACTTAATCCCTTGATTCAGACGACCTTAAGAGCGGCACTCTCCGACAAAGTGGTATGAGAGGCCCTTAATGTTTTTCAGGATTTGTGAGAGAGGTGCTACACCAAGGAGCCTTTTTGCTTGTATTATCTCTATCCCAAAATAAATGTCACTTTAAAACTGGACAAAGTCAAAGAAAAATAAGTTCGACAAATTTTTTTAGAGAAGATTCTTCACCTCATATATGAAAATAATGTAACCCAACAAGAAATTAGTGGTTGCGCTGACAGTAGAGAGCCCCTCACAACCAAATCCTGAAATGGCAATTGTTTTGCACAATTACTGATTTGCCACACGCGAGACACATGCACCAATCCAAATGGACAAAAATCACTAACTCAACCAAACTTCTGGGAATAAAATAACCAAACTGGTCAGCACGAGATACATTAGAAGACATCCGCAAACAAGACTTACTAGGTCAGCACAAAATCAAGCAAAAGCAAGCACAAAATTGATCGACCAGGCACACCAGCTACAAAACTAAATTTAGGCAAAAGTGGACCAATTCTCATAAGTAAATGTCAGAAATTGGAATTTGAGTACAGAACAGTCTGCTTTTAACTCCTAGTAACATAGACATCAGACGGAAAGTATTAAGAGACCACACAACTTCTGCATCCAGGTAGGTGATGAGAAGTTTAGAAGAGAGATGTTCCCTTGCCCTTCTTGTCTCCACCAATCTCAAAATGCTTGCACCTCTGCAAATTCAAGAACAAGATGAGCAAACACATATCCGGAAATACTGCTTTCAAAACAGAACAATCAGCTCAAGACAGATAAGAGTGGACCTTGATGGCGTGCTGAGAGTAGTGCTTGCAGCTCTGGCACTGCAGCTTCAGCACAATCTTCTTGGTGGTCTTGGCCTGAAATTGGAACGACACATCAATATTACAAAACTGTACAGTTGCCTTTCACACATCTGTTTTGCTACTGAACAGATCAAGCACATAGCCTTATAGCTCAATCAGACAATCACAGCAACTATACCTTCTTGTGGAAGACAGGCTTGGTCTGACCACCATATCCTGACTGCTTCCGATCATAACGGCGCTTTCCCTGGGCAGACAGACTATCCTTACCCTTCTTGTACTGAGTGACCTTGTGTAAGGTGTGCTTCTTGCACTCCTTGTTCTTGCAGTAGGTCTTCTTGGTCTTGGGAACGTTCACCTACATGACATTTATAAAAAAAATGACCCTTAGTATACAAATAGGTTAGATGGAAAAGAGAACAGACCAGCAACTTATGGCAATGTTAACATTCAATCCATAGTGCTCAAAAAATTAGTCAAGCATAAATAAAAAAGCAGCCGCGTAATAAAATCAAATAAAATTTTCATAGGGCCTCAGAACATATGCTTATTGTTCTCATCATAAGGATGATCAGGTCTCAAAGATTTTATGCCATCATAGGACCCAGGAATGAAATAAAAAAAATATCATGAATAATTTAGAACTAATTATAGTAAAGTGCAATTGAATTGACAACAAATATAATCAAAACTACCACTACATGTTATGTGAACAACATCAATGCACAACAACGCCTTTTAGTCCCAAGTTGGGGTAGGCGTTATCAACACAGATAAGTGGCAAAATTTCAGCTGGTGCTGTCAGGAAGGACTATTTGACTCTACAAACAGATTATCCCCCAAGCTTGGGTGCCTAGCCTATTGCTTGAATGTACGATTAGATTTCCAGAAGAAATAGAACATTTGGCATGCATAGTAAAAATGCTACACGATAACGATGTCCACCAGTAGATGGAACCTAGAGTCCACGTCTAATAACATACTACTATACTAGCAGCCAAAGCGCAAGTGCAGTTTGTGACAAACGAAGCTAAACCGTGCACATCTAACATGCGCAAAATGGATGATATGCGTAGTGCACGGCTACCTTAAATATACTAGAATAGAATCTAAGAAACCAGAGCTAATACTACCAGATCGCTAATACTCGTTATCATACAGTAATAAGCAGATCTAGCGAATCTCCGAGAAAGCCAGTACCCACACACTGATTGACCATGAAACTTCCTCAACTAATATCTATGCAGATACGTTCTGAGTAACAGAGAGGCAACATGTACCAACCAAGTTATACCCCAACCCAAGCCACCATCGCTGAGACAAAATCTGGTAGGCACTCTCGCACCAGGAGGATGCAGTACAGCACCTCACAGCCACCTCGCTCTGGCTAAAACGAGCACATATCGAGCTGCAGGAGAAAAAACACGGATATCCAAGCCGCGGATAGAAGGGAAGAGCGGGGACAAGGATGGGGACGGAAGGAGCCTCACCATTTTCGCTGCGGAGGGTAGGCCGGGGGTCCTAGCCCTGCTGCGGCGGCGTGCTCCCTACACTGGCTAGAGAAGTTGCGGCGGCGGTGGGAGATGGGGTGCGGTTTTATGGTGTCGACTAGGGTTTCCTCGGGGGTGCCGTTGGGGCCGTGTCGCTTGATGGGCCTATGATTAAGATAGTAGACCGAACGGTTTACAGCCTTACAGCCCATAAGAACTGCATTGTCCTCCATCTATATCTACTTGCGACCCGATGAAACATGGGCCGTCAGTTTTGGGTCGTACGGCCCATATGGGTCTTTAGCCTTGTGGTGAGCCCGCTCAGTTCCTTCGTGCATCGCAGTCTAACTTTGGGTTCCTTTGTTGGGCTGCACCAGAGAGATTCTCTACAAAAAATCATTAATCTGAACCAAAGGCCTTTTCTACAAAATCAGATTCTTAAAAATATGTTGATTCTCATAGTGCAAATGAAAATCTGTTGCCCCCTGATTTCCGAGATTTCTCTTCCAACTTTTTGTAAAAAATTACCCACCAATGACACTGGTTACAAAACGAATCATTATGTTTTATGTTTTTCTCCTACCCGACTCCTACCTGACGCATATATCCCATTGTCGTTCCCGTCGCCCAGGATCAACGGGAGGCGGCGCCTCCACCGCCGGCGCCTCCACCGGCAACGCTTCCACGTCTCGATCCGGTGAGCTTCGTTCTTTCCTTCGCTTCCCGCCTGTACTCTTTTTTTCCTTCGCCGCAGATCCGTTCTACCGCCTCTAATCTTTGTTACGATTGCCGTCGTCCGTGAGTCCGGCGCACGGGACTCCACCATCGCGCAGGAGGCCATCAGCGCACGCAATCCCGCCGTCACATGGGATGCCGCCCATGCCGCGCTTAGTCCCTGCTTGATTCACGGAAGATGGATGCCGCCGTTGATGGCCTGTATTCCTCTGCGGCCGCGTGTCTCTGGAGCCTCAAATCTCCCTGCCTTGCCCACTCAGATGACGGATCACGATTTCTTTGCCGGCAGTGCCAACCATAGCGCCGCTGATGGGCACCTGGAGCGCAACTCCGTGTTCTTGTCTTCGATGCTTTTCTGCTATAGATGCCCAAATGGGCCGGCCCGCCCGAGCCCGGCAAGGCCCGGCACAAAACGGCCCAACACTATCAGGCACGACGCCCTTTCCGTGCCGTGCCGTGTCGTTCCTCCGTGCCGAACAGTCGGTCCAGGCACGGTATGACGTCCCTTTTTTCGTGTCAGGCCAGCACGGTGACCCGGTAGGCACGTCCGTGCTCATGCCAGGCCCGACCCTATAGTTCAGTGACCCCTCAAAATGAGTACAAACTACACAATTCAATATTTTTAGCATAAAAATACGAACTCACACAGTATTTGAATAGAAAACTTCATTATAAACTGGAGCTGGTGCAATGGCTGCCTCATTAAAAACCTATCTAGGTAAAACTCACACCTCGTGAGAAAAAACCCTAGATAGGAAAAAAGAGTGCAGCCCAACTCCAAATAGTTTTACATATTACAACAGATCAATTGTTCAAATACATAATAGTTCAAATACATACATCACTCATCAGGTTCATCAAGAAACAAATTAGCAAAAGTTTGTGCCAGTTCTTCATCCTCGACCATGTTCTGAAGCCTTGCTTCTGCAGCTTCCCAATCCTTGATGCAGGCAAGTATCTCAACAGACTCAGGTTTCAACCGACATCGTCTCTCCTCGATGATTCTACCTGTAGTGCTAAAAACAGATTCGGAAGACACAGTAGAGTTTGGCACAGATAGAACATCCCTAGCTAAAATGGACAGAACTAGATATGTTCTTTTATGCTCATACCACCGAGATAATATGTTGAAGTTATCATCAAAATAGTTGACAGTGTCACTGTCCAAATAGGTAGAGAGTTCATTACCAATAACCATAGAAGGTGTACTGCTGGTTGCTGCTTGTAACAGAGCACTAGCAGATGTCCTTCTAGATAATGAAAGAGGGGTGCAGAAAGAATTACCAGCAACTTCATCAATTCTAAAGGAGGCACCAAAATCTGAACCTGTAGAAAAAATATCATCCCAAGCACTACTTTTCGTAGCAGATGAGGCTGGAGGTGGAGGTTTTTGTAATTTGACTGTACCAAACTTGTCATCATACAATTTAAAAGCAGTAGACAATTCACTTCTTACCTCAGTGAAGTAACCAGAATAGTCAGTAGCAGTAAGATTAGATAATAATCTTAGCACATTCTGAAAACCTTTCAATTTAGCTCTAAGATCCAGTATGAATGCAATAGAATAAAGCATAGGAATGTCTCTCCAGTATTTCAGATAGTAATTTTGCATAGCAACAACAACATGCCTAAGCAATCTATCAGTTTCATAATGATTAAGATGCTTAGCAATTAAAATGAGTTGATGCAACATAAGTGGAGAAGTAGGATAGTAAACACCAGAAAGTGCAACAGTAGAATCATAGAAGAGTTCAAAGAAGGATAACATAATCTCTGCAATAGTCCAATGATCATCTGTCAATAGTAAAGAATCTCTTTCACCCCTAGGATAATTTGTCTCAATGTAAACATTAAATGTATTTCTATAAGGGATCAAATGTTTTAGCATGAGGTAGGTGGAGTTCCACCTAACCTCCATGTCCAAACCAAACTTCCTAGGACGAACATTGACAGCAAGACAAAATCTTTTAAATGGAGCAATACATTGATTAGAAGCGTTAATAAAAGATATAGCAGATCTAAATGCATCTAGATATGGCTGTATAAGATTTAAAGCAGACTTGACCATGAGATTTATGATATGACAAGCACAACGCTGATGTAAGAACAATGATCCAACATAAGCAGATAAGGTAGGACTAAGTTTATCAATAGCAGTAGAATTAGAAGATGCATTATCCAGAGTAAAAGAAAAGACTTTTGAACTTAGGCCATACTCTTCTAGCACACTCATGACACGATCAGCAATGTTTTGGCTAGTGTGAGATTCATCAATCAATCTTAAACCAATTAATCTTTTCTCTAATTGCCAATCAGAATTAACATAATGAGCAACTACACTAAGGTAATCTTCCTTAGCATTACCAGACCAGATATCAGATGTAATAGATACAGATGGAATAGCAACAAGTGATTCAATTAGCTTAGCACGACGTTCATTAAAGTACTTGCACATATCTCTAGTTGTTGTTGTAGCAGAGACAGAAGAATACCTAGGATTATGAGCAATTTTTATGTACTCCTCAAATGCATCAGATTCACCAAAAGTTAATGGAAGATCTAGTCTACCAATCAGACGAACTAGCTGAGTACGAGCAACATCAAGTGAGTAATCCCAATGACGGACAGAACCATCAGGATTGAATTGAATCAAAGACTGTGAATTACGGATCTTAGCTCTTCTGTTCGGACACTTTGCAACATGTCTGTTCAAGTGGTCAGTGCCAATTGCGGATCGAGCAGCATAAACAATACCACAATGTATACACTTAGCAGAAATTCTTACCTTCTTTCCATTGATGTCCTTGTAGATCTTTTCAAAATCTTTCCAGCACTCAGAGGTGGTGGAACGAGTCCTCTTAGTGCCGCTAGCGCTGCTCACCAGATCTGGATCAGGAGCATTGGGTGCTTCTTCACCATCACCAGCAGCAGGCGGCTCTTCAGCTACGTCGATTGGATCGACAACGCTGCGGCCGAAGAGCTCATCCCGCTCTGCCTCCATGTCGTTCTCATCATCTCCTCGCTGGCCCATCAATCGAAGATCATCGTTGATGGAGCGCTCATGGACATCGTCGGCGCCGTCCATCGCCGAGGTTCCGGTCCCTCAAGGGATCCACCTGAGAACACAAGATTGTTAGTGAACAACAGATCCGTAGCACAAGACTAAAAAACGAACAAGTTGAACTACATACCAATATATCCGGAGCACCAGAGCGCACGACAAGGTCAACGAACGACGGATCCAGAGCACAAGAGCATGGTCCAGCGAGGAGTGCGACGAGGCAACAAGTACAGAGCAATCAAGACTAAGTAAGAGTGTAGGGGAAGAACAAAACAAGTTTGAATCAACGACTTAACGACAGATCCGTAGCACCAAAGCGCACATCAAGGTGAACGAACAACAGATCTGAACAACAGAGCTAGGATCCGGGGAGGAGTGTGACGAGGGAACACTTACAGGGGATGCTGGAGAGGGAGTAGACCAGAGAGGGCCGCCGGGAGGCGCTGGAGTTTCGCCTCCAGTCGCCGGAGACGGAGGAGACGACGGAGGCGGCGGAGATCTAGAGGCGGAGTCGCGAGGAGAGCCAAGGCTCGGGAGTCGAGAAGTCGAGAGAGTTCGAATTGTGGCCGGGGGATTGCAAATGAGGCTAGGGTTCGCGTGTGAGGGGAGCGCAGCCATCCGCCGAATTTTATATCCCCCCGCGCGGGTACCCTGGATCCAACGGCTGGAAATTGTCGGCGGCCATCGACGGTCCAGGGCATCCGGCGTCGGGCCGCTGTCGGGCCGGCCCATTAAACGTGTTGGGCTCGGGCTAGCCTAGTGGGTCGAGAAGGCGGCCCAGGCACGACCCAATAATAGTGCTCGGGCCGGCCCGACACTATTTGCCTCGTGTCGGGCTCGTGCTTGGGCCGGGAATTTCCGTGCCGGGCCTCGGGCCGCCGAATGAGACCGGCCCATTTGGGGATCTATATTTTCTGCTGCCACCGATACTTGGGCATTATGGTACTGCATACAGGATTAGGTGACAAATTAGTGACAAGGCCATAGCATACAACAGTGCTAATCACTCTATGCGGTTAACCGTGACTGTTATTTTGATTCATCCAGTTAGTTCATGAAGTGAAGAAATTATGTATTAACCGTGACTGTTATTTTGCCTGTTATTGATTCACCCGTCAGCTCATCATCTGCTGCTTTTTTATTGTAAGTGAACGAACATTCTACACAACAGTTTGTGGCTGATTCGTGTGTTCCTTATCTTTCTTGCATAACTTGGATAATTTGTGGTCGAGTTGCGAGTCCTCTTTGTAGCACAGAGCGTTCTTCAATTGAGGTATAAATTGTGATTATTCTTATGCTTGATAATTGGGACATCTTAATAAAGTAGGATGGAAAAACCTTGAAACAAAGTTCCGTGAAAAAACTGGGAGGAAATTAGAACATTTGCAAATGAAGAATAAATGGGACAGTTTGAAAAGAAGTTATACTTGTTTCATGGAATTAAAAAATGTTGCCACTGGACTTGAAAATGATGCATGGTGGAATGAACATCTTGCAGTAAGTGTCGTAACGTTTTAACATTTATTATTTTAATTCCTATTTTCTAGTGAAAGTATGTAACAATTTGCATTCTCTGCAGAGGTGTCATGATCCAACAAATGGAAGAAAATGCAAGCATGTGCAGTTCAGAAAAAATGATCCGTCTAATCTGGACTCTCTAGACATCATGTTTAGAAGTGCCCACGTTACTGGGACAACTGCATCTATTGCTGGAGATTTGTCTGAAAATTCCAGTGATGATGATGCGCATGAGGTGGAGGAAAGTCAATTAGAATCTAAGCAGCCAAGTATCCAGAAACAGAAAACTAGAAAGCGTAAGGCTATTTCCACTACTGGAGCGGAAGACAAAGAAGAGAAAAGTTTGTTTCTACGATTGTACAAGCAAACTTGTAATAAGATAGAAAAAGGAGTGGACAAGATTACCACAAGTGTTGAAGCTTCATCGGCTCCTATGCATAGCCAAATTCCTACCATGGCACAGACCATGAAGATGGCAAAAGATAACATCAAACTGCGAGATCCTACTTTTAGTACAGGGCATGACAAAGTGAAGGAAAATCGTTTTTGGCCGCATTTCAAGGGTGCTATCGGTGCTATAGATGGATCACATATTCCGGTTTCAATGCCTAAAGAAGATGTTGTAAACCACATGTGTAGACATGGGTACACATCTCAAAATGTTCTTGCAATATGTGACTTTGATATGAGGTTCATCTTTGTGATTGCTGGTTGGGCGGGATCTGCACATGATACAAGAATTCTCAATCATGCATTAATAAATTTTGGTCATCAATTCCCAAAAACCCCTCCAGGTAATACATTGGTCATCTTACAAATAGTAGTTCACTTCTACTATAATACTTATATTGATTTTAATTTTATTTTAAATTTTTAGATAAATATTATCTTGTCGATTCCGGTTATTCAAACCGAGCGGGATACCTTGCTCCTTTTAAAGGAAGTACATATCATCTACCTGAATTTCGTATTCGTGGTCAGCGTGTTCCACAAGGGAAGTGTGAGATCTTTAATTTTTTACATTCATCACTTCGCAATATCATTGAACGTGCATTCGGGGTTCTCAAGCAAAAGTGGCGTATATTGAAGGCAATGCCTAGTTCCCCACTGCTACACAAAAGCATGTGATTATTGCTTGCATGTCATTGCACAATTTTATTCGTGATAGTGCATTAACGGATAAGGAGTTTGAGAGATGTGATGAAGATGAGGATTATATGCCTGAAGCGGTACAACAAGCGACAAGCTCGCAAGATGATGACATTTCTGATGAGCAAAATGAGACTACGATGAACAACATCCGTGACAACATAGCTAATGCTCTGGTTAGTTTGTATTAGATAGTATAAATTTTGTAAATGACACATATCATGATTTGAAGCATACAACCTTTGCTTTTAGTTTTTGCGTGATCCATACAGATTTTGTAACATTTATATTACATCAATTTTATACTTATATTATTTATCAACACAAAATTACGAATCAGTAGAGATATAACAGATATTTCTTACAGAATCCACAGCTGACAGTTGTTTACAACCAAACAGATTTCAACTTCCTCACAGCTGACAGCTCACAACAGCTTTCCCACAACTCACAGTTAGAATCAAATTTTCAGGAATCCACAACTGAACCAAACACACCCTTTGAGCACGCGGTCAATTTTTTTTTCAAAAATAGTATGTTTCTTGTAAAATGGGGTACCCGAATTTAAAATTTGCAAGAATAATTATATATCTTCCAGTGGTCGGGTGAATCAATTTTTTTTTTGATTTCTTGCCTGATTGTGCAAAATTCTTTTTACGCTTGAGTCAAACTTCGTCCGGTGATCGAGCCAAGCATGTGGGGAAAAAATAATTCGCTCAGCCACCAGATGAGAAGTATATATTTTTGCAAATTTTATAATTTGATATATCATTTTATAAAAATCCGAAATAAATATGCTATTTTAGTAAAAAATATCACAAGGTCACCCATGTACAAAACGAGTCATCGGCCAAAAAAATTGTATTAGATTTGTCAATAGCCGGATCGGATAAAAATAGGGTGAAATTCTTATTCTTTTTTAGCCTAAAAAATTTAAGAATCGGTTCCAATTCTGGAAGGGCCCATGGGTCGGGGCCATCACCAGACCTAGTCATCCCCTGTCTGGAGTCAAGAGGATGACGGGCGTTTTATATTACAGTAATCCTAGTTGTCAGGTGTCTGAAACTTAAAAAAATGTCAGGCGACCATTGATATTCTTTAAGATTCGTGCAAACAACTTCTCTTCTCAAACTGGTCTCTCCTAACGCTTCCTTCCATCTGGATCTATCGCGGCGGCGGCGCCTCTTACCGAGCCCTGCGAGGAGCGACGCGCTCCTGCTCAACAGCGTGGGCCGAGGTCGGCGCCGGCGCCGGCGGCTGCGAGCGGCGCGGCTCAGCAGCGCGGTCGGATGTCGGCGGCGGCATGGCTGCCAAATCGTGACAGCGGCGCTAGTGGCACCGGCCTTGCGGCGGTTCTCAGGTGGTGCAGCGACAGCGCGCAATGGCCTGACGGCAGCACGTCGACCTCACCAGCCGGAGACGACGAAGAAGAAGGATGATGCGTTTTTTCATTAATTAGTGATTCGTATTTTTTAATTTGTGATTTGTAATTGTAATTCGTAATTTGTAGGGTTATGTTAATTGTTAAATAGTAAAATAAAAAAATTGTGATTGATTAACCTATATAATTAAGGGTTAATATGATTAATTACAAAGATTAGTAGTTAATAGTGGTAATTAGCTACTAAAAAATTTCAGGCACCCGAAATATAGACAACCCCTTTATATTAACACGAATTCCAAGGGCTTGTATTTTACCACAATCCATTTGCTAAATGTGAAGAGACCATAGCGCAGTGGTAGTACACGCACTTGACAGGCTAACCACCCGAATTCCATCTCTATCATACACCTAGGTGTCGCACGGAACTGGAGTCTCCTAAAATTTCCAGGCGTCTCTAGCATGTAGAGCTATAACGAGCATGTGACATCTTTATTACACATCGAATTTTGGGTGAATTCCGCTGATCTCTGAAAATACCTTATCCTATAAATCTTATGCAGTTCTAGCAGTGGCGAATCTAGAATTTAAATTTAGAGTATGCCAATATTAATAATCTAGGATGGTGAGGACTATTGATGCGTACTGCGAGGTGACACTAATAGGCAATACCATTGTTAGATCTTAGAGTTCATCTTAATACTAGGCATTTACTAATCGGGTCATTAATTATAATGATTTAGGCTTAAATGAAAATCAATCAGAGTAGCGTATGATCATATAAACAAGATATAATCAGGGCATACCTTCGTCGGTGATGGAGGTAACAGTCATGACAGTTGGTGCGGCCATGGCAGTGAAAGCAGGTAGGAGCGTAGGTGATGTAGTCGGAGGCCTTGACTTGACAGCAGACGTTAAGTCAAAGTAAGTACTTAATTGATCATACTTTAAACTTTCGAGAGCAGAAGTATTTGCAATCGAATTCATATGATCAACCTTCAATTGACTTCTGAAACATACAAAGTTCTCAAACTGACCATCTTTGACTATCTAAGCAGGCAAAGTTTTACTCGCATATTTGTCGTATATTTGAGTACGTTAAGTATGTCTTCTGAGTTAAGACTAACATCTTCTTACTATGATCTTGGTGAATTTCTGATTCCTAGGAAGTAGGATTCTTCACCTTGATCATTCATATCAAGTTGAAGGACAAAATCTCCTAATTTCTTATAGCAGATTGTTATTATTACCCACAAGTAGTGTACCATCTCTAACTTAACATGCATGCAACTTTCCTTCTTATTGTTCTTTAAAACCCTGAACTTTATGATAATCTCATCACTCTCGAGATACATTTCTCAATGCTTACTTAAATCTATAAATGGACTTTCATAAGTGGTATCTCAAGAGTTGCTTACTCATAATGACAAAACTTTATAGTTATGTCACGCAGACATTCTCGTACAAATCGCAATTGAGGAACATCGTCCTACATCAATTCCATGCAAGACTAAGTCATAATGCGCTACTAATGACTTAATAATTCAAAAGAATTCTTAGTTGAGTGAAAATATTCACCACAAGTCTGATCTTAAATTTGATTTTTCTTGTAGGAGTCGCGTTCAATCTCGTTGATCCACTACAGCCTATTGTATTGACACCATCAGGAATTCTTAGGTACGATTTCAGATTCGTTCAGAATCAGAAACATTCAAGTTTCAATCAGAAACAGTTCTGAAACATGAAACAAAATCATCTTAGAATTCATTTGGCTAAATTTTTTGTTTCAGTAGACATAGATGGAGGATTGAATTTACCCATTTACCCTTAGTTATTAGTGAGATGGGGTGCATGCAACATGGTAGATGATATCCCCGACGGCCACGGGGGCATGAAGGTGGGGAACTTACGGGAGCGCAAATGTTGCCGGAAAGCTGATTCAACCATCTTTGATACGGAACTGCTTCTTG
The DNA here is from genome assembly GCA_036927565.1 of Tuctoria greenei. NCBI lineage: Eukaryota > Viridiplantae > Streptophyta > Magnoliopsida > Poales > Poaceae > Tuctoria > Tuctoria greenei. Next base: position 198,677,307 of record JAYESD010000004.1, read on the forward strand.
AGACATTCACGAAAAATAACATTCTTCTGTCCGGGAACTACTCTATGTGTTCCAGCTTCAGCCGAGGAAGAAAGTGCTTATAATTATAAGCTTTGTAGTAGGTATCAGTTCATTTCAACAAGCAACGTGGTTGAGATGCTCTTTTGTCTTTTTGCCATTACCTACCCGGGCACGCCTCCACCAATCCCGCCATCGAGGGCGGCGATGGAATCCATAGTGACTCTCGTGACAGTATCGCACTTGCACGTTTCTTCGTTGCTCGTCGCGCTTCCGGTGCACTTCGCAGCACCAGAGCCGCACCTCGACATGACCCACACGCCTCTACACGGATGGGACAGCGCCGAAGCGCTCCTCGCCGTCGTTCGATTTCACGCGCAGGAGATCCCCGCGGCGAGGTGACTTGGCGACGATTGGGTTCTTTGGCTTCGGACTGGCGCCGCAAGGCAACTTGGTGGTGGCTTGACAACCACCGCGGCTTTGGCACTAACGGTAGGGAACCCGCCTTCTGCAGTGACGGCAGCTGGGATCGATCAAGGCAGGCGGGACAGGGATTCTCTTTTTACGTACTGAACCTATAAGGAAGACGGTGGCAGGCGGGACATGGATTCTCTTTTTACGTACGGAAGTTGGAGCTGGGTACGAAGGGTCTTACCGTTTTGGAGTGCAGAACACCTTTTCTCCTTATTCTCCTCCGTAGTGTTTTCTCAGTATCGTTCCGGGTGATTCGGCAGGCGAATCGATCGGTAGAATTTTTGTTTGGCACTGCTCCAATAGTTTCAGCAAAGAAACGAATCCGATTCAGCCACCCAAACGGGGCCTTACTAAATCTCAGATCTTGTTGGCATCCATACACCTCATCTCATCCTATACGGCTCTACACCATTCTGATGATCAAGGTATTCTTATACTATTTTCACATTAGGTGAGATCATCCTTCATTTGAACTTCTTCACTCATATAGATCTCATAATTTGCACATTATCTCTAGTTTGAGACTATTGTTGCTCTTCATCATTAGTGGCAACAAACTCGATAGGCTCGAAAGACTAACCCCGTCTTACTTTCTGCTATAGGTGGCCAACGGGCTGTGCCGGACCGGCCCAACCCGAGCCCAGCTAGGCTCGTGCCTGAAAAGTCTCGGCCCGACACGGCATGGCCCGGGAAAAAATCGGACCGTGTCAGGCCAGCCCGCGGGCCAGAGGTCCAGGCCCAGGCACGACCCGAACTCAATTTAAGCGTGTTGGTCCATCAACGGGCCGTGCCATGTCGGGCCGGGTCGTGGGCCATTTCAGTTAAAAAGACACTAAAAACAGCAATAAAACATTATTCGGGCCTAAATGGGCAGTGTCGGACCGGGCTAGCCCGCCGTGCTGGCCGTGCCAGGCCTAAACAGGCCGTGCCTGCAAGTCCGACAGGCTAGATATACAGGCCCGAGCATGGCCCACACCAGTCTTCGAGTCAGCCCAGGCCCGTATTTTTTAGGTCGTGCCGGGTTTGGGCCGTGCTTTTTTGCGGGCTTTCGTGCCGGCCCATTGGGCCACCTATACTTTCTGATATCGATGAAGAACTAATAACGTGTGTTGAATTGTTAGTCATAAACACTGATGATCCAACAGCAGGAGGTAGCGAGAGACTGTACAATCTCTCATCCTACTGCGCTCCTCCTAAACATGGCATCTCCTAAAGATGACATGCCTTGCTATCGCAACTTAGTATAATGATTTGAATAATATAAATGATAATGTTTACTCTTATCTTAATAGTCAATAAAATGACAATTAATCAATTTAAAGTCTAGCTTACCAACGTTTGGATCATATTAGCCTCAACAGGACAACCTCATACATAAGAATAGCTCAAGTAGGACTTATGCCATGTCCACATTTTACAATGGTGTCTTAGATGCTGACTTACCAAAATCTAGATTTAGCACGTAAACCAACAAGGTCTAATGACTTGACATACTTAATTAGCGTACACCATTTTGCTGGGGCTTGCTAGATCATTATGCCATTTTCCCGTAAAAACATCGCTAAAGGTTGAGGAATATGTCCATGGGGTACTACGATCCTAACACTAAGGTTATCCAATTCTTTGAAAAAGGATCCTCGATTGGATGAAAATAGACGTGTATAGTCATTGAAAGTTGCCTAGAGGGGGATGAATAGGCTAAAACATGAAAAATGACTTAATAAAACTTGATTAGCAGACATAGAGCAGACTACTCCAGTCAGGTAGGTTAAACGAATGAAAGGTGAGATTTTTCTTAGTTTTTAGATGATCTACTTAGTGCGAAAGGTAAATAGACAACCTAGAAGTCTAGGGTAGTAGATGTACAAAGATGAAACAACTAGAACTAGGTGGATCACAAGTTTTAAGCGAAGAACAAGAAGAACCCTAAAAGTGATCTAACAAAGAACAAAGGACAAATCAAGGCACAAGACACAAGATTTTATCCCTAGGTTCAGCTTCACGGTGAAGCCTAAATCCTCGTCGAGGAGTCCACAAAGGACTGGATTCCTCTCAACCCTATCCTCACCAAGCCACCACAAGGGTCGGCTTGTTCTTCCACTAAATCATGGGTGATCACAACAATCCGTGGGGCAACTCACAATCTGAGGCTCCCACAAAGTTACAACACCAAGAACTCACGAATCAAGACTCAAACAAACTCGAATCAACATACGAAAGCGAGAAAAACAACCAAGAGCTCAAGTCAAAGCACAATCCTTCTCTCTTCTCTCCCAAATTTCACAAACCCTTAAGATTTGCTCTTAGGGCTCAAAGATGTGAAGAGAAAGGTGTAGGAGGGCTCTTGGAAGGCTATGGCGGCACTAGGGTTCGAGAGTGGGCTTTTCAAAGCTGGGGCATCCCTTTTTATAGGGTCTCGACACTTAGCCGTCACCACTAGAAAAAAGTGCGGACTAGTCCGGCCTTGGACTCCGGAGTAGTCCGGCCTGTGGGGACCAGTGATGTCACCCTTGACCAACCACAAAGTCCCCCGCCACCTTTTAAATTCAAACGGGCACAACACCACAAACTAGTCCAATCTCACACAGAACCTTTTATTCCGGGTGAGAACAGACAAATCTGGTTCACTGGACTAGTCCAACCCAGAGGGCGAAGAAGTCCGGCCTTCCAGGTTTTTGTCCTAGTAGCCACCTCCAAACTCCAAATGGACTAGTGTGACCCACAACAGACTAGTCCGAACTCACCCATAACCTTTTGTTCCTGCCAGTAACGGACAAGTCTGCTTGGGCATACTAGTTCGGCCTTTCAGAACTTAGTCCCATAAAGGCTCAAACACACTCACCACGGACTAGTCCGTCTCCAAATGGACAAGTCCGAACTCACACAACAACTTTTGGTCCACCTAACATCGGATCAATCCGATGTAGCCGGACTAGTTCGGCCTTCATGCCCAGACAAGTCCGGCCCTGTCCTTAGGGCTACCTCTGAGAGTGGGAGGGGGAGGTACCCGTCGAGAAGCTCTGCCTATCTTTGGAACCAGAGGAGGAATCTGAGGGTGTTGGGCTCGATGCTTCGCATCCTTGACAAACTCTAACCACGATACTTTCTCAATAAGGTACATGATGAAGGGAGCGTATCCACAATAGAGGTTGGGAGTATGGGATATGTTAAATATGTCATTGTAGATGTAATAAAAAAATGTTGAACTTCTCGTCTTCGACTATCAACATCATCCAATGCCTCAAGTTCCCTTGAATCATCCCCACGTCACCATCCTTAGGTGCTAAGGTCTTTCTCAATATCCGATTGAGCACAATAAAGAAGGGGCAGAGCATTTTGGTTGTTGGGGGATTGTAGAAACCAACCTCATACATAAACTCCATCTCCCCCAAATCCATGGCCTTGAGATTGTGAATGGTGAGCTCGTAGTTCAAGTGTTCCTCAAGTCCAAGAATCTTAGCAAAGTCACCACAAAGGACGTATTATTGGACCCCGTCGGTCATCCAAGTAATCTTCCTATCACCATAAGTCGAGAAATGGCACGTGGTGCATAATTGAGCTATCACCTCTGTGTTCCAATTGTATTAGAATGCCATTAACTCCTTGAGCCCATGGTGCTCAATAGCTTGGATGACGGTGTTGAAAGCTTGATGATTCTTCTTCGCCATATAGGGCCAATCAACCCATTGAGAATATGCTACCAGTGTCTTCATCCTCGAGTACACAAGACGATAGAAATTGCGGTGAAAATAGCACCAAAAGCGGTGATCTGTTGTGGCCTTCTCATAGTTGTAGACATTCTTGACTCGGAACCTTTTGGCCTTCTCTGACCCTTTTGCTTGGAATATGTTGCTTGAGAGTTCGGGTTGGCGATTGGGGTCATGAGAGGTGGGGTCATCACAAGAGGTCCAATTGGACCTTGTGGAGGACCCCTAGACCCCATGGGTTGGTCTCGGATGACCAACCCCCTGCTTGCCAAGGCCTTCTTCCTTGGAGAGGACTTCCTTGCCGGAACCTTCTTGGTTGGGCCTTTTTCTTTTCCCTTGGATTTTTTGGTAGCCCCAACCTATCCATAATACCTTTTCCCTTATCGACTGCTTGGGCCCTTTCCTTTTCACCAACAGTGACTAGCCTCTTCCTTTGACTAGGTTGAGCCTCAACAGCTTGGGATTGAGCTGCATCGCGGTCATGCTTCTTTTTAGTGTGAGCTTCGTGACGTGCGGGCTCTTGAGAAATCGCCGCATCCTCCTATGCACGCCGATGATATGCCTCTTGGCGGTCTACCTCTCTCTTTGAATCGGGGAGGGGAGAGTCGTCGCGCTGAGACATGCTGAAAGACCAATGACAAGAAGATATGAGTAGAGAGCAAGTGATTATTTCGATAGAGGTGCAACAAATCCACTAAGTTAGGGGCTAACCCTAGGTTAGGTTGGACTTGTCTGACCTCTGGCTAGACTAGTCCAGTCTAGAATGCTTGTTCGTCCTTGGTCTGAACTAGTCCAAACCTCCCAGTGTTAAACCCTAACTATGCGATTTTCTACAAATCTCGATGAAATGTCCCAATATTACAATGATAAAGTCACGATGTAATGATGAAGCAATGGAAGTCCTAAGTCACAGAATAAACAACCTAGGATTGAAGGAACCAAAGAGGTTAGGGTTTTGCTCAAAAAGTACCTTAAGGGTTGAATTCTGAGCAAAACTTCAGATCGAAAGCCGGAGAAGTCTGGGAACTGGCTTCTTTAGGCTTCAAACAAGGTGAATCACGAATCCTTTGAGGATTTTGGTGTAAAACCTCAAAAATCGCCAGTGGGGGCAAGTTTGATGGGAGATCGCGCGAGGAATGTTATGGAGGAGTGGAGAAGTCGGGCCCGATGCTTGAGGGTTTAAGTTCCCAAAGGTCAGACTAGTCCGGTGGGGACACTGAACAAGTCCAGGCGTCGGACCAGATTTGGACTTACCTGGAAGTCCGGACAAGTCCGGTGACAGGCTGGACTACTTCGGTTTGGACTTGTCTAAGGCTTGTCTAGGAAACCGGCTTTGTTCGACATTGAGGATGGACTAGTCCGGTCCTAGACAGCAAATTCTCGTACACATTGAGAGATTTGCAAGGAATGATTTATATGGACTAAGTTTCACAAATATTCTCAATGAATCTGGCCAGTAAAGCACACAAACAATCATACTATGACCATGATTCAAGAAGATAATAATCGAAAATAATTTGATAGAAAATTTGGGGAGACAAGTTTTCGAACGCATGCATAATTTTGAAAGAAATAAACAACTAACAATTAGATGTGCAACATCTCAAGCGACATTTCAAGAATCAAGGATATTTAGCTCATTCCTAAGTTCGCAAAAGCTTTTTTCATCTAGTGGCTTGGTGTAGATATTAGCTAATTGTTTTCGGTTCTAACATGTGAAATAACAATATCTCCCTTCATTGAATGATCTCTCAAGAAGTGGTGTCGGATTGGTCCTAGGGTTCAATGGGGTCATGAGCAATCTTAATGGCACTCTAATTGTCGCATTGGAGTGGAATATGGTTCATATTGAGATAACAGTCCCTTAGAGTTTGTCGCGTCCAAAGAAGTTGTGCACAACAACTTCCGGCTATGACGTACTTCGCTTCAGCTGTGGATAGGGCAATGGAGTTTTGTTTCATAGATGACCATGATACTAGGGACCTACCCCATAATTGGCAGGTTCTAGAGGTACTTTTCCAATCCACTGTACATCCAGCATAACCCACATCGGAATATTCAATGAGCTTAAACTTCAACTTCTTTGGCTACCATAACCCTAGGTTGGTGTGTGAACTAAATAGCACAAGATTCTCTTTACGGTTATCAAGTGACACTCCTTAGGAGCGTCTTGAAACCTTGCACACATGCATACACTTAACATAATATCAAGCCTAGATGCACAAAGGTAAAGTAGAGATCCAATCATGGAGCAACATACCTTTTGATCCACGATAGGGCCCTCTTGGATGAGATCGAGATGTCTGTTCATCGCCATCGGCGTATTGATGGGCTTGGCCTTCTCCATATCAAACTTTTTAAGTATATCTTGAGTGTACTTCGTTTGACATATGAAGGTGCGTTCCTTGAGTTGCTTGACTTGGAAACCTAGAAAGAACTTCAACACCCCCATCATCTATATCTCAAACCTCTCCATCATGATTTTGCTAAACTCTTCACAAAAGAATTGGTTAGTAGAATCAAATATTATGTCATCGACAGGGGCGGATCCACAGGGGGGGCAGGGGGGCTCCAGCCCTCCTACTGCCCTTCTAATAGTGGAGCCCCCCCTTAAGCCCCCCTACGAAGAAAGTACATATTTATTGAGTAAAAACCTCTAGTATAAACAAAACTCTTGTGGAAGAATTGGCTAGTGTGTCTAGTTGTCAGTTTAGAGGTCTCAGGTTCAAATTACAAGCTAGGCATTTACATGATTTTTTTCTTTTTTTCTTCTTCTTAAGAGTACCTTTCAGCCCCCCTACCTTTGAGGTCTGGATCTGCCATTGGTCATCGACATAAATTTGGCATACAAATAAATCATCATCCACATGCTTAGTAAAGAGTATATAGTCAACATTTCCTATCCTAAAACCATTATCAATGAGAAAGTACCTAAAACACTCATACCAAGCTCCAGGAGCTTGTTTGAGGCCGTAGAGAGCTTTATGTAACTTGAATGCATGGTTAGGATACTTATCGTCCTCGAAGTCAGCCGGTTGCTCAACATACACCTTATCCTTGATCGGACCGTTGAGGAAGGCATTTTTCACATCCATTTGATACAACTTGAAATCATTATGAGTAGCTAGGCCAATAATACGCGAATAGATTCAAGCCTAGCTACAGGAGCAAAGGTTTCATCAAAATCCAAACCTTTGACTTATGAGTACCCCTTGGCCACAAGTCTAGCTTTGTTTCTTGTCACCATGCTATGCTCATCTTTCTTGTTGCACAAGACCCACTTGGTGCCTACCACGTTGGCATTAGGTCTTTTCACAAGCTCTCACACTTTATTTCTCTTGAAGTTGTTGAGCTCCTCTTGCATGGCCATCTCCCAGTCTCGTAGGGTATCTTTAACCTTAAATGGCTGCAAAGAGGACACAAAATAATAGTGAGCATAAAAATTAGCCATACGAGAGCGAGTCATTACCCCCTTGTAGATGTCTCCAAGTATGTTATCAACAGGGTGGTCCCATTGAACACATTGATGGACTCATGGGTGAGTCAACTTCTTCATCTCCTTCTTCGTCTTCATCCCCCCCTTGATCATTGCCACCATTTTGATCTTCATTGTCTTGAGCATGGTGGTCTTGATCTTGTTCTTGATCTTGGGGAGCTTGGCTTTGATCTTGTGTATGGGGCCCCCTTGTGATGAAGATGTGTCACTTGGTCCTTATTACTCTTGTGGTCGCACATCGCCAAGTGTCATCCTTCTCAATGCCATGCATGGTGCCTCTTATTCATCTAGCACACATTGATCAACTTGCTCCAGTTGAGAGCCATTAGTTTCATCAAACACCACGTCACGTGCGATTTCAACATTACCGGATGTTTTGTTGAAGACGCGATAGGCGTAGGTGTTTGAATCATAGCAAAGTAAGAAACCTTCATCAGATTTTGGAGCGAACTTCAAAATCCTAGGCTTCTTGTTAAGGATGTAACACTTGCTACCAAAGACTCTAAAGTAAGAGATGTTTAGCTTGTTACCGGTAAGGAGTTCATATCGAGTCTTCTTCAATATGCGATGAAGTTAGAGGCAGTTTGTGGCATTGCGAGCGGTGTTGACCGCTTCCGCCCAAAACCGATCGAATGTCTTTTATTAATCAAGCATGGTTCTTCACATCTCTATGAGTGTTCGGTTCTTCCTTTCGGCCACCCCATTTTGTTCGAGTGAGTTGGGCGTCGAAAACTCATGCTTGATGCCCTCCTCGTCCAAGTATTCTTCTACTTGGGTGTTCTTTGAATTCAGTGCCGTTGTCACTTCTTATTTTCTTGATCTTCAAGGAGAACTCATTTTGAGCCTCCTCAAGAAGACCTTGAGGACACCTTGAGTTTCACCTTTGTCATAAAAAAACACCCAAATGAAGTGAGAAAAGTCATCAACAATAACTAACCCATATTTATTACCGCCTATGCTTATGTAAGCAATGGGATCGAAGAGGTCCATGTGAAGCATCTCCAACAGTTATATTGTCGTCATCACATTCTTGGTGGGATGGGTTGCTCCCACTTGTTTCCCGGCTTGGCACGCACTACAAGGCATATCTTTCTCAAAGACAACATTCTTAAGACATCGGGCGTCATTGCCTTTTAGAAATTTTTGAAGATTCCTCATACCAACATGGGCTAGCCGGCGATGCCACAACCACTCCATGTTGGTCTTTGCCATCAAGCATGTGTCAAGTTGAGTTTTATCCGCGGTGAAATCCACGAGATAAAGCTTTCCTTTGAGCACAACCTTGAAGGCAATGGAGTTATCAATTCTTCTAGTGACAATCACACCCTCGTTAGTGAACAAGCAATTATAACCTTTTGAACATAATTGAGATATAGATAAAAGGTTATAATCTTGGGACTCAACATGCATAACATGAGAAATAGTGTGTTGACGAGAAATGGAGATTTTACCCATACCTAGTACCTTCCCTTGGCTATTGTCGCCAAAGTAGATACCTTGACTTGGATCATTGTTTTCTTCATACTCCACAAACAACCTTCTTGCTCCAGACATGTGGCTGGTGCATCCACTATCTAGCACCCATTTTTTACCGCCGGAGGAGTAAGCCTACAAAATAGATTTAGGCCTTTGTTTTAGGTACCCAAACTCGATTGGGTCCTTTGAGGTTAGTGACAAGGCATTTGGGCACCCACACACAAGGCTTTGCGCTCTTGCGGAGTGGACCAACATATTTAGCATAGAAATAACCAAATTTACTCCTCATAAGCACATAGGATGCATCAAAATCATGAAACACAGTTAAGTTGACATTTTTAGCATCTTTAGCATCTTTGTCAAATTTAGCCATTTCAAGAGAGGTAGATGCTTGATGTTCATTCTTGGCTTGATATGAACCTTCTTTGACAAGGGCAATTTCCATCTTGTTATTCTTGGGAAGTTTGGCATTTGCTTTCCTTCCCTTCAATATCCAAGACCATCTTTGATCAAGGGAGATTGTCGGTACCGTGCGTACCGGGTACCCCATGATACCGCAAGAAGTGCAAGAGAGTTCCACCTGTCAGAGTTGAAGGCTTCCTCAGGCCCCACATGTCACACGACACTGGACCCGCCTCCCTCATATGGATAGCTCCGGGATTGCCATGTGTAATGTAAGACCAGAGTTGAACTCCCAACATAGGGAAGCTCCGCGGTTGACACGTGGATAATGATCCCGGACCTAACCCCCAGTAGCAGGGAGCTCCGGTGCCACCATGTGTATAGCAGCTCTGGACCTATCTCCCCGCAAGGGGAAGCTCCGGAGCTGCCACATGTGGAGCCTCCGGACCTATGACACCAACGGGAATACTAGTGGGTCTCCAACAGCGCGGACAATCAAGGGACAGTTACCGCTACAGTTACAAGACCTGATTATGTGCCATTAATGCAATAGTAATGGTGCACGATCAGAGGACCCTTAGTACTGGTAACGCCGTCATTAAAACGCGTTATCACACTATTAAGGTGCTTAAACACATTTGGACCGTGTATTAGACAATAGTAATCGCCAGGACCACATGTCGGGTCAGACAACTCATGTAACAGTCATTCCTTGGTCTATAAAAGGGATGTGTTGCACGACACAAGAAAGGCAAGCTCATACGCACGCCGGCACTACCAAAATCTTCAATACAACAACACACACCCCATGGAGTAAGGTATTACGCTCAGGCGTCCCGAACCACGTAAATCCTTCGTGTCATCATCTTGTCTAAGATCTCCGCGCGCCCAAACCGATACAAGAACCTATGCGGGCTACATTTTAGTAGTACCAGGGGATGTGTCGTCCGTACTCTTCGACATTTAGCACGCCAGGTAGGGGGCGCATGAGATCACAAGATGGTGAACTCCGTCGCAGGATCATCCAACGGCAACAACGTTGTGCAACCCGTTGTCCCAGCAGGCATCGTACCCCACCACCACCATCTGCTTTGGCGAACAATGCTGGACACCAGGATGGGGTACTTGTGTCGGTCACAACATCGGCAAACAACAACCCTGAGAACGCACTAATTGCTGCGCGAACTCTGTTGGAGCGCCCACCTGCGCCCGAAGCACCTCAGGGTGCTATGGAGCAGTGGCGCGCTGATGTGCAACATCTGGCTGCAGCCGCAACCGATGTCATCGGCAACCAAGGTCCTACCCTTTCGGGGCAGGCACCAGCTCAACGTAGGACCTTGTCTGGAAGACTTGGTCCTCACGTGTCACAACACCGAAGGCGTGCTATATCTCAACAGGTGACATCGCTGCCTTCTGGGGCGCGCCACACCCATACTATGTCGAGACTTTCGACACATGATCCATGGTCAGAACTCGACCGCCGCTACAGACAGCAAGACAATCGTGTCCACATTGAGCGTGCTCGCGAGAGGCGAGAAGCTCAGGACAACCCTGCTCTAGTGGGAGTAGGGGGGGGGGGTTGTTCTGCCTTGGCCATGCACCTACACATGGTCCATTGGCCACAGAAGTTTCGGCCTCATCTGCTGGAGACATTCGATGGGACTATCAACCCCGCCGAATTCCTTCAAATCTACTCCACTGCTATACTTGTAGCAGGAGGCAATGAGGTCGTGATGGCCAATTACTTCCTAGTGGCTCTAACTGGGACCGCTAGTTCCTGGTTGATAAGTCTTCCACTCGACTCCATCAATAGTTGGGCAGAACTATGCCAACAGTTCACTCCCAACTTCGGAAGTTCTTACACCCGTCCCAACACTAAATTGGACTTGTTTGCTATGAAGCAAACAACGGGGGAATCGAGCAATCCTTTATCTAGCGGTTTTCTCAGGTATGCAATACCATCCCCTCTATCTCGAACGCTTCTGTTATTATCGCATTCAGACAGGGCATCCGAGACAAGAAAATGTTGGAGAAGTTGGCGACGAAAGAAATCACCAGCGTTACAGAGTTGTTCAGTCTGGATGACAAGTGCGCCCGGGCCACAGAGGGGCAGAAAATGCATTCAAAACCAGCTCCGGAGGTTAACAAAAAGCCTTCTAAAGCTGAAGCCACTACCTCCGGCGATGGCAAAAAGAAGAAGAAGTCCAACGGCAAGAAGAAGTTGTCGACCGGCGCACCTACTGCTGCGGCTGCTGCAACTCCGGGTGGTCAGGGGCCACGCCCCAAAAAATGACCTCGTCCTTCATCAGAAGACGGCAACAACTCTAAAATGTGGTGTCTGATCCATAAGACGGACAAGCACAGTCTATAGGACTACCAAGAAGTCCAAAACCTTGTCGAGCGCTACAAGAAGCGCCAAGAAGAAGCTCATTTCCGTCAACGGGAAGGAAAACAGAAAGTTGACGAAGCTCCGGCTGAGCCGGAGCTAGGCTTTCAGGATCCCAAGAAGGTTCTAAAGGCTGTCTACAACACAGTAGATGATGATTCCAACATCTCTGACAACAAGCGTCGGAAGACCCTGAACACCATTCATGGTGGTTCCTGGGACATCACTTCTCGCCGCGTTCTCAAGACAATGCGGCGGGACATGGCCACTACAACTCCTACTACGAAGGCGGAACCTCACCGAAAATGGATGGACTTTCCCATCACCTTCGATGCTACGGACTGCTCCCGAAACATGATCGGAGCTGGCCAATTACCTCTGGAGGTATCTCCTACCATCAACAATGTTCAGCTCTACCATGTTTTGGTGGACGGAGGTGTGGGGCTAAATCTCCTGAGCTATGAAGCCTTCGTCAAGCTCCAGCTCCGACCTTCGAACCTTCATCCATCAGGCCCTTTCTCTGGGGTAGATCCGGGGGCCATTAGCCCCCTCGGATCCATCACACTCCCGGTGACCTTCGGAACTCAGGAGAAATACAGGATCGAGAAGCTGGTCTTTGACGTCGCACAAATCAACTTACCCTTCAATGCCATCTTGGGCAGGCCCTGCCTTATACAGGTTCATGGTTGTGGATCATTATGGCTACATGGTGTTGAAGATGCCAACACCCTCTAGCGTTCTCTGCATCCGTGGAGACCGTACTGTAGGAATCACTGCACTGGAAGAACTCCATGCGCTTGCAACTGCGCAGGAGGAGGCATCCGACAAAGAGCTCACTACTCAACCCTCGAGCTCTCATCATCGAGGCTCAACCTCTGCACCACATGTGCAACCAAGCGGCAACACCGATGTTCCTGTTAAAGTCGTCCAAATCGGTTCTGATGCTGCTCAGACCACCCGTATATCGGGAGGTCTGAACAACAAATAGGAACTCGCACTCATCACTTTCCTTCAGGCGAATGTTGATGGGTTTGCCTGGCAACCGTCACAAATTCCTGGGATCCCTAGGGAGGTGATTGAGCACAATCTGAAGATTTATCCTAATGCACGACCTGTACACCAGAAGCCCTGGAAACAATCCATTGAGCGGCAAAACTTCATCCGGCAGGAGATCAACAAGTTGCTCGAAGCTGGTTTAACCCGAGAAGCTTTTCATCCAAAATGGCTAGCAAACCCAGTTGTTGTACCCAAGGATGGCAGGAAGCTTTGGATGTGTATCGACTACACCACCTTAAATAAGGCATGTCCAAAAGATCCATTTCCACTACCTAGGATAGATCGGATAGTGGACTCCACCTCTGGGTGCGAGCTATTGTGTTTCTTAGATGCATATTCCGGATATCATCAGATCCAAATGTCTAAGGAAGATGAAGAGCATACTGCCTTCATAACAGTAGATGGATGATATTGTTATACTGACATGCCCTTTGGTCTCAAAAATGCTGCTTCAACCTTTGTGCGAGCTATGTACAAAACATTTGGAAAGCTAATTAGAGACTTGGTGGAGGTGTACGTGGATGACATCGTTGTGAAGATTAAAAACAAGGAGTCACTCCTTGACAATTTACAAGTCATCTTCAACAAGCTGCTCATCACGCGCACCAAACTGAACCCGCACAAGTGTGTCTTCGGGGTTAGCTCCGGGAAACTCATTGGTTTCTTGGTGACTCACCAAGGAATTGAAGCAAACCCTGGGAAGATCAAGGCTATAGAAGACATGCGGCCTCCAGCCCACATCAAGGACGTCCAGAAGCTAACTACATGTCTAGCTGCGCTCACCTGATTCATTTCAAGGCTGGTAGAGCGGGCACTTCCCTTCTTCAAGCTATTGAGGAAGATTGGACCATTTCATTGGTCTGAAGAAGCAGAAAAGGCATTTCAAGAGTTGAAGCAGCTCCTCACCACCCTACCAATCTTGGTAGCTCCGAACCCCGGTGATCCTTTACTGCTTTACATTTCTGCAACTAGGGAAGTTGTAAGCATGGTCCTGGTCGCGGAAAGACCGGAGCCACATCAAGATCAGGAGCTTAGATCCCTCCAGGAGGGTCCGGAGCTACCTGAAGGCGAGTCTGGGTCCCAGCCCCCAAACACGGAACCTCAAGGCGGAATGCTAGGGGATCAACCTCTCTCGCAAGAGGGGGTTCACCTGGCTGACCAAGGTGATTTGGACCCTTCCAGTAAGGTTCGGGTCGAACAATAAGAAGTTCCGAACCACTCTGGGAAGGTCCGGGAAGGTTCGGACCTCTCTTGGAGGGTCCGGGTCGATGGAGAGGAAGCTCCGAGCCCTTCTGGGAGGGTCCAAACCATACAGCGCCCAATGTACTTCATTAGTGAAGTACTCCATGATGCCAAGACCAGATACATCGAGGTGCATAAGCTGCTTTACGCAGTTCTTATTGCCTCAAGGAAGCTTCATCACTACTTCCAAGCCCACAAGATATCAGTGCTAACTTCTTATCCACTGCGTGCTATATTGCATAACCCTAATTCAATTGGGAACATCGCAAAGCGGGCATCGGAGTTGTCTAAGTTCGATCTCGAATTTGTGCCACGACAAGCAATCAAGAGTCAGGCTTTGGCTGACTTTGTGGCGGAGTGGACTCCATCTCCATCTAATCCTGGGGGCCCCAGTGAGCAGAAGTCGGAACCCAAGGTCATGGTCTTCACCGAACCTCACTGGACTCTCTACTTCGACAGTTCTGTGCAGAAGTAGGGGGCCAGAGATGGAATCCTTCTCCTCACTCCGACCGAGGAGAAGGTCAAATACATGGTTCACCTTGACTTCAAGGCAACCAACAACATGGCAGAGTATGAAGCTCTCATCTATGTGCTCAAGGTGGCACTATCCTGCAGTGTCAAACAGTTGTTGGTGAAGGGTGATTCGCATCTCATCATAAAACAAGTCAAAGGTGAATGCTGCTGCAGTAACCCCAAGCTAGCCCGCATATCTCCTTGAAGTCCAGAGGCTTCAAAAAGACATCTAAGTCCTAGATCTCCATCATGTTCAGCGTCTCCATAATGTTGAAGCCAACGAACTCTCGACGAAGGCTTCCACCAGAGCTCCGGCTCCCGATGGAATCTTCGTCCATAGGTTGTCAAGACCAACATCCCAGTCTGTAGAACTGGGCGAAGGGGGCGAGACCAGCACCTCGAAGCTGGCGGTCCCGGTGGCCCTGTTACTATAGCGTCCACCAACAGTCATAGGTGCTATCGAAAGCTCCGAGTAACCCATCACGTAAGACTCAGAAGTTCAAGTTAGCTCTGATGCATGGATCTCAGAGTTCCGAAGCTACTTGAAGGACAACATCCTTCCTGAAGATGGTGTATCCGCTGACACGATCGTCAAATTGGCTAAAAGATACAAGCTCAACAAGAGAAGAAAGGTTGACAAGAGATATGTCAAGGAGAATGTGAAGCAGATTTGCCAAAAGCTGGAGATCGAGCCCATTGGATCTCCAGTAATTTTTGATGACTTCGACTCTGATTTCACCGAGCTTGGGCCCTTGACTCCCTCCGAGCTTGCCTATTTTGGCATTGGGGACTCGAGTGGTTCTCCTCCTCCTCCCCCTCCTCCTCCTCCTCACCAGCCAGAGGATGAAGATGAAGACGACGAGAGGACCAACAGCGAGGCTTGAAGACTTTAGGTCCCTTCTCTCCTTCTTTTTGGTGCCTTGATGCCAAAGGGGGAGAGATTGAGGGGGAGTCTTATGTTTTAGCTGTAGGATGCGAGGAGAGCTTATTTTCATGTCTTTTGTCTATTTTGTGGGTTGTAAGACTCTTAATATGCTCTTATGGTACTTTTGGTCCCGTGATGCAATGTTTTGAACTACTTATGAAGAAATTGATGAAATCTGTGATTTTGCTATAAGAATGACATATATGCTTGTTGTTGATGTGTTGGTGTCAATTATGTCATTCTCATCATGATTATTGCTTCTATACACTTAGTTCTGCATCCCACCATAAAGAGTGCACATATGGATCATGTTTTCATTGCTTAATGTGTTTTAAACTCATATGTGCATACTTTATGAAAATCTCAATATTTTATCATATTTTGTGAAATCTCAATTGGTTGTCATCAATCACCAAAAAGGGGGAGATTGAAAGTGCGTCTAGGAATGACTTGTGGGTTTTGGATGATTTATGACAAGCAAATGAGATTCTAACCACTTTGTTAAGATGAGCACAGGTTTCAATGAGAAAATGAGAAAAGTGCCAAAAAGAAAGGAGAATGAGGAATGCGGAAAAGAGCTCAAGAAACAAGTGTAGTAGATCATTGTGTATGGAGTGTGTTAAGGAAACACACCCCAAGAGATCAAGCACAAATAATCACACACATTGCACATATTTATACAGGACCGGACTAGTCCGACTGACCCCGGACTAGTCCGATATCTTTCTGCACAAGATCGGACAAGTCCGATATCACCACGGACTAATCCGATATCTCTCTGACTAGAATCGGACTGGTCTTCACCAGTGCAGACTAGTCCTCCAAACACTTCACAAGTTGTACAAAATCGGACAAGTCCGAAATTAGCACAGACTAGTCCAAAAAACCCTCTGACCTAAATCAGACAAGTCCTTCAAGTGTGTACTTGTCCCCAAATCCACTTAGGTTTCACTTTTTCGAACAAGTACGATATCCGTCGGACTAGTCCGAAGATTTCTAGAATCAAATTCGGACAAGTACGCTCTCAGCTGGACTAGTCTGATATTTCGGTACACCTAGGATTTGCTACACACAGCACACCGGACTAGTCCGATATTCCTAAACCCTAACGGTAACTTTTGGGAACCCCATATAAATAGGTGTACACGGCCCATCTTTCACATCTCTCAACCCCTTGCGCCATCACACCTCCCAAGAGCCTCAAACACACATCTCTCCACGAAATGAAACGCAACAAAGATCAATCCCTTGAGGATACACTTTGGATTATTGGAGAGACACGATTCATCACTCATTGAGCTCTTGGTTTGATTCCCTAACACACTCCTGTGGTTTTCATTGTGATCTTTCGAGTGTGTTCTTGGTGGTGTTCTTGTTGTAAGAGAGCCCTAAACGTGTGATAAGGCCCCTTGAATTTGGTTATTTGCCCTTTGTGATAAGGGAAAAGGATTGGCCTTCATGGCGATCCGACGAGGGTAGGGTTGGAGAAGACCCGGTCCTTTTGTGGACTCCTCAACATGGATGTAGGTTGCCTCTGTGGGAACCGAACCACAGGATAAAGTGCTTGTGTTCTTACTTTGTGCTCATCGTTCTTATACTTCATATCAATCTAGGGTTTCAATCAATCTTGCTTACTTTATGTTGAAACATTGAATATAAGATTGACTTGTGGTGCATCCTAGTTCATAATCGTGTAACACTTCAATTACAAGTATATTTCCGCTGCATACATCCTAGGATCAAGATAATCGATCAAATTTGATAAACCTAGATAGTACACACCGTACTAGTCCGCACTCGACCGGACTAGTTTGATATCTCGAGATTTGATCTGGTTGTTAAGTGTTGTAGGTTCCGACAAAAATCAAAAAGGTCTATTCACCCCCCCTCCTAGGCCACATTCAATTGGTATCAGATCACGGTTCTTCAAAAGGAGACTAATAGCTTGAAGAGATCATGTTGGACATGAAGGACGTACACAAGAGCAACAACCAAGAGAAGGTTGATGAAGACAAGAACAAAAAATTGGAGAGGCTCCTCAAGGCCATTCAAGACTTTGAGGATGACGATGAGGAGACGCTGGAACTAAAGGCGCTCCTAAGGAAGAAAACTCTTTCCAAAGGAAAAAAAAAAGATTGAAGAAGAAGGAGAGTAGTCACACCGACTACTCCCAATATCCTTTTAATTATGATCGCCTAAATACTAACCACAATCATTATCTATATATTCCACTCGGAACCCCACACTTTGACGGCAATGACTACTCAATGTGGAGGCAAAACATGAAAATGCATTTGATTTCTCTCAATCCAAGTTTGTGGCACATAGTATGCACAGGAATAGACATCCCGAATGATGATGAGGAGCTCACACCTAGCCAAGAGCAAGCAATCCATCGAAATGCCCAAGCTGCCGCAATCATTACTTCATCACTCAGTCGTGATGAATTTACAAAGGTAGATGGACTCGAGATCGCAAAAGAGATATGGGATACATTGCAAACCGCACATGATGGCGATCGTCATGTGCGAGAAGCGAAAATCGAGATGATTGAAGGCGAGCTGGGAAGATTCGCCATCGAAGAAGATGAATCGCCACAAGATATGTACAACCGACTAAAGATGCTCATCAACAAGGTGTGAGCATACGGAAGCAAGAAGTGGAACGACCATGAGGTGGTGAAGCTCATTCTTAGAGCCTTCATGCCTCCCAATGTTACCTTGTGCTCAATGATACGAGAAAGCCCCAAGTACAAGAAGATGACCCCGAATGAGCTACTTGAGAAAATCATCAACTTTGAGATGATGGAAAAACAAGCCAAACATGTTAAGGAGATTGCCGATCTCACCTCGGCAAAGAAGAAAGGGGTCGCTCTAAAGTCCACCCTTAAGCCCCTTGTCTAAAGAAGCTCGAGAAGCTCAACTAGAAGAAGACGGTGATGATGAGAGCAGTGACTTGGATGAAGATGACATGATATTATTCATGAAGAAATTCAAGAGAATGATGAAGAAGAGACAAGGGGCTAAATCAAGTGAAGGAAAGTACAAGGAAAGATCAAAACCAAAGTTGAGGTGGGCATGCTATAACTTTGGTGAGTATAGCCACTTTATAGTTGATTGCCCGTATGAAGAAAACAAGAAGAAGACCAAGGAAACAAAGCCTCAACCCAAGAAATTCTTCAAGAAGAAGAAGCAAGCCGAGCAAGCGCATATAGGGAAAGAGTGGGACTCAAATGATGAGTCCTCATCCGAAGAAGAAGAGATGGCTAGCATAGCCATCGAGAAGACATCCAAGAAGTCCACTCTCTTCCCTACTCTCGGTGCATGGAAAGGGAACGGTACTTGCCTCATGGCAAAGGAAGGTAAACGCAAGGTAACAACCAAACCCTCTTCCTTGCATTCCTATTCTAGTGATATTAAAATTCTAGCGATAATGAAGATATGCTCATTGGCTTAGACAAGAAATCGGCTACAAAAATGAAAATTTTACTTGATCAACTTGTTGAGAAGGAGAAGTTGATACATTGTCAAGAAGACATGATTATCTCCCAAAAGGAGGAATATGTTGAACTTGACAAGCTTCTAGAACTTGAAAAGGGGCGAAGCAAGTCACTAGAGCTTGAGTTAGCTTCAAGCAAGGAAGCTTGCTTGGAGTTAAACGACTCAAATGCTACAATCAAGGATGAACTTGCTAACCTAATCAAGGTTAACAAGATCCTTTAAGTGCAAGTTGAATCACTCAAGCAAGGTGACCCTTCATCCTCTTCAAGCTCACCTTCTCAACCCATTAAAACTGAAACTGCTTCTACTTGTACATGTGATAAAGTTGACACCAACTTGAAAGACAAGTCAACCTCTACCAAGGACAAGCATCCTTCACAAAATGGCATATTTGACAAGGAGAAGATCAAATATGCACGTAGTGCATACTTGTTCACAAGACCTCCAAATGTCAAATATGGCATTGGTTACTCTTATGGTGAAAAGCAACATGCTAGAAGCTATAAGAATAACAAGGAGAGCATTGCTTTTGTAAAGGGAAAACCCTCTCAAACTGTAAAGCCCAAAGTTAACATACATGATAACCGGACTAGTCTGGTTGGGGTCCGGACAAGTCCTGTCTTTCGGACAAGTCCGATCTCCCAGACTAGTCCTGTTTATAAACAACAACAGCTGCTTTTTAGAACCTTTGATGCATCTTATGTTTTAATGAGAAATAATTTTGGAAAAGTTTATGCTCATTATGTTGGGCCACGCCATGGGAACATCAAGTCTCATGTGTGGGTGCCTAAATCCCTTGTGACTAACCTAAAAGGACCCAAGCAAGCTTGGGTACCTAAAACTAAGACATTATTTGTTTTTGTAGGCCTATTCCTCCGGTGGATCTAAATGGGTGCTAGATAGTGGCTGCACCAACCATATGACCGGAGAAAGAAGGATGTTCGTTGAGTATTGTTGACGGTTGTTATATACCAATTTCATCTGTTAATTTAACTCAATTATGTGAAGGATTTGTCATTTCTTGCACACATCACCTTTCCATCTAACCCAATTCCACCTGGACTTGGAAATACGTGTATGCAGCATTTTATGCAGGAAATGAGGAAATGTAGAGGGACCAATCCTATAAAATATCATACCAGCCAATCAGGTGACGACATGTGGCATCCCATGGATCAAATGGCCAAAAAACAGAAGTATCCGAGGAGATCCAACGGTGTATCACCCATATACATCAATGGGACCCACCAACGGTGTATCACGTGTCGGCCGAACCCGGGGGTGCACAATCTGAGGAGAAAGCACACGATAATTGGTGCAATGACCAGGTCGGCCGAACCAGGGGGTCGGCCGACCTGGTCTCTGCACCAAACTCGGTCAGCCTCCACGTGTTGGCTCCTCCCGGCTTCCTGGAGTCAATGGTGACTGATTCCTGCGCTTTTGGTGGCGGGAACCGACCTCAACACTAGTATAAATAGGACCCCCTACCCCTCACTTCAACAAACACCACTTGAGCTTCATCTCTATTGTATACACTATCATCCATAGTTTTAGAGGAGTTAGGTTGTAGAGAGGAGAGTCTCTAGTTCCAAGTCCAAATTAGGAAAGGAGTAAGGAGTCTCTCTCTTCCCAATCCTACATTGGGAAAGGTATGGCTCATGTATTCTTTCTTGTATTTATGACTTTATGCATAATAAGGATAGTATGTTTAGTCTCTACTTATACATATACTTGGGCAAAGCGTTTCTTGTTTGATTGTGGAGTCCATGTATGTGGAAGGTATAGCTTCTATGACTGTTTTATCATGAACATATCTCATTATCATAGAACCTATAGACCCCCACTATAGTCTAGTTAATTATAACATAACTAGGTTAGTATGGATAATTATGTTGTGTATCAACATTGGTTCAATGATGATTCAATTCATTGCCTTAGGATGGATTATGCCTAGGCTCTTAAGGTAATTACTTAATATGCTAGCATGGTGCTAGGATAGCTAAGTAGCATTGGATGTCTCGTAGACCCACGGATTAAAGAGGTAGGCAGTAGGTGATGACAGCCCTATCTGTCATTTGTAATCCTCCACGTTCGGCTATGCCACAGGCTCTTGGCGAGAGTCGCCCTAGTGTTGCTAGGGGTAAGCCCGTGCCCGATGTGTTGAACCACATAGCATAAGTATTCACTATTGATCTAGCTTATGGATAATTAGTTTAGACGATGTATATGTACAATAGAGCATAGTAGGAGTACCTCCATAACTCCCAACCTTAACTAACCTCTAGGATCCTCTTACCCCCCTTAGACTTGAAAGATTTTGTGTGTGTCAACTACCTCCACTATTATTTTGTCCATCCTTACTAGATCCTTACCTAGACCTTTCTACCCTTTATACTTGATGATTGTTATATCTCTACCCCGCCTTCCTTTGGGATCAAATAAATGACACCCTTGGGAATACTCTTAAGGGGAAATGCTACAATGATACCTCCGTGCGCTTGCGGAATTCACTCTGTGATCTAATAGAACCGTTAACAAGATTTCTTACACATCAGTTGGAGATGTTCAGTTAATGGTGCATAAGTAATACCAACAAGCATTTCTGACACCGTTGCCGGAGATGATTTGTTAGTATATCTTAGGAGCCATCAACAAGTATGAAGAAAATGAGGATCCAAGCGAGGGCATATATTTTGGAGACAATAGTCAAGGAAAGGTGCTCGGTACCGGTAAAATTGCCATATCATCTAAACACACCCTTTCTCATATTTTACATGTTGATTCCTTAGATTATAACCTACTGTCCATATCTCAATTATGTGACAAGGGTTATAATTGTTTGTTCACTAACGAGGGTGTGACCGTCTCTAGAAGAAGTGATGGTTCCATTGCATTCAAGGGTATGTTAAAGGGAAAGCTTTACCTTGTTGACTTCAACAAAGATAAAGTCGAACTTGACACATGCTTGATTGCAAAGACCAACATGGGTTGGTTGTGGCATAGACGGCTAGCACATGTTGGTATGAGGAACCTTCAAAAACTCCTCAAGGGCGATCACATCTGAGGTTTGAAGGATGTTGTTTTTGTGAAAGACAGGCCTTGTAGCGCGTGCCAAGCCGGTAAGCAAGTTGGAGCACCCCATCCCGCTAAGAACATCATGACTACAACAAGACTGCTCGAACTACTTCATATGGACTTATTCGGTCCAATTGCTTACATAAGCATCGGCGGTAACAGATATGGATTAGTAATTGTTGATGATTATTCTCGCTTCACTTGGGTTTTATTTTTACATGATAAGGTAGAAACACAAGGAATCTTGAAGAAAATTTTCAAGCGTGCTCAAAATGAGTTTTCATTGACAATCAAGAACATTCGAAGTGACAACGGCACGGAGTTCAAGAACACACAAGTTGAGGATTACCTAGATGAAGAAGGCATAAAGCATGAGTTTTCAGCTCCTTACTCCCCTCAACAAAATAGAGTTGCCGAAAGGAAGAACTGAACCCTCATAGAGATGGCGAGAACAATGCTCGATGAGTACAAGACCTCGGATCCATTTTGGGCGGAAGCGGTCAACACCGCTTGCCACACCATAAATTGACTTTATCTCCATCAACTACTCAAGAAGACATCCTATGAGCTACTCACTGGTAACAAGCCTAATATTTCATATTTTTGAGTTTTCGGTTCCAAATGCTATATTTTGAACAAGAAGCCTAGGACTTCAAAGTTTGCTTCGAAGTCCGATGAAGGTTTCTTGCTCGGTTATTGTCGGTACCCTAAAAACCATACACCCCCTGAGGTTACAAAGATCTCAAGGGGAGGACATCCACTCAAATTGAAGACCCTCGGGGGCCCACTTGTCAGACATAACCGGACCTGTTTCTCCAACATGATTAGCCCCTAGGTTGCCACGTGTACTGTCAGACCGGAGTTATTACCCGCAAGGGTGAAGCTCCGGGCTAGCTACTGAAACGGCACCTCCGGACTTAACCCCTGACCGAGAGAAGCTCCGGACTTGACACGTGCCAGGCCACCCCGGAGCTTCCCGCTTCCCACAAGCAAGCTCCGGAGCTGCCACGTGTCCATACGTCGGAGCTAGCCGCTTCAAACCCCCGGGAGAGGTTGTAACGGCTCTGGATCTCCAAAGGACAGCTGCAGACTTCAAGACCCGATTAATTATCATTAATTCCACATTAATGACACTTAATCGGACGATATTAACACCTGTAACGGCACTGTCGGAGCCGTTACAGGGTTATTAGCAACAATTAATCTCGTGTATCAATACTAGTAACCGCCAGGGCCACATGTCGGGTCAGGCTAACTTGTAACGGTTTGTCCTTGTGCTATAAAAGGACAAACCGACGATACACGGAGGGAGAACACTGGAACACACTCAAGCTCACAAGTTAATACAACATACACACACCCGTGGAGTAGGGTATTACGCTCAGGCGGCCTGAACCACGTAAACCACCGTGTCACTCGAGTCCAATCGTGATTCACCTTCTTGGATCTCCGCGCGCCCACACCGAACTACAAACTCCTCCAACACTTCCACAGTGTCAGGAGATCTGCCGACTCCAACAGCCGACAGTTGGCGCGCCAGGAAGGGGCGCCTGAGATCTTCAAGAATGGTGAATTCTGCGGCTGGATCATCCAACGGGCAACCTGCTGCTCAGGCTGTCGGAGGCAATCCCTCCAACATGCAGCCACCGGCAGGAGCCTCAGCACCAGTAGGAGTCACACTCCCACCACCACTATCTTCTCCGGCAAGACATGCCGGACAACATGGTGGTGCATCGGCATCACATTCTGCGCAGGCAAGTCGTGACAACCCAGAACACGCGCTCCATGCAGCGCGTGCTCTTCTCCAGCGACCACCACCTCCGGATGCATCTCAGGGTGCCATGGAGCAATGGAGGGCTGATGTTGAGCATTTGGTCGCAGCAGCGGCCGAACGCCTCAACAACCAGGGTCCACCTCCTTCAGGGCGGGCCCCGTCGCAGCGACGGACGTTGTCGGGAAGACTTGGTCCACATGTCTCCAACAACCGGAGACGAGCTGCGTCACAGCAGGTGACGTCGTTGCCCTCTGGGGCACGACGCACCCATACCGCATCTCGGCTTTCAACACACGACCTCCGGGCGGAGCTTGATCGCCGATACCGCCAACAGGATGGCTGTGTCCATATCGAGCGAGCTCGAGAAAGACGAGATGCTCAAGACCTTTCTACTCTGGAAGGAGTAGGAGGAGGCTGTTCCGCCCTAGCCATGCACCTGCGCATGGTTAGATGGCCACAGAAGTTCCGGCCACACTTGCCGGAAAAATTCGACGGGACTGTCAACCCCGTAGAATTCCTGCAGATATACTCCACTGCAATCCTAGCAGCTGGAGGAAACGAGGCCGTAATGGCCAACTATTTTCCAGTGGCCTTAACTGGGACCGCCAGGTCCTGGTTTATGAGCCTTCCACCCAACTCTATTGACAGTTGGGAGGAGCTGTGCCGTCAGTTCACTGCCAATTTCGGGAGTTCATACACCCGACCGGGCACTGAACTAGACCTTTTTGCGGTCGTGCAAAAAGGAGGAGAATCTTTGCGGTCATTCATCCAGAGGTTCTCTCAGGTACGTAACACAATTCCTTCTATCTCAAGCGCTTCTGTCATTGTGGCATTCAGACAGGGTGTGCGAGACAAGAAGATGTTGGAGAAGCTGGCGATCAAAGATATCACCAGCGTCACGGAGCTCTTCAGCTTGGCAGACAAATGTGCCAGGGCTGCAGAGGGCCGTGAAATGCACTCCAAATCAGCCTTGGAGGATCATAAAAAATCCTTCAAAGAAGAAGCCGCTACCTCCGGGAGTGGCAAGAAGAAAAAGAAGACCAACGGCAAGAAGAAGCCGTCGGCCGGCACATCCAACGTTGCAGCCACTGCAACTCCTGGTGGCCGGGGACCACGCCCCGAGAAGCGACCTCGACCGTCTTCTGAAGACGGTGGCAAACCCAAGATGTGGTGCCCCATTCACAAAACGGGCAGCCACAGGCTGGAAGACTGCCGAGAGGTCCAAAACCTTGCCGAGCGCTACCACAAGCGCTGGGAAGGGTCTCCCTTTCGACAGAGGGAGGGAAAACAAAAGGTTGATGAAGCTCCGGCTGAAGAGGAGTTAGGGTTTCAGGACCCCAAAAAGGTCCTGAAAGCCGTCTACACCTCCGTCGACGATGACTCCGACGTCTCCGACAACGAGCGTCGAAAAACCATGAACACCATCTTTGGTGGATCATGGGACATCACTTCCCGTCGTGTCATCAAGACTATGCGACGGGATATGGCTGCTGTAGCTCCTACAGCTAGACCGGAGCCACATCGAAAGTGGATGGACACACCCATCACTTTTGATGCTTCAGACTGTCCTCAAAGCATGGTCGGAGCTGGCCAATTACCCTTGATGGTATCTCCCACCATCAACAACATCCAGCTCCATCATGTCCTGGTAGACGGAGGTTCGGGGCTTAACCTCATCAGCTTCGAAGCTTTCACTAAGCTTCAGCTCCGACCTTCGGACCTCCAGCCCTCTCGACCTTTCTCCGGAGTAGGTCCGGGGGCCATTACTCCACTCGGAGCTATTACTCTCCCTGTTACCTTCGGGACCCGGGAGAAGTATCGCACCGAGAAGTTGGTCTTCGACGTCGCTCAGATCAACTTACCATTCAACGCCATCTTGGGTAGACCTGCCCTGTACAAATTCATGGCAGCTGCTCATTATGGATACCTGGTGTTGAAAATGCCAACACCAGTAGGCGTTCTCCGGATCCGCGGAGATCGCACTGCCGGAGTCACTGCTCTGGAGGAACTCCACGCACTCACCACAGCACAAGAGGAGGACTCCAGACAGAAGCAAGCTCCACAACCTCCGAGCATTCGTCAACGAGGCTCGACCTCTGCACCCCGTGTGCAGCCAAGCGGCGACACTGACATTCCCGTCAAAGTCGTCCAAATTGGTTCCGATGTCACTCAAACTACCCGCATATCGGGTGGCTTGAACGACAAATAGGAACTCGCGCTCATCACTTTCCTCCGGGCTAACGTTGACGTGTTTGCTTGGCAACCGTCACAAATGCCTAGGATCCCCAGGGAAGTGATTGAGCACAATCTGAAGATTTACCCCGACGCTCGGCCTGTGCATCAGAAACCTCGGAAGCAATCAGTAGAGCGACAGAACTTCATCCGACAAGAAGTGAAGAAGTTGCTCGAAGCCGGATTCATCCGAGAAGTTTACCATCCAAAATGGCTGGCAAACCCAATCGTTGTGCCCAAGGCCGGCGGGAAACTTCGGATGTGTATCGACTACACCACACTGAATAAGGCATGTCCAAAAGATCCATTCCCACTACCTAGAATAGATCAGATAGTGGATTCCACCTCCGGGTGTGAGTTACTGTGTTTTCTAGACGCATATTCCGGATATCATCAAATCAGGATGTCTAGGGAAGATGAAGAACATACTTCATTCATCACAGTGGATGGATTGTACTGTTACACAGCCATGCCTTTTGGTCTCAAGAATGCAGCTTCAACTTTTGTACGAGCTATGTACAAAACTTTCGAAGAACTCATCAGAGACATAGTGGAAGTGTACGTCGATGACATCGTGGTCAAAGTCAAGAACAAGGAGTCCCTCTTGGACACCTTGCAGGCTGTCTTCGACAAGCTGCGGGCCACCCGCACGAAGCTAAACCCAGACAAGTGCGTATTCGGGGTTAGTTCCGGAAAGCTTCTTGGTTTCCTGGTAAGTCACCGGGGCATAGAGGCTAATCCGACGAAGATAAAAGCCATTGAAGACGTGCGGCCACCAACCCGCATCAAAGACGTCCAAAAATTAACTGGATGTCTAGCAGCCCTCAGCCGGTTCATTTCAAGACTGGCGGAAAGGGCACTTCCCTTCTTCAAGTTACTGTGGAAGTCCGGACCATTCCAATGGTCTGAAGAAGCAGAGAAGGCATTCCAGGAGCTGAAACAGTTCCTCACCACCCTACCAGTCTTGGTAGCTCCGAACCCTGGTGAGCCTTTACTGCTTTACATTTCAGCTACTGACGAAGTCGTCAGTATGGTTCTGGTTGCGGAGAGACCAGAACTACCTAATACTCAGGAATCCAGACTCCTTCGGGAGGGTCCGGAGGTTCTTGAAAGCGGGCCTGGGTCCCAGCTCCCAGACTTGAACCCACAAGAAGTCACTTCAGAGGACCCAGATCTCTCTGAGAGGATCCAGGTCATTCCTGAAGAAGCTCCGGGTTCCTCCACTCAGAACCCGGAGGTCCCCGAAGAGAGTCTAGACCCCTCCGAGAGGGTCCGGATCAATGAAGAGGAAGCCCCGGACCCCTCCGGGAGGGTCCGGACCATTCAACGCCCGGTATACTTCATCAGTGAAGTGTTACATGATGCCAAGACTCGATACCTAGAGGTGCATAAACTGCTCTATGCAGTTCTTATTGCCTCAAGGAAGCTTCGACACTATTTCCAAGCTCACAAAGTCTCAGTGGTGACTTCATATCCACTTCGAGCGATCCTGCATAATCCCAATTCAACTGGGAATATTGCAAAGTGGGCAGTGGAATTGGCTGAATTCGATCTTGAATTTATTCCGAGACAAGCAATCAAGAGTCAAGTGTTGGCAGATTTCGTGGCAGAATGGACTCCCTCTCCATTAAACCCTGGGGGCCCCAGTGAGCAGAAGACGGAACCTCAAGTTCCATCCTTCACTAAACCTCATTGGACCCTTTACTTCGACGGCTCCATGCAGAAGCAGGGAGCCGGAGCTGGAATCCTTCTCCTTGCACCAACCGGGGAGAAGGTGAAATACATGGTACACCTTGACTTCAAGGCAACCAACAACATGGCGGAGTACGAAGCACTCATCTATGGATTAAAGGTGGCACTTTCATATGGTGTCAAGCAATTGCTGGTCAAAGGAGATTCACAACTCGTCATCAAGCAGGTGAAGGGTGAATGCTCCTGCAATAACCTCCAGCTGGCTGCTTACCTCCTTGAAGTCCAGAGGCTTCAGAAGGACTTCGAAGTCCTAGACCTTCACCATGTTCAGCATGCTCACAACGCTGAAGCTGACGAACTCTCGACCAAGGCGTCAACCAGAGCTCCGGCTCCTGACGGAACCTTTGTCCGGAGGTTGTCAAAACCCACAGTTCAGCCTGCCGAACTGAACGAAGGGGGCGAGATCAGCATACTGAAGCTGACGGTCCCGATGGCCCTGTTACCATGGCAGCCATCAAGGGTCGTAGGTGCTGCCGGAAGCTCCGAGCAACCCAGCACGCAAGACTCAAATGCTCAAGTCAGTTCCGATGCATGGATCTCGGAGATCCGGAACTACTTGAAAGACAACATCCTTCCTGACGATGATGTATCCGCTGACCGGGTAGTCAGATTGGCTAAAAGATACACGTTGGTAGAAGGGGATCTCTACCGGCGCGGTGCCAACGGCATCCTAATGCGGGGCATCACAAGGGAAGAAGGCTGCGAGCTCCTCACAGAAATCCATGGAGGCGAGTGTGGGAACCACGCATCTTCCCGCACGCTGGTCGGAAAAGCCTTTCGGCACAGTTTCTACTGGCCTACAGCGCTCCAGGATGCCACTGAGCTAGTGAAGAAATGCAAAGCATGCCAATTTCATGCAAAGCAAATTCACACACCCGCTCAGTCCTTACAAATGATACATCCTACATGGCCTTTCGCTGTGTGGGGGATGGACATCTTGGGACCCTTCCCAAGAGCCGTCGGAGTCTACAAGTTCATGTACGTCGCCATCGACAAGTTCACCAAGTGGCCGGAAGCTACTCCTGTTGTGACGATCAACAAACAATCTGCAATCAATTTTCTACAATCTATCGTGAGCAGATTCGAAGTCCCAAATAAGATCATCACTGATAATGGGACTCAATTCACAAGCTCCGCATTTCAAGGATATTGCGAAGACCTCGGCGTACAAGTTTGCTACGCTTCCGTAGCTCATCCTGCCAGCAATGGACAAGCCGAGAGAGCAAACGCAGAGATCCTTAAAGGACTCAAAACACGCACTTACGAGCGTTTGAAAAAGCACGGAGCCAATTGGATCGAAGAGCTTCCGCCCACTCTATGGGCCAACAGGACTTCTCCAAGTCGGGCAACCGGAGAAACACCCTTCTTCCTGGTGTACGGAGCAGAAGCGATCCTTCCTCCGGAAATCACCTTGGGTTCCCTCCGGGTCCGAACCTTCGACGAAGCCGCGCAGGACCAGCTCCGGCGCGAAGACCTAGACCTCCTTGAGGAGGGAAGGTGCCAAGCAGCTGTTCGGAACGCCCGATACCGCCAAGCTTTACGGCGCTATCACCAGCGGCATGTACACAACCGACAGCTCGAGGAAGGCGATCTGGTGCTACGGAGAATACTATCCAGAGAAGGGCAAAACAAACGCTCCCCTGGCTGGGAAGGGCCCTTTCGAGTGATCAAAGTATCCCGTCCCGGAAGCGTTCGCTTGGCTACCGAGGATGGGACACCTCTCCCAAATCCTTGGAACATCGAGCACCTCCGTAAGTTCTACACTTAATTCCACGGAGGTGAGTCTTAAGTAACTTGAAATGTATGTTATAGAGTCATTGTATAGAGTCGGGCAGTTCCTCCGAGAGAGCAGCCGGACCTTTCCCGAAAGGTTTGAAGAGCTCATGCAACACTTAATACAGTCTCCGGACTAGAAGTGTGGCTAACTACCCTGGGTCAAACGAGAAACCAAACACACTTAGCCTGGTTCTATACCCTAAGAGTGTACTTGTTTCCCCTGTACCCCGGACCTATAATGAAAGACATCTTCATGTGAAATAGACTCCACGTGCATTCATTTTTGCATAGGCTCGACATTTTTATTTTTCTCTTTCTTGTCTATAACAGAAACGTGCAATTCTTAAGAAGTTCTAGTTTGACCGGTTTACATACGATTTGAGTTGAATTGTCGGATTTTTTGGATTTAAATGTCGACTGTGGCCAACTCGCCTGAAAGTCGCCAAGCCATTCTAGGGCCGGAGTGCGCTATCGACTTAGCCTGGTCAAGCACCCTAAGTACGCCACTCTACCTACATCCCGGCAGGCCAAAGTAAGGTGGGTCCATGGACAGTTAGATCCAAAAGAAAAGACAATTCATTCAGTCGTATTAGAAATCGTGTTCAACTTAAAATTTTCTTGAGAACCATAAGCCGCGATGAAGTTATAGACAAGGAACGAATTTTACTATTTTTCTTGGCTTAAGTGTGCAGGAAAAATGAACCCTATGTTGATGGATAAAAACCGGAGCTAACCAAGCTCCGACTCCCACCAGGACGTCAACCGTCGGCGTTGATTAAAAGATAGTGAGAAGACCCCATCACTGGAGTCTGTCGCCAACAAACCAAGTGTGGCAAGGGTCATCGCCGGAGCTACTAAGCTCCGACACCTTGGAATATTAACTATCGACGCTCAACGTGTTGGTAGAGGCTATTGCCGGAGCTATTAAGCTCCGGCGATGGACAGTGCCGGAGCTTCTAAGCTCCGACGACTTCAAGGGACCTTCACTATCGAAAACTTCGGACCTAAATTATACGAGTTCGAAGCAAATTTGTCTTCAACAAAACTCAACATCCTTTTGGTACATGTCCACAATCAAATTGTGCACATCTACCAGGGGGCCAAGTGAAGACAAAGATGTTGAAGACAAAAAAATGAAATTCACGAAAAATTGGGGATTTCATTTCATCAGAAGACCGGAGATTACATTTGGAGACAAGGGATTACAAAATTGAGGAAGAAGAGAAGATACAAGTAAAGGCTAAGAGAGACAGTCCTAGACCCTATGGAAGAACTCGGCGACCTTCTGGGCGACCTCCGACACGCTGGCTCGGGTAGCTTCGCTTTCTCCTTCGACGGGGCCTTCAAGCACCGGGTCCAGAGGGAATCGAGGGTTCCGGCTAGTGTAGCACGTCAACACATACTCTGTGACGTTCCTAGCCAGGGATTGCCCCTCGACCTCCAGCTGGTCCGCGATGACGTCGCCCACCTTGGAGAGCTTGCTGCCCGCAGCGCTCAACGCTTGCAACGCAAGGTCCGGCTCCGGCTCCGGATCATCCGGGAGCACAGGGCTGAAACCCATCGGCGCCAGCGCATCGTCGGCCTTGCTCAGGAACTCCCAAATTTGCAGGGAGTCCGTCTTCCTCAGGCCCTTCATCTCTTCCAGGGATCTCCGGGCCGCCGCCAGCTCCGAATTCTCGCGGGAAAGGCGCTCAACTTCTTTGGCGTTTTGCTGAATCTTCGCAGCAACCCGCTTCTCAAGTCTTCCGAGCTCCTCCTCCCGGAGGTGGATCTTGTTCCGGCGGTCGACCAGGTCCTTCTCCCTAGCCTCTATTTTCTTCTCCCGGGCGACAAGGGCACACTCGTACTCGTAGAGTTCTTGCCCCCGCACCCAGGTCTTCTCCTCCTCCTCAAGGCAGCGCTCTTCCAATTTTTTAGTGCGCTCCTCGAGGCCCTTGTCCGCCAGAGCTGTTTTCTCGGCAAGCTCTTCCTCCCGTCGCAAGACGTCATCCCGTAGCTCCAGGAGTTTTTGCTCCTCATCCTCGAGCCGCTTTTCCCTTCCTTCAAGTGCCTCTCGGCGCTTGATGAGTGCGGTACTGATGGCCTCGAGTTGATCGAACCGAGCGTTGGCCGCGTCGTTAGCAGCCTTAGCTTGGTCATGGAACTCCCAGGATTGAGCGTCGAGGGCGTGAGTCATGCTCTCCCTCTCGTCCAGCAGTTCACCCCAGAGCTCCAGGCGGACCTTCTCCCGCCTGATCCATTCCTTGTCATCCGCAATCCTCGACTGCGCCAGCTTAGTCTCAAAGTGGAGCCGATTACGCCACCTCCTAAGGGTTTGGCGCTCCTCTTCAAGAGCTTTGCTGTCGTGGAAGAAGGCCAGTTGGACCTGATGTAGACTGGAACAGGCATTGTCGATGGACATCGACAGAGAGATGGGCTCCGGACCTGCCGGGGTCTCCTCCGCTGGTTCCAGCGGGTCTTCACTTACAAAAATTGGGTCCCACTCTACAAGAGTGGAACCCCGGGCTTCCAAAGCACTAGGGCACTCCTCCGGGATGGCCTCAGTCGCCACCGAAGAAGGTCCCGCCACCAAGCCTTCATTTGCCCCCTCAGGCTGGGGGCCGGCGACTTCGTTCAGGCACTCTGGCTCCGCCACGGGTACCATCGACGTCGTCGCCTCCACTGGCTCCGGCCGGGACACTTCTTCTGAGGGAGGCTCAAGCTCCCTCGCCTCTTCGACCACCGGCTCTGCGGCCGGCGCTCCAGCAATCACCGGCTCTACGGCCGGCGCCTCCACAATCACCGGCTCTGCAGCCGTCGCTCCAATAATTACCGGCTCTGCGACCGGAGCTTCGGAAGTAACCGGCTCAACTGCCGGAACCACTTCAACTTCCGGCTCGCATGCCGGGGCTTCAGCTACCTCCGGCTCAACCTCCGGGGCTTCAGCACTTTCCGGCTCCGAAGCCGGGACCGCTACTTCCTCCGACTCAACAGCCGGAGCTTCTACTTCTGCAGCACCAGGACCCAGAGCTTCAACCTCCGGAACGGGTGCCGCTGGCGCATCTTCAATCCCGTGGTCCGGCGCTACCACGGGAACCTCTGGAGACGAGTCGAGGTCCATGACCACGACAGCCGGCGCCGGAGCTGTCGCGGCCTCCGCTTGGGGCGGCACCGGAGCTAGAGCAGAAGCCCCCGCAGCCTCAGACACTGTGGCTGAGGGCGGAGCTTCACTCCCCTTCTTGGGAACGCTGCAGATAAAGAACGAAGAAATTGAGCAAATAGATGCTACAATTAAAAGTTAATCGAGGTAAGAAAGAAAAATTACCTTGGGAGGCTCACGCACCAGCTTGCGCGGAACCTCTTTCCCGGACGTTCCGGGCTGGCCACGGTCGGTGTAGGAGCTCCGGGAGGACTCCCAAGACTTGCCGTGGCCGCGGGCGTTTCCCGGGTCAGAGCTCTCCTTGATCGGGAGGAACTCCTGGACCTGGAGGCCCTCACCGCTTCACGTGCCGGAGTCGCCTGCCCGGAACTGGCACCTCCGGAGGGATCCATCACGGGGACAGTCGCACTCCGGGAGGATCCCACTGCAGGAACAGTAGCACTCCGAAAAGACCCCACCACGGGGACAGCCGCCACGGCGGCGGAGGATCTTCCTTCCTGAGGACGGGGAACTGGGGGGGAGGTGGCAAGCCCGACGGACCTTCCGTCAGCATGTCGCAGCTTTCTCTTCCGGCTCTCCGGCTCCTCCGCCAGCTCCTTGCCCTTGCCAATGACCTCAGCTCTTGGCTGAGAGACAGGGGCGGAGCCGCCTTCGGACAACCCGGGGATCGCCAACCGGGCAGTTGATCTTCTCTCGACGACGCCAAGGTCGTCAAGCGCGGGCATCTTCCGCCGGAGCTCCCTGCTGAACTCAACTTCCACGTTCAGGGGGAGGAAAGCCGGCGGCGGAGTCAAGTACTCTCCGTCGACATCGATGTCGTGCTGGAATTTCTTGAGGTGAAACTCCAAGGACTTCCCCACCATGCTGGACTTCAACCCGGTCTCAACCCGGTCCTCATCCATCACGCTGTTGAGGGCCCAGGCGAGCTTCTCCCTCCTCTTCAGCGGCGCCCACCTGTTGGACAAGAAGTTGCAGAACACCGCCTCGGGAGTCAATCCTCCCTCCACACATTGGCGGATCCTGGTCAGGGCGGGGTCGAAAGCTGCCGCCAGCACCGGAACTTCGCTCCACACCAACGTGTCAATGCCGGGCAGACCGTCTGGCAGCTCCAACCGCTCATGCTCCTCCACCCGGACGACAACCCAATCCTTCTTCCAGTCATCCCACTTCCCGGAAGGGAATGACCGGAGGTACTTGAACGGGCACTTCTTGCGCTTCACAAAGTAGTAGAAGCCAAGGTACTCGTCGCTTCGGCCGGTGGTTTGGACGGTGAAGAAGGTGCGGAAGAGCTCGATGCAGGGAGGGATGCCCACCCACATCTCACAGAAGTGAACAAAGATGGACACAAGGAGAATGGAGTGAGGGCCAAGGTGGTATAGCTGCAGACCATAGAAGTCCAGCAGCATCAAGAAGAAAGAAGAAAACGGTGGGATCAGCCCCACCATGGCGTACGAAGAAAAATACACCATCTCGCCGGAGTGCTCCTTTTTAAAGGGAAGCTCTCCGCCGGCGCGGACCGAACGGTTGAAGAAGTCCGACGACCACCCCATGAGGGCTCGGACCTTCTTCAGATCGCTCTCCGTCTTCAAACGACTCTCACGCAGACCCAACTCCATCGCAGCACAGCTAGGCAAGAGAAGAGGAGCAAAGCACGAGTTGGGAGTTTGAGCGCAAGAACAGATGAAAAGCGTAAAGAACTCCCGACGGTGCGCTTTCCTTCTTAAGTAAGCCCTCGCAACGCTTGGATGGAAACTGCAGGGGAGTCAAGGATACTACTCAAGAATTCAACCCTGCCGATGACAAGAGGGCCCGGGACCACCCTGACGATCAAGTCGAGGTTCTTACCCAGGCGAACAGTTGTCATCACGAGGCGGGAAACCCAAAGGCGGCGGACTGACAAGGCGCGCGGAACCGATACGGTTTTCGTATCGGGAACCGGCGACCTTCAATTGCGAGAGATCCGCACGTCAAAGATCTTATCTGCCGCCTGAGGTGCGCCACGCGTCGGGACTTAACCATAAAGCCCCGCCAAAGGCACGTCCGAAGACCCTTGAAGACCCAGTTCAAGAGTCGCAGGTGTGGACCCACCTCCGGCGGAATGACCTCACCCCGTTGGCCTTCCCCGGAGGTAGGTCCAGGGGGCCACTGTCGGTACCCTAAAAACCATACACCCCCTGAGGTTACAAAGATCTCAATGGGAGGACATCCACTCAAATTGAAGACCCTCGGGGGCCCACTTGTCAGACATAACCGGACCTGTTTCTCCAACATGATTAGCCCCTAGGTTGCCACGTGTACTGTCAGACCGGAGTTATTACCCGCAAGGGTGAAGCTCCGGGCTAGCTACTGAAACGGCACCTCCGGACTTAACCCCTGACCGAGAGAAGCTCCGGACTTGACACGTGCCAGGCCACCCCGGAGCTTCCCGCTTCCCACAAGCAAGCTCCGGAGCTGCCACGTGTCCATACGTCGGAGCTAGCCGCTTCAAACCCCCGGGAGAGGTTGTAACGGCTCTGGATCTCCAAAGGACAGCTGCAGACTTCAAGACCCAATTAATTATCATTAATTCCACATTAATGACACTTAATCAGACGATATTAACACCTGTAACGGCACTGTCGGAGCCGTTACAGGGTTATTAGCAACAATTAATCTCGTGTATCAATACTAGTAACCGCCAGGGCCACATGTCGGGTCAGGCTAACTTGTAACGGTTTGTCCTTGTGCTATAAAAGGACAAACCGACGATACACGGAGG
Organism: Tuctoria greenei; assembly: GCA_036927565.1. NCBI lineage: Eukaryota > Viridiplantae > Streptophyta > Magnoliopsida > Poales > Poaceae > Tuctoria > Tuctoria greenei. The sequence goes on from JAYESD010000004.1 coordinate 198,712,987, forward strand.
GAGAACACTGGAACACACTCAAGCTCACAAGTTAATACAACATACACACACCCGTGGAGTAGGGTATTACGCTCAGGCGGCCCGAACCACGTAAACCACCGTGTCACTCGAGTCCAATCGTGATTCACCTTCTTGGATCTCCGCGCGCCCACACCGAACTACAAACTCCTCCAACACTTCCACAGTGTCAGGAGATCTGCCGACTCCAACAGCCGACAGTTATGATTCGAACACTTACGCCTATCGTGTCTTCAACAAGACCTCCGGACTTGTTGAAGTAGCACGTGACGTAGTGTTCTATGAAACTAATGGCTCCCAAAAGGAGCAAGTTGATCCATGTGTGCTGGATAGAGAAGAAGCTCCTTGTCAAGCATTGAGAAGAATGGCGTTAGGCGAAGTTCGACGACAAGAGCCACCTCTACATATGCATGAGGAAAATGAACCACAAGACGAGGCCAATGATCAAGGGGTAGCTTCCATACAAGATCAACCTCAAGAAGACGAAAATGATCAACAAGTCAATGAGGGAAACCATTTAGGAGGAGAAGAAGATGATCACGAAGATTCAAGACAGCAAGTGCCACACCCAAGAGTACACCAATGCGTCCAAAGGGATCACCCAATCGACAACATCATCGGTGACATCCAAAAGGGAGTAACTACTAGATCTCGTATAGCTAATTTTTGTGAGCATTATTCGTTTGTATCCTTTTTGGAACCACGTAGGGTTGAGGATGCATTAAAGGATCCGGATTGGGTAGTGGCCATGCAAGAATAACTCAACAATTTCAAGCGAAACGAGGTGTGAGAACTAGTCGAAAGACCCAAGTCCAACGTCGCCGGCACCAAATGGGTCTTCCGCAACAAACAAGACAAACACAGGGTCGTGACAAGGAACAAGGAACGACTTTTGGCCAAAGGGTATTCACAAGTTGAAGGTTTGGATTTCGATGAGACCTTTGCTCCCGTAGCTAGACTTGAGTCTATTAGAATATTACTTGCATATGCTACTCACCATGATTTCAAGCTCTATCAAATGGATGTGAAAAGTGCCTTCCTCAACAGACCAATCAAGGAGGAGGTGTATGTAGAGCAACCCCCCGGGTTTGAAGATGAAGAGTTCCTCGACGACGTATTTAAATTGCGTAAGGCTCTCAACGGCCTCAAACAAGCTCCTAGAGCTTGGTATGAGTGTCTTAGAGATTTCTTAATTGAAAATGGTTTTAAGATCGGTAAAGTAGATTATACATTGTTTACAAAGAACCTTGACAATGATCTCTTTATTTGTCAAATTTATGTTGATGATATAATCTTTGGTTCAACTAAAAAATCTTTTTGTGAGGAATTTAGTAAAATTATGATAGAAAGGTTTGAGATGTCCATGATGGGAGAGCTAAAGTACTTCTTGGGATTCCAAGTGAGGCAACAAAAGGAAGAGACGTTCATAAGCCAAACCAAGTACACTTGGATCTCGAGACATACTCAAGAAGTTTGGAATGGACAAGGCAAAGCCCATAAAGACTCCCATGACAACGAATGGCCACTTGGATCTCGATGAAGATGGACCAAACATCGATCAAAAGGTATATTGCTCCATGATTGGATTTCTACTCTACTTATGTGCATCTAGGCCAGACATTATGTTGAGTGTATGCTTGTGTGCAAGATTTCAAGCCAACCCAAAAGAGTGTCATTTGACAGCCGTTAATAGAATCTTGCGGTATTTAGTTCATACACCCAACCTAGGCCTTTGGTACCCCAAAGGTTCAAATTCAATCCCATTGGATACTCCGATGCAGATTATGCCGGATGCAAAGTAGATAGAAAAAGTACCTCCGGTACATGCCAATTCCTAAGAAGATCCCTTGTTTCTTGGTCCTCCAAGAAACAAAACTCTATTGCCCTATCCACGGCTGAAGCGGAGTATGTTGCAGCCGGGAGTTGTTGTGCACAACTCCTTTGGATGCGACAAACTCTAAGGGATTACGGTTACAATATGAACCGCATTCCACTCCTCTGTGATAATGAGTGCCATTAAAATTGCCCATAATCCCGTTGAGCACTCTAGGACCAAACACATAGACATCCGACATCATTTTTTGAGAGACCATTCAATGAAGGGAGATATAGCCATTTCACATGTCAATACCGAAAAGCAACTAGCCAATATATTCACCAAGCCACTTGATGAAAAACGCTTTTGCGAGCTCCGAAATGAACTTAATATTCTCGATGCTTGGAGTGTGGCTTGAAATCTTGTATACCTGAATGCTATCTTCAAAATTCATTGATTTTGTTGTGAAAATCATCTCTCTCAATTTTTCCAAAAACAACTATGTCAATTACTAGATCTTGGTGAATTATGGTCATCGCTTGATTGTTGAATGCTTACTGATCATATTCATCAAGATTATTTGGTGTGCGTTTGCTCCCTACTTTTCTTAATAAGTACCTTCGAATATATATGAATGAGATAGCTAATCTTGTCTGGTGACCAGGGACTAGTCCGTGGTTACCCGGACTAGTCCGCATGTGCAGACTAGTCCGCAGAGCGCCGGTTAGGTTGGACTAGTCCGGCTGACCACTGACTAGTCCGATATAGTCTCTGGAAAAGTTCGGACTAGTCCGATCTTTCTCAGACTTGTCCGATTTTTCGTGTCCATAACCCTAGCCGCCGCCAAACCCTAATCTCCCTCACCCCACACTTGCCTCAAGCTTTCTCTCTCCATGCTCGAGCTCCCCAAGGCGATTCTTTGATTCCTCCATCAAAACTTCGCAAGTTTGGGTGGAAATGGACCTCCATTGCGTAGGGATTGAAGACCACGGACTTGTCTGATCCTTCAACACCTACATCTCCACGAATCAAGCAATTTCGGTAAATTTTCCTCCCTAACCCTAAAAATTGCTATTTCGTTCAATGTTGATCAACTAGCTTGGTTCCTATCACCATATACATGCTTCCTTGATGTATTTCATTGATGCTAAGCTAGTTGTGCATTAGGAATTACCATTCGTCTCATAGTTATGGCTCTAGAGGTTGAACACTGGACTAGTCCGGTCGAGGTACGAACAAGTCCGGTCAAACGGACTAGTCCATGCCTGTACACCAGACTAGTCCGATTTTTCTGGACTCAACCCTAACTTCTCAATTCCTCAATGCAACTCCTTGCCATCTATACTCATCAATGCCTTGTGAAATCTATTCTCAGGACAATGTCGAGCACCAACGACGATATCTCCGATTTCGAGGTTGAGATGGACCACAAAGCCGTGCTTCGGTCCTCGACGAGCTTGAGCAAGAAGCGCCAAGAGCGCCCTTCCGAGCCGGCACCTTCTCCTCCCCAGGCTCGAAGGAAGGTGCTCGCGAAGAAGCTAACATCCAAGGCTTCAGTAGGAGGTGGCTCTCGCCAAGCCAAGGGCAAGGGCAAAGGAATTGCAATGGGCCCGATTGGCCCCCTAAAGCTGTCAGCTCCAAGGGAAGGGTCCAGGGATACTGCAGAGGAGAGATTCAATGGAAAGGGCAGCGACACGGCGGCCTAGTTCAGGAATGTTGATTGCTACAACCGTCTGAAGCAAGCTGCCGATGGGAGGTTTTGGAGCAATTTTTGTGTAGATTTCTACAAGACCGTCTATCTCCCAATGAAGTCGTCTGTGGTGCACAGCCAATGGATAGATTGGGCACACTTTGAGAAGAAGGGATGCTCACCCTTTGTTGAGGTGGTCGAGGTAATGGAAAGGCATGGCCTGAGGGACCTCTTTGCCTTCCGGAATAATTGGAATGATGAGGTCATCATGCAGTTCTATGCGACATGCCACTTTGCTAGTGACGAGGAAGAGTGGGTGACTTGGACTCACGGATCCAAGTACACCGTTACCTATGAAGAGTTTGCAAGATTGCTGCATCTTGACTCCTCAAGCACTGACAACCTAATCATCCACAACATTGGGGTCATTGAGGAGGACAGGATGAAGTTCCTCTATGAACCCAACTCCAAGTTCAACCCCCTTCTACCAAGAATATGAAGCCTTTCTTTGTGGTGTTGAACAGGGTTCTAAGGAAGACATTTTCCCCCAAGGATGGGGATGCAGGAAGTGTGCAGGGGTATCTCAGGACCTTGATGAAGGTCATTAGCAAAGACAGAAGATTTGATGTCTTTGACTATATTTGGAACAACATGGAGAACATCTCCTGCACACCGAACAGGTCCTGTGACTATGCTCCTTATCTGATGTTTATGATTGAAAAGATCACAGGCATAGAGTTTGTCAAGGATGTGGAGCACCTCCCCTTGAGGCCCCAGAAGCCTCAACAGCCAAGTGTCCAAGTTGATCCCTCTTCGGCTTCCAGTCCCGAGGCTCTAGTGAGAGCTAGTGGAGGTTCTAGAGTTGCTCCCGCCACTAGGGCCCCTCCTCAAAAGGAGACTCCAAGTGGCATCTTGAAGTACCTGGCAGCTATTTTTGCCTCCTGCAAAAAGGCCGAAGTGAAGGCCCACAAGCTCAACAAGAGAAGAAAGGCTGACATGAGATATGTCAAGGAGAATGTGAAGAAGATTTGTCAAAAGCTGGAAATTGAGCCCATTGGATCTCCAGTAATTCTGATGACTCCGACTCTGATTTCACCGAGCTCGGGCCCTTGACTCCCTCCGAGCTTGCCTATTTTGGCATTGGGGACTCGAGTGGTTCTGCTCCTCCTCCTCCTCCTCCTCCTCCTCCTCCTCCTCCTCATCATCATCATCATCATCAGCCAGAGGATGAAGATGAAGACGACGAGAGGACCGACAGCGAGGCTTGAAGACTTTAGGTCTCTCCTCTCCTTCTTTTTGGTGCCTTGATGCCAAAGGGGGAGAGATTGAGGGGGAGTCTTATGTTTTAGCTGTAGGATGCGAGGAGAGCTTCTTTTATGTCTTTTGTCTATTTTGTGGGTTGTAAGACTCTTAATATGCTCTTATGGTACTTTTGGTCTTGTGATGCAATGTTTTGAACTACTTATGAAGAAATTGATGAAATCTATGATTTTGCTATAAGAATGACATATATGCTTGTTGTTGATGTGTTTATGTCAATTATGTCATTCTCATCATGATTATTGTTTCTATACACTTAGTTCTGCATCCCACCATAAATAGTGCACATATGGATCATGTTTCCATTGCTTAATGTGTTTTAAACTCATATGTGCACACTTTACGAAAATCTCAACTTTTTTATCATATTTTGTGAAATATCAATTGGTTGTCATCAGTCACCAAAAAGGGGGAGATCTAAAGTGCATCTAGTAATCCCTTGAGGGTTTTGGATGATTTATGACAAGCAAATGAGATCCTAACCAATTTGTTTATATGAGCACAGGTTTCAATGAGAAAGTGAGCAAAGTGCCAAAAATAAAGGAGAATGAGGAATGTGGAAAAGAGCTCAAGAAACAAGTATAGTAGATCATTGTGTATGGAGTGTGTTAAGGAAACACACCCCAAGAGCTCAAGCACAAATAATCACACACATTGCACATATTTATACATGATCGGACTAGTCCGACTGACCCCGGACTAGTCTGATATCTTTCTGCACAAGATCGGACAAGTCCGATATCACCACGGACTAGTCTGATATCTCTCTGACTAGAATCTGACTAGTCCTCTCCAGTGCAGACTAGTCCTCCAAACACTTCACAAGTTGCACAAAATCGGACAAGTCCGATATTAGCACGGACTAGTCCGGAAAACCCTCTGACCTAAATCGGACAAGTCCTTCAAGTGCGGACTTGTCCCCAAATTCACTTAGGGTTTCACTTTTCCGGACAAGTCCAATATCCGCTGGACTGGTCCGAAGATTTCCAGAATCAAATTCGGACAAGTCCGCTCTCAGCCAGACTGGTCCGATATTTCGGGACACCTAGGGTTTGCTACACACAGCACACCGGACTAGTCCGGTGTCCACCACGGACTAGTACGATATTCCTAAACCCTAACGGTAACTTTTGGGAACCCCATATAAATAGGTGTACAAGGCCCATCTTTCACATCTCTCGACCCCCTGCGCCGTCACACCTCACAAGAGCCTCAAAAACACATCTCTCCACGAAATCAAATGCAATAAAGATCAATCCCTTGAGGATACACTTTGGATCATTGGAGAGACACGGTTCATCACTCATTGAGCTCTTGGTTTGATTCCCTAACACACTCCTGTGGTTTTCATTATGATCTTTCGAGTGTGTTCTTGGTGGTGTTCTTGTTGTTTCTTGGGGAGCCCTCACCGTGTGAGAAGGCCCCTTGAGTTCGGTTATTTGCCCTTTGTGATAAGTGAAGAGGATTGGCCTCCGTGGCGATTCGACGAGGGCAGGGTTGGAGAATACTCGATCCTTTTGTGGACTCCTCAACGTGGATGTAGGTTGCCTCTGTGGGAACCAAACCATGAGATAAAGTGCTTATGTTCTTACTTTGCGCTCATCTTTCTTATACTTCATATCAATCTAGGGTTTCAATCAATCTTGCTTACTTTACGTTGAAACATTGAATATAAGATTGACTTATGGTGCATCCTAGTTCATAATCGTGTAACACTTCAATTACAAGTATATTTCCGTTGCATACATCCTAGGATCAAGATAATCGATCAAATTTGATAAACCTAGACAGTACACACCGGACTAGTCCACACTCGACCGGACTAGTCCGATATCTCGAGATTTGATCTGGTTGTTAAGTGTTGCAGGTTCCGACAAAAATCAAAAAGGCCTATTCACCCTCCCCCCTCTAGGCCACATTCATCGACAAGTTCACCAAGTGGCCGGAAGCTACTCCAGTTGTGATAATCAACAAGCAATCAACAATCAAGTTCTTGAAGTCCATAATATGCAAATTTGGAGTTCCGAATAAAGTCATAACTGACAATGGAATCTAATTTACAAGTGCTACATTCCAAGAATATTGCGAATACCTCGACATTCAAGTCAGCTACGCATCAGTAGCCCACCCAGCAAGCAATGGCCAAGCCGAGAGAGCAAATGCAGAAATCCTAAAAGGACTCAAGACACGTACATATGAACTCTTAAAAAAGCAAGGAGCCAACTGGGTTGAAGAGCTTCTGTCTACGCTGTGGGCGAATAGGATAACCTAGCCGGTCAAATGGGGAGACACCCTTCTTCCTGGTGTACGGAGCTGAAGCAATCCTTCCTCCGGAGATCACCATGGGGTTGCTCTGTGTCTAGACCTTCGACGAAGCCATGCAGGACCAGCTCCGGCAGGAAGACCTTGACCTCGTCGATGAGGGAAGGTGTCAAGCAGCTGTTTGGAATGCACGCTATCACCAAGCGCTCTGACGTTATCATCAAAGTCATGTGCGCAACCGACAGCTCGAAGAAGGTGATCTGGTGCTGCGGAAAATACTAACTCGCGAAGGAATGAATACTTTCTCCCAACTGGGAAGGTCCCTTTCGAGTGATCAAAGTATCCTGTCCTGTATGCGTTCGCTTGGCAACTGGGGATGGGACTCCGCTTTCTAATCCTTAGAACATCGAGCACCTCCGTAAGTTTTATACTTATAATCACAGAGGTGAGTCTGTAATTACACATAATGTATGTTATAGAGTCAATATACAGAATCGGGTAGGTCCTCCAGGAGAGCATCCAGACCCCTCTGGGAAGGCCCGAGAAGTTCAAGTAACACTTGATACAATCACATCACTAAAAGTGTAACTACCTGCCCTGGGCCAGTACAAGATGTATAACACACTTAGCATGGTCCTGTACCCTAAGTGTGTCCTTGTCTCCCCTGTAATCTAGACCTATAATGAAGGACATTGTTGTGTGAAAACAGACTCCACGTGCATTTATTTTTGTACAAGGCTTGGTATTTCGAATAATTAATTTTCTTCTTGTCTGTAATGAAGTTGTGCAATTCTTTTTAAGTTTTAGTCCAAGTTATGCATATGCGTCACAAGTTATATTGATGGTCTCTTGGATCTTAACATTGTTGCATAGTCTACTTGTCTGAACGCCAAGCCAACATAGGTCCAGAGTGTGCTATCGACTTAGCCTGGTCCTGCGCCCTAAGTACCCCACTCTACCTACACCCCGACAAGCCTCGATAGGGTGAGTACTAAAAAAGCATACGGGTCTGGAAAGATTACATCAATATACTTGTTATCATATTGAATTTCTTTGGATCTAAAACTAAAATAAGAATCATGAGTCACAAACAATTTATAGACAAGAGGATAAATTTTACTTTTTTTGTCTCCAATGTGCAGGAAAAACTCATAGCAATAGTGGACGACGCCGGAGATACTAAGCTCCGACATCCTCCAAGGGGGCCCGGCGTCGATGTGTTATATGTTGACTAAAGGTGTCGTTGGAGATACAAAGCTCCAACAACCCCAGGGGGCCCGCCGTTGATGATTTGCGCGTTAACATTGGGCGCTACCGGACCTATCAAGCTCTGATAACTCCCAGGGGGCCCGCCGTCGACTTGTTGATGGTAGGTGCCATCGGATCTATCAAGCTCCGACAACCCTAGGGGCCCCGCCGTCAACGTGGCAAAGAGTATCGGAAATAAATACTTGGGACCTAAAATCTACAAGTTCGAAGCATTCAAATCATTAACATACTGCCAAACCCTTTTGGTACATGTTCACAATCGAATTGTGCACATATACCAGGGGGCCAACAAGACAAAGCACAGTATATTGAAGACATAGATAAAGTGAAATTCATGGCAGAAAGAGTGGATTTTATTCATTCAAAGTATTGGATTACAAAATCAGGGATACAACAAAAGGCAAAAGGAAAAGACCTAACTACTGGAGGATCTAAGTCCTGTGGAAGAATGAGGCAACCTTCTTGGCAACTTCTTGAACACTGGCCTTCGCAGCATTCTCCTCTTCAGCAACGAATCCATAGGGAACTGGGGATCTCGGCTCACGTATCACGACAACACGTATTCAACTACGTTCTTAGCCAAAGATTTCCCTTTAGTTTCCAGCTGGTTCACAATGATGTCGCCCGTTGCGTCAAGTTTGTCGCCAGCAGCGTTGAGAGCCACTAGCGCTCGGTCCAGCTCTAGCTCCGGATTGTTCGGACGCACTGGGCTAAAGCCTAGTGGTGTCAACGCGTCATTGACTCGCTCCAAGATGTCCCATACTTGAATGGATTCAGTCTCCCTCAAACTCCGCAGCTCCTCTAGTGACCTCAGGGCAGCCGCAAGCTCTGAACCTTCTCGAGTGAGGCGCTCGACCACTTTGGCATGTTGTTGCATACTCTCAGCAACTTGCTTTTCGCGATCGGCTAGCTCCGTCTCCTGGAGGTGGATACGGTTCCGCCATTCGGCCAGGTCCTTCTCCCTGCCCCTTACCTTCCCTTCTCTGGCGGCAACATCAACTTCTCTTTTTGAGAGCTCCTGCCCCAGTTTCCAGTACTTTTCCTTTTCCTCCTCACTCCACAGATCCAACTTCTTAGTACGATATGCCAAATTTTGCTCAGCTAGAGTCAATTTTTGGGTGAGCTCCTCCTCCCTTTTCAAAACATCCTCCTATTGTTCCAGAAGTTTCTCTTCCCTCACATCAAGGTCCGCTCGATGCTTCTGGAGAATCTCATCTAGAGCAGTGAGGTTGTCGTGATGCTCATCAGTAGCATCATTCCTTTCCTTGGCACGCTCGAGAATATCCCAAGAATTAGCTGTTGACAGTCCTTAAGTACCACATTTTGACCGTCAAGTCACCTCCTAATGTGCATAAAAGAAACACAAAACATAGTGGTAGACTTATACACTAACCCAATTCCACAAGTGTTGGTGTTTATTTGTATGCAGGTGAATTATTACCCAAAAAAACAAAAACATGCAGGGATGAATCCATGAAAATGGATTTCAACGAATCAGGCGATGACACGTGGCAACACATGGATCAAATGGCCCAAAAACAGAAGAATACGAGGAGATCCAATGGTGTTGCACCCATATATATCAAGGGGTACCACCTGGAAGCCACCTGGTGGAAGCACTCCCCGAGAGGAGCCTTGACCAGGTCGGCCAAACCAGGGGTTCGACCGACCTCTTCCTGGCGCCAAACTCGTCAAATGACACGTGTTGGCTCCTCCCGACTCCCTGGAGTCAATGGTTACTGATTCGTGCATTAATTGTGGCGGGAACTGACCCTTCTCCACCTATAAATAGACCCCCTCATCTCACTTCTCACACACACCAAAAGTTGAGAATAGTGCTACACTCCAAAGGTTTAGAGTAGTCCTAGAGGCTACCAAAGTAGAAGGAGAGTGTGGTGAAGAGTCTAGGAGAAGGAGGCTTGGGTTTGTCAAGTCCCTCTTCTACAATTGTACCCCTACAAGGTTTTACTCAATCAAGTAAGCCATTGTGAATTCAATACAAGTTTGATCTTTTATTCTTAGTAGTTTGCACAAGTAGTTACTTGTGGGTTCACTGCTTTATTTCATTAGAGGTTCTAGTTGTAGCTTTGTGTTCGAAACAACTAGAGTAGTGATTTAGAACGTAAGCGTCGTGCTTAGGTTATAAATCATCAGTGGATATCTCGTAGACCCACGGATTGAAGAGGTAGGCAGTAGGTGGTGACAGCCCTATCTGTCCTTCGTAATCCTCCACGTTCAGCTATGCCATAGGCTCTTTGTGTGAGTCGTCCTAGTATTGCTAGGAGTAAGCCCGTGCCCGAAGCAAGCATCTACTGCAAACTCCCTTGAATTAGGATAATACTTTGAATTCCTCTATGTTCCTTGCCTACCAAACAACTTTGTGTCCTAGGGTGAGATAGTTCGAAAGATTAGCACACATGTTCTTTGGATTCGATACCCTTGGGAATACTCCTTAAGGGGAAGTGCTACAACGGTATTTCCGTGCGCTTGCGGATAACTCTGTGGTGTTAAGAACTACCAACAAGCATTTCTGGCGCCGTTGCCGGGGAATGGTTGTTGTTAATCTTCGAACCAAGATCACCCTCGTATCATATCCCACTTATCATCATCTTAACTTTCTTATTATTACCTTACCACCACCATATACATGGAGCAACCGACCATTCTTTCTTACTCTGCTCCGAAGGGCAAGTTCTGTGAGCCACCGCCTTCGGCAGAACCTATTTGTTCAACCAGCTATGAACTTCGCACTGGCATTATAGCCATGGTTCGGGAACAATCCTTCTCAGGAATGGATTGTGAAAACCCTTACCACCATCTATGAGAGTTCGAACAACTGTGTTCATGCCTTCTAATCAAAGGTATGATACAGGAAACTCTCAAATGGAAGTTGTTTCCTTTTTCCCTCAAGGAAAAAGCCAGACAATGGTACAGTCACTACGTTGGGAAGACAAACGGTGATTGGAGTGAATTACGAGACAAATTTTGTCTTGTTTTCTTTCCCATTGCCCGAATTGTTTCCTTACGAAAGGAAGTACTATGCTTCCAGCAGATGGAGAAGGAATCCATAGGTACAACTTGGGACAATTTTTCTCTTTTGAAAAATTCTGGCCCAGATTTGTTAATCCCTGATCCAATGCTTTTGCAACATTTCTTCATGGGATTAAACAAAGAGTCTGCCCTATATCATGACATTATGGCTGGAGGATCTTTCCTCCATAAGACTCCAGAAGAAGGCAAGGATCTTCTGGACAGAATTCTAAAAAATTATTCGTTCATTATGGGTCTTAATGAGCCTCCCCAAGAGGAAGTCATGTCAAGAACGGAGGATACACTCTTGGACAAGGATGAACCCATTTCTTGTTTACCCCAAGCCTTGCCAGAGGAATCCTCTCCCAAACCTGAGACTACGAAGGTAGAAGAAATTCAACCCTCGCAATTTCCATTTTACTTCGAGGAAGAGCTTTTTGAAGATTATGGAAATACCTCGAAGTATTGTTGCTATAAGAAACCTTCATTGCCACCAACTCCACATGAACCACCTGATGGGGTGTTCGTCCGTCAGACGGTCAAGGAGTTGACCTCTATCCTAAGCAGAGAGTGGACAGTTGAAGTCGAGAATTCACCCGAAATTCTTCGGATGACCTCACCTTTGGCTACCATTTTATGTTCTATTAGAGGGACACCAATGATAATCCTATACAACCCTACTGTTGGAGCAAATCTCATTTCCGATTCTTGTGCTCTCGCCATTCTTGGCGATGTGCCATTGGCACCAACACGCAAATCCTTCCGAGATTCATTCGGAACCATTCTTGAAGGATGTGGGGTTCTACAACAAGTGTCTGTTAGACACAAAGATGTTGAGGCTCTCCTAGATTTTCACGTGTTCGAAATCCAAGATTTCGACATCATGATAGGGATTCCCATAGAGAAAATTCTCATGGAAGTTCCTTTAGAAGGAAGCCTCAATATCAATCTTGGAGGGAGAAATTTCTCCATACCTATTCTGCGCTCAAGGACACATCTGCAGAATCTCCCATCCAATATGAGACAATGGAGGAGCTTAGGACTCTTCAATTTTTAGAACCCCCTAAAATTAAAGGAGAAGAAGACTTCGTCCGAGAGGAGGATGAATTTCAGGAGGAAATTGAATTGCCAAAAGAAGAGCCCTCCCCAAAACCTCCTGTTGAGCTCAAGATTCTACCTCCAGACCTACGTTATGCCTTTCTAAATGGCGATTTGGAAGCCCCTGTCATCATAAGTGACAAGCTTTCAGATGATGAAACGCTCAAACTCATAGCCATGTTAGAAAGGCATAGAGCTATTTTTGGATATTCACTTCAGGATCTCAAGGGAATTAGTCCAGCGTTATGCACCCATCGTATTCCTATTGACCCTGAGAGTGTCCCCTCAAGGGAACCTCAAAGGTGATTGAATAATGCGATGCGGGAAGTTGTCAAGAAAGAAGTCTTGAAACTTCTGCATGCCGGGATTATTTACCTTGTTCCTCATAGTGAATGGGTAAGTCCAGTTCAAGTAGTGCCTTAGAAGGGAGGTATGACGGTCATTCAAAACGAGAGGAATGAATTAATTCCTCAACGGACCATCATGTGATGGAGGAAGTGCATTAACTACCGAAAACTTAACAAGGCAACAAGGAAAGACTATTTTCCATTGCCCTTCACCGATGAGATGTTAGAACGATTGGCAAAACACTCCTACTTCTGTTTCCTTGATGGGTATTCGGGATATCATCAAATTCCTATCCATCCTGATGATCAAAGTAAGACCACATTCACATGTCCTTACGGGACCTATGCCTACCGGCGTATGTCCTTTGGACTGTGTAACGCTCCTGCCTCTTTCCAGAGATGCATGATGTCTATATTTTCAGACATGATCGAGGATATCATGGAAGTTTTCATGGACGATTTTTCCGTCTATGGAAAAACTTTTGATCATTGTCTAGAAAATTTAGATAGGGTCTTACAAAGATGCCAGGAGAAGGACCTTGTGCTTAATTGGGAAAAGTGCCATGGTCTGGGAAGGCATTGTTCTTGGACACTTGGTGTCCGAGAGAGGGATAGAGGTGGATAAAGCTAAAATTGAAGTTATTGAAAAACTTCCACCTCCTATCAATGTTAAGGGAATCCGCAACTTTTTAGGTCATATGGGGTTCTATCGACGATTTATCAAGGATTTCTCCAAAACCGCTAGACCCCTCACCAACCTATTAGCTAAAGAAGCTCCCTTTGATTTCGATGTTGAATGCCTTAAATCATTTGATATACTCAAAAGGCACTCATCTCAGCTCCAATTATCCAACCTCCTTATTCGATGATGCCATTCGAAATCATGTGTGATGCCAGTGACTTTGCTGTTGGTGCGGTCTTAGGCCAAACCAAAGATAAAAAGCATCACGCAATAGCCTACGCTAGCAAAAATCTGACAGGAGCCCAAATCAATTATGCCACAACTAAGAAAGAGCTCCTAGCAGTAGTTTTTGCTATCGACAAGTTTAGATCCTATTTGGTTGGAGCAAGGGTCATAGTCTACACAGATCATGCTACTTTGAAATATCTGCTTACCAAAAAGGATGCTAAACCCAGGCTAATTCGATGGATTCTTCTACTCCAAGAATTTGATCTGGAAATAAGAGATAAAAAAAGAGTAGAGAATTCAGTAGCAGATCATCTTTCACGTATGGAAGTCACACAAACCATGGACATACCTATCAATGACTTCCTACGAGATGATATGCTCCTCAAGGTGACAGACTCTCACCCTTGGTATGCGGATATCGTGAACTTTATGGTCACGGGTTACGTACCACCATGGGAGAACAAAAATAAACTCATTTATGAGAGTCGTAGACACCTTTGTCATGACCCTTACCTCTATTGAGTATGTGCCGATGGCCTTCTTAGAAGGTGCATCCCATCAATTGAAGGCACCAAAATTATAGAGAAATGCCATGATGGCCCCTATGATGGTCATTACGGTGTTTACCGTAATCAGGCAAAGATCTGGCAAAGTGGATTCTATTGGCCTTCAATGTATGAAGATACCAAGGAATTCATTCGCAGATGTTGGAAATGCCAAAAGCATGGAGGAATCTCTGCTCGTGATGCAATTCCCCTAACATACAATCTCCAAGTGGAATTATTTGATGTATGGGGTATTGATTTCATGGGACCTTTTCCTAGGTCTTATGATTGCAAGTATATTCTGGTTGTCATCGATTATGTGTCAAAATGGGTAGAAGCATTGCCATGCAAGAATGTTGATTCCAAGCAAGCAGGGAAAATGTTCCATGAGATCATTTTCTCACGCTTTGGAACTCCCCGTATGGTCATAAGTGATGGAGGGTCTCATCTCATAGATAATACCTTCCGGAACTTTTTAAGGGAACTTGGAGTCCAGCATAACATTGCTACCCCATACCACCCACAGACAAGTGGTCAAGCAGAAACATCTAATAAGCAAAGTAAGAATATTGTGCAAATGACTGTCTTGGAAATGGGAACGGGATGGAAGCAAAAGATACCCGACGCATTGTGGGCATATTGTACTGCCTACAAGACACCTATCGGCATGTCTCCTTTCCAACTTGCCTATGGGAAGACTTGCCATCTTCCCGTAGAATTGGAACATAGAGCATATTGGGCCATCAAGCGGTGGAACATGAATCTTAACGAAGCTGGAAATCACCGATTCAAGCAAATCTCTGAGTTGGAGGAATGGAGAGATAAGGCGTACCACAGTGCCAGAATTTATAAAGAGATAACCAAAAGATGGCACGATAAGAGGATTACGCCGAAAGAGTTCAAACCTGGAGATAAAGTTTTACTCTTTAACTCTAGGGTTAAACTCTTTGGACATGGGAAGCTTAGAAGTAAATGGGAAGGACCCTTCACTGTAGTAGAGACTTCATTCCATGGAGAAATCACACTCCAAGGTGATGACAGTCAACTATTCAAAGTGAATGGGCACCGACTCAAATTATTTCTCGATTCCCAAAAGGATACAGAAAAGAATTTAACGTGGTAAATCTAATCAATTTCCATGCCATTTCTTTCAATTCTGTTTAAATTATCCACGTCCAACTAATGGGCCCATCCAATTCTTCTTCTAGAAGGCCCATTTAATCAACCCAAGAAAATGTGGCCCGAACGGAGCCAGAAGGGGTTCGGCCGAACCCTAGGGTCGGTCGACTCTCCCTTCGCGTCGTTCGCGTTCTGTTTTCTCGTGTTGATCCTCCTCGATATCCTCCACAAAATCATCGTTGAAATGCGTTGTTCCCCACCTATTTAAAGGACGGAAACAGAGAGGAAAGTTATACACCTCATTGAATCATCATCTTCTTCCCGTCCCGACAGCATAGGATGCTTACTACTTAGGATTTTTTTTAAAAAAAAAACATTTGTTTTCTAAAGCTAGGCTAAATAATGTAAGCATCCCCATATTTTGATTTCAATAAAGTGAACTTACCGGTTTCATCTAACACCGGTAAAGTCCCCCCTTTAGTTTATTTTATTGAATAAAGAATTCAAGAAACAAGTGTGAGGGAAACATGTCCCCAAGTCACGAAATCCCGACGTGAAAAATTAAAGTTGCATATCAAAACACGTCGCGATCAAATAAGCAAAACGACCCGACGAAACAGAGGCATAGAAAAGCCCCCAGGAGGTCGGCCGACCCCCTGGTCGGCCGACCTGTCTTATGCACCATACAACTCCATTTCACACCAGAAAATCGGTTTGGATTTCCTATCCCCACTTTTATGCGCTACCCTGCTATTTGAGTTGATTTCATATTTTTCATTGCATATCTAAAATGAATCAACTCAACAAATTGAAATAAAATTTGGTAGTCAAGAATTTGCTTAAGCTGGAAATTTGAATACTTTATATTTCAATTCATTACCTTGTTTATGATTCCCAAAATTCAATAGGAAAAACACATCATCTAGGTATTTGACTAGTGTGATATGGTAAATGAGTTCTTTAGAAATCATCCTTTTGCTTGAAACTGATTTTTGACATTTGTAACTATTTGAAGTCTTGAACTTTGCCTAAACCTCTCATTGGAAATTTATATACCCACCAAGGCCATATGATACATTCATTGAAAACCACAAGCATATGCCACTTTGCTTTTCATTGAACTTTGTCAAACCTGTGACCCAATTGAGTGGCATGCATGAACTTTTTGAATTGAAAACTCTTGTGCACTCCATTCATGCAAAAATTCTCACATTGAGAGTTTGCATCCATCGATTACCCATCCGCCAAAAAGAAACTCCATACAATAAGAATGAAAGCCTCTCTAAAAAATAAAAAGGAGTAGAAGACATGGCTACAAGAAAAAGAAAAAGCATCCACTCTTGAAAAAGAGTAAGAGTGCTAAAAAAAGTAGCCATGTTTCATCCTTAAGAGAGAGCAAATTCATGGGAGTTATCACCTCGCCCTCCATTCCATTCATGTGCACAAGAATTTTCCCTTCACTTTGTTCATTGCATAAGTCTCTCATAGGATCAAGTTTTTGACTTAGTAACATATGAATTGCAAATGTGTGCCACATTCATCCCTACCAAGCTCCAGATATAGTCACTATTAGTATAGGGACAAGAATTGGCAAAACATGCCATGGTGAGGACTCAAACACTTTGAGAGATTTGAGAGATTCCAATCGAGAAGGCAAGGGCAAAAGTTCCTATGACTTTCAAATATAGCAATTGCCAAATCATTTCAGCAGAGAATGATCCAAGGGAACTTCATTCTAACCGTTCCACTTTTCAAACACCCAAGATTGATGTGGTAGCCACATACACAAAGGGGATCCATGAATTAAGGTATAAGTTGAAATATCTAGTATCCTTATTTTCTACCTTATAGCAAATTCATGACAACACTCTAGTTCTTCTTGCCTTCACTCGAGGACGAGCAAAGGACTAAGTGTGGGGGAGTTTGTTGACGGTCCTTAAGTACCACATTTTGACCATCAATTCACCTCATAATGTGCATAAAAGAAACACAAAACATAGTGGTAGGGTTATACACTAACCCAAGTCCACAAGTGTTGGTGTTTATTTGTATGCAAGTGAAATATTACCCAAAAAAACCAAAACATGCAGGGATGAATCGATGAAAATGGATTTCAACAAATCAGGCGATGAAATGTGGCAACACATGGATCAAATGGCCCACAAACAGAAGAATACGAGGAGATCCAACGGTGTTGCACCCATATATATCAAGGGGGCCCACCTGGAAGCCACCTGGTGGAAGCACTCCCCGAGGGGAGCCTTGACCAGGTCGGCCGAACCAGGGGTTCGGCCGACCTCTTCCTGACGCCAAACTCGGTCAAATGACACGTGTTGGCTCCTCCCGACTCCCTGGAGTCAGTGGTTACTTATTCGTGCGTTAATTGTGGCAGGAACCAACCATTCTCCACCTATAAATAGACCCCCTCACCTCACTTCTCACACACACCAAAAGTTGAGAATAGTGCTACACTCCAAAGGTTTAGAGTAGTCCTAGAGGCTACTAAAGTAGAAGGAGAGTGTGGTGAAGAGTCTAGGAGAAGGAGGTTTGGGCTTGTCAAGTCCCTCTTCTACACTTGTACCCCTACAAGGTTTTACTCAATCAAGTAAGCCATTGTGAATTCAATACAAGTTTGATCTTTTATTCTTAGTAGTTTGCACAAGTAGTTACTTGTGGGTTCACTGCTTTATTTTATTAGAGGCTCTAGTTGTACCTTTGTGTTCGAAACAACTAGAGTAGTGATTTAGAACGTAAGCGTGGTGCTTAGGTTATAAATCATCAGTGGATATCTCGTAGACCCACAGATTGAAGAGGTAGGCAGTAGGTGGTGACAACCCTATCTGTCCTTCGTAATCCTCCACGTTCGGCTATGCCATAGGCTCTTGGCGGGAGTCGTCCTAGTATTGCTAGGAGTAAGCCCGTGCCCGAAGCAAGCATCTACTGCAAACTAACTTGAATTAGGATAAATACTTTGAATTCATCTCTGTTGTTTGCCTACCAAACAACTTTTTGTCCTAGGGTGAGCTAGTTCAAAAGATTAGCACACACGTTCTTTGGATTCGATACCCTTGGGAATACTCCTTAAGGGGAAGTGCTACAATGGTATTTCCATGCGCTTGCGGATAACTCTGTGGTGTTAAGAAATACCAACATTAGCGTCGAGAGACCTGATGGTGGCCTCCTTCTCCTCCAGCAGTTTGCCCCAGTACTCCATTCAGGTCGTTTCCCTCTTGATCCACTCCTTCTGATCAGCAAGCCTTGTTTGTGCAAGCTTGGTCTCGAAGTGGAGCCTGTTGCGCCAACGCCTCAAGGTATGGTGCTCCTCTTCAATAACCTTGTTGTCGTGATCGAAGGCAAGATGAACTTGTCGGTGACTCGAGCAGGCATTGCCTATGGACAACGCCAAGTGGATGGGTTCCGGACTTACTGGGGTCATCTCTGCTGGTTCTAGGGGATTTTCCATAACAAAAATAGGGTCCCACTCTACAAGAGTGGTTCCCTGAGCTTCTGTGGCACTAGGGCCACCCACCGGGAGCTCCTCGGTAGCCGTTGAGGAAGATCCCACTGCAGGAACTTCTACCTCCGGGGCAGAAGCCGAAGGTCCTACTTCTGGGTCTTCAGTTGCTAGCTCCGCAGGAGGAAAACCTTCCACCGCCTCTTCATGGTGTTTCGGCTCCGACATGGACAACTACGGAGCGGTTACCTCTAGGGCAGTTATTGGAGCTTCATCTGGAGCCCCCACCACCGCCAGCTCAGGCGCTGACACATCTGCCACTTCTGGCTCAGCAGCTGGAGCTTCAAGCATCTCCGGCTCACTAACCGAACCTTCAACAACTTCTGGCTCTAGGGTTGGAGCATCAACCACCTCCGGCTCAGTGGTCGGAGCTTCGATCATCTCCAGCTCTGCGGTCAGGGCTTCAACGACTTTCGGCTCAAGGGCCAGAGCTTCTGGCGCCACCGGCCCTGTAATAACTTTTGGCGCAGGGACCGGAGCCTCAGTTACTCTGGCTCAGACACCATAGCTTCTGACACCTCCGACTCCCACCCTGCAGCCTCATCCTCTGACGCTGTTGCTGGTGGTGCATCTTCAACTTCTCCCCCGTGGTCTGGCGCTACCACGGGAGCTTCTGACGTCTCTTCTGGATCTAAGTCCACGACAGCTAGCACCGGAGCTATCGTGTCTTCTGCCACCACTGGAGGAGGCTCAATGGTTGAAGTCGGAGCTTCAGCATGCGCAGCCCCAATTGTTGCGACAGATGCCGAAGCATCGGACTCCTTTCTCGACACCCTAGAAATAAAAGGACGAGGAGATTAAAAATATAATAAAAACAAGATTAGCATTTCAAGGTAAGTCCACGATGCTTACCTGGGGATGCTACCCGCCCCAGTCGCCGCGGAACTTCCTCCTCTAAGGCCCGGAGTCAGAGACCACCAAGTTTGGTGAGACAGTAACCTCAGACCTCGGCTAGGGAACACATGAGCAGTTGGAGTCTTCTCAGCCGGAACTTCCCTCGGTCGGGAAGGAACTCCGGACCTGGAGACCCTAGTTGGCACTAGGACCGGAGTCGACTGTCCAGAGCTAGCACCTCTTGAAGACGACTATACCAGAGGAGGTGTCGCCACCGAAGATCTCCCACGCTGGGGAGAAGTGGCAGTTGTTACTGGAGCAGACCTGACGGAGCTCCCATCAGCATGCCTCAACTTTCTCTTGTGACTGGAAGGTTCAGTTGGCTCCTTGCCCTTGCCCTTGCCGACGTCATCATCCCTCTGACTCGGAGCAGGGGTGAACACCTCTTCAGAAGCTTCGAGGATCACAACCCTGGAGGTCCTGCGCTTCTCCACCTCATCGAGGTCATCTAGCGCCAACATCTTCCTCCAGAGCTCCCTGCTGATCTCCAGAATCATATTTAGGGGTAGGAAAGCAGCCGACGGAGCTAGGGCATCATCGACGATAGACCCGTGCTGAAATTTCTTGAGATGGAGCTTCAAAGCTTCATCATTTAAGTTGGATTTCAAACTGGTTTCAATCTGATCGTCATCCATCACACTGTTGAAAGCCCAGGCGAGCTTCTCCTTCCTCCTCAGCGGAGCCCACCTGTTCACCAAGAAATTTCCGAAGACCATCTGGGGGGTAACTCCACACTCCACACATTCTCGGATCCTGGTCAGGACAGGGTTAAATGCATCCGACAACTTCAGAACTATATTACAGGCATCGGTGTCGATGTTGGGGAGTCATTGGGGCACCTCCAACCTTTCGTGCTCCTCCACTGCGATGACGATCCAATCCTTCTTCCAGTCGTCCCATTTTCCAAAGGGAAATGACTTCAAGTACTTGAAGGGACAGTTCTTGCGCTTCACGAAGTAGTAGAAGCCAAGCAACTATGTCCCCTTGCCGGTGGTATGGGCCGTGAAGAAGGTCCGGAACAATTCAACGCAGGGAGGCACGCCCACCCACATCTCGCAGAAGTGGACGAAAGTCGCCATGAGCAGAAGAGAGTGTGGGCCGAGGTGATGCAGTTGGAGGCCGTAGAATTCCAACAGCATCAAGATGAAACTAGAAAAAGGTGGGATTAGTCCCACCATGGCGTACACCGAAAAAGTACACCATCTTGCTGCGTCACTCCTTCTTGAAGGGGAGCTTGCCGGCACGGACCAAGTGGTTGAAGGAGTCACTAGACCATCCCATGAAGGTCCGGACCTTCATCAGATTGTCCTTGCTCTGGATGCGACTCTTGGGAAGACCTAACTCCATCGCGGCAAAGTGGAGCGAAAGAGGAGAAAGCTAGGCAAAGTTTGGGAGGCTCTGAGCGCGAGTTCAATCGAAAGTGTAAAGAGTCCTCAAATCGTGCGGGCTTTCCTTCTTAAGTAAGCCTCCACAACGCTTGGATGGAAACCGGAACGAGAGCAAGTCCACATTACAAAGAACCCACCCCATCAATGATGAATGGGATCGGGGCCACCCCGACGAAGAGGTCGAGGTTATTACCCCAGGTGAACCGTTGTCATGATGAGCGGTGGGAAACCCAAAGGCGGCAGTCTGACAAGGCACTCAAAACTAATATAGTTTTTGTATTGGGAACCAGGGACCTTCAATTGCGTGAGATCCGCACTCAAATATCTCATCTACCGCATTCAAAACAAGCCACACGGTAATGGTTTAACCCCAAACCATCGCTCCAATGGTACATCAAAAGACCTTTGAAGTTGCAATGCAGGAATCGAGGATGGCCCCACCTCCGGTAGAATAAATTAACCCAAAGGGTGTCTCCCAGAGGTGGGCCCAGGGGCCACTATCGGTACTCTGCGTACCGGGTACCCCATTATATCACAAGAAGTGCAAGAGAGTTCCACCTGTCAGAGTTGAAGACTTCCTCAGGCCCCACGTGTCACACGGCACTGGACCCACCTCCCTCATATGGATAGCTCCGGGATTGTCACGTGTAATGTAAGACCAGAGTTGAACTCCCAACATAGGGAAGCTCTGCGGTTTACATGTGGATAATGACCCCGGACCTAACCCCCAGTAGAGGGGAGCTCTGGTGCCTCCATGTGTATAGCAGCTCTGTACCTATCTCCCCGTGAGGGGAAGCTCCAGAGCTGCCATGTGTGGAGTCTCCGGACCTACGACACCAACGGGAATACTAGTGGGTCTCCAACAGCACGGACATTCAAGGGACAGTTACCGCTACAGTTACAAGACCTGATTATGTGCCATTAATGCAATACTAATGGTGCACGATCAGAGGACCCTTAATACTTGTAACGCCGCCATTAAAGCGTGTTATCACACTATTAAGGTGCTTAAACACATTTAAACCGTGTATTAGACAATAGTAATCGCCAGGACCCATGTCGGGTCAGGCAACTCATGTAACAGTCATTTCTTGGTCTATAAAAGGGATGTGTTGTATGACGCAAGAAAGGCAAGCTCATACGCATGCCAGCAGTACTGGAATCCTCAATACAACAACACACACCCCGTGGAGTAGGGTATTACGCTCAGGCGGCCGAACCACGTAAATCCTCCGTGTCATCATCTTTTTTAAGATCTTCGCGAGCCAAAACCGATACAAGAACCTCCACGGGCTACATTTTAGTAGTACTGGGGGAAGTGTCGTTCGTACGCTTCGACAGAGATCTTGTGATCGAGTATGCACTATGTGCATACTTGATCTTCTCCTTGTCAAAGATGTCACGCTTAGGTGTACTCTTGCTCTTTGCCAACTTAAGATCATTCTTCAAGTGAAGCACAATATTAACACATTTGCAAGTTTTAGTATTTGACTCGACATTAGATAAGTTTGAGCTTGTTGAGGTAGAAGAGGAAACACTTGACTTGAGAGTTTAGGGTTTAGCGTTTAGGGTTTAGTGATACTTTCGCCTCATCATCGGAGGAGGACTCTTCATTGGAGTCCCACTCCTTGCCAACATGAGCTTGTCCATGTGCCTTCTTCTTCTTGAACATCTTCCTCTCTTGAGGCTTCTCATCCTTGTTCCTCTTCTTCTTCTTGTCTTCTTCCTTTTCGTATGGGCAATTCATAATGAACAGCCCATACCTACCACAATTATCGAAAGCTCTCTTAGACCTTGACTTGCTTTTATCCTTCCTTTGCTCTCATAGTTTGACCCTCTTATTTTCTTCATCATTCTCTTGAATCTTTTGATGAAGAAGGACAACTCCTCATCATCCACGTCAGTGCTTTCTTCTTCACTTTCTTCATCGTTGCTTGAAGCTTGCACCACTTTGACTTTAGACTTGGGTGAGGCTTTGAGAGCAACACCCTTCTTCTTGGAAGAAGTGACCTTGGCAAGGTCGTTGATGTGGCGTGCCTCCATCTCCATCATCTTGTGGTTAATGATCTTCCCAAGCACCTCATCCAGAGTCATCTTGTGGAAGTTGGGACTCGCTTGGATGAGGATACAAAGGGTCACATTTCGGGGCTGTGAGACCTATGCGTGCTGAATACATTGGCTTTGACAATAAAAGTGTTGAATGCTGCCATAACATCTTTTTAGCAAGGTTCGACTCTAGCTCCAAACTTGTACAAGGTCCGACAATAGGTCCGACTTTCTTTTTCTAGATCCGACATGTTTTTGGGTAGCTCCGGTGAGCTTTGTCTTTAGCTCTGGCATGTCCTTGATAGCTCCGACATGTCTTTGTTAAGCTCTGGCGCTAGGTTGTACTAGTTTTGGTAAGCTCCAGCGCTAGGTTGTACTATCTTTGGTAAGCTCCGACGCTAGGTTGTACTAGTTTTGGTAAGCTCCGGCGCTAGGTTGTACTAGCTTTGGTAAGCTCCGACGCTAGGTTGTACTAGCTTTGGTAAGCTCCGGCTCAAGCTCCAGATAGCTTTGGCAAGGTTCGGAGCTTGATCGTAATGTTCCAAATTTTTATGTGAAATATTTCGAACTTGCTTTAAACTTATGGAAAGATTGCTTAGTATTATTTTACTAAGTTTTTTGGTGTGTTTGGTGGTTATGGCTGATATCGTTTTGATATGCTTTGCAACATGCTTATGTGAGGTGCTCACGTAAGGTGTTGTAGTTTCGGAACTAAGTTGAGTCAAGTCGCAGACTTGGGCTCGTACGGATTGGTTGTTTATTCATGTGCAGGTGTTGCTTGAGTTCAAGACATGGCTGGTGATGGGATCCATTGAACTAGTCTTAGGGAGAAGATGAGGTTCAACAACCAAGTTCGGGAGGAATTGTGGTTGAGTTGATCGGGAGGTTGTGCAACATGTTTGAATCAAGAACAATGCATATGAAGGTATCGTGAACGTCATAAGATGCTTGCACGTGTGCAAGGAGTGCATGGACGTGGCTACATGGTTCCGAGGCATGATGAAGAGATGTGGACGTAACGAATTGGTCGGAAAGGTCCAACCGACTAGGTTATGGACTCAGGCTGCGGCTGAGTCGGGTTTGACTCAAATATGGAAATATTTGAGTTGGTTATGATAAGATTTCGTGTGGGTCAAGAATTTGAGTTGTTTAGGAATCTAGGATACATTCCTAAGGTGTTTGGAAGTCTTAAGATTGCTTCTATCTATATATAGAAGAGTCCTAAGCACTTATGGAAAGTTTCGATTCGTGATCGGAGTAGGATTGGAGTCCTAGTTAAGATTGGGTTGGCCTAAGGGCTGGTTATATAAGCAAGGGAGGTCAGAGCTCGTAGAAGACAACTTTGGGGCTGTTCCTCTTGTGTTCTATTGAATAAAATTCGTAGTTTGAAGGAACTTTTGTGCCTTGTTCGTCCGACTTGTTCCAGACAAGTTTTACTCGTCGAGTTTCTGGACAGCACTACCTTTTGTCGGTGGTTTTATCATAACTCGAGTTTTACAGATCCAATTGACGTGATTCTTTTTGGGTTGTCTTCACAACTTGATTTTCTATCATCTATCAAAATTCATGGTCATTGGATTTGTGGTTTCTGATCTACATGAGTTTCTTTGCAGCGTTCCAGAACTGTTTTTCTCGGGTAGGACAGATTGACCTTTGTTCGGTCTTTCAATTGTAACTTGAGTTTCTCTCGACGGATTTGAGTGATTCTTCTTGTGTTTTCTTTGTGACTTGATTCTATCTGATATTTATAACTTTTGTCATGCTGAAACACGTTTAGATTAGTTTCACACACGATTTCTTTAACAGATCGTTTTTCTGCCGAATGGGTTGGGATTTAATTTGTTCCGCTGCGTAAGATTTTTAAATCTACCATTCACCCCCCCTCTGGTAGCTTTTCACGTGATCTTCGATCCTACAGGGGCATTAAATCTCTTAGCATCCTCTTGACCACTTCATGCTCCGTGCACTTCTTGCATCCGTACGCCCGAATCCTATTGATGAGGGTTTTGAGTCAGTTGTACATCTCTTGAGGGGTCTCGCCTTCTTTCATAGCAAATATTCCAAGTCCCCCCTCGATCATCTCAATCTTCGCCTTCCGCATAGATCGGATGCCTTCATGTGCAATCTTGAGCGTGTCCCAAATCTCCTTAGCTTGCTCCAACTCGTCCACCTTGTTAAATTCTTCTTGGCTCAAGGACTAGTTGAGCACGACCGCCGCTTGAGCATTGCGGTAGATTTGTTGTTCTTGCTCCGGAGTAAGCTCTTCATCATCCACGGGGATATCTACACCTGTGCAAACAATATGCCAAAGTGTAGGATTGATAGAAATGAGATGCAACTTCATGTTATGCTTCCACATGGTGTAGTTAGTGCCATCAAAATGTGGAGGTTTGCTGATAGGAATAGACAAGTAGTTAGAGTGAGGGTTCAAGCGCTCATAGTTAAAAGGGTATCGCATGTAGTCTTCTTCACTCCTCTTGAACTTCTTCTCCTTCTCAAGCCTTCTCCTCCTCTTGGCTTCATCTCTTGCTTTTTGAAGAAGATATGCAAGGCACTTTACTTCTCCATCTTCATATTTGCTTTCGACATCAAAGGGAGGAGGCTTCGGCTTGGTGTTCTGCGTGTTGTCGATCTTGGAGGGTGAAGACTTGGACCCTTGTCCTCCATTAGCGATGTTCTCGCCGATGTCGGTGGTGTCTTGAATCGTCAAGTCCTTCTCATCGTTTTCCCCATCTCCTCTCCAAGCGATTAAGCTTTACGAGAGAGTTAGGCTCTGATACCAATTGAAAGTTGCCTAGAGGGGGGTGAATAGGCTAAAAACTAAAAATTGACTTAATAAAACTTGATTAGCAGACAGAGGGTGGACTAGTTCAGCCTGGGGGTTGACTAGTTCGGTCAGGTAGGTTACACGAAAGAAAGGTGAGCTTTTTCTTGGTTTTTAGATGATCTACTTAGTGCAGAAGGTAAATAGACCCTAGAAGTCTAGTGTAGTATATGCACAAAGATGAAACAACTAGAGCTAGGTGTATCACAAGTTTTAAGCGAAGAACGCGAGAAACCCTAAAAGTGACCTAACAAAGAATGTAGGACAAATCAAGGCACAAAACACAAGATTTTATCCCGAGGTTTAGCTTCACAGAGAAGGCTATATCCCCGTTGAGGAGTCCACAAAGGACCGGGTTCCTCTCAACCCTATCCTCACCAAGCCACCACAAAGGTCGGCTTGTTCTTCCACTAAATCATGGGTGATCACAATAATTTGTGTGGCAACTCACAATATGAGGTTCCCACAAAGTTACAACACCAAAAACTCATGAATCAAGACTCAAACAAACTCAAATCAACAAATGAAAGTGATAGAATCAACCAAGAGCTCAAGTCAAATCACAACCCTTCTCTCTTCTCTCCCAAATCTCACAAACCCTCAAGATTCGCTCTTAGGGCTCAAAGATGTGAAGAGAAAGGTGTAGGAGGGCTCTTGAAAGCCTATGGCAGCGCTAGGGTTTGAGAGTGGGGTTTTCAAAGCCGGGAGATCCCTTTTTATAGGGGTCCCTACACTTAGCCGTTGCCACCAGAAAAAGTGCGGACTAGTCTGGCCTTGGACCTCAGACTAGTTCGACCTGTGGGGACCAGTGATGTCATCATTGACCAACCACAAAGTCCCTCACCACCTTTTGAACTCAAATGATCACAACACCATGGACTAGTCCGTCCAAGAACGTACAAGTCCGATCTCACATAGAACCTTTTATTCCGGGTGAGAACGGACAAGTCTGGTTCACCGAACTAGTCAGCCCGAGAGAGCAGACAAGTTTGGCCTTCCTGGACTTAGTCCCAACAGCCACCTCTAAACCCCAAACGGACTAGTCTGACCCACAACAGACTAGTCTGAACTCACACATAAGCTTTTGTTCAGGCGAGTAACGGATAAGTCTGCCTGGGCGGACTAGTCCGACCTTTCAGGACTTAGTCAAAGAAAGGCTCAGACACACTTACCACAGACTAGTACGTCTCCAAACAGACAAGTCCGAACTCACACAACAACTCTTGGTCCGTCTAACATTGGATCAGTCCTATGTGGTTGTACTAGTCCGACCTTCCTGCCCGAACAATTCCAACCCTGTCCTTAGGGCTGCCTCAAGACATCTCTCCAACTAAACCTATTCGTACTAAGAGCTCTTAGGTGATTCTCAACACCTTGACATATTTAACTCACATCATAAGGCTAAACTTGACGCAAATAATTTTAAACCCTAAATTCTACTCTTCGAGTTTTTTCCTTTTCCCTTCTCTTTCCTTTTTGAGTGCATCCAACTCCGTCCAACTTTCAATCACCTGTACTTACACTTGCAATGCTCATTAGTACCTTAAGTGTTGTAATTAATCATCAAAACCCACAGAGATTTAGCCTAGATGCACTCTCAATCATTTGTGTTATGAACAAATCACAACAAATATGGAGACTAAGTTAACATCTTTCATAAATGTTCAATGCATTTATGTGAATCCGAAAGGTCTAAGTAGGAAGAAGATAATTGATGGGGAAACTAATGTTCAACTCTAGCACTCAAATATGGCCTAAAAGAGAATGTCATATTTTGAATATGTTTTGGAATTGATTCTTATGCACTTATCATATTTCTAAGTTGTGAGAGGAAATTTGTATACCACTTACAAAATAATCAATGTATGGATCATAAATGTAACACCTGAAGATAATACTTAAAGATACTGACAACTTTATCATAATGCTTAATAAGATAATTATTATCCAAATATGAGTACATAAATCAAATTTCCTTCATCGAGAGGTACATAATGAAGCCTAAGATAAAACTATCTCTAAATAATAATGAGAAGTCGCAAATGATTCAACTTAGCTTCATGACCATCAACGACTTCAATGATCCTTTCTCCTCTGCTTAGGATCCTCCTCGAACTTAATCTCTGTTACAAAATGTGCAAGATTGCACGTGAGTCAATCCAACAAATATATTAAAAATAATCTAAAACAAGGATTAAATAATCTAAAATAAGACTTACCTTTCTTACAACACCATTTAAGAAAACTCAAGCTGACGGTGTCCTTCATCCTTATGGAAAAAACACTGATTTTCACCCACTTTCACATTCTTTTGGGGAGGATGCTGTTGTGATAACTTACTATTAATCTTACTCTTATCATTATGAGGAGTGTCATGAACCTTAAAAGACAATTTAGGAGAACTAAAGAAGTCCCTCTGACCCTTACCTTTGCCCTTCACATGTTTAACAGAATCATTAACACGATGGATCTTGAGGTGCTCCTCTTCTTGAACACACATATCAATCAATTTTTCAAGATCTCACTCCTCTGGCTGAGAATTATAATCAATGACAAACGACTCAAATTCTTTTGGAAATGATACAAAGATGAGATTTACAAGAAACTCATCTTTCAACCTCATGTTCATCATCTTAAGCTTAGCAGAAATGTTCGTCATCCTAAGAATGTGCATACACATATCACCTCCATTGTGTTTCTACCGAGCTTCTTCACAAGAGATCTTGCTGTAGCTTTATAGGAGCCAGTAAATGCCTCTCTAACTTAAGGAAGTACTCAAAAGAAGTATTGCATTCAAGAATTTCTTCTCGAATGCCCTTAGTCATCGAGCTCTTAATCAAATTTAAGCACTTCTTATTTGAAAACAACCACTTAACATGAGCGATGTCGTACCAAAAGTAGTCCTTATCATAAGCTTTCATCCTTTCGGTGAAAGCATCCTCAGTTTTCCCATAATCAATAATGGGAAGCATAGGCTTAGTAGGATACGAGCTCGTTAGTGTCAAATCTATTTCGGAGATTGCCAAAGTAATTTCCAACTTATTTCGCCAATATTTGTACTTTTTTCTTACTAAGGTAGTCATCTGGCAAGATGAATCTCAATACTGAAGTCAAAATGGAGGAACCTTCATAGTAAAATATAAATAAATATACATAAATACATGAACATAAATGAATAAAAGACGTATTTTGTCTATCACATTGATAACTTAACAAAATACAAAACTAAAAGCATAGCAAATTTCGTCTTTCGCATTGGTTACTCAACGAAATTCACTATGAACTTAAACAATGGGAGGTGTCACGTTTTGTTTTTTCGCGTTGGTTTCTCAACAAAACATAACATTGAAAATAACTTAAAGCGTAAAAATTTTATCTTTCGTGTTGTTTACTCAATAAAATTTTCATGTACTTAAATAAATAATCTTAAAAGAACTTAGATGTGACAATTTTATCTTTCGCGTTGGTTACTTTATAAAATTACCATCACTAATAGTCTTAAAATATGGTTCACTTACTTTTTTGTGTTAGTTACTCAATAAATCTACCATTACTTAATTAACAGCGGAAGCTAAATTCTTAATTCTTAATTAACATGCTTAATTCCTCATAATACCATAACATAGTTAAATGAACTAAATTAATAGGCTGAGAAAATTCTAAAATATTGCTACAAAGTTCTAATAATGGAAACATACATGCAATAATGTAGCAAGATTATTACTCAAATATGACAAAACATAACTAAATTACTTATTTTTTTCAACCCCTTAACTAATTATGTGCGGCACATTATTTATTTCAGCCAAAATGCCAAAATCAATGCTGAAAAGGCCCACGTGCTAAATTCAGCAAGGCCCAAGTGGATTTTAGCCCAAATGCTAAAATCTCCTAAAATCCATACTAAAATGGACAAAAAGGCTGCTCTCAGTTCCTGGGCCAAGACCAAAACGAAATCACTCACAAAAAGGAAAAATGTGCGGCTCAAGATGACGGCTCGTCCCACAGCCCGAGCCTCCACACACTGACCTCAGTCTTTGGACTTATGGTGCTAAAGGCCTTGAGGCACCCGCCTCGGCCTGGAGAGAGGAGAAAACATGGTCCATTTGGCCTACACCCCGTGCACACTAAATGAAAGGGCAGCCCACCAACCTGCTAGGCCATTTCGCCTGGGCCTCTGGCCCTCCGGGCACGACACAACACGCTTAATTCGTTGGATGTTGATCCAATGGCCCAAAGCGGCCCGACTTCATCAATTTCAACAAATCACAATCGTTGGCAGTTGAGCGTCGAAATCAGACACATAAAAGGGCTTCTTCAAAGTTCTAGAAACCCTAATTCCCATTTCGTCTGACACCTTCTCTCTCCTCTCTTCTTGTGGCGCGCAACTTAGTGAGAGAGAGAGCACTACAGGAATCCCGACGATTTGCGACGGCCAAGGCCAAATGTCGTCGCAAATAAGCTATTTGCTACGACTTTTCTTATTTGCGACGGTTTTTGGCCGTCGCAAATAAGTCGTCGCAATTAAGCTTATTTGCGATGGCCACCGTCGCAAATAAGCTTAATTGCGACGGCTAGAAGCAGCCGTCGCAAGTTATTGTCGTGGGCTGGTGGGCCCCGCAACATTATTTGCGACGGCCAGGCTGTCGCAAATAAGTTCAGTGGGCAGGGCCCACGTGTCCTCCTCCGGGATCCACGACGCTATTTGCGACGGCCGGGCCATCACAATTAAACCTTATTTGTGACGGCCAGGCCGTCGCAAATAGCAGTGGCTTAATTGCGACGGCCTGTAACTTTATTTGCGACGATACTGTATAAAAAGCCGTCGCAAATAAGGATTTTTATTTTTTTTTAAAAAACAGAAAATAATATCCGACTCGATGGCCAGAATCACAGAACAGATACAATACACACAGTATATACACACACAAACATCATCACAATCACAAACTAATAAGTTTCGATACATCTCACATCGTCATCAACAAAGCAAACAAAAGGGCTCCCTCGCCCATCTGACCTCCGTAGCCACCTCTGAAGTCGAAGTCGTCGTCACGCCTCATTCCAGGCGGCGGTAGCGACGGCGACGGCGTTTGTGCAGCCGTCGCAGATCCCTGCAATTAATGAAACTTAGAGTTAGAATATAAATGCATCAACATCTCTCTACCTCCCTTCCTCTCCCTCTATCTTCATCTAGATCCCCCTCTCTTCCTCTCTCTTTTCATTTCTCTCTTTGTCTCTCACTCTATCTTTCTCTCTCACTCTATCTCTCTATTGCTATCCTTTTCCCTCTATCTTCCCCCCTCTATCTCCATCTACATCTTCCTCCCTCTATCTTCCCCTCTCTCTATCTCCATCTACATCTTACTCTCTCTCTTTATTCCCATCCTACTCTATCTAACTATCTTTCACTCTTTCTTCTGTCTCTCTTTCTTCTATCTCAATCATTTTCTTCTATCTAACTATCTCTCTCTTTCATCTATCTCAATCTTATTACGCTGGAGAAGAAGGATTACATAGAAACTTACCTGACCCGCTGAAGAAGGATCGCCTGGAAGGACCGGTGGTAGTACCGGTAGCTGGATTCCCAGACCTTGTGCCCGAGCCATGGCCTGTCATTGCAAACATTTAATGCTACCTATTAGTAAGTCATTTACGTTGAATTAATGAGAACTTTAGTTTTTATTTTGTTACCTCCATTGCTTCCCGCATCTGCGCCATCCAGGCTGCCTGGGTTTGGATCGTGGCCTCCATCGTGATCCTTTGGCGTTCCGCCTCCCTCCTTTCCTCCTCATGTCGCCTTTGGTTTTCTTCTACAGTTTCTCGGAGGGACTGCATCTCAATGTCCCTCTGCGATAAGCGGCGACCTGTCATGCCCACCGACGAAGCCTGCGTGGAGCTGCCTCTCGCAGGTCTTCCCTGCCCTCGAGTCGACAACTCCGTCGAATATGGCGAGCCTATAAAAAAGAGATCAGTAATATGAAATTAAAATATCTTGAATACTTTGAATTGAAAACGATAAAATGACTTGTAAACTCACCTTCCGTGTGCTTTTCCACCACCGCTTGCATACGCAGCTTGAGGATCGATCGGTTGACGTTCCCAATCGAAATCCTCGCCGTGTATCTTCATAGCCTCCTCCCCATACTTAGCCTGCAAAACAAGAAAACCGTGTAAGTTCAACAATCTATATAGTTATATTTAATATGAATGATTACTAAACTTACCAACCGCTTGGCTGTAGCCTGACTGTACCCCGTCGGCCGAGAAGGGTTTTTGTGACCTCTCTTCCAGACCTCAGCAGGGGTGGGAGGCACCCCCGTCTCGCGCTCCTGTCAATACGTGTTAGTACTAACAATATATTATGAATATATAAACATAAGTTACACACACTTACCATGCGTTTAGCTAAACGCAAGTGGTTATCTTGCCAGTGCCTGCTCTTCCCCTCGACCCCTCTGCAGTATCGAGCCTTCTCGGACTTAGCTTTAAACTCATCGCTAGCCAAGTAGCGACAAAGGGCCCGAAATGCATCGGTCCGACCCTGCAACCAGCTCACGTGGCCCTGCACATAGTTGGAAGTCGTTAAAAGTACCATCGAGGAAATTATCGAAAAAAATACTTACTACACTCCACGTACCTGCGCGTACTCCTCCTCCGTCAGGTGCATCTCGCTCGCTTGCCGGAAGTGTAGCACGGGCTGTTGGTTCGCCTTCAAGTGCTCATTAACAGGTTGAATGCGGGTGTTCGACAAAGCTTGTCGAAGCCCCTTAGCAGCGTTGTAGTGAAACACTCGCCTCGCATCCTCAAACTCGCGAGGGTCGTTCGGGTCCTCTAAAGTATATCTTGCCTGCGATAAAGAATATATTGAAGAGATGTTCACTAAAAGAGTTTAAGAGTTGAAACTTACAAACTTTTTTAACATACTTACCATAAAATCGGCCCAAATGGCCTCCTGAAGGTTGTCGTGCTCCTGGTGATGGACGCGTGCATAGTCCTCCCACGAAAGAGCAGGCACCCCGTCGATGACCCCGGGATAGTGCAAACGCACTATGGACCCGAGGACACCGTTCACCGGTCTGTGGTGTCTCTCACCGGTGAAAGCCGTTTCGTCCCAAACCCTACAAGATATTTATTCATTCATTACTTAAGTAATCAAAAGAAACTAAAATTGAACACTATAATTTTTATTACCTGTCTCCGACTGGACGAATCATGATCCTCTGTGAAGGGACCGCGAGAGGACTGACAAAGTGAGTCCTCCTCGTCCTCTGCGTCTGCTGGGGCGCCACGTCAGGTGACCCAGATGGCTCCTCACCAGCCGAGTCAAAGGCCTCAGGAACAAACTCATCGCCAGCCGGGGGCTGGCTGGCCGAGGGATAGCTCTCCGAGGGCTGGCACGCCGAGGGCTGGCTCACCGAGGGCTGGCACGCCGAGGGCTGGCTCACCAAAGGCGCCGCAGCCTCTGAGTCAGCCGGTGAGGACTACAACATTCAAATGATTCATAAGTAAGTTTAATGTGAAATTGAATTTAAAGAATTTGTCAAAAACGAGTGACATTTACCTGTGACGAAGCTCTAGAGCTGGTCTGAACGTGCCCCAGCAGCTGAGAGCGTCTGCTGCCAGTTGACGAGGCACCAACGAAAGCGTCCTCAGGTCTAGAGGGCTAGAACCCCCTCATCGGCGGCACCTTCTTACCCTTCTTTGACGCCATCCTGTTGTAATTAGATAATTAGTAAATATGCAAATAAAATATATAAAATTCATGTTACTATCTTCAAGAAAACATTACTTGTAGTCACTTTCAAAATTCATCAACATCATTGTCATGTGCCTGTGCCCTACTCCTTAAACCAGCCCAACGATCTTCCACCGTGGAATGTTCTAATTTTTGTTTTCGCGTATCATCTGCCTCTACATCTTCAACGTCTTCAACATCTCCAACTAATTGATCGAGTCCTGCACCAAGCTCGACGATAAAAGTGTCTGGCAACTCTTCTTCTTGGTACACTTCTTCAACGTCTTCGCTATCATGGTAATCATCATCCCCAGGAGTATATAGCCGCTCACGAGGATTCACCTTATATACCACCCACCAAGCATTGAGCTTCGTGCATGGATAAGGTAGATAAGACACTTGTTCAACTTGATGCGCAAGAACAAATGTATCGTAACCTCGTAGTCGGTCCTTATGTTTCACTTCCACCATTCCAAATTGGTTTTCTCGAGTTCCATGAGTACGATCAAACCAGTCACAGTCAAAGAAGACAACTCGAAGGGTCTTATTTCCGGTAAAAGTAAATTCAAGGATTTTGTTAATGATCCCATAATAATTGGTTAAATTCCCTTGAGTGTCCATTGCTCTCGTCACAACACCGGAATTTGATGTTGTCGCGAGAGGACGATGAGCTTCAAAATGAGTTGTACGGAATCGGAAGCCATTTACGTCATATCGACCATAGCTTCTAACATTCACCAATCCATAAGATAGCTGCCGCAAATCTTCATGGACATTGTGAGTCCGACACTGTCATAAATGATCGTGAGTTAAAATAATACTTCTTTAATAATAGTAATTTATAATACATAGAAGACGAGAGAATATTACATATTCTCGAAACCAGGATAGAAAACTCGGCCCCCCATTTATTCCTTCCTTTCGCATCGCTTCTACTTGTTTGGCCGTAGGTTGATGCCTATGTGGCCAATATTGTCTGTGGAACTCGCTGAACATGAAAAAACATCTTTTAGAGTACATGTGTAGCAAAATATATCGATTAGCATAAACGTAGGAGAAACACTTACTCGAAGTATTCTTGCATGCCTTCTATATTTGCGTACATGTATAGTAAAGCAACAGTCCTTTCATGTTCGGATAGCATGTAGGTCGTGTAGCTACCAACGGTGGCGCCTCTCGTTTGAAAAATGGAAAGGTCGCTTAGAGGGGGTGTTTCGTCCACATTGTACCGCATCGCCGAAGTATTAATATTGTTTTCTTCCGCAAAGTAGACACTTGAAAAGTATCCTACTTCCTTAAGAGCATATGCTTCAGCGATGCACCCTTCCACCCTTGCCGTGTTGCCAACCATTGGTTTCAGATATCGTAGCGCTCTTTCAATGTGATACATCCACCTATATTGCATAGGACCGCCAACTTTAGCTTCGAATGGAAGATGGATAAGCAGATGTTGCATTGGATTGAAGAAACCCGGTGGAAATTTTTTTTCCATCTTACATAAAAGTATGGGTATCTCCTTCTCTAACTTATCCATCATCCCAATCTTGATTTCTTTAGCACAAAGCTGTCTATAGAAATAGCTGAGCTCGGCTAAAACCTTCCATACCGCATCATCTAGATAGCCTCAGAACATAACAGGTAGGAGTCTTCCCATTATAATGTGATAATCATGACTCTTCAACCCAGTGAGGTTTCCTATGTTAATATTTACGGCTCGTTTCAGGCTAGCTGTGTAACCATCTGGGAATTTCAAAGTTTTCATCCATTTCATAACTTCTTTCTTTTCTTTCGATCGAATACAGAAAGAAGCACGTGGCTTTCCACCACTTTCAGAGATTTCAAGAGTTGGACGGTGACAAATGTCTGCCAAATCTAGTCTAGCTTTATAATTGTCTTTCGTTTTGCCAGGCATATCCATGCAAGTGCTTATGATACTTTCGCTCATATTACGCTCCTGATGCATTACATCAATATTGTGCATTAGAATCAACGACTTCACATATGGTAGCTCCCAAAGTCCACATATGTGAGTCCAATTGTGTTCCTCTCCATAAGCTACGAAATATCCAGGACGACCTTCATCAAGCACCAGTTTGTCCAACATATCAGAAATTTCTGACCCGTTGAGATGCTTTGGTGGTCCTTTAGTAACAACAGTGTTCTTTCGAAAGACATGCCTCTGCTGCCTAAATATATGACTCGAGGGAAGCCAACGTCTGTGACAATCAAAGTAAGATATTTTGCCTCCATAAGTTAGTCGAAAGCAATTCGTGTCTGAAGCACATATCGGACACGTCAGACGACCGTGAGTGCTCCATCCGGAAAACATGTTGTATGTCGGCAAATCATGGACGGACCAGAAATAAGCAGCTCGAAGGTTGAATTTCTGCTTCTTGTAACTATCGTACGCTTTGAATCCTGTCCACAAGACTTTCGATTCTTCGATCAGCGGTTTTAACATCACGTTGAGACGTGACCCGGGATGATCAGGTCCACGTACAATGAGGCTGGGAAACATGAACTCATTCTTCGTACAAAAAGCAGGTGGCAGGTTGTACGGAATGACAAAGACAGGCCAACATGAGTATGGCGTGGCGTTCGTACTGAACGGTGAGAATCTGTCTGTCACTAATCCGATGCGAACATTCCTCGCATCACGAGAAAAGTCTGGATCAAAACGGTCTAGCGCCTTCCATGCATCACCGTCGGACGGATGCGTCAAGAATTCTTTGTTCTTACGTTTACCTTCTTTGTGCCATCTCATGTGTCTTGCGGTTCTTTTTGAGAGAAACATCCGCTTCAACCGAGGTGTTACAGGCAAGTAACGAAGCTGCTTATGTGCGACATCTGTCATCACATTATCGCCATCGTCATTAACAACTTCGACATACCTCAATTTACCACATTTCAAGCACATCTTCTCATTGAAGTGCTCTTTCCAGAATAGCATGCAGTTGTCTGGGCACACATCAATTTTCTCATACTTCATACTGAGACCAGATATTTTGATCTTTGACTGATACATATCTGGTGGCGCTTTGTGAGGTTGTGGAAGGATATCGCAGATCAATTTCATGAGATCATTGTAGCAGTTGATGGAAAAAAATACTTTGACTTAATTGCCATAAATCTGGTCAATAAAGCAAGTACGGTCACAGCGGTGTGTTCATGCAACGGCTCTTGTGATTTCTTCAGCTCCTCGAAGAACTTCTCTGCCTCATTTGTAAGAGGATCCTCCGCTTCCAGAGCTTCTAGCATATCATCCATCCTATCAACCTCTGTTATATCATCATCCTCATCCACTTCGGCTATGACTCGAGAATTAGTCTCGCCGTGAAAGGTCCACACTTCATAATGTGGAGTGAAACCGTTTCGACATAAGTGAAACGAAAGCTCCAATATTCTCAAAAACTTGGTGTTCCGGCATTTTGTACATGGGCACCGCACCATATCTTCCGTTAACAACGAAAGTGCTCGATCCAAAAATTGCTCTAACTTGATAAACCACTCATCAGAGTGACCACCAGTTCCGCTCTTCCAGCCAGTATACATCCAACTGCGATCTTCACCCATGTTTGGATCTGCAGTTTAACGCGAAAGAAATTGTCATTAATGTATTATTGTGTTATGTCACGGCCCTACAACCTAGGCAGATAGATCCTAAACCCACCCAAGAGTGACCGAGCGGAGCGTGCTCATGACGAGACGCTTGATCCGGATTCGAACGAAATTTTGGCAGCATAACCCCGCTGTTCTCCACTGCACGCCCAAAAATGGTGCAGCAGAGAACAACAGGGTTACGCCACCGAAATCTCGTCCAAATCCGGACCCGCGTCTCGTCACAAGCCACGCCCCTCGGTCACTCCGAGGCTGTCCAAAAAGGGACAATTTCGAACCTGCACATCTCACATGCCAATGGCATGTGAGACGTGCCGATCCGAAACGGGTAATACATTGCTATAGGTTACGTTGCTCATTTTCATTTTCATATCATTTAAGAGAGAGGAAAGAACTAGAGAAAGAGTAAGAGGAAAGTTGGTCTTAGATGACAATTCCACATCCATTTCCACCGTCCACGCAATTGCGGGTCATTGACGTCCTTACCAACCCATTCGCTTCCGTGTCGACTTGACGCATACGGTACCACTACAATGGTCTACACGGCACGATCACACTTATTATGTGTCGTTGTAAGGATCGAATGCCCAAGAGGGGGGGTGAATTGGGCTTCCTTTAAAAAATCTAAGCAATAAAACTTAATTCCTCAAAGCCCAATTCCCTACGCAAACAATCTATGCATTGAAGTAAATAGCAACTTCGCGGAATATAAAATGCATAAATGTAAGGGAGAGGAAGAGGATGCAAACTCCCGAGGAGACACGAGGATTTATCCCGTGGTTCGCCAAGATCGTCAAGATCTTCCTACATCCACGTTGTGGCACCCACCAAAGGGTATAGCCACACCCAAGTCACCGAGACGAGGGATCTCCACTATTCTTCTCCGTTTGCCAACCTCAGCAAGGTGGAGCTCAAGCCTTGTACAACTTCGATCCTCCGGGCTTCCACAATCCTCTTGGCAAGCTTCGGAAGTCTCTCTTAGTTACAAACACCAAGGGACACTCCCTTAAGGCTCTCACTACCCTAGAGATTCCACTCACCAAGAATGGAGGCACACAAGCTCTCTCTCTAGCTAGTTCTAGCCTATCTCTTGGTGTGTAAGTGATCTAAATGATGTAGAAGTGATGGCTCTTGGTCTTGAATGCTTGTGGATGTGTAGATTATGTCTGGTGATCAAGAATTGTCGATTTGATAGGTTTAGGGGGTATTTATAGCCAGCCTCCACGAAATAGCCGTTGGAAAAAGTAGGCTGACAGAACTTTTCTGCAAACACCGGATGATCCGATGTCTCCCCTTTAGTTATCATCGGTCAAGTTCACTTTAGCTGACGTCATTGTGTCAGATATGACCGTTGTTAGACCGATGTTGCACTTGTCTTCTCATTTGATGATCTGGTGGCTCTTCCTCCAGAATTGGCTCAAACTTGATGCTTACTGGAGTGATTGACCGATGTGTATATTTTTGTACATCGGATGATCCGCTGCTACACTTGGTCCAAGGATATTGCAAACTGTACTGATGGGCCGATGTAGCTTAGCCCTTAACATCGGATGATCCGGTGAGTGCTTCGTTCTGAGGTCTTCTTCTTCTGCTAAACCAACTCGACCGATGTGTTGTTCTCTGGAAACATCGGTTGATCCGGTGAGTTGATTTTGTTTGCTTCGAGTTGTTTCTAAGTGATTCTTTTGAACTTTGCTCGATTGACCTCTTAGACATTTGTTGGAAATGTACTTCTGATGGTTGTCAAGCATTAAGTGTCATCAATTATGGTTGAATGACTTTGACATAAGAGCTTTTACTTCTTATATTCACAACATTGATTGATCTCATAAATTGATTGTTTAGTAGTCTCCAATGAAATATAGATTTCATTTGATTGAGTGATATGGGAGACCTTGCATCCACAAATTCATTAGTAAAATCCAATGGTTGTCATTAATCACCGAAATCATACCTCATGGGGGCCTAGATGCTTTCAATCTCCCCCTTTTTGGTGATTGATGACAACACAACAATTAAAGTACAATAGTAATGAATTTGATAGTACGAAACTTAAGAGGATATGCAATGAATACAAGATTATCACACTTGATAGTAATGAATTTGAAAGCTCAATCAAGGAATAACTCAAGTGAATAAGTAATCATAAGATATAGATAGACACCAAATAAGCTCAATCGATTAATAACTTAAGAGTACTCAATAAACACCAAATGAGTAGCAAAAACATCAAATTACAAAAGATAAGCACCAAATTACAAAAGATAGAGACTCCCCCTGAGGCTAAGCAACCCTCTAAGCAACCCTCCCCCTGACTCTCTAACTCTTCTCCCCCTTTGGCATCAAGACACCAAAAAGGGATCCTAGTGCCTAAGGACCCTGAGTACTAGGCGCGATGACGAACTGGTCACCGTCGGTGGTGATGTCATCGGAGCTGCTGCTTGGAGTAGAGGTGGAAGGAGCTGTGGGAGCTGTAGGAGCCACCGTTGGTGCCTGCTTAGTAGTAGCTGCTGGCAAGGGGGCACTGACGACGGATGCCGACGTCTGCTGGAACAACGTCGTAGCCGGCAGGGGAGAGTGAATCGGTGCACCTGGAGCCAGCAGTGGAGACATGCTGATCGACGGGATCGGCGTGGTCGGCACCGGAGCTGCAGCTGGAGCAAGGACAGGTGGAGGTGGAGCGACGCCTGGAAGCTACGACGGCACGGCAATCCCGGTCTGGGTGTAGAGGTTGGTGATCAACCCCAGGATGCCCATCATCTCCTGCTGCGCCTGCTGCTGCTGGTCGAGGGAGCGCTGGTGCATCTGGTCGATCAGACCAGTCAGCCGGTCAGTGTCCTCTCGCCTCTCACGGGCGATCTGGCGCTGCATCTCCTGCTGCTGCTGCTGGAGCTCTAGAAGACGTGCTGCCTGCTCCGCTCGGGCCTGCTCAGCTGCAAGCCGGTCCAAGCGCTGCTGCTCAACCATCTGCTGCAGGAGTGAGGTGAGCTCAGACGGCTGAGAGACATGTGCCTCTATGACGGGAGGTGGAGTAGGGGGTGGCACTGTAGAGCCTCCAGCCTCCGCGTCATGCTGCCTGGGTGAGGGAGGAGGTGGGAAGTACTCCTCAACACTGTCATCTGTGTCGCTCTCGGACCATATATGCTGCAGGTCCTCACCCTGAGCTTCTGCCTCTGCCAGCCTCTCATCCTCCTTCTCCAGATTCGACCAGTCCTCCTCGGATAGATGGGCACGAACCTGACACTCGACTGGACGGCCAAGGCGACGATCTCCAGGAGCTGGAGCACGGTAGTGATTGAAACGTGTCACACTCTCGTCAGTGTAGCTGTCTCGCAGCGCAGACCCCTCAGAAACCATCATGGAGAGCAGGTAGCTGATCCAATGTCCAAACACAAGCTGCCTCATCATGCCCACTCCATCGGTGATCACGTCCTCCATCTCGCATATGAGGATGTCTACTATATTGAATTCCATCCCGTTCATGATGTAGAACAGGAGGGTCTGCTGCAGACTAGTGAACCCCTCTAGGTACCCGGACCTCGGCAATAGCGTGCGGCGCAAGGCAAGGTGCATTATGCGCGCAGCTGGAGTGAGCAGTGGCGGTACCCTCGGCTGGTCTGAAGAGAAAGTCGGTCCAAACAGAGAGCGGATCTCCTCCAGTGGTGGTGCCACTCCTCCAGTGAGCGGCGTCCTCAGCGGGTCTGCCTGTCCATATACCCTCTCATGCATGCAAGTGTCATGCATGTCCACTCCCAGCAGCTGTGCCAACGTCTGCCTCGTCAAGTGATAGTGATGGCCCATGAACATGA
This sequence comes from Tuctoria greenei, assembly GCA_036927565.1. Lineage (NCBI taxonomy): Eukaryota > Viridiplantae > Streptophyta > Magnoliopsida > Poales > Poaceae > Tuctoria > Tuctoria greenei. The sequence continues at coordinate 198,754,242 of JAYESD010000004.1, forward strand.
AGTCTATAGACCTGCAGCCCTCAGAGACGTAGAGGGTGGCGTAGAATACGCAGACCCAATCCTCCACATATGCACTCCTGTCGTAGGACATCAGCTCCACCAGCCCTCTGTACCTCTCAAAGTATGGGTGAATCTCTATCTCTGCTGCCAGGGCGAGCTGATCCCAATCCAGAAAGTTGTGCTGGAATAGCTTGTGGCCTCGGCGTCTATAGGTCTCGTATAGAGACGCCTGTGTCATGGTCCAGAAACGACTGTCCACAAGAGCCTCTCTGGGCTGTGGGTACCACTCCTCAAGCAGAACACTCCATCTGAGTCTTCTTAGCTGCTTGGCCTTCATCTTCCGGTAATCTGTCAACCGGACACCTTCACCAACACGGACGTTGGTGTCCATCTCGTAGATGGCTCTTTGGGCCTCCCTGTCCTCACGACGATCGGCAGCAGTCGGTCTCCGACGTGGTGCTGCCGCGGGATGACCCCCATGGGTCCTGGCTGATCGCCGGCGAACGAGTGGCACTTCCGGCTCTTCTTCTGCCTCGGACTCATCTATCACAGGAGGCTGCCTCGGACGAGCCTCGCGGATCCACAATGATCCTCCTCGGCCATGCTCTCGCTCCTCGGCGGCGCAAGCGGCCATCAACGCCTTCTTCTCCTCCTTCGATAGCTTCTGCTTCTTTGCGGCCGGCTCAACAATGGCCTTGCCCTTGTTCTTCTTGTCACGAGCCATTGCAATGTGGCGATGCACGAGAATGAAGTACGGTCGTGGCCGGCAACCCTAGCGATGAAGAGATGGCGACCGTGGAGGTACCACGACGGCGCTGTGCTTGGGGCGACGGTGGTGCACGGGAGGAGGCGACGCTTGGGTGCTATGGTGGTGAGGGAGAGGAGCGGCGGCGCTGGAGGATGCGGCGGCGGCGCTGGAAGATGTGGCGGCGGCGCGGCTGAGGATGGCGGCGGCGCTGTTACTACTGTGTTGCAGTGGCGGCCGGAGGGCGGCGGCGGCGGCCGGAGACGGCGGTGGCGCAAGGGCGATAGGGGCGGCGGCGGCGGCGGCGCTGGAAGATGTGGCGGCGGCGCGGCTGAGGATGGCGGCGGCGTTGTTGCTACTGTGTTGCAGCGGCGGCCGGAGGGCGGCGGCGGCGGCCGGAGACGGCGGTGGCACAAGGGCGATAGGGGCGGCGGCGGCGGGTGAGTCGGGATCGGGGAGAGAGAAAACAGGAGGCGTAGTGTCGTTTAAATAGTGGGTCCCAAACCCTGGCCGAAAATTTAACACCGGATGGACCGACGTTAAACGTTAGAAGCATCGGTCTAATGGCACAGTAAGGGTATTCAAAAAGGTGCCGTTGACACCGGATGGACCGACATTGAACTGATATGCATCGGTGGAATTTGGCACAGTTCCATAAATGTGAACATCGGATCATCGATGTTTTCCAGGATGAACTCGTCGGTTGATTTGTCACACTTGACTAAACTGACTCTTGGCTTTGAACACCAACTGACCCGATGATGGTCTGGCCTAAGCATCGGATAATTCGATGACTACAAAACAGCAACATCCCATATATGTCCTTTGACCAAACAAACAAGCAATGAGAAACACATGTCTTAGGACTTTTTGGGCAACCCCTCACCCCTCAAAAAGCTAATATGCCAATAACTTGGCTAAGCCTTAAAGCGAATAGAACACCGAAGAAAATGGGAAGGAAATTATCCAAATAAAATGTAAGGCCCATGCTTTGTGAGCTAGAGTATGAAGACTTCTATCTCTTTAAAGCATGTTCCTCTAGGCATTAACGCACCTAACATTTTGTTCTTTCCACCTCATATGAGTTGAGATATTGCATTTCAAACAAGTCTCTTTCTCATGAGGTGGGTTCCCCTTTGTGACAATCTACCGTATGCAATGTCAAACATTTTATAATGCAAGAAATTACAAGTCTATATGGCAGGCATCATGCAAGGCATAAAATAAATCTATCTTGCCAAATTTGAACCTTTCAAAGGCTTCTTCAGGGAGAGCCACTCTCCAAGCCTTGGGAAAACCCAAAAGAACCTCCATCCCAAGCTAACCCTTGCTCACCCCTATCCTTTGAGAGTTAGGCAAGACCTATATGAAGTGCATTCTTACATGACGTTCATTGCATCTAGAACATTTAACTCCCTTCTTAGCCTAGAAAAAGTTTTCTCATCAAGTGGTTTAGTGAAGATATCCGCCAATTGTTCTTCGGACCTAATACCTCTCAAAGAGATGTCTCCCTTAGCTTCATGATCCCTCAAGAAATGATGGCGAATATCAATGTGCTTAGTGCGGGAGTGTTGAACGGGGTTTTTAGCTATCTTAACCGCACTTTCATTGTCACAAAGGAGAGGCACACAACCAAGTTTAATACCAAAGTCCAAAAGGGTTTGCTTCATATAAATAATTTGGGCACAACATGCACCGGCCGCAATATATTCCGCTTCCGCCGTGGACAAGGCGACAGAATTTTGCTTCTTGCTAGACCAAGATACTAGGGAACGCCCAAGCAAGTGGCACCCACCGGAGGTACTCTTGCGATCCACGCGGCATCCGGCAAAGTCTGAATCCGAGTATCCCAAGAGGTGGAATTTTGCACCTTTAGGGTACCACAAGCCCATACTAGGGGTATGCTTATGCGATTCTTTAGGTGCCGCTTGAAAGCGAGCACACAAGCATACACTAAACATGATATCGGGCCTAGATGCGGTAAGATAAAGCAATGAACCAATCATAGAACGATAGTTAGATTGATCAATAGGTTTACCATCCTTATCCGCGTCGAGATGACAATTTGTTGCCATTGGAGTGCTTCTTGAGCTACAATCTCCCATCTCAAATTGTTTCAAGAGGTTCTTGGTGTACTTCTCTTGATAGACGAAGGTCCCCTCTTGAAGTTGCTTGATTTGGAATCCAAGGAAGAAATTGAGCTCTCCAATCATTGACATCTCGAATTCCCTAGACATCATTTTGCCAAACTCATGGCTAAGAGCCTCGTTAGTTGAACCAAAAATAATATCATCAACATAAATTTGACAAATAAACAAATCTCCGTTGATGTCTTTGGTGAAGAGTGTAGTGTCCACCCTCCCAATCTTGAATCCTTGCATGATAAGGAAATCTCGTAGTCGTTCATACCACGCCCTAGGTGCTTGCTTGAGCCCGTAGAGCGCCTTGTGCAACCTATACACATGATTAGGATTCCTCGAATCTTCAAACCCGGGAGGTTGTTCAACATAAACAAGCTCGTTAATGTAACCATTAAGAAAGACACTTTTCACATCCATTTGATAAAGTCTAATATTATGATGTGATGCAAAGGCAAGAAGTATACGGATGGCTTCTAGCCGGGCGACCGGAGCAAATGTCTCCCCAAAGTCTAGTCCTTCAACTTGTGAGAACCCTTTGGCCACAAGTCTTGCCTTGTTGCGGACGACAACACCATTCTCGTCTTGTTTGTTGCGGTACACCCACTTTGTCCCGATGACATTCTTGTCCTTGGGTCGCTCCTCCAACACCCAAACTTCATTGCGGATGAAGTTGTTGAGTTCTTCTTGCATAGCCATCACCCAATTTGGGTCTTGGAGTGCTTCCTCAATGTGAGTGGGTTCTACACATGAAACAAACGAGTAGTGCTCACAAAATGAAGCGAAATGGCGAGAATGTGTACTTACACCCCTTGACGGACTTCCAATGATTTGGTCCATCAGATGCACCTTGGAGATGCGTCCATGCCTCATAAGTGGTTGTGAAGCACTTGGCGATGGTGATGCGTGTTGCTCCTCTCGTGGTTGGACTTGATCATGGACTTCTTCTTCTTCTTGATGTTGTTGGGCTTGTGAGTCTTGAGTCGGCAATGGATCATCCTTTTCTTCTTCGTCAACTTGAGGCGCCATAGATGTGTTGATGTTGGAACTTGAAGCTCCCCCTTGATCATGGCTCTCCTCAACTTTAGGCTTGACGTCTCCAATGGTCATGTTCTTCATGGCTTCTCGTAGAGGCTCATCATCTATTCATCATGACCAAAACTCTCCTCTTGGGAGCCATTAGATTCATCAAACTCAACATCACAACTTTCCTCAACTAAACCGGAGGTTTGGTTGAATACTCGATATGCTTTTGAGTTTGATGCATAACCAAGAAATATACCAACATTACATCTTCTTTCAAACTTACCGAGCCTTTTCTTGCGGTAGATGTAGCACTTGCACCCAAAGACTCGAAAGTAGGAGATGTTGGGCTTTCTCCCAATGAGAAGCTTGTACGGGGTCTTTTGAAGTAGGCAATGTAGGTAGACCCTATTTGCGGCATGGCACGCCGTGTTGATTGCTTCGGCCCAAAACTTCTTCGACGTGCCATAGTCATTAAGCATTGCTCTCGCAAGAGTGATGAGTGTCTTGTTCTTCCTTTCAACAACACCATTTTGTTGAGGAGTATATGTGGCCAAAAACTCATGCTTCACACCTTCACGGTCACACCACTCCCCAATGTTGTAGTTCTTGAATTCGGTGCCGTTGTCACTCCGGACCTTGATGGTGGGAAGTTGAAATTCCCTTTGAGCGCGGTTGGCGAAGGTCTTGAATACTTCCGGAGTTTCACTCTTGTCACCTAGAAATAAAGTCCAAGCATAGCGAGAGTAGTCATCAACTATAACGAGACAATAGAGGTTACCGCCAAGGCTTTGATATGTGGACGGTCCGAAGAGGTCCATGTGAAGTAGCTCAAGTGGCTTGGAGGTTGACACCATTGTCTTTATTGGGTGGTGTGAAGCAACTTGCTTCCCGGCTTAACAAGCGCTACAAAGCTTGTTCTTCTCAAATGTGACATCCTTCACGCTGGTCACCATCCCAAGCTTGAATGACTTCTTGAGTTTGCTCATCCCTATGTGCGCTATGCGTCGGTGCCATAGCCAACCCAAGCTTGTCATAGTGAAGAGACAAGTGGTCAAGCTAGCATTCTTGTTGGAGAAGTCTACTAGGTAGAGGTGTCCATGCCGAAATCCTTTGAAGACTATGTCTTGGCTTGTTTCACTACTCACAACAACATCATTTTTGCTAAATGTGCATGTTAGTCCAAGATCACATAGTTGTGCAATAGAAAGTAAATTAAAACTAAGTGACTTAACGTACAAAACATTAGAAATAGATAAGTCATTTGAAATAGCAATTTTACCTAACCCAATTACCTTTCCCTTAGAGTTATCACCAAAGGTGACTTGTTCATGATTACCGGGGTTTTCTATGGTAGTGAACATACCATCATTGCCGGTCATATGTTGAGTGCACCCGCTATCGAGTACCCAATGCTTTCCTCCGGCTTTGTAGTTCACCTACACACATGAATTCAATTTTTTACTTTAGGCACCCAAGCCAACTTAGGTCCTTGTATGTGTGATACAAGTGTTTTTGGGACCCAAAGTTGCTTGGGGAGCTTCCCCTTCATGCCCTTCATGTCTTTGCCAATGAACCTTGCCTTCACCTTGCCATGTACTTTACTCAAGAGATAATAATGATCATTGAAAGTATATTTGTAGTTAGTAGGCAATTTTGGAGAAGGTCGGTTAGGAAGAGGACACTCCCTTGTGTGGTGACAGGTGACCTCACAATGTTGGCAATAAGAACCAACTTCCTTGATGAAGCTTGTTCTAAGCTCCGGTGAGGGCACCTTTCCTTTGTTAGGCACCGGGAAGGATCCAAGTCCTCTCTTGTTGAAGGCCTTTGCTTGTTGGAAGAGGATTTCCTTGTGCTTGACTTCTCCTTTTGATAGTCTAGCCATACTAGTGCGGAGACTCTCAATTTCTTCCAACAAGTCCTTCTCCCTAGTGTTCTCTTTCAAAGGCAAAGACTTGTGCAAGACATTAGTGGCATGAGAAGTAATGGATATCTTATCATTAAGAGTTTGTTTCTTCATAATTTTTAACTCTTGATCAAGCACTTCATAAGCAAGGTTAAGTGTTTGATGCTCTTGGATTAACTCATTGTGCTTTCCCAAGAGTGCTTGGTGGGCTAAGTCAAGCTCATGATGATCTAGCTTGATTTGAGCCTTATCCTCCTCAACTTGCTTGACATGGGATTTGAGCGTGTCATGCTCTTTGAGTATGCTTTCATACTTGTCAAGCAAATCAAGGTTAGCACTCTCAAGCTTAGCACGAGTTCCTTCAAGAGCCTTAACCTTACTCTTTTACCTCTTAATGATGGTGTGATATTCATTTATTAAAGAAGTTAAATCATCGGGGGAAAGCTCATCATCGCTGGAGTCGTCACATACCTTGGTGTTACCTTTCGCCATGAGGCACATGGGCGGTGGATGAAGAGGTGAGTCATCATTGTTGGCAATGGCGAGGCCGGCCAAACTTTCTTCTTCCGCTTCACTCTCTTCATCACTTGTTTCTTCGTCGGTGACCCATTCATTTGCCTCACACATGAACACCTTTTGTGGGCCATTTCTCTTCTTTGGGAAGAGTCTTGTCTTCTTGCCCTTGTCATGTTTCCTCTTCCCAAAGGATCTTGGTTTGAGTTTGGCCTCTTCTTCATCATCATCACTTTCTTCAAGCTTGCGATGCTTGCTCTTGTGGTTCTCTCTTCTTTTGTCCGGTTTTGGACAATCATAGGAGATGTGGCCTTGATCACCACAATTATAGAAAGTCTTGTGATCATCTCTTCTTGGTAGAAACGCTTTCTTCTTGGGATCAAATGTGTATCCCTTCTTAGTAATCTTGGAGTTCAAGCGTGAGAACTTTCTCATCATCAATGCAAGCTCATCATCATCATCTTCACTTGATGCTTGCTCTTCTTCACTTGAGCTAGGCTCAACCACCTTCTTCTTCTTGAGGCTTGTTTTCTTGGTGGAGGCCTTAAGAGCAATTGTTTTTGAAGATGATTGCTCCATCATTCCAAGTACACTCATCTCATGAGCGTGAATTTCTCCAATGAGCTCCGAAACTTCAATGTGGTCAAGAGACTCCTTTTGAAGCATGGAGTTGATGATGTTGTACTTTGACTTGGGAAGGAGCATGAGGATCTTGCGGTTGATGAGTCCTTTGCCAAGAGAAGCAATGTCAAGAGCATTAATTTCTTCAATAAGTACATTCGAGCGAGAGAACATCTCATTGACATTTTCATGAGGTAGCATCTTAAATTCATCATATTTTGCTTTAAGCATGTGATATTTAAGTTCCTTGACTCGAGAAGAACTCTCATGAATCTCTATTAAGCAAGCCCAAATTTCACAAGCTTTTTCTTTGCTAGCAATCCTAGCAAACACATCTTGACTAATAAATTCATAGATTGCATTCCTAGCTTTAGCATCCCATTTAATTTGATCACCAACATAGTTGTGTTCTCCAAACCCCGCATGGGTCGCTTCCCATACTTCGGGAGCAATAGCCTCTAGATAAGCGCGCATGCGTGCTTTCCAATAGGCAAATTTCTTGCCCTCGAAGATGGGAACTGAACCCCCAACCTTGGCCATTTTAGCTCTCTAGCGGTGAAGCTAGAATGATCCTATGAGCAACCTCGCTCTGATACCAATTGTAAGGATCGAATGCCCAAGAGGGGGGGTGAATTGGGCTTCCTTTAAAAAATCTAAGCAATAAAACTTAATTCCTAAAAGCCCAATTCCCTATGCAAACAATCTATGCATTGAAGTAAATAGCAACTTCGCGGAATATAAAATGCATAAATGTAAGGGAGAGGAAGAGGATGCAAACTCCCGAGGAGACACGAGGATTTATCCCGTGGTTCGGCAAGATCGTCAAGATCTTCCGACATCCACGTTGTGGCACCCACCAAAGGGTATAGCCACACCCAAGTCACCGAGACGAGGGATCTCCACTATTCTTCTCCGTTTGCCAACCTCGACAAGGTGGAGCTCAAGCCTTGTACAACTTCGATCCTCCGGGATTCCACAATCCTCTTGGCAAGTTCCGGAAGTCTCTCTCAGTTACAAACATCAAGGGACACTCCCTTAAGACTCTCACTACCCTAGAGATTCCACTCACCAAGAATGGAGGCACACAAGCTCTCTCTCTAGCTATTTCTAGCCTATCTCTTGATGTGTAAGTGATCTAAATGATGTAGAAGTGATGGCTCTTGGTCTTGAATGCTTGTGGATGTGTAGATTATGTTTGGTGATCAAGACTTGTCGATTTGACAGGTTTAGGGGGTATTTATAGCCAGCCTCCACGAAATAGCCGTTGGAAAAAGTAGGCTGACAGAACTTTTCTACGAACATCGGATGATCCGATGTCCCCCCTTTAGTTATCATCGGTCAAATTCACTTTAGCTGACGTCATTGTGTCAGATATGACCGTTGTTAGACCGATGTTGCACTTGTCTTCTCATCGGATGATCCAGTGGCTCTTCCTCCAGAATTGGCTCAAACTTGATGCTTACTGGAGTGATTGACCAATGTGTATATTTCTGTACATCGGATGATCCGATGCTACACTTGGTCTAAGGATATTGCAAACTGTACTGATGGACTGATGTAGCTTAGCCCTTAACATCTGATGATCCGGTGAGTGCTTTGTTCTGAGGTCTTCTTCTTCTGCTAAACCAACTCGACCGATGTGTTGTTCTCTGGAAACATCGGTTGATCCGTTGAGTTGATTTTGTTTGTTTTGAGTTGTTTCTAAGTGATTCTTTTGAACTTTGCTCGATTGACCTCTTAGACATTTGTTGGAAATGTACTTCTGATGGTTGTCAAGCATTAAGTGTCATCAATTATGGTTGAATGACTTTGACATAAGAGCTTTTACTTCTTATCTTCACAACATTGATTGATCTCATAAATTGATTGTTTAGTAGTCTCCAATGACATATAGATTTCATTTGACTGAGTGATATGGGAGATCTTGCATCTACAAATTCATTAGTAAAATCCAATGGTTGTCATTAATCACCGAAACCATACCTCATGGGAGCCTAGATGCTTTCAGTCGTACCCTTTCGGGTTGGTCCGAGCCGACCTAAAACCCTTTTATTTATATATATTAAGTAGTCACTCAAAAACATTATATGAATGCACTAAAGTCCAAACATACACTAAACAGAATAGAAATTCAAAATGACAGACCAAACTATAGACAAAAATATATAAAGCATATAAAGCATATACAAAATCTAATTATGCATTTGCTACAAAATCTAAACAAAAAACATATTAGCCGCATTACACACTCGAAACTGAGACAACCTACAATACTGGTTATGTGTAGCATTATAATTGCCCTTATTGTCTGGATGAGCACCCTGTACCTAATCCGCTGTTATGCTCTGATTCATGCTCAGCTTGTGTAACTACCCGTAAACTTTTGCTGGATCGATGTCGAATCCCGTCATCCAACTGCCGCCACTAGCCATTGACAACAGGAAGCTATTGCCTATACTATTTTCTAGTTGCAAATCAGTGTAGTAGTTCGAGCTTCTAGAGTCACAACGCACAGACCAGGAACAAGCGGACACCGAGCAACAAGCAGTTTCTTTGTTTCACATGCAATGGAGTCTTTCACAGACAAAAAACATATAAATCGTAAAGTGCCCTCCTACTCATAATTTCACCAATGCCTATTATGGACCTCCAATTACACATAATCATATATACCATCATATTGCACACATATATGCCTATATTAGCATCTAATTCTCATTTTGCATATCATGGTATGAATTAGGATCCGAGGGGGCATACCTGGGAGGAGGCATAGAACAACGGCGGCAGTGTAGTCGGGGGCGCAGCGGGCCGGGGCCAGCGAGGCCAGGGGCGGTGGGGGCGCGGCGGGCCTGGGGCGGCGAGGCCGGGGCGGCGACGGCACGACGGGAGCGGGGGCGGCGGGGCCGGGGCGGAGCGGAGCGGCGGCGGCGCTCGACACTGTAGTCAGGGGCGCGGCGGGCCGGGGCCGGCGAGGCCGGGGGCAGTGGGGGCACGGCGGGCCAGGGGCAGCGAGGCCGGAGCGGCGGCGGCGCGGCGGGCCGGCGGCGGGAGCGGGGGCGGCGGGGCCGGGGGCGGAGCAGAGCGGCGGCGGCGGTAGTAAGGATATGACGAAGGGAACGGTTCGGCCCGACGGTATAGGGCTTTAACTTGCGACGGCCAGCTTATTTACGACGGCCCTAGGGTTGGCCATCGCAATTAACACTATTTGCGACGGCTAACGGAAAAGGCCATCGCAAATAAGATTAATTTGCGACAGCCTTATTATTTGCGACGGCTACTTTAGAAACCGTAGCAAATAAGTCCTTATTTGCGACGGTTTATCTAATTTGCGACGGCCATCTGTGGGCCGCCGCAAACAGGTTTATTTGCGACGGCCGGCCGTCGCAAATACGGTCGGCCGTCGCAAATGACCGCGTTTCCTGTAGTGGAGGTCCGAGCAGAGAGGATCAAACGACAAGAACTCCGGCACCGCAGCCTCCTTGCTGGTGCGCCAGCTCGCCGGAGAGCAAGTCCCCATTAGCGGGTGGTCTAGAGTTGTCCCCCTTTGAGGGAAACCCAACCGCTAGGGTTAGGGTTTGGGCAACCCTATTCGACGATCTAGGAGGGCGGCACCACCATCATCTTCTTCGCCGGCACGCGCGTTCACCCGAGGGTGAGCGTGCCATCATTGACAATGACATCGCACGGTGCACTTTTTGATGGTGGATCCGAAGAGCACGCGGGCTCACCCTAAGGCGACCTTGTCGGAGGTGCATAGGACGACATCGACTCCCTCACTCGATGCAAGCACCTGTGGGGGGTCCCGAAGGACAAGAGCCGGCGAGCCCCAAGGTAAGGGTCCACCGCCTTCTAATCCTCTTTCTGATTCTTAATTGGTTCGATTTTTTAAATCTCCGAGTGTCTAATTTTGTAATCAATTCAAAATCGAAACACAATCGAATTCCCCTCCTTCTATATGATGTGGATTAACCAAAACCTAATCCAAATCTTACACTCGATTAGTAATAACCTAACCCGGCTCTTGATACCATTGTTAGGTCTTAGGGCTCATCTTAATACTAGACATTCACTAATCGGGTAACTAATTAACATGACTTAGGCTTAATTGAAAATCAATCAGGGTAGAGTATGATCGTATAGACAAGAATGACAGAGAGAGGATTGGGGCGTACCTTCATTGTAGATGAATGTGACGACCATGGCAGTGGGTGCGGCCATGGCAGTGGAAGTAGGCAGGGGCTTCAGTGATGTAGTCGGTGACCTTCCCCTTTGCCATTCGGGCAGCGTGGTGTCTGAGGTGGTTAGAATCGGGGTAACCGACTCCTTAGATGTGCGTACGTGAGAGGAGGCCACGACTCAAAGTCGGTTAGAGCCCCCGATCGGGAGGCCAGAGAGAAATAAACTCAGAATGGGGCATGGTCCCATACCGAGTGCGATCACTTCCAACAGTGATTCTATAATCTTGTGATGTTTGGAGGGTGAACAATGACAAAATAATAGTATCATCAAGTAATGTTGGAGTAAGGATAATCACAAGACCACTATGATGAAAACAGAAAATTTGTTACAAAACATGAGCATTAGGTGAGGAACGGATTTATATCACGCGAGTATCATAAAATTTATCAGACAACATATTTCTAGATTTATGACATAACTGAAATATCACATATTTTTAGATTTCTTATAGTGTCGGAGCCAACACGCGAATATAAATATGCATCACAGATGTAAGACATTATACAACACAACAATCGACATTCACATCTTTAGAAGATGCAAATCAGTATTGAGCACACTGCACACATGAACATGCACTCCTTTATTACCTGACACATCAAATATTTTTTCCTGTATGCATGGTTTATGTTGATGAATTTTTACAGGTGTGTCATGGCATATATGGCCAGTAGTTACGCCGCCGAGTTCTAAGACTGGTCGTACTGGGTGACGGTAAAACCCCTGCGACTGCAAATCGAGCGGCCGGAGTGATACCAAGGTGCCACACTCGTGCTTTTAGTGTGGCCACTATAATCGAGCGGGCTACAGGTACACGCCAAATATGGAGACGCCATACAACACCACTATCAGTCTGACCAAGAGAGAGGAGAGGAGAAAGAAAAAAAGGAAAAAGAAAAAAGGGGAAGGAAAAAAGAAAGGAAAAAGAAAAAAGGGAAGGAAAAAAATAGTAAAGGGAGAGAGAAGGAAAGAAAAGAGGAGGGAAAAAGAAGAAAAGTGGAAGGAAAATGAAAAAAAAAGGAAAATGAATGAAAAGAGAAAAAATGGTGATGGTTTGTAAACTGAAAACACAATATTAGCGGAATATAAATGTTTATATGATATAATTAAAAGTAAGAAGTGGTTGTTTGATATTATGTGATATTTGATATAGAAGTCCGATATAAAGATGAATAAGTGTAGAGAACAAAACTATAAAACTGAGAATCTTTTAAATTTAACTGTATAAGAGTGAAAATATTTTTTAAGGAGAAATTTAGAGGTAAATGCGAACAGTTTAAGACTGTATTTGTGTAAATGCGTAGGTGTTAGTGCCTAGTGTCCACATATTGATACATAATACAGTTATATCCCATAGAGAAGAGAAGCATGGAAGAATGTATTTGCTCAAATCCACACCGACAGTTTGCTTATAAATAAATAAACAGGATGTCCTTGCACACCGCACGCAAGAGCCTCTCGCGCGACACTCTTCTAGAAACCGGAGAGTTCTTTGGCAGGGGAAGCCGTCCTAACAAAAAAACATTTCGTGAAGGCGACGACGCAACGGCGTGTAAAGCCCGCGCTGTACGTCGCCGCCGATTTTGGAAGATCGTAAAACCCCGAACGAAAAACCGGAAAATTCCGCAAGGACCAGACCGACACGGATCAAACGAGTGCAGGCGCAAACGCAAACGCGACGCCTCCCCGCCTGGCTCCTCCACCCTCCTCCCGTCTCCGCCCGCGTCCGCCTCAGCCTCGGGGCCGCGTCCCAGGTCCCCGCCATTTGATGCGGGCGCGGCCGCCATGTCGTCGTGGGGCCTGGGCTGGAAGCGCAGCTCCGAGATCTTCCACCTCACCCTCCACTACGGCGACTACGCCGACGATGACCGCCGCCAACCCTCGTCGCCGCCGGCCCCGACGGGCACTCCTTCCGCGCCAGCAGCCGCCGCGGCCCAGTCGTCCTCGCCGACCGCCACCTGCAACGGGGACCTCGGGTTCGGCATCGATCTTGACTGGTCGGCCGGCGACGACGAGGACCAGGTCGCGCTGCGGCTCCAGTCCCAGCTCATGGTCGCGCTACCCCCGCCCCACGACGCCGTCTCCGTCGATCTGACGCCCAAGGGCGAGGACGCGGAGGAGGTCGGGGTGGAGATGCGGGTCGTCCGGAGGCGGGAGGCTCTGCGGTCGGTACGGGTGGCGCGGGCCCCCGGGTCAGCTGTCGGGAGCGGCGACGGCGCGGGGGTGCTCGCGCGACTCATCAGATCCAACCTCGCGCCTGCCCCGGCAGTCGACGGGCCCACCGCCGCCGCGGGCGTGCCCGTGCTCGCGGATCACTGGAGATCTGTCTCTACGCTCAGCCTCTGCAACTGCGGGTTATTGGTGAGTCCCAGCTTTTCACTCATCGGTCTCTGATTCCCGCGAAACATTCTGTCACAGCTCGTATCCATGCACAATTGGTTGATTCTCATCCAGGTAGTTCTGTAGTCGCCTGACGATTTTGTAGGTGGCATTGTGGTATTTCAGTTGCCCAAAGAGATTTTGATCAGGTTTCCAGAAAATGCAATCTACATTCAGTCCAGCGCCGGCTTTGGAGATTAGTGTTCAGGGACATATGGAACTCCAAAACCATGTTTTCAGGGACATGAGAGTTCAATGCAGGGAAGGATCGTGTCAAAAAAATAGAAGGAAGCAGAGCAGGATGTTGAAATTCAATGTTGCTTCACTGTTGTTCTTTCTGCTTTTGGAACATATATTGTGCGTTAAACAGATTCCAAAGTTCCATGTTGTCTTTATCATTCTAACCATATGAAGCTGTAAAAAAACTTGGCAGGTAGTTCCAGTTGAATTAACTCGCCTTCCACTTCTTGAGAAGCTATACCTTGACAATAATAAATTGTCAGTTTTGCCCCCTGAAGTTGGTGCATTAAGGAATATGAAAGTGCTGTCAGTTGACAGCAACATGCTCGTTTCTGTCCCCGGTTAGTGTGCACCTGCAACAAAAATAGCTCTGAAGCTGGTGCTTCCCCTTGTTTTAACATTTTGAGATTTCTATTATTCAAGTTTATACTGCACGTGCAACCCTAATAATCTTTTTCTTCTAACTAGCAGTAGAATTACGACAATGTGTTCTGCTGGAGGAATTATCATTAGAACATAACAAGCTTGTTCGCCCATTGTTAGATTTCAGGTTACCTAATGTCATTTCTGGAGTCTAGTTTCCTGTATTTAGTTCTTATTGTTGTCATTTGCTCACAGTTCATCCTCCTTTTTTACAGGTCAATGCCTAAGCTTCGTGTTTTGCGTTTGTTTGGAAATCCATTAGAGTTCCTTCCAGAAATTTTGCCGCTCCATAATCTTAGGCATCTCACACTTGCAAATATTAGAATTGAAGCACTGGAAAGTCTTAAATCTGTCATTGTGCAAATAGAGGTAATAAACAATATTGGCTTTCTATCATTTTCCTAGCTTGGTCATCTGGTAACTGTCTTTTTTTTTATGAGTGTTCTCTTTTCTTGTTTTCAGACTGAAAATAGTTCCTACTTCATTGCGGCCAGGCACAAGCTTAGTGCCTTCTTCTCTCTTGTTTTCCGCTTCTCTTCCTGCCACCATCCTTTGCTAGCTTCTGCTTTGGCGAAAATAATGGAAGACCGTAGCAACCAAGTTGCCATTAGTAAAGAAGAGAATGCTATCCGGCAGCTTATAAGCATGATAAGCAGTGATAATCGTCATGTGGTACATACTGCAGACTCCCATTCTCAATTCAGTGTGTCTCGTGTTTCAAGCATAAACAATTACTTATTTGTTTATTATTTTAATTTTCTATTACTCACGCAGGTTGAGCAGGCATGCCTTGCTCTTTCATCGTTAGCATCTGATATTTCATTAGCAATGCAGCTGATTAAGTGTGACATTATGAAGCCTATTGAAGCTGTTCTGAAATCTTTTGATGAAGAAGAGTTGGTATCAGTTTTGCAGGTTGTAGTCAGCCTAACTTTTGTTTCTGATCATGTTGCTCAAAAGATGTTGACAAAAGACGTTCTGAAGTCACTGAAAGGACTTTGTGCTCACAAGAACACTGAGGCAAGACGAACTAGATTTAGACTCTGGTTGATGTGTTATTTAGGTAGCTACAAGAGAGCTCATTTATTTGCTTCCTTTCGTTAGGTGCAACGTCTATCTCTATTTGCAGTTGGCAATTTGGCTTTCTGCTTGGAGACTCGTCGCACCCTCATGCACTCTGAAAGCTTGCGTGATCATTTAATTCGCTTAACTGTTTCACAAGAGCATCGTGTCAGCAAGGCAGCCGCACGTGCATTGGCGATTCTAGGTACCTATTATTGTTGGTCCTGATTCATGCTTATCCTGTTATCCATTCTTGTTAATAAAACCATAACATGTATTGCTATATTTATGAATACCTTCATTCTCTTGTAATCTTATTAGGGGAAAATGAGAACTTGCGTAGAGCAATTAGAGGAAGACCAGTTGCGAAGAAGGGTTTACGCATTCTTTCAATGGATGGTGGTGGCATGAAGGGCCTTGCAACTGTTCAAATGCTTAAACAGATAGAGCAAGGAACTGGGAAACGCATACATGAAATGTTTGATCTCATATGTGGTACATCCACTGGAGGCATGCTCGCAATGGCTCTTGGAATCAAGCAGATGACCTTGGATCAGTGTGAAGAAATATACACAAAACTTGGTGAATCTCTTTTGCCTGTTGAAGTTTTTTTTTTTTTTTTTTTTTTTGCTAAAGCCAATGCGTTGCCAACTGAACTGTTGTTTTTGCTAGGGAAACTTGTATTTGCTGAACCTTTCCCTAAGGATGAAGCTGCTACATGGAAGGAGAAGATTGATCAACTTTTCAAAAGTTCATCGCAGAGTTTTAGAGTGGTTGTACACGGGTCCAAGGTATAAAGGGGCTAAACATAATATGATTTATATTGTTTTATGTTATGTACAATGTAGTGACCAAGGGCTTAATTACAGCACAGTGCAGATCAGTTCGAGAGGTTATTAAAAGAAATGTGTGCTGATGACGATGGTGACCTTCTAATTGAATCTGCTGTAAAAGGTGTTCCAAAGGTTTTTGCTGTATCTACTTTAGTCAGTGTCATGCCAGCTCAGCCATATATATTCCGGAATTATCAGGTTTGTTTTTTATCCTGCCGATTGGTTCTCTGTTTCCAATACTAAAATAGTTTGCACAGTTTATGATGCGACAAACAATGTTCTCAGAGTCAAATATTAAATGTATCTAAACTGGATTTTTATAATATGTTGGATAATCTTTGCATTCAGGAAGGGCATAACTTCACAATAATTACTTACCCTTTTGGCCTTTTCCTTATCCTGAGCACTTGACTCTTGAGTATTGAGTCAAATACGCACATGATAACCTGACAACATGTTCCAGTACCCACCTGGCACTCTGGAGGTATCGCCAGGATTGACAGAAAGCCCGTCAATTGGCGCAATTGAAACAGCTGTTTCTGGTGCACCAGTTGGCATGAAACGTGGTGCTTTCATGGGGAGCTGCAAGCATCAAGTTTGGCAAGCGATAAGGGCATCGTCTGCAGCTCCGTATTATCTGGATGATTTCTCTGATGGTTAATATTTTTAGACCCTTAACTTTGACTCTATTTTTTGCAGTAAACAGTGCCCCTATTTTCTGAAGGCCTCAAGGTATGACATGCCCATCTGGCATTACCAATTGATGTTTTCTGCTCATATATTTTTCAGATGTAAATCGGTGGCAAGATGGAGCTATTGTAGCCAACAATCCCACAATCTTTGCCATAAGAGAAGCACAACTTTTGTGGCCAGATACACGAATAGATTGTCTAGTTTCCATAGGATGTGGCTCAGTTCCAACTAAGGTAATGCCAGATTTTGTTTGTTGTTGAAGTTATTCAATGCTGGGAATGTTGACATTATTCTATACTTGGCAATAAGTTGTCCATGTTAACGTGTATAACCAATTGATTGATGTAATATTATTTCACAAAAGCTTCCATCCTATAGAAACCATGCATCCACTATTCAGGCCTGCATCTACTTGAATAGGCACTTAAATGGTCAAAGATGAATATTGATTGCTTGTGGATTTGTAGTGTTACTTCTGCTCTGCATTACCTTTCAGTCCCAGATAACTTTTGTGTGAGACGTACATATTTGGCCCGCCTTTCTTATATAGGTTTATTCCATGTCTGCATCTAGAGTCGGAGAGGTGGATGGCGCTACTTGGACACAGGGCAAGTTTTAATAGAAAGTGCCTGCTCAGTGGAGAGGGTCGAAGAAACTTTAGATACACTGATACCTATGCTCCCTGAGATGCAATATTTCCGATTCAATCCAGGTAATTCAACTCCCAGGGAAACTGTTAACATGTTGGAGCTGTAAGAACACAATCATATTTTATGCTTTAATCTTTTGATATGTTTTGACCAACTAATTATATTCAAATGCTTGGGATTCTTTTTATGTTGGTAGTCGATGAACGGTGTGGTATGGAGCTAGACGAGACTGATCCTGCTGTCTGGCTTAAGTTGGAAGCTGCAACGGAGGAGTATATTCAGAAAAATTTTCTGGCTTTCAAGAATCTCTGTGAGCTTCTAGTCCCGAGATACCAAGAGAAAGAAATATCGTCAAACATTACCAAATCCCTGTCATTTTCAACATTGACATCATCAAAATCAGGTTTGTCTCCCCCATATTTCGGCATTTGACATTTTTACAGAATATCTGGTTGATACCTTTTCTCGTTATCTCTACCAGGTTTCAGTGAAAGTAATCCTACCTTAGGGTGGAGGCGTGTGGTTTTACTTGTAGAGGCTTCATTTAGTCCTGATTCTGTGAAGAAAATAAACCATGCACGTTCCCTTGAAACATTCTGCTCTCAGAATGGTATTAGACTAGCTCTAATGAATAGTGCTTCTGGATTTGGGAAGCCAACTACTACACTTCCTACACCGATAACTTCTCCCTTATTTACTGGAAGTTTTCCGTCTAGTCCCCTTCTATATAGTCCAGAGGGCACTCAACGAACTGGTCGAATTGACCTGGTTCCGCCACTCAGCCTGGATGGTCACCCAACTACGAAGTCTTCACCACCGACATCTCCGTTAAGGCCAAAGCAGCCAACTGCACATGTTCGCGCACTATATGATAAATTGCAGAATATGCCTCAAGTTGGTGTGATACACCTGGCTCTTCAAAATGATTCAACTGGTTCAGTATTGAGGTATGTTTCACATGCTTCAACATATTGTTTTTATTTTTTGATCTATATTTCTGATTATGTGACATAAACTACTATTGCAGTTGGCAGAATGATGTGTTTGTAGTTGCTGAACCTGGAGAACTTGCAGACAGGTTCTTGCAGTCTGTCAAAACCAGCTTATCAGCATTGTTGCAAAGCCGTAAGAGAAAGGACATGTATTCCTTGTCAAAGATTTCATGTTTATCTGAGTTGGTTGCTGAATGGCCATCTTTTGAAATTGGTGGGATACACCACCGATATATAGGTCGTCAAACACAAGTAGGAATTGCTTCTGGCTCTTTGTTTACAATTAAGTCATTGTGTGTACTAAGTTGTCTTTGCTGTAGGTAATGGAAGATAATCAAGAAATTGGTGCGTATATGTTTAGGAGGACAGTGCCTGCTATTCACATGACTCCTGAAGATGTTCGATGGATGGTAAGTAAATATACTGTGTAGCTTGCATTTGCTTTGCACTGCTCTTATTCTCTGTTCTAGTGTATCAGCTGGGAAGTATTCATCAGAATGCTTCCACAGCTGAAACTGGACACTAGAAGTCTAGAACAGCTCCATCTAATATATTATATAAATATAAGATTCCTCAAATCACACAGTGTTATTCCATAACACCAGTATCAAAATCATATGGTACATTAAAGGTATGGTTGTCTCATGCTGACAACTGGAAAGCCAATATTTGGCCAGGACTAACGCGAGCCATGACTGAAGCTATCAATGTATTGCAAAGAGGCGTGTTTGCATGCAATGCAAAGAGATGGAATAAGTATCCACAATCAATTCAGTCACAGAAAAACAATGAAATCGATTGGTTTTGAGAAATACCAATGGCACTAGGAAAATTGAACCTTTTGATTATAAACTGGGTATCACATTTTATTCAATTTTGTGCTTATTTCAATGCTTATAAGAAGCCAGGTTCACACTGGATTTCTTACAAAATATACTTTCCCAGGTTGGAGCATGGAGGGAAAGGATTATCGTATGCAGTGGCAGGTACGGCCTTATGCATGGCTTGATCAAGGCGTTCGTGGATGCTGGTGCCAAAGCAGTGATCTCGTCATCCATTGAGCCTCCGGATTCCCAGGCAATAGCATACCATGGGATGGATGTAAACAGAAGCCTGGAGAATGGGAAGTTTGTCATCGGAGAGGATGACACGGATGAGTTGGAGCCTGAACCTGCCAGCCCTATAAGTGACTGGGAAGACAGTGATGCCGAGAAAAGCAGCAGCAATGATCTGGATGATGAGGAGTACCTTGCTCAATTCATCTGCCTGTTGTATGACAAATTGTTCCGTGAGGGTGTGACGGTGGACACTGCTCTGCAGCAAGCACTTCGGTCGCATCCTAAGCTGAAGTTCAGTTGCCACTTACCCAACGTTTTGTAGTTAGTGACTCTCAAAAACCATAACAAATATATACCAGAATAGCAGCGATAATACAAAATAGAAATAAGGACCAGTTGATTCATGATGGGGCTATAGAGTTTATACCCCTATTCATTGTGCAGGCGGAGGCAAGAGAATGTTCCTCGAGTGAATCTTTCGGCGCTAACGCAGGTGTAATATTAATGGTTTGTACTACTGGATACTGGTGAATAAAATCATGATGGCTTTGCGATCAGCATTTTGTGTGTTTCGAAGTGCCTGATGTACGGTCTAGATTTTATGACGAAGCGATGTATTTTGTTTATAAACCTCAAAGATTCCATCGATCAACAGACCTTGATAAAGCATGGCCTTATCGAGCAACGGCAGATTATTGTGGTACATTCTGAATTCAGTAACCTCTGCAAATAGCTTATGAATCTCCCGGCTAACTCTACCAACACCAGCAGCGAAACGAAAATTTGCAGCTCAGGCCTTCTTCACTGCGTATCCGAGGATGAACTCCCTGATGTCGTCGGTAGGGGTGGGCAAAAAAAACCGGGACCAAAAAAACCGAACCAAAAAAACCGAGACTGAAAAGACCAAAATATCGGGTATCGGGTACCTATTCGGGTACCAAATCTAAATAACCGATATATTAATTTTGAATTCGGGTATCACTCTCGGGTACCCAAAATAACCGAACAATAAAATCTCTAGTTAAATTACGATCTATGAATTTTAAACAATATGAATTTTGATATTTCAATTTTGAGTTTTGATATGTGAAATCATTAGATTAAAATATTTATCTACGATGCATCGTTAATGAACTAATAATTTATTGTCTTTCGAGATTGAATTTACGAATTATATTAAACTTATATTGATTGTTGAGAGCATAAAATAAGAATAATGTACAATTTGGGTATTTTGGGTAAGACCGAACCGAAATTTAGGTACCCAAAATTTCGGTTATCTAATATTTGTATAACATTTCGGGTAGTGATTTTCAAAAACCGAAATTCAAAAAGACCGAAATAACCGAACCGAATTTAACGGGTAGACCGAACGCCCACCCCTAGTCGTCGGTGGCGCGGTCGAACGCCATCTTGTCGTCGACGTCCTTGACGTCCAACGTGGCGCTGGCGCAGAGCAGCTCCTCGATCTTGGGCTTGTTGCCCTCGGAGGCGGCAACCATGAGGAGGATGTCGACGGGGTGGATGTGCTGCTTCAGCAGCGCCTCCATCTTGTCGTAGGTGCCGTGGTACTGCGTTCCAACACCAAATTCATCAGCCAATGACTAGCAACAGTGGCGAAGCTAGAGGAGAAAACTACCTGGTGCCTCTCTTTATTACTATATAAATTTCAGCTAATATTTAACTAAATTTTAACTATTATCAAGGAAGAATCATCATTTACGCTGTTGCCGGAGCACCAGGGTGTGTAAACCTAGCTTCGCCACTGACTAGCAATGCAAGCTGCTTTCAGACTCTTTTTTTAGAAAGATCCGGTTGCATATATTAATAAGAAGGAAGATAGTGTACATCGATGTTAATTACATCCTTAGTTAGACCAGCTGTACTAGCGTACCAGAGGTACACTCAGAAGAACTGAGAGAAAAAAAGGACACTCAACGTGTCGCCGTAAGGCCCCGTGCACCAGCCAAGCTCCAGAGGGCTACCATGTCGCCAACTTCATTCAACAGCTGTGAGATGGACTTGTCTTGTTGATCGAAGATCCGACGATTGCGCTCGCACCAAAGAACCCAGCAGACAAGGAGGGTTAGCGATCTCAAGCCAAGCCTCTGAGTTGTTCTCCCCGGAGTGCTCAAATGTCAGAACCAGGCCGCTATATCATCCGCCGTCGTCCAGCTGATTGGATTGACTGATTGCCATCCAAATCGGTGAAATACGTGGTTCCATATACGACGCGATGTAGGGCACTCCGCAAAGTGGTGAGCAACAGTCTCAACATTCCTTGAACACAGTGCACACAAGTATTGGTTGGACCACCCTCGCTGATATAGACGCGCCACAGTCCATAGCCTATCCTGCACCATCAGCCAGACAAAGAATTTGCATTTTGGCGGGGCCCACACATTCCAAATTACTGCCTTATACCATGACCGGACCCCTCCCTCAAACTGTAGCTGGTAGGCCGACCTAACAGAGTATTCACCATTTGCGGAAAAAATCCAGATAATCTCATCATGCTGGTTAGGATCATCGATTACCTGGACATCCTGCAGCAGGCCCCAAAGCGGAACAAACTCAGCCAACATATCAATGGATATGTGATGCACCAAGTCCCGAATCCAATTTTCAATATGAAGTGCATCGGACACATACCTCTTTTTCCTTCGGCTGCATTGGAGCAGAAGAGGGAATCTTGAGGACAGGGGTCGGCCAACCATCCAGTTAGCGGACCAGAACTTTGTAGATCGTTCATTCTTAATTGTGACTCGCGTAGCCATAGCAAAGAGATCCTCGTCAATCTGATCCATCGGCAGCTCTGTACCGATCCAAGGCTTGGACGGGGAGCGCCACTGGTGCCACAACCATCGTAGCCTTAGCGTTCTCCCAAATCTTCCAAGGTCCAGAATCCCTAAACCACCTCGGTCCATGGGGTGACAAACCCGGCCCTAGTTAACCTTGCTTTTGGCACCTGGCATAGCGCCCTGTATATCCTGAGTGCCGGCCCACAGGAACCGGCGTCGTAGCTTGTCAAATGCTTTGATAAACTGTTTGGGGAGCTTAAGCACTGTCAATGCAAAAATCGTGAGCGTACTCAGAACTGATCGGACCAACTCTCTACGTCCAGCTATCGAGAGCAACCGGCTCTGCCACCCCGCCAAGTGCCCATGCGCCCGATCTAGAATAGCCTGGACCTGCGCCATGGTTGGCCGTGAGGTCGTTAGAGGCAGCCCCAGATATGGTACTGGGAGCTCAGTAACCTGTCCTGAGAAGCTTCAAAGTACCGCCTGAAGGTCCATATCAGCACAACGGATTGGAGTGATCGAGCTCTTCGCCATGTTGATTTGCAGACTAGTGGAGTCACCAAACCTCCCCATAATTTGCATGACTGTGTCCACATCCATCAACAGCGGGTTAATGAACATGATCACATCATCGGCATACAACGAGATCCGGAGCTTGGCAGCACTTTCAGTCAACGGAGTGAGAAGTCCCTCTCGAGTGGCCGCATCAAAGACTCGATAGAGGATATCAATGCCCAGGATAAAGATATACGGAGATAGAGGGTCGCCTTGGCGTAGGCCTCTCCTATGTTGTGTCCATTGCCCCAAGTTGCCATTGAGTTTAACCGCCGAGCTTGATGATTTCCATAATAAACATAGCCAGTTGATCAAACAATGTGGAAAACCCCTTCGCTCCAGCATTTTAATCAAATACTCTCATGAAATGGAGTTGAAGGCCTTCGATATGTCGAATTTGAACATTAGGATGGGTTTGCCTTTGCTCTGATATGAATGCGCCAGATTACGGACATATAGGTAATTGTCATGTATACAACGACCCTTGACAAAAGCACTCTGTCCAGATGCCACCAGGTAATCCAAATGCTGATGTAGTCGAAGTGCCAGGACTTTGGTGAACAGCTTCGCAAAAGAGTGTATGAGGCTTATCGGCCTAAAATCTCCTGATTGTTCAGCCACCTCACCCTTCGGTATCAAAGTTATCAAAGCTCCATTGAGTTTCCATAGAGGTCCTGCCCGAAGATCAAACATACACTGAAACGCAGCTAGCAGGTCACGCTTCATTATATCCCAACAGCTACGGTAGAAGTCACCAGAGAAACCATCTGGCCCCAGTGACTTCTCAGTCCGTAGCTCCTTAATGGCATTCTGTATCTCATCCACAGTGAAGCCTCTGTCTAGGTCATGTGCATGCAGTCAGGCGAGGTCGATCGACTCCCAGTCGATGGTGGCGTTGCACGCAGACCTTGTTCCCAAAGTAGCCTGAAATTAAAGTGCTGGTGAAGGATCAGAGCCATCTCTTCCTGTGATGACACATAACCATGGTCCACCCTCCAGAGACGAGGTATGTACAGTTTACACGTCTTGCATTGGCGCGCAAGTGGAAAAAGCGTGTACAAGCGTCTCCGACCTTGAGCCAAACAAGTCTTGAGGCCTGGCGGCGTCTGGCACGCTCAATGGCCACAAGACCAAGGACGTTGGCCTTTAAATCCCTCCGCAGTGAAACTTCAGCCTTTGAAAGTGTTCTGGCCTCTTGAGCAATGTCCAGGCTGAGAATCACTTCATTAGCTATAGCAAGGTGCAGCCGTGCCTGATCGAAAACAGACCGACTCCAAGTTTGGAGTGCTAATGTGACAGACCGTAATTTCTGATGGAGGGTATTCAACGGGGAGGGCTGGATGATCGGAATATCCAGGGCGCCTTCACCGCATCCCTAAATCCCGGAACTTTGGTCCAGAATATCTCAAACCGGAAGATAGCCTGACAGCGCGGTCTCTGGTGGTGGGTGAGCAAAAGCGGACAATGATCAGAGAGTGATGACGACAGCAGCTGAAGGTAGAAATCTGAAAATGTCGTATCCCATTCCGTGTTGCAAAAAACTCTATCAAGGCAGACCATTGTCAGATTGATTCTTTCATTGCTCCAAGTGTACCGTCTGTTTTGAAGCGCAAATTCAATAAGCTCACAGCGATCCAACGCTCGTCGGAATGAACCCATTAACCTCCGGTTGAGGTTAGTGTTATTTTTGTCGCTGGCCTGATAAATGAGGTTAAAGTCGCCGGCACATAACCAAAGAGTGTCAGCTGGAGGTTTCATATTAATCAGCTCGTCCAGGAAGGCCTGTTTTTCATTCTCTTCACAGGGCCCATAAACTGTAGTGAGTGTGAAACCGACATCAATTCCTGCCACTATCAATGTTACTGATAAGCAGTAAGTACCTCGGATGGGGTGTTGAGCCTGTATAAAATTCGGGTCCCATGCAATCAAGGCACCTCCCCGCGTGCCCTCCACGGGCAGGAATTCCAGACCTGATAGCCTTCTGCCCAGGACTTCTTGCCTGATATTCACCAGGATGCTGGATAGCTTGGTCTCCTGGATGCACACAATCATAGGTGCAACAGATTGAAGCATGTCTTGGACAGCAGCGTGCCTCGCCTGCATATTCAACCCGTGGACGTTCCATGAAAGAAGGCCAATGTGATTGTGCACCGTGGACTGAACTGATAAACGACATAACAACCAACTGATAGTGCCTAGGATTACAGACCTCAGCATTGCTAGAACACAAACAACTGACATAGAACGACAGACATGCTGACCGAACTGCATCACCCAATCCGGAGCTAACACTGAAAACCACGACACACTACTACAAAATGCATCATCGCAGGCGGTTCTAAACATATTATCGCATACGGTTTTAAAAACCGTCTGTAACGAAGAGCCTGTGAAAATGATCGATTAACACAGGCGGTGGCATAATCCGCCTGTGAAACTACATTTTCACAGGCGTTTTTTAATAAAAAACTGCCTGTGAAAATGCATTTTCACAGGCGGTCGGTAATAAAAAACCGCCTGTGAAAATAGATTTTCACAAGCGGTTTTTAATTAAAAACTGCCTGTGAAAATGGTTTTTAATAAAAAACCGCCTGTGAAAATGCATTTTCACGGGCGGTCGGTAATAAAAAACCGCCTGTAAAAATGGCTAGTGAAACAAAAAAAAAAATTCACATGTTCCGCCGGGAGTCAGAAGAGGCCGCGCCGCCTGGAGGCCGCCGCGTTGCCGGGAGCCGGAAGAGCGCCGCCAAGTGTTGAAGGAGGTCGCACCGCCGAGAGCCGGAGGAGCCGTGCCGCCCGAAGCCCGACGAGGCCGTGCCGCTTGGAGCTGGAGGAGCCGCGCCGTCGAGAGCCTGAGGTAGACCGTGCCACCGGGTGCCCGAGGTAGACCGCGCCGGATCTGTGCCCGCGCTCACGCCGGCAGGGCGCGCGCTCGCCGAGAGACGCGCCGGAGCCGCGCCACCGGGAGCCCGAGGTAGACTGGGCCAGATCCGCGTCCGTGCTCGCGTCGGCAGGGTTCGCGCTCATCGGGAGGCCGCACCGGAGCCGTCGAGGTCCGTAGCAACCGAAGTCGCGCCTTAGTCGCGCCTTGAGAGAGGCCGTAGGCAGCTGGAGCCCGAGGTCGACTGTGCCAGATCCGTGCCCGTGCTCGCGTCGGCAGGGCTCGCACTCGTCGGGAGGCCGCGCCGGAGCCGCCGAGGTCTGGAGCAACCGAAGTCGCGCCTTAGTCGCGCCTTGAGAGAGGCTGCCGGCAGCCGCGCCTTGGGAGATGCCGCCGAAAGCTGTACCTTGGGAGGCTGACGGAGGATCACGGACTGAACCGTGGCTGCTGCTGTTATAGACACATCTATCGTGCGGCTTCTAAACTGAGTCGTTGGATCGATAAACAGCGGACATCGGAGATACGAAGTCCAAGAGTGATCCGTGGGATGAAGCAGCGGACCAATGAGGAGCCATCATTATCACAGGCGGTTTTTATGTTACAGACCGCCTGTGAAAATCATTATATTTTCACAGGCGGTTGTTTGTTATGGACCGCCTGTGATAATGACTATTATCACAGACAGTTTTTGTTACGGACCGCCTGTGAAAATCAATACATTTTCACAGGCGGTTGTTTGTTACGGATCACCTGTGATATTCTATTATCACAAACGGTTATTAACTCATCTGACATCACATGCGGCACTTTTAATGGACTGTCTGTAAAAAAAATATAGAAGCGCCTATAAAAATGTTTTTTGTAGTAGTGACAGATGAAGTTGTTGTACTGGCGGACCTAGGATTATACTACAGGGTATGCCAAAAAAATTATTTCATAAACTATTTATTAATTTAATAAATTTTAAATTATGTAACATAATTTGGTATAAAAAATAAATAACATGACAAATATTACATTGAATAAATTGCAATATAAATTAGTCATGTGATAAACTTACAATACTACTTAATTATCCGATTTGTTTAGCCGTCGATTTCTGAATGATATGAATGTATTTAGCATATTGTCTTCATCCACTTGAAACGAAATATCCCGCTCATGTATGACAACAAAAAACTCACTTATTACGAATATATGAAATTGACATTTATATTAGACTGATCAATCTCTAATATAATAATTTTGATGGTGTCTCTCTTTCTGATACGTAAATAAATAAATTATTGATAAGATTGTGCGGAACGAGAAGAACATAAATAATTTATCTAATCACAATAGATAAGAAAAACACTTACACAAAGTTGCTTAGATGTTGTCACGCGGAAATACTACGCCAAATTGTACACACACCGTAATTGAATCGAATAGTAGCACGGTGTCTGCTCTTGCATCACGGCCGCAAATCGAGCGCTAGGCTGATGTTGGCAAGGGTACGAGGTAGCTTGCCTTTCGGTTTTGAGAACACCCTATCGGTGCCGCTTTATTTGAGCGTCCGGTCCAGCTAGTTAATCGCGCAAAGGTAACGTAGCTCAGTGTTTATTTGTGGATGCCACGGCTGGAAAAAGGACCAGCTGTTGATTTCCTGTCTTGACTCACCGCAGGATTGTAATTTATCTTTTTTCCTAGCAGAGCACCGTGATAATGGAAAGCACATCATGACAGCAGATTTATTCCGTTTCGCTGAGCAACAGCAACAGATACATACTGCATGTATGAGCTGGGCCCAGGATATGCCGGGGCCCACCCGGCATACCCTGTAGGTCCGCCACTGTGTTGTTGGACAACACATGATGAAACTAAATTCAACAGACAGGACACATGATCTGCGTGAGGACTAAGCATTGGCGGCCATCTCCTTTGCTGCTGTTAGGGATATAATAGTAATATTATATTAGATGATGTATTAAAGACCCATTTTCATATTTGTAATCCCTGTACATCTATTTATAAGGCCTCCGACCTCCATAATAATAGAAGATCCAATATTCATAACATGATATATATGGTTTAGTTTTCCTACTATACTAACGCAATTTTTCTTCGGGCGGCAGCCAGCACCTTGAAATCAGCCGCCGCCGGACGACCTGCCGCCGCACCGGAGATCCACCCGTCGGGCCTGCACCAGCACGCTGTTCGGTGCTCGATCCCATCGTCGGGGGCTTCGCCAGCACGTCTCCGCTCCAGCGTCCGCGCGATTGGATCGGGCTCCCGTGGTCATCGACCGGGGACGGCGGGATCATCATCAATCTGAACAGCGGATTCGAAGTCGCTTCATGTGCGGTCTTCCATCGTGGCGGATTCCAGCAACTCGATCGCTGCCGTTGTGCTTCCGGTGGAAATCTCCCACCAACCCCACGTGCAGCTCTGCACCTGCGTGAAGGTGCTGGTGGTTTGCTTGGAGCACCGCTGCTCTTGTGCCCACCTGAAACTGCTACTGCAGCACTACTGGAGACAGAATTGCAGCACCGCTGCTGTGGTATTGCAGTACCGCTGTTATTGTCCGGTTCTCTTCCTCGCGAGAAGAATCTTTATGCTGCCCCGATCTGTGTCCTAGGAATCCACACGCTCCGGCCTCTGATCCATGCCGCTGCTTGGACCTTGGATCAGATTTAAGAAAAAATAAGAAAGAAAAAAAATGGAAGCTTCGGCTC
This sequence comes from Tuctoria greenei, assembly GCA_036927565.1. Classification (NCBI taxonomy): domain Eukaryota; kingdom Viridiplantae; phylum Streptophyta; class Magnoliopsida; order Poales; family Poaceae; genus Tuctoria; species Tuctoria greenei. The sequence goes on from JAYESD010000004.1 coordinate 198,782,711, forward strand.
TTTTTCGGATCTAAGATGTAATTGACGTCTTTTGGGCGCCTTCGTTTTGGCTGTCTATGACGTCTTGATCCATCGTTGATTTGAAAGTTTTGCCTCTGCCTTAAAAAAAAACTTGCTGCTTGCGCTGCTTTTCTTTGCGCTCTCCCCATCCTCCGCTGCTACTTATTTTGTACTCTCGCCGTCGTCGGTCATCTTCTTCATGATGACTTCTTCTTTTTCGGCTGTGTCAGCGGTTGGAGCCGGCAGATCTCTCTACACTACTAAAGTGATAGGGGAGTTTGATGTTCGGTGTGGGCGCGCGGAGATTCAAGAAGGTGAATAGGAGTTTGACACAGGAGACACAAGAATTTACGTGTTTCGGGCCGCCTGAGCGTAATACCCTACTCCACGGGTGTGTTGGTGTTGTATTAGCAGTATGAGCTTGCCACGAGTGTATGGGGTGCGTGAGTTCGTTCGTGAACCTCCCCGCGTGTATCGTCGGCCTGTCCTTTTATAGTACAAGGGCAGGCCGTTACAAGTTAGCCTGGCCCGACATGTGGCCCCGACGGTTATTAGTATTGATACACGCTTAATTGCTCTTAATAATCCTGTAACGGGCTTTGATAGCACCGTTACTGGTGTTAAGATCGTCCGTTTAAGTGTCATTAATATGGCATTAATAACACTTAATCGGGTCTTGAAGTCCTTGACTCTCCTTTGAAGATCCGGAGCCGTTACAAGGTCTTCCGGAGGTTAGAGGCTGAAGGTCCGACGATTGGACACGTGACAGCTCCGGAGCTTGCTGTGGGAAACAGGTAGCTCCGGGGCTACCCGACACGTGTCAGGTCTGGAGCTTCTCTCGGTCTGGAGTTAAGTCCGGAGGTGCCGTTTCGGTACGTGGCCCGGATCTTCTCCCTTGTGGGCGGTAGCTCCGGTTTGGTTGTACACGTGGTGACCCAGGGATTAACCATGTTGGAGAAGCGGGTCCGGTTATATCTGACATGTGGGCCTCCGAGGGTCTTCATACCAAGTAGATGACTTTCCTTTGAAATCTTTGTAACCTCAAGGGGTGTACGGTTTTTAGGGTACCGACAGTGGCCCCCTGGACCTACCTCCGAGGAAGATCACTGGGGTGAAGTCATTCCGTCGGAGGTGGGTCCATCCTTGCGACTCTTTAACTGGGTCTTCAAGGGTCTTCGAAGGTGCCGTTGGCAGAGATTTATAGTTAGATCCCGCCGCGTGGCGCACCTCGTGCGGCAGATGAGATCTTTGACGTGCGGATCTCACGCAATTGAAGGTCACCGGTTCCCGATACGAAAACCGTATCGGTTCCGCGCGCCCTGTCAGGCCGCCGCCTTTGGGTTTCCCGCCGCGTGATAACAACCGTTCGCCTGGGTAAGAGCCTCGACTTGATCGTCGGGGTGGTCCCGGGCCCTCTTGTCATCGGCTGGGTTGAATTCTTGAGTGGTATCTTCGACTTCCCTGCGGTTTCCATCCAAGCGTTGCGAGGGCTTACTTAAGAAGGAAAGCGCACACCGTCGGGAGTTCTTTACGCCTCTCATCTGATCTTGCGCTCAGACTCCCAACTCGTGCTTCGCTCCTCTTCTCTTGCCTAGCTGTGCCGCGATGGAGTTGGGTCTGCGCGAGAGTCGCTTGAAGACTGACAGCGATTTGAAGAAGGTCCGGGCCCTCATGGGGTGGTCCTCAGACTTCTTCAACCGCTTGGTCCGTGCCGGCGGAGAGCTCCCCTTCGAGAAGGAGCGCGCCGGCGAAATGGTGTACTTTTCTTCGTACGCCATGGGGGGGTTGATCCCACCTTTTTCTTCCTTCTTCTTGATGCTGCTAGACTTTTATGGTCTGCAGCTATACCACCTTGGCCCTCATTCCATTCTCCTCGTTTCTATCTTCGTCCACTTCTGTGAGATGTGGGTGGGCATCCCCCCCTGCATCGAACTCTTCCGGACCTTCTTCACCGTCCACACCACCGGCCGGAGCAATGAGTACCTTGGCTTCTACTACTTCGTGAAGCGCAAGAAGTGCCCATTCAAGTACCTCCGGTCATTCCCTTCCGGGAAGTGGGATGACTGGAAGAAGGATTGAATAGTTCTCAGGGTGGAGGAGCACGAGAGGTTGGAGCTGCCCGACGGTTTGCCCGGCATCGACACGACGATCTGGAGTGAAGCTCCGGTGCTGGCGGAAGCTTTCAACCCCGCCTTGACTAGGATCCGCCAATGCGTGGAGGGAGGATTGACTCCTCAGGCGGTATTTTGCAACTTCCTGGCCAACAGGTGGGCGCCGCTGAAGAGGAGGGAGAAGCTCGCTTGGGCCTTCAACAGCGTGATGGACGAGGACCGGGTTGAGACCGGGTTGAAGTCCAACATGGTGGGGAAAACCTTGGAGTTCCACCTCAAGAAATTCCAGCACGGCATCGACGGTGATGACTTGACTCCACCGTCGGCCTTTCTCCCTCTGAACGTGGAAGTAGAGTTCAGCAGGGAGCTCCGGCGGAAGATGCCCGCACTTGATGACCTTGGTGTCGTCGAGAGAAGATCAACCACCCGGGTGGCGATCCCCGGAATGCCCGAAGATGGCTCCGTCCCTGCCCCACAGCCGATGGTCGAGGTCGTCGGCAAGGGCAAGGAGCTGGCAGATGAGCCGGAGAGCCAGAAGAGGAAGCTGCGACATGCTGACGGAAGGTCCGTTAGGCCCGCTATTTCCGCCTCGGTTCCTTCTCCCCAGAGGGGAAGATCTTCTACCACCGTGGCGACTGTCCCCGTAGTGGGGTCCTTCCGGAACGATACCGTTCCTGCAGTGGGATCCTCCCGGAGCGCGTCTGTCCCCGTGGTGGGATCCTCCTGGGGTGCTAGCTCCGGGCGCACGACTCCGGCACCTGGGACGGTGAGAGCCTCCAGGTCCGGGGGTTCTTCCCGATCGAGGGGAGCCTCGACCCGGGAAACGCCCGTGGCCGCGACAGGTTCCGGGGGGCCTTCTAGAGCTTCTACGCCGATCGTGGCCAACCCGGAACGTCCAGGAAAAAGGTTCTGCGCAAGCTGGTGCGGAAGCCTTCCAAGGTAATTTTTAATCTTTACCTTGGTTAACTATTTAATTGTAGCAACTGTTTGTTGATTTTCTTCGATCATCATCTGCAGCGTCCCCAAGAAAAGGAGTGAGGCTCCACCCTCAGCCACAGTGTCTGAGGCCGTGGGAGCTTCTGCTCCTGTCCCGGTGCCGCCCCAAGTGGTGGCTGAGGCTGCGACAGCTCCGGCGCCGGCTGTCGTGGTCATGGACCTCGACTCATCCCCATAAGTTCCCGTGGTAGCGCCGGACCACGGGAGTGAAGATGCGCCAGCGGCACCTGTCTCGGAGGTTGAAGCTCCGGGTCCTGGTGCTGCAGTGATGGAAGCTCCGACTGTTGAGCCGGAGGAAGTAGTAGTCCCGGCTTCGGAGCCGGAAGGTGTCGAAGCCCCGGCGGTTGAGCCAGAGGTGACTGAAGCCCCGGCATGCGAGTCGGAGGTCGAGGTAGTTCCGGCAGTTGAGCTGGCTACCTCCGAAGCACTGGCCGCTGAGCCGGTTATTGTTGGAGCTCCGGTCACGGGGCCGGTTGAAGATGAAGACCTTCCGGCGCCTGAACCGGTGATTGAAGAGGCGATGGAGCTCGAGCCTCCTTCGGAAGAGGTGTCCCGACCGGAGCCAGTAGCAGATCCTGCTCCGGAAGTGACGATGTCGGAGGTACCTACGGCCGAGCCGGAGTGCCCAAACGAAGTCGCTAGCCCCCTGCCCGAGGAGGTGAACGAAGACTTGGTGGCGGGGCCTTCTTCGATGGCGACTTAGGCCATCCCGGAGGACGGCCCTAGTGCCTTGGAAGCTCAGGGGTCCACTCTTGTAGTGTGGGACCCAATTTTTGTATGTGAAGACCCGCTGGAACCAGCGAAGGAGAACCCAGCAGGTCCGGAGCCCATCCCACTGTCGATGTCTATCGACAACGCCTGCTCCAGTCTGCGTCAAGTCCAATTGGCCTTCTTCCACGATAGCAAGGCTCTTGAAGAGGAGCGCCAAACCCTTAGGCGGTGGCGTAATCGGCTCTGCTTCGAGACCAAGCTGGCGCAGTCAAGGCTAGCAGATGACAAGGAGTGGATCAAGCGGGAGAAGATCCGCCTGGAGTACTGGGGCAAGCTGCTGGATGACAGGGAGAGCATGACTCGGGCCCTCGACGCCCAATCCCAGGAAATTTACAATCAAGCCAAAGCAGCCAACAGTGCGGCCGAGGAATGCCATGAAAGGCTGGAGGTCATTAACACTGCACTCATCAAGCGTCAAGAGGCACTTGAAGAGAGGGAGAAACGACTCGAGAATGAAGAGCAGAAACTCCTTGAGCTGCGGGATGATGTCCTGAGGAGGGAAGAGGAGCTTGCCGAGAAAGTAGCTCTGGCGGACAAGGGCCTCGAGGAGCGCACCAAGAAATTGGAAGAGCGCTGCCAAGAGGAAGAGGAGAAGACCTGGGTGCGAGGGCAGGAACTCTACGAATACGAGTGTGCCCTTGTTGCCCGGGAGAAAAAAGTGCAGGCTAGGGAGAAGGACCTGGTCGATCGCCGGAACAAGATCCACCTCCGGGAGGAGGAGCTCGGAAGACTCGAGAGGCGGGTTGCTACAAAGATTCAGCAAAACGCCAAAGAAGTTGAGCGCCTCGCCCGTGAGAATTCTGAACTGACGGCGGCCAGGAGATCCCTGGAAGAGATGAAGAGCTTAAGGACGGCGGACTCCCTACAGATTTGGGAGTTCCTGGGCAAGGCCAACGACACGCTGACGCCGATGGGTTTCAGCCCCGTGCGCCCGGATGATCCGAAGCCGGAGCCGGACCTTGCGCTGCAGGCGTTGAGCGCAGCAGGTAGCAAGCTCTCCAAGGTGGGCGATGTCATCGCGGACCAACTGGAGGTTGAGGGGCAATCCCTGGCGAAGAACGTCGCAGAGTATGTGCTGACGTGCTACACCAGCCGGAACTCCCAATTTCCTCTAGACCCGGTGCTTGAAGGCCCCGTCGAAGGAGAAGGAGAAGCTACCCGAGCCAGCGTATCGGAGGTCGCCCAGAAGGTCGCCGAGTTCTTCCATAGGGTCTAGGACCATCTCTTTAGCTCTCACTTGTATTTTCTCTTCTTCTTCCTCAATTTTTTAATCCCTTGTCTTCAGATGTAATCTCCTGTCTCCAGATAAATGAAATCCCCAAATTTTTGAGAATTTCACTTTTTGTCTTCAACACTTTTATCTTCACTTGGCCCCCTGGTAGATGTACACAATTTGATTGTGAACATGTACCAAAAGTATATTGTGTTTTGTTGAAGACTCATTTGCTCCGAACTTGTAGAATTTAGGTCCGAAGTCTTCGATAGTGAAGGTCCCCTGAGGTTGTCGGAGCTTAGAAGCTCCGGCATTGTCCATCGCTGGAACTTGATAGCTCCGGCAATAGCCTCTATCAACACGTAGAGTATCGATAGTTAGTCCTCCGGGGTGTCGGAGCTGAGTAGCTCCGGCAGTGACCTTTGCCAACACTTGGTTTGTTGGCAGAGACTCCATTTACAGGGTCTTCTCACCATCTTAGGGGAGTCGGAGCTTAGTTAGCTCCGTCTTCTCTCCATCAACGTAGACTTTATTTTTCCTGCACACTTAAGTCAAGAAAAATAGTAAAATTCGTTCATTGTCTATAATTTCGTCGCGGCTTACGATTCTCAAGAAGATTTTAAGTTGAACGCGATTTTAAATACAACCGGATGCGTTGTCTTTTCTTCTAGGTTCAACTGTCCATGGACCCGCCTTACTTCGGCCTGCCGGGGTGTAGGTAGAGTGGCGTACTTAGGGTGCTTGACCAGGCTAAGTCGATAGCACACTCCAGCCCTAGATTGGCTTGGCGGCTTTCAGGCGAGTTGGCCATGAACGATATTTGAATCCAAAAGAACTGACAATACAACTCGAATCGTATATAAACCGGTCGAACTAAAATTTCTTAAGAATTGCACGTCTTTGTTATAGAAAAGAAAGAGAAAAATAAAAATGTTGAGCCTGTACAAAATAAATGCACGTGGAGTATATTTCACATGAAGATGTCTTTCATTATAGGTCCAAGGTACAGGGGAAACAAGTACACTCTTAGGGTACGGAACCAGGCTAAGTGTGTTTCATTTCTCGTTTGACCCAGGGTAGTTAGCCACACTTTTAGTCCTGAGACTGTGACAAGTGTTGCATGAGCTTTGCGGACCTTTCGGGAAAGGTCCGGCTGCTCTCCCGGAGGAACTACCCGACTCTGTACAATGACTCTATATCATACACCCCAAGTTACTCAAGACTCACCTCCGTGGTATTAAGTGTAGAACTTACGGAGGTGCTCGATGTTCCAAGGATTCGGGAGAGGTGTCCCATCCTCGGTAGCCAAGCGAACGCTTTCGGGACGGGATACTTTAATCACTTGGAAGGGCCCCTCCCAGCTGGGGGAGAGTTTGTTTAACCCTTCTCTGGATAGTATTCTCCGTAGCACCAGATCGCCTTCCTCGAGCTGTCGATTGTGTACATGCCGCTGATGATAACGCCGTAGAGCTTGACGATATCGGGAATTCCGAACAGCTGCTTGGCACCTTCCCTCCTCAAGGAGGTCTAGGTCTTCACGCCGGAGCTAGTCCTGCGCGGCTTCGTCGAAGGTCCGGACCCGGAGTGAACCCAAGGTGATTTCCGGAGGAAGGATTGCTTCAGCTCCGTACACCAGGAAGAAGGGTGTCTCTCCAGTTGACCGATTTTGAGATGTCCTGTTAGCCCATAAAGTGGGCGGAAGCTCTTCGATCCAGTTGGCTCCATGTTTCTTCAAGCGCTCATAGGTGCGCGTTTTGAGTCCCTTAAGGATTTCTGCATTTGCTCTCTCGGCTTGGCCATTGCTGGCTGGGTGTGCTACGGAGGCGTAGCAAACTTGTATGCCGAGGTCTTCGCAATATCCTTGGAATGCGGAGCTTGTGAATTGAGTCCCATTATCAGTGATGATTTTGTTTGGGACTCCAAATTTGCTTACGATGGATTGCAGAAAGTTGATAGCAGATTGCTTGTTGATTGTCACAACTGGAGTTGCTTCCGTCCACTTGGTGAACTTGTCGATGGCGACGTACAGGAACTTGTAACCTCCGACGGCTCTTGGGAAGGGTCCCAAGATGTCCATCCCCCACACGGCGAAGGGCCATGTAGGAGGTATCATTTGTAAGGGCTGAGCTGGTGTATGAATTTGCTTTGCATGAAATTGGCATGCTTCACATTTCTTCATCAGCTCAGTGGCATCCTGGAGCGCTGTAGGCCAGTAGAAGCCATGCCGAAAGGCTTTACCGACCAACGTGCGGGAAGATGCGTGGTTCCCACACTGGCCTCCATGGATTTCTGCGAGAAGTTCGCAGCCTTCTTCCCTTGTGATGCACCGCATTAGCATGCCGTTGGCACCGCACCGGTAGAGATCCCCTTCTACCAGTGTGTATCTTTTAGCCAATCTGACTACCCGGTCAGCGGATACATCATCGTCAGGAAGGATGTTGTCTTTCAAGTAGCTCCGAATCTCTGAGATCCATGCATCGGAGCTAGCTTGAGCTTTTGAGTCTTGTGTGCTGGGTTGCTCGGAGCTCCCGGCAGCACCTACGACCCTTGATGGCTGCCATGGTAACAGGGCCATCGGGACCGTCAGCTTCGGGATGCTGATCTCGCCCCCTTCGCTCAGTTCGGCAGGCTGAGCTGTTGGTTTTGACAACCTCCGGACAAAGGTTCCGTTAGGAGCCGGAGCTCCGGTTGACGCTTTAGTCGAGAGTTCGTCAGCTTCAGCGTTATGGGCACGCTGAACATGGTGGAGATCTAGGACTTCGAAGTCCTTCTGAAGCCTCTGGACTCCAAGGAGGTAAGCAGCTAGCTGGAGATTATTGCAGGAGCATTCACCCTTCACCTGCTTGATGATGAGCTGTGAATCTCCTTTGACCAGCAGTTGCTTGACACCATATGACAGTGCCACCTTTAGTCTGTAGATGAGTGCTTCATACTCCGCCATGTTGTTGGTTGCCTTGAAGTCAAGGTGTACCATGTATTTTACCTTCTCCCCAGTCGGTGCAAGGAGAAGGATTCCAGCTCCGGCCCCCTGCTTCTGCATGGAGACGTCGAAGTAGAGGGTCCAGTGAGGCTCGGTGAAGGTTGGAGCTTGATGCTCTGTATTCTGCTCACTGGGGCCCCCAGGATTTGATGGAGAGGGAGTCCATTCTGCCACAAAATCTGCCAACGCTTGACTCTTGACTACTTGTCTTGAAATAAATTCAAGATCAAATTCAGCCAATTCCGCTGCCCACTTTGCAATATTCCCAGTTGAATTGGGATTATGCAGGATTGCTCGAAGTGGATAGGAGGTCACCACCGAGACTTTGTGAGCTTGGAAGTAATGTCAAAGCTTCCTAGAGGCAAAAAGAACTGCATAGAGAAGCTTATGCACCTCTAGGTATCGAGTCTTGGCATCATGTAATACTTCACTAATGAAGTATACCGGGCGTTGAATGGTCCGGACCCTCCCGGAGGGGTCCGGAGCTTCCTCTTCATTGATCCGGACCCTCTCGGAGGGGTCTGGATTCTCTTCGGGGACCTCCAGGTTCTGGCTGGAGAAACCCGGAGCTTCTTCAGAAATGACCTGGACCCTCCCGGAGGGGTCTAGGTCTCCTGAAGTGACTTCTTGTGAGTTCGAATCTGGGAGCTGGGACTCAGACTCGTTTTCAGGAACCTCCGGACCCTCCCGAAGGGGTCTGGATTCCTGGGTGTGGGGTAGTTCCGGTCTCTCCGCAACCAGAACCATACTGACGACTTCGTCAATAGCTGAAATATAAAGCAACAAAGGCTCACCAGGGTTCGGAGCTACCAGAATTGGTAGGGTGGTGAGGAACTGTTTCAGCTCCTGGAATGCCTTCTCTGCTTCTTCGGACCATTGGAATGGTCCGGACTTCCTCAATAACTTGAAGAAGGGGAGTGCCCGCTCCGCCAGTCTTGATATGAACCGGCTGAGGGCTGCTAGACATCCAGTTAACTTTTGGACGTCTTTGATGCGGGTTGGTGGCCGCATGTCTTCAATGGCTTTTATCTTCGCCGGATTAGCTTCTATGCCCCGGTGACTTACCAGGAAACCAAGAAGTTTTCCGGAGCTAACCCCAAACACGCACTTGTCCGGGTTTAGCTTTGTGCGGGTGGCCCGCAACTTGTCGAAGACAGCCTTCAAGGTGTCGAGGAGTGACTCCTTGTTTCTGACCTTGACCACGATGTCATCGACGTACACTTCCACTACGTCTCTAATGAGTTCTTCAAAAGTTTTGTACATAGCTCGTACAAAAGTTGAAGCTGCATTCTTGAGACCAAAGGGCATGGCTGTGTAACAGTACAATCCATCTACTGTGATGAATGAAGTATGTTCTTCATCCTCCCTAGACATCCTAATTTGATGATACCCAGAATATGCGTCTAGGAAACACAGTAATTCACACCCGGAGGTGGAATCCACTATCTGATCTATTCTAGGTAGTGGGAATGGATCTTTTAGACATGCCTTATTTAGTGTGGTGTAGTCGATGCACATACGAAGCTTCCTGCCGGCCTTGGGCACAACGACTGGGTTCGCCAGCCATTTTGGATGGAAGACTTCTCGGATGAATCCGACTTTGAGTAGCTTCTTCACTTCTTGTCGGATGAAGTTTTGCCGCTCTACGGATTGCTTCCGAGGCTTCTGATGCACAGGCCAAGCATTGGGGTAGATCTTCAGATTGTGCTCAATCACTTCCCTGGGGATCCCAGACATTTGTGACGGTTGCCAAGCAAACACGTCAACGTTAGCCCGGAGGAAAGTGATGAGCGCGAGTTCCTATTTATCGTTCAATCCTCCCGATATACGGGTGGTCTGAGCGGCATCGGAACCAATTTGGATGACTTTGACGGGAATGTCGGTGTCGCCGCTTGGCTGCACACGAGGTGCAGAGGTCGAGCCTCGTTGATGAATGCTCGGGGGTTTCGGAGCTTGCTTCTGCCTGGAGTCCTCCTCTTGCGCCGTGGTGAGTGCATGGAGTTCCTCCAGAGCAGTTACTCCAGCGGTACGATCTCCGTGGATCCGGAGAACGCCTACTGGTGTTGGCATATTCAACACCAGGTATCCATAATGAGCAGCTACCATGAATTTGTACAGGGCAAGTCTACCCAAGATGGCGTTGAATGGTAAGTTGATCTGAGCGACGTCGAAGACCAACTTCTCAGTGCGATACTTCTCCCGGGTCCCGAAGGTAACGGGGAGAGTAATAGCTCCGAGTGGGGTAATGGCCCCCGGACTTACTCCGGAGAAAGGTCGAGAGGGCTGGAGATCCGAAGGTCGGAGCTGAAGCTTAGTGAAAGCTTCGAAGCTGATGAGGTTAAGACCCGAACCTCCGTCTACCATGACATGGTGGAGCTGGATGTTATTAATGGTAGGAGATACCATCAAAGGTAGTTGACCTGCTCCAACCATGCTCCGCGGGCAATCAGAAGCATCAAAAGTGACGGAGGTGTCCATCCACTTTCGGTGAGGTTCCGGCCTGACTGTAGGGGCTACAACGGCCATATCTCGCCGCATAGTCTTGATGACGCGACGAGAGGTGATATCCCATGACCCACCGAAAATGGTGTTCATGGTCTTCCGATGCTCGTTGTCAGAGACGTCAGAATCATCATCGACGGAGGTGTAAATGGCCTTCAGGACCTTTTTGGGATCCTGAAACCATAACTCCTCTTCAGCCGGAGCTTCGTCGACCTTTTGTTTTCCTTCCCTCTGTCGGAAAGGAGATCCTTCCCGGCGCTTGCTGTAGCGCTCGGCAAGGTTTTGGACCTCCCGGCAGTCTTCCAAACCGTGGGTGCCCGTTTTGTGAATGGGACACCACACTTTGGGTTTGCCACCGTCTTCAGAAGACGGTCGAGGTCGCTTCTCGGGGCGTGGCCCCCGGCCACCCGGAGTTGCAGCAGCTGCAACGTTGGATGTGCCGGCCGACGACTTTTTCTTGCCGTTGGTCTTCTTTTTCTTCTTGCCACCCCCGGAGGTAGCGGCTTCTTCTTTGGAGGATTTCTTGTGATCCTCCGAGGCTGGTTTGGAGTGCATCTCACGGCCCTCCGCAGCTCTGGTGCATTTATCTGCCAGGCTGAAGAGTTCCGTGACGCTGGTGATCTCCTTGATCGCCAGCTTCTCCAACATCTTCTTGTCCCGTACGCCCTGTCTGAATGCCATAATGACAGAAGCGCTTGAGATAGAAGGGATAGTGTTTCGTACCTGAGAGAACCTCTGGATGAAGGACCGCAAATATTATCCCCCTTTTTGCATGACCGCAAAAAGGTCTAGTTCAGTGCCTGGTCGGGTGTATGAACTCCCGAAGTTGGCAGTGAACTGACGGCACAGCTCCTCCCAACTGTTGATAGAGTTGGGTGGAAGGCTCATAAACCAGGACCTGGCGGTCCCAGTTAAGGCCACTGGAAAGTAATTGGCCATCACGGCCTCGTTTCCTCCAGCTGCCAAGATTGCAGTGAAGTATATCTGAAGGAATTCGGCGGGATTGACAGTCCCGTCTAATTTTTCCAGCAGGTGAGGCCGGAACTTCTGTGGCCATCTAACCATGCGTAAGTGCATGACCAGGGCGGAACAGCCTCCTCCTACTCCTTCAAGAGTAGAAAGGTCCTGAGCTTCCCGTCTTTCACGGGCACGCTCAATATGGACACGACCATCCTGCTGGCGGTATCGGTGATCAAGCTCCGCCCGGAGGTCATGAGTCGAAAGCCTGGATACCGTGTGAGTGTGTCGAGCCCCGGAGGGCAGTGACGTCACTTGTTTGGATGCAGCACGTCTCCTGCTATTGGAGGCGTGCGGACCAAGTCTTCCTGACAAAGTCCGCCGCTGCGACAGGGCTCGTCCCGAAGGAGGAGGACCCTGGTTGTTGAGGCGTTCGGCCGCTGCTGTGACCAAATGCTCCACATCGGCCCTCCACTGCTCCAGTGCATCCCGAGATGCATCCGGAGGTGGTGGACGTTGGAGAAGAGCACGCACTGCATGGAGCGCGTGTTCCGGGTTGTCATGACTCGCCGACGCAGTAAGCGACGCCGGCACACCATCACGTTGCCCAGCACGGTTTGCTGGAGAAGACGGTGGTGGTGGGAGTGTGGCTCCTGCTGGTGCTGAGGCTCCTGCTGGTGGCTGCCTGTTGGAGGGATTGCCCCCAACTGCCTGAGCAGCAGGTTGACCATTGGATGATCCAGCAGCTGAGTTCACCATTCTCGAAATCTCAGGCGCCCCTACCTGGCGCGCCAACTGTCGGCGGTTGGAGCCGGCAGATCTCCCTACACTACTAAAGTGATAGGGGAGTTTGATGTTCGGTGTGGGCGCGCGGAGATTCAAGAAGGTGAATAGGAGTTTGACACAGGAGACACAAGAATTTACGTGGTTCGGGCCGCCTGAGCGTAATACCCTACTCCACGGGTGTGTTGGTGTTGTATTAGCAGTATGAGCTTGCCATGAGTGTATGGGGTGCGTGAGTTCGTTCATGAACCTCCCCGCGTGTATCGTCGGCCTGTCCTTTTATAGTACAAGGACAGGCCGTTACAAGTTAGCCTGTCCCGACATGTGGCCCCGACGGTTATTAGTATTGATACACGCTTAATTGCTCTTAATGATCCTGTAACGGGCTTTGATAGCACCGTTACTGGAGTTAAGATCGTCCGTTTTAGTGTCATTAATATGGCATTAATGACACTTAATCGGGTCTTGAAGTCCTTGGCTCTCCTTTGAAGATCCGGAGCCGTTACAAGGTCTTCCGGAGGTTAGAGGCTGAAGGTCCGACGATTGGACACGTGGCAGCTCCGGAGCTTGCTGTGGGAAATAGGTAGCTCCGGGGCTACCCGACACGTGTCAGGTCCGGAGCTTCTCTCGGTCTGGGGTTAGGTCCAGAGATGCCGTTTCGATACGTGGCCCGGAGCTTCCCCCTTGTGGGCGGTAGCTCCGGTTTGGTTGTACACGTGGCGACCCAGGGATTAACCATGTTGGAGAAGCGGGTCCGGTTATATCTGACATGTGGGCCTCCGAGGGTATTCATACCAAGTAGATGACTTTCCTTTGAAATCTTTGTAACCTCAAGGGATGTACGGTTTTTAGGGTACCGATAGGCTGGAATTTTGGTTGTGCGGTCTCTGGTGCTTTTCAATGGCATCTTACCGTTACTGGTTCCTCGTGTGCGTCTACATATGCGCGGTCTACGACTTTGGGAGTTGCTCACGGACGATCTCTAGTTGGTATTGACTCTCGTCGTCGTGATTCACATCGCCTTTTGGAGTTTGACTGGCTTCGTCTTCATACCGCTGCGTCTGCCAGTTTTATCGGCTCCAGTGTTGCTGTTTCATCTACTTCGACTTTCTGCTTAGTGACACCAAGGATCATCTTTGTGGCTTCAGCATGTTTTTATTTCTTCAAACTCAATGTTCTTGATGCACTTTGAGCTTGAGGGAGGGTGTTAGGGATATAATAGTAATATTATATTAGATGATGTATTAGGGACTCATTTGCATATTTGTAATCCATGTACATCTATTTATAGAGTCCGGACTCCTCAATAATAGAAGATCCAATATTCATAACAGCTGCAAGATTTGTGGCAGCCTCAGTCAGAGGCCTATTGTCAAGCTGAAGCGCCCCACGTATCATGGCTATTGCCTCATTCTGCAGAGGCTGCTTGAAGGTCTCCATGTATTTAGCAATGGCTTCCTCACCCATTGGCTCAGTAGTCACACCCATGACACACATCAGGTGTTGTTGAGCCCTGTGCGAGACTAGGATCACCGAGGGACGGGCCGCTTGACAGGCGCTGTGCCTTGTCGGTTCTGGCAGTGGAGCTCTCTTCTTGCGGCGTGTCACTGGGGCCAGATGGATGCAGGTGCCGGCTGGAACAACTTGTTCATGTTGGGCATTGGGGAGTTGTCACCTTGGTCGGCCTGCTGGGCCTCTTGGCAATCTAGACCTTCAGTCTGGTTTGGGCTCTGAGACGGTTGGAGCGGGCCAAAGGACACCTCCTAAGGCTGCGTGACAGGAGCCACACCAAGCCCACTGCACCGTTGAGCCGCGACAACGTTGTGCCATGCCCATAGCTCTTCAAACATCGGGTCTTGACCAGTGTCGGTACCCTGGGTACTATATACCCCTTGGGATTGCAAAGATCTCAAGGGAATATCATCTACTCGATCTGAAGACCTTCAGAGGCCCATATGTCAGACATAACCGGACCCGCTTCCCCAACTTGGTTAGTCCCAGGGTCGCCACATGTACTATCAAACCGGAGCTACCTCCCACAAGGGGGAAGCTCCAGGCTATGTACCATAGCGTCACCTCCGGACCTAACCCCAGACCGAGGAAAGCTCCAGAACTGACACGTGTTAGGTAGCACTGGACCTATCTGTTCTCCACAGTATGCTCCGAAGCTGCCACGTATCCAACCGTCGGACCTTCAGCCTCTAACCTCCGGAAGACTCCACAACGTCTCCGGATCTTCAAAGGGAATCAAGGACTTCAAGACCCGATTAAGTGTCATTAATACTATATTAATGACACATGATCGGACGACCTTAATTACCAGTAACGGTGCTATCAAAGCCCGTAATTCGGTTATTAAGGGTAATTAAGCGCATCAAATGTGTATCAATATTAGTAACCGCCGGGGCCACATGTTGGGCCAGACTGACTTGTAACGGCCTACCCTTTTACTATAAAAGGATAGGCCGACGATACATACCAGAGACTACGCGCTCACTCTACACTCTGAACTCACTTTGAGCTCATACATCCAATACAACACCAACACACCCCGTGGAGTAGGATATTATGCTCAGGCGGCCCGAACCACGTAAATCTTCGTGTCTCTTGTGTCATTTACACTTCACCATCTTGGATCTCCGCGCGCCCACACCAAACCTCAAACTCCTCTAACACTTTAGTAGTGTCGGGAGATCTGCCGGATCAAAACCACAGACAGTTGGCGCGCCACGCAGGAGTGCCTGAGATTTCAAGAATGGTGAACTCAGCTGCTGGATCATCCAACGGTCATCCTGCTGTTCAAGATGTTGGGGGCAATCCCTCTAATATGCAGCCACCAGCAGGAACCTCAGTTCCAGCAGGAGTCACGCTACCACCACCGCCGCCTCCACCAGCAAATCAAGCTGGGCAGCGCGATGGTGCACCGGCGTCAATCACTGCGTCGGCAAATCATGACAACCCAGAACACGCGCTCCATGTAGCACGTGCTCTTCTTCAGCGCCCACCACCTCCGGACGCATCCCGGGATGCAATGGAGCAGTGGAGGGCCGATGTGGAACACTTGGTTGCAGCCGCAGCCCTGGCCATGCATCTGCGTATGGTCAGGTGGCCACAGAAATTCCGGCCTCACCTGCTGGAGAAGTTTGACGAGACCGTTAATCCCGTTGAATTTCTTCAGATTTACTCCACTGCAGCTGGAGGAAATGAGGCTGTAATGGCCAATTATTTTCCAGTGACTTTAACTGGGACTGCCAGGTCCTGGTTTATGAGCCTTCCACCCAACTCCATCAACAGTTGGGAGGAGCTGTGCCGACAGTTCACCGCCAACTTCGGGAGTTCATACACCCGACCAGGCACTGAACTGAACCTTTTTGCAGCCGTGCAAAAAGGGGGAGATCCCAGCGATCATTCATCCAGAGGTTCTCTCAACGAAACACTATCCCTTCTATCTCTAGCGCTTCTGTCATTGTGGCATTCAGACAGGGTGTACGGGATAAGAAGATGTTAGAGAAACTGGCGATCAAGGAGATCAGCAGTGTCATGGAACTCTTCAGCTTGGCTGACAAATGCGCCAGAGCTGCGGAGGGCCGTGAAATTCACTCCAAACCACCTCTGGAGGATCACAAAAAATCCTCCAAAGGCGAAGCCACTACCTCCAGGAGTGGCAAGAAGAAAAAGACCAACGGCAAGAAGAAGCCGTCGGCCGGCGCATCTAATGCTGCAGCTGCAGCTCCGGGTGGCCGGGGGCCACGCCCCGAGAAGCGACCTCGACCGTCTTCTGAAGACGGTGGCAAACCCAAGGTGTGGTGTCCAATTCACAAAACGGACAGCCACAGTTTGGAAGACTGCCGGGAGGTCCAAAACCTTGCCGAGCGCTACAACAAGCGTCGAGAAGAAGCTCCTTTTCGACAGAGGGAAGGAAAGCAAAAAGTTGACGAAGCTCCGGTTGAAGAGGAGTTAGGTTTTTAGGATCCCAAAAAGGTCTTGAAGGCTGTCTACACCACCGTCGACGATGATTCTGACGTCTCTGACAATGAGCGTCGGAAAACCATGAACACCATTTTTGGTGGATCATAGGACATAACCTCCCGTCGCATCCTCAAGACAATGCGGCGGGACATGGCCGTTGTAGCTCCTACAGCCAGGGCGGAGCCTCCTCGGAAGTGTATGTACACAACCATCACTTTTGATGCTTCGGACTGTCCTCGAAGCATGGTTGGAGCAGGCCAGTTACCTTTGATGGTATCTCCTACCATCAATAACATCCATCTCCACCACGTTATGGTAGACGGAGGTTTGGGGCTCAACCTCATAAGCTTCGAAGCTTTTACCAAGCTTCAGCTCCGACCTTCGGATCTTCACCCCTCCCGACCTTTCTCTGGAGTAGGTCCGGGAGCCATTACCCCACTCGGTGCTATTACCCTCCCCGTTACCTTTGGGACCCGGGAGAAGTATCGCACCGAGAAGTTAGTCTTTGCCGTTGCTCAGATCAACTTACCCTTCAATGCCATCTTGGGTAGGCCTGCTTTGTACAAATTCATGGCAGCTGCTCATTATGGCTACTTGGTGTTAAAGATGCCAACACCAGTAGGCGTTCTCCGGATCCATGGAGATCGTACTGCCGGAGTAACTGCTCTGGAAGAACTTCATGCGCTTACTACGGCGCAAGAGGAGGACTACAGGCAGGAACAAGCTCCAAAACCCCCGAGCATTCGACAGCGAGGCTCGACTTCTGCACCTCGTGTGCAGCCAAGTGGCGACACCGACATTCCCGTCAAAGTAGTCCAAATCGGTTCTGATGCTGCTCAGACCACCCGTATATTGGGAGGACTGAATGACAAATAGGAACTCGCGCTCATCGCTTTCCTCCGGGCTAATGTCGATGTGTTTGCCTTGCATCCATCACAAATGCCTGGAATCCCCAGGGAAGTGATTGAGCACAATATGAAGATCTACCCTGACGCCCGACCTGTACACCATAAGCATTGGAAGCAATCTGTGGAGCGACAAAACTTCATTCGACAAGAAGTGAAGAAGTTGCTCGAATTTGGATTCATCCGAGAAGTCTTCCATCCAAAATGGCTGGCAAACCCAGTCGTTGTGCCCGAGGTCGGCGGTAAGCTTCACATGTGTATCGACTACACAACACTAAATAAGGCATGTCCAAAAGATCCATTCCCACTACCTAGAATAGATCAAATAGTGGATTCCACCTCCGAGAGTGAATTACTGTGTTTCCTAGACGCATATTCCGGGTATCATCAAATCAGAATGTCTAGGGAAGATGAAGAGCATACCTCTTTTATCACTGTAGATGGATTGTACTATTATACAACCATGCCATTTGGTCTCAAGAATGTAGCTTCAACCTTTGTACGAGCTATGTACAAAACTTTTGAAGAACTCATTAGAGACAGTGGAAGTGTACGCCGATGACATCGTGGTCAAGGTCAAGAACAAGGAGTCACTCCTTGACACCTTACAGGCTGTCTTCGACAAGTTGCGGGTCACGCGCACAAAGCTAAACCCAGACAAGTGTGTCTTCGGTGTTAGCTCCAGAAAACTTCTTGGTTTCCTGGTAAGTCACCGGGGCATAGAAGCTAATCCGGCGAAGATCAAAGCCATTGAAGTCATGCGGCCACCAGCCCGCATCAAGGATGTCCAAAAGCTGACTGGATGTCTAGCAGCCCTTAGCCGGTTCATTTCAAGACTGGCGGAACGGGCACTTCCCTTCTTCAAGTTATTGAGGAAGTTCGGACCATTCCAATGGTCTGAAGAAGCAGAAAAGGCGTTCCAGGAGCTAAAACAGTTCCTCACCACCCTACCAACTCTGGTAGCTCCGAACCCTGGTGAGCCTTTGCTTCTTTACATTTCAGCAACTGACGAAGTCGTCAGTATGGTCCTGGTTGCGGAGAGACCAGAACTATCCCATGCTCAGGAATCCATACCCCTCCAGGAGGGTTCGGAGGTTCCTGAAAGCGAGTCTGGGTCCCAGCTCACAGACTTGAGTCCACAAAAAGTTACTTCAGAAGACTCAGACCCCTCCGGGAGGGTCCAGGTCGCTTCTGAAGAAGCTCCGGATCCCTCCAGCTAGGACCCGAAGGTCCTCGAAGAAGGTCCGGATCCCTCAGGGAGGATCCAAGTCAGTGAAGAGGAAGCTCCGGGCCCCTCCGAGAGGGTTCGGACCATCCAGTGCCCAGTGTACTTCATCAGTGAAGTACTTCATGACGCCAAGACTCGGTACCTAGAGGTACATAAGCTACTCTATGCAGTTCTCATTGCCTCCAGGAAGCTTCACCATTACTTCCAAGCTCACAAGATTTCAGTGGTGACCTCTTACCCACTTCAAGCAATCTTGCATAATCCCAATTCAACTGGGAATATTGCAAAGTGGGCAGCGGAATTGGCCGAATTCGATCTCGAATTCATTTCAAGGCAAGCAATCAAGAGTCAAGCATTGGCGGATTCCGTGGCGGAATGGACTCCCTCTCCATCAAACCCTTGGGGTCCCAGTGAGCAGAAGCCGGGACACAAGGCTCCGGTCTTCACCGAGCCTCACTAGACCCTCTACTTCGACGGCTCCATGCAAAAGCAGGGGGCCGGAGCTGGAATCCTTCTCCGTGCACCAACCGGAGAGAAGGTAAAATACATGGTACACCTTGACTTCAAGGCGACCAAAAACATGGCGGAATACGAAGCACTCATCTACGGACTAAGGGTGGCACTATCATACGGTGTCAAACAACTGCTGGGCAAGGGAGATTCACAACTCATCATTAAGCAAGTGAAGGGTGAATGCTCCTGCAACGATCTCCAGCTAGCTGCGTACCTCCTTGAAGTCCAGAGGCTTCAGAAGGACTTCGAAGTCCTAGATCTCCACCATGTCCAGCGTGCCCTCAATGCTGAAGCCGACGAACTCTCGACGAAAGCGTCAACCGGAGCTCCAGCTCCTGATGGAACTTTTGTCCGAAGGTTGTCAAAACCCACAGCTCAGCCTGCCGAACTGAGCGAAGGGGGCGAGATCAGCATCCCGAAGCTGACGGTGCCGATGGCCTTGTTACCATGGCAGCCATCAAGGGTCGTAGGTGCTGCCGGAAGCTCCGAGCAACCCAGCACGCAAGACTAAAATACTCAAGTTAGCTCCGATGCATGGATCTCGGAGATCCGGAGCTACTTGAAAGACAACATCCTTCCTGACGATGATGTATCCGCTGACCGGATAGTCAGATTGGCTAAAATATACACGTTGGTAGAAGGGGATCTCTATTGGCGCGGTGCCAACGGCGTCCTAATGCGGTGCATCACAAGGGAAGAAGGCTGCGAGCTCCTCACAAAAATCCATGGAGGCGAGTGTGGGAACCACGCGTCTTCCCGCACGCTGGTCGATAAAGCCTTCCGGCATGGCTTCTACAAGCCTACAGCACTCCAGGATGCAACTGAGCTGGTGAAGAAATGTGAAGCATGCCAATTTCATGCAAAGCAAATTCACACACCGGCTCAGCCTCTACAAGTGATACCTCCTACATGGCCCTTCGCCGTGTGGGGGATGGACATCTTGGGACCTTTCCCAAGAGCCTTCGGAGGTTACAAGTTCCTGTATGTCGCCATTGACAAGTTCACCAAGTGGCCGGAAGCAACTCCAGTTGTGACAATAAACAAGCAATCTGCTATCAACTTTTTGTAGTCCATCGTATGCAGATTTGGAGTCCCAAACAAAATCATTACTGATAACGGGACCCAATTCACAAGCTCTGCATTTCAAGGGTATTGCGAAGACCTCGGCATTCAAGTTTGCTACGCCTCCGTAGCTCACCCGACAAGCAATGGCCAGGCCGAGAGAGCAAATGCTGAAATCCTGAAAGGACTCAAAACACGCACCTATGAGCGCTTGAAAAAACATGGAGCCAACTGGATTGAAGAGCTTCCGCCCACTCTATGGGCCAACAGGACAACTCCAAACCGGTCAACTGGAGGGACACCCTTCTTCCTGGTGTACGGAGCTGAAGCAATCCTTCCTCCGGAAATCACCTTGGGGTCACTCCGGGTTCGGACCTTCGACGAAGCCACGTAGGATCAGCTCCGGCGTGAAGACCTAGACCTCCTTGAGGAGGGAAGGTGCCAAGCAGCTGTTCGGAATGCCCGATACCGCCAAGCCCTTCGGCGCTATCATCAGTGGCATGTACACAACCGACAGCTTGAGGAAGGCGATCTGGTGCTATGGAGGATACAATCCAGAGAAGGATTAAACAAACTCTCCCCCAACTGGGAAGGACCCTTATGAGTGATTAAAGTATCCCGTCCCGGAAGCGTTCGCTTGGCAACCGAGGGGACACCTCTCCCAAATCCTTGGAACATTGAGCACCTCCGTAAGTTCTACACCTAATATCACGGAGGTGAGTCTGTAGTAACTTGAGGTGTATGTTATAGAGTCATTGTACAGAGTTGGGTAGTTCCTCCGGGAGAACAGCCGAACCTTTCACGGAAGGTCTGCAAAGTTCATGCAACGCTTATCACAGTCTTAGGACTAAAAGTGTGGCTAGCACCCTGGGTCAAACGAGAAATGAAACACGCTTAGCCTGGTTCCGTACCCTAAGAGTGTACTTGTTTCCCCTGTACCCCGGACCTATAATGAAAGACATCTTCATGTGAAACAGACTCCACGTGCATTTACTTTGTACAGGCTCAACATTTTTTATTTTTCTCTTTCCTGTCTATAACAAGGACGTGCAATTCTTAAGAAATTTTAGTTCGACCGGTTCATATACGATTCGAGCTGTATTGTCGATTCTTTTGGATTCAAATATTGTTCATGGCCCACTCGCCTGAATGCCGCCAAGCCAATCTAGGGCCGGAGTGTGCTATCGACTGGTCAAGCACCCTAAGTACGCCACTCTACCTACACCTCGGCAGGCCGAAGTAAGGCGGGTCCAAGTACAGTTGGATCCGGAATAAAGAAGGCAATGCATTCGGTTGCATTTAGAATCGTGTTTGACCTAAAATTTTCTTGAGAATCGTAAGTCACGACGAAGTTATAGGCAAGGAGCGAATTTTACTATTTTTCTTGGCTTCAGTGTGCAGGAAAAATAAAGAATCCACCTTGATGGAGAAAAGCCGGAGCTGACGAAGCTCCGACTCGCCCTAGGTGGCTTATAATCCATGTTAAACATTGAAAACGAGCATCACCGGAGCAACCAAGCTCTGGTAAAGCTAGGGGGGCCAGCCGTCAACGCAGAATAAAAGATGGTGAGAAGATTCCACAAACGAAGTCTGCTGCCGACAAACTACGCGTTGGCAAAAGTCACCGTCGGAGCTATTAAGCTCTAACACCCCGGAGGTCTAACTATCGATGCTCTACACGTTGCTAGGAACTATTGCCGAAGCTACTGAGCCCTGACGGTAGTCAGTACCAGACCTTCAGAGCTCCGACAATCTCAGGGGGCCTTCACTATCGAAGACTTCAGACCTACATTCTACAAGTTCGAAGCAAACGAGTCTTCAACAAAACACAATATCCTCTTGGTACATGTTCACAATCAAATTGTGTACATCTACCAGGGGGCCAAGTGAAGACAAAAGTGTTGAAGACAAAAAATGAAATTCACAAAAATTTGGATTTCATTCATCTGGAGATAAGGGATTACAAAATTGGGGAAGAAAAAGAGAGAATACAAGTGGGAGCTACAGAGATGGTCCTAGACCCTATGGAAGAACTGGGCGACCTTCTGAGCAACCTCCGACACGTTGGCTCGGGTGGCTTCACCTTCTCCTTCGACGGGACCTTCAAGCACTGTGTCCAGAGGGAATTGGGGATCCCGGTTGGTGTAGCACGTCAGCATATATTCTGCGACGTTCTTCGCCAGGGGCTGCCCCTCTACCTCCAATTGATCCGCGATGACATCACCCACCTTGGAGAGTTTGCTACCCGCCGAGCTCAACGCCTGCAACGCCAGGTCCGGCTCCGGCTCCGGATCATCCGGACGCATGGGACTGAAGTTCATCGGTGTCAGCGCGTCGTTGGCTTTGCTCAGGAACTCCCAAACCTGTAGGGAGTCCGCAGCCCTCAAGCCCTTCAGTTCTTCCAAGGATCTTTTGGCCGCCACCAGTTCAGAATTCTGGCGAGCGAGGCGCTCAACCTCTTTGGCATTTTGCTGAATCTTTTAAGCAACCTGCTTCTCGAGTTTTCCTAGTTCCTCCTCCCGTAGGTAGATCTTGTTCCGGTGGTCAACCAGGTCCTTCTCTCTGCCCCTCACTTTCTTCTCCCTGGCAGCAATGGCACACTCTTGCTCGTAGAATTCCTTCCTCCGAACCCAGGCCTTCTCCTCCTCCTCAGCGCAGCGCTCTTCCAATTTCTTGGCGCGCTCCTCGAGGCCCTTGTCAGCCAGAGCCACCTTTTCGGTGAGCTCCTCCCCCCTCTTCAAGACGTCATGCCGCAGCTCAAGGAGTTTCTGCTCTTCAGCTTCAAGCCTCTTCTCCCTCTCTTCAAGTGCCTCCCAGCGCTTGATGAGAGTAGTGCTAATGGCTTCAAGCCTTTCTTGGCGTTCATCAGCCGCACTATTAGCTGCCTTGGTCTGCTCATAAATGGCCCAGGATTGAGCGTCCAGGGTGCGAGTCAAGCTCTCCCTGTCATCCAATAATTTGCCCCAGTATTCCAGGCGGACCTTCTCCTGCTTGATCCATTCTTTATCATCTGCCAGCCTCGACTGCGCCAGCTTGGTCTCGAAGTAGAGCCGATTACGCCACCTCCTAAGGGTTTGGCGCTCCTCTTCAAGAGCCTTGCTGTCGTGGAAGAATGCCAGCTGAACTTGACGCAGATTGGAGCAGGCGTTGTCAATAGACAATGAAAACGGGATAGGATCCGGACCTGCTGGGGTCTCCTCCGCTAGTTCCAGCGGGTTTTCAGTTACAAAAATTGGGTCCCACTCCACAAGAGTGGTCCCCTGAGCCTCCACGGCACTAGGGCCGTCCTTCGGGATGGCCTCAGTCGCCATCAAGGAGGGTCCCACTGATGAAGTCCCGACCTTCGGAAGTGGTTTCGAAGGACTAGCCGCCAGATCTTCGTTCGCCCCCTCGGGCAGGGGGCCAGCGACTTCATCAGGGCACTCCGGCTCAGCCGTGGGTACCTCCGGCATCGTCACTCCCGGAGCAGGGGCTGCTTTTGGCTCCGGCCTGGGCACCTCCTCTATTGGGGGCTCGAGCGCCGACGCCTTCGCAACGACCGGCTCGGGCGCCGGAAGATCTCCAACAACAGCCGGCCCTGCGGTCGGAGCTTCAACGGCAACCGGCTCGGGAGCCGGAAGGTCTTCAACATCAACCAGCCCTACGGCCGGAGCTCCAGCAACGACCGGCTCTGCGGCCGGTGCTTCAGAGGTAGCCGGCCCAACCGCCGGGACTTCCTCAACATCCGGCGCGCACGCCCGGACTTCAATTACCTCTGGCTCAACCGCTGGGGCTTCGACAATTTCTGGCTCTGGGGCCGAAATTATTGCTTCCTCCAGCTCAATGGCCGAAGCTTCCATCATCTCTGCACGAGGACCCGGAGCTTCAACTTCCGGGGCAGGTGCCGCTGGCGCATCTTCTCTCCCACGGTCCGGCGCTACCACGGGAGTGTATGGGGATGAGTCGAGGTCCATGACCACGACAGCTGGCGCCGGAGCTGTTGCAGCTTCAGCCACCACTTGGGGCGGCATCGGGACAGGAGCAGGAGCTTCCGCCCTCACAGCTTCAGCTGCTGTGGCTGAGGGTGGAGCCTCACTCCTCTTCTTGGGAACGCAGCAGATGATGGATGAAGAAACTTAAAAAACATTTACTACAACAAAACAACTATCTGAGGTAAAGATTAAAAATTACCTCGGGAGGCTTCCGCACCAGCTTGCGCGGAACCTCTTTCCCGGGCATTCTGGGCTGACCATAGCCGCCGCCGGCGTGGAAGCTCCGGAAGGCCCCCCCAGAACTCGTTGTAGCCACGGGCATTTCCTTAGTTGAGGCCCCCCCTCGATCGGGAAGGACCTCCGGACCTAGAGCCCTCAACCGGCCCTGGTGCTGGAGTCGCATGCCCGGAGCTAGCACCCCAGGAGGACGCCGCTGCGGGTACAGTCACCGCAGTTGTAGAAGACCTCCCCCTCCGGGAAGAAGGAGCTGATGCAGAGGTTGCTGGCCTGACAGACCTTCCGTCGGCATGCTGCAGCTTCCTCTTGCGGCTCAAGGGTTCGTCTGCCGGATCCTTGCCCTTGCCGACGACTTTGATCCTTGGCTTCGGGGCAGGGTCGGAGCCACCTTCGGAAGCCCCATGGATCACCACCCTGGAGATCGATCTTCTCTCGACGACACCAAGGTCGTCAAGCATAGGCATCTTCTGCCGGAGCTCCCTGCTGAACTCTGCTTCCACGTTCAGAGGGAGAAAAGCTGATGGCAGATTCAAGTCGTCACCCGCGACATCGATGCCGTGCTAGAACTTCTTGAGATGAAACTCCAAGGTTGCCCCCGCCATGTTGGATTTCAGCACGGTCTCGACCCGGTCGTCGTCCATCACACTGTTGAGGGCCCAAGTGAGTTTTTCTCTCCTCTTCAGTGGTGCCCACCTGTTGACCAGGAAGTTGCAAAACACCGCCTGAGGAGTTAATCCTCCCTCCACGCACTGGCGGATCCTGGTCAGAGCAGGGTTGAAGGCATCCGACAGCACCGAAGCTTCACTCCAAACTGTAGTGTCGATGTTGGGGAGGCCTTCGGGCAGCTCCAGCTTCTCGTGCTCCTCCACCCGGATGACTATCCAGTCCTTCTTCCAATCATCCCACTTTCTAGAGGGAAACGACCGGAGGTACTTGAATGGGCACTTCTTGCGCTTCACGAAATAGTAGAAGCCAAGGTACTCATTACTCCTACCGGTGGTATGGACGGTGAAGAAGGTCCGGAAGAGTTCAATGCAGGGGGGGATGCCCACCCACATTTCACAGAAGTGGACGAAGACAGACACAAGAAGAATGGAGTGGGGGCCAAGGTGGTACAGCTGCAGACCATAGAAGTCTAGCAGCATCAAGAAAAAGGAGGAAAAAGGTGGGATCAACCCCACCATGGCGTACAAAGAGAAGTACACCATTGCCGGCATGCTCCTTCTCGAACGGGAGCTCTCCCCCGGCGCGGACCAGGCGGTTGAAGAAGTCCGGGGACCATCCCATGAGGGTCCGAACCTTCTTCAGGTCACCTTCGGTCTTCAAATGGCTCGCGGAGACCCAACTCCATCGCGACACAACAAGGCAAGAGAGGAAAAGCGAGCACAAGTTGGGAGTTTGAGTGCAAGATCGGATGGGAGGCGTAAAGAACCCCAGACGGTGCGCGCTTTCCTTCTTAAGTAAGCCCTCGCAACGTTTGGATGGAAACCGCAAGGAAGTCGAAGATACTACTAAAAAATTCCACCCAGCCGATGACAAGAGGGCCCGGGACCACCCGGACGATCAAGTTGAGGTTCTTACCCAGGTGAATGGTTGTCATCATGAGGCGGGGAGCCCGAAGGAGGCGGCCTGACAAGGAGCGCGGAACCGATACGATTTTTGTATCGAGAACCAACGACCTTCAATTGCGTGAGATCCGCACGCCAAAGATCTCATTTGTCGCACATGGGATATGCCACGCGGCGAGGATTTAACTCCAAACCATCGCCAACGGCACATCCGAAGACCTTTGAAGACTCAGTTCAAAAGTCAAAGGATGGACCCACCTCCGGCGGAATGACTTCACCCAAGGAGTCTTCCCCAGAGGTGGGCCCAGGGGGCCACTTTCGGTACCATGGGTACCATATACCCCTTGGGATTGCAAAGATCTCAAGGGAATATCATCTACTCAATCTGAAGACCTTCGGAGGCCGACATGTCAGACATAACCAGACCCGCTTCCCCAACTTGGTTAGTCCCAGGGTCGCCACATGTACTATCAAACCGGAGCTACCGCCCACAAGGGGGAGGCTCTAGGCTATGTACCATAGCGGCACCTCCGGACCTAACCCCAGACCGAGGGAAGCTCCGAAACTGACACGTGTTAGGTAGCACTGGACCTATCTGTTCCCCACAGTATGCTCCAGAGCTGCCACGTATCCAATCATCGGACCTTCAGCCTCTAACCTCCAGAAGACTCCACAACGGCTCCGGATCTTCAAAGGGAATCAAGGACTTCAAGACCCGATTAAGTGTCATTAATACTATATTAATGACACACGATCGGACGACCTTAATTACCAGTAACGGTGCTATCAAAGCCCGTAATTCGGTTATTAAGGGTAATTAAGCGCATCAAATATGTATCAATATTAGTAACCGCCGGGGCCACATGTCGGGCCAGGCTGACTTGTAACAGCCTGCCCTTGTACTATAAAAGGACAGGCCGACGATACATAACAGAGACTACGCACTCACTCTACACTCTGAACTCACTTTGAGCTAATACATCCAATACAACACCAACACACCCCGTGGAGTAGGGTATTACGCTCAGGCGGCCCGAACCACGTAAATCTTCGTGTCTCTTGTGTCATTTACACTTCACCTTCTTGAATCTCCGCGCGCCCACTCCGAACCTCAAACTCCTCTAACACTTTAGTAGTGTTGGGAGATCTGCCGGATCAAAACCACCGACAAACAGTCTTCTGGAAGCAAGTCGCAGGCTCCCTTTCTATGTTGCATAGCGCCAGTGACGGGTCAGGCCCCATCTGTCGACCTGCAAAGCAGCTTGCAGCCTGATGCTTAGTGAGGATGCATGGTCTGTCGCCTCCAGTCGCCACAGGGCAGGGACAACGGTCAGCAACAAGTGCCCGTTGGGTGGTGCCACGAGGACCCTTCGCGACCCATACTTTGGCTGAATTGCTATGCCTGGCAGTCCGTCCTTGCATCTCCTCTGCCCGAGTGGGCCCACAACGCTATCGAGGACCACTGTGGTCCCCTTGGTGGGTGGTTAGCGATGCTTGGTGCCCATCTTCTGGCAGTTGGCTCCCAGTCCGAAGAATATCAAGGACACCACGATGGTACCCCTCAAGCCTTGGGGGTGAGCGGCGATTCTCCTCACTCCGACGAGGAGTGACTGCAACAGGAGGTCGACAGCCCAGACGACGACGCTGTGAAGGCCGAGCGGCGCCACGAGCTTGATCTAGAATGCTCGGGATCCAAGTGAACTACTGGTACCACAACTCGCCATCTCCCACAGTGTTGGAGGATACAGAGGAGGGTCGACCACTATCATCCGAGGAGGGCGAGACCAGACGAACAGCGGTGAAGTCATATAGGTGATCGAGATGGATGAGAATATTGACCTTGTTTCCTTCAGGCGGGGTGTCTACTTCTGCCATGGCAGGGGGGGTGTCGGAGGTAGTGGAACGGCCGGCGTCAGAAGGAAAAAAAGTGACAGTCTTCACACAGGGAAGCAGATTGGGATCAACCATCCGTTTGATGAAGCCAAATTCCTCTGGGTCAGCCTACATAACCGTGGCACGATCTAAGTGATCGAAGAGACAAATGTCCCCAAGAATCTACCAGATGCCTTCTGCCGAGCGAGCAAACATGGGCAAGTACTCAATTACAATTTTCACTCGGTAGAGCCAGGCGGTTCCTTGAGAGGTATCATCCAGAGTTCAGGGAGAGATGCGAAATTCAGCTCCATCTATGAATACACTGCCGTGCTAAAGAAGGCAGTCACACTGTTCCAAGCAGTCGAGGCACGCAATGAAGGAGCTGGAGGTGCCATGGCGAGCAATAGAGACATTCCAGTGTGGAATCTGGACTTGCTGCTGGATTGCATGGCACAGATCCCCTGGTCTGGCTTCGTGCCGACCACCAATGGGTGAGAGCAGGACAAGGCGTCGACGGAGCCGTGCCATCTCGGCCGCCATCGTGCCACTGATCAGAGCATCTACCTGACCGTGAAACGGCTTATGCTCTAGGAAACCTGCGGCATTAGCACTTCCACCACCCTTCTTTGAGCCGCTTGCACCTCGAATGGATGATTGTGGCCGAAGCGCGTCTCAGAAGGAGACTCTGTGGCGGACCTGGCTGGGGCCGCCGTAAGCTGTGAGGGGAGGAAATGAGATCCGACACTAGATCTTGGGCTCCTTGACTAGAAGGCGAGGATGGATTACAAGATGGCCATTGGGGTGGAGGGGCAAAGGACACCAACGAGCAGTATGTCCACTGTGGAGGCAAGAAGCACAGCGAGGTGTCTCACGACACTAGTGGATGAAGTGGTCTCTTGGAAGGCACCAGAAACATCGACCCCTCATGATCCTTTTAAGATCAGCAGGTGGAAGCGTTGTTCTTCCCTTCGCCATCTGGTCCACTGCTATCTTGGGAGTATCGACCTGGTGACCACAACACTTTAGGCGGACATGTTTCCAATCCGACAAAAGGAGTAGCTCTTTACTGCCGAAAAAGGTTGTCAGATAGTTAATATCATGGTGGTTGAACCGTTCCTTGTTACCCATAGGGTAAGCCAGCGAGCTGTCGGGGATAGGGGCGGATTGATGTTGTGGCAGCTAAAGCCCATGCTCCTCCGCAGCTGGCGAGCCGCCGAGGTTTTGCAGCGTCTTCAATGTCAAGTCCTTCCCAATCCCCCTGAGGATTGGTGATATTCCGGTTTCAGAGTGCTGGGATCTTGGCTGGGTAGCTCCGTGAAAGTGGCCTTGAAAGCTTGTTGCTTGAAGGGAGAGTCTTGCACGGATGAGACTCGCTAGTTACCATCTTGAGCTTTAGGAGTGAATGTCATTGCCACAACCACCAGAGATAATAAGGATGGGGGAGCTTCACTCTCTCGTCGCAGGGCCAAAGATCTGCAGCATAACAGGCGAATCTTCAACCACACCGGCGAAGCAGCGGGGTCTGGGTGGTCTGACCGATGAAAGCCTGCAGAAATCATCATCCGAATCCGAGACATACCTGTGGATCACTGGGAGGAGCAAGAACTCGTAGTCGTCGCTTGATCCCACGGAGTCCCGATTCCCTCTCGCTGGGCTCAAAAGAGCAGAGAAGGGGGTGCAAACCAGGATGGAGTCCCGTCGAGGCCCACGTGAGACCAAGCTGGAGGGGGAGGGTGGGGTCATCGGAAATGGGGATGGGGTGGGGGAGCCAGAGCGGTTGAGGTGCTGGGTTGGAGGAGGAATGGCAGGATGGTGAATGGTTGGCGTTGGGGTGAGCGACAGGGGCGAGGAGGCCGTCTGGGGCGGGGGGCGCTCACGGGCGACAGGGGTGCAGTTGGGGTGCTGGGTTGGAGTAGGAAGGATGGACTGGTGAAGGGATGGTGTGGGGGTGGGTGACGACGGTGAGATGGCCGCTGGAGGCGCGGGGCGCTTACGGGCGGCGGGACTCTCACTCATGGCTCTTCTATTTCAAAATCCTGCACGAACTATCCTCGTGAAACATCTTTTGAGATGATCACCGATGAGAGACAAGAATAACAACAACCTTCTTAGACTCTTTTGAAGTAAACGTAACAAATTAGAAAGATCCAATCACCGCATGCAAATCAAGAAGTGGATCCAGTGAAGGAAAGGTAGGCTGACGAACCTGCTCGACGTCGTCGCGGTCGAAGTCGTCGTCCCTGTGCTGGCTACCGTAGATGCAAGTCCCCTCGGCTTCCTTGTTCCCGAACTTGAACCAGGACGTGGGCCACCACCTGACCGCTCTCGATCGCTGGCACAACTTGAACTAGGACATGGGCCACCACCCGACCGCTCTCGCTCACTGGCACCACCCCAACAGCTGCCCCGCAAGCGGCATTCTCAGCCCCTGTGCTGCCACCTGTGGCAACATCCTCCTCGATGTTGCCGCCCTGGTGCTCAACTGGATCGTGCACGGGATGGACGCCATGGTCTTGTTAGACTTAGGATTAACTTATTGCTCAATCTTAGGGACTGCTAATCAAGGTATTTAGGCATAGATCAAACAATCAAACATAGCAGCGCCCTAGCACCCTAATCATTCATCAATAGAACATGATTAGAGATAGGATTAGGGTCACATATCTTCAGGTTGTGATGAGGATGAGGACATGGCTACACAAGGAGCTTGGCTTTGTGCGCAGTGACTCGGTGAAGGATGGCCGGAAGAAGATTGTCTTCCCCACACAGTCGGAGATCACCACCGGTGGCTGAGGACCTTCCCCTCGCTGCCACGCGTTTGACTAATCGGTTGGTGCGTGAATTTTCGGAGGCGTCGGGCGTGCAATACGTGTTGCACGCCCCGAGTGCCTCCGTAAGTTTTTATAGCGCGGGCGAGAGGGGGGCCTCAACCGAACTGGAGTCGGTTGCACCCTCGATCAGGGCGCGTGGGGAGCGGGAGTCCGTGGTCCTGATGGTTGTTGCCCAACCGAGTTCCACGATGATCACAAACTAACATTCTCCCGCTTGATCACGAGACATAAGACTTACCAACTTACTTTCTTAATTGCTAAACTTAGTGTCTATCTCCTTACGCTCAACATAAATGGCGCGACACATCAAAAGAGCCATTTATGCACTGTTTGACTCGACGACCATGGTACGTCTCACACTTAGAAATAACCTTACTCTTAATTGGCCCCTTAGTATCCAGGATAGTTCACAAGCTCTCCCTTGAACCCATGTCGACTATGTGTTCTCTGAACATATTGGGTGGAAGGCTCTTTGTTAGCGGATCCACAAGTATGTGCTTGGTACTTATTTGCTCAAGACTAATGGTGATCCTAGATTCGATCTTTCATAACATAGAACTTAATTTCGATGTGTTTGGCAGCACCACTCGATTGTTGTTGTGAGAATATTGTACTGCGGGCTTATTGTCACAATACAACTTAAGTGGTTTATAAATGCTGTCGACCACTCTAAGACCGGGTATAAATTTCTTAAGCCATAATGCTTGCCCAGTGGCCTCATAACAAGCAACAAACTCAACATACATTGTGGACAATGTCATGATGGTTTTTTTGGAGATTTTCCATGAAATAGCTCCATTCGTGAGGGTGGACATATAGCCTGAGGTGGATTTCCTAGTATCCACGCACCCTGCAAAATCTGAAGCTGAGTATCCCACTATTTCTAGTGAGTCTGACGTACTAAATGTCAACATGAGGAGTTTTGTACATTGCACGTATCTAAGTGCCTTATTAACGACATTCCAGTGATCAATCCCTAGATTTGACTGATATTTGCCAAACATACCGGTTATAAATGCTAAGTTAGGGTGTGTACACATTTGAGCATACTGAATGCTTCCGACAGTAGAAGCGTAGGGAACTGATTACATCTGATTGAGCTCATATTGATTCTTAGGACACAAAAATTCTCTGAACTTATCACCCTTGACTATCGGAACAGGCGAAGGCTTGCAAGCATACATATTGTACCTCTTGAGTACGCTGTCCAAGTATGCTTTCTGAGATAGGCCTAATACCCCTTTACTACGATCTCGGTGAATCTCGATTCAACACGTATGAAGCTTCACCTAGATCCTTCATGTCGAAATTGGAGGATAATAACTTCTTATTTTCTAAAAGTAGATTAACATCATTACTGACAAGTAGAATGTCATCCACATAAAGAACTTAAAATGTATTTTCCATTCTTAAACTTAGCATATATGTAGCTATCCTCCTCATTCTCCTTAAACCTAAACTTTCTAATCATCTCATCCAATTTGAGATATCATTGCCTTGAGGCCTATTTAAGTCCATAAATTGACTTCTTAAGACGACATCCCATATGTTCCTTTCCCTCAACGACAAAACCTTTTAGTTGTGTCATATAAACGTCCTTGTATAGATCCCCATTGAGGAACGCCGTTTTTACATCCATCTGATGTAACTCTAAGTCAAAATGCGCTACTAATGCCATAATGATTCTAAAGGAATCCTTACTAGAGATGGGTGAGAACGTCTCATTATAATGCACATCTCCTCTTCGAGTGAATCCTTTTGCCACAAGTCTGGCCTTTTATTTCTCGATCTTCCCTTTGGAGTCACATTTAATCTTGTAGACCTATTTATAGCCTACCATTTCGGATCCATTAGGAATTTCGACTATTCCCAGACTTTGTTGACATCCATGGACCTCATTTCATCCTCCATGGCTTTACGCCACTCGGATGACTATGGTCTCCTCATAGCATCATCAAATGAGGTGGGATCATCCTCCATTTGAACTTCTTCACTCATATAGACATAATATTCACTCGGGATGACCGAGCATCTCACTCTTTGAGATCTTCTAAGTTGCACATATTCTAGGGGTTGGGGTAGTCGCTGCTCCTCATCGTTAGCGACAGCTGACTCAAAATGCTCGGAAGGCTGAGCTGGTTCCTGCAGTGCAGGAGCCTCAATAATTTCAGTCACTGACGTAGGAACAACAACGGGTGTTGGATCACGAGTGACAGGCACCGATGATCCAACATCAGCAGGTATCACGAAATAGGGTTCTTGAATCATAGGAATGGGCGCATACACCCGTTACTCCTCATGATCCGCCTCACGTCTTACCATGCTCCCCCTTATCATGACATCTTCTAAAAAGACGGCATGTCTCATTTCCACGAACTTAGTGGAATGATCTGCACAATAAAACCGGAATCCCTTACTCCTGTTGGGATAGCCAATAAAATGTCAACTAATGGTCTTAGATTCCAACTTACCAATCTTTGGGTTGAATATTTTCGCATCAACTGCACAACCCCATATGTGCAAGTAGTTCAATGAGGGCTTACGTCCCGTCCACATCTCATACGGTGTCTTAGGTACTGACCTACTAGGTACTCAATTAAGCACATGAATGGCGGTTTTTAATGCCTCCATCCATAAGCTAATCGGTAACGTAGAATGACTTAACATACTCCTTACCATATCCAGAAGTATACGATTACGCCGTTATGCTACAATGTCGAAGTGTTCTTGCGACACTTCCCTCGGGTCTGCTATGCGAGCAGCCCGTGAAGGTTCTCGATCGGCAGGGTTTAGTCCTCTATCGAGGGATTGCGTGTATGAGAGTATTGAGATAGTGGTTTTATGTGGTTCGGGCCGCAAGAACGTAATACCCTACTCAAAGGTGAGGTTGTATTGCTGGTGAGTGTGTATGTAGCATGTGAATGCATAGATTGGGGATCGTTTGTAACAGTGGCGGTCTGGTCCTTTTATAGACAAGGCCAGACGCCTTACAAGTGGGGTCCGAGGCCCGACAGGTGGCCCTGGGGCGATCTTATCCTAAATATCTAAAGCTTCTCACATAAGTCTCCTCTGACCGTGGCTTGAAGACTCATCGTCTTGCCGCATCAATCGCCAGATGTGTAGTCACTGACAGTGTCAGGGGATGTCTCGTCCGTCTGTCTTGTTGCCATAAGCTACCCACTTGGCGGTGCGGGGTAGGACCACGACATCTTCATTGCGATGTGATTGGATGTAGCAGTCCTTGACTGTTGGCGTGCTCCGTGTAATCCTGCCGGAGGTGGGTCCCTTCCTTCAACTCACCGTCCAGGGTAAGCTGTGGGACATGTGGCAGCTTCAGGGCTAGCCACTGCTGTGGAGGCCAAGCCTGGTACTTCAGGGCACGTGGCAGCTCAAGAGCCCTTCTCTGGAGAGGTGCACAACCTGGTGTTCGAGCCACGTGGTTGCACTTGAGCCCACTCCTATAGTGGGGTGAGGTCCCGTCCAACCAGACTTGTGGCAATTTGGGAACCCGTCTCCCCGAAAGAGCAGAGTCCATCTTGGAGGTCCTCGTGGTAGTGCCGAATCCCGTATTTGAGGAAGCCCTGGGTTCGACGCCTTTTGGACACGTGGTGCCACTCAACGTGCTTAGGTACTTTCAGCCTGTGTGCTCAAAAGGGGCCCTCCCATCCGGGGAGATTTTGTGTGACCCTTTGCGAGAAAGTATTCATCGCAGCACCAGATCGCCGGTATGAAGTTCTCTACTTCACATGAACCATTCCTGGTAGTGCCGTAGAGCCTGCCGGTACCGTGCATTTCGGATGGTAGCATGCCACCTTGCTTCATCAACAAGGTCGATATCTTCACGTTGGAGCTGGTCCTGCGTGGCTTCGTTGAATTTCCAGACTCGGAGGGAGCCCATAGCGATTTCTGTGGGGAGGACGGCCTCGGCCCCACACACCAGGAAGAAAGGCGTTTTGCCCCGTGCCTTGGCTGGGTGATGTCCGGTTGGCCCATAACACACATGGGAGTTCGTCAACGCACTTGGCACCATGCTTATCCAACTTGTCATACGTCCGTGTCTTGAGGCCCCCTGAGGATCTCAGCATTGGCCCTTTCAACATGACCGTTGCTCTTTGGGTGAGCCACAGATGCATAACAAACTTGGACACGAAGGCCTTCGTAGTAGTCTTGGAACGCTGCATTGGTGAACTAGGTCCCGTTGTCGGTGATGATCCTGTTCGGGACCTTGAACCTGCAGATGATCGACTTCATG
The DNA here is from genome assembly GCA_036927565.1 of Tuctoria greenei. Lineage (NCBI taxonomy): Eukaryota > Viridiplantae > Streptophyta > Magnoliopsida > Poales > Poaceae > Tuctoria > Tuctoria greenei. The sequence goes on from JAYESD010000004.1 coordinate 198,817,435, forward strand.
AACTTGACTACGGACTCCTTGTTGATGTTTATCACCAGGGCTGCCTCCGGCCACTTGGTGCACTTGTCTACATCAACGTAGAGGAACCAGTACCCTCCGACTGTCCTGGGAAAGGGTCCCAGGATATCTAGCCCCCAAACCGTGAACGTCCAGGAGGGTGGGATCATCTGCAGTGTTTACGTCAGAGTGTGAATCTGGTTGACGTGGAACTGGTATGCCTTGCACCTTTTCACTAGCTTGACGACATCTTGGAGTGCTGTTTGCTAGTAGAAACCATACCTAAAGGCTTTACCAACTAGTCTTCGAGAAGCAACGTGATTCTCGCACCCTCCTTCGCGGATCTCTGCAAGCAAGTCGCAACCCTCCTCCCGAATTCTGCATCATAATAGAACGCCGTTGGCGCCACACTGCGTAATGTTGTGCCATTCTCACGATCCGCCCAGCAGATATGTGTTCCTCCAGAAGGATGTTGTCCTTCAGGTAGTCCCGGATCTCCATGATCCATGCATCGGGGCTCTCTAGAGCTTCCGGATCTTGGAAGTCGGGTGATCTGGGGTCTCCAGTGACGCACAATAACCTCAATGGGCCCCACGGTTGCAGAGTCGCCAAGGTTGCCAGCTCTGAGGTGTCGGGCTCGCCTTCTTCGTTAGGAACTGTGGGCCTAGCGGTTGGTCGCACTAATCTCGTGCCGAAGACACCTTCAGGAATAGGAGCCCTAGTGGACGCCATTGTTGACAAGGCATCGGCGATGGAGTTGTTGGCGGGGGGCACGTGGCAGAGGTCCAAAGCCTCGAAACCAGCTTCCAGCTTCCTGACGTGTAGGAGGTATGCAACGAGCTGAGGGATGTTGCAGCAGCATTCTCCCCAGACATGCTTGATGATCAGCTGGGAGTCTCCCTTGACCAGCATCCGCTGGACACCGAGACACTACGCAACTGTTAGCCGAAGATGAGGGCTTCATACTCTGCCATGTTGTTGGTCGCCTTGAAGTCAAGGTGCGCCGCGTACTCGGACTGCTCCCCTGTTGGCGAGGTGAGCAGTACACTGGATTTGGCCCCTTGCTTCTGCAATGAACCATAGAATAAGAGTGTCCAGTGGGGTCTGGTCTGCACCGGTTCCCTTGGCTCTAGCTCATTGATTTCCAGGCCCCCTAGGTTGCTTGGTGAGGGAGTCCACTTAGCAATGAAATACGCTAGTGCTTGGCTCTTGATTGCATGCCGTGGCAAGAAGTCAAGCTTGAACTTTGCCAGTTCTGCCGCCCATTTGGCTATGTTACTAGTCGTGTTGGGGCTGCAGAGCACCACCCCCGGTGGGAAAGAAGTCACCAATAAACCCTGTGTGTCTGAAAGTAATGGCGGAGCTTGCTCGACGTGATTAGCACTGCATACATTAACGTGTGTACTTCAAGGTATCTTGTTTTCACTTTCATGCAGGACTTCGCTGATGAAGTAGATCGGGAATTGGATGGCCTGGACCCTCCTCGGGGAATCCATCCTCTTCCATCTGCTCCGGGCCTAGAGACTCCGTGTTCCCTGAACCCGGGGTATCCTCTGGGGGCAGGGACCTAGAGGCTTCTTGATCTCCGAGGCCCCCTAGGGGGACCTGGGTACCCTCTGGGTGCTGGGACCCAGAGGCAATTTGGTTGTTGGGGCCCCCTGCAGTCTCCAAGCCCTGGGGCTCAGGATCAGCAGCATGGGCCCCGTCCGACCCTTGAGGCTACTGGGTACGAGGTCGTTCCGCCACCAAGACCGTTCTTACTAGTTCTGTCATGGCGGCGATGTAGAGGTATAGAGGCTCCCTAGGCTCCAAAGCCACCATTATGGGTAGCGACGTAAGTTGTTGCTTCAGCTCTTGGAACACCTTCTCTTCCTCCTCAGTCCAGACGAATGGTCCAGACTAGTGCAACAGTTTGAAAAACGGAAGGGCCCATTCAGCCAGTCTAGAGATAAACTATAACACCCTCATTTTCATGCATCACACCCTGCATCCATCATTAAATATGGTTAACATTAAGTCACATAAAATGAGCAAGTTTAAAATGAATTAGAAGCAAAACTACACTTAAAAGTTTGTAGAAGTATGGACTTGTCCGGTTGGTACACCGGACTAGTCTGGTTTTCCCCTTTGAAGCCCCTCCAAATTTGTCTGTTTTTGCTGCGGACTAGTCCGATCAAGTATCTGTTCCATTCCGGACTTGTCCGTGGTTGAGTGCGGACTAGTGCAATATTTGGTCCAGTTTTCGAATAAGTTGTCAAATCTCCGCCCTTGTCCGATCTATGCCGAACTTGTCCGTTTTCCTCTCTAGACAAGACCGTACTTGTCCGAACCTCTTAGCAGATTTGGTTTTCGTCCCTATCTAACCTAGGACTAGTCCGCTCCCTCCCCCCTAGCTGACCTGTCCGGTGAGCCCGACTCGGATTCAATCTTTTCCTCCACGACTTGTTATTGGGTATTTACCTTAATTGGGCCAAGGACGTCATGTCGAACCTCTTTGGAGACTATGTGGGACCTCTACACGACCTCCACTGCCTTGAACATGAAATCCATCAAACCCTACACCTCCACCTCTATATAAACAACCCCACACCTCAACTTTACATCTCTTTGCCACTTTTGAAACACACCCAAAACCTTAGTTCGAGGGAGCCGCCATCAAGAGGAGATCCAGCAGCAAGAAAAAGAGGAGGAAACGAAAGAGGATTGAGAGAACAAGATCTTCATCGGGTTTTCATTCTTCATCACCAATTCACCCTCAACTCTTCATCACCAACCCTAGATCGTCAAGATCCAAGTGTTGCCTCCAAACTCTTGTTCTTTGGAGTTCTAGACACGTGGTATACCTTCTACTTTCTCTTTCCCACGTGAATTCAACCCCAATTCTCCAAATTCTCGTATATCAAGAAAACCCTAACTCGCTGGTTCTAGCCAGAGCGGACTAGTCCGACCCTGGTACCGAACTTGTCCGACCTCTGAATCTGAATTGTGCTGAATTAATTACAAATTGACTCGAATCAATCAAAAACCTGTTCAAACTTGTTAGAAACCTTTGTAACTAGCTGGTAAACTTTAATAGCAACTCAATGACAAGTTTTACCTCATTATTGCATAAATCATGCATGTCATGTCATATTGAGTACTATATGAGCATTATTTGATTGAATTGTGTGTTTTGCATGTTTTTTGCTCAGAATAGAAGGTGCTACGCTAGTGGGTGCTGTCGAGGACCTCCAGTACTAGAATTTTGAAGTCTTTGACCCTAACCAAGCTCAAGAGCAAGGCAAGTGTCCTTGATCATTTTGATCCTATGTTTTAAAATGTTTTGTTTGCAAAACTGCATGCTTGTGTCAAATTGATGGAAAACCCATTTATAGGTGTTTACTAGACTTGTTTGACCATCCTTGTTGCTTGGGATACATTGTAGAGAGTCGAGAAGGGCTTTTTTACTTTTTGCTTCGCTCTAATTAATTGGGATTGGAAAACAACCAAATGACCTAGTTATGAATTAATGGAGGATGTAAATTTATGGCTAAATGGTAATGTGGGACTTGGGAGATCTAAGCAAGCATGGTTTGTGGATTGGGTTGGATGATATGGTGGTTTGCTTGCCTTAGATCTAAGGACCGGTTCATGCGAGAATAAGCGAGGACTATAGTTCCACCACAAGGCCAAGTATGGGTGCGGCTTAGCCAATTAATTAGGTGTATTGCTAGCACCGATTCAGATCATATGGAGGAGCGAGAAATGGGAGTCGGTTGGGTTTACAATAATGGTAGGACTGCCTAGGGATCCAAATGGCATTAGAGGGGGCCCTTGGTTTAGGATGTGCACAGTTGTAGACATCGCCACCGGTGAAATCTTAGTGGGTGTCAATATGCTGGTAGTCCCTTTGTAAAGGCTATTTTGTGATCTCTTGGCCATACACCTAAGGAAGTTTAATTGGCATAAGGGAGGTTTCTTTAGTTGCCGACGGGTGATGAAATCACGAACTTGTGGGTAAAGTTGTACAACCTCTGCAGAGTGTTAAAACTCTCATGATAGTTGTGCTCCCGGTCACGAGCACCTGGATGACCTACATGATTAGAGGGAGTTTGGGATGGTTGGATTCAGTTATGGTTATGTTATGAATTGAGTTATGATAAATGAACATGGATGATGATGATGGTAATAATCTGGTATATGGATGGATAATTGATTATGGTTTCGTATTATGTTAATTTTGTGGGATTACTTCACATAGACATAGTATAATGCTTTTTACATGTTTTAAATGTACTTTTCAGCAATTAGCCATTGTTTATTATCATGCCTTGATTAAGATACATGTCATACTTTTTACACTTGCTAAGTATGACATGTACTCACCCTTGCAATTCCCCCACCAACAGTTGTAGGTCCGGATTCGGAGTATCATGATGTTAATAAGGAGTTCTAGGCTGTGTGCTTCCATCAGCTTTGCCTGTGGTATTGCGTGGAGACGCTCTACCCTCATTGCTAAGTTTGCTTAGTTTGTCTAGTTGCTTAATTAGATTATTTCCGCTACAGTAGTATTATCCTTAATGATCATTAGAGTTGTAATATGAGGATTACTTGAATATTGTAATAAAATTACTTATTTAGTAATTTGAGCAGTGGTAATTATCTGTTTATCATTTGTGAATCACTTGTGTATGTGTGTTAAACATTCTGGGCACACATATACTGCACTTGGTTCATTTTTAGAATCGGGTGTCACAAATTGGTATCAGAGCCACATGTTGACCGTAGGACACAACCTAGATAGAATGGACACTTTAGACCACATAAGGGCACTCAGGAAGCGTTGTGATTTGTTTGGTGTGCTGATTGATATGTATTGTTGCTTGTGTGCTTAGTGATGATTGTGGGATGCTTTAGAATTGCCATGTCCATATAGGCTTGCATAGTTAGTTGCTTAGTTTCACATCCCTTGATGCATATAGTTGGGGACATTTTCTAAATTCTTCTCTCTTGCTCTTTCTTTAGATGGTGAGGACTCGCAACCAGAGGGATGTCAATGATGAGGAGGGGAACAATGGAGCACCTCAGAACAACCAGGGACCTACTCAGGGAGCTATCAATCTTGAGCAGCTATTGGCTATGCAAAACTAGCTCATGCAGACCATGATACAGACTATGGGACAACTGCAAGCTGGCAACAACAATCAGCCCCACATGCCTCCACCGCCGCCACCCCCACCACCTCATAACTGGTTGGGAGAGTTTATGAGGACCAGGCCACCCACCTTTGCTCAAGCTATTGATCCTATGGAGGCGGATGATTGGTTGAAGTCTGCAGAGAATAAGCTTGCTATTGTCCAATGCAGCGACCGGGATAAGGTCCTATTTGCTTCTCATCAACTAGTTGGAGCAGCTGCGGATTGGTGGGATTCTTTATACAACGCCTACGAAAATCAAGAGAGGATCACTTGGTATGAATTCAAGGAGATATTCCATTCTCATTATGTGCCGGAAGGTGTTATGATCTTAAAGAGGCAAGAATTTGAGAACTTGAGGCAAGGAAGATCAAGCGTGAGTGAATATCTTGGTAAATTCACTCAACTTTCAAGGTATGCGCCGGAAGATGACAGCCGGGACAGTCGGACACAGTATTTGTTTATGAGGGGCCTTAACTATGAGATCCAAGTGCAATTGCTCAACTGTGATTATGCCAACTTTCAGAAGCCTGTGGATAAAGCAATTGTGGTTGAGAACAAAGTTCGTGAGATGGAGCAGGATAATAAGAGGAAGGCACCATATCAAGGACAACCACAAGGAAGAAATGTGCGCCCCCGCTTTGCACCACCCAATGCACCATACTACAACCCCTCTGCGCCTACTCATCGCTGTGCTTATCCACCTTGTCTAGCTCAGCCTCAGTTTTTGTATCAGCACCCCGCCATGCAAGCACCTTGGCCTCCAATGCCATATGCACCTCGCGCAAACTTTTCTGCAAATGTTGAAAATCAAGCTCATCCAGAAAATTCTGGTGCAGCAAGGCATGCTATACTTGTGGTGAGGTAGGACACTATGCATCTCAATGTCCTAAGTCAGGCCTTGGTGTGACACTCAATTCTGAAAAAGAACCAAGTGAACACATCTGTGTGCCTGAGACGTTCAACACACATACACGAGTGCATTCACAAAAGGATATACAGAAAATTACCACATAACAAGATTAATTAAATACTTTTACTACACAATTCCAAATATCCTGGAATACAAGCTCTAATGAATATTAATGGCAAGTTTGAACTAATGCAGCGGAAATAAACTAATAAGCAACTAAGCAAAAGGGATAGCGCACCTCCAACACTCCACAGGCAAAGCTGACGGTAGACACGGCCTAGAACTCCACATTTTCATCGTTATACTCCCAATCCTGACCTACAACTGTTGGTGGGGGAATTGCGAGGGTGAGTACATGTCGTACTCATCAAGTGTGGAAAGTATGACATGTAGCTGATACAAATGACGAATATAATAATGGCTAAGTGCTGAAAAGTACATTAAAACATTTGAAAAGCAATATATTATATGTATGTGAAGCAAACCCATCATAAACCATAAGTAATATCATAGTACCAGTCCATATTTCATTACCATCATCCATATTCCAGATTATTACCATCAAGCATATCCAGTACCAGAATTTATTCCATAACCAACCATAACCATTACCAAACCATAACCATAACCAACCAACCATCCCAATACCAAGTTTTCCTCTAATCATGCGAGGGTCCTGGTTGCTCATAACCGGGAGCACGACTATCATGATAGTTTTAATTACTCTGCTGAGTTTGTACCTCTTTACCCACGTGTTTGTGATTTCATCACCTTACAGTGACTAGAACCTCTATTATTCCGTCTCACACTTCCGCTAGTGTGTGGCCAAGAGATCACAAAATAGCCTTTACAAAGAGATTACTTGCCTATTTAGACCCCACTGAGGTTTCACCGGTGGCGATGCCTCCAACTGAGCACATCTTCAACCAAGAGCCCCCTCTTGAGCCATTTGGATCCCAGGGTAGCCCTATCAATCATCAACAAACCCAATCCGACTACCCCTTCCCTAAGCATCCTTAATGGTCCAAATAGCACTGGCAAAGCCCTAATTAATCAGCTAAGCTACACCCATACTTGGCCTCGTGGTGGCACTGTAAATCCTGGATGGTCGCTCCACGAACCGGTCTTTAGATCTAAAGCAAGCAAACCACCATAACATCCAACCCATCCACATACCAGGCTTGCTTAGATCACCCATTACCATATCATATTAACCAGTTTATATTAATCATAATATCATAAATGCATATTTAAGTTAAGTGGTATAGTTGTCTTCCCATGCCAATTAATTAAGCAAAGCAAAAAGGGTAAAAAGCCCATCCTGACTCTCTACCATGAATTCTAGGTGACATGGGTGGTTATACAACTCCAGTAAACTTCCTATCATAGGATTCCCATCAAATTGACACAAGCATGCAATTTTGCAAACAAAACATTTATTTGAAAAACAGGATCGATATGATCAAGAACACTTGCCTTGCTCTTGAGATTGGTTCGGGTGAAAGCCTTCAAACTCTTGGTGCTGGAGGTCCTCCGATACGCTATCTAGTGCAAATCTGTCTAAACCGTGCAACAAACATACAAGAAAAGAATAAAAATCAATAAGCGCACATATATTACTCAATATGTCATGACATGCATGATTAATGCAATTATGAAGTAAAACTAGTTAACGAGTTGTTAATGATGTTTACTAATCAGTTCTAGTAGTTTTTAACAAGTTTGAATAGGTGTGGAATTGATTCAAACCAATTTAGAATTTAATTTAACAGAATTTAGATTGCAAGATTGGACAAGTCCGCAGCTAGGCCGGTCTAGTCCGCACAGCGCAGGAACAACAGATTAGGGTTTTTTCTTGATCGACGTGAATTTTGAGAGATAGGGTCGAATTCACGTGAGAAAAAGAGAATAGAAGGTATACCAGGTGTGTAAGACTCCAAAGAATCAAGAGTTGTGGAGACAACACTTGGATCTTGAAGATCTAGGGTTGATGAAGAACTTGATGGTGAATTGGCGATGGAGAATGAAACTTGATGGAGATCTTGACTCTCTTTTGTTTCCTCCTCTTTTTCTTCTTGCTCTAGATCTCCTTCTCCCTCCTTGGTGGCAGCTATTCACGAGCTAGGGTTTGGGTGTGATGGAAAAGTCGCAAATAGATATCAAGCCAAGGGGTGGGGTTGTTTATATAGAGGTGGAGGGCTAGGGTTGGGTGGATTTCGAGTTTGAGAGGAGTAGGGGTTGGTTTAGAGTCCCACATGGACTCTAAAAGAGTTAGGCACGTCGTCCCTAGGCCCACTTAACGTAAAACTCAAGAAACAAGTCGTGAAACATAAGATCAACTCGGAGTCACGATTTATCGAACAAGTCCGAAAAGGGTCGGACTAGTCCGAAGTTAGACAAAGAGAAATCGGACAAGTCTGGACTGGACATCGGACAAGTCCAAACTTATCCAGAGAAAAAAACAGACAAGTCTGGCCAAAATTGGACAAGTCCGACTTTAGTCAGAGGGGAAAACGGACAAATCCGATGGAACACCGGACAAGTACAGAAAAGTTCGGGGACTTAGCAAAATTTCCAAGGATTCCTGGAATATCGGACTAGTCAGCACAGGACTAGACAAGTCTGAAAGTGTCCAGAGGGAAAAATAGACTAGTCCGTAGCAAAACAGACAAGTCCGTTTGAAGTTAGAGAGAAATCGGACTAGTCCGCATAAAAATCGGACTAGTCCGCACTTTCCATAATTCTTAAGTGCGGTTTTTCTCTGAATTCATTTTAAACTTATTCCTTTTTATGTGGATTAATGTTAGACATGTATATGAACTTATGCAATGCATGATGGAAAAATTTTCCCATGTTTCAAAGCGCAAGCTCTTAACATGTCCTCTAAAATCTGATTGGTCCTCTTAGTTTGTCGATCTGTTTGAGGGTGATATGCTGAGCTAAAATTCAACCTTGTTTCCAATGCTTCATGCAATTTTTGCCAGAACCTAGTGGTAAATTGAGAACCTCTATCTGAAACTATCTTTTTTGGAACTCCATGCAAACATAATATTCTTCCCATATACAATTCAGCCAACTTCTCTGCAACAAAGGTGGTCTTGACAGGAATAAAGTGAGCTGACTTAGTTAATCGTTCCACAATTACCCATATAGAGTCATAACCGGACTGAGTACGCGGTAAACCAACTATGAAGTCCATTCTAATTTCTTCCCACTTCCGTTCTGGAATCTTTAATGGCTGCAATAATCCAGCAGGTCTTTGATGTTCTGCCTTGACTCGTTGGCACACATCACACAAGACTACATATTCAACTATGTCCTTCTTCATGCCAGCCCACCAATAACAAGTCTTCAAGTCTTTGTACATCTTTGTACAACTGGGATGAATTGAGTAAGGTGAGTCATGTGCCTCTTTCAATATTGTCTCCCAAATATGCTTCACATTAGGGACGACAATCCTCTTACCAAGCCATAGAGTACCATGTTTGTCCTCATCAAATCTGAATATTTTCCCTTCTTGTGTTCTTTCCTTGATCTCTTAGATTACCTCATCCTTCGCTTGGCCCTCTCAAATCTCCCATGCGCCAAAGTCAGATTTAACTCCATCATCACCATCTCATTGATGAATCTGAGGTTCAACCTTTCAAACTCCTTACATAACTCAGATGATAGCCCTCGAACTGTGAGTTGGTGACTTACTCCTTTTCTACTCAATGCATCGACCACTACATTGGCTTTTCTGGGTGATAATTGATTCCCAAATCATATTCCTTGATGAGCTCCAACCATCTTCATTGCCTCAAATTCAGATCCATTAATGTGAAAATATACTTAAGACTCTTATGATCCGTATAAATTTCATACCTATGTCTAAGAATATAATGTCTCCAAATCTTCAATGCGTGTACTATGGTTGCAAGATCCAAATCATGTGTCAGGTAATTCTGCTCATGTTTCTTCAATTGCCTCGATGCGTAGGCGACCACTTGACCCTCTTGCATGAGCACACATCCAAGTCCTTGTCTCGATGCATCACAATAAATATCGAAGCTCTTGCTCACACCCGACAATACTAAAACTGGGGCTGTTGTTAACCTTTTCTTCAACTCCTCAAAACTCCCTTGACAAGCTTGAGTCCATTGAAACACTTTCCCCTTCATTAGCAACTTTTCCATTGGCTTGACATTTTGGAAAAGTCCTTGATGAATCGACGGTAATATCCAGCCATCCCAAGGAAACTTCGGATTTCCTTTACATTTTGTGGTGGCTCCCATTTCAACACGTCTCTCACTTTTCTTGAGTCAACCGATAATCCTCCTCCCAAGATGATATGACCCAAAAATGATACCTCCCTTAACCAAAACTGACACTTGTTGAACTTGGCATACAATTGGCGCTCTCTCAATTTCTGCAATGTAAGCCTCAAGTGTTCCTCATGTTCCTCCTCATCCTTCGGGTAGATCATAATGTCATCAATGAACACCACAACAAACTTATCCAAGTACTCCATGAAGACCTTTTTCATGAGGTACATAAAGTAGGCAGGCGCATTGGTCAATTCGATGGACATAACGGTATACTCATAAGACCCATATCATGTCCGAAAAGCTGTCTTGGGTATGTCCGATGGTCTAATCTTCATTTGAAAGTATCCTGACCTCAAATCAGTCTCGGAGAAGACACAAGCACCCTTCATTTGATCAAACAAGTCTTCTATGCGTGGCAAGGTGTACTTTTTTTTGATTGTCACCTCGTTGAGAGCTCGGTAATCCACACACATCCTTTGTGATCCATGCTTCTTATCCACGAAAAGAACAGGTGCTCCCCAAGGTGAAGAGATGGGGCGAATAAAATCTTTCTCCAGCTGCTATTGAATCTACTTCTTGAGCTCTGCTACTCCTTAGGAGGCATCCTATATGGCCTCTTAGCTATAGGTGCAGTTCCAGGTATTAAATCAATAACAAATTCAATATCTCGATCAGGTGGCATACCTGGCAACTCGTCTGGAAAGACATCCAAGAATTCACACACCACTGTAATCTCCTCAATTGCGGCACCGTCCATGTGATTCAGCTCCAATTGTTTCGGTGCATGTTGAGATGCTTCAAATTCTACGGTGATCCCTTCCTCATTAGTCAACTTCACCATCTTCGTGGCACATTCAATAACTCCATTGTGCTTCCTCAACCAGTCCATACCAAGTATAATGTCCAATGCTTGAGAATCCAAAACAATGAGGTTGGCAAAGAAGTCTACCCCCTTATTCTAAGGCTTACTTTTGGACATACTATATTTGTCCTCATCTCTCCTCTAGGAGACTTAACCAATAGAGTATACTTCATATGAGAGATAGAAAAACTATACTTGGCAACATATTTCGATGCAATGAATGAATGCGATGCTCCAGAATCAAATAACATAGTTGCTGGGTTGGAGTTTGCGAGAAACATACCAATCACCACGTCATCCGCTTGTTGCGCATCCTTCGTAGAGACATGGTTCATGTTGCCGCGAGCGAAATTCTGCTGTTCATGATTCCCTTGCGGTTGTCATCCACTGGGTCTTGGGTTTCGTATAGGCGCATTGCTTCCTTGACCAAGGCCTGACTTAGGACATTGTTGTGCAAAGTGTCCACCTTCTCCACAAGTATGACACTTCTTTGCTGCACCAGAATTTGGACGGACTTTATTCTCAACATTTGCACCAGGAAAGTTGGCTCGAGGTGCAAAAGTCATTGGAGGCCTAGGTGCTTGCATAACAGGGCGCTGCCGCACAAACTGAGTCGGGCGCGATGCATAACCAGGGCGATGAGCAGGCGCAGAAGAGCTATAATATGGCGCATTAGGTGGTACAAAGCAAGGGCGTACATTACTTCCTTGTTGCTGTCCTTGATATGGCGCCTTCCTCTTGTTGTCTTGCTCCATCTCACGGACCTTGTTCTCCACAAAATTGTTTTGTCCACAAGCTTCTGGAAGTTACCATAGTCACAATTCAGCAATTGCACTTGGATTTCATTGTTAAGGCCCCTCATAAACAAATATTGCTTCCGACTGTCCAGACTCACATCCTCAGGCGCATACCTTGAAAGTTTAGTGAATTTATTGAGGTATACACCCACACTCGATCTTCCTTGCCTCAAGTTCTCAAATTCTTGCCTCTTCAAGATCATAACACCTTTGAGCACATAATGAGAATGGAAGCTCTCCTTAAATTCGGCCCAAGAAATCCTCTCTTGGTTCTCATGAGCATTGTAATAAGAATCCCACCAATCCGCAACTGCTCCGACTAGTTGATGAGAAGCAAATATAACCTTCTCCCGGTCACTGCATTGGACAATAGCTAGCTTCTTCTACATGGACTTGAGCCCATCGGCATCCATAGGGTTAGCGGCTTGAGCAAAGGTTGGTGGCCTAGTCCTCATGAACTCTCCCAACCGGTTATGAGGAGGTGAGGGTGGCGGTGGAGGCATGTGAGGCTGATTGTTGATGTTACCAGCCTGCAACAGTAACATAGTTTGTATCATGGTCTGCATGAGTTGGTTTTGCATAGCCAAAAGCTGCTCAATATTGATAGCTCCCTGAGCAGGTCCTTGTCAATTTTTGTTCCGAGGTGCTCCATTATTCTCCTCCTCATCGTTGCACCCTCTGGTTGCAAGTCCTCACTATCTGAAGAAAAGCAAGAGATAAGAATTTAGAAGACATCCCCAACTATATGCATCAAGGGATATGAAACTAAGCAACTAACTACACTAGCCTATATGGACATGGCAATGCTAAAGCATCCCAAAATCCTCTATTAAGCACACAAGCAAACAATATATAGCAAACAACACACCAAGCAAAAACACATCGATTCCTGAGTGCTCCTATGTGCTCTAAAATGTCCATTCTATCTAGGCTGCATCCTACGGTCAACCTGTGGCTCTGATACCAAATTGTGACACCCGGTTCCGAAAATGAACCAAGTGAATGCATATGTGTGCCCATGACGTTCAACACACATACACGAGTCCATTCACAAAAGGATATACAAAAAATTACCACAAAACATGATTAATTAAGTACTTTTATTACACAATTCCGAATATCCTCGAATACAAGCTCTAATTAATATTAATGGCAAGTTTGAACTAATGCAGCGGAAATAAACTAATAAGCAACTAAGCAAAAGGGATAGCGCAGCTCCAACACTCCACAGGCACAGCCGACGGTAGACACGGCCTAGAACTTCGCATTATCATCGTTATACTCCCAATTCAGACCTGCAACTGTTGGTGGGGGAATTGCAAGGGTGAGTACATGTCGTACTCAGCAAGTGTGGAAAGTATGACATGTAGCTGATACAAATGACGAATATAATATGGCTAAGTGCTTAAAAGTACATTAAAACATTTGAGAAGCAATATATTATATGTATGTGAAGCAAACCCATCAAAAACCATAAGTAATATCATAGTACCAGTCCATATTTCATTACCATCATCCATATCCCAGATTATTACCATCAATCATATCCAATACCAGAATTTAATCCATAACCAGCCATAACCATTACCAAACCATAACCATAACCAACCAACCATCCCAATACCAAGTTTTCCTCTAATCATGTGAGGGTCCAGGTTGCCCATAACCAGGAGCACGGCTATCATGATAGTATTAATTACTCTGCAGAGTTTGTACCGCTTTACCCACGTGTTTGTGATTTCATCACCTTGCAGTGACTAGAACCTCTATTTTTCCGTCTCACACTTCCGCTAGTGTGTGTCCAAGAGATCACAAAATAGCCTTTACAAAGGGATTACTAGCCTATTTAGACCCCACTAAGGTTTCACCGGTGGCGATGCCTCCAACTGAGCACATCTTCAACCAAGGGCCCCCTCTTGAGCCATTCGGATCCCATGGTAGTCCCACCAATCATCAACAAACCTAATCCGACTACCCCTTCCTTGAGCATCCTTAATGGTCCAAATAGCACTGGCAAATCCCTAATTTATCATCTACGCTGCACCAATACGCCTCGTGGTGGCACTGTAAATCCTGGATGGTCGCTCCACGAACTGCTCCTTAGATCTAAAGCAAGCAAACCACCATAACATCCAACCCATCCACATACCAGGCTTGCTTAGATCACCCATTACCATATCATATTAACCAGTTCATATTAATCATAATCTCATAAATGCATAATTAAGTTAAATGGTATAATTTTCTTCCCATCCCAATTAATTAACCGAAGCAAAAAGGGTAAAAAGCCCATCCCGACTCTCTACCATGAATTCCAGGTGACAAGGGTGGTTATACAACGCTAGTAAACTTCCTATCATAGGATTCCCATCAAATTGACACAAGCATGCAGTTTTGCAAACAAAACATTTATTTTAATAACAGGATCAATATGATCAAGGACACTTGCCTTGCTCTTGAGATTGGTTCGGGTCAAAGCCTTCAAACTCTTGATGCTGGAGATCCTCCGCAACGCTCTTTAGTGCAAATCCGTCTAAACCGCGCAACAAACATACAAGACAAGAATAACAATCATTAAGTGCACATATATTACTCAATATGTCATGACACGCATGATTAATGCAATTATGAAGTAAAACTAGTTAACGAGTTGTTAATGATGTTTACTAATCAGTTCTAGTAGTTTTTAACAAGTTTGAACATGTGTGGAATTGATTTGAAACAATTTACAATTTAATTTAACAGAATTCAGATTGCAAGATCGGAAAAGTCCGCAGCTGGGCCGGACTAGTCCGCACTGCGCAGGAACAGCGAATTAGGGTTTTTCTAGATCAACGTGATTTTAGAAGACGGGGTTGAATTCACGTGAGAAAATAAGGTATATGTGACACCCGGTTCCGAAAACGAACCAAGTGAACGCATATATGTGCCCAGGACGTTCAACACACATACACGAGTGCATTCACAAAAGAGTATACATAAAATTACCACAGAACAAGATTAATTAAGCACTTTTATTACACAAACCATATTATCCCTAAATACAAACTGTAATGAAAATTAATGACTAAGTGCTGAAAAGTACATTAAAACATTTGAAAAGCAACATATTATATATATGTGAAATAAACCCATCATAAACCATGTAATCATCATAATTCCAATCCATATTCATTACCCTCATCCAAATTCCAGATTTCATCATTACCATTAACCATATTCAATACCATAATTTAATTCATAACCAGCCATAACCATTACCAAACCATAACCATCCCAAAAACCATCCCAATACCAAGTTCCCTCTAATCATGGAAGTTGTCTAGGTGCTCATAACCGGGAGCACGGCTATCATCATAGTTTTTAGACACACTTTGCAAAGGTTGTACCACTTTACTCACGTGTTTGTGATTTCATCACCTTGCAGTGACTAGAACCTCTATTATGTCACCCCACACTTCTGTCGGTGTGTGGCCAAGAAATCACAAAATAGCCTTTACAAAGGGATTACTAGCCTATTTAGACCCCACTGAGGTTTCAACGGTGGCGATGTCTCCAATTGAGCACATCTTCAATCAAGGGCCCCCCTCTTGAGCCATTCGGATCCCAGGGTAGTCCCACCAATCATCAACAAACCCAATCCGACTACCCCTTCCTCGAGATCCTTAATGGTCCAAACAACACTAGCAAATTCCTAATTAATCAGCTACGCCACACCAATACTTGGCCTCGTGGTGGCACTATAGTCCTGACTTATTCTCACATGAAGCGGTCCTTAGATCTAAAGCAAGCAAACCACCATATCATCCAACCCATCCACATACCAGGCTTGCTTAGATCACCCATTACCATATCATATTAACCAGTTCATGTTAATCAAATCTCATAAGCCATAATTAAGTTAAGTGGTGTAGTTGTCTTTCCATCCCAATTAATTAAGCGAAGCAAAAAGGTAAAAAGCCCTTCCCGACTCTCTACCATGTATTCCAGGTGAAAAGGGTGGTCAAACAAATATAGTAAACTTCCTATCATAGGATTCCCATCATATTGACATAAGCATGCAGTTTTGCAAACAAAACATTTATTTTAAAAACAGGATCAATATGCTTCAAGGTCACTTTCCTTGCTCTTGGGATTGGTTACGTTCAAAGACTTCAAGCTCTTGGTGCTGGAGATCCTCCGCGCACTTTCTAGCGCAAATCCGTCTATTCCGCACAATAAACATACAAACAAGAAACACAATCAAAGAGTGCACAAATATTACTCAATATGACATGATATGCATGATTGATGCAAATGCAAGGTGGAACTTGTTAACGAGTTGCTATTAATGATCACAACTAGTTCTAAAAGATTTTAACAAGTTTATACAGGTTTGGAGTTGATTAGATCTAATTTTAAAATTATTTCGACACAATTTAACCAGGAAAATCAAACTAGTCCGCTAGGGACCGGACAAGTCCTCACTGCGCGAGAACAACAGATTAGGGTTTCCCAGATCGACGTGAATTTGGATATTTGGGGTTGAATTCACGTAAGGAAAAGAGAATAGAATATATACCAGGTGTTTAGAACTCCAATGAATCAAGGATCTTGGAGGCAACACTTGGATCTTGGCGATCTAGGGTTGATGAAGAACTTGATGGTGGATTGTTGACGAAGAACGCGAAGTTGATGGAGATCTTGATCCTCTTTCATTTCCCCCTCTTCTTCTCCTTCCTCTAGATCTCCTTCTCCCTCCTTGGTGGTGGCTAATCATGAGCTAGGGTTTGGGTGTGGAGGAAAAGTGGCAAATAGATGTCAAGCCAAGGGGTGGGGTTGTTTATATAGAGGTGGAGGCTAGGGTTAGATGGATCTTGAGTTTGGGATGAGTAAAGGTCGGTTTAGAGTCCCACATGGGCTCTAAAAGAGTTAGGCATAACATCCCTAGGCCCACTTAATATAAAACCCAAGAAACAAGTCGTGAAACAAAGGATCAACACAGAGTCGCGATATATCGGACAAGTCTGAAAAGGACCAGACTAGTCCAAAGTTGGACAGAGGGAAATTGGACAAGTCCGAACTGGACATCGAACAAGTTCGAACTTATCCAGAGGGGAAAACAGACAAGTCTGGCATAAAATTGGACAAGTCCGACTTTAATCAGAGGAAAAATGGACAAGTCCGCTGGAAGACCGGACTAGTCCGGACAAGTCAAGGGAGTTAGCAAATTTCCAAGGATTCTTGGAACACTGGACTAGTTTGCATAGGACCGGACAAGTCTGAGAGTGTCCAGAGGGAAAAACAGACTAGTCCGTAGAAAAATAGACAAGTCCGTTTGATGTCAGAGAGAAATCGGACTAGTCCGCACCAAAATTGGACTAGTCTACACTTTCGAGAATTCTTAAGTGCGGTTTTGTTTCTAATTCATTTTAAAGTTGTTCCTTTTTATGTTGCTCAACATTAAACATGTATTGAAATGTATGTAATGCATGATGGATGAAAATGAGGGTGTTACAAACCTACCTCCCTTAAAATGAATCTCGCCCTCGAGATTCGAAATGGAAGAGAAAAGATAGGGAAATTCCTTCTTGGGATCATCCTCCAACTCCCATGTTGCCTCTGATTTTGTGTGACGCTTCCATTGAACTTTACACCATCGAATAGCCTTGTTCCTTGTGACTCTCTCCTTGGTTTCCAAGATTTTGATCGGTTGCTCGACATAAGTCAAATAAGTCTCTAGTTCCAATTCTTCCATTGACACTTGTTCTTCCGGTACCCTTAAACACTTATTGAGATGGAAAACATGAAACACATCATGCAAATCTGATAGATGAGTCGGCATCTCCAACTTATACACTACTTCTCCCCTTTTGTCCAAAATCTTGAATGGTCCCATATAACGAGGTGCTAGCTTGCCTCTGATATTAAACCTCTTATGACCTCGCATTAGTGACACCTTGAGGTAAACAAAATCTCCGATTCCAAAGACTAATTTCCTTCTCCTATTGTCTGCATAGCCTTTTTGCCTTGATTGAGCAACCCTCAAGTTCTCACGAATAACCTGAACTTGTTTTTCAGCTTCTTGCAACACATCGGTTCTAAATACTTGATTCCCCTGTCTCACTCCAGAACAAAGGCATCCTACACCTCCTTCCATATAGTGCTTCATAGGGTAACATCTTCAAGCTTGCTTGGTAACTATTGTTGTATGAAAATTCTGCGTATGGCAAGCTCTTGTCCCAACTTTTCCCATGCTTCAAAGCACAATCTCTTAACATATCCTCTAAAATCTGGTTGGTCCTCTCAGTTTGTCCATCCGTTTGAGGGTGATATGCTGAGCTAAAATTCAACCTTGTTCCCAATGCTTCATGCATTTTTTGCCAAAACCTGGAGGTAAATTTGAGAACCCCTATCCGATACTATCTTCTTTGGAACTCCATGTTGACACACAATATGCTCCATGTATACTTCGGCCAATTGTGCGGCTGTATGCTTGGTCTTCACAGGGGTGAAATGAGCTGATTTGGTCAACTGATCCACAATTACCCAAATTGAGTCATAACAGGACTGAGTACGGGGCAATCCAACTACAAATTCCATTCCGATTTCTTACCACTTCCATTCCAGAATCTTCAATGGTTGCAATAATCTCGCTGGCCTTTGATGTTCCGCCTTTACCCGTTGGCACACATCACACAATGCTACATATTCATCTATGCCTTGTTCATGCTAGCCCACCAATAGCATGTCTTCAAGTCCTTGTACATCTTTGTACAACTGGGGTGAATTGAGTAAAGGCAAGTCATGTGCCTCCTTTAGTATTGTCTCCCGAATATGCTTCACATTAGGCACAACAATCCTCTTACCAAGCCATAGAGTACCATGTTCATCCTCATCAAATCTGAATTCTCTTCCCTCTTGGGTCCTTTCCTTGATCTCCTGAATTTCCTCATCCTTCGCTTGACCCTCTCAAATTTCTTGCTCCAAAGTCGGATTTAACTCCATCATCCCCGTCTCATTGATGAATCCGAGTTTCAACCGTTCAAACTCCTTACATAACTCGGATGGTAACTCTTGAACTGTGAGTTGATGACTTACTCCTTTCTGACTCAAGGCATCAGCCACTACATTGGCTTTTCCCGGATGATAGTTGCTCCCCAAATCATAATCCTTGATGAGCTCCAACCATCTTCGTTGCCTCAAATTCAGATCCGTTTGTTTTAAAATATACTTAAGACTCTTGTGATCCGTATAAATTTCACACTTATGTCCAAGGATGTAGTGTCTCCAAATCTTCAATGCATGTACTACGGCTGCAAGTTCCAAATCATGTGTTGGGTAATTATGCTCATGTTTCTTCAATTGTCTCAATGCGTAGGCAACCACTTGAACTTCTTGCATAAGCACACATCCAAGTCCTTGTCTCGATGCATCACAATAAATATCAAAACTCTTGCTTACGTCTGGCAAAACCAAAACTGGAGCTATAGTTAACCTTTTCTTCAACTCCTCAAAACTTTCTTTACAAGCTTCAGTCCATCGGAAAGCCTTTCCCTTCATTAGCAATTCCATCATTGGCTTGGCTATCTTGGAAAAGTCCTTGATGAATCAAAGGTAATATCCAGCCATCCCAAGAAAACTCCTTATTTCCTTTACTTTTTGCGGGGGTTCCCATTTCAACACGTCCCTCACCTTTACAAGGTCAACCGAAAATCCTCCTCCTGAAATGATATGGCCCAAAAATGATACTTCTCTCAACCAAAACTGACACTTGTTGAACTTGGCTTACAATTGATGCTCCCTCAATTTCTGCAATGTAAGCCTCAAGTGTTCCTAGTGTTCCTTCTCATCGTTCGAGTAGATCACAATGTCATCAATGAACACAACAACAAACTTATCCAAGTACTCCATGAAGACTTTATTCATGAGGTACATAAAGTACGCAAGCGCATTTGTCAATCCAAAGGACATCATGGTGTACTCATAAGATCCATACCGTGTCCTCAAAGCTGTCTTGGGTATGTCCGATGGTCTAATCTTTATTTGAAAGTATCCCGACCTCAAATCAATCTTAGAGAAGACACAAGCACCCTTCATCGGATCAAACATGTCCTCTATACGGGGCAAGGTGCACTTGTTCTTGATTTTTACCTCGTTGAGAGCTCGGTAATCCACACACATCCTTTGGGATCCATCCTTCTTGTCTACAAATAAAACGAGTGCTCTCCAAGGTGGAGAAATGTGGCGAATAAAAACTTTCTCTAATTGCTCTTGAATTTGCTTCTTGAGCTCCGCTAATTCCTTAGGAGGCATCCTATACGACCTCTTAGCTATAGGTGCAGTTCCAGGTATTAAATCAATAACAAATTCAATGTCTCGATCAGGCGGCATACCTGGCAACTCATCCGGAAAAACATCAAAAAATTCACACACCACCGGAATCTCCTCAATTGCGGCACCATCCATGTGATTTAGCTCCAATTGCTTTGGTGCATGTTGAGATGCTTCAAATTCTACGGCGATCCCTTCCTCATTGGTCAACTTCACCATCTTTGTGGCACACTCAATGACTCCATTGTGCTTCCTCAACCAGTCCATACCAAGTATAATGTCCAATCCTTGAGAATCCAAAACAATGAGGTTGGCAAAGAAATCTACCCCCCTTATTCTAAGGCTTACTTTTAGACATACTATATTTGTCACCATCTCTCCTCCAGGAGACTGAAGCAATAGAGTAAACTTCATATGAGAGATAGGCAAACTATACTTGGCAACATATTTTGATGCAATGAATGAATGCGATGCTCCAGAATCAAATAACATAGTCGCCGAGTTGGAGTTTGCGAGAAACATACCAATGACCACATCATCCGCTTGTTGAGCATCCTCCGTAAAGACATGGTTCACGTTGCCACGAGCAAAATTCTGCTGTTCACGGTTTCCTTGCGGCTGTCCTCCATTGGGTCTTGGGTTTTGTCTTGGCGCATTGCTTCCTTGACCAAGGCCTGACTTAGGGCATTGATGTGCAAAGTGTCCAACTTCTCCAAGTATAGCACTTCTTTAGTCCACCGGGATTATTGGGGCGAGCTTGGTTTTGAACACTTGCACCAGGAAAATTGGCACGGGGTGCATAAGGCATTGGAGGCCTGGATGCTTGCATAACAGGGCGCTGCTGCACAAACTGAGTTGGGCGCGGTGCATAACCAAGGCACTGTACAGGAGCAGAGGAGTTGTAGTATGGTGCATTAGGAGGCGCAAAGCGAGGGTGCACATTACTTCCTTGTTGCTGTCCTTGATATGTTGCCTTCCTCTTGTTGTCTTGCTCCATCTCACAGACCTTGTTCTCCACAACAATTTGCAACAAGCTTCTGGAAGTTGGCATAGTCACAATTCAACAATTGCACTTGGATCTCATTGTTAGGGCCCCTCATAAACAGATATTGCTTCCGACTGTCCCGGCTAACATCCTCAGGCGCATACATTGAAAGTTGAGTGAATTTATTGAGATATTCACCCACACTCGATCTTCCTTGCCTCAGGTTCTCAAATTCTTATATTTTCAAAATCATAACACCTTCGGGCACATAATGAGGTCGGTAACTCTCCTTGAACTCAGCCCAAGAAATCCTCTCTTGGTTCTCATGATCATTGCATAGCGAATCCCACCAATCAGCAGCTGCTCCAACAAGTTGATGAGATGCAAATAGCACCTTCTCCCGGTTGCTGCATTGGACAATAGCCAGCTTATTCTCTACGGACTTGAGCCAATCATTAGCATCCATAAGATCAGCGGCTTGAGCAAAGGTTAGCGGCCTAGTCCTCATAAACTCTCCCAGCCGGTTATGAGGAGGCGGGTGTGGCGGTGGAGGCATGTGGGGCTCATTGTTGACGTTACCAGCCTGTAGCTGTCCCATTGTCTGTATCTGGGTATGCATGAGCTGGTTCAACATAGCCAAAAGCTACTCAATGTTGATAGATCCATGAGCAGGTCCTTGTCCATTGTTGTTTTGAGGCGCTCCATTATTCTTCTCCTCATCACTACCATCACTCTGGTTGCGAGTCCTCACCATCTGAAGAAAAGAAAGAGATAAGAATTTAGAAACGTCCCCAGCTATATGCATCAAGGGATATGAAACTAAACAACTACCTATACTAGCCTACATGGACATGGCAATGCTAAAACATCCCAAAATCCTCTATTAAGCACACAAGCAAACAATATATAGCAAACAACACACCAAGCAAAAACACATCGATTCCTGAGTGTTCCTATGTGCTCTAAAGTGTCCATTCTATCTAGGCCGCGTCCTATTGTCAACCTCGCTCTGATACCAATTTGTGACACCCGGTTCCGAAAACGAACCAAGTGAACGCATATGTGTGCCCATGACGTTCAACACACATACACGAGTGCATTCACAAAAGAGTATACATAAAATTACCACAAAACAAGATTAATTAAGCACTTTTATTACACAAACCATATTATCCTCAAATACAGCTCTAATGAAAATTAATGACAAGTTTGAATAAAGCAGCAGAAATACTCTAATTAAGCAAACTAAGAAACTAAGAAAAAGGGATATAGCACAGCTCCAACACCCCACAGGCAAAGCTGACG
This sequence comes from Tuctoria greenei, assembly GCA_036927565.1. Lineage (NCBI taxonomy): Eukaryota > Viridiplantae > Streptophyta > Magnoliopsida > Poales > Poaceae > Tuctoria > Tuctoria greenei. The sequence continues at coordinate 198,840,088 of JAYESD010000004.1, forward strand.
GCAGACACGGCCTAGAACTCCGCATTATCATCGTTAAACTCCCAATCTTGACCTGCAACTATTGGGGGGATTGCAAGGGTGAGTACATGTCGTACTCAGCAAGTGTGGAAAGTATGACATGTAGATGATTCAAATGACAAATATAATAATGGATGACTACTAAAAAGTACATTAAAACATTTGAAAAAGCAACATATTATATGTATGTGAAATAAACCCATCATAAACCATGTAATCATCATAATTCCAATCCATATTCATTACCCTTATCCAAATTCTAGATATCATCATTACAATTAACCATATTCAATACCAGAATTTAATTCATAACCAGCCATAACCATTACCAAACCATAACCATCCCGAAAACCATCCCAATACCAAGTTCCCTCTAATCATGGAAGTTGTCCAGGTGCTCATAACCGGCAGCACGGCTACCATGATAGTTTTTAGACACACTCTGCAGAGGTTGTACCACTTTATCCACGTGTTTGTGATTCATCACCTTTCAGTGACTAGAACCTCTATTATGCTGTCTCACACTTTCGTCGGTGTGTAGCCAAGAGATCACAAAATAGCCTTTACAAAGGGATTACTAGCCTATTTAGACCGCACTGAGGTTTCACCGGTGGCGATGTCTCCAACTGAGCATATCTTCAACCAAGGGCCCCGTCTTGAGCCATTCGCAATCGGACTACCCCTTCCCTGAGCATCCTTAGTGGTCCAAACAGCACTAGCAAAGCCCTAATTAATCAGCTATGCCGCACCCATACTTGGCCTCGTGGTGGCACTGTAGTCCTGGCTTATTCTCGCATGAACCGGTCCTTAGATCTAAAGCAAGCAAACCACCATATCATCTAAGCCATTCACATACTAGGCTTTCTTAGATTACCAATTACCATATCATATTAACGAGTTCATGTTAATCAAATCTCATAAGGCATAATTGAATTAAGTGGTGTAGTTGTCTTTCCATCCCAATTAATTAAGCAAAGCAAAAAGGTAAAAAACCCTTCCTGACTCTACCATGTATTCTAGGTGAAAAGGGTGGTCAAAAAAATCTAGTAAACTTCCTATCATAGGATTCCCATCATATTGACACAAGCATGCAATTTTGCAAACAAAACATTTATTTTGAAAATAGGATCAATATTCTTCAAGGACACTTTCCTTGCTCTTAGGATTGGTTACGATCAAAGACTTCAAACTCTTGGTGCTGGAGATCCTCCGCGGCACTTTCTAGCGCAAATCCGTCTATTCCGCACAATAAACATACAAACAAGAAACACAATCAAAGAGTGCACAAATATTACTCAATATGACATGATATGCATGATTGATGCAAATGCAAGGTGGAACTTGTTAACGAGTTGCTTTTAATGATCACAACTAGTTCTAATAGCTTTTAACAAGTTTATACAGGTTTGGAGTTGATTAGATCTAATTTTAAAATTAATTCGACACAATTTAACCAGGAAAATTAGACTAGTCCGCTAGGGACCGGACAAGTCCGCACTGCGTGAGAACAACAGATTAGGGTTTCCTAGATCGATGTGAATTTGGAGATTTGGGGTTGAATTCACGTAAGGAAAAGAGAATAGAAGGTATACCAGGTGTTTAGAACTCCAATGAATCAAGGATCTTGGAGGCAACACTTGGATCTTGGTGATCCAGGGTTGATGAAGAACTTGATGGTGGATTGTTGACGAAGAATGTGAAGTTGATGGAGATCCTGATCCTCTTTCGTTTCCTCCTCTTCTTCTCCTTGCTCTAGATCTCCTTCTCCCTCCTTGGTGGCGGCTAATCACGAGCTAGGGTTTGGGTGTGGAGGAAAAGTGGCAAATAGATGTCAGGCCAAGGGGTGGGGTTGTTTATATAGAGGTGGAGGCTAGGGTTAGATGGATTTCGAGTTTGGGATGAGTAGAGGTCGGTTTAGAGTCCCACATGGGCTCTAAAAGAGTTAGGCACAACGTCCCTAGGCCCACTTAACGTAAAAACCAAGAAACAAGTCGTGAAACAAAGGATCAACTCGGAGTCGCGATATATCGGACAAGTCCAAAAAGGACCAGACTAGTCCAAAGTTGGACAGAGGGAAATCGGACAAGTCCAGACTGGACATCGAACAAGTCCGAACTTATCCAGAGGGGAAAAACAGACAAGTCTGGCCAAAAATCGGACAAGTCCGAAGTCAGAGGGAAAAATGGACAAGTCCGCTGGAATACAGGACTAGTCCGAACAAGTCCAGGGACTTAGCAAATTTCCAAGGATTCTTGGAACACCGGACTAGTCCGCACAAGACCGAACTAGTCCAAAAGTGTCCAGAGGGAAAAATAGACTAGTCTGCAGAAAAACGGACAAGTCCGTTTGAAGTTAGAGAGAAATCGGACTAGTCAGCACCAAAATTGGACTAGTCCGCACTTCCCAGAATTCTTTAATGCGGTTTTGTTTCTAATTCATTTTAAACTTGTTCCTTTTTATGTTGCTCAATAGTAAACATGTATTGGAATGTATACAATGCAGGATGGATGAAAATGAGGGTGTTACAGTATACCAGGTGTCTAAGACTCCAAAGAATCAAGAGTTTTGGAGACAACACTTAGATCTTGAAAATCTAGGGTGATGAAGAACTTGATGGTGAATTGGTGATGGAGAACGAAACTTGATGGAGATCTTGACCCTCTTTCATTTCCTCCTCTTTTTGTTCTTGCTCTAGATCTCTTTCTCCCTCCTTGGTGGCCGCTATTCATGAGCTAGGGTTTGGGTGTGATGGGAAAGTGGCAAATAGATGTCAAGCCAAGGGGTGGGGTTGTTTATATAGAGGTGGAGGGCTAGGGTTGGGTGGATTTCGAGTTTGAGATGAGTAGGGGTTGGTTTAGAGTCCCACATGGGCTCTAAAAGAGTTAGGCACGACGTCCCTAGGCCCACTTAATGTAAAACCAATAAAAAAATCATGAAACAAAAGATCAACTTGGAGTCGCGATTTATCGGACAAGTCAAAAAAGGGTCGGACTAGTCCGAAGTTAGACATAGAGAAATCAGACAAGTCCGGACTGGACATCGGACAAGTCCAAACTTATCTAGAGGGGAAAAACAGACAAGTCTAGCTAAAATTGGACAAGTCCGACTTTAGTCAGAGGGGAAAACGGACAAGTCCACCGAAACATCGGACAAGTCTGGAAAAAGTCCGAGGACTTAGCAAAATTTCCAAGGATCCTGGAATACCGGACTAGTCCGCACAGGACTGAACAAGTCTGAAAGTGTCCAGAGGGAAAAACAGACTAGTCCGTAGCAAAAAGGACAAGTCCGTTTGAAGTCAGAGAGAAATTGGACTAGTCCCCACCAAAATCAGACTAGTTCGCACTTTACAGAATTTTTAAGTGCGGTTTTGCTCTAAATTCATTTTAAACTTATTCCTTTTTATGTGGATTAATGTTAGACATGAATATGAACTTATGCAATGCATGATAGATGAAAATGAGGGTGTTACACTTGGTCAAGGATGCAATGCTCCAAGACAGAACCCAAGACCGAATGGAGAGACGCCACAAGACAACCGTGGACAACAAAATTTTGCTCGTAGCAATGTGAACCATGTCTCTACAAAGAAAGCGCAACAAGCGGATGGCATGGTTATTGGTATGTTTCTTGCAAATTCCAACCCGACGACTATGTTATCTGATTCTGGAGCATCGCATTCGTTCATTGCATCGAAGTATGTTGCCAAGTATAGTTTGCCTATCTCTCATATGAAGTATACTTTGTTAGTTAAATCTCCTGGAGGAGAGATGAGGATAAATACAGTATGTCCAAAAGTAATCCTTAGAATAAGGGGGGTAGACTTCTTTGCCAACCTCATTGTTTTGGATTCTCAAGGATTGGACATTATACTTGGTATGGACTGGTTGAGGAAGCACAATGGAGTCATTGAATGTGCCACAAAGACGATGAAGTTGACCAATGAGGAAGGGATCACCATAGAATTTGAAGCATCTCAACATGTGCCGAAGCAATTGGAGCTGAATCACATGGACGGTGCCTCAATTGAGGAGATTCCAGTGGTGTGCAAGTTTTCAGATGTGTTTCCGGACGAGTTTCCAGGTATGCCACCTGATCACGATATTGAGTTTGTTATTGATTTAATACCTGGAACTGTACCTATAGATAAGAGGCCATATAGGATGCCTCCTAAGGAGTTAGCGGAGCTCAAAAAGCAAATTCAAGAGCAACTAGAGAAGGGTTTTATCTGTCCAAGCTCTTCACCTGGGGAGTGCCCATACTTTTCGTGGACAAGAAGGATGGATCCCAAAGGATGTGTGTGAATTATCGAGCTCTCAACGAGGTGACAATCAAGAACAAGTATACATTGCCCCGCATAGAGGATTTGTTCGATCAGATGAAGGGTGCTTGTGTTTTCTCCAAGATCAATTTGAGGTCATGTTACTACCAAATGAAGATAAGACCATCAGACATACCCAAAACAACTTTTTAGAGACGGTACATATATTATGAGTACACTGTGATGTCTTTTGGATTGACAAACGCACTTGCGTACTTTATGTACCTCATGAATAAGGTTTTCATGGAGTACTTGGATAAATTTTTTGTGGTGTTCATTGATGACAGCATGATCAACTCGAGGAGCGAGGAGGAACATGAAGAGCATTTGAGGCTCACGTTGCGGAAATTGAGGGAACACCAATTATACGCCAAATCCAGCAAGTGCCAGTTTTGGTTGAGGGAAGTGTCGTTTTTGGGTCATATCATCTTGGGAGGAGGAGTATCAGTTGACCTAGGAAAAGTGAGAGATGTGCTAAAATGAGAGCCATCGCAGAATGTGAAGGAGATTAAGTGCTTTCTTGGAATGGCTGGATATCACCGCCATTTCATCAAGGACTTTTCCAAAATAGCCAAGCCAATGACAAAATTGTCAATGAAGGGGAAAGCATTCCAATGGACTCAAGCTTGTCAAGACAATTTTGAGGAGTTGAAGAAGAGATTAAATACAACCCTAGTGTTGGTGTTGCCAGGTGTGAGTAAAAGTTTTGATATTTATTGTGACGCATCGAGACAGGGACTTGGATGTGTGCTCATGCAAGAAGGTCAAGTGGTAGTGTACGCATCGAGGCAATTGAAGAAACATGAGCAGATTTATGCAACACATGATATCAAACTTGCAGCCGTGGTACATGGAGACATTACATTCTTGGTCATAGGTGTGAGATTTACACGGACCACAAGAGTCTCAAGTACATTTTCACACAAACGGACCTGAATTTGAGACAACAAAGATGGTTGGAGCTCATCAAGGATTATGATGTGGGAATCAACTATCATCCAGGGAAGGCGAATGTAGCGGCAAATGCTTTGAGTTGAAAAGGAGTGAGCCACCTACTCACAGTTCGAGAGCTGCCATCCGAGCTATGTAAGGAGTTTGAACGGTTAAATCTTGGATTTGTGAATGTGATGGGGATAATAGAGTTAAATCCAACCTTGGAGCAAGAAATCCGAGAAGGTCAGACCAAGGATGAGGAAATTCAGGAAATCAAGGAAAGAACCCAAGAAGGGAGAGAATTCAGATTTGATAAAGACAATCACAATACTTTATGGCTTGGAAAGAGGATTGTTGTGCCCAATGATAAGCATATCCAAGAAATGATATTGAAGGAGGCACATGACTCACCTTACTCAATTCATCCCGGCTGAACAAAGATGTACAAAGACTTAAAGACATGTTATTGGTGGGCTAGCATGAAAAAGACATAGCTGAATATGTAGCATTGTGTGATGTGTGCCATCAAGTGAAGGCAGAACATCAGAGGCCAGCGGGACTATTGCAGCCATTGAAGGTTCCAGAATGGAAGTGAGAAGAAATCAGAATGGACTTCATAGTAGGATTACCGCGTAACCAATCTAGCTATGACTCAGTATGGGCTATTGTGGATCGATTAACCAAGTCAGCTCCCTTCATCCCTGTCAAGACCAAGTATACTGCAATACGACTGGCAGACCTATATATGCAACATATTGTGTGCCGACATGGAGTTCCAAAGAAAATAGTCTCAGACAGAGGTTGTCAATTCACCTCTAGGTTCTGACAGAAATTGCATGAAACATTGCGTGCAAGGCTGAATTTTAGTTCAACATATCACCCTCAAACCGATGGACAACCGAGAGAACGAATCAGATTTTAGAGGACATGTTAAGAGCTTGTGCTTTAAAGCATGGAAGAAGTGGGGACAAAGGCTTGCCATATGCGGAATTCTCATATAACAATAGTTACCAAGCAAGTTTGAAGATGGCACCATATGAAGCAATATATGGAAGGAAGTGTAGAACACCTTTGTTTTGGAATGAGATAGGAGAGAATAAAGTGTTTGGACCGGATGTGTTGCAAGAGGTTGAAAAGCAAGTCCAAATAATCTGCGAAAATTTGAGGGCTGCCCAATCAAGACAAAAAGGATATGCAGATAATAGATAGCGAGACCTAGCCTTTGAAGTGGGAGACTTCGTTTACTCAAAGTATCACCCATGAGATGTCACAAGAGGTTTAATATCGTAGGCAAGCTAGCACCTCGCTGTATTGGACCATTCAAGATTTTGGACAAACGAGGAGAAGTTGCATATAAACTAAAGATGTCAACACACCTTTCAGATGTCCATGATGTGTTTCATGTTTTGTAGCTCAAGAAGTGCTTGAGGGTACTCGAAGAACAACTGCCAATTGAAGAATTGGAATTAGAGGCAAATTTGACTTATCCCGAGCAACTGGCCAAAATATTGGAAACTAAGGATAGGGTCACAAGAAACAAGGTCATTCGATGGTGCAAAGTACAATGGAAGCATGATACAAAATCGGAAGCAACTTGGGAGCTGGAGGATGATCTCAAGAATGATTTTCCCTATCTCTTTCCTTCTACGTCGAATCTCGAGGACGAGATTCATTTTAAGGGGTGTAGGTTTGAACACCCTCATTTTCATGCATCATGCCCGGCACCCATCATTAAATATGGTTAACTTTAAGTCATATAAAAATGAGCAAGTTTCAAATGAATTAGAAGCGAAACCGCACTTAAAAGTCTGTAGAAGTATGGACTTGTCTGGTTGGTACCCCAGACTAGTCCGATTTTCCCCTCTGAAGCCCCTCTGGATTTGTCCATTTTTGCTGCGGACTAGTCCGATCAAGTCTCTGTTTCATTCCGGACTTGTCCGTGGTTGAGTGCGGACTAGTATGAAATTTGGTCCGGTTTTTGAATAAGTTGTCAAATCCTCAGACTTGTCCAATCTATGCCGAACTTGTCCCTTTTCCTCTCTGGACAAGACTGGACTTGTCTGGACCTCTTACCGGATATTCCATTTTCGTCTCTATCTAACCTTGGACTAGTTCGCCCCCTCTCCCTAGTGGACTTGTCCGGTGAGCCCGACTCGGATTCAATCTTTTCCTCCACAACTTGGTATTAGGTATTTACGTTAATTGGGCCAAGGACATCGTGTCTAACCTCTTTGGAGACTATGTGGGACCCCTACATGGCCTCCTCCGCCTTGAACACAAAATCCATCAAACCCCACACCTCCACCTCTATATAAACAACTGCACACCTCAACTTTAGATCTCTTTGCCACTTTTGAAACACACCCAAAACCTTAGTTCGAGGGACCCGCCATCAAGAGGAGATCCAACAACAAGAAGAAGAGGAGGAAACAAAAGAGGATCGAGAGAACAAGATCTTCATCGAGTTTTTGTTCTTCATCACCAATTCACCCTCAACTCTTCATCACTAACCCTAGATCGTCAAGATTCAAGTGTTGCCTCCAAACTCTTGTTCATTGGAGTTCTAGACACGTGGTATACCTTCTACTTTCTTTTTCCCATGTGAATTCAACCCCAATACTTCAAATTCTCGTAGATCAAGAAAACCCTAACTCACTAGTTCTGGCCAGAGCGGACTAGTCGGGCCCTGGTACCAGACTTGTGTGGCCTCTGAATCTGAATTGTGCTGAATTAATTCCAAATTGACTCGAATCAATCCCGAACCTGTTCAAACTTGTTAGAAACCTTTGTAACTAGCTGGTAAACATTAATAGCAACTCAATAACAAGTTTTACCTCATAATTGCATAAATCATGCATGTCATGTCATATTGAGTACTATATGAGCATTATTTGATTTAATTGTGTGTTTTGCTTGTTTGTCACTCAGAATAGAAGGTGCTGCGCTAGAGGGTGCTGTCGAGGACCTCCAGTACCAGAATTTTGAAGTCTTTGACCCTAACCAATCTCAAGAGCAAGGCAAGTGTCCTTGAGCATTTTGATCCTATGTTTTTAAACATTTTGTTTGTGAAACTGCATGCTTGTGTCTAATTGATGGGAAACCCATTTATAGGTGTTTACTAGACTTGTTTGACCATCCTTGTCACTTGGGATACATTGTAGAGAGTTGAGAAGGGCTTTTTACTTTTTGCTTCACTCTAATTAATTGGGATGGGAAAACAACCAAATGACCTAGTTATGAATTAATGGATGATGTAAATTGATGAATATGGCTAAATGGTAATGCGGGACTTGGGAGATCTAAGCAAGCATGGTTTGTGGATTGGGTTGGATGATATGGTGGTTTGCTTGCCTTGGATCTAAATTCTGGTTCATGCGAGAATAAGCCAGGACTACAATGCCACTACAAGGCCAAGTATGGGTGCGGCTTAGCCAATTAATTAGGTGTATTACCAGCATCGATTCAGATCATTTGGAGGAGCGGGAAATGGGAGTCGGTTGGGTTTGCAATAATGGCGGGACTGCCTTGGGATCTGAATGGCACAAGAGGGGACCCTTGGTTTAGGATGTGCTCAGTTGTCGACATCGCCACCGGTGAAACCTCAATGGGTCTAAATATGTTGGTAGCCCCTTTGTAAAGGCTATTTTGTGATCTCTTGGCCATACACCTAAGGAAGTGTAATTGGCATAAGGGAGATTTCTTTAGTTGTCAACGGGTGATGAAATCATGAACTTGTGGGTAAAGTGGTACAACCTCTGTAGAGTGTTAATACTATCATGATAGCCGTGCTCCCGATCACGAGCACCTGGATGACCAACATGATTAGAGGGAATTTGAGATGGTTGGATTCGGTTATGGTTATGGTTATGAATTGAGTTATGATAAATGAACATGGATGATGATGATGGTAATAATCTGGTATATGGATGGATAATTGATTATGGTTTTGTATTATGTTAATTATGTGGGATGTGATGCAATTACTTCACATAGACATAGTATAATGCTTTATACATGTTTTAAATGTACTTTTCAGCAATTATCCATTGTTCATTATCATGCCTTGATTAAGCTACATGTAATACTTTCCACACTTGTTGAGTATGACATGTAGTCACCCTTGCAATTCCCCAACCAACAGTTGCAGATCAGGATTGGGAGTATCATGATGTTAATGAGGAGTTCTAGGCTGTGTGCTGCCATCAGCTTTGCCTGTGGTGTTGCTTGGAGCCGTGCTACCCTCATTGCTCAGTTTGCTTAGTTTTTTTAGTTGCTTAATTAGATTATTTCCGTTGCAGTATTATTATCCTTAATGATCATTAGAGTTGTAATACGAGGATTACTTGAATATTGTAATAAAAGTACTTACTTAGTAATTTGAGCTGTGGTATTTATCTATTTATCATTTGTAAATCACTTATGTATGTGTGTTAAACATCCTGGACACACATATACTACACTTGGTTCATTTTCGGAACCGGTTGTCACATAAACTGGCTGAGCGCTGCCAAGCAACCTGCAAGCTTCTGTACTTCCTTGATGCGGGCTGGAGGCTGCATCAACTCCACTGCCTTGATCTTCTCGTGGTTATCCTCAATCCCTCGGTGTGAGACCAAGAAACCAAGGAGCTTCCTTGCTTTGACTCCAAACACACACTTGTCTGGGTTAAGATTTGTGTGTGTGGTCCGTAACCTCTCGAAGACTATGGCGAGGTTTCCTAACAACGATGTATGTGTCTGGATTTTGACAATGATATCATCAATGTACACCTCTACTAGGTCCCGAATGCGGTCCCCAAATGTTTTATGCATGGCACGTACAAAGGTAGGGAGGGCACTCTTAAGACCGTAAGGCATGGAGACATAGCAGAAAAGGCCATCTATAGTTAATACATGTGGTATGTTCTTTATCCTCTCTTGACATGGGGATTTGGTGGAACCCAGAGTAAGCGCCTAGAAATAAGAGAAAATCGCATTTCGGGGTTGAATCTACAATTTGATCTATCCTAGGGAGAGGGAAAGGATCTTTAGAACATGGCTTGTTGAGATTGGTGTAGTCGATGCACATCCAAAGCTTTCTGCCTGCTTTGGGGATGACGACAGGGTTGACCAACCACTTGGGATGATGGACTTCTCGAATGAAGCCATCATCGAGTAGCTTCTTGATCTCTTTGTGGATGAAGTTATGCCACTCAATGGACTGCTTTCGTGGCCTCTGCTGTGCCGGTCGGGCATCGGGGTAGATCTTCAGGTGGTACTCGATCACTTCCCTGGGGACGCCAGACATCTGCAACGATTGCCAGGCAAACACGTTGACATTAGCTCACAGGAAAGCGATGAGCACTGATTCCTGTGTGTTGTCTAGACCCCCCGCAATGCGGGTAGTCTGGGCAGCATCGGAGCCAATCTGGATAGACTTGATGGGTACGTCGTCGTTGTCAGAGGGCTGAACCCATGGCGTGGCAGTGTAGTCGCGCTTGCGCGAGCTTGGTGAGGGCTGACTCGGTCCAACATTGTCCGAGGTAGGTGCTGGGGCTGCTGTCAGCGCTTGGAGTTTCTCTAGAACTAACACTACCGCAGCGCGATCTCTGCAGATCTTAAGGACGCCAGAGGGAGTCGACATCTTGAGGACGAGGTAGCCGTAGTGGACTACAACCATGAATCGGTACAGGGCTGGCCTACTGATGATGGCGTTGTAGGGGAGGTTGACCTCCACGATGTTGAATAGGATATTCCCCGTCCTGAAGTTATTGGTTGTCCCGAGGGTCACCCGGAGGTGGATGTTGCCATACGGGATAATCCTCTCTGGCCCTACCCCCAAGAATGGTCTCGATGGGGCGAGCTTGGACACAGTGATCTTCAGCTTGTCGAAGGCCGCACAACTGATGAGGTTTAATTCGGCCCCGTCATATATCAGGACGTGGTAGAACTTGATGTTGGCGATGGTGAGGGCGATGAGGAGGGGCAGAAGCCCGACCCCCGCCATGTTCTCGGGGCAGTCAAAGGCGTCAAAGCTAATTGGCGTATCCATCTAACTGTGATGCAGTCTTGGGGCGTGAGTGGGGTCTAGCAACGCCACCGCCCGATGCAAGGTCTTGACCGAACTTTGGGATGCGGGTTCCCAAGATCCCCCATAGATGATGTGGGGCGCTTTGCGATGCTTGTGGTCGCTGTTGAGGTCGAAGGCCTCAACCTGGTGGACCGTTTCAACAGTCCATTCAAGCTTTTGGAACTCCATCTCCACGTCTTTGCCAACTTGCGGGTCGACCTTTTGTGGCTCGATCTTGCCGCTCCTTGCATGCTTGATTCTTACCATTGTGGTAAAGCCACAACCACTTTTAAGAGGAAAAAAGCCCCTACCTGGCACGCCAAATGTCGAAGTGTTCTTGCGACACTTCCCCCAGACCTGCTATGCGAGCAACCCACGAAGGTTCTTGATCAGCAGGGCTTAGTCCTCTATCGAGGGATTGCGCATATGAGAGTATTGAGACAGTGATTTTACGTGGTTCGGGCCGCAAGAGCATAATACCCTACTCCTGTGACACCCGGTTCCGAATATGAACGAAGCGTAACGCATATGTGTGCCCAGGAAGTTCATCACACATATACGGTTGCATCACAAACGATATACAGAATTTAACCACATCTTAACTATTAAATAAGTACTTTATTACAATAATCCAATAGTTCACAAATGATAAAACTCTAAATAATGCAGCGGAAAATAAACTAAGCAGAACGACTCTAATCCACAGGCAATTGACGGTGGTACACAACCTAGTACTCCGCGTGATCCTCAGGGTACTCCCAATTGTCTCCAGTAGCTGTTGGGGGAGGGGGATTGCAAGGGTGAGTACATGTCGTACTCAGCAAGTGTGGAAAGTATGAAATGTGACTGATTCAAATGACGACAATAATAATGGCTAAGTGCTGAAAAGTACAGTAAAACCATTTGGAAAAGCAATGAATCATATTTATGTGAAGTAAACCCATCATAAACCATGTAACCATAATACCAGTCCATAATTCACCATTGCCAATAACCATAATCAATGTCATAAACCATGATTCCATCCCATAACCATAACCATAACCGTAACCATAACCATAATATCAACCATAACCATTGCCAAACCATAACCATAATATCAACCATAACCATTGCCAAACCATAACCATCCCAAATCCCAATTTCCCTCTAATCATGTAGGTCATCCAGGCGCTCATAACCGGAAGCACGGCTATCATGATAGTTTTTAACACTGCAAAGGTTGTACCACTTTACCCACATGTTCGTGATTTCATCACCTTTCGGTGACTAAGAACCTCTATGTTGCCCTGTCACACTTCCATGTTGTGCGGCCAAGAGATCACAAAATAGCCTTTCAAATGGGACTACTAGTATGTACGGGCCCACTAAGGTTTCACCGGCAGACTTGAATCTCTATTCTCCCACCCACGGGCCCCCTCGTGTGCCATGCGGATCCCAGGGCAGTCCTCCTCGACTCCCATTCCCCGCGCCATCCAATAGTCCATACAATACTAACAGTGCTCCTAATTATTCAGCTACGCCGCACCCATACTTGGCCTTGTGGTGGCACTGTTGACCTGGCATATTCTCGCATGAACCGGTCCTTAGATCTAAGGCAAGCAAACCACCATATCATCCAACCCATCCACAAAACCATGCTTGCTTAGATCTCCTAAATTCCAGGTTGCTAAATTAATCATCATCTTATTACCATCCCAAGTTGTCGTAATTAAAGTTGTCAACCACATTATTTAAGTTACCCATAACCCATGTAGCGATGCGGTGCAAAAATAAAAATACCCATACCCGACTCATCGTGTATACCCCGGCGACAAGGGGTGGCAAACAACGCTAGTAAACTCCTACGTACGGGTTTCCCATCATATTGACACAAGCATGCAAGTTCGCAAACAAAACATTTAATAAAACGGGATCAATATGATGAAGGACACTTGCCTTGCTCCGACGGATGGGTTGCTCAAGCGCTTCAAAGTCTTGATTTTGGAAATCCTCGTATGCGGCCTCTTGAGCACGTTCCTCTACGCGTGATCACACATACAAGAATATACATACAAATCAATATGATGCTCACACATTAATCAACATGCGATGATATGCATGCATGCGAAGTACAATAATTGATTAACTACGGTTGTTTATTAATTAGATACAACTAGTTCATACGTGTTCATATGAGTTTACGGGGTTTTAGCGAGAATTAATGCTACTGAAAATAAAAAGATGACGCAACTACGATCAATTTACGTCTATTAGATTCAATATGGTCGCTAAAATTCGCATCGGAAACATGGCCTACCGTAGATGCGATGGCTTCGATGATCACGGGATGGGGGCGATGCGTAGACGAAGTAGATGCGCAAGGTCCTTCGGCGGCACGACAACGGCGACGCGATGGCGACGACGATCTCCGGCGGACGGTGGTGCCCTCCTCTTTTTCCTCCTCTTCTTCCCCTCCTTTTTCTTCCTTTTCTTCCCTGCGGTGCCTCTGTTCTCTGTACCAGCGGCTTCTATTATCGTGGATGGCGGCGGCGGTTTTCTGTGGCTCGGGAAAAACACGAAGCCTGGAGGCGTTTATATAGGCGGCGGCTAGGGCGTACGCGTGCGGCGCTAGCGTGACACGGGAGGCCGGGGCGCTCGGAGCGTAACCGACTCGGTCGGCGGGACGCGCGGGGCGCGAGCGGGGTGCGTCGGGGTCGGGCGTGCCGTTCGGCGCGGGGCCCAGGGCGCGGGCGGATCGGGGCGGGGCGCTCGCTGTGCGCTGGGATTGGCGCGGTGCGGGGTGGGGCCCAGCGGGGCGCGTGGCGGCGGGGAAGGGCGCGCAGGCACGGAACGCGCGGGAGCGCGCGCTGCTGGCTGGGCCGCTCGGCCTGGCCAGCGGGCGGTTGTTTTTTTCTTTTTCTTTTTTTTTTTAAATATATTATTATTTATTTATTCTTTATATTATTTATATATATATAATTATTATATATATTATTTATATATATATATTTATACTTATTCCCTAATACAAGTGTTAGGCTATAATTATTATTTTCTTTTTCTTCTTTTTGCTACACCATATATGTATGCTTTATCTTTTATTATCTATCTTTTATCCTACTAATGTTTAATGCATGATCATGTATGCAATGCATGATGTGAAAGTTGAGGGTGTTACAAACCTACCCCCCTTAGAGTGAATCTCGCCCTCGAGATTCGATAGCGTGGAGAAAAGATGAGGGAATTCTGCCTTCAGGTCTTCTTCACGTTCTCACGTAGCTTCGGCTTCCGTATGGTGTTTCCATTGCACTTTGCACCAATGGATCCTTTTATTTCTTGTTACTCTTTCCTTTATGTCCAAGATCCTAATAGGTTGCTCGACATAGGACAAATCTTTCTGAAGTTCTAACTCGTCCATCGGCACTTGTTCTTCCGGTACCCTGAGACACTTCTTGAGTTGAGACACGTGAAACACGTCGTGTACATCGGAGAGATACGCCGGCAGCTCCAGTCGATAAGCTACCTCTCCTTGCTTGTCCAGAACCTTAAATGGCCCGATATAGCGAGGTGCCAGTTTTCCTTTGACGTTAAACCGGCGTTGCCCTCGGATAGGTGACACTTTGAGGTATACGAAATCTCCAACTTCAAAAGTCAGACTCCTTCGCCTATTATCAGCATAACCTTTCTGTTGAGACTGGGCAGCCTTTAAGTTTTCCCGTATTATTTGGACTTGCCTTTCAACATCTTGTAACACGTCGGGACCAAACACTTGATTCTCTCCGGTTTCATTCCAAAACAAGGGAGTCCTACACTTCCTTCCGTACAATGCTTCATAGGGTGACATTTTCAGACTTGCTTGGTAGCTGTTGTTGTACGAGAATTCAGCGTACGGCAAACTTTTATCCCAACTTTTCCCATGCTTTAAAGCACAAGCTCTTAACATGTCTTCCAAAATTTGGTTGGTCCTCTTGGTTTGTCCATCTGTTTGAGGGTGATACGCCGAACTGAAGTTCAACCTTGTTCCCATTGCTTCATGCAATTTTTGCCAAAATCTGGAGGTAAACTGAGAACCTCTATCCGAGACTATCTTCTTCGGTACTCCGTGTCGACACACAATATGCTCCATATACAATTCTGCTAGCTTCGCGGTGGTATATGTGGTCTTGACAGGGATGTAGTGAACTGATTTTGTCAATCGATCCACAATAACCCATATTGAATCATAGCTAGACTGAGTTCGCGGTAATCCCACTATAAAGTCCATACCAATCTCTTCCCACTTCCACTCCGGGATCTTCAATGGTTGTAACAATCCGGCTGGCCTTTGATGTTCAGCTTTCACTCATCGGCACACATCGCAAAGTGCAACATATTCGGCTATGTCCTTTTTCATGCTGGCCCACCAGTAGCATGTCTTTAGGTCCTTGTATATCTTTGTACAGCCAGGATGAATTGAGTAAGGTGAGTCATGTGCCTCCTTCAATATTGTTTCCCGAATATGCCTGACATTAGGTACTACAATCCTCTTTCCAAGCCATAAGGTACCCTGTTCGTCCTCATCAAATTTAAATTCTCTTCCTTCTTGGGTCTTTTCCTTGATTTCCTGTATTTCCTTGTCCTTTGTATGTCCTTCCCGTATTTCCTGCTCTAATGTTGGGTTGACTTCCATCGTTCCCATCTCATTTATGAATCCAAGGTTCAACCGTTCAAACTCCTTGCATAACTCGGATGGCAGCTCTCAGACTGTGAGTTGGTGGCTTACTCCTTTTCGGCTCAAAGCATCGGCCACAACATTGGCCTTCCCTGGGTGATAGTTGATTCCGACGTCATAATCCTTGATGAGCTCCAACCATCGGCGTTGCCTCAGATTCAGATCCGTTTGCGTAAATATGTACTTGAGACTCTTGTGATCCGTATAAATCTCACATCGGTGACCAAAAACATAGTGTCTCCATATCTTCAAGGCGTGTACCACGGCTGCAAGTTCAAGGTCGTGTGTAGGATAATTCAACTCATGTTTCTTTAGTTGCCTCGATGCATAAGCTACCACTTGGCCTTCTTGCATGAGCACACATCCCAATCCTTGTCTTGATGCATCACAATATATATCGAAACTCTTGCTCACGCCCGGTAATACTATCACCGGCGCGGTTGTCAACCTTTTCTTTAACTCCTCAAAGCTATCCTGACAAGCTTGAGTCCATCGGAATGCCTTCCCTTTCATGTGTAATTTGGTCATAGGCTTGGCTATTTTGGAGAAATCCTTGATGAATCGGCGGTAATATCCAGCCATTCCAAGGAAACTCCGAATTTCCTTAACATTCTGTGGCGGTTCCCACTTAAGCACATCTCTCACCTTCCCTGGGTCAACTGATACTCCTCCTCCGAAAATAATATGGCCTAAGAAAGAAACCTCCCGTAACCAGAATTGACATTTACTGAACTTGGCATACAATTGGTGTTCCCCTAGCTTCTGCAATGTAAGCTTCAAGTGTTCTTCATGTTCTTCCTCGCTTCTCGAGTATATCATAATGTCGTCGATGAACACTACAACGAACTTATCCAGATATTCCATGAAGACCTTATTCATGAGATACATAAAGTATGCAGGCGCGTTCGTCAATCCAAATGACATGACGGTGTACTCATAAGATCCATATCGTGTCTGAAATGCTGTCTTGGGTATATCCGATGGTCTAATCTTCATTTGGAAGTATCCTGACCGCAAGTCGATCTTGGAGAAAATGCAGGCACCCTTCATTTGGTCGAACAAATCCTCTATACGGGGCAGTGAGTACTTGTTCTTAGTTGTCACTTCGTTGAGAGACCTATAGTCCACACACATCCTCTGGGTTCCATCCTTCTTATCTACGAAGAGCACTGGGGCTCCCCAGAGGGATGAGCTTGGGCGTATAAAACCCTTCTCTAGCTGCTCTTGAATTTGCTTCTTGAGCTCTGCTAATTCCTTAGGAGGCATCCTGTACGACCTCTTAGCTATAGGTGCAGTTCCGGGTATCAACTCAATGGCGAATTCTATGTCTCGATCAGGTGGCATACCTGGCAACTCATCTGGAAACACATCCGGGTACTCGCGAACGATTGGAATGCTTTCCAATGTCACTCCTTCCACTTGATTGAGCATTGCCTTCTCTCTTGTAGGTTGGGCTGCCTCAACTTCGATGCGTGTACCATGTTCACTTGTCAACTGCACAATCCTCTCGGCACATTGAATGACTCCATTATACTTGCTCAGCCAGTCCATTCCAAGTATTATGTCTATTCCTTGGGAGTCCAAGACTATGAGGTTTGCGAGAAAGTTTACCCCCCTTATTTTAATGCTTACTTTCGGACATACTATATTTGTCCTCATCTCTCCGCCAGGAGAACTTACTAGCATAGTTTGCTTCATATGAGATATAGGCAAATTGTACTTGGCAACATACTTTGACGAGATGAATGAATTATATGCTCCCGAATCAAATAAAACAGTCGCGGGGTTGGAGTTGGCAACAAACATACCAATCACGACGTCATCAGCTTGCTGGGCTTCCTCAGTAGAGACATGATTCACATTGCCACGAGCAAAATTCTGCTGTCCACGGTTGCCTTGTGGTGCTCCTCCATTTGGTCGTGGGTAATTTGGCCTTGGTGCATTGTTCATAGGTCCATAGTTTCTTCTGGGGCATTGACTTGCAAAGTGCCTGGGCTCTCCACACACATAGCATGTCTTACCGCCCGTAGCATTAGGGAAGTTTGGGCGCAACTGGTTTTGAGCATTTGCCGCCATGTTAGGACGCGGCGCAGGTGGCACAGGATAGCGAGGCGCTTGCATGGCGGGGAGTTGCTGCGGTGGCTGATTTGGGCGGGGCGGATAAGCAGCGCAGTATGCAGGAGCAGATGGGTTGTAGTGTGGTGCAGTAGGTGGTGCATAGCGGGGGCAAACATTGCTTCCTTGCTGCGGTCCATGATGTGGCATCTTCCTCTTGTTGTCCTGCTCCATCTCACGAATTTTGTTCTCAACCACAATAGCCTTGTCAACCAGATTTTGGAAGTTTGGATAATCAGTATTGAGCAACTGGACTTGAATTTCATTGTTGAGACCCCTCATAAACAGATACTGCTTCCTACTATCAGTGTTGATGTCTTCTGGAGCATATCTTGATAATTGAGTGAATTTGTTGAGATACTCACTCACGCTCATCCTTCCTTGCCTGAGATTTTCAAAATCTTGTCTTCTCAGTATCATAACTCCTTCAGGTACATAGTGGGAACAGAAACTCTGCTTAAACTCAGCCCAAGTGATTGCCTCCTGATTATCATGAGCGTTGCAAAGAGCTTCCCACCAGTCAGCGGCTGCTCCAACTAGTTAATGTGATGCAAAGAGAACCTTCTCCCTATCAGTGCACTGGACAATAGCAAGTTTCTTCTCAACGGACTTCAGCCAATCATCAGCTTCCATTGGGTCTGTGGCTTGTGCAAAGGTAGGCGGCCTGGTCCTCATGAACTCTCCCAAACGGTTATGAGGAGGCGGGGGTGGCGGTGGAGGCATGTGGGGCTGATTGTTGATGTTATTGCCAGCCTGCAGCTGTCCCATTGTCTGTATCATAGTCTGCATGAGCTGGTTCTGCATAGCCAGTAGTTGCTCGATATTGATGGCTCCATGAGCACGTCCTTGTCCAGTATTGTTCTGAGGCACTCCATGGTTCTCCTCCTCACCATTGACATCCCTCTAATAGCGAGTCCTCACCATCTGAAGGAGAGCAATAGGTAAGAATTAAGAAACGTCCCCAACTATATGCATCAAGGGATATGAAGCTAACCAACTAGCTATACTAGCCTAGGTGGACATGGCAATGCTAAAGCATCCCAAAATCCTCTATTAAACACACAAGCAAACAATATATATATAGCAAACAGCAAGCCAACAAAATCAAATCGATTCCTGAGTGCTCCTATGTGCTCTAAAGTGTCCATTCTATCTAGGCTGCATCCTACGGTCAACCTGTGGCTCTGATACCAATCTGTGACACCTGGTTCCGAATATGAACCAAGCGTAACGCATATGTGTGCCCAGGAAGTTCATCACACATATACGGTTGCATCACAAACGATATACAGAATTTAACCACGTCTTAACTATTAAATAAGTACTTTATTACAATAATCCAATAGTTCACAAATGATAAAACTCTAAATAATGCAGCAGAAAATAAACTAAGCAGAACGACTCCAATCCACAGGCAATTGACGGTGGTACGCAACCTAGTACTCCGCGTGATCCTCAGGGTACTCCCAATTGTCTCCAGTAGCTGTTGGGGGGGGATTGCAAGGGTGAGTACATGTCGTACTCAGCAAGTGTGGAAAGTATGACATGTGGCTGATTCAAATGACGACAATAATAATGGCTAAGTACTGAAAAGTATAGTAAAACCATTTGGAAAAGCAATGAATCATATTTATGTGAAGTAAACCCATCATAAACTATGTAACCATAATACCAGTCCATAATTCACCATTGCCAATAACCATAATCAATGTCATAAACCATGATTCCATCCCATAACCATAACCATAACCATAACCATAATATCAACCATAACCATTGCCAAACCATAACCATCCCAAATCCCAATTTCCCTCTAATCATGTAGGTCATCCAGGCGCTCATAACCGGAAGCACGACTATCATGATAGTTTTTAACACTCTGCAGAGGTTGTACTACTTTACCCACATGTTCGTGATTTCATCACCTTTCGGTGACTAAGAACCTCTATGTTGCCCTGTCACACTTCCGTGGTGTGCGGCCAAGAGATCACAAAATAGCCTTTCAAAAGGGACTACTAGTATGTACGGGCCCACTAAGGTTTCACCGGCAGGCTTGAATCTCTATTCTCCCACCCACGGACCCCCTCGTGTGCCATGGGGATCCCAGGGCAGTCCTCCTCGACTCCCATTCTCCGCGCCATCCAATGGTCCATACAATACTAGCAGCGCTCCTAATTATTCAGCTACGCCGCACCCATACTTGGCCTTGTGGTGGCACTGTTGACCTGGCATATTCTCGCATGAACCGGTCCTTAGATCTAAGGCAAGTAAACCACCATATCATCCAACCCATCCATAAAACCATGCTTGCTTGGATCTCCTAAATTCCAGGTTGCTAAATTAATCATCATCTTATTACCATCCCAAGTTGTCGTAATTAAAGTTGTCAACCACATTATTTAAGTTACCCATAACCAATGTAGCGATGCGGTGCAAAAATAAAAATACCCATACCCGACTCATCGTGTATATCCCGGCGACAAGGGGTGGCAAACAACGCTAGTAAACTCCTACGTATGGGTTTCCCATCATATTGACACAAGCATGCAAGTTCGCAAACAAAACATTTAATAAAACGGGATCAATATGATCAAGGACACTTGCCTTGCTCTGACGGATGGGGTTGCTCAAGCGCTTCAAAGTCTTGATTTTGGAAATCCTCGTATGCGGCCTCTTGAGCACGTTCCTCTACGAGTGATCACACATACAAGAATATACATACAAATCAATATGATGCTCACACATTAATCAACATGCGATGATATGCATGCATGCGAAGTACAATAATTGATTAACTACGGTTGTTTATTAATTAGATGCAACTAGTTCATACGTGTTCATATGAGTTTACGGGGGTTTTAGCGAGAATTAATGCTGCTGAAAATAAAAAGACGACGCAACTACGATCAATTTACGTCTATTAGATTCAATATGGTCGCTAAAATTCGCATCGGAAACATGGCCTACCGTAGATGCGATGGCTTCGATGATCGCAGGATGGGGGCGATGCGTAGACGAAGTAGATGCGCAAGGTCCTTCGGCGGCACGACGATGGCGACGACGATCTCCGGCTGACGGCGGCGCCCTCCTCTTTTTCCTCCTCTTCTTCCCCTCCTTTTTCTTCCTTTTCTTCCCTGCGGCGCCTCTGTTCTCTGTACCGGCGGCTTCTTTTATCGTGGATGGCGGCGGCGGTTTTCTGCGGCTCGGGAAAAACACGAACCCTAGAGGCATTTATATAGGCGGCGGCTACGGCGTACACGTGTGGCGCTAGCGTGACACGGGAGGCCGGGGCGCTCGACGCGTAACCGACTCAGTCGGCGGGACGCGGGGGGTGCGAGCGGGGTGCGTCGGTGTCGGGCGTGCGGTTTGGCGCGGGGCCCAGGGCGCGGGTGGATCGGGGCGGGGCGCTCGCTACGCTGGGATCGGCGCGGTGCGGGGTGGGGCCCAGCGGGGCGCGTGGCGGCGGGGAAAGGCGCGCGGGCACGGAACGCGCGGGAGCGCGCGCTGCTGGCTGGGCCGCTCGGCCTGGCCAGCGGGCGGTTGTTTTTTTCTTTTTCTTTTTTTTTTAATATATTATTATTTATTTATTCTTTATATTATTTATTTATATATATATATAATTATTATAGATATTATTTATATATATATTTTTATACTTATTCCCTAATATAAGTGTTAGGCTATAATTATTATTTTCTTTTTCTTCTTTTTGCTACACCATATATGTATGCTTTATCTTTTATTATCTATCTTTTATCCTACTAATGTTTAATACATGATCATGTATGCAATGCATGATGTGAAAGTTGAGGGTGTTACAACTCCACAGTGAGGTTGTAATGCTGGTGAGTGTGTATGTAGCATGTGAATGCGTAGATTGGGGATCCATTGTAACGGTGGCGGTCTGGTCCTTTTATAGACAAGACCAGACACCTTACAAGTGGGGTGTGGGGCCCGACGGGTGGCCTCGAAGCAGTCTTATCCTAAAGATTAAAGCTTCTCACATAAGCCTCCTCTGACCGTGGCTTGAAGACTCGCAGTCTTGCCGCCTCAGTCATCAGTGGCCATTCGTAGTCACTGACGGTGTCAGCGGATGGCCCGTCCGCCTGTCTTGTCGCCCTAAGCTACCTACATGGCAGTGCGGGGTAGGCCTGTGGCGTCTTCATTGCGGTGTGATTGGGTGTAGCGGTCCCTGACCATTGGTGTGCTTCGTGTTATCCACCGGAGATGGGTCCCTGCCTTCAATGTTGGATTTAGATAGGGCGCACCATCCCTTAACTCCCGCACCCCACCGTCCAGGGTAAGTTGCGGGACACGTGGCAGCTTCGGGGCTGGCCACTGCTGGGGAGGCCAAGCCCGGTACTTTGGGGCACGTGGTAGCTTCGGGGCCCTTCGGGGTACGTGGCAGCTTTGGAGCCCTTCTCTGCAGGAGGTGCACGGCCTGGTGTTTCGAGCCACGTGGTTGCACTGGAGCCCACTCCTATAGTGGTGTGAGGTCCCATCCAGCCAGACACGTGGCAACTTGGGAGCCTATCTTTTCGGAGGAGCAGGGTCCCATCTTGGAGGTCCTCGTGGCAGTGTCGGATCCCGTATTTGAGGAAGGTCGGGGTCCGATGCCTTTGGGACATGTGGCGCCGCTGGACATGCTTAGGTACTTTCAACTTGTGTGTGAGGGTACCCCATATGCATGGTATCGACAACCGTTCTGCTAAGGCTTGCCCAGTGTTGAGTATTGGGCGATTATTCTGTTCTCCTGTAAAAACCTCGCAAAAGGTCCAGATACTTGGCCATATGGGGTATGACGACCGTAGTACTCACCTCCACGATCGGATATTACTACCTTAATCTTAAGGTTATGCTAATTTTATACTTCAACCTTAAATATGTCAAATTTATCCAATGCTTCGAATCACTCCTTGATTGGATAAATGTAGCCATAACGAGTATAGTCATCGATAAACGTTATGAATGAATCATATCCGTCTATGGAGACTACGGGATCGAAATACAAATGTCTGTATGTACTAATTCTAAAAATCTCGTACTACGTTTGACATTTTTCTTAATAGTCTTAACGTACTTATCCTTAATGCAATCAATGCATTGTTGTGCATTCGAAAAGTCTAAGTGAGGAAGAATCGATTGTGATACTAAGCGTTCAATTCTCCCCCTCAAAATATGGCGTAAACGACAATGCCATAATTTTGTCGATGATTCGGAATCGATTCATTTGCGCTTACTAAATATTGAGTCTTTTGGTTGAGAAACGTGATTGTTACTTACGACATTAACATTATCATGAGTGGACAATAGATATAACATGTCTTGTCTAAATGCAAGACCCACAATCTTATTATTAAAAGTAATGGAACATCTGTCATTTCCAAAATGACACACATAGCCTGAATCATCCAAACATGAGACTGGAATCAAGTTTCTCTCTAATGACAGAACATAAAGAACATTATTTAGCCTAAGTACAAAGCCACTACTAAGTATAATAGGGAGATATCCTACGGCTTCGACCTGGGCTTCACAACTGTTGGTACCCGACATACTGGGTACCCTCGTGCACAGGCTAAAGCTGCCTATTGACGCCTGTTATATACCGATTTCACCCGTCAATATAACTCAATTATATGAAGGAAATATCATTTATTGCAAACATCACCTTTCTATTTAACCTATTTCCACTTGTCCTTGGAGAAAGTAGTGCATCCAGGGATTCTATGCAGAATTGAAGTGAAACAAGGGGATAGATCCTATAAAATATCATTCCAGCCAATCAGGTGACGCCACATGGCACCACATGGATCGAATGGCCCACATACAGAAGTATCCGAGGCCATCCAACAGTGTATCACCCATATCATGGAATGGGACCCACTTGTCAGTCACCTAGTGGAAGAACTGGCCGTTTGGAGCCAGGACCAGGTCCACCGAACCCCCTAGTCAGCCGACTAGTTCCTGACGCTAAACACGCTCAAACGCCACATGTTGGCTCCTCCCAGCTTGTAGAGTTCAGGGGTGACTGATTCGCACGCTTTTGGTGGCGGGAACCGACCCTTCTCCAAGATATAAATAGGACCCCTCACCCCTCACTTCAACACACACCACTTGAGTATCCATCCATTGTATCCACTACTCTGCATAGGTTTAGAGGAGTATAGGCTGTAGAGAGGAGAGTCTCTAGTCCATAGTCCAAGTAGGAGAGGAGTAGAAGGAGTCTCTTCCCAATTTCCAATTGGTAAAGGTATGTCTCCCATATTCCTATTTGTATTTGTGACTTTATTCTTAATAAAGATGATATCTTTAGTCTTCTATTGTTCATATACTTGGATGAAGCATTTCTTGTTTGATTGTGGATTTCATGTATGTAGTAGGAGTAGTATTTATGATTGTGCTATACCATTATCATTATATCATCACAAACACTATAAACCTCCACTATAGTCGAATTAGATATGATATGATTATGTTAACATGAGTCACTTATGCTATGAATTAACATTGACTCAACGATAATTTAGTTCATTGACTTAGGATGGCTTGTGCCTAGGCTCTTAAGGTAATTACTTAATATGCTAGCATGGTGCTAGGATAGAGAATAGCGTTGAATGTCTCGTATGCCAACAAATTGAAGAGGTAGGCAGTAGGTGGTGACAGTCCTATCTGTCATTTGTAATCCTCCATGTTCAGCTATGCCACAGGCTCTTGGCGGGAGTCGCCTAGTGTTGCTAGGGGTAAACCCATGCCCGATGTGTTAATCCACTTAGCATGAGAATTCATAATTAGTATAATCATGAGTAACTAACTTAGGTTATGGATATGTACATTAGAAGCATAGTAGGAGTATCTACCTAACTCTTAGATTAGTCCTTCTATTTCCTGATTTATCCCCTTAGGATAGGATGCTCTTGTGTGTGTCACACTACCTCAGTTACCCTTTACCCATCCTTGCTAGAACTCTACCTAGGCCAACCTAGCCTTTCCACTTGATGATTGTTTTACTTCCATCTAGCCTTCCATTGGGAAAATATAAATGACACCCTTTGGGAATACTCTTAGAGGGGAAATGCTACATCGATAGTTTCCGTGCGCTTGCGGATTTACATATATAATTTAAAACCTACCAACAAGCATTTCTGGCACCACTGTTAGGGATGAATTGTTAGTAGTGCGTAGGAAATATCAACAAGCATTTTTGGCGCCGTTGCCGGGGAAGTCAGCCGAAGTATTGCATGATTGAATGAGTAGGATAGGATCTTGGTAGGTTTTAGTAGGATGACCCTTCTTTATTTTCGCATTTTATGTAAAACTAAGGTAGTGAATGTCTGGTTTTCGCTTGCCAGAAAACTTTGTTGAAGATCCTGAATCCCTTCTGAGAGATCAACCTCGTGTCGTTACTCCTCAAAAGCTTTGAGCAGCAAAGCAATCCAGCAGAATCGCACCGAAAATTGAAACACCAATGGCCCAGAAGACCCTCGTGAGTTTTCAGCTCCCTCTGTTAACGATGTGTCTGTTGGGCCCACTGTTAACATAGGAGACGTAAACTTCGAAATCAAAAATGGTGTAATCACTCTGGTGCAAGCCAACCAATTTTGTGGGAAGGCTAACGAGGATGCAAGTGCTTACCTGCAACAGTTCCTTGAGATCTGCATCACTTTAATATTAAGGACGTATCCCCTGATGCAGTTCGTCTTAGGCTGTTTCCGTTCTCTCTTCTTGGGAGAGCAAAATAGTGGTTCTACGTGAACCAGAGTGCTGTAGATACTTGGGAGAAGTGTTCTACGTCATTTCACGCCAAGTTTTCCCGTTGGACAAGACCAATGCCCTACATGGAAGAATTTCCAGCTTCCAGCAAGATGCCAAGGAATCTATTCCCGATGATTGGGAAAGGCTTCAGGAGTACATCCTAGCCTGTCCCCACTATGAGATGGATGACTGGATCATTATCCAAAACTTCTACAACAGGCTGATCCCTTCTGCCCGTGACTATGTTGATGCTGCTGCTGGAGGTGCCTTATTCTTATTGACGGTGCCCAAAGCCAAAGATTTGATTGAGAAGATGGTGTCAAACATGGGTTGGAGCGACGAGCGTCTCCACACCTGCCAGCAAGGCATGCACACCTTGAAGGAGGTGGACATGATTGCTGCCAAGTTGGACCTCCTCATGAAGAAGATTGATGGACAAGGCAATGGTGAGGCATGTGGCAATGCCTATGCCTTAGAATCTCACATCACCTGTGAAATCTGTGGCAACACGGGCCATTTGGGCACTCACTGCCTAGAAACCCGTGAGGATGCCCTATACATAGCCAACAATGGAAACAACAATAGCTATTGTCCAGGAGGTCAAGGGTTGGGCCAACCACGCCCATTCTTTCAAGGAGGGTACAACAACAATGTCAACAATGGAAATCAACACAACTTGAGAGAACTTGCCATTGGCCAGCTGAAGATCAATGAGGCTATATCCAAGAAGTTCTCAACCAATGACAAGACCCTAGAGAGCATAAATGCCAAGATTGAAGGACTATCTTCAGCCTTCAAGAATCAATTAAGTTTCAACAAGATGTTGGAAACTCAATTGGCTCAACTGGCTACAGTTGTTCCTCCAATGGAGAAAGTGAGTGGGATGGCTACGAGAGGTGGCAAGACCACTCCTGACCCACCGTATCCCACACAAGAGAAGAGGACAACTATAAAGGAGAAGGAGGATGTCCCAGTTGGCATAAGTAAACCACTTAGTGAGAGAATAGCCAAGCACTTTGAGGACACCAACTTATTGCCATTCCCTCACAGGTAAAGGAAGCCAACAGTGGATGAACATTCAACCGCTTTGTTGAGATCATCCAAAAAATCGACATCAATGTGCCTGTGATTGATGCAATGCAAGTACCCACTTATGCTCGCTATCTCAAAGACATATTGAATAACAAGCGGCCATTGCCCACGAATGAGGTTGTCATGCTTACGGAGGACTGCATTGCAACCATCCTCAATATGATTCCAGAAAAGAAAAAGGACCCTGGATGTCCTACAATCTCATGCTCAATTGGGGCGCACCACTTCCACAAGGCCCTTTGTGACCTTGGAGCAAGTGTGAGTGTGATGCCCAAGGTGGTTTTTGACCAGCTGAATTTCATGGAACTTACTCCAACACCAATGCAGCTCCAACTAGCTGATTCCTCAGTCTGTTATCCGACGGGTATCGCTAAAGATGTCCCGGTGAAAATCTGGAACTGCTTCATACCCGTGGATTTCGTGGTGCTCGACATGGAGGTCGAGAAGGATACGCCGCTCATTCTTGGGCACCCAATCCTAAGCACCGCGAAGGCTCGCATAGATGTGGAGAAATCCACATCCATATCAATGGCAAGGAGGAGAAGTTTAACTTTCGCCCAAAGTTGGAGCAATGCTCCATGATCCGTATCGAGTATTGGCCAAATGTTAAACACATTCAAGAGGTCGAAATCACACCTCCGAAGGTGGACCCACTCATTGCATTCATAAGGAATTTTATCTATGCGAAAACACATCTTATCGTCCACGCTGACACCCCAGGAAGACCGAGAAGTCCGGGCCTCCCCAAAGGCCCAGGTCCACTAAGCCGCTAAAGAAGGTATGGCGGAAGAAGCAAGACAAGCCGTCCGAGCCCATCCCTCTGGGCCCAGATGTCAATAAATGAGGAGGAAGGAATGTCCATCTCATCGGACGGTGGTGAGACCTAGCCAATAGGTTAAATTGGTAGTTACCCTTTTCTTTGTTTTTCTTTTCTCTTTATTTGGTTTCCCCCATTTTGTTTGGTTTTTCCCCACTGCATATTTGGTTTTGCTAGTAAGTTGAGAATCTTATATTCTCAACTATCATTTTTATTTCTTTATTTTTCACAAAGGAAAATTGTTGGGTTTTGAAAAAAGGAGTTTTTATTTGGAAAACAATTTTCATGAGCTGCAAAAGTGGCAATTCACCAATGTGCTAATCCCATAGTCGTTGGGGAACCACCTTCCAAAAGGGGGGACAGGGGAGCCACCTATCAGGTCGGCCGACCTCCCTGTTCAGTCGACATGGGGAAAGAGCCATTTTGGCTTTCTCTCCTCCAGCGGCTACATTCTGTTCCCTAGTGACCGTCGGGGATTGCACATTGTAAATGCTGGCCTTGAGGAGCTCTTCTCCTCACACTTAACCTCATTTCGTACCTCCCCAAAGTCACTCTTGCTCACATTGTTTTTCTTGCTCTTCATTGAAACACTCTTGCTCAAAATCCAACTCAAAAAGATTTGCTTTTGTTTGCATTTGCAATTTGCTCTCAAGTTCTTCAAGGAAAAAATCGTCGGGGTTTTGCTTTCACTAACATCACCTCTTTCGAATTTTTGCCTTGTTTTGTTCTTGTTTATTGTGGCTATGAAAGGAATGAAGAGGTTGTTTGGAAAGAGGAAGGAGGCTCAAGCTCAAGCCATGGTGGAGACTCAAGTGCACGCTCCTCTTCCGTTGCTACACCAAGTTCATGGAGGAGGAGTGTAGGAGAGGACACTCCCATGGGTGAGAGGAGCAACCCACACCAACTTCTTCACGACGACGACCTCGACATCCGAAGTGAAGTTGAAGATCAAGCACACAAGCTCCTCTAAGATTGTGAGTTTTCTCATACGAAAGTTTATGATCCGGATTTGATCTCCATGATAGGTATGGATTCCCAATTCTTTTCCATTTGGCGTGCATTAGGATGGGAAAACTTTGCTCACATAGAGGAGAAAGGTTCATGCCTTCTCCCCATACAATTCCTTTGCACACTCAAAATAGGATTTGATGGTATTACTTTTAGATTATTTTAAAAAGAACACAACATCCTATGGAAAGAATTAAGTGAAATCCTTGGCTTCCATAAACGTTGTTTGCTAGATTTAGACGCTTTGACTAAGTTTAACAAACAAAGTTTTTGGCAAGATTTAACTGGTGAGGTCAGATGTAGTGCACCCAGGAACAGCCACTTGCACAACCCTACTTTACGCTTCATGCATAGATGGGTGGCTATGACTATGTTCCCTAGAGGAGATGTAAGGATAGTGTGTGATGATGAGCTGAAAATTTTGTTTGCCATGACTAAAAAGATAAAAGTTGCTCCAGTTATTGCTATGATGACACAATGTTTAGATTACATTCCAAGAGTAGGGCCAATTGAATGCACTTCATTGATTACCCGTATTGCTACTAGGGTAGGAGCACTAGAATATTCTTCATTTGAGTATATTGAAAATGAAAAGAATTAATTAATGAAGATTATTTAGTGCAAGGACATACCCTTAAGCATGATCAAGATGGCTCTTTGATATTTTATTATCCCGGCTTTGTCAATGAAATTCGGTTACCTAACCCGGATTATCATTTGTACAAATGTCGGAGGCAAACCATTGACCTCCTTCCCATCAAGAAAGCCAAAAGAAGTAATGTTTCTGGAAGGATAACTAGAAGCCGTACAAGGAGAGCGGCTATGCCTCCGACAACCTCCATGGTCCATGAGTATGAAGAGGAAGAGAACCCAACAGGTGATGCACCCGGATGGACTCAACCTCCTTCGTATGAGACCGAAGGTCCGTCTTGGCATGGATGGCCAGTTGCCACATGGGAGACACTCCTATCCACTTCAAGCTCTAGCAGCTTTCCTCCAACATCTATGAGAAGATGTCATTCCAATTCGGCTAGAAGTCATCATGACTATAGCCAAGGAATGAAGAACCTCTCTAGACGTATGGAGGAGCTTGCAGTAAGGATGGGTGACATCTACAACACTCTCCAAGGGCATGTCCAAGGTACCCAAGACTGGCAACAACACATGGACGCTCAATTCACCAACTTCAACTCCACGCTACAACAACAGCAAGCCGATCTCGCGGCATACTTCCGTCATCAAGGGTTCAACCCTCAACACGAAGGTGAGTGAAGAACAAGTTTGGGGGAGGACCCCCACTTGAGGTAAATTGTATCAACCCCATTTGCATATTTATTTTCCATTAGATCATCATCCACCTTGCATTTAAAAAAAGGATAGTTTTATTTTCAGTAAAATAAATGATGTGCGGTAAGATTATTTGGAATTCACATAGATGAGATGATGAATAGTTGCTCTGTTTTATTTCTCCTAAGTCCATAGTTTACAACTTACTACTCTCTAACATATTGCTCTCATTGGCTAAAATTGCTTTTGCCTTGATTTGGAAATTTTGGGTAGCAAAAGCTTAATCCATTCTAAGTTGTTGTGAAATATGATATAGTGATAGGGCTGTTATTCCTAGTTTGAAAGCGAAACTTAGATTTTCGGAGAAATTCTAACAAGATTTAAGTTATTCTCATTTGATTGGAAATACCTACCAAAGCCATATGATACATTACCTTGATAGACCTTATGCATATGCTATTTGTCTTCACATTGAGCTTTGTCAAACTAGTATAGACCTATGTCAGATTTCATTCATTACTTTTTGAATTTAAGACTTCACTTGCACATGCTATACTTCTACACTAGAAGTAAGCAAATTCCAACATACCACCATTCCACAATAAAAAGAGAAACTCTATATCATTCATGCTTAGTACTCTCTCCAAAATTCATTGCATAAAAAAGGAGTAGAATATATGGATACAAGAAAAAGAAAAAGAAAATGCATGCTTACATCATAAGCATGAGAAAAAAAAAGAAAAGCAGCCATGTTTCATCCCTACAAAATAAGAGAGTCCACTCAAAAAGGAGTCATCTCAAGATCCAAATCCACTCCATTCCATCACACATGCACAAGTCTTGAATCAAATTGTTTTGAATTGATTTCTCCTAAGGCTAACTCTCTTGACTTAGCAATAGTATGTGTTGCAAATATGTCTACTATATTCCCTACCAAGCTCCACATACAAGCCTTATGTAGAGGTAGGATGAATTTAGGCAAAATGCCTTGGTGAGGATTTATTTCCAATACACACAAAGGAGAGACTTGAGAGAATCAAATTGATGTACTTAAAATTTGAATTGAACTCTCCGGAATTTGAGTGGAACTTGACTTCTAGGGTATGTGTGCTCCATTTGCTATTCTATCTTTCAACCACCCATGAATAGAAGG
Source organism: Tuctoria greenei (assembly GCA_036927565.1). Lineage (NCBI taxonomy): Eukaryota > Viridiplantae > Streptophyta > Magnoliopsida > Poales > Poaceae > Tuctoria > Tuctoria greenei. The sequence continues at coordinate 198,871,325 of JAYESD010000004.1, forward strand.
AGGCATAAACCTCATAATGACTTAAGATGGGTGAGGTATCATGCCAATTTTTGCAATAATAGGTAGAGTATTTTGTTGTGCACATGGTACTTTTGAAAAATAGAACATCATAGAAACTCCTGATCATCAACCTAAAGTCTTGACTTTGCTCGGGACGAGCAAAGGATAAGCTTCAGGAGTTTGTTGACGGCTGTTATATACCAATTTCACCCGTCAATATAACTCAATTATGTGAAGGAAATATCATTTATTGCACACATCACCTTTCTATTTAACCTATTTCCACTTGCCCTTGGAGAAAGTAGTGCATGCAGGGATTCTATGCAGAAATAAAGTAAAACAAGGGGATAGATCTTATAAAATATCATTCTAGCCAATCAGGCGACACTACATGGAACCACATGGATCAAATGACCCACAAACAGAAGTATCCGAGGCCATCCAACAGAGTAGCACTCATATCATGGAATGAGACCCACTTGTCAGTCACCCAGAGGAAGAACTGACCGTTTGGAGCCAGGACTAGGTCGGTCGACCACCCTAGTCAGTCGACTAGTTCCTGGCGCCAAACGTGGTCAAACGCCTCGTCTTGGCTCCTCCAGGCTTGAAGAGGTTAGGGGTGACTGATTCGCGCGCTTTTGGTGGTGGGAACCGACCCTTCTCCAAGCTATAAATAGGACCCCTCACTGCTCACTTCAACACACACCACTTGAGTATACATCCATTGCATCCACTACTCTCCATAGGTTTAGAGAAGTATAGGATGTAGAGAGTAGAGTCTCTAGTCCATAGTACATGTAGGAGAGGAGGAGAAGGAGTCTCTTCCTAATTTACAATTGGGAAAGGTATGTCTCCCATATTCCTATTTGTATTTGTGACTTTATTCTTAATAAAGATGATATCTTTAGTCTTCTATTGTTCATATACTTGGATGAAGCATTTCTTGTTTGATTGTGGATTCCATGTATGTGGTAGGAGTAGTATTTATGATTGTGCTATACCATTATCATTATATCATCACAAACACTATAAACCTCCACTATAGTCTAATTAGCTATGATATGCTTATGTTAACATGAATCACTTATGTTATGAATTAACATTGGTTAACGATAATTTAGTTCATTGCCTTAGGATGGCTTGTGCCTAGGCTCTTAAGGTAATTACTTAATATGCTAGCATGGTGCTAGGATAGAGAGTAGAGTTGAATGTCTGGTACGCCTACGGATTAAAGAGGTAGGCAGTAGGGGTGACAGCCATATTTGTCCTTTGTAATCCTCCACGTTCGGCTATGCCACAGGCTCTTGGCGGGAGTCACCTAGTGTTGCTAGGGGTAAACCGATGCCGGATGTGTTAATCCACTTAGCATGAGAATTCATAATTAATATAATCATTAGTAACTAACTTAGGCTATGTATATGTACATTAGAAGCATAGTAGGAGTATCTATCTAACTCTTAGCCTAGTCCCTCTATTACCTTATTTATCCCCTTAGGATAGGATGCTCTTGTGTGTCTCACACTACCTCATTTACCCTTTATCCATCCTTGCTAGAACCCTACCTAGGACAACCTAGCTTTTCCACTTGATGATTGTTTTACTTCCATCTAGCCTTCCTTTGGGGAAATATAAATGACACCCTTTGGGAATACTCTTAGAGGGGAAATGCTACATCAATAGTTTTCGTACGCTTGCGGATTTACATATATAATTTTTTTTTAAAAAAAGACAAGCAACCTTATAACGTAAAACCTTATTTTCCACCAAGAAAAAAGACTACCAACAAGCATTTCTGGCACCACTGCTAGGGATGAATTGTTAGTGTGCGTAGGAAATATCAACACTGCCTAGGTACCCTGCCCCAAGCCAAGGCGAGGTCCAAGGGCGCCACGTATCCAGAAGGCTCGATCCCCTCTACCTCAGATACAGGGTCTGAAGTACCCACATGAACCTCAAGGAGGATTCCAACTCCCCCTCAGGGACGAGCTCCCAAGCGGCCACATGTACAGCAGGACGGGACCCCACTCCCCCCATCAGGGTGGGCTCTAGAGCTGCCACATGGCTCGAGACAACAAACATGCCACCTCCCCGAAGAGGCGGGCTCCTGCCCTGCCACATGTCCTGCGGCCCTGGAGCCCCCACTCTACTCAGGAGCAGGCTCCAGAGCTGCCACATGGCCAGCGGGTCGGGACCTTGCCTTCCCAGAAGAGGCTAGCTCCCGAGATGCCACGTACCATGCAACTTGCCCTGGGCGGTGGGTTGCGGGAGTTAAGAGGGTGGTGTGCCTTGTCCAGATCAGGCATTGAAGACTCACATCTTCCCAGGCGCGTGACGCGGCGCACGCCTGCTGTCCGATACCTCTCCACCCAATTACATAGCAGTGAAGGCGCAACAGGTCTACCCCACTCTGCCAAGTGGGCAGGTTATGGTGTCAGGGACAAATGGATGGGATATTCCCTGCCATCATCAACGACTATGCATGGGCCACTGGCGACTGAGGAGGCAAGACGACGAGTGTTCAAGCCGCAACCAGAGGAAGCTTATGCGAGAAACCATAGATCTTTAGGATAAGAGCGCCCCAGGGCCACGTGTCGGGCCCCAGACCCCACTTGTAAGGCATCTGACCTTGTTTATAAAAGGACCAGACCGCCACTGTTACAAAGGATCCCCAATCTATGCATTCACACAAACACACACGCACACGCGCACACACACACACACACACACACACACACACACAAACACACACACACACACACACACACAACATCAATACAACCTCATCATGGAGTAGGGTGTTACGCTCTTGCAACCCGAACCACATAAAAATCACCATCTCATACTCTCATATGCGGGATCACTGGATTGAGAACTAAGCCCTGCCGATCAAAGAAGCTCCACGAGCTGCTCCATAGCAGATCTGGGGGAAGTGTCGCATTAACACTTCGACATTTGGTGCGCCAGGTAAGGGCTTTTCCCCTAAAAATAGTGGTTGCGTTTTCACCACAATGTTTTTCATCAAACCCGAAGACGGCGGCTTCCGAGGCTGTCGTCCAGTGACCCGATCTATCTCCCGAGTAGCGCACTCTGGTCCGTCAAGCCCCCGTGCAGATGCAGCTGGCCAGGGTGGTGCCTCCGGGCACGTCCCGGCCCAGTTAGCGCCACTGCAGCCGCCATCTTTGTGAGACCTATGTGTGCTGAATACATTGGCTATGGTGATAAAAGTTTTGAATACTACCAAAACACCTTTATCATCAAGGTTCGAGATCCAGCAAGGTCCGACGATAGGTCCGACTTGTTTTGGATAGCTCTGGAAAGGTCCAACGTAAGGTCCGACTAGCTTTGGTAAGTTCCGGCGCTAGGTCCTGCTAGTTTTGGCAAGCTTCGGTTCAAGGTCCGGTTAGCTTTAGCAAGGTTCAGAGCTTGATCAAAGTGGTTCTGCTTTTAACTTGCAATGTTTCAAACTTTCTTTTTGGATTATGGATAGTTTGCTTAGTTTTATTTTACTAAGTTTTTAGTGTGTTTTGGTGGTTATGGTTTATATCATTTTGCTAAGGTTTGCAACATACTTATGTGAGGTTCTCACGTAAGGTGTTGTGGTTATCGGAACAAACGAGAGCCAAGTCGAGGACTTGTGCTCGAAAGTATTGGTTGTTTATTCATGTGCAGGTGTTGCTTGAGTTCAAGACATGGCTGGTGACAGGATCCATTGAACTAGTCTTAAGGAGAAGATGAGTTTCAACAACCAAGTTCGGGAGGAATTATGGTTGAGTTGATCGGGAGGTCGCGTAGCATGATTGAATCAAGAACAATGCATATGAAGGTATCGTGGACGTCGTTGGAAGATGTTTTCACGTGTGCAAGGAGTGCGTGGACGTGGCTACATGGTTCCGAGGCAAGATGAAGAGATGTGGACATAAGGAATTGGTCGGAAAGGTCCAACCGACTAGGTTATGGAATCAGGTTGTGGCTGAGTCGTGTTTGACTCAAATATGGAAAGTTTTGAGTTGGTTATGATAGGATTTCATGTGGGTCACAAATTTGAGTTGTTTTAGGAATGTGGGATACGTTCCTAATTAAGGTGTTTGGAAGTCTTAAGATTGCTTCTATCTACGTATAGAAGAGTCTTGATCAGTTATGGAAAGTTTTGATTCGTGAATTGAGTAGGATTAGAGTCCTAGTTAGGTTTGATTTGGCCTAAGGGCTGGTTATATGAAACACCCGGTTCCGAAACTGAACCAAGTGAACGCATATGTGTGCCCAGGATGTTCAACACACATACTCGAGTGCATTCACAAAAGAGTATATAGAAAAATACCACAAAACAAGATTAATTAACAAAATTAATTACACAATTCATATTATCCTCAAATACAAGTTCTAATAAATATTAATGACAAGTTCATCTAATGCAACAGAAATAAACTAATTAAGCAACTAAGCAAACTAAGCAAAGGGGTATAGCGCAGCTCTATGCAACACCACAGGCAAAGCTGACGTAGACACGGCCTAGAACTTCGCAATATCGCCATTAAACTCCCAATCCTGACCTGCAACTGTTAGAGGGGATTGCAAGAGTGAGTACATGTCGTACTCAGCAAGTGTGGAAAGTATGACATGTAGCTAATTCAAATGACAAATATAATAATGGCTAAGTGCTGAAAAGTACATTAAAACATTTGAAAAGTAATATATTATATGTATGTGAAGTAATCCCATTATAAACCATTAGTAATATCATAGTACCAGTCCATATTTCATATCCATATACCAAATTTCTCCATTACCAATAATCATAATCAATTTCAAAATTTAACTCATAACCAGTCATAACCATAACCAAACCATAACCATAATACCAACCATAACCATCCCAAATCCCAATTTTCCTCTAATCGTGTGAGGGTCCAGGTTGCTCATAACCGGGAGCACGGCTATCATGATAGTTTTAGACACACTCTGCAGAGGTTGTACCGCTTTACCCACGTGTTTGTGATTTCATCACCTTTCGATGACTATAGAATCTCAATTATGTCGTCTCACACTTCCGTAGGTGTGCGACGAAGAGATCACAAAATAGCCTTTACAAAGAGATTACTAGCCTATTTAGACCCCACTGAGGTTTCACCGGTGGCGATGTCTCCAACTGACCACATCTTCAACCAAGGGCCCCCTCTTGAGCCATTCGGATCCCGGGGTAGTCCCACCAATCATCAACAAACCCAATCCGACTACCCCTTCCCCGAGCATTCTTAATGGTCCAAATAGCACTGACAAAGCCCTAATTAATCAGCTACGCCGCACCCATACTTGGCCTCATGGTGGCACTGTAAATCCTGATTGGTCGCTCCACGAACTGGTCCTTAGATCTAAAGCAAGCAAAACCACCATAACATCCAACCCATCCACGTACCAGGCTTGCTTAGATCACCCATTACCATATCAGATTTAAATAGTTCATGTCAACCACAATCTCATTAATGCATACTTAAATTGAGTGGTATAGTTGTTTTCCCATCACAGTTGATTAAGCGAAGCAAAAGGTAAAAATGCCATCCCGACTCTCTACCATATATTCCAGGTTACAAGGGTGGTTAAACAAAACTAGTAAACTTCCTATCATAGGATTCCCATCGAATTGACACAAGCATGCAGTTTTGCAAACAAAACATTTATTTCAAAACAGGATCAACATGCTTCAAGGACACTTGCCTTGCTCTTGGGATGGATTAGGACCAAAGCCTTCAAACTCTTTGTGTTGGAGATCCTCCGCAACACTCTCTAGCGCAGATCCGTCTAATCCACACAATAAACATACAAGACAAGAAACACGATCAAAGAGTGCACCAATATTACTCAATAAAGCATGACATGCATGATTGATGCAAATGCAAGGTAGAACTCATTAATAGATTGGTTTTAAATGATCACTAACTAGTTTTAATAGATTTTAACAAGTTTATACAGGTTTGGGTTTGATTAGATCAAATTTTAGAATTAATTCAACACAATTTAACTAGGAAAATTGGACTAGTCCGCATAGGACCGGACAAGTCCGCACAGTGCGAGAACAGCAGATTAGGGTTTTCTAGATCGACGTGAATTTGGAGATTAGGGGTCGAATTCACGTAAGGAAAAGAAAATAGAAGGTATACCAGGTGTTTAGGACTCCAATAAATCAAGAAACTTGGAGGTAGCACTTGGATCTTGATGATCTAGGGTTGATGATGATCTTGGAGATGATTTGTTGATGAAGAACTCAAAGTTGATGGAGATCTTGATCCCCTTAAGTTTCCTCCTCCTCCTCTTCCTCTTTCTTGGGATCTCCTACTCCCTCCTTGATTGTGGCTCTCCACGAACTAGGGTTTGGGTGGGGTGGAAAAGTGGCAAATAGATGTCAAGCCAAGGGGTGGGGTTGTTTATATAGAGGTGGAGGCTAGGGTTAGATGGATTTCGAGTTTGAGAGGAGTAGAGGCCGGTTTAGAGTCCCACATGGGCTCTAAAAGAGTTAGGCACAACGTCCCTAGGCCCACTTAACGTAAAACGCAAGAAACAAGTCATGAAACAAAATATCAACTCAGAGTCGTGAAATATCGGACAAGTCCGAAATGGACCGGACTAGTCCGAAGTTAGTCAAAAAGAAAATCAGACAAGTCTGGCCAAAAATCAGACAAGTCCGACTTCACTCAGAGAGGAAAAGGGACAAGTCCGCTGGGACACCGGAATAGTCTGGGCAAGTCCAGGGACTTAGCAATTTTTCAAGGATTCTTGGAACACTGGACTAGTCCGCATAAAATCGAACAAGTCCGAAAGTGTTTAGAGGCAAAATCGGACTAGTCCGCAGCAAAAACGGAGAAGTTCGTTTGAAGTCAGAGAGAAATCATACTAGTCCTCACCAAAATCTGACTAGTCCACACCTTTCAGCATTTTAAGTGCGGTTTTGTTCCAAATCAATTTTAAACTTGTTCCTCTTTATGTGGATTAATGTTAAACATGCATATGAATGTATGTATGGCATGATACATGAAAATGAGGGTGTTACAAACCTACCCCCCCCTTAATATAAATCTCGCCCTCGAGATTCGACGCGGAAGAGAAGAGATAGGGAAATTCCCTCTTGAGATCATCCTCCAATTCCCATGTTGCTTCTTTTTCTGTGTGGTGCTTCCATTGAACTTTACACCATCTAATAACCTTGTTCCTTGTGACCATCTCCTTGGTTTCCAAGATTTTGACCGGTCATTCGGCATAAGTCAAATCTGCTCCTAATTCCAATCCTTCCATTGACACTTGTTTTTCAGGTACTCTCAAGCACTTCTTGAGCTGAGAAACATGAAAGACATCATGGACATTCGGATGAGCTGGCATCTCCAACTTATACTCTACTTCTCCTCTTTTGTCCAACTTGAATGGCCAATGTAGCGAGGTGCTAGCTTGCCTCTTATGTTAAACCTCTTATGACCCCTCATCGATGACACCTTGAGGTAAACAAAATCTACCACTTCAAAGGCTAATTTCCTTCTCCTGTTGTTCGCATAGCCTTTTTGTCTTGATTGGGCAGCCCTCAAGTTCTCACAAATTATTTGGACTTGCTTTTCGGCTTCTTGCAACACATCCAGACCAAATACTTGAGTTTCTCCTGCCTCATTCTAGAATAAAGGTGTCCTACACTTTCTTCCATAAAGCGCTTCATATGGTGACATTTTCAAGCTTGCTTGGTAACTATTGTTGTATGAAAATTCTGCATATGGCGAGCTCTTGTCCCAACTTTTCCCATGGTTAAAGCACAAGATCTCAATATGTCCTCTAAAATATGATTGGTCCTCTAAGTTTGTCCATCCGTTTGAGGGTGATATGTTGAACTAAAATTCAACCTTGTTCCCAATGCTTCATGCAATTTCTGCCAAAATCTAGAGGTAAATTGTGAACCTCTATCCGAGACTATCTTCTTCGGAACTCCATGCAAACATACTATTCTTCCCATGTACAGTTCCGCCAATTTCTCTCCATTTTAGGTGGTCTTGACGGGAATAAAGTGGACTGACTTAGTTAACCGATCCACAATTACCCAAATTGAGTCATAACTGGACTGAGTACATGGTAAACCAACTATGAAGTCCATACCGATTTCTTCCCACTTCCATTCCAGAATCTTTAATGGTTGTAATAGTCCAGCTGGCCTTTGATGTTCCGCCTTGACTCGTTGGCACACATTACACAATGCTACGTATTCAGCTATGTCCTTCTTCATGCTATCCCACTCTTTGTACATCTTCGTACAACCAGGATGAATTGAGTATGGTGAGTCATGTGCCTCTTTTATTATTGTATCCCGAATATGATTCACATTAGGCACAACAATCCTCTTACCAAGCCATAGGGTACCATGTTCATCCTCATCAAATCTGAATTCTCTCCCCTCTTGGGTCCTTTCCTTGATTTCCTGAATTTCCTCATCCTTAGTTTGGCCTTCCCGAATTTCTTGCTCTAAGGTTGGGTTTAACTCCATCATCTCCATATCATTTACGAATCCAAGGTTCAACCGTTCGAACTCCTTACATAACTCAGATGGCAACTCTCGAACCGTGAGTTGATGACTTACTCCTTTCCTACTCAATGCATCGGCCACAACATTAGCCTTCCCTAGATGATAATTGATTCCCATGTCATAATCCTTGATGAGCTCCAACCATCTTTGTTGCCTCAAATTCAGATCCGTTTGTGTGAAAATATACTTCAAACTCTTATGATTCGTATAAATGTCACACCTATGTCCAAGGATGTAGTGTCTCCAAATTTTCAATGCGTGTATCACGGCTACAAGTTCCAAATCATGCGTTGGATAATTCTGTTCACGTTTCTTCAATTGCCTCGATGCATATGCAACCACTTGACCTTCTTGCATGAGCACACATCCAAGTCCTTGTCTCGAAGCGTCACAATATATGTCAAAACTCTTGCTTACATCCAGCAAAACCAAAACTGGGGCCATTGTTAACCTCTTCTTCAACTCCTCAAAACTGTTTTGACAAGCTTCCGTCCATTGGAATGCCTTCACCTTCATTAGCAACTCCGTCATAGGCTTGGCTATCTTGGAAAAGTCCTTGATGAATCTACGGTAATATCCAACCATCCCAAGAAAACTCCTTATTTCCTTTATGTTTTGCGGGGATTCCCATTTCAACATGTCCCTCACCTTTCCAGGGTCGACCGAAACTCCTCCTTCTGAAATGATATGACCCAAAAACGATACTTCTCTCAACCAAAATTGATACTTGTTGAACTTTGCGTACAATTGATGCTCCCTCAATTTCTGCAATGTAAGCCTCAAGTGTTCCTGGTGTTCCTTCTCATCCTTTGAGTAAATCATATTGTCATCAATGAACACCACAACAAACTTATCCAAGTACTCCATGAAGACCTTATTCATGAGGTACATAAAGTATGCAAGCGCATTTGTCAATCCAAAGGACATCATGGTGTACTCATAAGATCCATACCATGTCCTCAAAGCTATCTTGGGTATGTATGATGGTCTAATCTTCATTTGAAAGTATCCTGACCTCAAATCAGTCTTAGAGAAGACACAAGCACCCTTCATCTGATCAAACAAGTCTTCTATGCGTGGCAAAGTGTACTTGTTCTTGATTGTTACCTCGTTGAGAGCTTGGTATTCTACGCACATCCTTTGGGATCCATCTTTCTTGTCCACAAATAGAACGGGTGCCCCCCAAGGTGAATAGCTTGAGTGAATGAAATCCTTCTCTAGTTGCTCTTGAATTTGCTTCTTGAGCTCCGCTAATTCCATAGGAGGCATCCTATATGACCTCTTAGCTATAGGTGTAGTTCTAGGTATTAAATCAATGACGAACTCAATGTCTCGATCACGTGGCATACCTGGCAACTCGTCTGGAAAAACATCCAAAATTCACACACCACCGGAATCTCCTCAATTGCGGCATCGTCCATATGATTCAGCTCCAATTGCTTTGGTGCGGTTTGAGATGCTTCAAACTCTACAGTGATCCCTTGTTCATTAGTCAACTTCACCATCTTCGTGGCACACTCAATAACTCCATTGTGCTTCTTGAACCAGTCCATACCAAGTATAATGTCCAATCCTTGAGATTCCAAAACAATGAGGTTGGCGGAGAAGTCTACCCCCCTTATTCTAAGGCTTACTTTTGGACATACTATATTTGTCCTCATCTCTCCTCCAGGAGACTTAACCAATAGAGTAAACTTCATATGAGAGATAGGAAAACTATACTTGGCAACATATTTCGATGCAATGAATGAATGTGATGCTCCAGAATCAAATAACATAGTCGCCGGGTTGGAGTTTGCGAGAAACATACCAATGACCACGTCATTCGCTTGTTGAGCATCCTCCATAGAGACATGGTTCACGTTGCCACGAGCAAAATTTTGCTGTTCGCGGTTCCCTTGCGGTTGTCCTCCATTGGGTCTTGGGTTTTGCCTCGGCGCATTGCTTTCTTGACCAAGTCCTGACTTAGGATATCGATGCACAAAGTGTCCAGCTTCTCCACAAGTATAGCACTTCTTTACTCCACCAAAATTATTGGGGCGAGCTTGGTTCTGAACATTTGCACCAGGAAAATTAGCACGAGGTCCATATGGCATCGGAGGCCTAGGTGCTTGCATAACAGGGCGTTGCTGCACAAACTGAGTTGGGCGCGGTGCAAATCCAGGGCGATGAATAGGCGCAAAAGAGGTGCAGTAAGGCGCATTGGGCGGTGTGAAGCGAGGGCGCACATTACTTCCTTGTTGCTGTCCTTGATATGGTGCCTTCCTCTTGTTGTCTTGCTCCATCTCACAGACCTTGTTCTCAACCACAATTGCTTTGTCCACAAGCTTCTGAAAGTCGGCATCATCATAGTTGAGCAATTGCACTTGGATTTCATTGTTCAAGCCCCTCATGAATAAGTATTGTTTCCGGCTGTCCCGACTAACATCCTTATGCGCATATCTTGAGAGTTGAGTGAATTTATTGAGATATTCACTTACGCTTGATCTTCCTTGCCTTAAGTTCCCAAATTATTGCCTCTTCAAAATCATAACACCTTCCGCCACATAATGAGAACGGAAGCTCTCTTTGAATTTGCCCCAAGTAATTCTCTCTTGGTTCTCATGAGCATTGCATAAGGAATCCCACCAATCCGCAGCTGCTCCAACTAGTTGATGAGAAGCAAAAAGCACTTTCTCCCGGTCACTGCATTGGACAATAGCAAGCTTCTCCACGGACTTGAGCCAATCATCCGCATCCATAGGGTCAGCGGCTTGAGAAAAGGTTGGTGGCCTAGTCCTCATAAACTCCCCCAACTGATTATGAGGCAGCAGGGGTGGTGGCGGTGGCATGTGAAGCTGATTCTTGATGTTGCCAGCCTGCAGCTGTCCCATAGTCTATATCATGGTCTGCATGAGCTGGTTTTGCATAGCAAAAAGCTGCTCGATGTTGATAGCTCCATGAGCAGGTCCTTGTCCATTGTTGTTTTGAGGTACTCCATGGTTCTCCTCTTCATCATTAGCATCCCTCTGGTTGCGAGTCCTCACCATCTGGAGAAAAGCTATAGGTAAGAATTTAGAAAACGTCCCCAACTATATGTATCAAGGGATATGAAACTAGACAACTAACTAGCCTATGTGGACATGGCAATACTAAAGCATCCCAAAGTCCTCTATTAAGCACACAAGCAAACAATATATATCAAACAACACACCAACCAAAAACACATCGATTCCTGAGTGCTCCTATGTGCTCTAAAGTGTCCATTCTATCTAGGCTGCATCCTATAGTCAACTTGTGGCTCTGATACCAATCTGTGACACCTGGTTCCGAAACTGAACCAAGTGAATGCATATGTGTGCCCAGGGTGTTCAACACACATACACGAGTGCATTCACAAAAGAGTAAAAAAAAATTACCACAAAACAAGATTAATTAACCAAATTTTATTACACAATTCATATTATCCTCAAATACAAGTTCTAATAAATATTAATGACAAGTTCAACTAATGCAACGGAAATAAACTAATTAAGCAACTAAGCAAACTAAGAAAAGGGGTATAGCACAGGTCCATGCAACACCACAAGCAAAGCTGACAGTAGACACGGCCTAGAACTCCACATTATCTCCATTAAACTCCCAATCCTGACCTGCAACTATTGGGGGGGATTGCAAGAGTGAGTACATGTCGTACTCAGCAAGTGTGGAAAGTATGACATGTAGCTGATTCAAATGATGAATATAATAATGGATAAGTGCTGAAAAGTACATTAAAACATTTGAAAAGCAATATATTATATGTATGTGAAGTAATCCCATTATAAACCATTAGTAATATCATAGTACCAGTCCATATTTCATATTCATCATCCATATACCAGATTTCTCCATTACCAATAATCATAATCAATTTTAGAATTTAACTCATAACCAGTCATAACCATAACCAAACTATAACCATAACACCAACCATAACCATCCCAAATCCCAATTTTCCTCAAATCATGTGAGGGTCCAGGTTGCTTATAACTGGGAGCATGACTATCATGATAGTTTTAGACACACTCTACAGAGGTTGTACCGCTTTACCCACGTGTTTGTGATTTCATCACCTTTCGATGACTATAGAATCTCAGTTATGCAGTCTCACACTTCCGTAGGTGTGTGGCCAAGAGATCACAAAATAGCCTTTACAAACAGAGTACTAGCCTATTTAGACCACACTGAGGTTTCACCGGTGGCGATGTCTCTAACTAACCACGTCTTCAACCAAGGGCCCCATCTTGAGCCATTCGGATCCCAGGGTAGTCCCACCAATCATCATCAAACCCAATCCGACTACCCCTTCCCCGAGCATCCTTAATGGTCCAAATAGCACTGGCAAAGCCCTAATTAATCAGCGTAGCCGCACCCATACTTGGCCTCATGGTGGCACTGTAAATCCTGGATGGTCGCTCCACGAACTGGTCCTTAGATCTAAAGCAAGCAAAACCACCATAACATCCAACCCATCCACGTACCAGGCTTGCTTAGATCACCCATTACCATATCAGATTTAACTAGTTCATGTAAACCACAATCTCATTAATGCATAATTAAATTGAGTGGTATAGTTGTTTTCCCATCCCAGTTGATTAAGCGAAGCAAAAGGTAAAAATCCCATCCCGACTCTCTACCATATATTCCAGGTGACAAGAGTGGTTAAACAAAACAAGTAAACCTCCTATAGTAGGATTCCCATCAAATTGACACAAGCATGCAGTTTTGCAAACAAAATATTTATTTCAAAACAGGATCAATATGCTTCAAGGACACTTGCCTTGCTCTTGGGATTGATTAGGATCAAAGCCTTCAAACTCTTGGTGCTGGAGATCCTCCGCAACACTCTCTAACGCAGATCCGTCTAATGCACACAATAAACATACAATACAAGAAACACGATCAAAGAGTGCACCAGTATTACTCAATATGGCATGACATGCATGATTGATGCAAATGCAAGGTAGAACTTGTTAATAGATTGCTTTTAAATGATCACTAACTAGTTCTAATAGATTTTAACAAGTTTATACAGGTTTTGATTTGATTAGATCAAATTTTAGAATTAATTCAACACAATTTAACCAGGAAAATCAGACTAGTCTGCATAGGACCGAACAAGTCCGCACTGCGCGAGAACAACAGATTAGGGTTTTCTAGATCGACGTGAATTTGGAGATTAGGGTCGAATTCACGTAAGGAAAATGAAATAGAAGGTATACCAGGTGTTTAGGACTCCAATGAATCGATAAACTTGGAGGTAGCACTTGGATCTTGATGATCTAGGGTTGATGATGAACTTGGAGATGATTTGTTGATGAAGAACTCGAAGTTGATGGAGATCTTGATCCCCTTTCGTTTCCTCCTCCTGTTCCTCTTGCTTGGGATCTCCTCCTCCCTCCTTGATGGTGGCTCTCCATGAACTAGGGTTTGGGTGGCGTGGAAAAGTGGCAAATAGATGTCCAGCCAAGGGGTGGGGTTGTTTATATAGAGGTGGAGGCTAGGGTTAGATGGATTTCAAGTTTGAGAGGAGTAGAGGACGGTTTAGAGTCCCACATGGGCTCTAAAAGAGTTAGGCACGACGTCCCTAGGACCACTTAACGTAAAACCCAAGAAACAAGTCATGAAACAAAAGATCACCTCGGAGTCACGAAATATCGGACAAGTCCGAAAAGGACCGGACTAGTCCGAAGTTAGTGAGAAAGAAATCGGACAAGTGTGGCCAAAAATCGGACAAGTCCGAATTTAGTCAGAGTGGAAAACGGACAAGTCCGCTGGGACACCGGACTAGTCTGGACAAGTTCAGGGACTTAGCCAATTTTCAAGGATTCTTGGAACACCGAACTAGTTCGCATAAAATCGGACAAGTCCGAAAGTGTCCAGAGGCAAAATCGGACTAGTCCGCAGCAAAAATGGACAAGTCCGTTTGAAGTCAGAGAGAAATCGGACTAGTCCTCACAAAAATCGGACTAGTCCACACTTTTCAGCATTTAAGTGCGATTTTGTTGCAAATCAATTTTAAACTTGTTCCTCTTTATGTGGATAATGTTAAACATGTATATGAATGTATGTAGGACATAATACATGAAAATGAGTGTGTTACATTATATAAGCAAGGGAGCCTAGAGCTCGTTGTGCACGACTTTTGGGTTGTTCCTCTTGTGTTCTATTGATCAAAATTCGTAGTTGAAAGAAACTTTTGTGCCTTGTTCGTCCGACTTGTTTCAGACAAGTTTTTCTCATTGAGTTTCTGCACAACACTACCTTGATTCGGTGGTTTTATCATAACTCGAGTTTTACAGATCGGATTGACATGATTATTGTTGGGTTGTCTTCAAAACTTAATTTTCTATCATCTGTGAAAATTTCACAGTAATTGGATTCGTGGTTTCTTATCTACACTAGTTTCTTTGCAGTGTTCCAAAACTATTTTTCTCGTGTAGGACATATTGACCTTTGTTCGATCTTTCGATCGTAACTTGAGTTTCTCTCGATGGATTTTCTTGATTATTGTTGTGATGTATTCGTGACTTGATTCTCTACAATCTATATTAATTTTTCATAGTTTAACACGTTTAGATTAGTCGTACACACGGTTTCTTTAACAGATCGGTTTTCTGCCGAGGGGTGTTTTCGTTGCTTCCGCTGAAAAGTTTTAATCTACCATTCACCCCCCTCTGGTAGCTTTACACGTGCTCTTCGATCCTACAATTGGTATAAGAGCCATGGTGCTCTAATATTTGTGATTTGCACGTGTTTTTGACTAATACTCATGGAGAAATACTCGACAAAACCTTGTGTGTTTGTTGGTATTGATTTTCAGGTTTGGAAGGCACACCTGCAAGCTTTTATCCAGGCGCAAGGCTTCGCGATATGGGAAAAAGTGTACAAGCCTTGCGACGTGCCGCCGAACGATCAAGTCATGGCTACAAACATAAGAGATGTCGACAACAACAACAAAGCCCCCAACTTGATAATCCAAGGACTAACTCAGAGCGACTTCAACCGTGTTGCACACCTCCAATCAGCATACGATGTGTGGAGAGCACTTTGTGACTACAACAAAGGATCCAACACGATCAAGGAGGTAAAGCAGTATATGTTCAAGAAAGAATACATGCGCTTCGAGATGCAACTCGGTGAGTCAAGTGGTGACCTTTTTGCTCGCTTTAATAAAATTCTCAGCAACTTGCGTAGTGTCAATGTTAACTTTTCAGATGTTGAAAATGCTAGACAATTGTTAAGTGCGTTAGACATGTCAATTTGGGAGATGAAAGTGACATCTATTCGTGAATCGACTGTCATGAGTACACTTACATTAGATGTGCTATATTCTAAATTAAAAACTCATGAAATTGACATAATCTCACGTAAGAACCCCAACAAGTATCTTGCATTTGTTTCTCAATGTGATATGCCTAGCTCCGGCATATCTTCATCTAGCAATACACTTGCTTTGCTGTCTTCACTAACCCTGGAACAGATTGAAGAATTTCCAGAAGAGGAGCCAGCACTCATCTCTACTCGATTCTCAAAAGCATTGCAAAGAGGAAGCTCCGGACCTCGACGATGCTTTGAATGTGGTAAGGCAGGACACTTTTGTACAGATTGCCTTTACCTTTCAAATCCTTCTACCCATGATGAAAATCAGAATTGACAAGTCCTCTACTGGCAACACCAACAAGAAGAAGAAGGGTTTTACAGGACGCAAACTGATAAACAGTTTCATCACCGCACTTCAAGAACTTGGCTCAAGTGATCTAGACATTGGAAGTGACGAAGATGAAGATGATCTGGCAAACTTATGCTTCATGGCGGGCAAATCAAGATCAAGTATGGAGGATGCAGAACACAACAGTGACAATAAAGATGTATGTCCTACTTGTGATGAAATGTGTTATGTTATTTCCCATGCAACTGTTATTGTTAAGAAAAAGGATAAAAAGCTTAAAGATAATGCTGTTAAAATTGAGTCACTAGAATATGAAATTAATCATTTGAAAACTTTGATTCCTAGTGATGATTCTTGTTCCTCATGCAATTTAATATATGAATAATTTTCCTCCTTAAGAAATGCACACTCCTTCACTCTTGATAAACTTGAGTCAGAGATTGAAAAGAAAAAACTTGCTACACTTAATGATAGACAATTAAAATATGCTTCTAGTTCTACAACTGATTTGTATTGTTCTACCTGTAATGATCTCGAAAAGAAACTAAAAGATGCTATAAATGAAATTTCAATACTAAACAATGCATTACATGCTCATGAAGTTAAATATTGTTCTAATTTCAAACTAAAAGGAAAAACTTCATGTGAAAACTGTCTAGAATTGTCTAAGAAACTTGATGACATGAATAGGACACTAGAGCAATTTTGTATTGGGAACAAAAATCTAAACTTGCTGCTGAATTCATCCAAATCTTGTAATGAACTGGTTTAGGTTTTGATTCCCATGCTCATGCTAAAGAAAATCCACCTAAAATTGTAAAGTCATTAGGAAGTGGTTTGATTAAAACAGTTCCTAAACCAAAAGAGGTGGCTTTTAAATCTGCAGGAGTGTTGTCACATTCGGGTTCAAATAAACATATTGCATGCTCATCTAGACATGAACACAAAGTTAAATTTCATTTTACCTATTGTGGTAGAGATGGTCATATCATAGATTTTTGTTATAGACTAGCTAAACAACATAAAAAGGAAAAAAATGCAAGCTAGATCTTATTACTCTCATGCAAAATTTGTTGCACATACTAAACCAAATGTCAGGAACATGCAACCTGCTGTTATGAGTCAAAAACACTCAAAGTTTACCTTCAGAGCTTTAGTTTTTACCTTTGGAGCTACTGATTATTGTGCTACACAAGTAACACCTTATATGTCAGTAGTTAAGAACAAAAAATCTCAAACTTTGGCTCATAAACCTGCTGTTTTATCTCAGCTGTCGCGTGTTGTTCCTACTAGACGTCGTGGACTCAGTACTGGATTGCTAAATGCCTATTGACTAACCCCAGTATTGAGTCATCGACGTATTGTGCTTCTATGTAGGTTACACTCTTGAGGAAGGAGAACATTTGGATTGTGTATTCAGGTTGCTCACGCCACATGAACGGTAACAAAGAATGGTTCTCCTCCCTCTCTTTTGTGTCACGTGTAGAGAATGTTACTTTTGCCGATAATTATTCAACTCCTATAATTGCTAAGGGTTTGGTTATGGTAAATGATCACTACACTTTGACAGATGTGGCACTTGTCAAAAATTTGAAATACAACTTGCTTTCTGTTTCACAATTGCTAGATGAAAATTTGGAAATTATTTTTAATAAAAATTGCTGCAAAGTTGTAGATTCAAATAGTGAGTTTATTTTTAACATGTCTCAGTTTGGAAGAGTTTTTAAAGCTGATTTTGATATGTCTTCTTCTAAGCATAGGTGTCTAGTTGCAAATGATTCCAAAGACTTATATTTTTGGCATCGTATACTTGGTCATGTAGGCTTTGATCATCTCACGCGTGTTAGTGCTCTTGATCGCATATTGTGGTTGCCTAAGCTTAAAGGGGACAAAGAAATTGTGTGATCTTCTTGTAGACATGCTGAGATGGTTGCAGGTTCACATACTCCTCTCACAATGATCATGACAACTAAATCGGGTCAACTTTTGCACCTTGACACCGTAGGACCTTCACGTGTTCAATCCTTCGGAGGTAAATGGTATGTTCTTGTGATTGTTGATGATTATTCCAGATACTCTTGGGTTTATTTTATGGCATCTAAGAATGAAGCTTTTAGTCACTTTAGAACTTTATTTCTTAGATTATCAATTGATCACCCAGGATCTTTAAAAGCATTAAGAAGTGATAACGGAACCGAATTTAAAAATCATTCTTTTGATCACTTTTGTGCTGAAAATGAAATAGATCATTAATTATCTTCACCATATGTACCTTAACAAAATGGTGTTGTAGAAAGAAAGAACATAACCTTAGTTGAAATGGCCAGGACTATGCTTGACGAATATCAAACTCCTAGGAAATTTTGAGCTGATGCGATTGCAACCACTTGTTATGTCTCAAATCGTGTTTTCTTGCGCGCTAAGCTATGTAAAACACCATATGAGCTCCGGTTTGGACATAGGCCTAGTGTTACACACTTTTGAGTCTTTGGTTGCTAATGCTTTGTTAAGAAACATGGTAATCTTGATAAATTTGAAACTAGATCCATTGATGGCATGTTTCTTGGTTATCCATCTCATACTAGAGGCTACCGTGTGCTTTTACTTGACACTAACAAAATTGTGGAGACTTGTGAGGTGTCTTTTGATGAAGCTAGCCCAGGTACTAGATCAAACATTGCAGGTCTGGATCCATATCCTCAGGGGAGGGTATTTTCGAAGAAGATGAAGAAGAAGAGTCGGTGATATTGTTTGATAGTTCCAAAGCTGACATGTGTCCAGCTCCGACTACCATCTCTGCTGATCCTGATCGTCCACAAGCCACAAGCTCATCAATCTACGATGAACCTTATGAAGAAGAAGCTTGTGAGACATATGTTCCCCTATAGATTTACAAGAATCATCCCCCGCAACAGATAATTGGAAGTTTGCTTGAACGAGTTACAAGATCCAGATTTTCTGACTTCAATTCTCATGCTCATTCTGCTTTTGTTGCTTCTTTTGAACCCAAAGATATATCACATGCACTCACTAATGAATCTTGGATTATTGCCATGCAAGAAGAGTTAGAAAATTTTGAAAGAAATAATGTTTGCAAACTTGTACCTCCACCTAAAGATCACACTTTAATTGGAACTAAATGGGTGTTTAAAAATAAACAAAGTGAGGACGGGGTTGTTGTTAGGAATAAGGCTAGGTTGGTTGCTCAAGGTTTCACACAAATTGAAGTTCTAGATTTTGATGAAACTTTTGCTCCTGTTGTTACATTAGAAGCCATAAGAATTTTGTTAGCTTTTGCTGCATCTAAAGGTTTCAAGTTATATCAAATGAATCTTAAAAGTGATTTTCTTAATGGCTATATAGATGAGGAGGTTTATGTCAAGCAACCACCAGGTTTTGAAAATCCAGATTTTCCTAATCATGTTTACAAATTGTCCAAAGCCTTGTACGGTCTCAAATAAGCCCCTAGAGCATGGTATGATAGGTTAAGAACATTCTTACTTGACAAGGGGTTTACCATGGGCAAGGTTGATAAAACTCTTTTTGTGCTTAAGCATGGCAATGACTCATTATTCGTTCAAGTGTATGTGGATGATATTATCTTTGGTTGTGCCTCTCATGATCTTGTGTCCAAGTTTTCATCTATGATGAGTTCAGAATTTGAGATGAGTATGATGGGAGAACTCACATACTTTTTGGGGCTGCAAATCAAGCAAACTTAGGAGGGAACCTTTGTGCATCAAACGAGGTATACAAGAGACCTTCTTAAGAGCTTCAACATGGACAAAATCAAGCCTCTTCGGATACCAATGGGAAGAGCAATGACACTTGAACTTGATGAAGACAGTGAAATCGTGGATCAAAAAGATTATAGAAGCATGATCGGATCACTTTTGTACCTCACGGCATCAAGACCGGACATACAATTTAGCGTATGTCTTTGTTCACAGTTTCAAGCTTCCCCACGTGCTTCACATCATCAAGCTATCAAAAGAATTCTTAGGTACTTATATGGAACTTCAGAATTCGGAATTTTTCTTCCTTCTTCCTCAACCGTTACCTTGAAAGCTTTTTCGGATGCCGATTTTGGGTGGTTGTAGGATTGATAGGAAAAGTACTTCTGGTGCTTATCATTTTCTTGGTAATTCACTTGTTGCTTGGTCCTCTATAAAACAAAGTTCAGTTGCATAATCCACAGTCGAATCTAAATATGTAGTTGCTGCTAGTGCTTTCTCACAAATTCTTTGGATTGTTTAAACACTTAAGGACTATGGGGTTGATCTAGATAGTGTTCCAATATTTTGTGATAACACTAGTGCCATTTGCATTGCTAAAAACCCTGTGCAACATTCTATAACTAATCACATTGACATTAGGTATCACTTTCTCTGTGATAATGTTGAAAAAGGAAACATTGTGCTTCACCATGTAGATACCGAACAACAGTTGGTTGATATTTTTACATAACCTTTGGATTTCACTCGTTTTTGTTACATTCGTAGTGAAATAGGGGTTATGCATCCTCATGGCTTAAATTGAGGGGGAGTTTTGAAACATTGGAATTTTATGTGTGAATCTGAAATTAAATAACATGAGCATAGTATTTCATACATATATGAATTTGTGATTCCTTTTACATGCTGAAAGTTCTTACTACATTACTCATGTTATACATTTTGTAGTTTTTTTCATGACTAGTAATTGGAATAATTATTTATACTAAACCTGGTCATGATCGAACTTTCTTGCTATTTTGAACTTGTTGCATGCTCACAAGTGCTTTTAATAATGAAAAGTTAATCAATCAACTATCCACATGTTGAACTTTTATGTTCAAATGAAAAAAATGAGAAAAGATCAAGAGAATATGCATGCATCGCACTTCTTCTTTTGAGATGGCTTATCATTGCATTTAGATATGAACTTGGAAGAAGTTGTGTATGAATAAAACCATGTCCTTAAGCTTCTGATTGTCAAATGACATAGGCTTGGCTTGGTTGGTTAGAATAAGGCAGATGCGCATATAATCTCTTGCAAATATCATATGATCTAAATTTGTGCTTTGAAAAATAATAAAATGTAGCAACAAGTGCCATGTTTTCAGGTTTTGAAATAGTTAAGTTTGTGAGATCATGACTTGCTTAAATTGAAAATTACATTTGATCTCTAGGATGGCTTACACTACTTTATGTATCTCATTATTGTGATAGTGTAAGTTACTTGATAGTATGACTTAGATGAGCTTTGTTCTATATGTATATGTTATAATGTGCTCATAACAAATTAAAATTTCTCTTATGTACCTTGTTGAATACATTGTGAAAGGGGGAGAAGTATGCAAGGGGGAGAAATATGTATAGGGGGAGAAATTTATTTCTATCTCATTTGATTTTCACAAAGGGGGAGAAATCGTTTTCAAAACTTTTCATGTCAATAAGCCAATGTTCGGATTTTAAGTGGTGTTGCCAATGCATTGATCATGGGGGATATTGTGAGACCTATGTGTGTTTAATACATTGGGTATGGCGATAAAAGTTTTGAATACTACCAAAACACCTTTATCATCAAGGTCCGAGCTCCAAGAAGGTCCGACGATAGGTCTGACTTGTTTTGAGTAGCTCCAGCAAGGTCCGATGTAAGTTCCGACTAGCTTTGGTAAGTTCCGACGCTAGGTCCTGCTAGCTTTGGTAAGCTCCAGTTCAAGGTCCGGTTAGCTTTGGCAAAGTTTGGAGATTGATCATAGTGGTTCTGCTTTTAACTTGCAATGTTTCGAACTTGCTTTTTGGATTATGGAAAGTTTGCTTAGTTTTATTTTACTAAGTTTTTGGTGTGTTTTGGTGGTTATGGTTGATATCTTTTTGCTAAGGTTTGCAACATACTTATGTGAGGTTCTCACGTAAGGTGGTGTGGTTATCGGAACTAACGAGAGTCAAGTCGAGGACTTGTGCTCGGAAGTATTGGTTATTTATTCATGTGCAGGTGTTGCTTGAGTTCAAGACATGGCTGGTGACAGGATCCATTGAACTAGTCTCAGGGAGAAGATGAGGTTCAACAACCAAGTTCGGGAGGAATTGAGGTTGAGTTGATCGCGAGGTCGCGTAACATGATTGAATCAAGAACAATGCATATGAAGGTATCATGGACGTCGTTGGAAGATGTTTTCATGTGTGCAAGGAGTGCATGGACATCTCTACATGGTTCTGAGGCAAGATGAAGATATGTGGACGTAAATAATTGGTCGGAAAGGTCCAACCGACTAGGTTATGGACTCAGGATTTGGCTGAGTCGTGTTTCACTCAAAAATAGAAAGTTTTGAGTTGGCTATGATAGGATTTCGTGCGGGTCACAAATTTGAGTTGTTTTAGGAATGTGGGATATGTTCCTAAGGTGTTTTGGAAGTTTTGAGATTGTTTCTATCTGCGTATAGAAGAGTCTTGAGCAGTTATGAAAAGTTTCGATTCGTGAATTGAGTAGGATTAGAGTCCTAGTTAGGTTTGGGTTGGCTTAAGGGCTGGTTATATAAGCAAGGGAGGCCATAGCTCATTGTGCACGACTTTTGGTCTGTTCCTCTTGTGTTCTATTGAATAAAATTCGTAGTTGAAAGGAACTTTTGTGCCTTGTTCATCCGACTTGTTTCAGACAAGTTTTTCTTGTCGAGTTTCCGCACAACACTACCTTGCTTCGGTGGTTTTACCATAACTTGAGTTTTACAGATTCGATCACGTGATTCTTTTTGAGTTCTCTTCACAACTTAATTTTCTATCATCTGTGAAATTTTCACGGTCATTGGATTTGTGGCTTATGATCTACACAATTTTCTTTGCTGTGTTTTTGAATTGTTTTTCTCGGGTAGGACATATTGACCTTTGTTCGATCTTTCGATCGTAACTTGAGTTTCTCTCGACCGATTTTCATGATTCTTGTTGTGAAGTCTTCATGACTTGATTCTCTACAATCTATACTAGTTTTGTCATAGTTGAACATGTTTAGATCAGTCGTACACATAGTTTCTTTAACAGATCAGTTTTCTGCCGAGGGGTGTTTTCGTTGCTTCCACTGAAAAGTTTTAATCTATCATTCACCCTCCTCTGGTAGATTTACACGTGCTCTTTGCTCCTACAGGCTGCGAGTCCGGAGAGCACTCTGGCAGCAGCCAGGGCTTTGCTCCACCATCGACCGTCGATGAACGCTTCCCAGGGGGCGGCTCAGCAGTGTGTCCATGACATCAACCACTTAATTATGGTGGCCCTCAACTCTCCCAATAGAGGGAGACGTCACGTGTCGTTATCGTGCATGTTGTCCATCAGTCGTTGCACTGCCGACTCCTGATCCACCAGGCTTACTAGCTCTGGCAAGATCCCCACGGGGGACCTAGGGCCTGAGCTTGACTGTCGTCAAGCTCAGATAGATGGACACGTGATCATCAACCGGCAGCGGGAGAGATGGCGCAACCTCGATGCTGAGTACGACCCTCGAGGGCTTGAGCAAGAGGAGTCCTTCGTCCGAGGCGCACCTCAGGTAAACCCTCCACCACCATCGTCAAACCAGGACTACGTTGAGTCGACTGCACCTCTACACTGCTCTGTGCACCAGGTGTCACAGCAGTAGTACTTGCCACAACAGCAGGCTCCACAGCAGCTGCACATGGTGTAGCAAACCCCCCTGGCGTATGTTGTCCCGTATGCCTCTGCGGCAAAGCCGAGGGTGCATGGACTTGGTGCCATACCTCCGACTGACGACGTGGCCGCGCAAGTTCTGGCCACACCTGCTGGAGAAGTACGACGGGAGCGTCAACCCAGCTAAGTTCTTACAGATCCACACCATGACGCTCCTTGCTGCAGGAGCGGATGAGTCTGTCCTGGTGAACTACTTCCCCGTCACCCTGATCAGCTCAGCCCGGTCATGGCTGATGAACCAGCCTAAGGGGTCCATAACTGAATGTGGCTTCTAGGGGGGGTGAATAGGCCTTTTTGAATTTTGTCGGAACCTACAACACTTAACAACCAGATTAAAACTTGAGATATCAGACTAGTCCAGTCAAGTGCAGACTAGTCCGTTCTGTACCGACTAGGTTAAATAAGTTTGATTGATTAATTTGATTCTAAGATGTATGCAGCGGAAATATACTTGTAATTGAAGTGTTGCACAATTATGGACTAGAGTATATCATAATTCAATCTTATATTTAATGTTTCAACGTAAAGTGAGTAAGATTGATTGAAACCCTAGATTGATATGATGAATAAGAAAGATGAACACAAAGCAAGAACACAAGCAATTTATCCCGTGGTTCGGCTCCCACAGAGGCAACCTACATCCACGTTGAGGAGTCCACAAAAGGACCGAGTCTTCTCCAACCTTACCCTCGTCGGATCGTCACGAAGGCCAATCCTCTTCTCTTATCACAAAGGGTAAATAACCAAATTCAAGGGGCCTTCTCACACGTTAAGGGCTCCCATAGATTACAATGATAAACTCCACGAAGAACACACTCAAAATATTACAATGAAAATCACAAGAGTGTGTTAGGGAATCAAACAAAGAGCTCAAGAGTGATGAATCGTGTCTCTCCAATGTTCCAAAGTGTATCCTCAAAGGATTGATCTTTGTGGCTTTTGGTTTCGTGGAGAGATGTGTTTTTGAGGCTCTTGGGAGGTGTGACGGCGCAGGGGGTCGAGAGTGTTTTTAAGTTGGGCCGTGCACCTCTATTTATATGGGGTTTATAAAAGTGACTATTAGGGTTTAGGAAGATCGGACTAGTCTGTAGTGGACACCGGACTAGTCCGGTGTGCTGTGTGTAGCAAACCCTAAGTGTCCTGAAATATCAGACTTGAGCGGACTTGTCCGATTTCGCTTCTGGAAATCTTTGGACTAGTCTGATAATCATCGGACTTGTCCGGATCAGTGAAACCCTAGGTGAATTGGATGACAAGTCCGCACTTGGAGGACTTGTCAAATTTAGGTCAGAGGGTTTTCGGACTAGTCCGTGCCAATATCAGACTTGTCCTATTTACATCAGAACGATATCGGACTAATCCGTTGTGTGATCGGACTTGTCCGATTTTGTGCAGCTTGTGAAGTGTTTTGAGGACTAGTCCGCACTGGGGAGGACTAGTCCGATTCTATTCAGAGAGATAACGGACTAGTCCGTGGTGATATCGGACTTGTCCGATCTTGTGCAGAGAGATATCGGACTAGTCCGGTGACAGTCAGACTAGTCTGGTCCTGTATAAATTTGTGCAATGTGTGTGTACTTGTGTTTGAGCTCTTGGGGTGTGTTTCCTTAACACACTGCACACAAAATAATCTACTACACTTGTTCCTTTAGCTCTTCTCCACATTGCTCCTCATTCTCCCTTCTTTTTTGGCACTTTGCTTATTTTCACATTAAAACTTGTGCTCATCTCAACAAAGTAGTTAGGATCTCATTTGCTTGTCATAAATCATCCAAAACCCACATGGGATTCCTAGATGCACTTTCAATCTCCCCCTTTTTGGTGATTTGATGACAACCAATTGAGATTTCACAAAATATGACAAAAAATTTAGATTTTCATAAAATATGCACATATGAGTCTAAAATACATCAAGAAATGAAAACATGATCCATATGTGCATTCTTTATGGTCGGATGCATAACTAAGTGAATTGAAACAATAAACAAGAATAGAATGACATAATTGACATTAACATACCAACAACAAGCATATATGTCATTCTAAGAGCAAAATCACAGATTTCATCAATTACTTGACAAGTAGTTCAAAGCATTGCATCACAGGACCATTAAGATCATATTAAACAGTTTACAACACACAAAATAGACAAAAAGCACAAAGTAAGCTCTCTCCTCGCATCCTACAGCTGAAGACCTAAGACCTAAGACTCCCCCTCAATCTCTCCCCCTTTGGCATCAAGACACCAAAAAGAAGGAAAGGAGGGACCTAAAGTCTTCAAGCCTCGCTGTCGGTCCTCTCATCATCTTCATCTTCGTCTTCGGGCTGATGATGAGGAGAAGGAGGTGCGGAGCCGCTCGAGCCCCCAATGCCAAAGTAGGAAAGCTCGGAGGGGGTCAAGGGCCCGAGCTCAGTGAAGTTGGAGTCGGAATCATCAGAGATTACTGGAGATCTGATGGGCTCGATCTCTAGTTTATGGCAAATCTTCTTCACATTTGCCTTGACATACTTCATGTCTTCCTTTCTTCGCTTGTTCAGCTTGTGGGCCTTCACCTCGGCCTTTCTGCAGGAAGCAAAGATAGCAGCCAAGTATTTGAAGATACCACTTGCAGATCCTTTTTTGAGGGGCTGTCCTAGTGGCAGGGGCAGCCCTGGCATCTCCACTTCCTCTTGCCGGAGCCTCAGGACTGGAGGCTGGAGAAGGAGCAACCTGAATGCTTGGCTTTTGAGGCATCTGGGGCCTCAAAGGAAGGTGCTCCACATCTTTGACAAACTCAATCCTAGTGACCTTCTCAATCATGAACATAAGATATGGAGCATAGCCACACGACCTGTTGGGTGTGCAAGAGATGTTGACCATATCGTTCCAGATATAGTCAGCCACATCAAACTTGTGGTCCTTGCTTATGACTCTCATCAGGGTCCGAAGATAGCCCTGCACACTCCCAGCATCCCCATC
The DNA here is from genome assembly GCA_036927565.1 of Tuctoria greenei. Classification (NCBI taxonomy): domain Eukaryota; kingdom Viridiplantae; phylum Streptophyta; class Magnoliopsida; order Poales; family Poaceae; genus Tuctoria; species Tuctoria greenei. Next base: position 198,898,201 of record JAYESD010000004.1, read on the forward strand.
CTTGGGGGCAATTGTCTACCTCAACACTCTGTTCAACACCACAAAGAATGGCCTCATGTTCTTGGTAGAAGGGGGGTTGAACTTGGAGTTGGGCTCATAGAGGAACTTCATTCTTTCCTTCTCAATGACACCAATGTTTTGGATAATCACATTGTCATTGCTCGAGGTGTCAAGATGCAACATGCTTTCAAAGTCTTCATATGTGATGGTGTACTTGGATCCATGAGTCATCCAAGTCACCCTTTCTTCTTCATCGCTTGCAAAGTGGCAAGTGGCATAGAACTGGGCCACCACTTCATCATTCCAATTGTACTTGAAGGCAAAGAGGTCCTTCAAGCCATGCTTTTCCATTGACTCCACCACCTCAACAAAGTGTGAGCAGCCCTTCTTCTCAAAGTGCGCCCAATCTATCCATTGGCTGCGCACCACGGGCGTCTTCATTTGGAGATGTACAGACTTGTAGAAGTCTGCATGGAAGTTACTCCAAAATCTTCCATCAGAAGCTTCCTTCGGACGGCCATACCAATCAAGATTTCTGAATTTTGCAGCTGAGTCGCTGCCCTTCCCATTGAACCTTTCCTCAGTGGGGTCTCGGGCTCCTTCCCTTGGAGCAGACAGCTTTAAGGGGCCAATCGGGCCCATCGCGATTCCTTTGCCTTTCCCCTTTGCTTTGTGAGCACTGGCTGAGCTAGGGCCACCACCAGCGGTAGCCCTGGAAGCAGGCACCTTGCATCGAGCCACACTCTTTTGAGACTCAGGAGGAGAGGGGGCTGGCTCGGAAGGTCGCTTCTTGCTTTGGTCCGTCGAGGACTGAAGCGGGGCTTCTTGGGCCATCTCGGCTTCGAAGTCCGAAGCTTCGTCATGAGAGTTCGACATGCCCTGAGAATGAATTGTACAAGGTATGGATAAGAATGGATGACAAGGAATTGAATGGATGACAAGAGAATTTGCATTGAGGAATTAAAAGGTTAGGGCCGAGTTCAGAAAAATCGGACTTGTCCAGTGTACGGGCACGAACTAGTCCGGGTGACTGGACTTGTCCGTGCATGGACCGGACTAGTCCAGTATCCATCCTCAAAAACCTAACTTATGAGACAAATGGACTTACTCAATGCAAAATTAGCCTAACAGCAATGTAATACATCAAGGGCACTATATTAGATAAAAGAAGCTAGGCTATTCGATCAACGATGAAGAAAATAGAGATTTCTAGGGTTTGGGGGAAAATTACCGAAGAAATCGCTTGAAACTTGGAGATGAGGGTGTTGAAGGCCGGACAAGTCCGTGAACTTCAATCCCTATGCGATGAAGATCAAATTCCACCCAAACATGCGAAGTTTCACTGGAGAAATCAAGGAATCACCTTGGGAGCTCGAGCGCGGAGAGAGAAGGCTTGAGGCAAGTGTGGGGGTGAGGAAATTAGGGTTTGGCGGTGGCTAGGATTATGGACACAAAAAATCGGACAAGTCCGGAAATGACCGGACTAGTCCGAACTTTTCCAGAGGCTATATCGGACTAGTCCGTGGTCTACCGGACTAGTCTGGCCTAACCGGCGCTCTGCGTACTAGTCTGCATGGGCGGACTAGTCCGGGTAACAACGGACTAGTCCGCGGTCATCAGGGAAGAACTTCTTAGCCCATTCATATATATTTGAAGGTACATATTTAGAAAATAGGGAGGCAAATCAAATCAAATAATATTGATGAATATGATGAGTAAGCATACAACAATCAAGCAATGACCATAATTCACCAAGATCTAGTAATTGACATAGTTTTTCGGAGAAAATTGACAGAGATGATTTTCACAATCCAATCAACATATTTTGAAGATATCATACACGTATGCAAAATTTCAAGCCACATTCCGAGCATCAAAGTTGTTTAGTTCATTTCGAAGCTCGCAAAAGTGTTTTTCATCAAGTGGCTTGGTGAATATGTCGACCAATTGTTTTTCGGTGTTGACATGGGAAATGGCTATATCTCCTTTCATGGAATGGTCTCTCAAGAAGTGATGTCGGATGTCTATGTGTTTGGTTCTAGAGTGCTCAACTGGATTATGAGCAATTTTAATGGCACTCTCATTGTCACAAATGAGTGGAATACCGTTCATATTGTAACCGTAATCCCTTAGAGTTTGTCGCATCCAAAGAAGTTGTGCACAACAACTCCCAGCTGCAACGTACTCCGCTTCGGCTGTGGATAAGGCAATAGAGTTTTGTTTCTTGGAGGACCAAGAAACTAGGGATCTACCTAGGAATTGGCATGTGCCGGAGGTACTTTTTCTATCTACTTTGCATCCGGCATAATCTGCATTGGAGTAACCAATGAGATTGAATTTGGAGCCTTTTTGGTACCAAAGACCAAGGTTGGGTGTATGAACTAAATACCACAAGATTCTCGTAACGGCTGTCAAATGACACTCTTTTGGGTTGGATAGAAACCTTGCACACAAGCATACACTCAACATAATGTCTGGTCTATATGCACATAAATAGAGTAGAGATCAATCATGGAGCGATATACCTTTTGGTCGACACTAGCTCCATCTTCATTGAGATCCAAGTGGCCATTCGTTGCCATGGGAGTCTTTATGGGCTTTGCCTTGTCCATCCACAACTTCTTGAGTATGTCTTGAGTGTACTTAGTTTGGCTTATGAAGATCCCTTCCTTTTTTTGCCTCACTTGGAATCCCAAAAAGTACTTTAGCTCTCCCATCATAGACATCTCAAACCTATCTGTCATAATTTTGCTAAACTCCTCACAAAAAGATTTGTTAGTTGAACCAAAGATTATATCATCAACATAGATTTGATAAACAAAAAGATCATTGTTAAAGTTCTTTGTAAACAATGTATAATCTACATTACTGATCTTAAAGCCATTTTCAATTAAGAAGTCTCTAAGACACTCATACCAAGCTCTAGGTGCTTGTTTGAGGCCGTAGAGAGCCTTACGCAATTTAAATACGTGGTCGGGGAACTCTTCGTCTTCAAACCCGGGGGGTTGCTCCACATACACCTCCTCCTTGATTGGTCCGTTGAGGAAGGTGCTTTTCACATCCATTTGATAGAGCTTGAAATCATGGTGAGTAGCATATGCAAGTAATATTCTAATGGACTCAAGTCTAGCTACAAGAGCAAAGGTCTCATCAAAATCTAAACCTTCGACTTGTGAATACCCTTTGGCCACAAGGCGTGCCTTGTTCCTTGTCACCACCCCGTGTTCATCTTGTTTGTTGTGGAAGACCCATTTAGTGCTGACAACGTTGGATTTGGGTCTTTCGACTAGCTCCCACACCTCGTTTCTTTTGAAATTGTTGAGTTCTTCTTGCATGACCACTACCCAATCCGGATCCTTCAATGCATCCTCAACCCTGCGTGGTTCCAAAAAGGAGACAAACGAGTAATGCTCACAAAAATTAGCTATGCGAGATCTAGTAGTTACTCCCTTTCGGATGTCACCAATGATGTTGTCGATTGGGTGATCCCTTTGGACGCATTGGTGTACTCTCGAGTGTGGTACTTGCTGTCTTGAATCTTCATGATCATCTTCTTCTCCCCCTAAGTGGTTTCCCTCATTGACTTGTTGATCATCTTCACTTTCTTGAGGTTGATCTTGTATGGAGGCTCCCCCTTGATCATTGGTCTCCTCTTGTGGTTCGTTTTCCTCATGAGGTGGCTCTTGTGGTCGAACTTCGCCTAACACCATTCTTATCAATGCTTGACAAGGAGCTTCTTCTTTATCTAGCACACATGCATCAACTTGCTCCTTTTGGGAGCCATTAGTTTCATCAAACACTACATCACGTGCTACTTCAACAAGTCTGGAGGTCTTGTTGAAAACACGATAGGCCTGTTCGAATCATAACCAAGCAAGAAACCTTCATCGGACTTCGAAGCAAACTTTGAAGTCCTAGGCTTCTTGTTTCAAATATAGCATGGGGAACCGAAAACTCGAAAATATGATATGTTAGGCTTGTTACCGGTGAGTAGCTCATAGGATGTCTTCTTGAGTAATCGATTTATGGCGTGGCAAGCGGTGTTAATCGCTTCCGCCCAAAATTGATCCGAGGTCTTGTACTCATCGAGTATTGTTTTCGCCATCTCTATGAGAGTTTGGTTCTTTCTTTCGGCAACTCCCTTTTGTTGAGGGGAGTACGGAGCCGAAAACTCGTGCTTTATGTTTTCTTCATCTAGGTACTCCTCCACTTGTGTGTTCTTGAACTCCATGTCGTTGTCACTTTGAATGTTCTTGATTGTCAATGAGAATTCATTTTGAGCTCGCTTGAAGAACTTCTTGAGTATTCCTTGTGTTTCTGACTTATCATGTAAAAAGAAAACCCAAGTGAAGCGAGAAAAATCATCAACAACTACTAAACCATATTTGTTACCGCCGATGCTTATGTAGGCAATTGGACCAAATAAGTCCATGTGAAGTAGCTCGAGAGGTCTTGTTGTAGTCATGACGTTCTTCGCGGGATGAGGTGCTCCAACTTGCTTCCCGGCTTGGCATGCGCTATAGGGCCTATCTTTCTCAAAAAAAAACATCCTTTAAACCCCGGATATGATCACCCTTGAGGAGTTTTTGAAGATTCCTCATACCAACATGCGCTAGCCATCTATGCCCTAGCCAACCCATGTTGGTCTTTGCAATCAAGCATGTGTCATGTTCAGCTTTATCCTTGTTGAAGTCAACAAGATAAAACTTTCCCTTTAACATACCCTTGAATGCAATGGAACCATCACTCCTAATAGAGACGGTCACATGCTTGTTAGTGAACAGCAGTTTATAATCTAAGGAATCTACATGTAATACGTGAGAAAGAGTGTGTTGTGGTGATATGGCAATTTTACCGGTACCGAGCACCTTTCCTTGACTATTGTCTCCAAAGTAGATGCCCTTGCTTGGATCCGCATTTGCTTCATATTCAACAAACATCCTCCTTTCTCCGGTCATATGGTTGGTGCAGCCACTGTCTAGCACCCACTTAGATCCACCGGAGGAATAGGCCTGCAAAAACAAATTATGCCTCGGTTTAGGTACCCAAGCTTGCTTGGGTCCTTTTAGATTAGTCACAAGGGATTTGGGCACCCACACATGAGATTTGGTGTTCTCATGGCGTGGCCCAACATAATGAGCATAAACCATTCCATAATTACTTCTCATTAAGACATAAGATGCATCGAAAGTTCTGAGTAGTAAATTTTTTGTTTATGCACAGGACTAGTCTGGGAGGCCGGACTTGTCCGGAGTACCAGACTTGTCCAGACCCTGACCGGGCTAGTCCAGTGATCATTCATGTTGTATTCATTAACTTTTGATTTTCCAGTTTGAAGGAGTCTTCCCTTTACAAAGACATTGCTATCCCTGTTATTCTTATGGCTTCTAGCTTGTTGCTTTTCACCATAAGAGTAACCAATGCCATATTTGACATTTGGAGGTCTTGTGACCAAGTGTGCACTACATGCATATTTGATCTTCTCCTTGTCAAACATGCCATTTTGTGCAGGATGCTTGTCCTTGGTAGAGGTTGACTTGTCCTTCAAACTGTTGTCAACTTTACCACATGTACAAGTAGAAGCAATTTTAGTTTTAATATGTTGAGAAGGTGAGCTTGAAGAGGATGAAGGGTCACCTTCTTGAGTGACTCAACTTGCACTTCAAGGATCTTGTTAACCTTGATTAGGTTAGCAAGTTCTTCCTTGATTGCAGCATTTGAATCGCTTAATTCCAAGCATGTTTCCTTGCTTGAAGCTAATTCAAGCTCTAGGGACTTGCTCCGCTCCTTTTCAAGCTCTAGAAGCTTGTCAAGTTCAACATACTCCTCCTTTTGGGAGACAATCATGTCTTCTTGACGATGTATTAACCTCTCCTTCTCAACAAGTTGATCAAGCAAAAATTTCATTTTAGTGGCTGTTTTCTTATCTAACCCAATGAGCATATCTTCATTATCACTATTAATATCACTATCACTGCAATAGGAATGCATGGAGGAGGGTTTTGTAGTTACCTTGCATTTACCTTCCTTTGCCATGAGGCAAGTGTCATTTCCCTTCCATGCGCCGAGAGTAGGGAAGAGAGTGGACTTCTTGGATGTCCTTTCGATGGCTATGCTAGCCATCTCTTCTTCTGATGATGATGAGGACTCATCATTTGAATCCCACTCTTTCCCTATGTGCACTTGTTCGGCTTGTTTCTTCTTCTTGAGGAACTTCTTTGGTTGAGGCTTTGATTCTTTGGTTTTATTCTTGTTCTCTTCATATGGGCAATCAACTATAAAGTGGCTATACTCACCACAATTATAGCATGCCCGCCTCAACTTTAGCTTTGATCTTTCTTTGTATTTTCCTTCACTTGATTTAGCGCCTTGTCTCTTCTTCATCATCTTCTTGAATTTCTTCATAAATAATATCATATCATCTTCATCCAAGTCACTGCTCTCATCATCACCATCTTATTCTAGTTGTGCTTCTCGCGCTTCTTTAGATAAGGGCTTGAGGGTGGACTTCAAAGCAACCCCTTTCTTCTTTGCCGAGGTAAGGTCGGTAATTTCCTTGACATGCTTCGCTTGCTTTTCCATCATCTCGAAATTTATGAATTTTCCAAGTAGCTCATCCGGAGTCATCCTCTTGTATATGGGGCTTTCTCTAATCATGGAGCATAAGGTGATGTTGCGAGGCATGAAAGCTCTAAGGATGAGCTTCACCACCTTGTGGTCGTTCCACTTCTTTCTTCCGTACGATCAAACCTTGTTGACGAGCGTCTTAAGTCGATTGTACATATCATGAGGTGACTCATCTTCTTCGATTGCGAATCTTCCCAATTCGCCCTCGATCATTTTGATCTTTGCTTCACGCACATGACGATCACCTTCATGTGCAGTTTGCAATGTGTCCCAGATCTCCTTTGCAATCTCGAGTCCATTCACCTTGGTGAACTCATCCTGACTGAGCGAAGAGGTAATGACTGCCGCAGCTTGAGCATTTTGATGAATTGCCTGCTCTTGGCTTGGTGTAAGTTCTTCACGTCGTCGGGATATCTATCCTTGTGCACACAATATGCCATAAACTTGGATTGAGAGAAATTAGATGCATTTTCATATTTTGCCTCCACATTGAGTAATCACTTCCATCGAAGTGTGGGGCTTTTCCTAGAGGGATAGATAAATAATGATTATTGCTGGAATTAAGACGATCGTAGTTGAAAGGATATCGGGAGTAGTCAGTGTGACTACTCCTCTTCTTCTTCTTCTTTTCATCTTTGACTTTCACTTTCCCTTTGGAAAGAGTCTTCTTTCTTAGGAGCGCCTTTAGTTCAAGCTTCTCCTCATCGTCATCGTCGAAGTCTTGAATGGCTTCGAGGAGCTTTTCCACTTTATGATTCTTGTCATCATCAACCTTCTCTTGGTTGTCGCTCTTGTGTACTTCCTTCATGTCCAACATGAGCTCTTCGAGCGATTAGTCTCTTTCTTGAAGAACCTGCTCTCATACCAATTGAATGTGGCCTAGAGGGGGGTGAATAGGCCTTTTTGAATTTTGTCGGAACCTGCAACACTTAACAACCAGATTAAAACTCGAGATATCATACTAGTCCAGTCAAGTGCGGACTAGTCCAGTGTGTACCGACTAGGTTAATCAAGTTTGATTGATTAATTTGATTCTAGGATGTATGCAGCAGAAATATACTTGTAATTGAAGTGTTGCACAATTATGGACTAGAGTATATCACAATTCAATCTTATATTTAATGTTTCAATGTAAAGTGAGTAAGATTGATTGAAACCCTAGATTGATATGATGAATAAGAACGATGAACACAAAGCAAGAACACAAGCAATTTATCCCGTGGTTCGGCTCCCACAGAGGCAACCTACATCCACGTTGAGGAGTCCACAAAAGGATCGGGTCTTCTCCAACCCTACCCTCGTCGGATCGCCACGAAGGCCAATCCTCTTCTCTTATCACAAAGGGTAAATAACCAAATTAAAGGGGCCTTCTCACACGTTGAGGGCTCCCCTGGATTACAATGATAAACTCCACCAAGAACACACTCAAAAGATTACAATGAAAATCACAAGAGTGTGTTAGGGAATCAAACCAAGAGCTCAAGAGTGAAGAATCGTGTCTCTCCAATGTTCCAAAGTGTATCCTCAAGGGATTGATCTTTGTGGCTTTTGGTTTCGTGGGGAGATGTGTTTTTGAGGCTCTTGGGAGGTGTGATGGCGCAGGGGGTCGAGAGTGTTTTTAAGTTGGGTCGTGCACCTCTATTTATATGGGGTTTCTAAAAGTGACCGTTAGGGTTTAGGAAGATCGGACTAGTCCGTGGTGGACACCGGACTAGTCCGGTGTGCTGTGTGTAGCAAACCCTAAGTGTCCTGAAATATCGGACTAGTCCGGCTAGGAGCGGACTTGTCCGATTTTGCTTCTGGAAATCTTCGGACTAGTCCGATAATCATCGGACTTGTACGGATCAGTGAAACCCTAGGTGAATTGGGCGACAAGTCCACACTTGGAGGACTTGTCCGATTTAGGTCAGTGGGTTTTCGGACTAGTCCATGCCAATATTGGACTTGTCTGATTTATATCAGAACGATATCGGACTAGTCTGTTGTGTGATTGGACTTGTCCAATTTTGTGCAGCTTGTGAAGTGTTTTGAGGACTAGTCCGCACTGGGGAGGACTAGTCCGATTCTAGTCAGAGAGATATTGGAATAGTCCGTGGTGATATCGGACTTGTCCGATCTTGTGCAGAGAGATCTCGGACTAGTCCTGTCCTGTATAAATTTGTGCAATGTGTGTGTGTACTTGTGTTTGAGTTCTTGGGGTGTGTTTCCTTAACACACTCCACACAAAATGATCTATTGCACTTGTTCCTTGAGCTCTTCTCCACATTGCTCCTCATTCTCCCTTCTTTTTGGCACTTTGCTTATTTTCAAATTAAAACCTGTGCTCATCTCAATATAGTGGTTAGGATCTCATTTGCTTGTCATAAATCATCCAAAACCCACAAGGGATTCCTAGATGCACTTTCACTAACCTTTTGGGATAAGCTCTGCCGGTAGTTCACAGCAAACTTCGGCAGCTCTACACACGCCCTAGCACCGAGCCGACCTCCACGTTGTGTGCCAACAACCCAAGGAGACGCTGCGATCATTCATCCAGCGCTTCTCCCAGGTACGCAACTCCATCCCCAACATCCCGAATGCTTCTATCATAGTAGCATTCCGGTAGGGAGTGCGTGATCGGAAGATGCTCGAGAAGCTAGCCATGCACAACATGCAAGATTTTTTTGAGCTCTTCTCCATTGTCGATCGGTGTGCCCGGGCGGCGGAAGGCCGTGACTGGCACACCCAGCCTGCCCCCAGAGTGGGCGGAGTAGGCTAGAACAGTGAAGGTGCTGCTGCCCTGGGTAGCGGCAAAAAGAAGAACAAGAACCGGGGAGGTGGCCAGAACAAACCGCTACATGGGTCACCCATCACCGCAATAGCGGCGATTGGAGGGGGAAGACCCCCACGTTCCTGTAAGTGCCCACGTCAGCCACCTGTAGCTGACGACGATGTCGAGCCCTGCCCGGTACGAGAGACTTGTGACCACACCGCGAGCGAGTGCCGGGAGATTAAGAGATGCGTCGACCGATATCAAGAGCGAGCGCAATAGCGTCCCGATGTCGCCCCCTTATGCCAGCGGGAGGGAAAGCAGAAGGTCGACCCCAAGGTTGACAATGACGAGGAGATGGAGTACCAGAAGCAGGAATTGGCCATCAAGGTGGTCCACCAAGACGAGGACTCTGACGCCAGCAACAATCACGAGCACCACGAGACTCTCCACGTCATATTCGAGGGGTCATGGGAGCCCGCGTCCCGAAACAAGGTCAAGACCCTACGCCGAGCAGTGGCTTCAATAGCCCCTGCTCCTGCTCCAGTGTTGCACCACAAGTGGAAGGAGACGTCGATCAGCTTCGACTCCTTCGACTGCCCCAAGAACATGGCGGAAGCCAGGATCCTGCCTCTCCTGGTCGCCCCCACAATTTCCAACTTCAAGCTCCACTACGTCTTGATAGATGGGCGGGCCAGCCTCAACCTCATCAGTCGTGCGACCTTGGACAAGCTGCAGATCCCGGTAGCTCACCCCCACGAGCCCATTCTCGGGGGTGGAGCTAGGGAACATCATCCCGTACGGCAACATCAACCTCTGGGTGAACTTTAGGACACCTGATAACTACAGGACCGAGAGCATCCTATTCGACATTGCAGACATCAGCCTCCCCTTCAACGCCATCATCGGCAGGCCTGCCCTATATAGATTTTTGGCCATAGCCTACTACGGCTACCTTGTCCTAAAGATGCCGACCCCCTTTGGCGTCTTCAGAATCCACGAAGACCACACTGCTGCGGTGTTAGCCTCGGAGAATTTCCAATCCCTCACAACAGACCCAACACCAGCCTAGGGTGATGATGGGTCGAGTCAGCCTCCACCGAGATCGCGGCAGCGCGGCTCACCCGCTACACCTCGTCTACAACCTTCCGATAGCACCGGCACTCGCGTCAAAGCTGTCAAGATTAGTTTCGGCTTTGCTCAGACCCCTCAAAAGGCAGGGGCCAAGGTAGAAAGTAGGAAAGCCTGCTCAACGGCCCACTGGTAGCCATCGACGATAAGTTGCCCAGCAACCGTCACAGCTACCCTTGGAGTTTTGGGAACCCTCAGTGTTCATAGTGTCTAGGAGCAGCATTTAGGACAACCAAGCTCCGAGAGGGTCAGGTCCAGAGTGCACAGTCAGCTTTTCTTTGTTCCAAACCCTAAGCCTGTGCACCCTGCCTCCATTGACATTCGAAAGCAGGCAGTTGCCCTCTTTTGTAAAATTTTGTCTCCTCCTATGAATACTGATATAAAAGAATCACTATCTTACTTCATGTTTCCCTAAACAATGTTCATTTAAATTATGCGCAAATTTTATGATCAACCATGCTAGACTCGTTTACTGTATATTTCCTTCATATACACGGTTGTATAATATGTATCTATCACCCTTGCTAGAGGTGTGCAACCCTACTGCAGGCGGGCTTGCTTGAGGTACCTACGATGTGTGAAGGGTTCTCGTGGCTGCCCTCATACTTGGAGTGTAGTGAAGCTGGATGGCCTCCCGGGAAAGTCCTAGGCCAAGCTGGAGGTCCAGGGCGGGTGAACTGCTTTGCCTGGTCTTGTACCCTAAGCATGCACACCTCGCCTCTTAGCATTGCGGCTGAGTAGTGGGGGCTAGAAGGATCGCACCATAAGGACGACCGGAGCCAAGACCCGAAGCACTAACGCATTGAATTACCTAAGCCTCGTGTGTCAACTCAAGACAGTAAGACATGGCAAATCTAAGGAAGAAGGACACACAAAACTGCTGAGCAAACTAGTCCCTCCTTTAACATGTGCAGGACAACCACCTCCAGCACCACCCAAGGGGCCTATCGTCAACGTCCCAACATGTTGACGACATCAACAAGTGTTGATAAGTGAGCACACTCTCCAGCCCCGCTCTTGTTGCTAACAGGGTTCTCTTGTGATAGCCTGTACACCAGGGGCCTGTCGTTGACGTTTTTGCGTCGATGGTGGACGGCGCCAGAGCATCTAGCTCCGGCACCTCCCAGGGGGCCTGTCGTCGACAAACCTGTGATGATGGTGGGCGACACCAGAGTATCCAACACCGACACCTCCCAGGGGCCTGCCGTCGACGTCTCTGCGTTGATGTTGGACGGCGCTGGAGCATCCAGCTCCGGCACCTCACAGGGGGCCTACCGTTGACGAACCTGCGATGATGGTAGGCGATGCCGGAGCATCCAGCCTCAGCACCTCCTGGGGGCCTGCCGTTGACAAATCTACGATGATGGTGGGCATCGCCGAAGCATCCAGCTCCGGCACGTCCTAAGGGGCCTGCTGTCGACGAACCTAGGACGATGGTGGGCGATGCCGGAGCATCCGGTCCTAGCACCTCTTGGGGGCCTTCTGTCGACGAATCTACGACGATGGTGGGCGACGCCAGAGCATCCAGCTCCGACACCTCCCAAGGGGTCTGCCATCAGTGTCCCAGCATGTTGTTGACAGCAACAAGTGCTGATAAGTGAGTACACTCTCCAACCCTACTATTGTTGCTAACAAGGTTCTCTTGTGATAGCTAGTTCACCAAGGGCTTGCCGTCGATGTCTTTGCGTCGATGGTGCACGGCGCTGGAGCATCCGGCTCTGACACCTCCCAGGGAGCCTACCGTCGACGACCCTGCGATGATGGTGGGTGACGCTGGAGCATCCATCCCTGGCACCTCCCAGGGGACTGCCATCGACGTCTCTGCGTCGATGGTGGACGACGCCTGAGCATCCAGCTTAGGCACCTCCCAGGGAGCCTGCCATCGATGAACCTGCAACGATGGTGTGCAACACCAGAGCATCTAGCCCCAGCACCTCCCAGGGGCCTATCGTTAGTGAATCTATGATGGATGCCAGAGCATCTAGCTCCTGCACCACCCAAGGGGCCTACCATTGACATCCCAACATGTTGATGACAGCAACAAGTGATGATAAGTGAGTGCACTATCCAGCCCTGCTCTTGTTGCTAACAGGGTTCTCTTGTGAGAGCCTGTACACCAGGGGCGTGCTGTCGACGTCTCTGCGTCGATGGTGGACAGCGCCAGAGCATCCAGCTCTAGCACCTTCCAGGGGGCCTGCTATCGACGAACCTGCGATGATGGTGGGCGACATCGGAGCATCAGCCGCGGCACCTCCCAGGGGTCTGCCATCGACATCTCTACATTGATGGTGGACGGTGCCGGAGCATCCAGCTCTGGTACCTCCCAGGGGTCCTGTCATCAATGAACCTGCAATGATGGTGGGTGATGCTGGAGCATCCAGCCTCAGCACCTCCTGAGGGCCTGCTGTTGAGGAATCTACAATGATGGTGGGCGGCGCCAGAGCATCCAGCTCTGGCACCTCCCAAGGGGCCTGCTATCGACATCCCAGCATGTTGACGACAGCAACAAGTGCTGATAACTTGTACACCAGGGGCCTGCCGTTGAAGTGCTACACATCGGTGGTAGATGACGCCGGAGCATCAAGCTCCGGCACCTCCCAGGGGGCCTTCGGTCAATATTTCTATGATTATGGTGGCCGACGTCGGAGCAGCCAGCTCGGGCACCTCCCAGAGGCCTGCCGTCGATGTCTCTACAACGGTGGTGGGCGACGCTGGAGCATCCAACCCCGACACCTCCTAAGGGGCCTGCCGTCGACGTCTCCACTGAGACAAAGCTCAGTGCCCCTATAAGGGCCACATCGAGGTTAACCACTCATACTCCCACACTCTACTAGTGGCTTGTTGAAGACATCCTTCTATTAAGTTGTAGCCACGCCCAGCCACCTGGACACACCTACCAGGGGGCCTCTAAGGGGGTACCATAGGCAGGACGTAAACTGACGACAAATCGGGCATGTCAACCGTGCGAGCGTTGGTCCCTCAAAAGCTAGCAAGCTCGATAGAAGTTCTTCAAGACCTTACGCATCTAAGGACTTGGGGTAACAATTTGAGAAGCACAAGACAAGCCAAGAAAACAAACACAAAGTCAAATTCCTTGAAGAATATTTACAAAGGGGCAAACCTCGGATACAAAGATGGGCCACTAGCCTCAATCCCTGGCAAATTGCGCTATTACATGTTTGGCCGCATTCTTGACCTTCACCGCTGTCATTTCCTTGTGCTCCTCGACGGGACCATCAAAAACATGCTCCAGTGGCATCTTAGGGTATCGACTCCGGTAGCACACCAAGACATGGGATGACACTATCTCTGCCACCGCTCTACCCTCGGCTTCCAGATGCTGAACCAGTCGATGCTCCTGCAGATCGAGCTCCCCGGGCGCGGTGCTCTGTTGCGTGCTCCCGGGCCTGGACATCGAGATCACGCAGGAGGAGTTTCTGATGCTCAGCTAAGTGTTGCGCCCGATCCCGCGCCAAGTCACTCTTCCGAAGGTCAAGGTCTTTGAGGCAAGACTGCATCCTGTCCCGATCTACCTCAGCCTGAGCCATCATCGCCTGGGCTACCACCTCTTGCTCAGCGACGGCAGCCTCCTGCTCAGCAATAGCGGCTTCACAGTGACCCAGGGCCTCTTGACCCTCTTCAAGGGCACGCAGGCGGGCGTCGGCCCTGTCATTGGCTACCTTGGAATCGACCACAATCTTTTGGGATATTACATCCATGGCGTATGCCAAGCGGTGCCTCAGCTCTAGCTCTTCACTCTCCTTCTGGTACTTCGCCTTTGCCTCGGCAATCCTAGACCTCAGAAGGTCCTCCCAGGCTTGGAGGTGCTTGCCCTTGGCACGCAGCTTCTCCCACTCTGCGGCGAGAGCCCCCAGCGCTGGGTGGAGGTTGGATTGCACCAGGTTGATGCTGGACTACGTCGAGTCCAAGATGTCGGAGAGGCGCTTTGGCTGCACCAAAGTTATGGAAGGCCGCCTAGTGATCATCTCGGGGACCTCTTCCTCCCATGGCAGTAAAAGCGAGGCCACCAGTACCGGGGACCTTGTCCCCGGGGACTGAGTGGGAGTTGCGACGCTACCCGAAGCGGCAGCTCCATCGTCAGCCAAGGAGCCACCCGCCGAATCAGCAGCCATGGAGGCCAGGCCCTCAGCCCGCTAAGCCGACTCCGACATTGCCTCTGGCACCACGGCCGGAAGTTCCTCTGGCACAGCAGCTGGAGATGCTTCACTACCCATGCGAGGTACGGACGTCGGAGCAACACTATCCTGTACAGGCTTGGAGGTCTGCTCTGTCGGTACATCCGTAGCTTCTTGGGCCTACTTTGGAGCGCTCCGGGACACTACCCCCGGTGGTAGAGGCATCACGACAGCTGATGTAGACCTTTAGGTGAAAATCAGAATCTGCACAAGCTAGAAGAACAGGCAAGATAACGAAGTAAGTGTTGGCAAGAATGCTTTACCGACGTCCCCGGAAGCTCCAACGCGTCTCGACCTTTGGTGGCTCTGAAGCTGCAGGCCTTGTCGACGGTGTGGCAGGTGTGGTCGTCCCGGCTGGGCCTCCACTGAAACCACCAGCGATGTTGCCACCCTGCGTCGGCGTATCTTCACCGACTCCAACGGTGCCACTCCCGGAGCCTCCTCCCGAGCAGCCGCTGACGTCAGCCCAAGGCCTCTTAGTGTGAGGCTCCGCAGGCGTAACACTCCCGGAGCCCCCTATGGCACCTTGGACCGCACTGGTGGTGTAACACACCGGCGCTTTCCCCTTCCCTTTGTCGGGGGCTAACACCTTGCCCTTCCCTCCGTCGGAGGGTGCATCCACCCTTGATGCACAGAGCCTGGGGCAGGTGTAGTCTCCAGTGACAGGTTGATGATGGCTAGTCCACGGCGCAGGACCGAGCGCGTCCAGGTTCGGCATCTCCCTCAAGATCTTTATCTGAAGGTTCCGATCCGAGCAAAGCAGCGGACAGGCCCCCGAAAGGTTGAAGACGATGGAGGTCAGTGGGCCGTCACACGCCTTGGCCATTACGTTGAGCACCTCTTGCGGGGTCATCTTTGTGTCGCAACCCCACATCAGTCGGGTGCCGTCCTGTGGCCCGAAGTAAAGCCATGCTGGAGAGGGGCCAGGCATCGACACATGAAGTCCGCCATCACCATCAGCTCTAACAGATCATGATTCACCAAGAATTGGATCCTCTCCATCACCGGGGTGTACACCTGCTCCAACTTAGGGCACTCCTCCCAGGTCTTCTTCTTGAGTACCGGCCAGTCGATGGAAGTAGTAGCCATCGAGGAAGCTTGTCTTGTTCTTCTTCCCAGTCCACCTCAGCATGAAGAACTACCAAAACACTAGCACAGACGAGTGCACCCCGACGAACATCTCGCAGAAGTGCAAGAACACCACCGCCACCACCAGAGAGTTCGACGACAAGTGGTTAAGCTCGAGCCCGAGGACTTCCAGGAGCGTCACCAAGAAGGAGGAAACAGGAGGAACGAACCCGGAGTACGCATACACCTTGAAGAAGACAATCTCCCTCTTCCCCAACTCCAGAGGCAAGGTGCTGTGATGGATCAGATCTCGCCGCTCCTCTTACTCCCAACCGAATAGCTGCCTCACAGATGCTATGTCCTTTATGCAAGAAGGAGGCAAGGCTAAGTCCATTGGAGCAAAAGTCGAAAACCTCGAAGGAGGGGAGAGAGTGGGTGCTCAAGGAGGAAGACGAAGGCTCGAAGGTTGGGGTGTTGTTGACGGCTGTTATATACCAATTTCATCCATCAATTTAACTCAATTATGTGAAGGATTTGTCATTTCTTGCACACATCACCTTTCTATCTAACCCAATTCCACTTGGACTTGGAGAAATATGTGTATGTAGCATTTTATGCAGGAAATGAGGAAATGTAGAGGGACCAATCCTATAAAATATCATCCCAGCCAATCAGGTGACGACACGTGGCATCCCATGGATCAAATGGCCCACAAACAGAAGTATCCAAGGATATCCAACGGTGTATCACCCATATACATCAATGGGACCCACCTGGCAGCCACCTAGAGAAAGCACACTAGAAACGGTGCAATGACCAGGTCGGCCGAACCAGGGGGTCGACCGACCTGGTCTTTGCACCAAACTCGGTCAGCCTCCACGTGTTGGCTCCTCCCGGCTCCCTGGGGTCAATGGTGACTGATTCGCGCGCTTTTGGTGGCAGGAACCGACCTCAACACTAGTATAAATAGGACCCCCTATTCCTCACTTCAACACACACCACTTGGGCATCATTCTATTGTATACACTATCTTCCATAGTCCTTAGAGGAGTTAGGATGTAGAGAGGAGAGCCTCTGGTCCCAAGTCCAAATTGGGAAAGGAGTAGAAGGAGTCCCTCTTCCCAATTCCACATTGGGAAAGGTATGGCTTATGTATTCCTTCTTGTATTTTTTACTTTGTGCTCAATAAAGATATTATATTTAGTCTTCTTTTATACGTATACTTGGACAAAGCATTTCTTGTTTGATTGTGGAGTCCATGTATGTGGAAGGTATAGTCTTTATGATTTCACTCTCATGATCACATCTTATGTTCATAAACACTATAGACCCCCACTATAGTCTATGTAGTTATGATATGATTAGGTTAATATGAATGACTTATGCTATGCTTCAACATTGGTTCAACGATGTTTAGGTTAGTCATTGTCTTAGGATGGCTTGTGCCATGGCTCCTAAGGTATTTGCTTAGTATGCTAGCATGGTGCTAAGGTATTTAAGTAGCGTTGGATGTCTCATAGACCCACGGATTGAAGAGGTAGGCAGTAGGTGGTGACAGCCCTATCTGTCCTTTGTAATCCTCGACGTTCGGCTATGCCACAGGCTCTTGGCGGGATTCGCCCTAGTATTGCTTGGGGTAAGCCCGTGCCCGATGTGTTGAATAGCATTGCATAGGAATTCATCATTGACATGACCATTAGTATCTACCTTAGGCTATGTATATGTGTTAGGAGCATTATAGGAGCAACTCTCTAACTCTCAATCCAATCTCCCTCTAGGACCCATTTTACCCTTTAGAATAGATTGCCTAGGTGTGTGTCACACTACCCCTATTATCAACTTACCCCTGTCCGAATAATGGATTAGTCCCATAGCTTGACCATAAGAGTAGTATATACTTTACTCCATTGCCTTCCTTAGGGATAAATACGATACCCTTGGGAATACTCATGGGTGAAATGCTACAACGGTATCTTTCGTGCGCTTGCGGATCTCATCTCTTTACCGAAGATGATCTGTGGTGTTAAGAAATACCAACAAGCATTTCTAGCGCCGTTGCCAGGGATGATTTGTTAGTATATCTTAGGATCCGTCAACAAGCATTTCTGGCGCCGTTGCCAGGGAAGGCAAAGGAAGTGAATGATAGTTATCACTTGTGCTTAAGCTATAGGTACTGATAGTTATTAGACAGGATTACCCTTGTTTGTTTTCTCCTTTGTGTGAAAACAGGGTAGTGTTGGCCAACCCATTGTATGAGATGGCCAATGAGGATGCAAGTGCTCAACTGCAATATGATTTAAGGCGTACCTCAACAAATGTCCGCTAGGCAACACCATTGCCTTTTGCAGGAGAATTTCAGCTTTTAGTAAGAGCCAACGTCATCCATACCCAAGCTTGGGGGAGGCTCCAAGAGTTCTTTTTCGTTTGCCTCCACCATGGGGTGGATAGTTGGCTCTTCATCCAACACTCATGTCATGGGTTGGCTCCACCAATTCATGACCACATTCGTGCTGGAGCTGAAGGAGCCCTATTCTCATCCATCATGGATGAGAAGAAGGTCTCCACTCAAGGGGTGGATTGAAGAATGCTCGAGTTCCCATAGCTTGTCATGCACACCACTTCACAAGGTGGATATGCTAGTTATGGAAACTACACCTCCCATTGATGTGTCATGAATATCCAAGTCGTTGGAGATTTGTTTGGATAATCCAAGTCATGGATATTCACGTGATTTGTGAACATCCATGTCATCATGGGACGCGTGGGAATTATTACCCTAAGACCCATGAGGACCTTTTTCAAACAACAACTCCAATGGCTACCATTCACAAGGAGGTCAAGGGTGGAATTAACATCACCCTTGTATTCAAGGAGGCTATGGTTTTCCAAGGTATTTAAGTTCAACTAGTCTACCTTGAAGTATCTTGGCCAAGCAGAAATCAAGACAACATTCACATGAAGATCTTGGCCAAGGACAAGAACTTAAGGAGCATTCAAAGTCCAAGATTTCCCACTTCACTTGTTGGGATTCCCACACTTCGACCAAACCCATTGAACCTAGGGCAAGTGACATTGTGGATGAAGCATTTCTTGTTTGATTGTGGAGTCCACATGTCATCATGCCCAAGGAAGCCTTTGACCCATGATTAAGGTATGGGTTGACTCAATGAAATATCAATATGGTCAAAGTGGCACCCCTAAGAAGGACAAAGCCTCACCATGCTCATGAAGGAATACATTCAAGAGGGAGAACCCGTCACTACAACAACATGTATATATCAATACAACAGGGAGAGGCTAGGGCCACCATGTGGCCCACATGTCCAAATGACAGCCAAATGAGTTTGGCATGTCAAAACGGAAGAAATCGTCCACATCTTCAACTCTGGGATTGGACAACAAATCATCGCGCTGAACAGAACAGAGGTAAGTCCTACTCATCGGACTTCAAAAATTCGGTGAGTCCTTGCCAATAGGTTAATTGGTAGTTATCACTCATCGGACTTCAAAAATTTGGTGAGTCCTTGCCAATAGGTTAATTGGTAGTTATCTCATATTTGTTTTCCAAATTGCATCAACCCTTGCATTTGCATGTTTGAAGTTCCACACTTGCATGTTGGAAAGTAAAATTTCCAACCATCATAAAACTAAAAATTTGAATTAGGGGAGAAATTTAATTGGATATGAACTACGTGCATGACCACTTGAATTTATCTTCCTAGTTCAAACCAAAAAGATTTTCTTTGACCCTCATTGAATTTACAAGTTATTTCAAGCTGGGCAAGACAATTTGAAAATTGGGTGCAATTTTCTTTTGGCTAACATAACCTGTTTTCGAGTTATTTTGTGTGTTCTTGATTAAAGTGCAACTAGGTCAAAATTGTGAAGAGGTGGTATGGCAAGAAAGTGGAAGGTTTCATCAAGCTCAAGTCACCATTGGGAGGATTTGAGAACACTTCTCTCCTTCAAACTCATTTTGAGTTTGAGGAAGAGAAATGTTCAAGATGATGACCTAGTGGAGGAGCCAGAACCAAATCCATTGACAATTCCAATCTCAACTTGGCATTTGACATCAACCATCAAGCCTACGCCGAAAATCAAGGTTGTGAGTTTCTCACATAAAGACCTTCGTCACCAACTGTTCTTCAAATGAGGTATGAGTTTATAATTTTCCATTGTTAGGTTTGCCATAGAATTGAATGTATTTGCTTGCATTTGTGAGGAAGGTTGACACTTCCTCATCATTCAATTCTCAAGCATCGTCACAAGAGTAAGCGTGGGTATTGACTTTTGGATCTCCAAAAGGAAATCCCACCTTACTTGGAAAAATCACAAACAAGTACCTAGAATCCTTTAAGAATTATTTTGTAAACTTAGTCATTTTTGTCAAGGTTTAGAAAATAAAACTTTTGGGCATGACTTAATTGGTGAATTGGCATATAGGAACTTGGGCATAGTGATAGCCATAATTTTTAATTGAGCTTCATGCATAGATGGTGTCACTAGATTTCAAACTCCTAGGAATAAGTGATATCCTTGCTCTGAAATTGAATTGTATTTTTAGGAGGAGTCACTAAATTTCAAATTCCTAGTGAGTTTCAGGAGGATAAAATTGAGAATCTTGTTTGTCATGGTCTAAATGATAAAATTTGCTCTTGAAAGCTAAGATGGTTAGAAACTTTAAAAGGTGTAGGGATCCATATAGTGTATTTCTATCACATGCATTGCTATGAGTAGGACCTTTAGAAAATATGCAACATGAATTATCCATAAAAGCTCCACTCTTATCAATGAATAACAAATTGATCATAGATACACTTGACATTGGATCCAATGCATATTTGATATTGTTCTTCCTCGTATGTACAAATGAAAGTTTGGTT
Organism: Tuctoria greenei; assembly: GCA_036927565.1. NCBI lineage: Eukaryota > Viridiplantae > Streptophyta > Magnoliopsida > Poales > Poaceae > Tuctoria > Tuctoria greenei. Next base: position 198,918,855 of record JAYESD010000004.1, read on the forward strand.
ACCTAACTCGAATGTTCATTTGTACAAGTCTCGGGAGCTAACCATCCCTCTCCTGTCAAGAGAGGAAGTTTGTAGGAGTAATATTACTATGCAGGCATTCATGAAGCTGATTGTTGGGATCCCTAGAGGATTCCATTTCAACATCTCTTGGCCAAGGAGTAAATTAGGATGGTTGTTATCTATCAGAAATTATGGCAGAAGGTCAATCATAACTATACGAGGCTAGAGATTTGAAATGGGAACCCTCCATGAGCAACCAATGAGCTGCCACGAATGGGTGAGAGCATTATGCTCTCAACTATTTTAAGCACTCATTCAAGCTCAAGGGATTTGCCACCATCATTGGGTACAAGTTATTCCTATGTGGCTAAGAGTTATGATGTACCATGACAAAGGAATGATAAGATCACACCCAATTTATATTGGGTGCAAGTTGTTCCTATGTGGCTAGAAGGTATGTCATGCCTTAGCCAAGGAACAACAGATCACACTCAACCCATGTTGAGTGCATATAATTCCTTTGTGGTTCTTGTAACACCCTCATTTTCATGCATCATGCCCTGCATACACTCATATACATGTTTAACATTAACCCACATAAAGAGGAACGAGTTTAAAATTGATTCGGAGCATTTAAAATTGATTTGGAACAAAACCGCACTTAAAATGCAGGAAAGTGCGGACTAGTTCGATTTTGCTGAGGACTAGTCTGATTTCTCTCTGACTAAAAATAGACTTGTCCGTTTTTGCTGCGGACTAGTCCGATTTTGGCACTGGAAACTTTTGGACTTGTCCGATTTTGTGCGGACTAGTCCGATATTCCAAGAATAATTGAAAATTTGCTAAGTCCTTGGACTTTTCCAGACTAGTATGGTGTTCCAGCGGCCTTGTCCGATTTCCTCTCTGTTTAAAGTCGGACTTGTCCGATGTTTGGCCACACTTGTCCGATTTTCTCTCTGGACGACTTCGGACTAGTCTGGTCCTTTTCGGACTTGTTCGATATTTCGCGACTCCGAGTTGATCTTTTGTTTTACGACTTGTTTCTTGGGTTTCACGTTAAGTGGGCGTAGGGACGTCGTGCCTAACTCTTTTAGAGCCCATGTGGGACTCTAAACCGGCCTCTACTCCTCCCAAAACTTGAAATCCATCTAACCCTTGCCTCCACCTCTATATAAACAGCCCCACCCCTTGGATTGACATCTATTTGCCGCTTTTCCACCCACTCAAACCCTAGTTCGTGGGGAGCCACCATCAAGGAGGGAGGAGAAGATCCCAAGCAAGAAGAAGAAGAGGAGGAAACGAAAGAGGATCAAGATCTCCACCAAGTTTCGTTCTTCACCACCAATTCATCGCCAAGTTCATCACCAACCCTAGATCATCAAGATCCAAGTGTTACCTCCAAGTTTCTTGATTCATTGGAGTTCTAAAAACCTGGTATACCTTCTATTCTCTTTTCCTTACGTGAATTCAACCCCTAATCTCCAAATTTACGTCCATCTAGAAAACCCTAATCTGCTCATCTCGCAGAGGGCGGACTTGTCCGGTCTCCAGCGGACTAGTCCGATCTTTCTCGTTAAATTGTGTTGAATTAATTCTAAGATTTGATCTAATCGAATCCAAACCTATATAAACTTGTTAAAAGCTATTAGAACTAGTTAGTTATCATTAAAAGCAATCTAGTAACAAGTTCTACCTTGATTTGCATTAATCATGCATGTCATGTCATATTGAGTAATATTTGTGCACTCTTTGATTGTGTTTCTTGTCTTGTATGTTTATTGTGTGGATTAGACGGATTTGCGCTAGAGAGTGCCGCGGAGGATCTACAGCACCAAGAGTTTGAAGGCTTTGACCCTAATCAACAGCAAGAGCAAGGCAAGTGTCCTTGAAGCATATTGATCCTATTTTTAAAATAAAATGTTTTGTTTGCAAAATTGCATGCTTGTGTCAATTTGATGGGAACCCTATGATAGGAAGTTTACTAGAATTGTTTAACCACCCTTGTCACCTGGAATTTATGGTAGAGAGTTGGGAAGGGTTTTTACCTTTTGCTTCGCTTAATTGACTGGGATGGAAAACAACTATACCACACAATTTAATTATGCATTAATGAAATTCTGGTTAATGTCAACTGGTCAATACGATATGGTAATGGGTGATATAAGCAAGCCTGGTATGTGGATGTGTTAGATGTTATGGTGGTTTTGCTTGCTTTAGATCTAAGGACCAGTTCATGCGAGAATAAGCCAGGACTACAGTGCCACCACGAGGCCAAGTATGGGTGCCGCGTAGCTGAGTAATTAGGGCTTTGCTAGTACTGTTCGGACCATTGTGGATGCTCGGAGAAGGGGTAGTCGGATTGGGTTTGTTGATGATTGGTGGGACTACCCTGGGATCCGAATGGCTCAAGAGGGGGCCCTTGGTTGAAGATGTGCTCAGTTGGAGGCATCGCCACCGATGAAACCTCAGTGGGGTCTAAATAGGCTAGTAATCCCTTTGTAAAGGCTATTTTGTGATCTCTTGGCCACACACCGATGGAAGTGTGAGTCGACATAATAGAGGTTCTAGTCATCGAAAGGTGATGAAATCACGAACATGTGGGTAAAGAGGTACAAACTCTACAGAGTTAATTAAAACTATCATGGTAGTCGTGCTCCCGGTTATGAGCACCTGGACAATTTCCATGATTAGAGGGAAATTGGAATTTGGGATGGTTATGGTTTGTTAATGGTTATGGATGGTTATGGATTTATTTCTGGTATTGAATATGGTTCTTGGCAATGGTGAAATCTGCAATTATTGATGATGGTAGTAAATTCAGATTGGTATTATGGTATTACTTATGATTATGATGGGTTTATTTCAAATACATATTATATATTGTTTTTCAAACGTTTTAATGTACTTTTTAGCACTTTGCCGTTATTATTGTCATCATTTGAATCAGCCACATGTTATACTTTCCACACTTGCTAAGTACGACATGTACTCACTCTTGCAATTCCCCCCAACAGTTGCAGGTCAGGATTGGGAGTTTAATGGTGATAATGCGGAGTTCTAGGCCGTGTCTACCGTCATCTTTGCCTATGGTGTTACTGGAGCTGCGCTATCCCTTATGCTTAGTTTGTTTAGTTTGCTTAGTTAGTTTATTTCCGCTGCATTAGTTGAACTTGTCATTAATATTCATTAGAGGTTGTATTCGAGGATAATCTGGTTTGTGTAATAAAATTTGGTTAATTAATCTTGTTCTGTGGTAATTTTCTGTATACTCTTTTGTGATTGCACTCGTGTATGTTTGATGAACATCCTGGGCACACATATGCATTAGCTTGGTTCATTTTTCGGAACCGGGCGTCACAGATTGGTATCAGAGTCACAGGTTAACCGTAGGATGCAGCCTAGATAGAATGGACACTTTAGAGCACATAGGAGCACTCAGGAATCGATGTGTTTTTGATTGGAGTGTTGTTTGCTATATATATATTGTTTGCTTGTGTGCTTAATAGAGGATTTTGGGATGCCTTAGCATTGCCATGTCCACCTAGGCTAGTATAGCTAGTTGGTTAGCTTCATATCCCTTGATGCATATAGTTGGGGACGTTTCTGATTCTTACCTATTGCTTTTCTTCAGATGGTGAGGACTCGCAACCAGAGGGATGGCAATGATGAGAAGGAGAACCATGGAGTACCTCAGAACAACAATGGGCAAGGACCTGCTCATGGAGCTATCAACATTGAGCAGCTATTGGCTATGCAAAACCAGCTCATGCAGACCATGATACAAACAATGGGACAGCTGCAGGCTTGCAATATCAACAATCAGCCCCACATGCCTCCACCGCCACCCCCGCCTCCTCATAACCGATTGGGAGAGTTTATGAGGACTAGGCCGCCGACCTTTGCTCAAGTTGCTGACCCTATGGATGCGGATGATTGGCTCAAGTCCGTGGAGAAGAAGCTAGCTATTGTCCAATGTAGTGACCGGGAGAAGGTCTTGTTTGCTTCTCATCAACTAGTTGGAGCAGCTGCGGATTGGTGGGATGCTTATTGCAAAGCTCATGAGAACCAAGAGAGAATTACTTGGGCCGAATTCAAGGAGAATTTTCGTTCTCATTATGTGCCCGAGGGTGTTATGATCTTGAAGTGGCAAGAATTTGAGAATTTAAGGCAAGGAAGATCAAGCGTGAGTGAATATCTCAATAAGTTCACTCAACTCTCAAGGTATGCGCCTGAGGATGTGAGTCGGGACAGCCGGAAGCAATACTTGTTCATGAGGGGCTTGAACAATGAAATCCAAGTGCAACTACTCAACTGCGATTATGCCAATTTTTAGAAGCTTGTGGACAAAGCAATTGTGGTTGAGAACAAGATCCGTGAGATGGAGCAAGAAATCAAGAGGAAGGCGCCATATCAAGGACAACAATAAGGAAGTATGTGCGCCCTCGCCTTGCACCACGCCCAACTCAGTTTGTGCAGCAGCGCCCTGTTATGCAAGCACCTAGGCCTCTAATGCCTTATGCACCTCGTGCTAATTTTCCTGGTGCTAATGTTCAAAACCAAGCTCGTCCTAATAATTCTGGTGGAGTTAATAAGTGATATACTTGTGGAGAATCTGGACACTTTGCGCATCAATGTCCTAAGTCAGGTCTTGGTCAAGAAAGCAATGCACCGAGGCAAAACCCAAGACCTAATGGAGGACAACCACAAGGGAACCGTGGACAGCAGAATTTTGCTCGTGGCAACGTGAACCATGTCTCTACGGAGGATGCTCAACAAGCGGATGACGTGGTCATTGGTATGTTTCTCGCCAACTCCAACCCCGCGACTATGTTATTTGATTCTGGAGCATCGCATTCATTCATTGCATCGAAGTATGTTGCTAAGTATAGTTTGCCTATCTCTCATATGAAGTTTACTCTATTGGTTAAGTCTCTTGGAGGAGAGATGAGGATAAATATAGTATGTCCAAAAGTAAGCCTTAGAATAAGGGGGGTAGACTTCTCCACCAACCTCATTATTTGGGATTCTCAAGGGTTGGACATTATACTTGGTATGGACTAGTTGAGGAAGCACAATGGAGTTATTGAGTGTGCCACGAAGACGGTGAAGTTGACCAACGAAGAAGGGATCACCATAGAATTTGAAGCATCTCAAACCGCACCGAAGCAATTGGAGTTGAATCATATGGACGGTGCCGCAATTGAGGAGATTCCGGTGGTGTGTGAATTTTTGGATGTTTTTCCGGATGAGTTGCCAGGTATGCCACCCGATCGAGACATTGAGTTTGTTATTGATTTAATACCTGGAAGTGCACCTATAGCTAAGAGGCCGTATAGGATGTCTTCTATGGAATTAGCGGAGCTCAAGAAGCAGATTCAAGAGCAATTAGAGAAGGGTTTCATTCGCCCTAGCTCTTCGCCTTGGGGAGCGCCCGTTCTATTTGTGGACAAGAAGGATGGATCCCAAAGGATGTGCGTGGATTATCGAGCTCTCAACGAGGTAACAATAAAGAATAAGTATACCTTGCCACGTATAGAGAACTTGTTTGATCAGATGAAGGGTGCTTGTGTCTTCTCTAAGATTGATTTGACGTCAGGATACTTTCAAATGAAGATTAGACCATCGGACATACCCAAGACAGCTTTTAGGACACGGTATGGATCTTATGAGTACACCGTGATGTCCTTTGGATTGACAAATGCACCTGCGTACTTTATGTACCTCATGAATAAGGTCTTCATGGAGTACTTGGATAAGTTCGTTGTGGTGTTTCTTGATGACATTATGATCTACTCGAAGGATGGGAAGGAACATGAGGAACACTTGAGGCTTACATTGCAGAAATTGAGGGAGCATCAATTGTATGCCAAGCTCAACAAGTGTCAGTTTTGGTTGAGAGAGGTGTCGTTTTTGGGTCATATAATTTCAGGAGGAGGAGTATTGGTTGACCCGGAAAAGTGAGAGACGTGTTGAATTGGGAACCGCCGCAAAATGTCAAGGAAATAAGAAGTTTTCTTGGGATGGCCGAATATTACCGTCGGTTTATCAAGGACTTCTCCAAGATAGCCAAGCCTATGACGGAGTTGCTAATGAAGGGAAAGGCTTTCCAATGGACTCAAGCTTGTCAAAATAGTTTTGAGGAGTTGAAGAAGAGGTTGGCAACAGCCCCAGTTTTGGTATTGCCGGACGTGAGCAAGAGTTTTGATATTTATTGCGACGCATCGAGACAAGGACTTGGATGTGTATTGATGCAAGAAGGTCAAGTGGTCGCCTACGCATCAAGACAACTAAAGAAACATGAGCAGAATTACCCAACGCATGATTTGGAACTCGCGGCCATGGTACACGCATTGCAGATTTGGAGGCACTATATTCTTGGACATAGGTGTGAAATTTATACAGATCATAAGAGTTTGAAGTATATTTTCACACAAACCGATCTGAACTTGAGGCAATGGAGATGGTCGGAGCTCATCAAAGATTATGATTTGGGGATCAACTATCATCCGGGAAAAGCCAACGTAGTGGCCGATGCTTTGAGTAGAAAGGGAGTAAGTCACCAACTCACAGTTCGAGAGTTACCATCCGAGTTATGCAAGGAGTTTGAACGGTTGAACCTCGGGTTTGTAAATTAGATGGAGATGATGGAGTTAAACCCAACCTTGGAGCAAGAAATTCAAGAGGCACAAACCGCAGATGAGGAGATCAAGGAAATCAAGGAAAGGATCGAGGAAGGGAGAGAATTCAGATTTGATGAATACGAACATGGTACCTTATGGCTGGGAAAGAGGATCGTTGTGCCTAATGTAAATCATATTCGGGAGACAATATTAAAGGAGGCACATGACTCGCCTTACTCAATTCACTCTGGTTGTACAAAGATGTACAAAGATTTGAAGACTTGCTATTGGTGGGATAGCATGAAGAAGGACATAGCTGAATACGTAGCATTGTGTGATGTGTGTCAACGAGTCAAGGTGGAACATCAAAGGCCAGCTGGATTATTGCAACCATTGAAGATCCTGGAATGGAAGTGGGAAGAAATTGGAATGGACTTCATAGTTGGGTTACCACATACTCAGTCCGGGTATGACTCAATTTGGGTAACTATGGATCGCTTAACCAAGTCAGCTCATTTTGTCCCTGTGAAGACCAAATATACAGCTGCACAATTAGCCGAAATATACGTGGAGCATATTGTGTGTCGACATGGAGTCCCTAAGAAGATAGTCTCGGATAGAGGTTCTCAATTTACCTCCAGATTTTGGCAAAAATTGCATGAAGCTTTGGGAATGAGGTTGAATTTTAGTTCAGCATATCATCCTCAAACGGATGGACAAACCGAGAGGACCAATCAGATTTTGGAGGACATGCTAAGAGCTTGTGCTTTGAAGCAGGGAAAAGTTGGGACAAAAGCTTGCCATACGCAGAATTTTCATACAACAATAGTTACCAAGCAAGCTTGAAAATGTCACCGTATGAAGCGCATTATGGGAGGAAGTGTAGGACACCTTTATTCTGGAATGAGGCAGGAGAAACTAAAGTATTTGGTCTGGAATGAGACAAGAAGCCGAAAAGCAAGTCCGAATAATTCGTGAAAACTTGAGGGCTGCCCAATCAAGGCAAAAAGGCTATGCAGACAGTAGGAGAAGGAGATTAGTCTTTGGAATAGGGGATTTTGTTTACCTCAAGGTGTCGCCAATGAGAGGTCATAAGAGGTTTAACATAAGAGGCAAGCTCGCACCTCGTTATATTGGACCACTCAAGATTTTGGACAAAAGAGGAGAAGTAGCGTATAAGTTGGATATGCCAGCTCATCTTTCGGATGTCCATGATGTCTTTCATGTTTCCCAGCTCAAGAAGTGTTTGATAGTACCAGAAGAACAAATGCCAATGGAAGAATTGGAACTAGGGGAAGATTTGACGTATGCCGAACAATCGGTCAAAATCTTGGAAACTAAGGAGAGGGTCACAAGGAACAAGGTTATTAGATGGTGTAAAGTTCAATGGAAGCACCACACAGAAAAAGAAGCAACTTGGGAGCTAGAAGATGATCCCAAGAAGGACTTTCCCTATCTATTCTCTTCCGCGTCGAATCTCGAGGGCGAGATTAATTTTAAGGGGGGTAGGTTTGTAACACCCTCATTTTCATGCATCATGCCCTGCATACACTCATATACATGTTTAACATTAACCCGCATAAAGAGGAACGAGTTTAAAATTGATTCGGAGCATTTAAAATTGATTTGGAACAAAACCGCACTTAAAACACAGGAAAGTGCGGACTAGTCCGATTTTGCTGAGGACTAGTCCGATTTCTCTCTGACTAAAAACAGACTTGTCCATTTTTGCTGTGGACTAGTCCGATTTTGGCACTGGAAACTTTCGGACTTGTTTGATTTTGTGCGGACTAGTCCGATATTCCAAGAATCCTTGAAAATTTGCTAAGTCCTTGGACTTTTGTGGACTAGTCCGGTGTTCCAGCGGACTTGTCCGATTTCCTCTCTGTTTAAAGTCGGACTTGTCCGATGTTTGGCCAGACTTGTCTGATTTTCTCTCTGGACGACTTCGGACTAGTCCGGTCCTTTTCGGACTTGTCCGATATTTCGCAACTCCGAGTTGATCTTTTGTTTTACGACTTGTTTATTGGGTTTCACGTTAAGTGGGCCTAGGGACGTCGTGCCTAACTCTTTTAGAGCCCATGTGGGACTCTAAACCGGCCTCTACTCCTCCCAAAACTCGAAATCCATCTAACCCTAGCCTCCACCTCTATATAAACAGCCCCACCCCTTGGATTGACATCTATTTGACACTTTTCCACCCACCCAAACCCTAGTTCGTGGGGAGCCACCATCAAGGAGGGAGGAGAAGATCCCAAGCAAGAAGAAGAAGAGGAGGAAACGAAAGAGGATCAAGATCTCCACCAAGTTTCGTTCTTCACCACCAATTCATCCCCAAGTTCATCACCAACCCTAGATCATCAAGATCCAAGTGTTACCTCCAAGTTTCTTGATTCATTGGAGTTCTAAACACCTGGTATACCTTCTATTCTATTTTCCTTATGTGAATTCAACCCCTAATCTCCAAATTTACGTCGATCCAGAAAACCCTAATCTGCTGATCTCGCAGAGGGCGGACTTGTCCTGTCTCCAGCGGACTAGTCCGATCTTTCTGGTTAAATTGTGTTGAATTAATTCTAAGATTTGATCTAATCGAATCCAAACCTGTATAAACTTGTTAAAAGCTATTATAACTAGTTAGTTATCATTAAAAGCAATCTAGTAACAAGTTCTATCTTGCATTTGTATTAATCATGCATGTCATGTCATATTGAGTAATATTTGTGCACTCTTTGATTGTGTTTCTTGTCTTGTATGTTTATTGTGTGGATTAGACGGATTTGCGCTAGAGGGTGCCGCGGAGGATCTACAACACCAAGAGTTTGAAGGCTTTGACCCTAATCAACAGCAAGAGCAAGGCAAGTGTCCTTGAAGCATATTGATCCTATTTTTAAAATAAAATGTTTTGTTTGCAAAATTGCATGCTTGTGTCAATTTGATGGGAACCCTATGATAGGAAGTTTACTAGAATTGTTTAACCACCCTTGTCACCTGGAATTTATGGTAGAGAGTTGGGAAGGGTTTTTACCTTTTGCTTCGCTTAATTAACTGGGATGGAAAACAACTATACCACACAATTTAATTATGCATTAATGATATTCTGGTTAATGTCAACTGGTCAATACGATATGGTAATGGGTGATCTAAGCAAGCCTGGTATGTGGATGTGTTGGATGTTATGGTGGTTTTGCTTGCTTTATATCTAAGGATCGGTTCATGCGAGAATAAGCTAGGACTACAGTGCCACCACGAGGCCAAGTATGGGTGCGGCGTAGCTGAGTAATTAGGGCTTTGCTAGTACTGTTTGGACCATTGTGGATGCTCGGGGAAGGGGTAGTCGGATTGGGTTTGTTGATGATTGGTGGGACTACCCTGGGATCCGAATGGCTCAAGAGGGGGCCCTTGGTTGAAGATGTGCTCAGTTGGAGGCATCACCACCGATGAAACCTCAGTGGGGTCTAAATAGGCTAGTAATCCCTTTGTAAAAGCTATTTTGTGATCTCTTGGCCACACACCGATGGAAGTGTGAGACGGCATAATAGAGGTTCTAGTCATCGAAAGGTGATGAAATCACCAACACATGGGTAAAGAGGTACAAACTCTGCAGAGTTAATTAAAACTATCATGATAGCCGTGCTCCCGGTTATGAGCACCTGGACAACTTCCATGATTAGAGGGAAATTGGAATTTAGGATGGTTATGGTTTGTTAATGGTTATGGATGGTTATGGATTTATTTCTGGTATTGAATATGGTTCTTGGCAATGGTGAAATCTGGAATTATTGATGATGGTAGTAAATTCAGATTGGTATTATGGTATTACTTATGATTATGATGGGTTTATTTCACATACATATAATATATTGCTTTTCAAACGTTTTAATGTACTTTTCAGCACTTTGCCATTATTATTGTCGTCATTTGAATCAGCCACATGTCATACTTTCCACACTTGTTGAGTACGACATGTACTCACTCTTGCAATTCCCTCCAATAGTTGCAGGTCAGGATTGGGAGTTTAATGGTGATAATGTGGAGTTCTAGGCCGTGTCTACCGTCAGCTTTGCTTGTGGTGTTATTGGAGCTGCGCTATCCCTTATGCTTAGTTTGTTTAGTTTGCTTAATTAGTTTATTTCCGCTGCATTAGTTGAACTTGTCATTAATATTCATTAGAGGTTGTATTTGAGGATAATCTGGTTTGTGTAATAAAATTTGGTTAATTAATCTTGTTCCGTGGTAATTTTCTATATACTCTTTTGTGATTGCACTCGTGTATGTGTGATGAACATCCTGGGCACACATAAGCGTTAGCTTGGTTCATTTTTCGGAACCGAGCGTCACAGTTCTAGGTATGTTGTACCTTACCCAAGGAACAACTTATCATACCCAATGCATGTTGGGCACATGTCACTCCCTTATGGCAAAAAGATATGATACACCTTAGCCAAAGAATGACGAACATACTCAATGTATGTTGAGTGCACGTCATTCCTTTGGATCTAAAAGGTTATCATTATCCTAGACAAGGAATGACAAATCACACCCAACACATGGAGACCCTGATGTGCGGACGGTCAACATCGAAAACACTCTATTCAACCACACTCATGGTGTCCATGGGAGGCAACACAACAATCAACACTCAACCCTCCATTGTCAAAGTCACGCTGCAACAAGGATAGGCCAACTCATGGCCTACCTCCGTCATTAGGGTTTCAACCCCTATCATGGACCTTGATCAAGAATAAGCTTGGGGGAGGACCCCCACTTGAGGTAACTTGTATCACACCCACTACATTTTTATTTCAAATCATCCATTGCATATTTATTTTCCATCCATCCATCATCCACCTTGCATTTAAAAAAAATATAAAAATAGGTTAGATTTGCTTTCATAAAACAAAGATGTGTGGTAAGAATGATTTAGAATTCACATAGATGAAATGATGAATAGTTTCTCTATTTTATTTTCCTAAGTCTCTAGTTTACAACTTGCTACTCTCCGAATATTGCTTTCATTGGTTTGAAATACTTTTATCTTAATTTGGAAGTTGTGGGTAGCAAAAGCTTAATCTAATTCTAGTTTGTTGCAAGATTAGAATTAGTAATAGGGCTGCTAATCCTAGTTTGAAAGTAAAACTTAGATTTCTGGAGAAATTCTAAAGAGATTTAAATTTCCCTCAATTGATTGGAAATACCTACCAAAGACATATGATGTTCATACATAAACAAAACCTTATGCATATGCTATTTGCTTTCACATTGAGCCTAGTCAAACTAGTATAGACCTATGTGAGAAATCATTCAACTCATTTTGAATTCAAGACTTCACTTGCACATGCTATACTTCTACACTAGAAGTAAGCAAAACGTCCATCATATCCACCATACCACAACAAAAAGAGAAACTCCATGTTATTCATGTTTAGCACTCTCTTCAAAATTCATTGCAAAGAAAGGGAGTAGAAGACATGGCTACAAAAAAAAGGCATCCTTACATCATAAGCATGAGAAAAAAAAAGAGAGAAAAGAAAAGTAGCCATGTTTCATCCCCGCAAAAAGAAAGAGAGATTATACCAAAAAGGAGTTATCTCAAGTATCCAAATCCACTTCCACTCCATCACACATGCACTAGTCTTGAATCAAAAAGTTTTGAATTGAATTCTCCTAAGTCTTACTCTTTTGACTTAGAAATATATGTGATGCAAATATGCCTACTTACTTTCCTCACCAAGCTCCACATACAAGCCATATTCAATGAGTAGGAATAGTAGAGGCACAATGCTTTGGTGAGGAAATATTTCCACTATCCACAAAGGAGTGACTGAGAGAATCAAATTGAGGTACTTAATATCTAAATTAAATTCTTCGGGATTTAAGTGGAACTTGATTTCTAGGCTATGTTTGATCCATTTTCTATTCTACCTTTCAACTACTTATGAATATGAAAAAGCATAAGCCCCATGATAACTTAAGAAAGGTAGGGTATCATAGCCAATTTCTACAATACTAGGTAGAGTATCTTGTTGTGCATTAGATACTTTTGAAAATAAGACATTGTAGCAACTCCTGATCATTACCCTAAAGTCTTGAATTTGCTCGGGACGAGCAAAGGATAAGCTTGGGGGAGTTTGTTGACGGCTGTTATATACCAATTTCATCCGTCAATTTAACTCAATTATGTGAAGGATTTGTCATTTCTTGCACACATCACCTTTCTATCTAACCCAATTCCACTTGTACTTGGAGAAATATGTGTATGCAGCATTTTATGCAGGAAATGAGGAAATGTAGAGGGACCAATCCTATAAAATATCATCCCAGCCAATCAGGCGACGACACGTGGCATCCCATGGATCAAATGGCCCACAAACAGAAGTATCCAAGGAGATCCAACAGCGTATCACCCATATACATCAATTGGACCCACCTGGCAGCCACCTGGAGAAAGCACAGGAGAAACAGTGCAATGACCAGGTCGGCCGAACCAGGGAGTCAGCTGACCTGGTCTTTGCACCAAACTCGCTCAGCCTCCACGTGTTGGCTCCTCCCAGCTCCCTAGAGTCAATGGTGACTGATTCGCGCGCTTTTGGTGGCGGGAACCGACCTCAACACTAGTATAAATAGGACCCCCTACTCCTCACTTCAACACACACCACTTGGGCATCATTCTATTGTATACACTATCTTCCATAGTCCTTAGAGGAGTTAGGATGTAGAGAGGAGAGCCTCTAGTCCCAAGTCCAAATTGGGAAAGGAGCAGAAGGAGTCCCTCTTCCCAATTCCACATTGGGAAAGGTATGGCTTATGTATTCCTTCTTGTATTTGTGACTTTGTGCTCAATAAAGATAGTCTATGTAGTTATGATTTGATTAGGTTAATATGAATGACTTATGCTATGCTTCAACATTGGTTCAAAAATGTTTAGTTTAGTCATTGCCTTAGGATGGCTTGTGCCATGGCTCCTAAGGTATTTGCTTAGTATGCTAGCATGGTGCTAGGGTATTTAAGTAGCGTTGGATGTCTCGTAGACCCACGGATTGAAGAGGTAGGCAGTAGGTGGTGACATCCCTATCTGTCCTTTGTAATCCTCCACGTTCAGCTATACCACAGGCTCTTGGCGGGAGTCGCCCTAGTATTGCTAGGGGTAAGCCCATGCCCGATGTGTTGAATAGCATTGCATAGGAATTCATCATTGACATGACCATTAGTATCTACCTTAGGCTATGTATATGTGTTAGGAGCATTGTAGGAGCAACTCTCTAACTCTCAATCCAATCTCTCTCTAGGACCCATTTTACCCTTTAGAATATATTGCCTAGGTGTGTGTCACACTACCCCTATTATCAACTTACCCCTGTCCGAATAATGGATTAGTATCCCATAGCTTGACCATAAGAGTAGTATATACTTTACTCCATTGCCTTCCTTTGGGATAAATATGATACCCTTGGGAGTACTCATGGGTAAAATGCTACAATGGTATCTTCCGTGCGCTTGCGGATCTCATCTATTTACCGAAGATGATCTGTGGTGTTAAGAAATACCAACATGCATTTCTGGCGCCGTTGCCAGGGATGATTTGTTCGTATATCTTAGGAGCCGTCAATAGGTGTGCCTAAGGAGGAACCACCTTTGCCCACAAAGGTTTCCTTTTTAACACCCTGCTAGGCGTTTGAGGGCACCGAGCAAATCGCTAGGTGCCAAAACCCGCTGCTCAACCCACAGTGCCCCTGACAGTGGGGCCCAGCTCCCCTGTTAGAGAGATTGGCCTGAGGGGGCTTCAACCAGAGAAGGCAACCCGCGGTTCCCATAAAGGCGAGAGTGGAAGCAGCAAAAGCGCAGCCACCGCATTGGGAACCGTCGTAGTATAGAAGCTGCAACAAGCAAAGATCTCGTTGCCACGAGCCCTCAACCAAAGAGGGACGTGTGGCCACGGTGGCAGAGGCGCACACTGTTTTGACTAATCGAGACAAAATCAAAAGGCAGCGCGAGAAAGCAGGGATAGGGCTCCACCCTTGTGCTCCTCGCCTCCCCCAGGGTGGACCCAGGGGCCGCTATTGGTACCCAACATACTGGGTACCCTCGCGCACAGGCTAAATCTACCTAGGTACCCTACCCCCAGCCAAGGCGGGGTCCGAGGGTGCCACGTATCCTGAAGTCCTGGACCCCTCTACCTCAGATACAGGGTTTGGAGTACCCACATGAACCTCAAGAAGGAGTCCAGCTCCCCCTCAGGGACGAGCTCCCCTAGCGGCCACGTGTCCAGTAGGACGGGATCCCGCTCCCCCCCATGGTGGTGGGCTCCGAAGCTGCCACGTGGTTCGAGACAACAGATAGGCCACCTCCATGAAGAGGCGGGCTCTGGCCCTGCCACGTGTCTTGCGGCCCTAGAGCCCCCGCTCTACTCAGGAGCATGCTCTAGAGCTGCCACGTGGTCAGCGGGTCGGGACCAGGCCTCCCCAGAAGAGGCTAGCTCCCGAGCTGCCACGTACCGTGCAACTTGCCCTGGGTAGTGGGTTGCGGGAGTTAAGAGGGTGGTGCGCCTTGTCCAGATCAGGCATTGAAGCCTCGTGTCATCCTCAGGCACATGACGTGGCGCCCGCCTGCTGTCATGTACCACTACACCCAATCACGTCATAGTGAACACGCAACAGGCCTACCCCACTCTGCCAAGTAGGTAACTTACGGTGCCAGGACATATGGATGGGACATTCCCTGCCATCACCAACGATTACGCATGGGCCATGGAGACTGAGGCAGCAAGACGGCGAGTCTTCAAGTCGTGGCTAAAGGAATCTTATTCGAGAAACCATAGATCTTTAGGATAATATCGCCTCGAGGCCACCTGTTGGGCCCCATACCCCACTTGTAAGGCGTTTGGCCTAGTCTATAAAAGGACCATACCGCCACCGTTACAAAGGATCCCCAACACACACACACACACACACACACACACACACACACACACACACACACACACACACACACACACACACCAGCAATACAACCTCGCCGTGGAGTAGGGTGTTACGCTCTTGCGGCCCGAACCACGTAAAAACCACCGTCTCATACTCTCATACGCGCGATCACTAGATTGAGAATTAAGTCATGCTGATCAAAGAACCTTCGCGGGCCGCTCCATAGAATATCCGGGGGAAGTGTCGCATTAACACTTCGACAATGACTATCAGCGACTTTAATGGTCCTTTCCCCTCTTCTTATGGTCCTTCTCGTACTTAATCCCTGCATAGAATTACATACTAGCACGGTGGCACCAGAAGCAATCCACCAAGTAGATCGATAATAACTTAAATATAGGTATTCATTTACAAAAGTAATAAATTCATAACCGTTCTTACAGCACCACTTCAGAAAGCCAACACAATCCTTGTGATGATGCCCCTTAGCCTTGCAAAATCTGCAATGATCTTTAGCCACTTTCACACCCTTCTGAGGAGGATGTTGCATTGGCCCCTTGCCCTTATCAGTAGAACGAGTGCCATGTACCTTAAAAGAGGGTGGCTTGGGAGAACGAAAATAGTGCCCCCCTTCCCTTTACCTTTGGTAGTTGACAGAGTCACTACCCCTCTAGTACATGATGCGTTCTCCTTCCTGAACGCACATGGCAATCAACTTCTCAATAGACCAATTATCATACGGTGATTTGTAATTTATCACAAAGGCCTCAAACTCCTTAGGAAGGGAGGCGAAGATGAAGTGCACAAGCAACTCATCACTCACCGCTAAGTCAAGTGGCTTGAGCTTTCTAGCTAAGTTTGTCATCATAAAGATGTGCTCACGCAAACCACCTCCTGTATACTTCTCACTAACGAGCCTCCTTATGAGAGTGCTCGCCAAAGCCTTGGAAGAGCCAGTAAACTGACTCTCCACCTTACGGAGGTACTCAGCAGCCGTCTCACATTCAGGAATCGCTCCCTGAATGGCCTCAATAATGGTCCCCCTAATGGACATCAAAGACTTTCTGTTTGAGGCCTGCCACTTAGGGAGATCCTTCTCATACTTATTCTTAGCACTTAGGTACAATCCCTCCCTGAGTGAGAAAGCCTCATCAGTCTCTCCCATCTTAGCAATAGGGACTACAAGCTCATTAGGGCAAGGACTCATCAGTGCGTAGTCCAACTCAGCGACTGCAAGGGCGATCTCAAGTCTCTCTCTCCATGAGCCATAGTTGTGACCAGTAAGAAGCTCAATGGAGAAGATAAAACTCAGTACTGAAGATAGGATGGAGGAACCTTCAAAACCATAAACATAAGTAATCAAATATACAACTTAATACAAGAAGAACGTTGCATTTTACTTTTCACGATGGCTACTTCGCAAAAATACAACAATCACTTGAACAAGCAGAAATGGCGTGTTTTGTTTTTCGTGTTGGTTACTCTGCAAAACACATCATTCAAAACTTAACATAAAGCATGTCAAATTTAAATTTCACGTTGGCTACTCATTTAAATCCCATGCAACACAAAAATATGGCAAATTCAATTTCACGTTGGCTACTTTATGAATTTACCAAATTAAACTTAGCATAAACTTAAAAATACAGTAATTTAAATTTCACGTTGGCTACTTATTTAAATTACCATATACTACATAAAACAGCGGAAGCAAACTTAATTTCTTAAATTTCACAGCAACTCAATATAAAATAATTAAATAAGCTGAGAATTATTTCTTAACAATAGTGGTTATAAATATTGAGCAATTAATTAAACAATCATCGCACAGAAACACACAAAATTGCTTAATTATCCTCAGCTCATTTAATAATTTTTGTGTGGTCCATAAAGCGTTTCAACCCATAAAAATTCCAAGAAAATACTCAGATAAATAAAATGTCCAAACCCTAAAATTGGCCCAAGGTCCACTGTTAAATACTCAAAAAAATGAAAAATCAATTCCATGCGCGCGACCCAACTAGGCCTGGCCTATGGCTGAAATCGGCCCGTGGCCGAAAAAACTTAAATCTCAAAAATTGAAAGGACAGCCCAACTGGCCCATGACGCCGCCCGCATGGGCTCCGAGCCCATTGCGCGTGGGTGGCGCGCGCACAAGGCTGAGACCTGTCGGATTCCGATCCGACGGTTGAGGCGAGCCGTGGCCTTCTAACATGAAACGATCTCGTCTGTTCATCCAAGATCGGACGGCTGAGCGTTGGTTTCGGGAGGAATAAAAGTCCGGCGCCGTCGGCTGAAACCCTAAAACGCCATTTCTCTCCTCCTCACTCTCTCTCTTCGTTCACCGCTCAAGTGAGAGAACTGAGCAGAAAATGAAAAAGGAGAGAGATGAGCCCGCCAGCGACGAGGCTCCGGTGCCACCGTGGCCTCCACCATGGTGCGCAAGATGCCGCCGATGGAAGGCTCACCGGTTTGCAGCCGCTGAGGGGTGCGCTCAGGCTAGGGTTAGTGTTCCAACGATAAAACCCTAGCCAACACTCTGAGTTGGACGGCACAACTGCCGTTTCTTCGCCGGCGTGCGCGCTCGCCTTGAGGTGAGCGCGCCACTGTCGACGAGATGGTGCGCGATGCATTGGTCCACGGCGGACATGGTGGCCATGGTGGCCCTTCTCGTTTCCCTTCAACCGAAAGGTTTACCGGTGGTTAGGGTGACACCGCCTCCCTCGCTCGACGCTCATCGTCGGTGGGGGGGGGGGGGGGGTCCCGAGGGACCAAGAGACGGCGAGCCATCTAAGGTAAGTAATCCGTCCCTTATTTCTCACTTAATTGCCTCGGTTTGGTCCGATCTATGTTTTCTTATTCAAATCCGAAGCCTGAAATTCTCATCTCTTTCTACAAGCTTTGAAATCTACTTAAACCAAAACTTGAACTTACTCAAATCTTAATTACCCAATTAGCAAAACCGTAAGCCTGGCTTTGATACTAATGTTAGACTTAGGATTAACTTATTGATCAATCTTAGGGACTGCTAATCAAGGTACTTAGGCATATATCAAACAATCAAACATAGCAGTGGCCTAGCACCCTAATCATTCATCAACAGAACATGATTAGGGATAGGATTAGGGTCACATACCTTCGGGGGAAGATTGTCTTCTCCACGCAGCCGGAGATCGCCGTCGGTGGCCGAGGATCTTCCCCTTGCTACCACGTCTGACTGATCAGTTGGTGCGTGAATTTTGGGAGGCGTCAGGCGTAGGTGCAATATGTGCTGCAGTCTCCGGTGCCTCCCATAAGTTTTTATAGCGCGGGCGAGAGGGGGCCCTCAACCGAACTGGAGTCGGTTGCGCCCCCGATCAGGACGCGTGGGGAGCGGGAGTCTGTGGGCCCGACAGTTGTTGCCCAACCGAGTTCCACAGTGATCACAAACTAACAGGTCTCTCTCTCCTCGGTTTCTTGGAGTGCAGGCGTTCGTGCACTCCAAGAAGCTTTGAAGGGTACTGAGCTATACTTCACCCGAACATGCTTGTTTATAATGGAAAACAGCTGGTACGAGGCAGGTCACCTTGCAATCCCATAGTCGGACCACTCGGCTCCTTTCCGCCGCTCAGAAATTGCAGCAGGGAGTCATCTCCTGAATTGATATTTCTTTCTCTACGGCGAACACCCATCCTATGATCATCTCAATATTTATGCAGGTGACACCGTCAAGATGAAGAAGAAATCGAAGATTCAAAGATTGACGATGGCTCCAAGTAAAGTCAAGACACATGCAGATGTGGAGTTGGACAAAATTCGTGAAGCCGAGGAGATTGCAAGAACTATTTTTGTGGCATCTTCAACAGAGACTAGAAGACCTCGTCGGGTTCATGGTAAGGAAGAGTTTAGGATTAAAAATATCAATGGGGATCTTTGGTCGGCAGTGGATGATGATGATATCCGCTCCCCTGATCTTTCCAAATGTACTCACAAGAGCTTGCCTGATCCATGGAATCAAGCAATTGTTTCAGCCTGCGTTCCCAGTTCTTCGGCTCCGGCGATGGTATACGAATTGTCTCCTTCTGAAAGTTCATTTGGGAGTATAGATTCGATCACAGATTTATCAGTGAAACTCGTGGGCTGTACTGATAATCTGAGTCAGAATACTCATTCAAGTGAAGGATCATCTTTGAGCCATGTGATGGTGCTGGGAGGCGGTATGCAAGGCAGGCTGCATAGTCGCATGCAAGTCAGACAGCGGGGCTGCATGCAAGGCGAAGTTTCTGGCGATGCTTATGTCCAGGATATGAATTCAAACAGATACGTATCCATGGCATGCAGGGATATGGGAGGTGGCGTGCATGGCAGCCTGGAGTGCGGCATGCAAGGCGATTTCTCTGGAGATGGTCGCGTTAATCATTGGATCTCAAATACAACTTACCATAACTCCACAGGATATGCTGGGAACAATTTTTTGGAAAGGGGCCATCGGAGTTTTTGGCCTAATCCACGCATACCGTACAAACCAGAGTCGGGGCTAATATCCCTGTTTCACGGAACCGGCATTAGGGATTCCCCCTGCCCAAGGGAGCCGCACATCAAAAAATTTACGAGAGTGAATACGTACGCCCAGGCGGCTACGGAGAGGCAGGGCGATGAAGGCTACGGACGTGGGAATGGCGTTGACAGGGGCTTCTCGCGTGCTGGAAATGGACAGGGATCAGGGAGGCTTTCATCCAGGATCTGGTGGTGCGAACCCTAGGTTCGGAGCAGCAGGTCAACACGGGACTTTCAATCCTAGAAGAGGTCCTAGGCTTCAAGGTAATCGGCAGGGAGGAGGAAGGCACTTTGCAGGACAGGATGTAAGTCTGAACCATGGCTTTGGGCGTCAGGGTCAGGGTTTTTCTCATGGCTATCGTCCTAGTCAGAGCGCAGGCAATGGTTCCTACAACATGTCTATGAACCAAGGTACAACCTTCCCTAGTCAGAACTCCATCAGACCAACTGCTCAAGGGAACAGCGCCAATAATGTTTCACTTAATCTTCCAGCGCAAACGGCTGCCGTGATTCAGAGTGTTCTTGAATCTGTTGTTGGTAATATGGAACAAGGATAGCAGGTAGGGGAGAAAGCAAAGCAGCAAGTGTGTCCGATGCAAACCAGTGCAGCACCCATGTTAATGCCGATCACAAATTTATCTAAACCAACGGTTATGGAGAAGGCTGAATCCTCAATAAAAAGATGGCAACAGTAAGAATCCTCCTTACTGTTACAGATGCTTTACGAAGGGGCATGAAGAAAAAATTGTGTGGTGGAGGCATACTGTGTCGTGTGTAAGAGCATGGAGTACGAGAAGACAAGATGTCCTATTTATCCGGCGGTGAGGCAAAATGCAGAATTACGTGGTTTTGCAGTTGAGGGACTCGGATTCTTCTATATACCTCACACACCAAAGGAGAAAGCCAAAAATGAATCGAATACAGCGATTATTAGAGTTAGCAATGGATTGCTAACTACACAGGAAGTAGTGGCAGAGCTGACTTGACCCAGGAAGATGGAGATGGCACCTGACTGAGATGGGAAGAAACATTTTCAAAACTGTATTTCCATCTAGATCTGAGATGCTAAGAATGGAGGAATGGGGTGTGGTACACTCGAAGATGAACAATTCTATATTAACAATAGAGGAGTTGAACGGTGGAGCAGAAGCAAAAGGTAGAGTGCCGAGAGTTTGGGTACAATTTATAGGACTTCAGTGTGAGCTCAGGGATTTTCTTATTATCTGGGCCATTGGCTCTACTATTGGTAAAATGAGAGACGTGGATATGGAATATATGAGAAGGTATGATCGTTGCAGGCTACAGGTAAGTGTGCTGGATCCCAATCTAATACTGCAGCTGGTGAATGTGGTAATTGGTGATTTTATATATGAAGTGAAATTTTGGGTGTAGGATGACATGGGGGAGGTCAACCCTGAACCAGTTGATATGGACTTAGAGGGGTTGGTGATGACAATAATCAGAAGGGTGACAATAATATGGAGGATGGTGGCAATGCTAGAGGACCAAAGAAATCCAAAACAGAAGCAAACGCCTACTGTGATTTTTGGGTCTGGAGACTCACATGGTAGACAGGCATCCAGGGGTGGGGTTCACACTTTCCACATTCCAACGCAGCATGTGATGAAAAATAATTTATATGATAAGATTCAGAATATGAGGCAAGAAGGTAATATGCTAAATGGGAACTGTTCAACATCAGTGAATTTAATTGATACTGATGATGTTAGTTCGTCGAGTAATTTATTTTGCGGCCATGAGGCATTTGCTTATAATATGCAGCATGGTTGTGCAGGTTCTATGCATTCCCAAAATGAAGGTTTAATGCATAATCAAGTGAATAATACTATGCATACAGGTAACGCGACCGATGTTCAGATCTTAACAGCAGTGAATATTTCGGATACTGCTGCTATTAAATTTCCAAATAACAGCATCATGGACATTAATCGTGATGCGTCTGCAGGTCTTAAGAACTCCCAGAGGGATGAGTCTATGAAGTCGGCAGAGGGAGAGGTAGAGGAAAATGAGAGATCGATGAACACGGAGGAG
The DNA here is from genome assembly GCA_036927565.1 of Tuctoria greenei. Classification (NCBI taxonomy): domain Eukaryota; kingdom Viridiplantae; phylum Streptophyta; class Magnoliopsida; order Poales; family Poaceae; genus Tuctoria; species Tuctoria greenei. The sequence goes on from JAYESD010000004.1 coordinate 198,940,984, forward strand.
TTCACCAAACATTTTGAGCATATAACTGATGCGGAGGTGTTTATGTCGGCGAGTGTTAGGGAGATGGCTGCTATTCCGGACATGTCACCTTCGCATTCTGCGACACGCCAGAGTAAAAGAAGAGAGGCTAACTCCGATGAAACGGTGATGGCAAGAGCAGAAAAAATAAAAGCTTCCTAAAACGAAGGTCAGAACAGTGAGTCCTTTTTACAATTTTGTATTGTTGATATTATGGATAAACTGAATGGCGTAGGGATACGGGTTGTGGATGGGATTAGTTCTGTAGAAAAAGCAGTAGAGATAATTAAGGATACAGAGGCTAGGAGTATGGTGTGCTGATACAGTAAACAAAACTCTTATAGTATTGCAGGAAGAGGAAGATAGCTTGAAGGAGGACGAAGTGATAGATACCTTGATCCTCAAACAGTTGTGCCATGAAGTCATGGGCGAAGTGTTGGAAACTGATAGTGATCATTTTGTTCGTACTATCAGGTTTTCTGATGAGTACAATAAAAAATAAAAATAAAAACAAGAAAATAGTGTCTCCATGAAGGGAGTCTTCTGGAATTGCAATGGGTTTAGAGACCCAAAGAAGCATAGATATATTTCAGATTTAACAAAGGAACTAAGTCTCAATTTTATAGCATTGGCTGAAACAAGTGCTACAAATTTTAGTATGAATTTTCTAAAAAACTTGTGTGCCGGGAGAGATTTTATCTGGCATTACAAAGAACCTAGAGGTAGGTCTGGGGGTATGTTGCTAGGAATTGACTTACGTCATTTTGACATTAGAGCCATTGATGAAGGAGATTATTACGTCAAGTTTAGATTATGCAATAAAAGTGACAGTTTCAAGTGGGCGTTAGTATACTTATATATGGCCCAGCCCAAAATGAGTACAAACAAAATTTCCTATCTAAGTTAGCAAATATGTGCTCGCGTGACACACCTGCAGTGTTATCCTAAACGGTAAACGGTAGACAGTCGGTGGAGCTCTGTTTACCATTTAGAAGTTTTAGACGGTGTTTAAACAGTGTTTAAACGGATTAAACGGTGTGTACTGTAGCAATAAGAAAAAATATTTTTTACTGTCTTGCGCTACGGTAGATGTTCGAATCAAGTTCGAACTCATATTTGGGATCAATTTAACTTTGATATCATATAAAATTAAAGAGACGGTCCCAATACCACACCACCAAATAATAATATTGAGACTGAAAAAAGTACATGCAGTGTCCTAAACAAATATTTTAAACTTCTACTGCTATTGGTCGTTTTATTATATTTTTTGAAACACGAGTAATATTACTTCTGATGTGTTTAAGTGTTTAAGTGAAGCTTAGAAAATATATTGATTTTAATCAATTTGGTGATATTAATTTTAAACTTGCATATGACTTAGAAGTGTAAGTTCACTTTGCCTAAACGGTTCTAAACACGTTTATACACATTTAAAATCCATTTCGTTTAGCCCGTTTAGCCCCGTTTAAACGGGCGTTGACCCGTTTAAACGGGTCAACCGTTTAATCCACCGTTTAGGGGCTAAACTATGCAGTTGCCCTCTGTTTAGCGTTTAAACAAACCGTTTAGGCCGTTTAGGATAACACTGCACACCTGGTAATAAGAAGACAACCAGATGCTTTCCACATGTATGCCAGGATCAGTTCAACTCATACATGTGTAGACGAAAGTGAAATACCAAATAAAATACCATGTTCGAGTACATCACCTTATTACATAAATGACCTTTCAGGCCTAAAATAAAAGTACACAAGCAGCGAAAAAACAAAACAAAGGGCTCCAACACAGGCGTTGCACGGGGGAGCGCCAGCCTAGAACATCTCTTTGGGGTCTTCGCAAAAGTCTTGCTTCTCCACCTCAGCATTTTCGTAGACTGGGGGGAAAAAGTATGCAACTAACAAGTTTGAGTACCAATGGTACTCGCAAGTTGGGAAGTTATGACATGTGTGGTTCACAACAAGGAAGGCAATTAATAGGTTAAACACTATAGCAGTAACAACCTACTCTTAATTGTTTATTAAGCACCTACATCTAGGTGAAATCCCAACCAACATCCCAAAATTAATCCAAGTAAGGCCAAACCCAAACCATCCATTATGTAACCATGTGCTAATTATGAATTTGGTTTCCAAGCCGCTCGTGTCCGTGAGCACGGCTGTCTAGACAGTTTGACAAAACTCTGCAGAGTGTGTATCCTTTACCCACAGTTCGTGATTTCGTCCCCTGTTGCCAGGTGGACTAAGGTAAACCTCCCTAATGCCCGTGGTAGCTAACCACAATTACACACTTCCGTAGGTGTGTGGCCAGGAGATCACTACGAGGTGGTTCCAATGGTTCTCCCGACTTGCAATGGGTACTCTAAGGTTTCACCGCTCCGGCACCTGGAGTCTATTTTTCCTCCGCCAGGAGAAGCCCCCTCTTGAGCCATGCGGATCCCAAGGCAAAGCCCATTCCCCGCCCGATCAATTACCTATGCTACATCGAGAGAGACCAAATTACTAAACCAAGTTATCCCATATACAATTTTGTGGTGATACTAAAAGGCTTAGCAACTTCTTCCATAAACCGGTCCTTAGAATCCGATAGGTGTCAAGCCCCAAACCAAGGTCTTGTGCACGCATGCACCAATCCATACAAAACCACCTATCAGATTCCTATCTACTAATTCCATTATAGCCATCAATTCATGAATCATAGTACTTCAAATGTAATATTGTAGAATAGATCATATTTCATTAAAGCATGGCTAAGCGTAAATTAATTTAATAATAAAACACCCAAACCATGTTGACAAGGAATATTGTGGAAAATCTAGGAAAACATAGCATAGGATTCATATTTTAATTTAGCATGCAACTAACAAAAACTTAACAAAAAGGGTGCAAGATGGTCAAGGAACTTGCCTCCAAATTGTGCTTCGGGGTCGTCGGGAAATTGTTGCTCTTGCAGGTTAAAAGTGGGTTCTGGCCCCGACTCTAAAATTACGACGATGCACGAAAAATAACATACAATAATAATATAATAAAATGCAAACAATTCAAATAAACGAAAATTCCTACGCAAAAGTGATTTTAGGGTTGGTTTTTATTATAGACATATATCCATTGATGAGAATTTAAAGTTAAATGGAATTTTGAGTAAAACATATTTTTATAGATTTTTATACCATTTTTATATTTATTAGAACCCTAATATTATTTTCTAGAAATTTATCCTTCAAAATAAGCCTAAAATATATTTATAATCAATAATGTAGATTTTACAATTTTTACATTATTTTTATTAATTATTTTTATGTGCAAAACAATTTTTATGAACTAAATATACTTAAAAAGTATTTTATGACTATTTCAGCAATTTAAATGAATTAAAAAATAATACAGAAATGAAAATAAATAAAACATATTTAAATCTATTTTTATAAGTATTTTATACAAATTAAGGACTTTTATTTAATTTCTAGAACTAACAGGTGCTTTTCTGTAAAAACAAAACTGTTCCAGTGGCTAAAAATAGTTGTTATTAAGTCCAGGGATTATTCTACAATTTTCCAGTTTTTATTTGCTATTTTATAATCTCCAGGGGCTTAAAAACACTTTTTATTCAATTAACCAGTATTTTCCTAATTTCCAGAAAGTCCAGGGGCTAGTTTGTCATTCTAGGGGTTAGATTTGAATTCCAGAGAATCCCAGGGGGTAGCCCGCAAGATTCCAAGGGCTTGGGCGCAAAAATGATGGTGGGAAAAGTGGTTTGAACGTGGGCCATAGGATTTAAAATGGGTGGCCCAGATTTAATGTACCGAAGGGGTACGGGGGTTCTAATCTTGGCCGTTGAAACAAAATGGACGGGCGATAGAGGGCCACGTCACCCCGAAAGGCGGGAGTGATGGCGTAGGGGCGGCGCGCGGTGGGGTACAACCAAAAGGATTAAACGGAAGGTGGAAGCGAGGGAAACTCACCAGTGGTGGTCGCGAGGCCGGAATTTGGACGGAGGTTAGCCGGCGACGACAAAGAGCGGCGGAGCTCGTCGGCGCCCGATGAAAATGGTGACGCAGCGGCGTTCCACCCCAACGAGGATGTCCGGCAAGCTCCTGG